>CAWTZC010000768.1:4800000-6030601 GCA_963919715.1 Microtus obscurus
TTTCAGTGGATGAACCCATTATGGTCTTGACCTCTTTGCTCATATTCTCATTCCTTTTCAACTGGACTTTGGGAGCTCAGCCCAGTACTCTGCTGTGAGTCTCTGCCTCTGTTTCCATCAGAGAAGCAACAGAACTTAATGGCTGAGCATGTTAACAGTTGGTTTTTTAAAAAAACAAAAATTCAACCACATTTAGTGCTTTGCCTTAAAACACTAAAATTATCTCTCAACTTCCGGTCATTCTACAGTGGGCTCTGCTAATAGAGAAATTGTCAGCAGTTGTATTCTGTCTTCGTTTCTTTGAGAACAGGGATGTGGGGGAGAAGCTCTGGTTGAGTGTAAGATAGCAACTGCAGTCTCTGCCTTTGTGAGCTGTTAGCATTCAGATAAAGGCATGGCAGTGTGCATGCGCACTGGGAATCGGTGTTTCAGCTAGTCTTTAAGAACAGCTAAGAGTACCGGAGAGTACGCGACATTTTTCATTTTTATGGTCTATTACCTGTGAGCTTTTCATCATGAGAAAGCAGCAAACAATGACTTCCAGTCTCCATACTGTTGGAAAGATCACTCCCAAGAATTTCCCACTGAGCCCAGTAGAACTATCAGAGATGAAGAACGCTACAGTGTTATCCGTGTGGACCCTGACTCTACACCGGCACTAAAAGTGTTGAGGGGACATATTTCTCCCAGGAAACTCAGAGCTGGTTAAGCACACCACAGTATGATTATCTAGTCAATAGGAAAAGCTTGTGTGTGCAATGCCTATCTCTAATATAGATATGTTCGGCATTCTCTTGGTAAACAGGAATATAAAATCACCAGAAAGGCACCTTTGCAAGTGTGCAACATAAAGCAAACATTGCAGCCTGTGAGTGACACACTGAAGGACAGCTGTGGTCTGGGACTTCCATGTCCCTGCTGCTGCTGGAGGAACTGGCTGTCTGTTCTCTATTGACACTGAAAAATCCAGGAAAAAGAGACATCTGTAAATGTGAATTGCCTCCAGATTATATTCTAGTAGTCTCTTAGTAGAATAGAGATAATGGTTATCATTAGTCATTTCAAAATAAAAGGCAGAAAGAGATCCAAATAGTAATGTCAAAAACTAGTCTCCAGCCTGTATGGCATTGCTAGGCCACATTCTGTCCCTTTTAGACCAGCCTGGGAAGACCATCATTGGGTCCCCTTGTTCATTCTTGCTCCATTCAGAATGTGACCTATAGAATTAATGTGATACCAAAGATCTGCTCTTCTAAGTCAGACTCAAACCTAACTGCCATCCTGTCCAGCTCTTTCTTGGCTTATGTGAGCCCTCGCCCCCTCTCTGTCTCTCTGTGTATGTCTGTGTTCGTGTTTCGCTGGAAATTGAGCCTAGAACCTTCACACGCTTAGTAATGACTCTACTACTAGGCTATAGCCCCAGACCTTTTTTTACCTTTGATTTTGCAATAGAGTCCTACTAGTGTCATAGGCTGGCCTTGAACTCACTTTATATCCTCTTGCCTCTCAAGGAGCTAGAATTACAGGGCTGTACCATCAGGCCCAGCTAATCTTGAGTTTTGACTCCAAGAATTTAGGGGATAAAAATCTACCAATATGATATTGTTTTTGATATGTAATAGGCCTTTTTGGCCTATGCTTGAAAATCTCACCTGGAAAGATGAACAACTGGTTCTAATTGCTCAGTACAGAAACGGCTTTCTTGCCTTTTGCCTCCAACGGCAAGAAGGTTGGCATGACAGTGAATGCTTCCAGGAAACAATCAGATGATGACCACTGTGACTTAGATCCTCCAGTATGAACAAACTTGTCTCCTGGCTGTGCTCATCATTACCACCACGGGCTGGACCATGTGCTTTGTCTGTGCTTTTCTGTGCTCACCAGCATTACTGCCACGGGCTGGACTGTGCACTTTGTCTCTGCCAGTTTCTACAACTCAGCTGCAGTTGCCCCAACAGAAATGGCCTTGCTGCCGGCACTGAAGAACAAGGTTGACAGGGCTTCCTGTTGCTGTGGTCTAGTGTTCCAAAGCTGATACATGCAGGTCTTTGCTCTCTTGCAACATTTATTACTCCTACCATGATGTTTCACATAGACTATTGATTTTTTGTTTTATTTTTTTCAAGACCGGGTTTCTCTGTAGCTTTGGAGCCTGTCCTGGCGCTAGCTCTTGTAGACCAGGCTGGCCTCGAACTCACAGAGATCCGCTTGCCTCTGCCTCCAAAGTTTTGGGATTAAAGGTGTGTGCCATTACCACTCAGCCTCATATACTGTTGTAAGTTTATGACTTTTCATATAATTTATTAAAATTATGTTTTTCTTAATTCAAAATTAAATGGTAGATACGAATGGTACATTTAAGGATGTTTTCTGGTTAGCAAAAAAAGTGTTAGAGGATATATCAAAATACTTTCGTTATCATCTCTTAAGATGGCAAGCAAAAAAAGGTAATTTTTTTAAAAATATGACCGCTGAAGCGTGAGTTAAACAACGACAGTAGCCGAGCTAGAGTGGACAGGAAGGTCTCAAGGCCTCAGGCCTACACAAACATGAGTTAAACAACGACAGTAGCCGAGCTAGAGTGGACAGGAAGGTCTCAAGGCCTCAGCCCTACACAAAGGTCTACAGACAACTAAGGCGTGCTGAGAGCAGGGGAAACACACACAAGTACATTATACAGACCGAGCAGGTCGGCTTCGTGTTAAGGATATGTGTGTATGCACATTCATCCATACACGCATGGAACAAGTAACGAGGAAAGAGCCCACAGTTTGAAGAGAGCCATGAGGAGTACGTGGGAGAGCTTGGAGGGAGGGAAGGAAAGGGGAATAATGTGATTATGTTGTAGTCCAGAAAATAAGTGATTAGAATAAATAAAAATATATAGGCCTTTCAATGGAAGTGACTGCCGACCTGAGGCAGGCATCAGACACCACAGAAACGTCATTTCTCAAGACTGGTGAGGCTTCTCAGTCGCAGACAGCCAGAGCTGAGACCGAACCTCTCTAGTTGTGCGCTGCTTTCAAGGCGTTGACTCAATATTGAGTAGCCATAGTTTTTAATTCTCAAATATCAATTGCCTCTAAAGCCGCATAATGAGATCACTTATACTTGCTAACTAGGTTGCACGCTCCACCGCCACTCTGGCCCTCTGGCCCGCCACACTGGCTCTGCATGCCCTGTTCTTGTCACTTTGCCCGGGAGCCAAGCGAGCAGAGAATTGTCTGACTCTGTGTTCAGTCAGTACAATGCCTGGAACATTGGCACTGAGTGTGCATTAAAAATAACAGCAGGGACTGCTTGTTGCTTTCATCTGTCAACAAATCCTTTCAGTGCAGGTAGAGATGGTTTAACATTTGCAGGGGCAAGTCATGTAGGCAGCAGCGCAGCCTTTCCTGCAGCTCAAAGCACATTTCGCTCTTGAAGACCACAATTCCAGTTAAGTCAGTAAGCTCCTCATACTGCCTCTGACTGCAGGGTCACAGGCCTCCCTAGGTTTCTGTCTTTTAGATACGTGTTTGGTCATACTGAATGTCCTCTGTCATTCTGGGTGGCTTTCTCGGCATCTCTGATATAGATTGTCCCCACAGCCTATGCTCCTGGACTTATGAAGAGGTGCTTGCTCCCATTCCCCATCATCATTGTCTTCTGAGAGACAGGGAACCCAGCCTGCAGGTCCCTGGATCTCCCCTTGTTGAAGATGCCTGTGGTCATCACTGCTGCCTTTGGTCCTGGATGATGGGGCAACACCATGTGTTCCCCACCCAGTTCTTAATTCCCTCAGATGCTTCCAGCACTTCTGCACCTGCTTAAAAATCATCCCCTTCCTCGTACCCCACCCAAGAACTGAGAGTCTCTGAGGTCACTCATTCCCCCAAGTCATCCCCAGGCCCTCAGCAAGGACAGTTTGACTCAGACCAAAAGTGAAGGTCTGTGTTATTGTCTTCCATCCTTCCAAACTCAAAAATTCAAGCGAGGGATCTGGAATACTCGCCAGAGCTGTATATTGTGAGCAAGTCTACTTCCACAGCAGGTTTGGACCACTGGTGTAGACAGGATGAGGCACGATCCCTAGCAGCTTCAGTCTTTATTCACAGTGTTTTCCAAACTGTGGTCAAGAAATAACTTAGTGCTCATGGCCAGCATTTTTTTCATATTACATGGGATCTAGTGGGGTAGGAGGGCATCTCGGAGCATTGAATCAAATATCCAAATTCAAACAGAAATGTGAAATTCCCAGTAGAAATTCTTGCATCTGACTTTCCCAGTGAGAAAGCCCTGTGGTATCAGCCAACCATCTCTCTGATCAGTGATACACCACTCAGCGCTGCAGGCACCAGCTCCCTCCCGGGTGAATGTTCAGTTGCCTCTCACTCCTGCATCTGGGAACTTTGATGAGAGATCCCACAAGCCCCTCTGTATCACCATTCCCGGTAAGCCTTGCCTTCCAGCCTAGCTCAAATAGTAAAGGAAGTTAAGAAAGAAATAAAAAAAAAAACACAATAAGTACAATTTAAAACGAATCTGTCATGTTAGCACTGAATATCTTTAAATGTTTAGACATATGTTGACAATTCCCCAAACTGGTTTATCTAACTAGTAAGCTATTTCATAAAAGATAAATGAAGGACCCTCTAAAGATGCTTTCCTTAAATGTTTAGAGTTATCCAAAAACATAATGTACATCTTTCTCATTGAAGAGCGAGGCTTTTCAAAAGAAAGAAATCTACTCCGTGCAGCTCAAGACTTACCCCTCTCTCATTGTTCACGTTTGTGATGTGTTTCTAGAAACTGAAATCTTAGTTTCTTTAGGTGTAGGCATACAAAACAATTTGAATGCAATATCTTTGTAAATGTTCAATATATACATTTGTGTCATCCACGACTACTTCTGTAACAATTCCTAAAAATTTATTTGAAATGTTCATAGATGAGTATTATATATTTGCATCATATCCACCCCTTCCTCCCTCCACTCCAACTTCAACTTCCATCATGTTCTTACCATTCTCTCAAACACACACACCCCACACACACATACACCCCACACACATACACCCCTCACACACATACACCCCTCACACATACATATACACACACAATGCACACACATACATACACCCCACACACATATGCATCCACACAACACATACATATACACACACAACACACACACATACATACACCCACACACATGTGCATCCACACACATATACATATACACACACAACACACACACATACATACACCCCCCCACACATACACCCAACACATACATATACACACACAACACACACACATACATACACCCCACACACATATGCATACACAACACATACATATACACACACAACACACGCACATACATACACCCACACACATATGCATACACACAACACATACATATACACACACAACACACACACATACATACGCCCACACACATATGCATACACACAACACATACATATACACACACAACACACACACATACATACACCCCACATACATATGCATCCACACAACACATACATACATGCATACATATATAACACAAATATACGCAGGCACACATGTACATACACACACATACACACACACACACACACACACACACACACACTACTCCAACTATATGTCTTTGTTTGGGACTAACCACTTAGGATTGGGGTCCAGTCCTACTGACTGCCTGTGGCTCTTCATCAAGGTTTGCAACATCTTTTAACCCCTCATATCTAACTGTCTTTGCAAAGCTTTCTGGATAATTTTCAAAGAAATTACTCTTCTGTACTCATCCTTTACCTTCTTCAAATATTTAATTAAGTTGGATCGTTATAACTTCAGGTTAGATAAATGCGGCCTCGAAACCTCTTATCCATAGTGACCCAGAATTCTTAGGGGAAATTCATGACTGAGGTGGAAAGAGAACAAATCCCAGTCTGTCCCCTCGTTTGGAAAGTGGAAGACTCAGCAGGGACACACAACTCCTCCGGTGTATTCGAGAACCCTCATTCTGAAAAGTGGCAGGGAATTGTCTTCAGAAAAATGCATTCACATGAGTGAGGTGAGAGTCCAAGTACTACAGGGAAACGGTTCAATGATCCAATCATTTATCAAAGTCCCAGAATGAAATGTTGAAAGGGTCTCTACCGCAGGATGCACGGGCTTTGAAGAGGCTACATGTTTTGCCCATATTAAGCAGAATAACACAGTAACAAGCATCTTCCAAGCATTGCACTGACACCTCTCTCTCTCTCTCTCTCTCTCTCTCTCTCTATATATATATATATATATATATATATATATATATATATATAAATCCTCTCGAAATGCTCCTCAAGACCTAGGAGCCACAGAACATGGGGTAAATTCTTTCTCAGTCTTTTAGGGTCCTCAGTCAATTCAAAGGCAACTTTGAGCTCAGACCACAGCCTGCTCCACTGAGACTTGTTATGAGCGATTGGTAGACACTGCCAGAGAGAGCAGGCGAGATAGGATGGTTGATAAACAGCTTGCTACAAAAGCTTGATTACTGGAGCTCGATTTCCAGGGTTAACAAAATCCAGGCACGATGAGTTACCTTAGAAATCCCAGTGCTGAGGGTGTGGTAGCTTGAATAGGAAAGACCCCAGAGACTCGTGTATTTGGATGCTTGGTCACTAGCAAGTGGCACTATTAGAAGGTGAGGCCTTGAGGAAGTGTGTCACTGAGGGTGGGTGTTGAGACCTACTGCTTCACTATCTCTTTCTGCTGCCCAGGGATCCAGATAGAGAACTCTTGGTCCTTCTCAAGCACCATGTCTGCATCCACACTGCTATGCTTCCCACCACGGTGATAATGGACTACACCTCTGAACTGTAAGCTAGCCCCGATTAAATGTTCTTTATAACAGTTGCTGTGGTCATGGAGTTTCTTCACAGCAATAGAAACACTAACTAAGACAGGAAGCCATAGATGGTAAGATCCCTTGGAGTCACTTGACAAGCCAACCTAACCTACTAGGCAGACTCCAGGCCAGTGAGAGATCTTACCTCAAAAAACTAGGTAGGCATGGGCAAGATGCCTCAGTGGGTAAAGTCTCTTGCCACCAAGCCTGGCAACCTAAGCCTGCTCCCCAGATCCCACATGCTGGAAGGAGCAGACTGACTCCAAGAAGTTGTTCTCTCATGCACACATACTCACAAATAAATAAATAAATATCAAAAAAAGAAAGAAATATCAAATAAAAGGTAGATACCATCTGAAGAACAGCACCTAAAGTTTATCTCCCACACCCACAGGCTTGGGTCCTCTCACACATGCATACACACAGAGGAATAGGAGTCCTATACATACATACACCCTTACACATGCACTCACACACCATAATATATAATACATATACACATACACACATAATATATAACACAAATACACACACACACATATACATTCACCCAGTAGAATATGTGCCCCCCCCACATACACAGAGAGAGAGAGAGAAATTACCAAAATAATGGGGGTCAATTTTTAAAGACAATGCTAGAATTATATTAATAGGGGGGATATAGATCTACCAGAACCTTCTCTGGATACCTTATTTTATACCAAGTGATTGTCGTGCCTCATCATTGTATTTATAAGGAAATTTTGTCATATATATATACATATATATATTAAAACTTCCTTGTTTTTATAATTTCCTGGGTTCCTCTTACTACACAAGTATATTTCTAGTGTCATGATTTATTTTTAAAGTCATTGTGAAATCTACACAGAGAAAAGGAAATAGATTAACATGATAATAATTAATAAAGAAAAGAATTGCTAAGAAGCCTTACAAATCTTACACATTCAGCAATCCAGACAAACATACCGTCTGTACCAAATGAATAAGGTTTTCTTCATTTTATTCTTTCTGTACAAGATGTCAGTAAACAAAAGGTATTTTTTAAAACAATGGAGGACACAAACCCTCTGAAGGAGCTAAAACAATCCTGAGCCCTGTCACCTGGCAATTATATAAATTATCCTCCTTTGTAGAAAGCCAAGTATTTGCTGTTCCCAGCTTTGCTTTGGTTGTGAGAGCCACCTGTTTTCAGATGCGGCTTCTCTAAATGGGTGAAGTACACGAGGTCAAATTCTCTTGATTTGAACAAGTCTGTTGATCATAACTGAAGACCCACTGAATGGCAACTCCCAGAACAGTTATGACTCAGTCTGTAACAATCTGGCTCTGTAGAATGAGGTTCTAAGAAGACAAGGCAACGTCGTCCTTGGAAATCAGACAAACCAAGGTTCCCTGTGATAAACAGACAGCTGTAGAATGAAGTCTTTAGGTTGAGTTTTGTTGTATTATTTGCTGATGGTTCTAAACATGACAGTAACACTGTTGATGTTGCCTAGACCACTCAGTATCACTGTTTTTCTAGTGAGACATGTATTAGTTGTTTTCTACAGCTGTGACAAAACACTATGACCCAGGCTACTTACAGAAGAAAGCCTTTAATTTGGAGCTTACGGTTTTAGGGGGATAGATGGCAGAGCAAAGACATGGTGGCAGGAACAGCTAAGAACCTACATCTTGATCCACGAGCTGAAGGCAGAAAAAGAGACACTGGGAAAGGCATTCTTTTGAACCCCCAAAGCCCATTCCCCAGAGACATCCCTCATCCAACAAGGGCTCAGCCCTTTAATCCTTCCCAAACACTTATACTAACTGGGGACCAAGTCTTCAAACATATGAGCCTAATGGAGATCTTCTCATTCAAACCACAAGACATCTAGCATGAAACAAAACAACACAACTGAGTTCAGAAACAGCTGTTGTAAAAAGGATTCTCTTCTAAATGTTTTCCATGTTCATATCCCATTATTCTGAACGGAAGCATCAGCCTGAATAGCTCACAAACACCTCGACCTCTAAAGCTGCTGGGAACCATTGACAAACGCTACACGCAGTGGAATAGACCATGTAATGAAGACAGGGTGCTTACTGTTTACTCTTGTGTGTGAAGCCAAGGGAACATCACAGAGTAGGGCTCAACTGAGGTTGGATTCAGGCTACAGGCTGTCCCTCTTCTTCTGCTTACTAGTCAAATACAAAACTGTGATTTTCTCTACATTATTAAACTTGGCATGCTATCATGGGCACTCCATGTTGTTGGGGTTGTGTCGTGTGTGTCTTCAGCTGAGGTGACACTGATCCACCACACTTCCTTTCATTGTATCCACTCAAACACTAGTCCAACCCTCAAGGTACTTGGTCAACAGAAGTTGAACGGGGCTGTGTGAAATTAAGTCTCACCATCTTAGAATCTATATCTTAAAAGAAGAAACTGGGTACCTAAGGAAATGTTGAAGGGTTCTGCTCAATGGAAAATACACACAGGTGTTTCCTCACAGGGAAAATGTTGCTAGGGATTAGGGTACAGACAGACATCAGTTGGAGGAGGAGGCCGCTTGTTGGTTCCTGACTGCTCAGCAGCTCAGACTAGAAATAATCACACAGAAACCATATTATTTAAATAATTGCTTAGCCCATTAGCTCTAACTTCTTATTGGATAGCTCTTACATATTAATTTAACTCATCTCCATTAATCTGTGTATCACCACAAGGCTGTGGCTTTCCAGATAAAGTTCAGGCATCTGTCTCTGATGGGGACTACATGGCTTCTCCCTGGCTCCACCTCCTTCTTCCCAGCATTCTGTTTAGTTTTCCCCACCTAGCTCTTTGTACCCTGCTCTGCTATAGGCTCAAAGCAGTCCTTTATTAACCGATGGTATTCACAGCATACAGAGGGAAGTCCCACATCGGACATCTTTCCATAGAATGGGATAGAAAGGTATTATTGGGCAGGAGGACCTGGGTGGACTTTCAACATTAAGGAGGATTCTATTTTTCTGCTTAGAGAGAAAAAAAAAATCACAGCCAGGGACCAGACAGCTGTCCACATGATTTCTGCAGTGGAGCTTGGCATGATACATTTATTGTAACAGCCTTGAGACAGCTTTTGTAAAGTCCAAGGCAACTCCTTATTGGCAAGTCGGAGGGAGCCCCAGGGTGTTTACAAGTAGATTATTCTAGGACAGGGAGGAGTCAAATGGAATGGGGGCCGGAATGAAGCTCGGAATCTAGGTGGAGTAAAGCAAACATGGAGTCTACTGTAGACCTCACAGAAACTGAAAAATGAGAGGAGCTGTGGGGGCCCACTAATCCATTAAACAGACATGTACTGTGTGCCCGTCCTGTGCCAGTGTCTCCTGACACCCGTCATCTCCATACCACCAGCTTTCCACGGTTCTAACTGGCCTTTTCTGTTGGTGCTCTCTGACTGTTTTTCTACTCTCATTTCAATATATTTATTGTTTACAAAGAAATTGAATATTGCTTCTGCTCGCCTTGCCATGTGAGATAAAGGCTAACCGTAAAAATAAGAAGAGATCAAGAAATGTTATTTAATTCTAAAAGACACTGCCTCTACTTAAACAGATACTCAAAACAGATCATCTGTGAACAGCGAGTTTTCTTCTTTGACTGAACTGGTTGAACTGAGAAAGATCTGTAGTAGAGAGAGACAGCCTGCTCACTGCAGTGGAGACAGCCTGCTCACTGATGCTCCAAGTCTTTGCTCTAGGGTAGCTTTAGTTCAGACTGCACGAGTAGCTTCATTCACTCACTAATAGGCTGGGGAGGACGGTAAACAAGTGCAGTAACAGATACGACGTAGTAGCTCAGTGGCTGAAAAGGTCACCGTGCTATGAATGGCTTCCGGCTTCTGCTGGCCACCTGAGAGGCTGTAGCATTCTTATTATACTTCTGCCTCAGTTCAGTGTTGTCTAGGAGTTAAATCTTCCTTCTGGGTGTTAATTTAATTCCCACCCCTTGATAGGGTTCTTCCTTCCTATTGCCAAATCCTAGAAACCCACCTTTAGTTTTTAAAAAAATAGAAAAAAGGACAGTGTTTCTAGGCTAAACGTAAGTGCTACCTTCAATAAAGTAATTGTGTGGGTGGTAAAATACTGCCACATGTAGGACCTGGAAGGCTGTGGGCCAGAGACCAGATCTTTCTTCCTGTCAGCTACACACCTCTGAGGAGAGCTTGAGACCATATATACGTCAGCCACTATGTGGGCAGAGGCTGCTCTTTTGCTTCCCGGCTGAATAATCACACAGAAACTATATTAATTACAACACTGGTTGGCCAATGAATATAGCATATTCCTAGCTGAATCTTAAATTTTAAATTAGCCCGTTTCTATTAATTTGTGTATCACCAAGAAGCTGTGGCTTACGGGTAAAGGTTCCGACTGTGTCTGTCTCTTTCGGCAGCTATGTGGTATCTCCTTGACTCCGCCTACTCTCTATCTTTATATCTGTTCAGATTTCCCACCTGGCTGTACTCTACTAAGCCATTGGCCAAAACAGCTTCTTTAATAACCAATGGTTAATAAAACATATTCATAGCATACAGAGGGGAATCCCACATCACCGCTAATCCTAAGTAACCAACTCCAACTTTTCTTCATGGTTCCATTTTTATGATTTTAGGGGATTATGAAGTTCATTGTTGATGAACATAAAGTAGCAAGAACAATCCTAACTGTACCCTGACTCACAGTGGGAAGGATGGTGGCAAGAAGGCAGGCAGCTGACAGTGGGAAGCACAGCCCAGCCTCATTGGGAATGTTCAGAACTCAGTGTGGTCAGTGGGAACCGTATTGGAGGATGAACAAGCATTATCTAGGCAGCCGAGAGCATTTCCCATACAAAGGAAATGAATACCGTCCACAGCATCATAAAGGAAGGGCAGAGGGGGGATGTTAAAGAAAACTGTAAGTCATATAGTGATTGGGACCGTGGAGATAATGGACCAGTAAGAGCCTGTGGGGATGATTTGACCATACAAGGTACATAGATGATGGTGGTGGTGGTGATGATTAAAATAGACACCACTTTGCACAGAAAAAGAGCAGCATGAGGTTTGGAGTGAGACAGATTGTTCAGGAGGAGAAACAAGGACAGTGCCATGGGAACCTTTGTACCATTTCTGCATGACTTTCTCCTCCGCCCTTTTTATTGCTCTCAGTTCCCACATGAAAGGGGTGTCCCAATGCAGGATTTGTGACATGTTAGAAGATAGCTTTCTGGGACTGAATACCTTTGTCTTCTAGCCAGTCTAGTCAAGTATGGAGACTCTTACACCCCAAAGACATAATCTTATGAATCATGGAGAATCCAGTCTAATTCATTTGTGGGACCTGAAAGTGACTCAGTGGACTAAGGGGTCACTTGGTGTTCATTGAGCGCTCACTCCCTACCTAGCATTGGACATGTGCCCAGGGATTCTCCCTTGGAAGGGAGACAGAACCATGTATGAATAGCTGTTCTCCGTTAACATACTGCTCACAAACGCTCAAATGGTTTTCCAGAAAGCCGGTCCCTAGGAGTACAGGAATCGGTACAGACAAGAGAGATAGCAAGGGTCCCTAAGAAGAGCTTCAGGGAATCCGATGAGAAAAATCAACACTGTCAGGTATTGATAAAATATCACAGTGAGTTACCTGCAATTTCCAGCTGAACGTGGGAAAGACAGGCTGTGTGGCTAGCTAGACTCTAGGCCTCTGATGAACTTCACAGCAGAAGCAGGGGTCTCCAGAGCAGTGCTATGGTGACGCTAAGATATATCTCCCACTGTGACTGTTTCTGGGTTCCTATCCATTTTGCAGAGTTCATTTTCATACCTAAAACTCTTTTTCTCTACAACTTCTCTTTGGATTTGTTTTACTATTTGGCTTTAGTTTGGTTTTGCATGCATGGAGTGACCCAGAAAAACTCTCAAGTTCAAAACAAAAGTAAATCTTGCGAGAAAGCTAACATTAAATAATTCAAAAGCAGTTGGCTCGTTGGAAAGGTGCAGAAAGATGACCGTGTTTAAAATAAGCAATGGGGCTATTCAGATGGCTCCGCGGGGTAGAGCCCATGCCACTAAGCCTGATGACCTGAGTTCAGTCCCCAGATCCCACATAGTAGAGGGAGAGGAGTCATTCCTTTGAGTTGTCCTCCACAAACAAAACAAGCCATGGCATATACACAAGCCCCAAAATAATTAAATAAATAAACTAAGAAAAATTCCAACAGGTGACGACAGTCAAGCACCTCGGCAACATTACCCTTTCACGTTGTAAGGTTGGGTATCCCTAAAGGTGAGCAGAAAGCAGCATTGAGAAGGTGTCTCCTTCCCAAGTTGCCTATACCTGGCTCTAAAATGAATCAGAGTGAAGCTGGAGGCGGTGGCAAAGACACTTTGTGAAGTCCAGTCAGGCCTCGACCGCGTACACCAGCTGTAAGATGTAGGGTACGAGCAGCCCAGACTTTGGTTCATTTCCTCAGGGGGCAAAGGTTACCTCAACACAAAAATGCACTGCTTCCCTGCGTGTCGCAGCCATTCACACTGCTGTGCCCTTGGAAGCTGCTTCTTAGCCGGCTCACATGCTCAGGGCTCACCTTGACCATAGACGCTCATGCCAGCTAAGGTAATTCATGCTTAGATCCCTGCTGAAAGTGCCAGCTACCCATGTATGTGGTGGGGAAATGGAGCATACACTCCTATTTAGATGGATATTCATTGTGACACTTGTGTAGAGAGAGAAAACGATGCCCTTTTTATAAAGATAAGTAGATAGACAGACACTTTATATGCATGTACCTGCACCACATGAGCATAGGAGCCTCTGGGGTCGGGTCAGAAGCTGCATTGGATCCCCTAGAACTGTCCTAGAACTAGCCAGGTTTGACCCCAAAGGCCCCTGTCTTCAGAGATGAACAGAAAATTTTCTGCAGTGGTTTCCTCAATTAGTGCTATTGAGAGACTCCTGCGATGATTTCCTCAATTACTGCTATTGTAACTGGAGAGAGATTGACTGTTGAGGAGGCTGCGAAGGATGAATGGAGCCTCCTCCAGGCAGCTGCAGCGGCTGTGTGGGGATGGATGGGAGAGCAAAGAAGGCGCTAGCCATCTTCATCAGCCGTCGCTCGTTACTCGACAATTAGCACCATCCCTCAGCTTTCTGTGGCACCTGTACAGAAAATACCCTGTTTCTAGAATGCTGCTGCTGGTGGTTTTATTTGTAAATTAGCGCAACTTCCGAGGAAAAAGTGTTTCGCAGGCAAGAGACTCCTAATGATGTGTTTGGCTAATGCTTGCTGAGTGCATGCAATATTTGGGGTGGGGCTTACCTGTAGAACTCTAACAGGAGCGTTGGTGAGGCACCCCCAGGCCTGGTACAACTGCAAGTTCTACAGAGGTGCGTGTAGGGAAATAATTTATAGCAGATATTCCTAGAGCCTGATGCAAGGCGACATAATATCCAGTAAGATAACAGAGAAGGTACACGTTAGTGCTGCGTATTGTATTCAACAAATGCTTCACTGACCCAACCGTTACATCCCCCAGTCCCTATCGTGTGGTTATGGGATCAGTACGAACCTCGCCATAGAGTTGTGAGTTCTTGGGAGCCACCCCATAACCCGTGAGAGTGGGTCCCAGCAAGCTGAGTCTTAACAGGTCTGCTGTCAGATTCTGACGCACACCTCTGTTACATTCAATGTGGTGTCCTGAGTGGGGAAGACATAGATTCATGTTAAAAACACAGAGCTATCTAGGCATGGATGTCCTACTCCAGTATAGTGCCTTTCCATGAAGGCCTGCGTGACTTGTAAGAGTGTGTGTACCATAAAATGGAGTAACAAGAAGAGCTTAAGGAAACCCCATGCCGTTAGACTACAAGTAGAAAAATAATAGAACCACTGCTGTATTTCCATAAATTTCCCAATAACCTTCATGGTATTCAGGCTGGAGGAGCCCACTATAGCTGATCAAGAATCACCCTTGTCTTACAAGCTGTCTCCAAGCTGAAAGGCAGGTGCTGAGAACACAGATCTGCCAATGCTAAAAACCTGCCCAGGACCCCCCATGCACCTTGTTCAAGTCAGTCTTTGTTGGGGTACGTGACAAACCTACAGAAAAAAAAAAGCCCCCTGTCGGAAGCGAAACTGTTTGGGGAAGGTTTATTATGGAGAGCAGCCACTTAACATCCAAGAGCAATTCCGAGAAAGGAGCCCAGCACAAGGGCCCAGTGATGTCAGGTTTGTGGGCCTCAGAGGCTCTGGCCAACTCATTGGTGGTACTAACGGGAAAACTAAAAACTTCAGAGGAGCCAGGCAGAGTTGTTCCTCTGAAAGATGCCTCAGATCCCAGCAGCAGGAAGCAAAGACATGAGGATCACCAAAAATTTGAAGCCAGTTCAGTCTACACAGCCAGTCAGGCCTAAGGCTACAGAGTGAGAACTTGTCTCTAAAATAAAAAACCAACAAAGATGAGATTTTAAAACCCAGAGAAGCAACCACACTGCCCCAAGACACTCCTCTCTGCAGCATGCACTGCTCTGGCTTTCTAGATTGAGATGTCCTGGTCCTCCGTAGCTTCCGCATCCTCCAGACTTCTCCTTGCCAGAAGCGTTACACTTGCCGCATTACATGTGCAGCACGTACCGCGCGATTCAGTGCTTGATTAGATTCTGGCTTGTATTATCCTGTGATTGCCACCTCTATGTGATTTATTTTTTCAACTAAATGATGAATTAGATAAGGCCTATCATTTCCATGTTTCCTTCAGCCGAGTAATGTTTCAGGGGGAGGCTATATCTGTACCTACTTGGAAGAAGGAATGAGAATTTGCTTGACTAGTGGAAGCGAGCATTGCAGAGGCATGCACCAGAGAGCACAGCGTGGCATCTGGGGAAAAGTGCAGCGTTGCCGGAGCGTGAGAAGGGCTGAGGGCACAGGAGATAGAACTGTCTGGGGGACTGTCTGCAGATAATGGAGTTGTCCACTGTGGGCCATACTGAAAGACTGATGTTATATCCTTTGGGTATGGGGGAGCAATTAAAAGTTTAAAAATAGGGTAACCAAATAGTGAATAATATATTATATGCCTATTGTTAGCATTACCAAAAACTGTTGTGTGTGTCTGTGTCTCTCTGTGTCTGAGCCTTTGTTCTGTCTGTGTTTGTGTCTCTGTATGTGTATCTGTTTCTGTGTCTCTCTGAGTCTGTGTGTGTCTCTCTTTGTGTCTCTGTGTGTGTGTCTGTGTCTGTGTGAGTGTATCTGTGTCGCTCTGTGTTTGTGTGCCTATGTGTATCTGTGTCTCTGTGTTTGTGTGCCTATGTGTGTCTGTGTCTCACTGTGCTTATGTCTATATGTTTGTGTATGTATCTATGTGTGTCTGTATGTGTCTCTGTATCTCTGTGTCTGTGTGTGTGTCTCTATGTGTGTCTGTGTGATTATGTATCAGTCTCTCTCTGTGTATTTGTATGTGTGTGCCTGTGTTAAAAGTGGTAAGAATAGTTACCATAACATACTAGTGAAAGCATTCAAAACTTACTAATTAATGATCTTGGGGTAAGTCATTTAATTTTTGAAAGTCGATTTCTTTATCCAAAGAACATGATAACCACCCCGTACACAGAGTTTAACGTTTCACATGTTCAGTTAATCCACACTCAAGCACATGAAATACTGAGTGAAGTTCTCAGAAACAAACAATTCATGAGTTTTAAATCCTGTTTGCTTTCCTGAGTGATATGCTGAAACTTCTTGCCTGCTTCATCCTACGTAGTGTGTGAGTCACCCTTCCATCCCGTGTGTCCATATCGTATACACTCTCTCATTGCAGACCATGCAATAACTGCCTCAGATGTCAGATTAGGTCTTGAGTTATCCCAGCAACAGTAATCTTTACTTTATGTTTTAATAATTCCACATAGAGAAAGAGTAGAAATGCTGGCGACCTAGGTTTGCCAACGAGAAGGAGTTAAGTGTTTCCTTTAGGTGAAAAGATGGAGGTTATTGACATAATAATGAAAGGAAAAAGAATCATATGCTGAAGTTACTAATAACTATAGTATTTTATGGTTGTTAGTTTCATATTGTTCCTAGTCTTTAAGTTAAACCTAAATACAAGTATGTATAGGGCAAACCACAGCCTATCCAAAGTTCAATACTGTCAAAAGATTCCAGTTATCTATTAGGAGTCTTAGAATATACCCTCCCTGGGTAGGGATGGAGTTCTAGGATTCCTACCACATAGGATTATTTAATAATTAACCGTGATATCATATATTTAAAGTGTTCAGAAAGTGCTGATAGATAGTTCAGATTGTTTGTTTGGTAAATGATTACTGGAGGCACAGATCCCATTCCTTTTCACTCACTTAGCTTATATTAGTTCTTTTTCCAACCAAGTCCTCACAAATGACGAATGAGTTTCTGTAACACAATACTTGGGGTAGTATTCCTAATAGGCATTGAGAATAGAGTTGAGATTTGGTACTAGCTCTCCCCTCAGGGATGTTTGGCAGCCTGAGTCGAAGGACAAAAAAGATGGTGACATCTGTCTTGGATTTATATTGTCCAGAACCAGTAAAGTAGTACATCATAGAGCAGAGGAGATGACAGGATGCTTGACCTGCTGTGTCTCCTGAGCCAAGACTAGAAAAGAGGAAAGCGATGAGGAAATAGATGAAGCCATCGCGAGAGCTGGCAGAGACAGGAAGCAATGAGGAAATAGAAGAAGCCATTGCGAGAGCTGGCAGAGACAGGAAGCAATGAGGAAATAGAAGAAGCCATTGCGAGAGCTGGCAGAGACAGGAAACAATGAGGAAATAGAAGAAGCCATTGCGAGAGCTGGCAGAGACAGGAAGCAATGAGGAAATAGAAGAAGCCATCGCGAGAGCTGGCAGAGACAGGAAGCGATGAGGAAATAGAAGAAGCCATCGCGAGAGCTGGCAGAGACAGGAAGCAATGAGGAAATAGAAGAAGCCATCGCGAGAGCTGACAGAGACAGGAAGCATAGGCATAAAGAAATATGAGGAAAAAATGGAAGAGGGGAAGTTGGAAGTGCAGTGTGAAGACCCTCAATTCATTTCAGAGTGACTAGCGCACATTAGGCAAATAATAGGTTTTTTTAATAAATACTTTGATTTGTGTGTTTACTTGATGCGGTTCCATGCCAGGACACTGGAAGGACATATGGACACATGGGCTGCAGCCTCAATGGCTACTTCTGTCTGTCAAAATTTGGATCCTGGCAGTTTAATCCAGATATAAAATCCTTCTTTACCCACAACCATCTTTCTAGACTGTTTAGTGGAGATGAATTTGTTTTTTTGAAAATTTAAGATTGGATATACAATCCTCAAGAGAAAAAAAATGGATGCCAAGGTGAGAAGAGTGAAAAAGAAGCTGGGGTTGAAAGTGGAGCGCTTTGGAAATGACCCGACGATGAAACAGAAGGCAGGAAAGGTGTTTCAGTAGGTCAAAGGCTGGGCCCCACTAACTAACCACTGTAGAAGCCAGGAAAGCCAGACTCACCAGAAGAAAGTGAGTCTGTCAGATGCTGAGAATGGCGGCTCTTCTCATCTCCTACCCAGCTTCTGACCATCTCCTTGTCACAGAGCGAGGCCACTCATGGGCTTTTTCCATGAGCGGATATGAAATCTGAATGAGTGTTCATAATGTATCATGCTCGATAAACGGGTTGTGTGAAGCCATATGAAGACACCTTAGCCAATCCCAAGGGAACTGAGTCTGAGGACTCACATGGTGCCCACTTGGGCACAGATCATTGACAGTGGTTCTGGTATGCTAGTAGTTACCCCAACTTTGAAGAAGGGTTCCCTTTATGCGTGTATATAAGCTTTTATGGGCTACCATGTTTCTGCCACAAACTGCTACAAGTTCTCAGTCACACTGGGCAGGAAACTGACTACCTAGATCCAAGAGATTTGGGAGACATTTTTTGTTTTATTTATTCCCATGGCTACATAGATTCTAGACTTATTCCTCTCTTTATACTCTCTCCTTCTGCAGATCAAGTGGCCTCGCTATCCCGTAGGTTAAATAGCAGATAACTCTGCCATCCTGTGGCATCCATGTAGATGCTCCTTTCCTTGACCTGTGCTCACAAAGATCCACTGACTGTGGAATATTTCCATTTGACTCTCTAGAGGAAACATCTGGCTCGCTCAATTAAGCCTCTGCACAAACGTCCTTGAGTTTGGTTTTCAAACTGCCCAGTCAGCTCGGGAAACATAGTGATTGCCTCAACAGACCCAGCCAGGGTGTCCTCAGCAGATGCTGTGGGTAGCAGAAAATTCCCAAGTGCAGCTGCTGACTGAATGACTATCACAAAAGGACCTCCGTGCAAGGCACTCCGAGGCCTCAGAACTCAGGAGAGTAGAATTGCGTTACAATCTCTGGAAGGCAAGCAATTGCTTTTAAGAGAAGAAATTATAAAAGAAAACATGATTCAGAGGGTGGGTGGGTATGCGTGCATGTGTGTGTGTATGTGTGTGTGTTCTAACTGTGAAGTAGCTTGTCTAGAATATGCCAGAACATGCTCGCCAGACTCTTTAGCTAGTTATGAGAAATACGGACAAAAATAACTGCGTTATTATCAGAGGTTATTTTCCACCGCTTTTCCCAAGTTGCATTGTTGCGTTGCTTTAGCTGTCATTGTTTTGCAGCCTTCCCATCTTCCATCACAGCTGGCTTGTATCCCACAAAACAGTGCTAATCTGTCACTGTTCTTTGTTCTCGACTAAACGGTAGCTCGCAAGTTTTTCTCAACTTTTTTAGTAGATGCTGATGGTTTTTAGTCTCCCCTGTCAATACTCGGAAGCAGCTGCACCCCAGAAGATAAGGTGTTCCTTTCCCTTCAGTATCTCTGGGAAGAACATTTGTTGACCGCTGGTGATCAAGGTGATCACACTTTCCTGCCTCACTCTCGGGGCATCCATCTGCAGCTTTGCACTGGAGAGACAGCGGAGACAGAAAACAGTGGACACACAAGGAGTATACGCCCTGGTTTCCTCACAGTGAAGACAGCCACCATTTCCTCCATCTAGCCCAAAGAGATGTGGCATATTACATAAAAATCTTCTACCAGTCTCTGTGATGTTTTGCTCAAACAGCACCAAGCCCATAGTGGTATTAACGATGGCCCCCCAGCCTTTCTCGAGGACATCCCCTCCGTTTGAGTCTCAAAAGCTGGTTGGTACAACACCACCTTTTGCAAGCTTTGGGAGGCTACTGTGATTCGGTGCCTACTGTGACTAAATTGGAGAAGGCTTCGGTTGTTTGTTTTGTTCTCTATACAATACCAAATCTTTTCGAGAGAGAAATGCCCCTGATTCAAAGAGGTATTCGCAAAATCAAACCGCAGGTGATCAGGATGACAATTAATGGTAACGAAAAGCCAAAGTACATTCTGTATGTACAGAGCAGCTCAGCATTGTGCTTTGAATAATATAATTGGAGTATTTCGCATGGTGTGTACTCCGAGGGGCCCCACTAATGCCTGTGTGCCTTTAAGTGTACTAGTCCTCTTTGTTACTATAATGAAAGACATTATGGGGTACTGATTTTAAAAGGGAGTTTCTTTACTTCGCAGGTTAGGAGGCTGCCCATGGAACCAGGTTTTATTTTAAGTAAATTAAAAAAAAAATGCTAGAGAAAGCTGGATCCTCCACCTCGGGTATTTTGTTCTTTCTAGAAAAGGTGCGGGATGTGTTCAGGCTGTGATCGGAACATCCCTATTTGGCTAAGAGACCAGAAATTGGGGAAACACCCAGTTAGTCAGTACATCACCATGCTTCTTCAGGCTGTTCCTTCCCCTCCCTTCTTTCTTCTCTCGTGAAATAATTGCTCCCTTGGACCATCTTGTTCACCTTACCTCAATTTATTCCCTGGGAACAAGCACAGAAATCTTTCGGACACCTACAGTCATGCCACGCCACTAGCTTTCTTAGCTCTTCAAGTGGAGTGCCCCCACCTGCAAGGTGTGGTTCTCCATCATGACATAGCTGCTTTCATGGCCTCTGGGACTGGGCCTCAGCTGCTCCATCTGATCAAGGAACTGGTTCCCAAGGAAGCAGAACAGAGCTGCAAACCAAACACAAGTCTGTTTCCTCTCACAGAAACAAGATACTAGGTGACATGGCACTCCACCGTGGTGAGAACATCTTTATTATTTTGTGTTCCACCATGTTCAATACATAGTGTTTATATGGTGGTGTAAGATCGCTGCTTCACCGGCCCTCAGATCTGCATTCTAGCCAGAGGAAGGGAAAAGAGAACTTCACTTTTGAGATCTTTTCCAGAAATTGCATGTGCCATTTCTAATTATATTCCATTAGTCAGAATTCGTCAGCTCTGCTCAACAAGGGACACTGGGACGTGTGGTCATTATTCAAGGGCTAGGTTGTTCTCTTTTGATAAGAGAATCTTTTATTTCTTCTTATTTCAATGTGATAATCTGGCATGAGAAAGCCACAGGCAGATGGAGCAAAGCCAGAAAGGTAGTTTGACCCTGGAAGAATCCATAAAGATTGCCTTGCCCCATTGCCTTCCTCGGCCAGAGCATGACACTCTGGGCGGGAGCTCCCCCACGTTGTTGGTGACACAGTTTGTGATTGCTTGCCTGCCAACGCTCCCCGAGGAAGGCGACCAAAGGCCTTTGGCTGACGCTTCTCTGCATGTAAAAGAAATGCAACACAAGGAGCTCTATATAAGGACGTGCACAGAAATCAAAACGAAACGGAGGAAATAAGCGATTGTCTGCTTTTATCTGCTTTGCGGATATCGTCCCCTGTCAGCATCTTCTGATGTGTAGTTGGTTTGTGTGTTGCGTTGGGTCTTGCACATTACCTACCTAGAGATTTTCCTTTGCGTGCTTAACCGCTCTGGGTTCAGTCATCTTCTATGCGGCCATCCTGCACCAGGTGCAGGGACTCAGTAAAAACAATGCACCTGCCACAGTCAGCTCATCTCACAGTCACCAGTAGAGCCACAAATTCTCCAAGGCAGGCAACAGGACACGCGATCTGATGGCAAAATTGAACCTAGAGAACAACAAAGAATAATTTTGATGTCGTAGTGAACAAGAAAGAATCAGATGCAATCACTGTAGCCATAGAAACATTCCCAGAGACGTGCTGACCACACTCCACAGCCTTGCTCAGATAGAAGGGCAAAAGAGCCAGTTCCCCCTTTCTAGTTTTAGAAATTGTTACAGCCCATTGAAACCTAATTCAACTACTCGCAACTTCCTTCTTGAAGACTGTATTAAATGAGGAGACTCGTGAGTTAGGCTTTTCTCATGCCTCGGTCATATTTTTCTGAGAAAATCATAACCCCTTCAGTAAGGATTCTCTGTGTGCATTTGGTCATGTTTGCAGCAGCAAGCCCTAGATTTTGCACATGAGCAGTGCTCCCTTAATGCTTTATACTGATGCTGTTGGCCACACCACGGGTGGGAGATAGTGCTGTCCACGGATGCCACTTACAAACATCAATTAGGAGGGCAATAAACAGGAGTCATGGAGAGAGGTGTGCTAGAAAAAAGGAGGGTATAAAGCATGAGGAAAGAGAACTCAAAATCTCCATGGTAGGTATCGGCCACAATTATCTATCCATGGCCATTGACATTAGCATGTGACGTCATCTGTCTTGCTCAACAGGAAGTGGCCAAGTGTGCTGCTGTGATTTCTAACCGCAAATTGATCAATTTTCCTTTTAAAAATGGAAAGAGGATAAAAGGCAGTGTGAGATCTTCTACAGAAAGAGCCAAGCTGACAATCTTTTTTGACCTTAACCAGAAAAAAAAAAAAACATTTATGATAGTACAGCGCCAATATTATGACTTCATTTACCATGGCATAGAGCTGAGTTTCTCAACCTTCCTAATGCTATGACCCTTTAA
The DNA here is from genome assembly GCA_963919715.1 of Microtus obscurus. Classification (NCBI taxonomy): domain Eukaryota; kingdom Metazoa; phylum Chordata; class Mammalia; order Rodentia; family Cricetidae; genus Microtus; species Microtus obscurus. Next base: position 4,822,804 of record CAWTZC010000768.1, read on the forward strand.
TACAGGTTCCTCATGTTGTGGTGACCCCTCATTGCCCCTCATTGCCACCTCATAACTGTAATTTTACTACTGCTGTGACTCGTAATGTAAATATCTGATATGTAGGACATCTGATATGTGGCCCTGTGAGGATCAAGGCCCATAGGAATCCCCTGACACACAGGAAAATGACAAGTTCAGTGTCTCTTCACAAGCAGTAAAAAGGAAGAAGTGAGTGACTACATTCAGCCCTGATGAAATTTGTTGGCCGCTTGGAAGATTTAGGTACTTGTCACTGTGATGAAAATAGCCCACTTAAAGTTTAGTTAATACCATACTGTATGTGTTTAATTTACATAAATTATCATTGCGTACATCATGCAGTGTAATTCACCATTGATGGTCATAAAAAGACTCTTCATTTTTTTCTGCCTGCCCTCAGGTACTACCATATCCCATAAAATGTTGCTCATGTATTAAGATGATCATTGAATACCTGATAGAAATAATATTGTACAAGTTAGAGCAAATCCTTGTTTTCTGATTTTACCAATGTCACATTTGATTTAGTACAAAATATCTATCCAAGACTCAGCTGCTTCAGAAGCCATGCTTGATGCCGTCTCAGTTACCTTGTATGTCGAGAAGCAATTCAGTATAGTCCTAAAATGTGAATATGCGTATAGGCCTTCAGGACTGTCCCCTCTTTAGCTTGTTTGCTTACATTTATTTATTTACCACAGCACTGGAGACTGAACCCGAATTCTCTCCCGTGCTCAGTAAGCACTCCACCACCTAGGTGTTTCTTTAGCTTTCTTATTGTTGGGTCCATATCTGAAAAAAACAAAGCCATGGCTAATAGAGACCTTTCTCAGAAGTCAGCTTTCACTGTAGCTTTGCTAAAATTGTAAATTTAAGGGCTGGAGAGATGGCTCAGTGGTTAAGAGCACTGGCTGCTCTTCCAAAGGTTCTAAGTTCAATCCCCAGCAACCACATGGTGGCTCACAACCATGTGTAATGAGATCTGGCACCCTCCTCTGGCTTGTGGGCATACATGGAGGCAGAATGTTGTATACATAATAAATAAAATCTTAAAACAGTATAATTTTAAAAAAAGATGTAAATTTAACCCCTCTAGATCCTTTCCTGCTGTAGTCTGCTGCTACCATCTCAGGTTCATAAGAGGGCTGTCCTAGGGTTTCCCTTTTTATTAGGATCTCTCCATGGGGGGGGGGGAGATTTTACTCATAGGCTTTTCCTGGTCCGCGTCTAATCTTAAATGCCTTTCTGTGTCTTTTGAGCGCACTCTCTCTCTCTCCTCCAGACATACCATCTCTGTGTGGATATCCTTTGGGCCAGACAAAGTTCCCAGACTTTAACTTCCTGGCAGGGAGAAGTCAGGGTCCATGATGAGACAGAAGTGGACATCTAAGAGGTGCGAGGGTATGACTCACCTGCCATCTTCTGCCTCTCTGAACCGGCTAATTCCTTCATGCCAGGGGAATGCTCCCCCAGTCTTCCCTGTATGGCCATATTGTCACATTGTCAGCAGAAGTTCCTTGAATCACAGTATGGACCCTCCGGGAAAATTCTGCATGCATTCATTCTCAATGATTAAGTATTTACACTGTGTTTGAAACTAGATAGATGAACTGAATCTCCACTGTCCTCATTCAGTAGACTAACCAATTTCAAAAGACCAGTGGTTAAAATTTCCCATCAGTAGTTTTGAACTATTAAGCTATGAAATGGGAGAGATTACTTATCTAACATGTTCAAGGCACCAGGTACAATGCTGAGCAGCAAAAGACAGGGGAAAAGAGAGGGATTGAGGAGCTTCGGGGGATATAGAGAGAGTGAGTAGCTTCAGGGGGATATAGAGAGAGTGAGGAGCTTCAGGGGGCTTCGGGGGGCATAAAAACATCAGCATTGTCATGAGCTCACAAATGCCGTGTGTCCTCTGGAAAAGGCAAGCTTTGGCCTCCATAAAGTCCTTGTCTTTCTTCATGAGGCCAGGCACGTGCATTTCAGCCTACCCTGTATGCTCACCAGCCGTTTGTGTTCAGCCTACCCGTGTCCTCACCAGCCGTTTGTGTTCAGCCTACCCCGTGTGCTCACCAGCCGTTTGTCTTCAGCCTACCCCGTGTCCTCACCAGCCGTTTGTCTTGCCGTTGGTGAAAATGGGAAATGGCATTTTTGAATTCGCTTTCCAGAACAATGCTTAAAATGACAATCGTTGTACTGTAGGAAGCTTGAGAAAAACAAAAGGTTTTAAGCAGACTGTCAGGATGACCCCAGCCAGGTCCTGAAGAGCACACTGTGTTAAAGTCAGAGAAAAATCAAGTTCCCTGCTGGAGCCACAGACTGTTTCCAGAGCTTGGGACAACCTGAGCTCAGATACAAACTCAGTGTGAGCTCCCGCTGCATGAACAGCAGGGACTAAATCTCCTGCAGAGTACATAGATCATGAGGTCCAGAGTCTTCTATTCAGATCCTTGGGGCCAAGAGCCTCTCAACCTCTTGTCATTCTGCTTTCCTTGTGAACATTTAGGAAAAAACAAAACAAAAACAAAAAAACTAAACCAGTTAGCCCTCCTCCACTGTGGCAAAGCAACCAAGAAAATCAACTTAACTAAAGAAAGGATTTGTTTGGGCTCCTGGTCTCAGAGACGTGATGTGCTAGCTCACTTCGCCCTGTCGGTTGGGACCTGTGATGGAGAAGCACACCACGGCAGAAATGTATGTCGGAGGAAGCCTATTTACCCCACAGCAGCCAGGAATTAGAAAGAGCAAGAGCGAAAAGGAGCCTAGATCACAGTTTCTCCCAATGGCCACACTGCCTCCCCAGAATCTCCATCTACCAAAGTATCCATGACCCACCAATGACACTGCAGGCTACCAGCCAAGCCCTCAACACACTGTCCTTTGGGGGCTCTTAGGATCCAAACCATGGCAACCAGAAGACATGACTTGAGACTCAGTCAGTGCATTTTCTTACTTACTCTGTTTACAGGACGCTTGGATCTGAGAACAGAAATACATGGGCAAATTTCCCTGTTTCTCCAGGCTATTGGTCTTGCTGTCTGTAGCTGATTAATATGTGGGCTTGTATTTAACATTAATTTTATTAATACATAAATACATAGTTGTATTTAACCTTGATATGTTTGGGTACTATATTTATCCCTACAGAAAGTAATGGCAGACAGAATGACACAGAGTTATATCCTCATGGTTTAATCGCTACAAACTTCTTTTGTTCATCTTGTCTTTTTTAGTCCCACTTACAGAATGCTTTCTTTGTGCCTGTAGTAATAGTTTGTTGATAACAGGAAGATATACAAGGGAGGAAGCATTAAGCCAGGCTGTAAGGAACTTTAGCTGGGAGAGACAGAAGCAAACAATCCTGTGATTTCTGGAAAGTACATATGAGATGTCACAAAATCACAAGACCATAACATCTCTCTGCTTTGGGTGCCAGGAAGGGCTTTGCACATAAACCCAGCCCTTTGGATGCACTACGTTTGTGACTAACGTGTAAAGAGTTGGGGCCAGAGGCTAAGAGCTGCTTAGTAAAATCCCCAGGTTTGATTTTAGGTAGCTCACAACCACCTGTATCTCACCCTCCAGAGGATGCCAAATTTCTGGTTTCAACTGGCATCAACACATGCCCATATATGTACTCCCACACCTAAGCATAATAGAATATCTTTTTCAAGTCATGGAAAGAAGGAAAGAAGAAAAGCCAGGGGAAAGATACATTGTGCTACTGGGCTCATAAAGGAAAAACAGTTACTGTGTCAAAGAACTTGGAAACAATTTCAGCCCGGTATGGGAGTACTCCATTGTGATCCATCTCTCCAGCTAAGGCAGGATGGAGCACTCCAGCCTGGGCTGAATAGCAATTCTGTCTCAGAACACAAAGCAACAAAAAGGTTGCATTTAATAGTTTCCTTGTCCCCGAGTTTCTCCCGCCCTTACAAAGGTGAGAGAAACCTTTCCAATAGTGCATGAAAGCTGCTTTTAGGAACAGCCCTGAGTTCCTCAGAAACCCAGCAGGAGTGTGTAGCCACAGAAAGAACAGTATACCTATACCAAGGAAAGCGCTAACTCCGTGTCCCACTCTTCCTCCCTCAGGTTTTTTCCCAAGACGGGTCTGGAACTTAACAGGGTTCCCATGACCCCTGCGATTGCTTCCGGTCAGCAATGAAAGGGTTATCGGGTAGCCGCAGCCACCACCACGGGATCACCTGCGAGTCGGCCTGTGACTCACTGTCACACCACTCGGACCACAAGCCCTACTTGCTGAGCCCTGTGGACCACCACCCCGCGGACCATCCTTACTACACCCAGCGGAATTCCTTCCAGGCCGAGTGTGTGGGGCCCTTCAGCGACCCGCTGGCCAGCAGCACCTTCCCACGCAGGCACTACACCTCGCAACAGGAGCTCAAGGACGAGAGTGCCCTGGTGCCACGCACACTGGCCACCAAGGCCAATCGCATCCCAGCCAACCTGTTAGATCAATTTGAAAGGCAGCTGCCCCTCAGCCGGGATGGCTACCACACGCTCCAGTACAAGCGCACCGCTGTGGAACATCGCAGCGATAGCCCAGGCCGCATCCGCCACCTGGTCCACTCGGTCCAGAAGCTCTTCACCAAGTCTCATTCCCTGGAGGGGCCGTCCAAAGGGAGCGTCAATGGGGGCAAAGCCAGCCCCGACGAGTCGCAAACTGTGAGATATGGCAAGCGCAGCAAGAGCAAGGAGAGGCGATCAGAGTCCAAGGCCAGATCCAATGCCTCCAACGCTTCCCCAACCTCTCCCAGCTGGTGGAGCTCAGATGACAACCTAGATGGCGACATGTGCCTCTACCACACGCCCTCGGGGGTGATGACCATGGGCAGGTGCCCCGACCGCTCCGCTTCGCAGTACTTCATGGAAGCCTACAACACCATCAGCGAGCAGGCGGTGAAGGCCTCCCGGAGTAACAATGATGTCAAGTGCTCCTGTGCTAACCTGCCGGTAGTCAGTCTGGATGCCCCGCTTCTGAAGAAGAGTGCCTGGTCCTCCACTCTCACCGTGAGCAGAGCCCGAGAGGTTTACCAGAAAGCCTCGGTGAATATGGATCAGGCCATGGTGAAGTCTGAAGCTTGTCAACAGGAGCGGTCCTGCCAGTACCTACAGGTATTATCAATGTTAAATTGCTCCTGCCTCGGTTGTGTGGTCTTTGCTCCTTTGTTCTAGTCTTGGCTATATTCTGAACTGTCTGCATGAACTCGATCAAAATATTTATCATTTCAGTATTGGGTTAATGGCAGCTATCTGGAAAATTCGAGGAAGTACATTCTACCCGCTTTGCCGGGTTCCCTTAAGATATTAGGTAGTGTGCACACATCTTCCTCATTGCCGTGATTATCCCAAGCCCGCCCCACTTCTTAGCCACAGAAAGCCAGAATGATGCCCTGCAGAGGTGGAGGCAGGAGGAGGCAGTTTGAGGACCTGATAAGCACAGCTGTAGAAGCCCAGGACAACAGGGGAGAGGTGACATCAGTGCAGTAAAATACAATTAGTGTCAGCCTGTAAATCCCACACACAGCCGCCAAGGCAGGCCAGCTCTTCCCTTTCCTCTCTGCTCTGCTTCCCCTTCTGCCTCCAGTTTACTTAAACGAGATTCACCTGGATAAAAATATCAGCGCAGGCGGGCGGAGTTTTCTCCCCTCTGTCCTCCCTCCATGGTGTTTTTCCTGAGACACAGGGCTCCACATAACGACCCTCATGGTCCCCTTTCAGGGTATCTGTGTTGCTTCCTTCCCTGCTCTCCTTGTCCTTCTGTTTTTACTCAGCCTTAAAAGCACCATGCCATTGCCGTCTCCTTTCTCTCCTTCCAAAGAAATACAAGGAAAAGTTCTTCCAGTGAGAAGGTGGTCGTTTTCCCCTCGTTAAACTCTTTCTGCTAAATACCACCTTTTTGAGAGCATCTATTCTGAGCCCGGAGAATATTCTAGGCTGGCAGTCCTGAGCAAGGACAGAGCCCTTGCCCAAACTTTAGAAGAAGCTACCATGTCATAAAGACATGTTAGTATTTCCCACTGAAGATGGGATTGCCTAGTTTACTGTCTGGTTGTTCTGTGTATAGATAAATTATGAAAAGAAACTAGAGAAATGTCTCAGTGGTTAAGAGCATTTACTGCTCTTGGAGAGGATCTTGTCGGTTCCCAGCACCTACAACAGTGGTTTGCAGCCATCTGTAACTCCAGTTCCAGAAGGTCTGACACCCTCTTCTGGCCTCTGCAGGCACCAAGCACACGCATGGTGCACAGACATAGATACAGCCAAAGAACTGTTAATAATTTTCAAGCTAAAAGGATCATCTGACCTATTTAGCATAGAAAAACAGTAAACTCAAATAAAGGTTTAAGGGTTACACTGTTGCATGTGGCTGAAATGGGACAAGAACCCAAGTCGCTTCCCAAAATGGCCATTATAAGGGCTGCAAGCCAAGGATGTAGAAATTACTCAAGCACATAAATTAAAAAAAAAAAAAAACATTCTTTTTTCATTATACATACCAAACCAAGTTCCCACTCTCTTCCCTCCTCCCATTCCCTCCACATACCATCCCACCCCACACCCATCCAGTCCTCAGAGAGGGTAAGGCACATTGCTTTGTGAAAGGTTCAAGGCCCTCCCTACTATATCTAGACTGAGAAAGGTATCCATCAAAGAGAATAGGTTCCCTAAAATCCAGTCCATGCAGTAGGGATAAATCCTGGTGCCACTGCCAGTGGCCCCTCAGTCTGCCCCAGCCATGCAACTGTCAACCACATTCAGAGGGACTAGTTTGGTCCTATGCTTGTTTCTTTCTACTCTGGCTAGAGTTGGTGTGCTCCCATTAGCCCATGTAGACTGTTTCAGTGAGTGAAACTGTCATGGCCTTGACCTCTTTGCTCATATTCTCATTCCTCTTGCTCTTCAACTGGACTTTGGGGGCTCAGTCCAGTAAGCACATAAATATTATCCAGTATTGAAAATGAAGTACTCTCATTTGAAAAAAAAAAGTCTTGAAAAAAGGTTGAGTAAGGAGGTATGGGTGCCCTAGAAATCGGCATGTTTCCTATGAAAAGGCTCTGATGCAAATGACTGTTCTGTCTGTGCTATCGTAAGGCATGGAAGGAGATTGGAAAGGAGAAGAAAGAGACTTGAGAAGGATGCTGTCCAGAGACCCAGCACCAGCCGTTGTTAGTAATAGAATTCTCACATGTGCTTGTACAATAGTTTATGCTCTTCCTCCCTGAAATTCGTTTTTCTTTCTTTTTTATGCCTATTTAAATGAAAGTCTCCACAGTGGTAAAGTGTGCCATGGTAGGAAGATGGGTATCAACTGCTGAGCCACTGTGGACCAGACCCTGTGGTGAGCGACTTCCATCCTTGAGAGGGAACTATGCACAGAAGAAAGTGAGGCTTTGAAATATGGAGGGACTTTGACCTGGAGGCTGTAGGACTGAAATGTGGGCTTATTCCTACGTCAAAGCTAAGTAGGAAAGTGAGGAAGGAGAGTTTTCAAAATAATAATTGTGAATGGTCTGCAGTAACATCAGAATGAAAAGTTTAAAATCACAGTGAGGAATTTGATAGAGTGCTATCTGCGGACCTCACCTTTCAGTGATGAGAAACCTCTACCTTCACATTGGTTACCTCCTTTAGGCTAGTATTTTAATAGTATAGTCAAGAAACAATAGTTATAATAAATCTCATATGCACCTCCCTCTATCCCATCCTTACCTTGCACCTGGAACAGTGGAACTTTTTTATTACTATTTTTAACTTGAAACTGTTTAAAAGTTAATATTTTCTTTCATGCCTTGGGCAAGATTTAATCCTGAAACATGTTTGTTTATCCTTTTGAACATATACTGAAATCTGCATTGATACATTTATTGCGTTCCTATTCTGCACAAGGCCTTCAAGCTGAAAACAATGTTGCTCTGTGTTTCCATGTTAGTAAAGAAGCCACATGGAGAACGGCCTCTTCCTGCCCCTGCTGAGGCTGGGATGTTCTTACATGGGAGGGAGGGAAGAACTGATATCCCCGAGGAGAGGGGGAGTAGGAGATGCCTCCTGAGACCCGAGTTCCCACAGTTCTCTTGCTTCTAGAAGGAGGGAGAAAGAATCAGGCATCCTGTGGATCCGCTTCGCAGAAAATAGGCTTCACCAGCTCCCACCAGCTCTTGTGGGATAATTTCCTGAAAATTTGGAAACAAATTTGCAGAAAGAAAAAGAGTTGTTTTCTTTTGTCTTCTAGTCATATTACTGTAGGAGGTGACATAAAGCCAGAGTTACCCTCATTCTTAACATCACCATCGCCAGTCTAGTGAGCAACACAAGCCCATTCCACCAGGAACACTGGGCTCTCTTCCCTATTTGCCACTAACTGGTGACGTTGCTGGAGCTGTCCTTCAGATTCCGGAGCCTCTCTCATCTACTGGGAAACAAGACACTTGGTTCTCAGAGGCTGCAATCTCTCTACTCATTTTTAAATTCATAAATTGAGTATTTCAGTCTCCTAATTAGAGCAATTTCCAAGAGTTGGAAGGCCTCTGTCTCTCGATTCATAAATGCTTGCCAAAAGCAGATGCTTCTCAAATGTTATTTAATTTGTTCTTTGAAACTTTAAAGGCATTTCACAGAGAAAAAATAGACTTAGAAAACTATGTTGAATAACTTGACCAAGGGCACACAGCAATATGGTGAGCCAGAACTGATTCTTTTCCCTGTGAAGTCTGAATTCTTTCTGTTCACCAGGCCCAATTCCCTCATGTCTTTTATGGGTTAGAAACCAGGAAAATCTCACTCCATACTCAAAGCAACTTTGAAAAATACTGTATTTGTTTTAACTATTTTCAGAACTTTTTCTCATATAAAAATGGGTTTCCATTATGATAGTTTCATCCATTTGCCTAACAAACTTCAATCACATTCTACCTCTGCTTCCCTCCTCTCCCCCTCCTTCTTCCTCTACTCCCTTCCTCTCCCCCCTCCTTCTTCCTCTGTTTCCCTCTTCCTCTGTTTCCCTCCTCTCCCCCCCTCCTTTTTCCTCTGTTTCCCTCCTCTCCCCCCACCTTCTTCCTCTACTCCCCTCCTCTCCCCTCCTTCTTTCTCTGCTCCCCTTCTCTCCCCCCCCCCCACCTTTATCCTCTGCTTCCCTCCCCCCTCCACCTTCTTCCTCTGCTTCCCTCCCCCCCACCTTTATCTTCTGCTTCCTTCCTCTCCCCACCTCCTTCCTCCTTTGCTTTAACTCATAGACAAAACTAAGGCACAAAGAATAAAGAGTAGGCAGAGCAGTCAACAGCTGACCCCAGGTCTGTCTAGTTCTGTAATGTTTCCAATATTAATGTGTGTTTTATTGTGTGTCTTAGTCTGCATCAAATTTATGTGTGCCTTCGACCTGCAATGTGTCCATGTCATAAAATAATATAAATGGGAAATTAGGCTGCCAGTGGAAATAAAAGCAAAATCCCTAATTTCATTTCGAACGAAATTAGTATTCACTAATTAATATTAATTCATGAATTAATTCACAAGTTAATGTTAATCAATAAGTATTCGCTAAATAACAGAACTTAAAAACTGAAATAGCTTCTAGAAGTCTTTGGAGAGTTTCACTTAGTGCGAACTTAACGCAGCTCCTTGCCAGGACTGTGTAAGAGGTGAGGGGTCTGTGTGTGTCTGGCCGGTGGCTGTCAAGGATTCACTTGTAGTCCCTGTACAGTCCAATCAATACACTCAATCCCAATCAGTCAGTACACTCAATGAGTGCTGTGTGCTCACTCACAAGCTGTTTTAGTTAATTAAAAAAAAAAAGCTCCCCTTTTTCCCAATATTGTTATTTTTAAATGTCAAGAATCAGATGTCTGCTGTGGAGAGCTATTGTACCGCTGCCAGTGACTGCCTGCATCAGGGTTTGGAGCAGGAGCATGGATTGGAAGACATTAAAACTGTTTAATTCTCAGCTGAGATGTGGTTGGCTTTTATACATTTGGAATAGGGCATTGATGGCACATCTCAGGGTAAGTGCTAATAGTGAAGGGAACAGAATAGGCTTGGAGGAGGGTTGTTTTCTTTTTCCTTTCCTTTTCTTTTTTAAGTAGAATTCTTGGTTGTGTTTATGCCTCTTTATATAAATGTTCTGTGTCGAGTGAGTGGCATGTTAAGCCATTCAGAAGAGAAAGATTTTTAGATTTCCAACTGTTCACCTAAGAAGAAGGGGGAAAAAAATCCCTTTGAATCGTGTATTCAGCTTTCGTCCTTCATCCAGCAGCAGAAACAGGAAAGGGGAAGGGAACCCTCTCGTCTCCCGTGAAGTAGAGAGACACACAGAGGGAGCGAGAGAGCACAGACAGGGACCGAGGAAGCCAGCGCTCTCAGAGATGAAGCTATAGGCAACAAGATGATCGACCTGTTTAAGGCTGAGTGGGTTTCTTCCGTCTGTGTGCAAGTTTCCAGGAATGGAAGGACTGGCCAGGTTTGGGTATAAGTCACTCTTTATTACTCTATGTTTGATGGATGTGAGTAGTTGGTTTGGAAGGGATTTTTGCAAAGAGGGGGGCAGTGTACGATAGTTTGGTTGTTCTGTTATTCTCTTTAGACTCTATAAACAATGCCTCGTGTGTCAGAGAGGGCTCACAAGCTAATGTATGTACTGATGGCAAAAATCAGGTGAAGACATCAGATGCCTACAAGTCACTGTGCGCAGAGGCTCCCTAAAATCCTCTTTCTTGTGGTCCTGAAGTGCATGTTACGGAGCTGCTGATGCTGAATGACCGGGGATTTGAATGCGATCGATCGTTTTTCTGAACAAGAATTCTCAGCACTTACTGGTCCATTTAAGAATTTAGATTTCTGAATGATGGGGTTTTCTTTGTTTTTGGAGTGGTTTGGGGGTTTTGTCTCATCTGTTGTTTGCATGAGAGATATCACAGAGATTTTAAAAGAAGCATTCCTAGCAAATGCGAGCTGGGGCTTTATTTTAAAGTGCAGGTACACTTATTTGTCAAATCGGTCTCAAGATTGTTTCCATCTTTGCCCAGTAGGAGGTTTTTTAATTTTGGTTTTGGTTTTTTAGGGTTTTTTTGTTTTAGGTTCTTTTGGCTGAGTTTTTTTTTTTTCTTTTCTTTCCTCCTGTCTTAAAACAATTTAAATTATACTAATTCAGTTTTAACTATTTCATATGAATTTTATAAAACAATTCTGCTAATGACTTTGCTAACTGAAATAGTGTCTGTCTTATCTAAAAGCCTTATCAACTACATTAATTAATAGTTTTCTTTATTTTTAATTGGTATTGCCAAGGACCTTGAATACATTTTATATGTGGCGCATAATCCTCTGTATCTTTCATCTTAGTAGAGATGCCTCACCCACTGGGAGACAAGGTGAGGCTACTCCTGTCCGATGCTAACTTTGAATGTGGGGGCCCTGACCACCCACAGAACCCTGGGAATTCTGCTGCCCTCTGTCCTCTGCCCTGATTTTCGGCAGTTCTCTCACTAAGGCCTCTATCTGACTAATAAGGAGAGGAGAACAAATTGGCAAGACACCCTGAGAAATCAGGAGTCCAGGCAGACTCGGCACGAGGAGAGAGGATCACAAGTTGCTCTTACAGGAAACTTCGTGATTCTTGGTCTGCAGCTCAGTGCTCTGAGACCACTGTTAGCAGCGTGAAAGCCCCTGGTGAGCCCCAGCCAGAGGTTTCTGCATACTTTTGCTTATCTCACCGAATTGCAACCTACTAATTAAAGAGGCAACATTGATTCGGAGAGTGTCAAAGAGAAAAATCCAGCCGGGGGTCACTCGGTGGCCGTGGGCTTGATTTCTCTTTTTCTTCTCTCCCTTGGGAATCACTTAGTGGGTTACAATTAAAGGTGAGAAGTCAAGGTCCACCATGTCTTTTGGGAATTCAACTTTAATTCCAGCACATTTGAGATCATGGCATTAGGGAACTTAACGGGGATTGTGACTGGCAGAATATATCAGTTTCTTGTTCTAGGTGTGTGTGTGTGTGTGTGTGTGTGTGTGTGTGTGTGTGTGTGTGTGTGTGTGTGTGTTGGGCTAGTCAGAAAAGGATCTATGTAGCACTGCCATACTGGCTTTGGTTTGCAATTAGTTTATGTTTTTCTCCAATTTTTTGGCTCAGTGTCTTTTAGTTGATCATTGTGAGTTAAAGTTCAGTGAGATCAATCTTTCAATTAATTAAGCTCAGTATCATTTTTCTCATTTTGGAAAAATGTGTGTTGCTAGGGTCCGGGACCACAGAGCTCAGACAGGGTTGACTCGTGAAAATACCATCTTATGTGGGTCTAAGACACAGAAATCTCCAATTTCATATGTTTCTAAACCACAAATACCACCTAAGAGTTTTATGTCCTTAGCCGGGGACATCTGGTGGAGGGAAAGAGAAATCTGTGTTTTCAGGTATAACTTGTTACTGTCAACAGTTTGCATTGGGTTATGTGACTTTACTGTAACATGTATTATTCATCTGAAAAGTTAAATCCAGAGTTTCATTCAGAGGGAAGAAAGCACCTACACCTTTGCTGATAGGACTCACTGCCCTGTTTCTCAAGACCGTCTTTCCTAGCCCCCACCAGCAGGTCAGCAGCAGCCATAGGAGTGACATCATAACACAGAGGGCCAGTGTATTCTTCTGCGTATGTAAATGTTCGTTTCTGTTCTTAGACTAAAGTCACAGTAGGGAAGTGCTTTCTTTTCTTTCAGTGAAGGATTCCCAGTTGGAATGATTTCAAATTAGCTGATCCTCCAGCCTCTGAGCCCTCTCTGTTTGTAACTAAAAGATGATGGCATAGAAGCTATTTGATTACTGTTAAAGTGATCAAAATAGGTAAAGGGGAGAGCCGTGTGCAGGAATACATCACATATCCCTCGTGTTTCCTGGGACCAGCTCCTCATTTTTAATTCTTCTGAGATGACCCACGTGGGCAGGGAAGACCTCTTTTGATGCTCTGACCCTATGACTTTAAGAAAAGGCAGAGTGTGCCTTTAAATCTGCTTGTCTCCATTTGCTAAAGTTTAACGCTGTGCCTTACTCTGTGTGTCTGAGCCACGCACTGAAGTTCTAGGTAAGCTCCTGATACTAGGGCACTGTTCCTGCTCACTCAAGAGTGTCTCATCATTGTCCTCGAGGAGTTAGGAAAGCTGAACTCACTCTTGGGAAACGTCGTGAGTGTTACTGTGTACACAGGTGTGTGGATCTCCCCCACCTCCTCCTCAGCACCTGGGCACCCACACTCTGCATAACACATCCGTGCTTTCCATGTCTTTGGTCTCCGATGGAATGAGATCCCTCTTGAGTGGGCCACTTCGTGAAAGCCGTGGAAGAATAGTTATGTAGTAGGGAACACCCCCTCTTTTATTTTTCAGCGATCCAAGTTAAAAAAAAAATCATTACTTTCTCAGTCTCATTTCAGATCATTAATGTAGGCATGCCCTGACTCCCTGGTGTGACAAGGCTGGTGTCAGCCTTTCATTCAAAGTCATATTCAACAACCATGAAAGAAAATATCTTCTGCTCCCTGTAGACTTTGAAATCCCACAATTTAATATACACCGTCGGGATTGTCCGATACCCTGATTTAACCATCTAGGGACTTAAGATCTTATTTTCGTTTCCTTCTAAATTATCGTCTTCTGAATGACAGATACTCCTCTCTGGACCGTCATCTTCTCACGGGCCTCATTCACGATCTCTTCCCAATAGTCTGGACTCTATTGCTTCCTGTTACTTTATGTAGTGACCATCTTATAAAAGAACCTTCTGGAATTAACTGCTTACTCTTTTCAAATGACAAAAGGAAGAACCTTGACAAGATCTGTCATCTCAGAAGAGCCCTCCACTGGCAGTCTTTCCTCCTGACAACCTGTACTCTTTATTTCCCACGGTCTCATGCATTCTGCTAAAGCCTGGAGGCTCTTTTCAGACTCCCGCGGATACTCTCTCTCTACATGCTTTGGAGGCAGTGCGGTCAAAGAGGCGAAGAGAGTGATGTCAGAGTTACATGTGACACGTTTGTGCCTTAAAAGGCTCATAGGAGGCAAAGATACTTGTCAGCTCAACAATTATCTGCAGTTCATGACTCTGTAGTCACAAAGTGCATGTTGTATTTTTATTTTATTTATTACTCATGTTTGGGGACTGCGTGTGGATGCAAGTTCACATGTGCACACATGCAGGTGGAGATCAGAGGACAACTTCCAGGTGTGTCTCCTCTCCTGGAACCCATGGGAGTTTCAGGGCTTGAACTCAAACTGTCAGTTTACAGAGCAAGTGCCTTTATTGGTTGAGCCATCTCACCAGCCCCATGTTAGTATTTTTAACTCTTTTCCTTCCCCCACCCCACCCCCCAAAATGGCTCTATTTCTGTTGTTACAGACTGATTCTTTCTGTGTCCCAATGGCTTTACTAGGGCTGGACGATGATCCAGAAGAGGACAAACAGAGCAGAACAGACCCACTTTTGGATTTGTAATCTTTAGGTCCAACTCTTGTTTTGTTTTGTTTTGTTTTGCGTTGCTTTGCTTTGTTTTTCGAGACAGGGTTTCTCTGTGGTTTTGGAGCCTGTCCTGGAACTAGCTCTTGTAGACCAGGCTGGCCTCAAACTCACAGAGATTGACCTGCCTCTGCCTCCCTAGTGCTGGGATTAAAAGCTTGTGCCACCATCGTCTGGCTAGGTCCAATTCTTAAATGTGCAGGGTCTGGATTCTGAAGATCGCGTGCTTCTGCCTGGCATCTTCCACGTCATGGCGGTCAGACCCTTTCACCTCACCTCGTCAGGATAAAAACCATCTGTAGTTTCAAAGGGCTAGGTGATGTACCACATATACATAAGGCATCTATAAATTATACACACATAGAATAATATAGAGGATAATATGTTTGGGAAAATGAGAGCAGATATATTAAATCAGGAAAAACAAAAGGCTAAAATGGATCTCTTGATCATTGCATCCAAAATTAGAGAGTGGGTGACTGAGAAAAAGATCTGCCTGTACGGCTGGAAAAACACTACCTGATGGTATCTACATGGGTACAAGTAAACACAACTATTTATTGAATCATTTTAATACTCATATACCATTGAATATCCCTCTACCATTGCAGTTTAGAGGTAGCTCCTTCCCGTAACATTATGTGCACAAGAATTGCACTGAAGGAGTCTGTTAAGTGAGGACTTCTTGCATCAACCCAAGAAATTCTGATGGCACACATCTGGCGTGATTCCAATAGAATCTATCCAAGAAGCTCAAGGAACTCAATTCCAGGAAACAGGAGGCTTAGTGTCTCGTGTGCTTTCCTGTAGGGGGCAGTAGAGTCTAACTGATGGAAACGGGCTTCCCATGCTGATCCAAGCTTTGACTCTATCACTGGCTTCCTACATCACTGGCCGCCCTCTACCTGAGGCTTACATTTCTTAATCTGTAGAATGGGCATGAAGATACGACTATTTCAGGAGCTAGGGAAGAAAGTTGAGGACTTGGGAAATGGGTTGAAATAACAGTGCGGAAGGTTTTCAGAGTGCATGTCCACCATGACATGCTCTGAGTTGTCTCTTTGTGTCGTGTATCATAACACAACACTTTTTCTTTTCTCTTTTGCTCACATAGGCATGTCTGATTCCATGGACAAGGAAAACCTCCTCCTTACCCAGCTCCCATTTCCTCCTACCCCCATATAAGATGTCTATTTTTTGTTTTGTTTTAGAGACGGGGTTTCTCTGTGTAGCTTTGGAGCCTGTCCTGGCACTTGCTCTGTAGACAAGGCTAGTCTAGAACTCACAGAGATCCACCTGCCTCTGCCTCCCAAGTGCTGGCGTTAAAGGCGTGCGCCACCACCGCCCAGCTCATAGTGGTATATCTTAATCACAGTGAGGAAACTTCCTTTACCAGGTGCCAACTAAACACATAAAGTTTGTCACTGTAAGTAAGAGGTTTCCGATGGGCCAGGTCAGAGGTCATCTCAGCCTCAGTGGAGCTGCTTTTCACACGGCTTGGGAGGTCACAGTTCCAGCCTGTTCAAGCGTTCGTTCACAGGAGCGACAGTTTTAGTCTGCCAACCCCCCACTGCCTTCTTCCAGGTCCCTTGCTAAGTCAGCAGGATGAGTTTCACAAACAGGAACAACTGTGGGGTGTGTCCGCAAGGTAGCTCAGCCCACCCTTCCATCTTGTCCTTTATGAGCTGCGCCACTTCCCTGGGGAGTGTCTCCTTCATCGCAGCCAGACAGGGATGAGCTTCACAGTTGAAGGGTGGCGGCAACAGGTCTTAGGCCATTGTCTTTTATTGCTCCTGCCCAAGGTCCTTGGCTAACCTCCTCATTCTCTGAAGCCCAGTATACCGTTCATTCAAGGCTGTAGAATTCCAAGGAATAAACACCTGGTGAAGGCAGGTCCCTCTCCGGACCTCCTCCTCCTCCACAGAACCATCAGCCCAGGCTTTCTCGCAGCCATCTGCCTCCTAGCAGTCTGCCCCAGGTCGTCCCTCCACACCTGCTTCCTACGACCACCCAGACAGTGAGAGCAGAGCCCGTGGATGCACAGAGGATTTCATGGGATTGTTTCCTGGCAGTAGAAGATCTTGCCATTTTGTTTTGTTGTTATTATAACAGTGACAGTAAGTGGGGATAAAGATTGTTCTCTGGTCTCAGCGGGACACTGTTAGGTCACGGGGACCTGCAGTCTATTCTTAGAGATCCACCTGCCTGCTGTGTGTTCCACGCGCATCCATCTAGCTGGCAGCTCATGCAGCAAGGACTGGCTATGGAGAAAAGCGTTCCCCTTTCGAATTCCTTTAAGGGTTCCGATTACTCATAATACTTGAAGAATTCGCGGGGTTTTTCATTCTCCCCTCTCCTCTTCTCTCCTTAACTAGAAGTTTAGCTGGCTTCTCTGTAACTTGGGGTGTCAGGAAAAGTAACTGTCATTTGTTTGCAAATGACACTTGAACTTTCTGCAGACGACTTCCCTGCAGAATTGCTCCCCCACAACACTCCTCCAGCCTTCCAGTTGATTTTAGATAGTTTCCTGTTCTCCCACATCTTGGAAATCTTCCGTAGTGTGCTGAGCAGACACTTTTAGTCAAAAAACGCCTA
Organism: Microtus obscurus; assembly: GCA_963919715.1. Classification (NCBI taxonomy): domain Eukaryota; kingdom Metazoa; phylum Chordata; class Mammalia; order Rodentia; family Cricetidae; genus Microtus; species Microtus obscurus. Next base: position 4,839,938 of record CAWTZC010000768.1, read on the forward strand.
TAAATAGCTATTTTTCCCCCTTCGTACTCCCTTCTCTCGGAGGCCTCCACAAAGAAGGTGAAACAAAGCCACCCGAAACAAGAGCCCTCTGCGAGGGATGTGTGGTGAGGCTTATGAAAAATCAGATCCACGGGCCGGAAATTGTTGTGTAGGTTGTTCGGCCATGTTTGACTGCCGCGATCAGCGGCACGGAAAAGAAGAAACATTTTATTTTGTGGCAGGTGATCTAATGGACCAAACGAGCCATAAAAAAAAAAAAAATGTCTCCTATGGACTCCAGTGCTTTGAAAATGCATACTTGGACACACATGCTACTTTTAAAAAAATAATTCTGAAGTCAACTGTAACTTATTAGATTCAGTTTGTGGGCCTGAACAGCCAATCCCTGGGGCTATTCCTGACTGGGGAATTTGAAACTGATCTCATGTCTTCTCCCATCTGCCCTTACTAACATGTCTTTGACTGGCTGGCCAGCCTAGTATCTTGTCTCCTGTGTCCTCACAACCATCACCACCGCCTGGCTTCCCAGCATAGGAATTAGAAAATCCTTGGAAGGCTGTACCTGTGTTGAGAGAGACCTGAATATCTTCCTTTGCTAATTTTACTAAAATCAGACCTGACCCCTCCCATAGGTGGGGTTAATCCTACTCCCTCCTACTTCTAGCCCCCCTCCCATTCACGCCCCTAAAGAAAAGAGACCCGAGCCCAGCAATGTTTCCCTGTTCCTTTTGCTTCATCCTCTCTCTTGCATCTCACATTTTATCTTATTGCACAATCTGAGATAGAAGACTCACCCAAAGTCATCTGTTTCCAGGCTGAGTTCTAGAAAGATCCCTCCATCACAGAGAGCAGTGGGCCAGTAGCAACTGCAAAGTCTTCCTTGGCTCCTCCTGTCCCATGGGTGATACGCCTTCCTAGTTTTGTGAGCGGAATCCTCCACCCACCTCGGTGATCTAGTGCTCAGAAAATGCCATCTTGTCCCCAGATCCTGCGTCTTCCACTCCAGTCAGGTGGTGAACTGTGACGTTCATGGCATCTTCCTTTTTAATTTTGTTTTTCATTTTTAAATATGTGTTCTAGCTGAGTTGATCTGGTTGGTGCTGCCTTTATGAGCCTCCTTATGGGGCCATGCCGTGGAATGTGGAAATCCTAAAAGTGACCACGTCCTCAAAAGAGTGATCCACGTTCCTCCAGTAACTCTCAGCTGCCAGTTGGCTCCTCAGTTAGGGCTAGGGCCTGGAGATGATCTGCCTCGTCTCTACTCACACTTCACACCAGAGCGCACACTCATAACAGAAACACAGATGTGAACTAGATATAACCAACATGTCACACAGTCCTCCATCTTAATGTGTGTAACCTGATGAGTGTGAGGGTGCTCATGGCTTGCCAACCATCAACACAATTTCAGAGCATCGTATTAAGGGATTGCAGAACTATCTAGTCATTCTCCATCCTCCCCCCCCCCCACACACACACACACGGTCCCTCCTCAGTCACAGCGCCACGGGCACTCACTTGCCTTTCTACTTTCTGTCACTGTGTTCACCTATTTTGGAAATATTTGTATTTCTGTAACTATAATTAGCCAACGCCTCCACAATCTGCCAACCACTCACACCTTTGCTAAGAACCGTTCTGCTCAGTACTTCTATGCAATAAACCCTTTCAGATTCCACATATGTGTGCGATCATGGGACATTAGTCTCTCTGGTCCTCTTCCGAGAACATGATGTTCTCTGGACTTATATGTCTTATCACAGATGACAGGACTTTCTTCTTTCTGCAGCCATTGCATGTCTACCATATTTCCTTCATTGGTTTATATGTTGATGGACATCTTGGCTATTGTGACTATTTCTGTCATAATCTGTGCTTTGAGGATGTCTCTTCAACACAGATTTGTGTGTTGAAAGTTCAGTGGTCTCCGGGTCATGTGCAGAAACAGTACGATGGCAGCTCCACTCAGTATCTCAGGGAAATCCCATCCTTGCTATGGTGGCTATCCTAATTAAATCCTCACCAAAAATGTAGAATTCCCTTTCTCCCGATGTTTGCTGACACTTGTCATGTGTTGCCTCTTCGGTGGCAATAACTATTCCAGCAGGTGTGAGGTGTGACTCCATTTAATTTTATTTGCATTTGTCTGATAATTAGTGCTGCTGAACACTTTTTAACACCTTTTGCCATTTTTATGTCTTCTTTTGCAAACATTGGTCTTTTGCTCATTTTCCAAATAGGATTCTTGGGTCTGTTTTCTCTGGAGTGTTTTTGTTCCTGACAAATTCTGGAAACTAACCACTCATCAGATGGATGTTTGCAAATACTCTGTCCCATTTTGCTGGCTTGTCGGGGCACTTTTGAATGTTTCTTGCTGTTCATAGGGCTGCTGTTTAGTCAGATGTAATGACATTTCTCTTTTTTTCTTTCGTTATCATTTTTATTATTTTTATATTTTGTTATCACAGATAACAAATATATCACAAAGGTCATTGTAGATCAGTGTAAAGGCACCATCTCCCCATGTGTTTTCTTCAAGTCATTTCATAATTTTGCAAATAACATTTGGATCTTTAACCCTATTTTGAGCTAACTGTATAGAAAGGTCTGTATGCTTCTATCTGAAGATTCCATCTTCCAAGGTTATCTCTTTAAGCATCTTTCCCTGTCCCCATCCCTAGACCCTCTGTCAAAACCAGCTATGTATGAGTTCTTGGGCTCATTCCTGACCTCCCGTTCTAGTGTGTGTTCCAGTGCCGTTTGATGACCCAGCTTTCACCACACCACAAAGGGTGAGAACACTGAGATTTCACTTCACCCATCCAGAGAAAATTTACAACTGTCTTTTGCATTTCTTCAACCCACTTGTTATTCGAGAGCATTAACCAAACCTCCATTTTGTGTGCGTTTTAAAGTCAGGCAATGTTAATACCTCCATCTTTGTTCCTTTTTACTCAACATTTGTTTGTGCATTGGGGATTTTTATGGTCCCATGCAAATTTCGGAACTGCTGTATTCTATTTCTTTGAAGAGTACTATTGGTGTTTTGATTGGAGTTGCGTAGGATCTGCAGATTGCTTTAGGCAACAAAAGCATTAAGCTATATTTATGTGTCTGATCCATTGAACATCAGATCTTTCTATTAATTTGTGATTTTTTTCAGTTTCTTTCACCAGTATTCTATAATTCTCAGCGAGGGGATATTTCACCTCTTTGAAGAAATGCAATCCCAAATATCACTTTACCTATCGTAAGTGGGAATGAGACTGTTTCCTTCGTTACATTTTAGATAGTTTACTGATCATATGCAGAACCAGTGCTCATTCATGTGTGTTGGTTGTTGTTGTTTCCCTGAAACCTTACTAAATTCATCTGTTCGACCTAACAGTTTCTAGTGGAATCTCTAAGGTTCTCTATATAAGCCTATATCCCCCCGCAAATAGGGACAATTGAACTTACTTCCTTTCCAATATGGATACCATCATTTCTTTCAACTAGTTGCTCTGGCTACGAATGGTAATGCTGTGTTGAATAGACATGATAAAAATGGGCATCCCTGTCTTGCTCCAGATGTTAAGGAAGCACTTCCAGGTGCTTGTGTTCAGTGGAGCGGCTGTGCTTTGTCGTAGAGAGTCTCTGTGGTAGCAATGTGGAATCCTTTACTTCATTTAATAGACGATTATCATTGTGAAGGGGTGTTGACATTTGTCTGCTTTTTTTGTCTATTGAAATTATAATAGGGTTTCTGTCTAATTTTGCTAATGGGTGGGGGTACCACAGTCATGGATTTGTACTTATGGAAGCATCCCTCCTTGCATGCATGGAAGGAGTCACACTTTTTCAAAATGATCAATCTCTCTGCGTTGTTGCTTTTTATGTGCTTTTTAATTTAAGAAATTTTTATCTGTATTTCTCAATGAAGTCAAAGATTTGTAGTTTCATTTATTGATCAGTTAACATGGGGGACCTCATAAGAAGAATTTCAAAACATCCCTTCTCTTCAACTGAAATGATTTGAGAAGAATTAGTTGTTCTTTGTATGTTGAATGTAATTCAACAATGGCACCGTTGGACTCTTACCTATTAAAATAATTACTTATGGGAGATTTTTATACATAATTTATTCAACTTGTAATTGGACTATACAATTTTCTTTCTTTATACTTCAGCCTTGGTTGATTATGCCTCCAGGAATCCATCAAATTCTCCTTGGATTATCACATTGTCATAGTAGCTGTCTCAGTTACTTTTCTGTCCTGACAAAAGCAAGGGAGAAAGGGGCTGGTTTCGCCCTGCAGGTCCAGGGTGCAGTCCACTGTGGTGAGAAAGTCGTGGCTGCTCATGTTGCACCCACCGTCCAGCAGAAAGCAGAGCATGCTCACATTCAAGTTGCTTTCTCCTTTTTATATAGTCTGTGCCCCCAGCCAGAGTGTGGTGGATCTTCTAGTCCTAAGGGACCCACTCTAGATCCTCACGATACATTCCTCAAGGCTTCATGTAGTGAGGAGCTGCGAGGAGGCCTGCTTTTCATCCCGCCTGGCTCCCCACACGGCTAGCTTTATACCCGAAATAACAACACACAAATTGTATTCATTTAAACACTGCCTGGCCCATCAGTTATAGCCTCTTACTGGCTAATTCTTACATCTTGATTAACCCATTTCTAATAATCTGTGTAGCACCACAAGGTGGTAGCTTACCGGGAAAGATTCAGCATGTCTGACCTGGCGGCTGGCTCCATTGCATCTGACCTCACTGCCTTCTTCCCCCCAGCATTCTGTTCTGTCTTCCCCACCTACCTATGTTCTGACCTATCAGGCCAAGCAGTTTTCTTTATTAATCAACCAATGAAACAACAGATAGATAAAGACCCTTCTACATCAGCTGCATGCAGAGGTTTGTCTCACCAGGGATCATAGATCCTATCAGGTTTACAGTCATTACTTACTATCCCAATACTCTGCCATCATTCCTTGTGCTTCTGATGTGTTTGCTGCCTTGACTCTGCTTTTATTTGGTCTCTGAATTTATTTGAATCTTCTCACTCCTTCTAGCTAAGCATTTACTGGTCTTAACTTGCCGTTTTCTGGCTCATGGCCTTGTTTATTCTTCTAGTCTGTATTTCTTTCATCGATTTCTGCTCTGCTCTTTATTTCCTTCCTTCTGCTCATTTCATTCGGTCTGTTTTTCCTGTGTTACTGTTTTCTTGAGGTTCACCAATAGGTTCTTTCTTTGGAGTCTTTCATTTTATGAAGATGTTTATTGCTTCATTCTTACTTTCTAGAACTGTTTTTGATGCACCCTGTGTTAGTTACTATTCTGTTGTTAGGAAGACACACCATGACCAAGACAACTTATAAAAAAAAAAAAAAACATTTACTTGGAGGCTCGCTTGCAGTTTCGGAGGCTTAGTCCATGATTCTCATGGCGGAGGACATAATGGCAGTAGGCGAGCAGGCTCTGGAGCATAGCTGAGAGCTGCTTACATCCCGATCCCCAGGCGGCGGCAGGAGAGACTGAGCAAGGCTGGGTCTAAGCGTGGGCTTGTGACACCTCAGAGGCTTCGAATCAGAACAGATGCCCCCATCATTCAAACCACCACGCAGCCCACAGAATTTGGAAGAGTGTGCTTCTATTTTCACTTGTCTGAAGAAATTTTTCTTGTTTTCCTTTTAATTTCTTCATTGACCCATTGGCCAGGTGGAAGCATGTTATTTAATCATAAAGTTTCCAAGTTCCGCTTGTTACTGATTTCTGGTTTTTGTGGTGGGGAAGGAGACCCGATGTGACTGCAGTCCCTTGCTGTTGTTAAGATGAACAGCAACTCTTCTGGGTACCATTCCACGTGGATGCGACTGTTGGATAGAGTGCCGCATAGGAGCACAGCTTAAATCTAATGTTGCTTTGTTGCTTTTCTGTCTGGAAAACCATTGCAGAAAGAGGATTGATACGGTTCCCTGCCGTTCTTCCATTGTACTCCGTTTGCATGTCCATTACCGTTTGCTTTGTGTATTTAGGTGCCCTGATGTCGAGCAGATGTATTATTTTACTAACTTTAATTAGCATACAAAGTCGTTGCTTGCATTTGTGTAACTTGTTTCCCTGCCCCTCCCTGCCCCTCACTTCCCACTCACAGTGGTCTCTTTCTAGTCCCGCCGCATGTTTCTATTAACCTCCCTCCCCCAAAAGAAATATTCATTCACCAGACTTGGTGGTGCACGCCTTTATGTCCCAGCACTTGGGAGGCAGAGGCAGGGGAATCTCTGAGAGTTGGAGGTCAGCCTGATGTATATAGCAAGTTCCGAGGTATCCAGAGCTACTGAGTACCAGCCTCAGCTGGCAAAAAACCACAGGGTTCCGGGAGGACTTCTATGACAAGCGAAAACTGGCTTGGGAATGGAATCTGAGGGGCAGAAGGAACTGACTGACTTAGGCACGGTTTTTCCTGCATGTTTCGTTATTCCTTGGGGGAAGATGAAAGAAGCATAAGGCATAAGGGCAAAGCATCAGACATGGGGTGATCTCCACAAAGCTTTCAGTTTGTGAAATATGTATGTATATTATGTATAGGCATATATACATATTCAGTATGTATAGGCATACAGATAAGTTAACAATCCCATAGACGGTAACAATAGTATCAAGCATGCATTTTCACAGAGTCACAAAAAAAAATGGTGGATCTGGCAAGGAGGCCCACTAAGTCTCAGAGGCAGTGTGGTTGTGAAGTCCCCTGCAGCAAAAAACACAGCATTGGTAGCTATACTAAGCATCTCTCTAGGTTGAGTTAAAAAGAATCTCTTCTGAGGACCTTGCTTTTGGCTCTAGCAGGATACCCAGGTAAGAATTTTTGTCTCTGTAGCTAGTTTTAGTGACTCAGGCCTTTTTCCTGTACAAACAGTTAATTTCCTGGGCTAGGATAAATACAGAATATTAGTAGCCTGTTAAGTCAGAGCAGAAGACGAGGAGATTACACCTTCCTGAGTCTGTTGTTAGAGCAGACATATTACCTCCTATATGAGGCTCCTTTCTTATCAGTGACCACAGTATATAAAGAAAGTTTGTGGGGACTATTTTTATGTAGATTTTGGCTCTGAGAACAGTGAGTGAGTGAGTGAATCTTTTTCATACCAGGGCTTCATGAAGTGTGTGTGTGTGTGGAGTGGGGGGATGGTAACCATTTGCTCTACACAACAAGTCAGGTTTGTACAGTGCTGGGATACTATAGAAGGGAGAAATGCTGTGATTTCACAAGATTTGTACAGAACTGACAGTGACTTATCCAAAGGACAGGTGTACCCAAAGCCCTGCAATAACGGGTTAGTCCAAGTGGGGTGTACGTGTACACTTCCCGTGGGTAGTCCAAGTGGGGTGTATGTGTACACTTCCCGTGGGTAGTCCAAGTGGGGTGTACGTACACACTTCCCGTGGGTAGTCCAGGTGGGGTGTATGTACACACTTCCCATGGGTAGTCCAAGTGGGGTGTACGTACACACTTCCCGTGGGTAGTCCAATAGATCTGCCAGCTGTGCATTTGCACTATCCTTGTTGGCTTACCATACCAGGGCAACTTAAATCACAAAGTGAAACCTTATCTCAAAAAAAAAAAAAAAGGAAGGAAGGAGGGAGGTAGGGAGGGAGGGAGGGAGGAGAGGAGAGGAGAGGAGAGAAAGGAAGGAAGGAAGGAAGGAAGGAAGGAAGGAAGGAAGAAAGAAAGAAAGAAAGAAAGAAAGAAAGAAAGAAAGAAAGAAAGAAAGAAAGAAAGAAAGAATATTTTGGAGGCTAGGGAGATAGCTGGATGGGTAAAGCATTGTGAAGACCAGAGTTCAGATCCACACAACCTGCATAAAAATCGAGGTGGACATAATGGCCCATCTATAATCCCACACACCAGAGGAGATACAGGATATACCCCAGAGCAAGTTGGCTACTAGCTAAAATAGTGAACTCCAGGTTCATGGGAGACCCTACCTCCAAGGAAGACACTTGATACCAACCTGAAGCCTCCACGTGCACATAGTATTCATGTGCACATGTACTCACATGCATTCAGCCACAGGTGCACACATGTACAGCACACACACATACATACTGTCTTTTTGTTTTTTTAATATTTCTTTGTCTCTCTCTCATGGTCCTCTCTCCAGTTTTATGACCCATGCCTGTAGTGGGAGCTGCGGGCCACTTCCCGCCACCCAGCTCCCGGCCACCACCTAGCTTTACCCAAAATAATTACACAGAAACTGTATTCTTTTAAACACTGCCTGGCCCATTAGCTCTAGCCTCCTTCTTGGCTAACTCTCATATCTTGCTTAACCCATATTTAGTAATTTGTGTAGCACCATGAGGTTTGGCTTACAGGGAAGATTCTAGCCTATATCCATCTTGGGCTGGAGCTTCATCATGTCTGATCCAGAGAGGAGAGGCATGGCGATTGCATCACTTCCTCCCAGCATTCTGTTCTGTTTAGTCCACCTACCTAATTTTCTGTCCTATCAAGGGCCAAGGCAGTTTCTTTATTGACCAATGAAATCAACTCAAAACAGAAGACTCCCACATCACATGCCCACACTCATTCCCACATATCTGCATATGTAAAAACCTAAAGTTATCATCTACATAGGAGAGTATAATCTTTCTAAGTGACCTCACTTAATGTAACAGTTTCCAAATCCATCCATTTCCCTGGGCACTTCAGAATTTCATTTTGCTTTATGGATGAATACAATTCCATTGTATGTATGTGCTACAGTTTTATTATACAGTTATCTGTTGATAGGCATCAAGAGTGATTCTATTTACGTGGAAGAAACATGAATGTAGAATACAGTAGAGTATAGAATCCTTTGGGTCTGTACTAAGGAGTGGTGTGGCTGGATCACCTGATCATTCTACTGTTGAGTTTATTGAGACACCTCCACATGTTTCCATAGCAGCACACTAGTTCAGTGGCGTTTATTTTCCTGATAAAAACCATTCTCAATGTAGTTGTAGTAGTTGGAGAGAGAGAGAGAGAGAGAGAGAGAGAGAGAGAGAGAGAGAGAGAGAGAGTTGTCTTTGCGGGTACACACTAGTGTGTCTATATCTTGTGTTTGCGGGTGCACATGAGTGTGTCTATGCTCGTGTGCAGAGAGGCCAGAGATAATGTCAAGTGCCCCTTTCCAGCCACTCTCAGCTCTTGAGTCAGGGTATTGATATTGGTTATTTATCTGGTTGCTGTGACAGAATATCTGACAGAAGCCACTTGAAGAAGGGAGGGTTTTCCTTTGCTCACAATCCAAAGGCACAGTTCATCATGGTGGCCGGAACTTGAGACTCCTGGCCCCATTGCATTTACAGTCAAGAAACAGGGACAAATACCATGATCAGCTGACTTTCTCCTTTGTACCTACCTAGTCCAGGACCCTAACCCAAGCAATGATGCCAACACTTTCAGTGGGTCTTTTTATTTTCTTGCATCCTGAGACTCAGGTCATATTTTATTTTATTTTACTTTTTAAATTTCATCTTATATTCCAACCACAGTTCATCTCACCCCCATCCCTCCTCCAGTTCCACTCACCTCCTCCCTAGCCCCCACATTCACTCCTCCCAACAGTAAGGGGAGTCAACAAAGTCTGGCACATTAAGTCATAGCAGGACCAAGCCCTTCCCCCTGTGTTAGGGTTGAGCTTGGCATCCCACAGGGTGGGTCTTCTTACAGACAGTCCCAGAGGCTAACCAAATTTGCATAATCCTCACAAGCATGCTCAGGGTATTGTCTTCTAGGTGACTCTGGAGCCCAGCAGGTTGACAGTTGGTGTTATCTATCACAACTTTTCACTGAACAGCTTCTAGAATCCACCTGTCTCCACCAGGCGTCTTGTTTTGGAATTAACATTCCCCACATGTTCATAGGCACTGGACTCAGACTTGTGCCTACTCAGCCCACTGAGACTTATCTCCCCAGCCCCCAAAATACTTCTGAAATATTTATTAGCCTCTTGCATGTCTTTTGAGAACCACCTCTTCATTCCATTAGCCCATTTTTTGACTGGTGGTTTGAATTTTGTTTGATTTTTTGCAGTTCATTTTATATTTTAGGTATTAATGCCATCTTTGACATATAGAGAGGAAATTTTTCTTCCACTCTATAAGCTGTATGATCTGGTTCCCTTTGTTACACAAAGTTTTCTATTTTCATGAAATTCTGTTTGTAAATTCTTGAGGTTATTCCATGTGCTAGTAGAACCTATTTAGAAGGTTCTCTCTGCCTACACCGAGAAGTGTTTTTGATGTGTTTTCTTCTAGTAGATTCAAAACTTAAATTCAAGTGTTAGATCTATTTTTAGTTGTTGTTTGTTTGTTTGTTTGAAACAAGGTCTCGCCATGCAACTCTGGCTGGCTTGTAACTCTTTATGTAGGTAAAACTGGCCTTGAACTTGCCTCTGCCTAAATGCCAAGATTAATGTGTGCCACCAGGGCCTGCTTTTGCTCTATTTTGATTTTTTTGATAGAATGAGAGATATGGATCTAATTTCATTCCTCTCCAGGTTAATTGGCCTAATGTCTAATTTTGTACCAGTAGGGAGCTAGCTGTCTTTGCCACTGGAGCACTGTAGAGAACTGTAAGTCAAAGATTCATGGTACCTCCAACAGTGTTTTTTCTGCTTTCGGTTACTTTGGCTGTTGTCACCTTCTGCATTTTCATTTTAGTTTTACTATTTTTTTTCTAGTTATGAGTAATGCCATTGGAATTTTGATGAAGACTGCACCTATGGATTACTTTTGTAAACATAGCCAGTTTCACAGTGTTAATTCTATCAGCCCAGCAGCATGGACGGTCATTGAGTGGTCTAGTGTCTTCTTCAGTTTCTTTTTTTATTGTCTTAGCGTCTTCATTGTAGAGGTCTTCCTTATTCCTAGATGCTTTCTTTGCATGTAAATGTAATATTTTTCACATTTTCTTTCTCAGCAACTATGCTTTTGATTATAAGAAAGCTACCAAGTTTTACATATTGATTTTGTATCCTACAATTTTGATGGGTACGTTTACCAGATCTAGAAGTTTTCTGGTAGAGTATGTGGGATCTATTAAGTATAGAATCATGCTGTCTATAAATAGGGATAATTTGATGTCTTCCTTCTCTACTTGAGTTCTTTTCATGTCTTTCTCTTGTCTTACTATTCAGTGTAAGACATCATACACTATATTGAGTAAGAATAGAGACCATGAACATTTTTGTCTCATTCCTGTCTCACTCCAGATTATAAAGAAAATGATCTCAGTTCCCTCTTCTTAGAATAACATAGGCTATAGGTTTGTCTAATGTAGTCTTTATTTTGTTGAAGTATATTCTGTCTATTCCTAATTTCTCCAGAACTTTGTCATGGCAGGTATTTTGAATTTTGTCAAAAAATTTTTCCATATCTACTGACATAATCATATGACTTTTGTCCTTAAGTGATATATATATATATATATATATATATATATATATATATATATATATATCCAGCTTTGCATCCCTGGGATAAAATCAACTTAATTATAAAATATGACCTCCTTAATGTGTCCTTGAATTTAGTTCACAGGTATTTTGTTGTTATTTTTTGCATCAATGCAAATCCTAACTCCTTTTTGTTGTCTCTTTCTGCTTTGGGTATCAGAGCAATGCTGGTTTCATAGAGTAATTTTGGTACTGACCCTGCTCTTGCTTTTTCACAGAACTGTTTGAGAACTATTTGTATAAAGTTGTCCTAAAAAGTTTGGTAGAATTCTGCAGTGCATCTGCATGGCCCTTGGCCTCTCTCTATGTAGAGATTTTTTTTTTATTACTGTTTCAGTCTCAGAGACTGTTACGAATCTGCGTAAATTGTTTATATCCCCTGGGTTAAGTTTTAGTAGAGTTATATGAACTTAGAAATTCATTCGTTTTTATATGGTTTCTAGCTTTTTTAAAAACTATGTTTTCTGAGTATTCCCTAATGATCTAACTTCACTGGAGTCTGTTATAAAAACTCCATTTGTCTCTAATTTCTTAATGTGTGTCTGTAGTGATGGGGCGAACAGGCCTGCTTTTCATCCTGCCCAGCTCTGACACAGCTAGCTTAGCCCTAGAATAATTACACGGAAACTGTATTCATTTAAACACTGCCTGGCAGGTTAGTTCTAGCCTCTTATTGGCTAATTCTCACATCTTGCTTTAACCCATATTTAGTAATGTGTGTAGCACCACAAGGTGGTGGCTTACCGGGAAAGATTCAGCATGTCTGACCTGGCAGCTGGCTCCATGGCATCTGCCTCACTTCCCTTCTTCCGAGCATTCTGTTCTGTCTACTCCACCCACCTATGTTCTGACCTATCAGGCCAAGCAGTTTCTTTCTTTCTTTCTTTCTTTCTTTCTTTCTTTCTTTATTTATTTATTTATTTTGGTTTTAGCAACAGATAGATAGAAGACCCACCTACATCATGTGTCTCTCTTTCTTTGTGCTAGTTTAGCTAAGTATTTTCTGTTCATTTTCCAAAAGAACTCTTTTTTTTAAGAACTCTTTTTTATTGACTTTTTATAGTATTCTCTTAGTCTCTGCTTCATTATTTTCTGTCCATGTCTTTGTTATTTCTTACTCTCCACTGGGTTTGGTTTTGGTGTCTTAAAGTGCAATCGCTCGGGTGTGAGTGCTTACAGCTATACCTTTCCCTCTTGGGGCTGCCTTGGCTATATGCCAGAGGTTCTGATACATTGTGCTATTATTTTCATTGTTCCTAGGAAATTTTTTTATTTTCTCTCCAGTTTCTTCCATGAACCACTGTTCGTTCAAATATAGATTGCTCAGTCTGCAAGTTCCTGTGTAATTTCTCAGTTTGTTTGGTTTTGGTTGAGGTTTTTTTGTTTGTTTGTTTTGTTTTGTTTTTTGTTTTTTGGTTTTTTTTTTTTTGCTGCTGGTTTGTAGTCCCCCCCCCCCCCGTGGTCTGGTAAGATGCAAAAAAACTTCTTTAGTATCTTTGAACTTGAGAAGGCTGCTTTGCTGCTTTTCTCACACAGAGAGATTCTTACTGTCTTTCTTATGTATTTGCTGGGTGACCATTTGCTAATATGATCATTTTGGAGGTTTCTGTGTCATGAAGAAGAAGGTCTAATCCTTATCTGACAGGTGGAATATTCAGTAGACATCTCTTGGAACTAGTTGATCTATGGTATAGTTTATTCCTGAAATTTCTTTACAGATGTCTAGTTTGAAAGACCTACGTAAACATAATCATCAGTCCCAAGTATCATGTCAATAACTATGTGACATTTTCTGCTCTCTTTAAGAAAGAAAGTAAATGGGCTGGAGTTATGAGAAGTACTAGAGAGGCTACTGTAGGTGTATAAACCTTTGTAGACATAGAAAAATTAAAAGACAGACATAAAAGCTTCTTCCAACACACAGACATTGAGACATGATAGCTTAACAATAAAGTATAAAATTTTAAGTAATCGTAAACAGCAGAAGATAGAAAAACCTAAGCAACTGAGGCTTACAAATCAAAATAGGCAATCACATAAAATAGAAGGTATTGTTCCGTGCCTTTAGACCACATTTTCTTTTTATTGGGGTGATACGGTTTCTCCTCCCCTTGGCCTGTCTTTGGTATCATTCTCCATGGCTCTTTAGTCTGATCTCCATGTGTACCTTTCAACAACCCATGTGTTTCTGTCTGTATTTCTGAGTAGGTTTCCTACAAACTGTTCACTAGCAGAGATTGATAGTGCTGATCGGAGGTGGTATGGCTGCAGTGGTCATGTCCCCATGGCAGTGACAGTAGCCTGGGTTCTTTTCTGGAGAAAGATTACTGGCTAGTGTGTACAAGGCAGGGAGCTGCTGTGAACAGTGGATATGTATATATGGATAGAGTGGTATACTCATCCTGGTCCTCCTTCTTGCAATTGTCTTCATCTAGTTATTCTGATGGCAGTTTTTCCACTCTGTATTGTTACTTTCAATCACATGTGAATAATATAAATGTCTCAAAAGAATGTTTTTACCAAATACTTCCACTCCACATAGCCACTCCACATAGCCAATGCCCTCCCAGACCCTGTATCCCAGAGTTCCACTCTCAGATACTCTTTCAGTGCATATATTCTTATAGATTTGTAGCCCTTCCATCCTCTTGCTAAATCCTTTGACATAATGATCATTTGTCTCTTCTTACCCTTTTTAGAATTTAGTCTCTTTATCTAGGTACATTAGGTCTACTCTCCTTCATTTCTCACTGTTTTTCCATCCATTCTACCTATTTGTAGCCTCGTAGGTAAAATCAGTCTTTTGTAAGCAGCATATGACTGAGTCCTGGCTTTTTTCTTTGTTTGTTTTTTCATCAATTTAGATATTATGTCTTTATGTTGGAAAACTTAAGGCATTTATAGTCATTATAACTGATGTTAGATAAGAACTTATTTCCATCATTTTCTTAATTGATTTTAGATCTTACCTTCTTGCTTCCTCTCATATGAACAAATAAATTCTTTTTTTTTAATATTTATTTATTTATTTATTAATTATGTATACAATATTCTGTCTGTGTGTATGCCTGACGGCCAGAAGAGGGCGCCAGACCTCATTACAGATGGTTGTGAGCCACCATGTGGTTGCTGGGAATTGAACTCAGTACCTTTGGAAGAGCAGGCAATGCTCTTAACCACTGAGCCATCGCTCCAGCCCCACAAATAAATTCTTATGTTACTTTCATTTTGTTTTCCTTGGCTGTAACCCAGAAAGAGGAGCTGACTTTTTTCAGAACACACAAGCCCCTCGCTTCCTAGCCGAATGCTTTTTAGATAGCACTACATTGAGAATCTTTTATGTCCAGCCCATGTCGAACACTCCTTGGTGCTGCAGGGGCTGCTCTAGTTTCATTTCTGTTGCTGGGATCGAATACCCTGGCAGCACAGCAACTGATGGGAGAAGAGAGCTTCTTTCAGCTTAACAGTTCCAGAGTATGCTTCATCACTGTGGGAAAGACAAGGCAGAAACTTCAAACAACTATTCACATCGCACCCACAGTCCTAGCAAAAAGAAAAGGGTACATGCATTGCTCACTGACTGGAGGCTTGCTTGTGCTCAGCTCAATTTCTTCTTTCTTATATGGTTCAGGAGTCTGTGCCTAAGGAACAGTGCCAACCACATCAATTAGCTGAGTTTTCCCACATCCATGAAATTTAGACACTGCTCCATAGATAGATATGCCAAAGACCAACTCAGTATAGACAGTCCCTCATGAGAACTATTCCCAGATGACTCCAGGTTACTTCAGGTTAACCATTACTAACCATCATAGTAGACAATGGTAACCATTATTAACCATCATAGTTAATAATGGTAACAATTACTAACCACCATAATAGACAATGGTAACCATTACTAACTATCATAGTGAACAATGTTACACAACCATTACTAGCCATCATAGTGGACAATGGTAACTATTACTAGCCATCATAATGGACAATGGTAACCATTGCTAACCGTCATAGTAGACAATGGTAACCATTACTAGCCATCATAATGGACAATGGTAACCATTACTAACCATCATAGTGGACAAAGGTAACTATTACTAGCCATCATAATGGACAATGGTAACCATTGCTAACCGTCATAGTAGACAATGGTAACCATTACTAGCCATTATAATGGACAATGGTAACCATTACTAACCATCATAGTGGACAAAGGTAACTATTACTAGCCATCATAATGGACAATGGTAACCATTGCTAACCATCATAGTAGACAATGGTAACCATTATTAGCCATCATAATGGACAATGGTAACCATTACTAACCATCATAGTGAACAATGATAACCATTACTAACCATCATAGTGAACAATGGTAACCATTACTAACTGTCATAGTGGACAATGGTAACCATTACTAACCATAATAGATAATACTAACTGTTGCTAACTATCATAATAGACAATACTAACCATTACTAATCATCATAGTGGACAATGGTAACAATTACTACCCATCATAGTACACAGTGGTAATCATTACTAACCATCATAATGGACAATGGTAACCATTACTAACCATCATAGTGAACAGTAGTAACCATTACTAACCATCATAGTGAACAATGGTAACAATAAGAAGATAAAAGGGGAAGAAGAAAATAAAAGCAATAAAAAGAAGAGTTAGAACTTGCTGAGACAGCTCTGTGGACCTGTGTTTGGCTTTTGTTGCTCTCAATTTGCTCTTATTTCTGACATTTCTGGAGTAGTTATTATTTACCCTTGTTTTATTAAGAAATTAATATATATTTGCTCACAATTATATTGCTACTGAGTGACAGAATCAAAATTTTTGCCCTGGTCTGCTTGAATCCAAAGTCTCTTCACTTTCCATGACAGCCAGCTAGTGCTGTTTCATAATCATTTACTTCAGTCTTCTTACAAGATCATTTTTCCTCACAGAAATTATTTTTTTTCCAGTTTATTTTTTATTTATTTTTATTTATTTATTTATTTACTTACTTATTTATTTAAGATTTCTGTCTCTTCCCCACCGCAGCCTCCCATTCCCCCCTCCCCCTCTTTGGCCTCACAGAAATTATTTACTATGAATGTTAAAACTAAGTTTTACCTGTGTAACAAGAAGTGATGCTCAGACCAGTTTGGAAAATGGCCATTTTTCTTAAACTAAGGACTGTATGAAATTCACTTGGAAAGTCGTGTGTTTAAGGTTGAGTTGCAGTAGAACAATATTATTTCTTATAACTGGAAATCCACATCTCAACCCAGTAAATAACCATTACTCACAGCTCTTGTTACTGATTTATTTGTTCATCTATTAATTTTAGAAAGAAACGTCATGACTGAGCCAATAAAACCACTCAGTTGGTTGTAGTCATAACTTTGTTCTTGAAGTTTCTTATGCCCAAATCAGCCCTGTCTGGTGGTTCAGTGTGCTGGGCAACATTTGCTTCTATAAGCAACAGATTCGCAGAAGTGGACTAGGAATCCCCAAGCCCAGTTCCTCTATATATCAACATGATTTATACATTGTCTGCCCTTACCTTTGTGGAACCTGGTTATCATCTTTAAGATGTATCATGAATCAGAATTCTGCCCAGCATGAGCTCCGTATTTCCTACAAGGTTGGCTAAATATTTCTGGAGGTCACTGATTTTATAATATATTAAGTTACTCATACCAGGTCTGAAGGAAATTGTATTTTTGTCGAAGGTCTATCCATAGAATATCACTTAACTGCTCAAAGAAGTATAATAGTGAGTCATATAAATCTGGTGTGAGGTAGAGTTTGTGCTAAATGCTTAGGATAAGCAATACAATGAACTAGTAAAGCCTTTGAAATCTCTCAGGACACAGGTTGTGTTCACTGATGACCTTGGAGTCCACGTACTCTTTATTGCCCTACTTACTTCCTTGTTTGGAGTTTTCCTTGTCTGTATGAATCACCACAAATACTTTAGTGTTCTGGCAAACCCCTATATAATACTCCTTTCTCTTTATTTAAACTCAGATAAAGCTAATTTAAAATGTTGAGTACATTCATCATATATTCTACAGCTTCCATATTCCCTTATCTCAATGTTTTATAATAAAGTATTTCCACATATAATAATGTTAATTGTTTAATAGGAGTTTATAAGGAATGGAAAAAGATCACTGGAATTAAATCATGCCAATTCAATCTCACTTATATTTTGGAAGCTGTTGTTAGATTATCAAGTAAATAGAATATAGCATATTTCCTAGCTCTCACTGGTAGTAAAAATGCTCAATTATCCTAGTACATAGTCTTTTTGCATTAACTGGTCCTCAAGGGTATAATGAAAAAAATGTTTAAAAGTTTTTTTTTCTTTTTTTTATTGGAAAAAAAAAAGCAATTTCTGCCTCCTCCCCGCCTCCCATTTCCCTCCCACTCCTCCCTCTCCTCCTCCCCTCCCCCCACTCCTCCCCCTCCCTCTCCAGCCTGAAGAGCAGTCAGGGTTCCCTGCCCTGTGGAAAATCCAAAGTCCTCCCCCCTCAATCCTGGTCTAGGAAGGTGAACATCCAAACTGGGTAGGCTCCCACAAAGCCAGAGCATGAAGTAGGATCAAAACCCGGTGCCATGGTCCTCGGCTTCTCAGCAGCCCTCATTGTCCGCCAAATTCAGAGAGTCCGGTTTTATCCCATGCTATTTCAGTCAGAGTCCAGCTGGCCTTGGTGAGCTCCCAAAGAATCAGCCCCACTGTCTCCACGGGTGGGCGCACCCTTTGTGGTCCTGACTTCTTTGCTCATATTCTCCCTCCTTCTGCTCCTCATTGGGACTTTGGAAGCTCAGTCCAGTGCTCCAGTGTGGGTCTCTGTCTCTATCTCCATCGATCGCCAGGTGAAGTTTCTATGGTGATATGTAATATATTCATCAGTATGGCTATAGGATAGAGTCATTTCAGGTTCCCTATCCACAGCTGCCCCAGGAACTAACTGGGGACATCACCCTGGGCACCTGGGAGCCCCTCTAGATCCAAGTCTCTTGCCATCCCTAAGATGGCTCCCTTAATTAAGATGTGTGCTTCTCTGCTCCCCTAACCAACCTTCCTTTATCCCAATCATCCCGTTTCCCCAAGTTCCCCCCACCCTCCCCTTCTCACATTTCTCTCCCCTTCTCCCCTTACCCCCCCTCCCACCACACCCCCAAGATCCCAAATTTTTGCCCGGCAATCTGGTCTACTTCCCATAACCAGGAGGATAGCTATATACTTTTCTTTGGGTTCACCTTCTTATTTAGTTTCTTTAGGGTATCAAATTATAGACTCACTGACCTTTATTTATCTCTAGAAACCAATTATGAGTGAGTACATCCCATGTTCATCCTTTTGTCATCCTGAAAAAATCTTTTGCTCAACCAAGATTTATTTCATAGTTGTTTGGTTCAAACCAAATGCTGGGGCTAGTTGGCCAGACAAAAGAAAAGAGGGAACTGGCGATTCATCCCATACCTCTTTGGCCCAAACCTAAAGCTAGGGATAGGTGGCTAGGTAAAAGGAAAGAGGGAATTGACTTGTTTGTCAAAGAGTGAACAGGTAGATAACTTGATTGCTCAGCAGGTAGGATAAATAACGTAAATCAAGATTTTTTTCTGTAATTAACAAGATGGTATGTAGTGCTTATTTTTCTCAAATGCACAAATTATCCTAAGAGAATCAATAATCTGTATCCGAAGCCCCAAACCCAAAGCAAGTGAATCTGTGGACACTGTGTGAGGCCAATCAATGGGATCAGGGTGAGGACATGGGCAAAGAGCTGATAGAGAAGGAGAGAGGCTGCAGGCTCCTGTGCCCGTGCAGACCTCTGGCACCAGAAGCCATGAGGCTGAGCAAGACCTAGAGAGGGAATCCACCGGGAGCAGAGCACTGTGGGTGCTGCACGTGTCCTCTGATTTACACCAGAACGCCCTGGTGTTCACAGGACAGTGACTCTGTGGATTCAGCACACGTGGAGCCTCAAAGGTCACAGGCATTACAAAAACTCAGACAGAGATTGGTAAATAGCCCTAGAGAGCAATGAATATGTTTATTATTCTACCCAAACTTCACTTTATCCCCAGATCACAGCACCTTCTCAAGTGGCATTAGATGATTTTTTTCTAGCAAACTTTATCAAATCCCAAGTCATGTGGAGGTCTTCCTGTTATTAAAAATGTGTAGAGAAAGACATGATGAAAATATCATGTTATACCCAGATCACGGATGGGGTACCCCCAAAACCAACTAGGAGCCAAGTCCTCTATATAAAAGCAAAGAGCCTTTATTCTTACACAGTTTGCAAACTTGGACTCTTCGTGTGTCCTACATATTGGAGTGATCAGAGAGTCCTGAGCTCATTTGGGGTTGGGTTTTTTATAGTAGCAAAGTTAAGGGTAAGGAATTTCTAAGGTCCAGGACCCCTGATTGGCTGTCATTTGTCTAGGGGTGTCCTGGTGAAAAACAATGGGTGTGTGCTGACAAATTGGAATGGTAGGAATTTTTTTTGGATGGTCTGTTCCTGGGTGGTGCCAGTTTATGGCTTTTCCTGGAACCCATTACGGCAGCTGTGTAGCCTGGGCCCCACAATCAAGGACAGAGCATGCCATATTTCTGCAGTGGTTAAATTAGATGACCCCAGGGCTTCTTTTAAACCAGGTCATCTAATTCCATGTTACCCCATATAATAGTCATCTGCCACATGTGATTCTTTGAAAACTCAGTTGTGTTTAAGAAATTTGAAAGAGTTTCTTAGTCACAGCACCTGTGTTTGAAGTGTTTAGTAGCCACGTGTGGCTAGTATTCAATGTATGGACAAAATATCTATGAGACGTTTATCAAAATAGAACATTCTAATGGACAGTGTTGTGTTTTGTTGTTGTTGTTGATATTGTTTAAATTTTTTTCCATTTCGGCTTTTGAGTTTAACCAAAAAAGTTAAGGTTCTATTGTTATGACTCTTTGGTCAGAAGAATGTAAGCTAGTTGTTAACTTTCTCTGTACCTTCGTAGAAGAGGTGAGTTGAATCCTAATTAAATCCTGACTTTTATACTAACTATACTACACAGCAAGCACTCAACAGTTCTTGTCTACTTTCTTTGTCTTTCAAAAACTTACTTTGTAGAATAAGCATAAGGAATCAGTTACTTAAAGTACAGTTTGAATATCTCTTATCAAAATGTTAAGGACATGACGTGTTTTAAAATTCAGACTTAAATAGGTTTTTGGATATATGTATACACGTATTGTATGTATATATACACACATATATATGTATACATGTATGTGTATATATATACATATATGTATATACACAAAATGTTATTTCTTCAGGTACAATCCAAGTCTAAACACAAAATTCTTTTATGCATTATATATACCTTATACACATAACTGAAGGCAGTTTCATGTGCTATTGTTTAGTGTCCCTCTTTTTGGTTGCAATCTGTCACAAGACTTCCTGTGAAACTTCCCATTTGTATCCTTCTATGTTCAAAAAAATTCAGATTTTTTAAGTATCTTGGATTTTTAATCTTTGTCTGTGAATGCTCATCCTATTTATTCAAAAAACAAGTGTGCAAACCTGTTCTTTGAGTTTATTTGTAAATGATAATGTTTCGTCACTTCAATCTAGGAGCATAATAATTCTGAACTTGGCCTTGTTCAGGCAGATCTGCTACAGCCTGTCCAGAGCAGGGCCATTGGCCCAGAACCCCTCCTACCATCACATGGCATGATAGGAAGACACTTACAGGAGACACTTTTGCCCTCTTTATATGCTTGGCTTTCACCCAAAAAGAACCTTCTAGAAGGACCCTTGAGCTTGAGTTAGCCATGACAGTGGTTTAGTTTTAACTCTGTTTCCATTCCATTGTTCGCCGAAAATTTCATGTTGCCTGAAATACTCATGTCCCTGAGTATCAGTGACACTTAATGTTATTCTTGTAAGTGAACGTTATAAGCATTATAAGGATAACGTTCTGCTTTGATAGAAAAATCTAGTAAACTCTTGTACAATCTAATAGAATCTTGTACACTAATAAGCAAGATGTACTTTCAAATTCAAATTTTGGGAGGATTTTGTCAAAAAATAGTGCTGTCTAACCTCATTTTTTACTTACCAAATTTCAAAAATATTTTTGATAGTGCTTCCTCAAACCATGTTTGGTCATCTTTCAAATTTAGTGAGAGAAATTAATTACTTCAACCTAGCAAGTGAGGAAAACGCCACTGGCAGCAAAGGCATTCAAAAAGCACACCAAGAGGAACAAAACCCCATTTTGTTTGGAGAATGCCTTAATGGAGAGTAATTCATTGTAAACTAATAAATGGTGTAAATTGTATAAAGTTCTAAAATAAAGTAGAGAGGCCAGACTCCCTATCCATCAACAGAGGGCGCTCTCGTGAAGGGAGCATCTCAGGGTGACCCTCCCACAGCGGGGACAGCCTAGAGCTGAACTGGCCAGTCTCAGCTTTTGGTGGCTTCTGAAGTCACCCTTCCTCAGAAAGAGTGAGGAATAGAGGGGAATGTCAAATGCAGACTGTAGGACATACCACCCACCTAATCCAGATGTTCCTAGCCAGAGGCTGAGAGCCCCTAGGAAGACCAGAGGTGAGATTAAAGCACTACTGATTAATATCAGCCTTCTCATGTACAAAGATATTAAAGTAATTCCTTGTAACTTACCTTATGTGTACATATAATATATGTGTGAGCATGGGTATATCTGTGCCCCTTACATGTATATACAATACGTGTGTGAGTGTATGTATATGCATGCCCCTTACGTGTATATATGTGTGTGAATGTATATATATGAATGCCCCTTACATGTATATATGTGTGTGAGTGTATGTATCTGCATTCCCCTTAAATGTATATATGACCTGTGTGTGAGTGTAGGTATATGCATCTCCTTACATGTATATTTGATCTGTGTGTGAGTGTGTGTATATGCATGCCCTTACATGTATGTATGATCTCTGTGTGAGTGTGGGTATATGAATGTCCTTACATGTATGTATGATCTTTGAGTAAGCATGGATATATGCATGCCCCAACACATATGTGGAGGATAAGAAGAGCTTTAAGGAGTCAGTTATCTGCTTCCACTATGGAACCGAGGGATGGAACTCAGACTGTCAGGGTTACATGGTAAGAGCTTTTACCCACTGAGTTATTTTACCAACTCAGAATATTCAAGTTTATAAAAATTATCATTGGTTGCAAATAGTTCCTGAAATAAGTAGATATTCTGTTAGAAATTAGAGATGTATTGTTAAGGAACTTCACTCAAGTGATCAGGTCAGTCAAGTAACAAAAGCACAAGGTTCTGTACATATTCAAGAGTTAAAACTAAGAGGAGATCTTAATTTAAAATTCTGTAAAACAATACATTCAAAGAACTTAGAGTGGTAGAATGTTAAATAGATCAGTATAATACAAGGGAAGATTTCTGAATAGAATATTTGGAGATTTAAAGGATGATAAATTCAGACTTGAATTTCAGGGAGGGGAGGGCAAAGGAGAGGAATTCTTCCTGTAAGGGTTGGTTCATTATCCACTTAACACACTATAGACTCACTTCGAAGAAAGTCTCAGTGAGAGATACCTAGAGCAGGTGTCCTGTGGGCACCGCTACAGGGAATTATCTTATTATATTAAATGAGGAGGAAAGATCTGTCTACTGTTGGTGGCACCATTCCTTAAGCGGAGCATCCTGAACTGTCATAAGAACAGAGAAGGCCACCAGGGTACAAGAATAACATAAGCACATTCACTGTCTCCCTGCCTCCTGACTTCCCCACAACAATGGACTATAACTTAGAATTACAAGCTAAACTAAATCCTTTACTCCTAAATTGCTTTTGTTGGGTATTTTACCATAGTAAGGTGAAATGAACTAAGCCACTGGAGAACTCTAAGACTTTAGCATCATTTTCTTAGGAGCATATTGAGGAAATTGCCTTTAGTACCTTCCCATTAGTCATTTAACCCTCACTAAGTAAGCCTTGTACACCCCACACCTAGCCAATAATTTATGTATGAGGAGGTTAGTACATAGGTGAGTACCTGAGCATCTGAACTCACATATGCACAAATCCATACATGTAGTAGGGGACGGCTTGTTAGTTTCCTAGCTGCCCAGATTCCCAAAATAACTACACAGAAACTGTATTAATTAAATCACTGCTTGGTCCATTAACTCTAGCTTCTTATTGGCTAACTCTTACATATTAAATTTAACCCATCTCTATTAATCTGTGTACTGCCGTGTGGCAGTGGCTTACCAGCAACGTTTCGGCATGTCTTTCTCTGGTGACTGATCCATGGCTTCTCTCTAAATCCCCTTTCTTTCTCCCAGCATTCAGTTTAGTTTTCCCCACCTACCTCTATTCCCTGTGCAGGCCCAAGACAGTTTCTTTATTAACCAATGGTATTCGCAGCATACAGAGAGGAATTCCACATCACATACACAGACACAGACACACGTAATTAAAAATAAATCTTGTTTTGAAAAGAAAGAAATCAGATATGGATGAGATCAGAAAGGTAGACATCCCTGTGGACCAGAAGCTCAGGTAAGTTATACAACAAAAGTCCCATTGTCTTTGGGCTGACAGTAGCACATGGGGTCTTTCCCTTGATTTTAATCCAACTTCTGCCACCAACTCTTTGCTCTCAGCCAAAGAAACCTCTTTTTATTTTATCTCATGGTGGAAAAATATGCAAAGCACAAGCCAGATGCTTTAAGGGTGCTTGTAATTATCGTGGGCCCACCCAGATTAACCCATTAACTTGCCTACTTGAGGTTGCCAATTGATATTAATTACTTATATAAATTCCCTTTTGCTCAAGGCCATAACTCAATGGAGCAAGACTCTGGGGGCCAAAATTCTGTCTGCCACATGAATAGCCAGCAGATTTACCTGGATGATGAGTCAGTATGATGGCCATGTTCTTTGAAAACTGTGTGGTCCAAAGCTTTGATGTTTGTTCAGGGAAAAGCAAGCACAACTTTGGTGTCAGGAAGTTGTGTTCAAATCCTGTATTTATTAATTATATGAAGAAATTATTTATTTCTCTCATCCCTGGTCCTCTCCTCTATAATGTGGTGATAAAGAAAGCACCTGTCACCTTGTGATGCTAAAAACATTACACGGATGAACATGGGTAAAGCACAGATAACGGAACTTAGAAAGGGAGCAATACACAATGGCTCCATCAGTTCTGTGTTTCCACGCCTGAAAACATGGTGGTGGCAGTTAGAACAGAAAAGGGTTTGAGAAAATGAAATCCTGCCACATGGACTTCTTATGGTTGCTAATCACCATAAGCCCAGGGGGTTAAAACAACACAAATCTGGGGCTGGAGAGATGGCTCAGTAGTTAAGAGCTTATATTGCTCTCCCAGAGGACTCGAGTCTGATTCCAACACCCAGATCAGGTGGCTCACACCTGGCTGTAACTCCAGCTCTGGAGGATCTGATGTTCTTTTTTCTCTATATATATGTGTGTAGATAGATAGATAGATAGATAGATAGATAGATAGATAGATAGATAGATAGATAGATAGATAGATAGATAGATATACATAGATAGATATGGAGACAAAAAAGAAATCTATATCACACCATGTGGTATATATTCATGGACATAGACACATTTTTTTAAAAAAACTTCTAAAAATTAAAAGTGTGAATTCACGGATTTTTAAATTGATTTTTGTTTATTTTCACATAAATGGAGTTTCTTCCACTTGGCATTTGAACCAGGCATATGATGTGCACATAAGACCCAAACCTGATTGTCTGCCCTCTACACCCTGCCCAATCTTCTACCATCCACTATTTTATATTTATACTTGTTTGAGACTGAATAGCAGTCCACAGTTTAAAAAGAAAAAAAGAAAAGAAAAAAGAAAAGAAAGGAAGGAAGGAAGAAAAAAACAATACAAGTTCATTATATTACAGTTCTGGAGATCACTGATGTCCTAAATGGGTCTCACCAGGCTACAATAAAATTATCAGAAGGAGGCCAATGAGATGTTCCCGTGGGTAAAGATATGTGCTTTCAAGCCGGAAGACCTGAATTCAATCCCCAAACCCCGCATGACAGAAGCAGAGAGCTGACGCTCAGAAGGTGTCCTCTGCCTTCCACATGTCCCCCATGGCATGTGCACATGCACAAAATAAACTTGAACATGTAAGACTATGCCCCACTTAGTGTTGCTGGGTAGAATCCATTTCCGAGCCTTTTGAAGCATGCTCGTAGCTCCTCCATGTTAAAGGCCAGCAGGCACATCACCTTGGTCTCTGCTTCTGTCGTCCCCTGCCCTTCTCAGACTCTCTTGCCCCCTTCTTTCAATTACAGAGGTCCTTGTGATTGTACTGGACCTGTTCAAATTAATCCAGAATAATCTCCTCATCTTAAAACCGTGAATCGAATACATCTTCAAAGCCACTTTTAAAACCCTTTGTGCCATGTAAGGTCAGACGCTAGACTAAGATGTGGATATCTTTAGGGAGCCATTATTCTGCCAACCGCAGAATACACCACTAAATTCATAATACATTT
The DNA here is from genome assembly GCA_963919715.1 of Microtus obscurus. Taxonomy (NCBI): domain Eukaryota; kingdom Metazoa; phylum Chordata; class Mammalia; order Rodentia; family Cricetidae; genus Microtus; species Microtus obscurus. The sequence goes on from CAWTZC010000768.1 coordinate 4,866,018, forward strand.
TTAACCTAATGCAATCCCTTTGGGGCTAGAGACAAATCCAGTGCTGTTTGTATGCTAGTTGCATACTCTGTCACTGAGCTACACCCCCATTCCACCCTTTTTGAAGTTTAGGGTAAGCGGTGTATAAAATCATACATCTAGTGCACACGAGCTAAATCTTGATACCTGTCTATAGAGAGTTCTATGTCTGTTCTATTAGTTTGAAACAATGCTATTCTAACATAGTTTGACAACATCTCCATCCAAAAATCACCATTTCAGCTCGAAGCAGTTATAGAATATGCATTCATGTACTGTAGCTGTTATTGCCTGTCATTTGTTTTTGACTCACAATTAACTTGTCAGCTTCTGTTAAATATTGCCGCCTGTAACGTATTTTCTTCCTTACTATACTTTAATGCAAGGAAATCTCTAATGTATTTAAGTTTTATTGGTTTCCCTTCTTCAAATATAAGTGTGTGATAGTCTCACCTGCTTTTTCTCATATAATTTACTCTAACTTTCTGTGCCATCTATGAGTGGCATTCATCTCCTATGAGAACTGCCCTACCATGGTGCTGGCCACTGACCTTCAGTGAGCTTGCAGACCACAGGGAGGTTGTGCTAGGCAGCGTTGACTTTGCTAAGTATGAGTTAAATATTGATAACTTCTTTTTATTTGAAATTTCATTACTCATTTTTGCTTCATGGTGAAACTCTAACTCGTCCTGTCACTCGAAATATTATTTCAGTATCTATGGATTTAAATGCAAGTGAGCTCTGAATTATGATGGTCTCTCAACAGTTTTTCCCCTGTATGATCCTGTGAAAGCAATAAGCATTCAATATTTTCCCGGACTGGATTTGGACCTTTTCCCAGGTGAGAGAGATGTGTGTACGGTCCTCTCCCTGGATGCTGGGCAGCGGCTGTGAGCTGTAGCTCTGGTCAGTCTAGAGGACAACACTCCTCTCCACAGCACTCTGCTGCTGGTTGTCCAGTAGGTTGGTTGTTATTTCAGCTTACAGTATTGTCATGGGTTTATCAGGTCCAAGCCCTTTCCCAAGTCAGGGAGCATATATGCGGTTTTTTTCATAATAGAAGTTTGGTGTCTATTATGGTTTGAGTCAGATTTCTCAAAGGCACGCTTGCTCCCTAACTGGTAGCATGATCTTAGGAGGCTGTGGAACCTTTTGGAGATAGAACATACCTGGTAGAAGTTGATTGGGTTACTGGGGATGGGTTCTAGAAAGTTATATCCACCCCCTAGCTCCTCCCCCTCTCTCTGTCTCCTGCTCTGCCACGTTGTGAACAGTTTCTGATACACATGTCCCTGAGCTATGCAGACGACAAATAAACAGAAAATAATTAAAAGGATGCAAAGATGGGAGGCGTTGTGGTTGGGACATGTAATGTCCCCACAGGTCTATGATTTGGATACTTGGTCCCTAGATGGTAAGGACATTTTGGAAGGTTCTGGAAACTTTCAAGGGAAAAGTAAGCAGAAGGAAGTAGGTCAGTGGGGGGGGGCTGGTGATGTGGGAGTGTCCTATATCAATCTGTTGATTTCATTGGTTAAAATAAAGAAACTGCCTGAGCCCATTGATAGGCCAACCCTTAGGTGGGTGGAGTAGACAGAAGAGGATTCTGGGAAAGGGAAGCTGAGTCAGGGAGTCGCCATGATGTTCCCACTGCAGAGAGACGCAGGCTAGAATCTCCCCGGTAAGCACACCATGGGGTGCTACACAGATTATCAGAAATGGGCTAGTCCAGGTGCAAGAGCTAGCCAATAAGAGGCTGGAACTAATGGGCCAGGCAGTGTTTAAATGAGTACAGTTTGTGTGTTGTTATTTCAGGGCTTAAGCTGGGCCATGCGGGCGGCCGGGTACAGGGTCACAGCCCGGCCGCTCCTCCTTTCAACAGGCTGGTCCTTAGGGTGTCACCTCATTGGCTGCTGCAGTTCAGCGTCTGCATCTGATTCAGTCACAGTACTGGGGAGGGTGGGCGGGTCCTCAGGGTGTCACCTCATTGGCTGCTGCTGCAGTTCAGCATCTGCGTCTGATTCAGCCACAGTACTAGCCCTCCTTGGCTGCGCCCTCTTGCCCCCACAGGTTGAGCTACGCTGTGAGGATATATGCTTCTCCTTCATCCTTTCCTCACCATGGCAGCACGGGCCCTCTGAACCTGAACAAGGTGTTTATGTCAGGTTCTTGGACACAGTGGCCGAGAGTCAGCTGACACAGGGAGGAAATTACAGCAGCGTTGCACTAGGACAGATAAAGGAATGGGGGGGGGGGGAATAAACAGTTCAACAAAGTCATCTACCAGAACCCCAGTCAGACAGGGGAGGAAAACCTTGTCCATGAACTTGAAGGTTAGGAAATCACTATTAGATATGAGTGAAACTCATTTCATGCCATTTTAACAAAAGCTTATTTTAAAGTAATTTCCATTTTAATGGATATATATATATATTACTACTAAAATATGCAAGTGCCCTGTGACTAAAATATTTATTGATAAGTCATTTGCAACTCGAAATACTTTTTGCAGTTTTTCTCCATGACAATGCCTTAATTGTCATTTTCAATAAAAGACTGTTCTGTTTTTATTATTCCCAAATATGAAGCATCCTCCGATCTTAAGGAGGAAACACAAGTGAATCTTAGTATCCTAAGATAATTTAAGCACCCTAATTTTGCATTATTATGATGCAGAGACGTTTCTGTACTTGTTTCTGTACTTGTTGTTATATATATTTATATATATAAATAAAATACCATTGAGCAGCTTCGTGATATAAAATACAGTGCAGGAATCGGTTCCCTTTCTTACACTATGAGCAATATGACTCCCGTCAGGCATCGATGTCTTCCATTTCAAACCACTGGTGCCCCGCCCATTAGCTATTTTCGCTGGCCTCACTTCCCTCGGATTCCTCCTGCTCGTCTTAATTTTAGCAATCACAATTCTCTCGTCTAATTAACAAAGAAATTGGGTCACTGCCTCAGTGGCCTGCATTCAACCTTATTTTGACTGGCGATTTTATGATACTGCCGTGTTGTCTTCCCTCTTCTGTAACAGCATTTTGTTGTTGTTCCGTAGTGTGCTGGTCTCTCTCCGACTCACTTTGTCCTTGCTCTGGGTTGTCATTGTTCTGGGAGCCGCCTGTTTGATTCTCATTTCTTTTCTGCATCCATGTATTTGCTTAGTAGCACCAGCTCTCCTTTCCAGGGCTCCTGCCTTTAAGAAGCTTCTTCTGTTTGTACCCAACTCTCCCACTCTGATAGAGCTATGTAAAATGTATCTAAATAGCCCTCTGCATGGCAGTCCTCAAGTGTGCAAAAACAACCTCTATTTTCCTTGGAAGTCATGTGCTCTCCCTTCAGCGGGCAGACTTCCTTCCACAGTTCTTTGCGAGTAGGCCTTGAAGCACTGTCAGCATCGCCCCGACAAACTGCGCCTTATCCCAAGAAAGCACCCCTCTGGCGTACAATGTAATGGTGCCAACAGCATTTCAGCTAGGTTCAAAACTTCACAGCGTGCAGTGAAAGAAATCTCTGGCTCTGACTGTCCCGCTTCTGTCATTCCCCTAACGAGACTGGCACCTGTGTCAACTTGTCTTGTGTTCAGTTCAAATTTCTGGGACCGTTTGTTTTTCATGTCAGCGTGTTGACGTGTTTCTGTACTCTGCATTAAACACTTGGGTGGCTCAACAGAATGCCGGCACTATTCTTAGCGATAGTAAGTGGTACTGTGCACATGGAAGTGCGTGTTTCCAGCCCACGGCCACGGTTGACTGTGGTGCTGACGGCCCCCTTCACCTCTGCGGGGCACCACTTTTATTAGTGGTCATGCAGTAATAATTACTTACTGCTATACACTTCCAGCAATGAGCAAAAGACAGATTGCTTAGAATTCACACACCTCAAAGTGCCGATTAGACTACCCCAAAGAATGTGCTAAATCTTCCCAACCCAAGTTACACTGAAAATCTCATTATTGTGTATGATATATCAGCAATGAATTTGATGACTTTTTAATAATGGTGGATTTTAATTTATTTGCCTACATGTGTATGTATACATATGTATACATATATTATGTTAATATATATCAATAGGAAGAGACTATAGAACCCACTCAACATGTAATGGTTGTCCTGGAAAATTGCATATCTCTTCCAGGCTGGAGTGTACAGCGCTGTGTCGTCTTCTGAAAAGGACACTGCTGTCAACGTAGAGCGTGCAAAAGTCCCCAGGTCACTGTACAATATATACACCATATTGCAGTTGTCTGCTGCTTGCTAGTCAACTCCTATATAGCAGCCAGCACAACTCATAAAAGCAAGAGTGTCTGTTCCACTGATGTCTGATGCTCACACCATTTGGGGCCAAGTTTTGAGCAGAAAACAGTATCAATCATATGTCTCTGCTCCATGAGGAAAAACTGGAGCCAGGGGATGGGGTGGGATATCAACAAGCAGCATATAAACTCACATATGTGGGTGGGAACTCTTGTTCATCCGTCCTGGGTGGGGCTTTGAAAAGTATTGTATAAAAGCTGGCCACCATAGCACTATTGTGTGTTAGGATCAGTGACTTGATTTTTTTTTTTTAATTTGATGGGTTTATTGTTAAGAAATAGCCTGAGCCTCAGAAGAGACTTTAACTATTGAACTTTTCAACAGTCTTTGGGACTGTTCAAGCTTGGTCTCTTGGAAACCATTTGGTTGAATTTTGAATTATGAGAGATGGCCGTAAACCTTTTAGGATGATGGCGGAATGTTAAGATCTAAAGGTGAGATAGTGGGTGCCAAGATAACAGTTATGGACAGTCTACTAAGGGAAACCAAGGCAGGAACTCAAACAAGGTAGGGACCTAGAGACAAGAACTGAAGCAGAAGCCACGAAGGGGTCCTGCTTACTGACTTGCGCTCCCTGGCTTTCTCTGCCTATTTTCTTATAGAACTCAGGACCACTAGCCCAGGGATGGCACCAACCACAGTGAGTTGGGCCCTTCATCATCAATTACTAATTAAGAAAATGCCCTACAGGCCTGTCTGCCTATAGCCAGACCTTACAGAAGCATTGTATTGTCAATTAGGGTTCCTTTCTCTCAGATGATTCTAGCTTATGTCAAGTTGACATAAAACTAGCCAGCAAGCCCACTCTTAATACAAGTGGCACCATCCCAGCTAAGTTCCCACCCTGGGTAAAAAGAGCAGGAGGAGGAAGCAAGCAGATCACCAACTTTATCTCTCTGCCTCCTAACTGTGGACCCAATGATGACCAGCTCCTTCAGGCTCCCTCCTTAATGCGCTCCCATCATAATGGACTGTGTCACCTCAATTCATGAGCTCAAATAAGCCCATCTTTTTTATGCGTTTTCTCCAGGTATTTTAGCACGGCTACGAATAAAGCAATTACTAATAGGGCTTCTCTGAGAATTATTGTCCATGTCCACGATGTTCACTTTTTACTTGAGTTTTGATATGTGAACGATGACCAGACGAGGTAGAGAATCTTTGACTTCTTACCTTTTAGATGTTGTCACACTCTCTACTGAGGATAAAAGTTTTTATGACTAAGTCTGGCATCAGCTTCTTTTTCTGCCCTTTAACTTATTTTATAACTTTGTCCAAACTCTTAAAAGATCTTTTCCAAAGCACATTTAAGACCCCTATTCCAGGAAAATTTTCTGAATTATGTTTTTAATGTATTTTTACTTATTCTTGATAACTTTATAATTCATGCATGCTTACAGTGTGTTTTTAGGATATTCACCTACCCTAAAAAAAAAAAAAAAAAAAAAAAAACTGTTGTTTTGCTCTCAATACAGTGGCGGTACCTTGAGCGATAATTGCAACTCTGCAGCTCCCAGCAGCAGTCCTGCCACCCTGGCCCAGTCAGTCAGGATAGTCTACTCCCTTGGGCACTGGCTCTATCAAGACCATTAAAGGAAACTATGTAAATCTCTATCTTCCTATAGAGCTCAGGATTCAAAGGTTGAGGTGAAATCCTACTTGCTCAGAGAGGCTGAAGAACAATTATCTAACCTTTTCTCCTTGCTCACTTCTCCCCCCTCCAAAAAAAAGGGGTCGTCCTTTTGTCCAACCCCCACCTAAGAACCCTAGCTACACTTAGTTCCTCCCTACCACTTCCTGTCAGCTAGTTGCTGACCCAGCCTCCTGACCCCAAGTTAATTTTATTTATTCAAACAAATGTAATATGTCTTTGCATCATTAACAAAAACAGCAGAAACAAATATAACAGTTAAAATAATATTCCACAACATACCCCCCACTTCCACTTCCTCCCAGATCACCTCTTCAGAGGTCCCCCTCTAAATTTTGTGTACTCTTCTTTTCTCTTTTTTAGCTCACTGAGTTTAATTGGTGCTGCCCATGGGTGTGGGGCCACCTTCTAGAACAAAGCCACCCTATAAAGGACCCTAGAGGAAACCGATTCTCACTTTCATGGATTTTTCAAGAGCTTCCCATCTAGGCATAGGAATTAGAGCCTCATTAGAGCCTCTTCCTCATCCATTCCTGAATATTAGCTTACTTGATTTTCATGCAGGTCTCTTGCAGACAACCACAGCAGCCATGAATTCATGCGTGTAACAGCCCAATCATGTCCAGAATATACTGTTTTCCCCATTAGTCCCAGATGTTCAGCTCGTATACTCTTTCTGCCTTCCCTTCTGCAATGACTCCTGAGCCTTGAGGGTAATATGGGTGTCCCGTTTAGAGATGATGGGTCCACCATCACTGGTTCTCTGCACTTGGACTAGTTGCGAGTTTCTCTGTTAACTGCGGTCCACCACATAAAGATTGTTCTCAAAGGAGGACAGAGCTGCATGATTTGGGGTATCTTTGGGTACAGAAGTATTTATTTAGAAGACACTCTGATACTATGTCCATTTGGCAAAAATTAAAGTATTAGCTTCTCCCCTAGGGCCTGTGTGCTCCCCAGCTATGTGCTCTGGGCATGAGTTTTCTCCTGTGGAGCAATCAGAAAGCTATTGTTTTCCCCATAACATTCATGCCACTATTGCACCAATGGACCTGCCTTCTGGGCCGTTCATTATTGTACCACACATGACTCACAGCTGGGTAAGGATGCTGATGGCTTTCCACCCCCAGAAGCCTGCACAGCACCTCTTAATACGATGAAAGTTGACCAGCAAGGGAGAAGCAACTAGGTAGGACCAACTCCCTTTCTCCAAATCCAGGGGCTAAAGTACAAGTTATTTGCAGCACAGGGTCTTATTATCATGTTTTGTTGGGCAACGGAGAACAGCATCAACATCCTGCACTTCTGTAGGGGTCTGGGAGGCCTCTTTTAATTGAATTATGTCTTGTGATAATGATTCCACTCTGCTGTATGGCTTTCTTTATCAAGGATTAAGGTTATGTATGTGTTGGGTACCCTGTTTATCTTCAATGTTTCATTGTCTTTCTGATACTTCTTCATCTTTTATATCCCTGTGTCATTTATTTTCTTTTAAAAGTTTTTAACTTTCATATCCGCTCATCTACGTCCTTTCCTTCAGTTCCACTGACTCTTGTTTCACTCCAGCAATCTTTCTGTGACATCTACTGATCTCGCTCTTCTTCCCTGGATTCCTGCAGTCCTACTGTGTGATCTTCCTTTCTAGAAGTAGCTGCTTTGTCAGCTACTCAAGCGGCTGATAATGGACCTCAGGGTTAAATACTTAATCTTCTTCGGGACATGTTTTCCCAGGTGGGTATTCATTATTTACAAGTTGTTTGTGGCTACTCTTGTTCATATCAGCTTTGTGTTTCTCCTACTTGAATAAGTTAGATGTTTTTTTCTAGAGAACTGGGAAAAGATTCCTGTGGAGGGAGTGGAGGGCAGTGGTTTCCAGGTACCAAGGTTCTGCTGTTCCTGCTGCCCAGCTATAAAATCTTTATAATGTGATGCCTCTTTCCTCTGGTCTCCCCTCCAAGCCTGCTTCTCTCCTCCTTGGTTTCTTCAGGGATGTCCTTACATGTGACCTGATGTGGGAAACACAAATTGCACAGTGCTTTGAAAAATGCTTTTAGAAATTTTCTGGCCGTTGTCTTCCTGCATCTGTACCACTCCCCGTCTCTTCAGAGAGTCTCTTTCTTAGATTAAAGCCCAGGCTTTTAGGGAGGCGGAAGTTTCTTAGATCCATTCTGTTTAGGTCCTTCCGTGCCTCTTGTTTACTTACAATGTTGTTACAACTTCGGCCCTCGGCTTCATGCCTGGCTCTGACTCGGGAGTTTATGGATTTCTCTGCTGGCCTGGCTGGAAATGTACTTGTCCAGCGTTGCCTTTCATTTTTGTTGTATTGCTTTTGTTGCACAGAGTGGATTCCAAGAAATGTGGGGAGACTTAGTTTCTCTGAAAGCCAATCCTGTTAACATTTAGACATAATTTTACCCTGGTGCTTTGTTCTGAAGATGATTTTGCCCATAGAAGCTTGATATATTCATTTATTTATCAACCAAGTTTATCTTACAAAGCAAAAGATGAAGCCAGGCACAGATAGGTTGGTCCACCTCTTAGTGAGCCGTTCTTTCTTCCCAGAGACCTTCCACCGAACACATGAGACATTTCATTGTGAAGATTCAGATGTATTAGCATCTTCAGGAGTTTCGTTGTTGCTGTTTTTGCTGACGCTGTGACAGCTGCCACCACCACCACCACTTCTTTTACTCATCTTTATGATTATTACCCATGCTGCAGAGCTGAGGCTGTGGCTCAGTGGGTAAAGGCGCCTGATATCTTTGCAGAAAAGTGCAGTTCCCAGCACCTACTTTGGGTAGCTTGCATCCATCTGTATCTCCAGCTCAAGGGGAACCTGATGGCCTCTCTGGACTCAGATGGCGTGTGTGTGTGTGTGTCTGTGTGTCTGTGTGTGTCTGTGTGTGTGCGAGCGCGCGCACGTGCAAATGCACACACATGCATATGCACGTGTATGTGCATACACACTAAATAAAACAAAATCTTTTTTTATTTACCCGGATTGGTTTTACAGTCCTGGCAAAAAGCCCTTGATTATAATTTGAGCACAGTTCCCTCAAGCTAAATGTATTTAGGTTAAAAGGAAAAATGTCTTCATTGTGAGAGTTACTACTGATTCAGTAAGTCTTCAAGTATTTTAAATCAACATGCTGCATGGCCGCTAACTTTCTAAGGAAAACGTATATGTTCAGCTAATAGCATTTTTATGCCGCAATAGATAATTGGAACAGAGAAAGAGATTAAAAGGCCAGATTTATAAACCAGAATACTAGTAATGATGTCCACATAGACTCACAGGCATAAAATTATTTTTTCTAGTAGCAATTATGCTTATTACCTACACTCCACATCCTACCAATTTAAAAGCTGTGGCCTTCATTCAAATAATAATAAATTCTTACTCTTGCTAGGCCCCAGGTAAATGCACAGGTTACAGTGATAGCCAGAAACAAACGTGACTCCTGGCTCAAGCTCCCTTTCGTGCAATGATGAAATAAACAATAATTAGCCACACAAGTGAATGCTAACTGTAATGACTGTTGCTGACCGATTCTGAGGACTCATCTCTGGTTCCCCAGTAATGTGCTGTCTGAAATTGGTGCAACCCTTGCTCCACGGATAGGAATAAGGATCTTCACAGACTCTAGGGTCGAGGCAACTGCCCTCCCTAGCACTTCCATCAAAACCTGGCCCACCAAACCGACTGGTCCCGAACCCAGAATGTTTCCCCCTTGCCTACCTTCCTGAGGGCATCTTCCCATACCCTTCCCTAGTGAGATGGATGGCCAACAGGAAGTCAGGTCTACTGAGTGAGAAAGATTCATCCCAAGCAAGTCCTCTTGAACATTTCAAGAGTTTAGTGACCGGTGTGTCTGTTAATCTTTCTGCTTCTGATTAAATATCTCTCCATAGCTATTACTTGGGTTAATGCTGCTGTAGCAAGGTTTAGGAAGACACAGCCTGAGATGAGGATAAATGGAAAGCTGGTATAAATAGGACGACAAGTTTGGGGGATTCCATCTGAGTGGAACAACCGAAGGGTGAGAATCCAGCGAAGCTAGATTGCCAAGGTGGTAGATGAGTCTGGAAAGATAAGACCTCAAGACCCCAAAAGTCAAACTTGACTCTATATCTTTTTTTTAATGGGGGAAAGATTATGGTTGATATATATTTTGCACCCTGAAAGCATACCTCTATGTGGCATGGGAAGAAAAGAGTGTGGGAAGGAAGAACCAGAGAATAAACAGCACACCAGTGCAAAGGATAGAGGACAGCCAAAGCCAGGTGTGTAACTGAAGCTTTCTCTTTCTACTTGGTCCCACAGCCACCTTTAAAATAACCATTGTGAAGCTTAATATTAATTATAAACTGTTTGGTTTTAGCTCAGGATTATTATTATCTAGCTCTTACAACTTAACCCATTTCTATTATTCTGTATTTTACTGCGAGGCCCGTGGCTTGTTACCTCCTGTCTTGCTTCCCAACGACTGCCAGCATCTCCCCCATATCTGCCTTCTTTCTCCCTCTATCTCTGCTTGGGTTTCCCACCTAGCTATATTCTGCCCTGCCATGGGCCAAACCAGCTTTATTTATCAGCCAATAGACGCAACACATATTTACAGCATACAGAAAGACATCCCACGTCAAAGGTGTGCTGGCAGGAGCCTGACTTACAGCATTTCAGAGGCAAAGAAGGAAAGTAGAGAGTTTAGGGCCTGAGCTGCTTGGTGATGGCTTAGGTTACAGAATGAGAGTCTGTTCTCAAAAAAAAGTAAACAGAAACGAAAAAAGAACATGGTGACCAGGACTAAGATGATGGAAGTAGTGGTGAGGACCATGGATCATTTCCAGACATTCCAAATCCATGGTTTAGGGATGTGGAAGATCAGGGAAGTGTCCATAGGGTGCTTGTATTCCCAGCATACTTAAAAGATGGCAGCTCCTTTCACTGAAGTACAAAACTCTGGAATCCCCCAGTGTTTGCTCTGTGGCTGGAGTTGGAGGCAGAAAGAGTCTGATTCTGAAGAACCTATGTGAAGTTATCATGTGCCTAAATTTATGGTCACTGTGAAAAGGAAGGATACCCTTAAGATTTATCTAAGCAAAGAAATGGTCCTCAAGTTCAGATTTCTCTTGACTTTGCCCCATCATCTGTTCTTTTTGTTGCAAAGATTCTGCCCTTTGACAGAAGAGGAAAAAAGCAGGAAGATAAAAGTTCGACAGCTTGCTATTTGTCTTCTCCTCCTTCCTCCCCACTGCTCCTCCCCCTCTTCCTCCTCCTCCTTCTTCATATGTTCACATTAAACCATCTGGACCAAGCCTTTGCCCTCTCCTTCTAGCTTATTTTAACTTGCATGTTTTAAAGGACCTCCTTTACATATTTAAAGGCTTCATTTCTCTCTGGGGCTTAGTCTTAAAGATCGTCTAGATCAGTGGTTCTCAACCTGTGGGTTGTGACCCCTTTGAGGACCAAATGACTCTTTCACAGGGGTTGCCTAAGACCATCTGCATATCAGATATTTACGTTATGTAACAGTAAAAAAAATCACAGTCATGAAGCAACAATAAAATGTTTTTACGACTGGGGTCACCACAGCATGAGGAACTGTATTAAAGGGTCACAGCATCAGGAAGGCTGAGAACCATTGCTCTAGATGCTCCCACTTCTTTGATTAGGATTCCACTGGCTCTGTTTAAGACACATTTCCTTAGTCTGGGCAGTCTGGTACCCTCAGACTTGTTTCCACAGAATTTCTCCTTGTGTCTTCAGCTAGACCCTGATGCCATCATGATTAAGTTTTGTGGTCCTGCTTTCCTTCTCAAATTGTCTGTGCTTTCATGTTATTTTATCGGAACCCAGTCTGGAGCTGGTGATAGAGCTCTCAAGGACCTAGATTCAGTCCATACTCCTGAGAGGAAAAAGAGGACAGAAGGAAGAGAATGAGTCTCCACCATCTTATTCTTGTTTCATCTTTATTTTCCTTCCATTTTCTCTTTACTTTCGTTCTCTTCTTCTAACATAATACCTTTAAGACTGACCTGGACAACTTATGAAAGCTCTGTATACGGATTCCTGGGTGGGATTTCATGTAATATATTCATTTCTCATGTAATATATTCAAGGATGTAACAACGGTATCACATACTAAGTTTGCCAAATGTTTAAAGATAAGTCGATCGCTCTCATTGAGGCAGCAATACTCATTAATTAAGGGGAGAACTCTCAGACTTGGCATCATACGCTGCCAAGAACAAGGTGAAAGACTCTCAGCTCTGAGGCTCCAGGCAGGGACGAACACTATAGAGGGACATGATCACCTCTGAAGTTCACACTCAACAACCACATCATCAAGTTACAAAAACAGTTCTCCTTCAAATCTCATGCTTTGAGTTAGTGGTTTCATCCTTGAGCACATGCAGAGGTGTTCTGTGGTCCATGCAGCCCAGGGGGTACAGGTTGGCATGCCTGTTTACATTACTCAGTCATGTTATCCTGACCCACTGACAACCCAGAAATTCTCTTCCTGCTGTGGTTAGAAGTTTTGGTTTACTGGATGGAGGTGGGTGGTCCATGGACTTCCCACAGGGCAGGGAACCCTGATTGCTCTTTCGGGCTGATGAAGGAGGGGGACTTGATCAGGGAGGGGGAGGGAAATGGGAGGCAGTGGCGGGGAGGAGGCAGAAATCTTAAATAAATAAATAATAAATAAATAAGTTTTGATTTAGAAAGCTTAACTTCACTCAATGTTTGTTCTAGATAAAATTCACGAATAAGGCAATATTACTTCCACTTTTTTCTAAATAGGAGTGGGGGGGGAGATTACTGTGCAGAGAATGTTTAGCTGTTGATATTTGACTCCTGGATCTCCAGGTTCTCTGTGTGTTTGTCACGTGGATGTTCTATCCACTTGGTGTGTGTACACACTACCATCAAAGTTGGGAACTGCATCTAGCGTAGCGTTTTTACTGCTACAGAGACAGCCAGGTGTGCTGTGGTTTGCAAATTGCAGGACTCCGTAGCTCATGTGGCCTTCTCTCTGACAGACGGCAATTACCCCCATATATGCTGTAAGGTGAATCAATGCCCCAAGGATTCACCAAAATAATGAAAGAGAGCGGTGTCATTTTGCTAGGACAGTGACCCACAAAGCAAGCGCCTGTCCACTGCTCTCCACACCTGGGCTGGGGTGTCCCCTAAGAGACAGTCATCCATGGGTGGATTTGATTTCAGCCTCCTGTGAATGAATCCAGAAAGTTGCGAGTAGGGACTTGTGACAGATCCTCGCGGCACTTTCTCCCTCCACCCCCAGCCCTGTGTTTACTGCCTGACTCGCACACTTTGCCTCAGCAAATCATAGGCAGAAGCTGGAGGCTCTCAGCTGCGTGCATACACCAAATCAAAGCTGACATGAATAATGAACTTAATTTTCCATAAGGACATTCTGTTTGGTGTCTCAGCTAATAAGGTAAGCCAGTAGAAAGGCTGGGCTGGGGGTGGGGAGGCAATAATTTCTTCATGCTTGATCTCTGTGTTAATCTATAGTTTTTCTTTTAGCACAATGGAACTAATCTCACACTTAATGCTGCAGGCTGTGAATTTGGGGTGAAAATTTTGTAATGAATTTCCCCCACTGTGCCCTCTTGAGATGACAGCTTATGATATCAAAGAGTCCGGGGAGAGACACAGCTTTTTTTAATAAGAACGATGTCGTATTTTTTTTTTTATCATCTGTGGCACAGAATGAGTTTAGTTAAGCAGGAAAATACTTCGATTCAGCCCTGATTGACTAAAGTATTTAAGCGTTGACTGTTGATGTTTACCATGCTGTAAATTGACAGTGAAATTTGTTCCCAGGAAAGCAGGCTATATCTACGTCACGTTGTTTTGTGAGCCGTTTCATTTCTAAATATGTGTTATTCTAGAAAAGGTAGTAATTTTCAGTTGCTAAAATTACTCCACAGCGTTGGTTTAGGTGGATTTTATTTTGTGGGAGTGTATTTTTAAAATGCCAATGTAGTGGTAATGTGAATTTTTCTGTAACTTTCTCCATTGTCCCTGGCTGTAATGTTTTCAGGACATATGGAAAACGTAGTTGTTCCCAAGTTCATGGAAGTCAAAACCATGATATCGGAGACTTTTCTCATTACCCTGAATATAATCTATAATATCTCATAAACAAGAAGTGAAGAAGTAGTCCCTGGGTTGGCTTCCCTTGGCAATTATAATTATGGTGTGTGTGTGTGTGTGTGTGTGTGTGTGTGTGTGTGTGTGTGTGTGTGCAACACGAGAGTCTGGTTCTGTTTGAATCCTTTCATGAATCCCTGAGACGAGGAGGGTTTATGAAGATAGAGAAGGAGGCAAACAGAAGCAGGGTTTGTGTTTGTAGGCATTCTGGGATCGCACCGCTTTGTCATCTGAAAACCAGACGCGAGTCTCCCAAAGTAGGTGACCTCGAAAGGCATTGGAAGGTCTATCATAAACAGCCGAGCACATGGGATTCGGGAGAGATAGAAAGGAACTATCCTCTAGTCCCTCTTGTCTCCTCTTTCCGCTCTGGTTTTCTGTATGGGAAGTGACCTGGGGGCTCCCGGGTTTGTTTATTGACGCTCTGAACATCACAGTGACTTTCCATATACCGATCTCTCTCACTTCCTCACCACGGACTCTGGACTCCGTTATCTCTGGGAGTATAAACAAGGTTTGAAAAGTGTGGGCACAAACATTTATCCGCCAATAGTAGCTTAATACGACCTAAACTATTTCCCGAGTCCCACCTCCAAATTTGAGGCACTCCTCTTGAGATACTAGTTTAGTAAGGAAGAGTGTGGAATTTTAGTCTCTCACAGTTTATTTTGTAGAGCAAGACAGCGCATGTTACCTACTCATATTGCACGGTTTTAAAATATGTTCAATTTCACAGCTATTCAGTGTGTAGAGCTTTCTCCAAGCACACGTGTGGGGTTTGAAAAGCCTTTCTTTTACCTTTCCCCTTTTCCTCCGCATTCTTCCTCACACCTCAACTCTCTAAAGTTCCCTTAGCTACCCCAGGCAATGTTTTCCCTTCTTTTTCCTAACGGTCCCCCTTTCTCTTCCCTAAAATGGCTCTAATTCAGAGTTGGAGAATGCCCCATGTCCGTCTGAAAGCTGTGGGAAGTAGAAACCAGTCCTGTGTGGTCACTGAATTGTGTCATTCCATTCCTGCCGCTGGTGTAATAAGACTTACATACCGCGTGACTACTATCCACTATCGTTTCCTGAAACCAACTCGATGGTCAAACTGAGCAAGATTGGTTAGCACCGCTCACTGCTCATATGACCTTTGTCACTATAGCGACTATGGTATGTAAGGAATAAACATTTCTGCCCTTTGAGGTTGTATGTTTTGGCCATGCCACTTGCAAGCCAAAAAACTGTGTTATTTACACAGTTGAACATTAATTCTTTCTGTGTTATAATAGAGGACATGGGAAAAAGCAGGACCCCCACATTGCTCTCTCACGCACAAAGACCAGGAACAGCCACCAGCTGCAGACAGTGGTGATCAGGTGGCACTTGGTCCAGATGGTCCACCTTCATAAAACGTTCTTGGCACTGTGGCCAAGCAGCCCGACAGAAGGCAGCGAGCAAATTTGTTCCAAATACACTTGAAGCTCATTCTAGAGCACAATGAGGTTCAGCCACAGGGAGAACAAAGACGAGAGAGACTAAAATATGTCTAGACTCGGTTATTATTGTCAATATGGCCTCATTTATTTTCACAGGCTATAGAACCCAAGGATACCAGGATACAAAACTAAAGTATATCAAATCTCTAACTGTACCCGATGTCTTCCATACCATCTTCTCTTACCTCTGTAGCCTGCTTCTCTCTGTTCTTATTGCTTCAATGTGGAACGTAATGGGTTTCTGTATGAAATGTCTTCATACACAGGTATCATTTTATATCATTCTTATTCATGCCCCAGTCTCTCTTGATCTTCCCCACCTCCATCTTGCTGGTTCCTTTCCTCTCCGCGTCACTCTTCTTCAGTCGAGCTTACAAAACATCTCTGGTACCTCCTCCCCTCTCCCTTACTCTCACGTCTGTCCTCGCTTCCTGGCGCTTAGATGAATGAGGAGGGAAACCGCCAAACTCTGGACAGCTTACTTGTCCGTTTCTCTCCATTCTTCTGCCAATATCCTAGTATTCTAGTCCAGTCTCTGCCATGCCTAGATTATTGGGGGGGGGGGTAGATGGTAGATCTTTCTGTTAGTTCTTCCCCAATCCACTCCACTCTGGAAAACAGAGCCAAAGGATCTTTCTGAAATACATACAGAATCATCCTGCTGAAAAGTCATTCGGTGAGCCAAACATGGTGGCAAACTGAGAGGCCGTGACAGGATGAGTTCAAGGCCACCCTAGTGACACAGCCGTCTTGAGGCCTGCTTGAGCAATATAGTGATGCACTTGCACGTGCACACATGCACACTCACTCTGTGTGACATACAGAGAGAGATTGAGGTGGGGGGGAGAGAAAAGGGTGGTCATTAAGTGGTTCCTCTTTACCCCCACTATAGAACTGAGATTCCTTAATGTGGCGGGTGACATGACTGGGGACAGTTTTCCTGTTCCTGCATCTCCTTCCTCTCCCGCGTCCACTCAGCACTTCCGCCATCCTGGTCTGTTTCCCTCGCTTACAGGCTCAGGTACGCCCACCCGAGACCTTCGCACAAGCTGCTTCCCCATTGATTCTTTTTTCCGTCTGCCTCATTCCCTGTTTTGTACCGACCCCTTTCTCAACCTGCTAGTCTCTTATGAGATGTCATTGCCTATGGAAAGTCCTCCCTGATGGCCCGGATTGGAGCCAAATGCTGTATTAGTTGCTTTTCTTATTGCTGTAGCAAAGTTCCTGACAGAAAACCAGTCAAGGGAAAGTTTGTCTTGGGTTTTTGGTGGCAGGGAAGACATGACAACAGGCGTGTGTGTCTGCTGGCCACACTGCATCTGCAGTCAGGAAGCAGAGCAATGGATGCCCGCGCCCAGCTCTCTTCTCCTTTGTATTTGGTATGAAGGATGGTGTCACTCACATTTAGGGTGGGTTTCCTCCTCTGTTAGACCTTACCAGGAGCATCCTCATAAACACCTTTGGTGACTCCAATTCCAGTCCTGTGGACAATGAAGATGACCCCTCTTCCATCACAGGTCCCCTCTTCCATCACGGGTCCCCTCTTCCATCACGGATCCCCTCTTCCCTCATGGGTCCCCTCTTCCATCACGGGTCCCCTCTTCCCTCACGGGTCCCCTCTTCCCTCACAGGCCCCCTCTTCCATCACGGGCCCCCTCTTCCATCACGGGCCCCCTCTTTCATCATGCCCTCATAGCATCCGTCACTTCTCTGCTATCAACTTCCTGTTGTGTGTGGAATTGCCCATCCCATGGCTAGCTCTTCCTCTAGCCTAGTAGTTCCATGAAAACTGGTGCCTAGTCTCATTCATGGCTGTGGCCCATGATCCAGCACACTGCCCCTGACACAGTAAAATCTGTCTGAATACATACCATCTAGTTAACAGTGCTAAACTATGACCTGTGGTCTTCTGGGCTGCAGAAACTGGACGTTATTCAGCCCTGGAAAGA
This sequence comes from Microtus obscurus, assembly GCA_963919715.1. Classification (NCBI taxonomy): domain Eukaryota; kingdom Metazoa; phylum Chordata; class Mammalia; order Rodentia; family Cricetidae; genus Microtus; species Microtus obscurus. The sequence continues at coordinate 4,883,627 of CAWTZC010000768.1, forward strand.
TAACGCCAGGATGGTTCTTCTGCCATTCTGTAAATGAGCATCCTACCATTTATGACCTTGTTATTAAAGAACTGGCCCTCCAGTGTGTTTGACTCCAAGGACCAACTCTTTCTATCCATGTTGCAATCCTCCGCCTTCTTGGAATGAGAGAAAAAGGCCTATTCATGATGTGTTGTGCTCATAGAAAAAGCCTGAGTTTTTCCGTAGCAACCAGTGTTCCTTTGATTCCTGACTTCCAGCAGTCTGCCTGCCCTGGGAGTGTGTCTCCCTTATTATTGGCTGGGAAGTACTTTCTTTGTGCTATGGCATTCTTTGTTCTCTTGCTTTCTCCTTCGGCTCCTCCATCCACAGGGTCTACAGGAACCTCCCTTGCTTCCTGTACAGACAAAGTGACTGAGCTCTTTGTCTGGGCTTCGTTTCCATTGTTCTTTTGTGCAGGGATCATTTTCCAGGTCTTGCCCTGTGATTACTCTTTCCATAGCACTTTTGGCCCAAACTCAGTCAGTCCCCAGTGTTTTTCGACCTCAGCCTGATGTTAGCCGACCCAGGGAGCTTCCGCTACTCTTTATTGGGTTACTCGCTAGCACCCGGCCTCCTAATTGGCAGCGTTCTCTATGGAAGAAACACCTGGGGGTGCAGCTAGGGACGTGAAAGGTACAATGTCTAAGAAGTTTCCACTTTATACTGGCCATGGTAATCTTCGGAGCCCCCACTGTGCGAATCAACCCCCACGTGAACATATCAGCGCTGAGCGGAGCGTGAGTGAAAGCGTTCGGGGCACAGCTATCTTGAAATCCTCTATGTCCTCCAGTTTCCTCATCCATGCAATGGAGGTGACAGTGAGGTCTACATCATAAAATGGTGGTGAGCTCAGAGTAGTCAGCCGGTGGTGTGAGTGGCCTCAGTAAGTACAGGAGCGAAAGCCCATGCGGCCACGTCATGGTCTTCGGAGTGTATTAGTTATCTTCGTAGTAAATAGGACTTTGCAAATGTGATTACATTAAGTATCATCTTGGGTGGGCCCTAAATACATATAAGTGACGTGGTAGAGAGACTTTTGAGCACTGACGTCGATTTGACTCAAGAAACAGAGATATTTAAAGATGCCACACTCCTGGTTTTGAAGATAGAGAGATCATGAGCCAAGGAATGCCACTTTAGGCAGTTAAAAGGGCAAGAACGGACACTCCTCGCTGCTGGGATGGGCCTTTCAGCTCATCTATCTGTCTAGACTTCTGACCTACAGAACTGTGAGCGAATAAATGGGAGTTGTTTGCTAGTGGGTGGGCTGTGGTGGCATGGGTACGCAGCAGAGAGAACAGATAGAGCTGGTGGCATTTTGAGAAATGAAAGATGACTCTTCAAATGAACTGATAGAGGGAAATAGGACGTGAATAAGAGGTAGATGATACTACAGGGGTGGCGGACTGAGGTGCAGAGGTCCTCGAGACAGCCAGTGCATGGGAGAATATGGGAAGGGCTGGACCGCTGCACCTCAGCTAGAGACAGCCAGTGCATGGGAGGATATGGGGAGGGCTGGACCACTGCACCTCAGCTAGAGACAGCCAGTGCATGGGAGAATATGGGACGGGCTGGACCGCTGCACCTCAGCTAGAGACAGCCAGTGCATGGGAGAATATGGGAAGGGCTGGACCGCTGCACCTCAGCTAGAGACAGCCAGTGCATGGGAGGATATGGGGAGGGCTGGACCGCTGCACCTCAGCTGAGAACCTTCATTGGGGCAGACTGTTTGTGAAGATCCCGAATGTTAGCATGTGTGAGTTCTTGCTGGAGGAGAGCACCCGTGAGTAGCAGATGAGGAGAGGGTCACAGCATCGTGAGGCTGAGGAAATGGTGAAATGTCCTGTTCCGTTCAGGAAAAGAAAAAGTGTCGTCTGGAGAAATTTTTCTAAGCAACAACCAGGAATCTTAGAAAAGAGGACCTATCACCAGGCGGTGGTGGTGCACAGCTTTAATCCCAGCACTCAGGAAGCAGAGGCAGGCAGATCTCTATGAGTTCAAAGCCAGCCTGATCTACAGAGTAAGTTCTAGGACAGCCAGGGCTGTATAAAGAAACCCTGTCTCAAAAAAAAGAAAGGAAAGAAAAGAGGATCTCTGCCTCCAGAAACACACAAACAACAACAAACAGGAAAAACAGCCATTTTCTAGTGTTCACAGAGCCTCATTAGGGATGCACAGACAGTTCAAGGAATGAAAGCCTTAAAAATACCTCCTACATTTGTCAGCCAAGTCAAGACTGTTGTTAGAAGTGAACTTTGTTTCCTGTGAGTTCTCCATATATCACAATCAGTTTGCAAATTATGTTGTGAAAACACACATGTTCATGTTTCCACATACAACTTTTCTTCCCCTTCTACCTAACTTGCAATGTCTTGCCCGTATTCCAAGTCTCAAGTCAAGGATGACCTTGAACTAGTTTCTATGCCAATACTGTAAATAAGTATGTTTTGATTTTTACCAATTTACAGTACATTTGTAGACTATGGTTCCTTCCTTCTACAGTAATTCCACCTATTCTATCACTGGGCATAAAGACTCCTGGGAATAAATATCAGATCATGGCACTGCCTTCTGCTCGCCTCCTTGTCCATACATGAGGGACTGTACACATGTGGATGGATGCATGGATGAGCTGATTCACTAATTGTATGCTGTAGTCACAGTTCTCACAGAATGAAGAAAATAGCAATGTTCACAGCACCCCCATCGGTGTCTAAAGAAAGGAAGCCCTCTGCCTGCCATCCTAGCCCACTGAGAACAGAATATGGCAAAAGGAACAGAAGTTTTACAATATTTTTTAAAAAACATAAATTTTTTATATTCAATTCAAAATTCATAAGTAGATGCTTCATCCCAAGCATAAACAAAATGGAGATGTTTAATAAGAATACTGTTTAGGGGCTGGAGAGATGGCTCAGAGGTTAAGAGCATTGCCTGCTCTTCCGACCTGAGTTCAATTCCCAGCAACCACATGGTGGCTCACAACCATCTGCAATGAGGTCTGACGCCCTCTTCTGGCCTGCAGGCATACAGACAGAACATTGTATACATAATAAATAAATAAATAAATAAATAAATAAATAAATAAATAAATAAATAAATAAATACTGTTTAGTGTTTGCCCTCATCCAGTCTGTGGCTGTCAGCATCCAGAGTTTTGTCCTAAAAGCCTTCAACGTGAAAATGAAATAATCAATTATTTCTAGTGTTTTTATAACTCAAAACTTTTCAAAGATTTGTTTATGAAAACGAGGGTACATTTGTATAAATTATAGGAACAGCTGTATCCATCACTTGCTAAGATTAATATACGCGTACCTGAGTTATGAGCCAGTAGGACTAGATGCGGTACTGAGAGGGAGGAAGCAGCTAAGAATCTTCGCATCATTAAGAGAAAATGAGTTTTAAACACGTAAGTCAATTAAATGTATGCTTAAAGGAAATAAGCAGTCTGGATTATTGAAGAGGGAGATCTAACGTTACAGCGCAGCTTTAAACACAAGAGGAGAAGAAGAAAGAGAATAATGTTTGGTTGGATTGCAAAATCCTGTTGTATCTATCATAGCACCCCAACCGGAAGGAAGATGGAAACACATCTTGGAAACCTGATTTGCACACGTGACTCCATGACACAAAATGCCTGCATCATTTTCTTACCAATCTTTATCCCGACTCACAGCTGTGTCTAATGAGAGGCTGGCTACCTCTTGCCTTTGTGTGGGAAATGGTTTTGTTTCTTCTCCTCGCTCTGAGTCCTCCTATCACCCTGGGGACCCAAGGGCCTGCTAGGCTGTTCATCGTTAGTATTTATCACTTTTACAGAATGCCACAGGGTGCTCAGGACTAGTAGACCGGGCTATTGAAAAGAAAACACAAAACCCTTCTTTTAAGTGGGGACACCCTGTCCATTAAAAGCACTTGCTTGAACAAAGGAAACCGGCAGGACTGGTGAGACAGTGTCTCAGGCAGGACGCATTTAAGCTGCCCCATGAGGTAAATTCTAGAAGGACATGGAGAAGTGGACTTTAGAGGACTCTCTTCCCTTAACCTGGCCACTCACTGGGATGGCCTCAGGTCACCAGTTCCCCCTGGGAAGGAGCAGGTGGCAAATCTGATTTGAGCAGCTAAGTATTCAAGTCGTAGACCCGGAGGACGAACGGTTGGCTTCCTCCTCGGTGGGACCATCCATCCACCTGTAGGGTGAATGACAGCTGCTGGGGTAAAACTCACACTTGATGGAGGAAGACGGACCTCACCCTGTTGCCTGTGATGAGTACTCAGAAAACACTGCTAAAACTAGTGATAAAAATGTTGCCCAGCGAAGACCACATCAGGTTCCTCACACAGACCTGATTTCCTCCTTCATATCACCCAGGAAATGCAATTTCCTCACAAAATTTATCTTTTTAATAAATAAAATCAGTAAGATGCCAAGAGAGGCATGTTACAGTGGATGGGAACGAAGTGCTTGGGATTTCATTTCCTCCGGGCCCTGCCCTTTGCCAGTGCTGCCAGTGCTGCCAGATTGGAACCACGATTTCAGTCCTTCCAATTCTGGTAGAGCTCCTGCTTGGTATTTCCGATGACAGCATACCTTGAGTTCAGCCTATTTTAATCCTTGTACCTGTTGTCTATGGAATTGTGTGACCATAGGCTTAAGGTCAATATTAATCATACCAATTACATTTGAGAGATTGATACAAATGTTATTACCCGGGTTCATCAAATATTCCCAATGTCACTTATGTGTTCAGTTATATACTGGCATTGCCTACCATATAGCAGATACTAGCAGACATATAGCAATTACTTACTAGTTGATAAATTATTGATTGGAAAGTCTGTAATGGGGAGGATGACAAAAGAAAGAAAATTTCCTCATACTACTAGTGGGTTTCCATTACATTAATTATAATCACCAAGTAGTACTATTCAGTTGGTATGAAGATCAGTCCTTCATAGCTAAGAGGAAGAGTGCTTCCTATGAAGCCTTCATTTCATAACCATTTCCACTCTTACATAACAGAAACGATAAGCATGGCGTGAGCGCTCTGCTCCTTCCCCAATGGGTATGCTTTAGAGCACCCACAAATGTCATGCTATCTATTTTTAAGTAGGGTGCTGCTGGGTAAACAGCTGAATCGTCTGAACCCAATAGGGAAATTCAAAGTTTAAATAAGCTATTTTATCTCCTTGAAAATAAGTGGTCCAGACTGCCTTGGAGCATATGGGTTCTTGCGTTCAGTCACATGTAGATGCCCTTCACTTTGGATATAAAATTCCAGCTGAAAGTATTGGGAAGTAGAGTATATTCTGTAATGCTGATTCCCCACCTTAGGATCCTTAGTCCTCTGCAGAGACTCAACCTTTTCTTAGGTCTTTGAACCCAATGGCGTTTTTACCTTGGGCTTGAGACAACGCAAAGACAGCATGAATGCAAAATCCAGATAGACGGGAATGGCAGATTGAGAGTTTTTCCACGTAATTCATATTTTTAATGAAAGTTTCACATGGTAATTGTGGAGGAAAAACTCAAATAGTAAAGAATCATATATATATGATATATATTTATATATATCATATATATAAAGAATTAATTATATATACGTATATATATATAATCATATAGTTGAAAGTTAAAAACTTTCCACTTATGTGTATTCCTTCACCACCTCCCCAGTAGCATTTCCTCCAGCTATGTTCTGTGTGTGTGTGTGCTTGAGTTCATTCATATATGTATATACATGTATCTGTGTATATACATGTGCCTATGCATATTTGCACAGATATATAAATGCAGCCTTCTGGGCCCATTTTTGTTGTAATATGTCCCTTCAGGACTGACTGCTTTGTATTGACTAATATGGGGGCTCATACCTGGGAGAGGCTGATTCTCTCAGTAGTCCTTAGCCGCCTGTAATTCTTCATCTAAGGCTGGGCCCCATGAGATTCTCTCCTTTCAGGAAAAACATGTGACCATGTGTTGTGCCCCTGCGTGTATTGATTCTGCCCTCCTTTAGTATGAGATGGTAGGGCGTTTCTCCATGAGGCCAGTGATTTGGTTTTGCCTGAGTTTGTGTTTCCATTACCTGGATATATGCTGAGTGCACAGCAAATAAGGAGTAAACATTTGTTGAGGGAATGAACTCTCCCATACAATGAAGAGTTCCTAACTTTAACAAGAATAAGGTGGATTGAAACATGTTGTCATGCAGTGATGGTAAGTTTGTGCTATTGAGTGAGAAAGGCCAAGAGCTGGGCATATTCAACATACAATTCCACTCTATTAAAATAGAAGACAGTGCATGTCTGGGCACACAGTCATTTATGTTTAAGCATTTCCATGTTTGTCTATGTAATGTGTACATGTTTATGCTAATATTTGAATATATATGAGTGATGAGAAAAAGGCTATGAACTTGAGAGTGGACAGACCTGGGAGGGGTTAGAGGGAAGGGCTGGACACATGGAGGAAGGGAAGGAAGAAAGTCACATAATAATATTTCAATTAACAATATAAATTTTTTAATATTTTTAAATTAGAAAACAAATAAGTACTATAACAGATTGTCTTAAAACAATTCTTTTTGCCTCTTAATCAGCTAGACAAATTGCAGATATTGTTTTTATAAATGCAGCTTTTCCATCAGTGTTTTTTGGCATGTGCGTATGTGTGTGTGTGTTTTATCATCAACTCCTTTAGAAATGTATTATTTTACATTGCTGCTTGAGTTCAGGCAATAATAAAATATTAGCACTAAGGCGTGCTATGTTTTATGGGCTACATCTTTGTTAAAATGAAGAAATGCGTTACAATGACTTCTGGACTGAGTTTTCCCAGATGAGCTTGTGATGATGTCCCCCCAAGAATCAGGTCATGTGTCCCAGTTTCCATCCACTCTTCCCGATCACGTGTGCTATAATTTTCCCACTTAAATACGTCTTGATATTCAGCTGCCTCCCACACAGAATTCATATTTCTCCTTTTGGTTGCTGTGTAAGAACAAAAGAAAACGTAGTTTCGTAAACACGAGACAAATTTATCCCTTCATTCACAGAAAAATTTGACTCCCAATATAATTGACAAGAAAGTCAAGGGCTGCAAAGGGAAAATCTCTAACAGATATCTATCTATCATGGGGTGTGCAAACCACACTGAGGACAGACCCTGTGCCCAGCAACAGGCACCAACACAGAACGAACTCATGGTATTTGTGTAGAGTTTTTTTTTTTTTTTTTTTTTCGAGACAGGGTTTCTTTGTGGTTTTGGAGCCTGTCCTGGAACTAGCTCTTGTAGACCAGGCTGGTCTCGAACTCACAGAGATCCGCCTGCCTCTGCCTCCCGAGTGCTGGGATTAAAGGCATATGCCACCACCGCCAGGCTAGACTTTTGTCCCATATTTTTTTTATTTGGGCATAGTTTTTTCTTACTGGCCTTTTATTTGTATTTTATGGTTTCAGATTTTGTGTTTTTGTGGTGTGTGTGTTTCCTGTGGGTTTTTTTTTTATTTTTTAAATACTGTGAAAAATCTCATTAAAAATACATTTTTTAAAAGAAACTCAACTGCCATTGGTCAGCGTCCACTGTCCCTCTGGATGGAAGTTGCCCTCACGCCTGGCAACAGCCTCTGCTATGCACTGCTTCAGAGATCTTCGAGTCATATTGAGAAACTTGTCTAGGTTGTGCAGAAACTAGGAAATCACATGGCTTTTTGTTTTTATATTACTTAGGAAATAGCTCCTTCTCGGGAAAAAATGTTTCTTGTAGACATTACAAGAGAAGACATGTGTCCGGGGGTCAAACTTGGGCCCTTGGACCTGCACAGTATGTGTTCTACCCCTGAGCTGTACTCCCAGCTTCTCCAGTGTGTTCTCCTAGTTGTCTACTTCTGACCCAGTAAAGGATTCTGTTTAGTATTATAGGATGTCATAAGTGGAGTTTACCTTAATGCTTGTCTGTTAACCCATAGACTTTTACTCCACACACACACACTTGCTAGCATGAGCAGGAAGCTAAGCCCACTCTTCTCTGCAGCGAAGCATGGGGACTGCCACAGGGAGGTGACACGGTCCCTGAAGAGCTTTCACAGGGCCGGTGTGACCCATTAGGAAAAGATAAAGGAAAAACCCCAAAGCCTCTCTCATGTGAAGGGCACCCGCGGCATTGCTCTCCGTGGGTGGTTCAGTTTTATAGTGGGAAAACACTGTTCTGAACCGTGTGCTGTGGATTGGGGCGCGGGGGGGGGGGGGGGGCTGGGAGAACAATGTATTTTTAAAGGGAGAGGTAATAGAAGCATGTGTGTGGTTAGCAAGGGTCCTGTTCGTCTTACATCCAAAGACAATCATTTATGAACATAAATAGTCCCTTTTTCCCTCCTAATTTTTACCATCAAAATGTTGATACGGATCTAGGAAGGTTGCTCAGCAGTCAAGTACCTGCAGTAACAAGTAGGAGAGACAAGAGTTCGGGTTGCCAGCATCTATGGAAAAATCCAGACACCCTGACACATGTTTATAATTTTAGCAGTGAGGCTATAGAAGCAGGAGGTTGGCTGGAGCTTGCTACCCAGCTAGACTTACTCAGTCAGAATAGGTAAAGTCCAGGTTCACTGAGAGACCTGTCTCAAATAAGAAATGGGCTGGAGAAGAGTAAAGAACACATCTGGCATCAACCTCCAGCCCCCCCCACACACACACACACATGCACATGCACACACATGAACACATGCATAGAGCACATACATGCAGTGTTCTAAACTGTTGGCATGCTCAAGGTTTATGGAATCAAATGTAAGGCATATGTCTATTTTTTACTAACCATCATACTTACTTGCCTCTATAACACCATTTTGTTTACACTAATACCTTGGGAAATATATATACTGGCACAGACTTGACAAGAATTCTGTGATCCTAACATTGGTTTTGGTCAAGAGTCTTCTAAACACATTTTCCCCTTGTATGTTTCTATGTTGAGAGGTCGAAGCCATTTCCAAGATTGTTGAAAGAATTGATACGTACTCATTGGTGGTTTTTCCCTTTGTAGGGTTTAGTAGGTAGATAACTCATTGATGTGTGGTGTGGCCAGGTGGAACATTCACTGGCCCAGGAGATATGAAATCTGACTAACTCCTACTGCTTATCATTCATGTCAACTTTAATTACATTCTGTGTGTCCGCACCTTCATTTGTAAGTGGTGGGGTTTGCCATGGGATGGTGTAACTAGAAGTCACATGAAGAAAACCAGCCAAGCTGTAACAGTAAGTGACATTCTCATGCTCCCCTCATCAGCATCCTGGAATCTCCACACAGCAAGCAGTTCCATATTAGTGTCTCCAGTCCTTCTTGGAAACCACTTCTGCAAAACATGTCTAAGGGCCCATGATAAATAAAATGGACTTTGAAACGTGCTGGGTGAGATGACAGTCTTTATTTTTCTTCACTGGGCCTGCCCAGATGTGGTGATAGGGCTCCCTTGGCCTGGCTTTGGTACGACCTGTTGTGAGCTGTAGCTTTGGAGACCTGAAAGTCTCCATGGAAACACACGTGTGCAATTTCTTGGATGCTTCCATTGCCTTGTTTCTGAATGCTGGCCATGGATCTCCTTCTTGCCTTCCTGCCTATACATACCCACGTGTGAACACACACACACACACACACACACACACACACACACACACACACACACTGGCTACTCCATGCACTGAACCATCATCTGCCGAAGTCCACTCTACCCACACTCTTTGAATACCAAGTTCCTCCTTCCCCACCATTGATGGAGAAAAAGTCAGGATTTAAAGTTCCTTTATTTCACTTCTAGGTTTCAGTTCTAACCCAGCTGAGGTGGGTAAGTGTAACATGGAGGGCCAGGCCTGCTTGTTTGGGTTTTCATCCTGCCGGTACCCCCAGCTGTTTAGCCCCAAAGAAAATCACACATAGGTCTCCATAAATTATAAGCTGATTGGCCCATTAGCTCTAGCCTCTCACTGGCTCTCATATCTTGATTAACCCATTTTTCTGATCTATGTTAGCCATGTGGCTCAGTACCTTTTTCCAGCCGGGCAGGTCACATCCTGCTGCTTTAGTGGTCTGGGCAGGAGTAGTAGGAATCAGCTTCCTTCTTCCCAGAATTCTCCTGTTCTCCTTACATCATTTCTACTTCCTGTCTGGTTTTCCCACCTATATTTCCTGCCTGGCCAATCAGTGTTTATTTATAATATGATTGACAGAATACAGACAATTCTCCCCGACCAGGTAAGCATGTCATGAACCCTTTTGTTTCATTTCATGGGCCACTGACCTTGGAGTGGGGTTTATAGTTAGGCATAGCAGTATCTGTGAGACCGACAACGTCATCTCTCCTCTTAAGTTGCTTAGAGATTGGTTGGTGAGGCAGCCTTCTAAGCAAATGTTTTTTTTTTTTTAATGCAGTATTTTACATTGATTCAAGTTCTTAGAGTAACTCTTGGTTTCTGTAGTTCGTCTCTGTATTGATGTTTATTAAGGTATGGCATTATGAATTATTGGTCTCTTAGAAAATAGGTTTAAAACAAAGATCACTGTAAATAGAGACTGTGCTTTTGTCTTCCTGCCACCCAGACCCAAATAATCACAGAAAACTCTATTAATTACAACACTGTTTGACCAGCAGCTCAGGCATATTCCTAGCTAGCTCTTATGCCTTAAATTAACCCATTTCTATTATTTTATATTTTCCCACAAGAGTCATGGTTTGTTATCTCACATCTTGCTTCTTGGGCAGCTACATGGCATCTGCCTGACTCCACCTTCTCTCTCCTTGCATTCATCTTAATTTTCCCACCTGAATATGCTCTGCCCTGCCATAGGCCAAAGCAGCTTCTTTATTAACCAATGGTAATAAAACATATTCACAGCATATAGAGGGGAATCCCACATCAGATCGGCCTCTCGGATTCCTATTTATATCATCTGATGTAATGCGTCTGTTAACTTCAAGTGTTCCTGTTCATTTGTCAACAAGAAATTAAAAAAAAAAACTGTTACTGAACTTGATTGGCCAGTCAGTCTGCAAGGTGCTGGGTACAAAGGAGAACACAGAGGTTTGATGTTGGAAAGAGTTTGTGGACATCCAGAGCAGCTAAGTACAGCTAAGTAAAGACTTCATATTTACACATGGGCTCTTGACCCAGATGATAACTTCTCCACAAAATGGACAGAGCATGCTCAACCAAATATCAGAACCTGAACACTGTAAGCAATCGGCGCCTGAACCAGACTCTAAAGCCTTCCCTTTGCCCCACAAGCTGCTCCCTATGTTCCTACCTGTGGTAGTTATCTCTGCGTGGCCACATAACTAGGCTGGAGTGCCCAGCTGTTGAATCAAACCCTGATGAGACTGTGGCTGTGTGGATGGTGAGCCACATTTAATCAACAGAGAAACCTTAAGAGCAAAACTGAAGTTTTCCTGGAAAGACTCTTCTAATATGGCAGCCTCACTCCTGCCCGAGCTTCTGGGTGACCTCTGTGGGGTTAAGACTCGCCATTGCCACACTCATGCACGCCGGTGTCTTAAAACAAATTTGGAGTTTTCTTCTATCCTTCTCCCCTGGCCAGTCTGCCATCCTTTACACCCAAGCCTCTGGAGAATCCCCCAGATCTACCAATCTCTCTCAGCTCTACCAAGGCTCAGAGTCTTGGATTTATTGTATATTCGATTATGGATGAGGTCTATCATGAATTAAATAGACTTTAGAAACTTCCGCCATTCAAAGATCTAACTATCCTTGTTAAATGATTTCCACATTAAAATCATGTGGACCAAGCCCCTTTCACCTCCAAAATGTTCTACAAGCCTTCCTTTGGTGGGCATGTCCCTGCCATCATATTTAACAAGCGTGTTCTGTCTGTTATTTAGTAGAATCTAAATTATTTACAGTATCCTTATCCTTATAGTCTTATCCCTGTTCAGTCATGATATATCCTCATTTTATATTTGAAAGCCTGAAGTTAGAGGGAAGCCATGTAAGTAAACCAAAAAAATCCCAGGTTTGTTGATCAGATTTGTGCCCGGTTCACCTGATTCCAAAATCTGCACTTCGTTGTAGCATATTCCTTCCTGTAAGTGATGCACTGTGTGAGGGAGAGTTAGACAGTAGCGGGACACTCTGTCTCCTTCCTTGTTCCTTTGTAGGTATTCTGTATGCACCTTTTATTTTAGTTCTCAGTGGTTGGACACCTCACTACATGTCAGGCTTTCATCACTAAGCTCCGTTGAGTGGCAGGTGCAGGTTAAACCACACATCACTTCTAATCTGATGGTTCTGGCTTGTCAGGCATACTGGTACCCATCGTTTTTCTCCAGATCATTTGTTTCAAATTATGGTAATGGATAGAAGCTCGTTCCTCCTGTTCCTAAGGTGACTGACATTTCATCTTGACATGAAGATTACAATATTAAAAGTAAGATTGTTCTAAAATATTGAGATTTCTTAGATTATAGTATGGCTAAGGGGAGTTTAATTGGTTTGAATTTTACATTTTTTAAAAACTTTATTGGATTTATTTATAGTGGGAGAGCCTCACAGCACGCCTGTGAGATCAGAAGGTAACTTCCAGGAGCCAATTCTCTCCTTCCACTGTGTGGGTCTCAGAAACTGAACTCAGGGCCTCAGACTTGGTAACAATTGCCTTTATCCTGGGCCATCCCGCTAGCTCATAAATGTTTTTTCAACACCGCTGGCCAGATCCAAAAAGGTATATATGCAAGAATATGCTAATGCATGCATATTCTATATGCCTTCTCTGGCTTTGCATGTTATAGTAACCCTACTGGTAGGTGTCACCCAGAGGGTGGTCTTCGCCAGCTCTTCCAGGAGCTATTCAAAAAGATTCAAATCACACCTAGATAAAGAGCATTGCAGGAATGGTTTTCCACACAGGGTACAATCAATAAAGTAAGGGCAACAAAAATCCATAGAGCTCCATTCGAAAAACATGACTCTCAGGTCCCCAAACTATTCATTCAACCAGTACGTGGTAAGCATTGATTTTGCAGAAGGTTCACTGGGAAAAGCAAAGATGAATAGCATTATCTTTCTGATTAATAATGAATATGGCCAAGCCCCCGCCAGACGCTGTGAAAGCCTGTTTTTTAATACTATGGTCATGACGAATTAGCAGTTAGTGAAATCAATTTAGTGGGTTGGGAACAACGTTATTTTTAATTAAGTAGAACACAATAGAAGAGAATAGAAAAGAAGCTAGAGCTTATGGGGAGACGGAAGGTTAAGTTTCTATTTCTTCTTTTCTGTGTGTAGGGGCACTGGGTTTCCAAAGTAAGAGACACTCCTTATTGTCAAAAGTAGTCAAAGAGTTTGAAGAGAGAAAAAGAAAACAAAGCGATGCTCTTGAGTTCTCTTCCCGCTGAGAAAAGAAAGCTAATTAATGGTGAGTCTTTTGTATAAAGCAGAGAGTGGCCTCCCTGGAGATTAAGGCTGGGTGGGGTAGGGAGCAGCAGGTCATCCTCCCTCTTCCAGTGCCTCCCTTTGCTCAGCTTCCAGGGCTGCCCCTTGCTGTCCTCACACCATTCTTGCTGCTTCTTGGTTCCTTCCTCCGAAGACAGAAGGACAGCTGAGTTAGTCACGGCTTTTGAGCCTCTCTTTCCTACTGACACTCATTCATCCTCAGACATGAAAGTGCTGTCTACATGTCCACATGGATTTTTTCCAGCCCAGATTGCTGACCTACCATGTTGATATGCCCAAAGCTCCCACCTCAGCATCTCTTCTTGGATGTATCGCAGGCATCTCAACGTCAACACATTCCAAGCACACACTTCTGTTTTACGTGTGTGTGCATCCGCTGTGCATGGTGCTGTAGTTCATTTTGCATATGCACAAGATATATTTCTTGCCTAAGGGGATAGAGCAGTGGGAAAGTGTGGGAGAAAGACAGGGAGCATAGGAGTAACTATTGTTGTAAGGAGTGGCGGGCCGCTTTCCGCCACCCGGCTCCTGGCCACTGGCTAGCTTTACCCAAAATAAACACGGAAACTGTATTCTTTTAAACACTGTCTGGCCCATTAGCTCTAGCCTCTTCCTGGCTAATTCTCACATCTTGATTAACCCATTTCTAATGAGTGTAGCACCACGAGGTGGTGTCTTACTGGGAAAATTCTTAACCTGCATCCATCTTGGAGAGGAGAGCTATGGCGACTGCTTGAATCTGCTTCTTTCTCCCAGCATTCTGTTCTGTCTACTCCACCTACCTAATTTTCTGTCCTATCAGGGCCAAGGCAGTTTCTTTATTAACCAATGAAAGTAACACATAGACCCTCCTCCATCAAACTATGGTTAAGGAACATTATATATGTGAGAAAACTTTTTTAATGGAAAATATATATTTGCATATAGAGTTTTATGTTTTAATATAAAGTATAGAATCTGCAAATGAGAGAAAGCATGAAATATTTTCTTTCTGAATCTTGCTGTTTTGCTGAATGTGATGTTCTTTACTTGGTCTGTTTTTCCAGCAAACAGCATAGTTTCACTCTGCTTCACAGCTGAATAAAACTCCGTTGTATCAATGCACTACTTTCTTTGTATCCATTCATCTAGCGGATATCTAGGCTGATACCTTGACTTGATCGTTGTGGGTAGTACCACAGTGAACAGGACTGTTAAGATGTCCCTGCGGTGTGTGTTTTGACTAGAGTCCAGATCAAATCTTCTACTTTTAATCTACTCCTTTTGGGCCTCTTCATTTCAGCCAACATTAAGTCAGTCCTTCTAGTAGATCAAGCCATCTTGCCACCTTTCTTGGGGTCTCCTTACCCTTTTTCTTCCCGGCTATGCACCCAAATCGTCACTAGAAAATCCATCCTCTCCTCTCTCCACCACAGCCTCCTGGCTCTTCACCAAGGTTCTCACATGAATCTCATCTCTGACTTCACTCTTGTTTCCTTTTAGTCAAACTAAAAGAGCCTTTTAAACTAGAACATGTCTGTCTCTATTCAAAACCTCAGCCACAGCCTTTCCAACAGCCTGATAAAATATTGATAAAAATAGCTAGGGAACAGACCATCTGTGCACATACCTGGTTTAGATACCTTGCTGCCTGAGGAGGTGGGATGAGATAGAACGAAGTTCAGATCCTCAAGATGCACCATCAGTGTGTGATGATTTTTGTTATCACCTACATGCATAAAGACACCAGAATATGACTCTATCCTGTTTGGATACCAAGCACTAGATTCATGTGGTTTCGTGGTGTTTCACTGATAGAGAATGAATAGATTCAGGAAGGAAATATTCCACTGTGGCCCATTTAAATGCAGTGTGCAGTGTACTGTAGGTGCTGCGACTATGACGGCCATAGTAACCAGTGGGTGGTGATGAAATGCATGTGTGCATATCTCTGTAACTACGTTGTTTCCCTTCCTCCAGTCGGTCATGCCGGAAAGTCAATTCCATGATTGCTAGGTATAATTAGTTATAGGCTCATTTGAGAAGCGGTGTTTTGAAATTGATAATAAATGCTCTAAAGGAAACATATTCTCTGGAATTTCTTTCCGAATTTATGTTTAACTATTAGCGTATGAGATGGTTGACTGAAGATTTTATGGACTAAACTTGTACCATTTTAACAAGATTATCAGACTTTCTGTTCTAAGAGAAAACATCTATATTCATAAGCATTTTAAAATAACCGTACTATTTGTTCTAAAATAACTGTATGTGTTTATCAGGCTGCATGTTCCAAAGAAGCAGAATCAGCACCCTGCAAATCAGACACAGAACTGGGGCGTGGATGGCACTGACAGCTGATGGGCTAGATGAGGGATCTGGGAGGTTTGAGCAAACAGCACAGTTTGGGTTTGGTGGATAACATGCAGGAAGACCACTGACCGAGCTCCATTCGTACTTCTGAATACCCCGGCAAGAATTCAAGCTTTCCTCTGAGAACTCCGTTTTGAAACAAGGAATTATACTTAAAACCCACACATGATATAGCGGAGAGACGGCAGCCCACCCTGACTGTAGCATGATGGGAAAAACTCAGTGCCTAGCCTGGACTTTCTGAGCCAGCAGCTATCTATACTCAATGTGCCCAGAAGCAAGCAGCTTCGTGAAAACTACTTAGGGCTCCCCATTATCCTCCTGTGTAGCCAGTACAAACGAGTTTGTCTGCCACAGACAAACGCCGGGGCTGTTGATTTTGAACTCTTTTAGAATGTTTTGGATGTTCCTTTCATTTCACTAAATCTTACAGCCAGTTATAACTGCTGGCAGGGTGTGGTCTCTGTTACTTCAAGCTCTTTGTGTTCTTGCAAGCATCTAATAGTCATTATGTGTCAAATTTTTGAAAATCAAAAAAAAAAAACACTTTCAAAATATGTCCTGAAATTTTCATTTTTGGATCTCATGATGAATAAAGAATTGCTGAAGCAAAGGTTGGAATCTTGTTTAGATAAGACGGTGTGGTAAAGAGAGAACAGAAGTTTGACTGTGGTGTACAACATTCATTGTAAGTGCCTTGGTACCCTGAAGTCTCATTTTTGTTCTCATGTTCTCATTTTTGCAATGGGATTTGATAGCATCGTAGGATCGACAGTATGTTAGAAAATGCCTGTATATTTGTGTGCTTACCTTCAGGGCCGAAGGCTACCCTCTTCCCGACTGCATGACTCATCAAAGAGAAAGTATTTTTCCCAGCATCCCAAGCATTGAACAGGCTTAGGTCATACATACAACCCTGTGGCAGTTCCATGAAACAAAGAACAGTGAGCAAATCAATGGACTGATGGGCATGGCCTGAACCCCAAACCATTTCTCAAACATATGGGTCTCGAATAAAGGAAGGTTCCCCAAAAGAGAACCAGTGTGATGTGACCCAAGAGCCAGCAGCGAGGTTCAGATAACAAACTCCATCAGTGCCCACTCCAGTTATAGTACAGGATAGAACACTCATAAATATTCAGGGCCTGGATAGGTGCCTCGGTGGTTAAGAGGACTAGGTGCTCTTCCAGAGGACCCAAGATCAATTCCTAGCCACCCTTATGGCAGCTCACAACCATCTGTAACTCTACAGACACCCAGCACACACATGGTACACAGACACACATGCAGAAGAAACTCCCATACATACAAAATAAAAACAAATATATTCGCTTTCCCTTCTTCCCCTTCGTAGAGCCAGCTGGAAGCCAGTATCCCCACTACTGTTTCCTGGTGTGGTATCACAAAGACTTTGCCCAGCTGCCCCCTTCCTTCATCAGCTGACACCTTGAAAACACTTCCCAGCAGCCCCCAGAGCTGAGCTGATTTAAAAGGTCCTTGGGTACTCCCACAAACATAGTTCCACCCACTAGGGAACAGCCTGTATGGGAACAAACTCCAACCGTAGGTAATTCAGCTTCCCCAAGAGTTGGTGTCCAGCTCGGGGTGACACGCTTTAAAGCTGTTTCCAGTCTTCATCCATCCTCCAGATCCCCTGATCCAGTTAAAACCTGTAAATTTCTTTGAGGTCAGAGACTATGTTTTATAAACTGCTTTGGGCTTATTTACCCAGAAACTTTTATGGTGCAAGGTCCCCTGAAGACAAGTATAACTATTTGTAGGTGAAAATAATCTCAGAGTCACTCAGTGGACAGATCTCTTACTTATTGCAACCATTTAAGAACCTGTGGAGGGAGCTTTGACAAGGGGTATAGCCCCTGATTTTAAGCAAGGTAGGTACTCACGCTTGGCCTTAAAAGGTAACTGTAAGTAGAGCAAATTCAGTCACACGCCAGCTTTGGGCTTCCATAGGAGTGAGGCAGGGTGGTTGCCAGGGAGATCAAATCCTATTTGGGTAAGGACAATCTTAAGGACAGGCTAAGGATCTGAATATCATGTCATTGTAATTTTCCTATTCCTGCTCTCTTTTTTTCTCCCGCTGCTTTTGCTATGAGAAGAGCAAGCTAAAAAGGCTGCAGGGACACTTAAGCCAAGTCGTATTTGTCAAGGTGAAAGCTGTGTGGAGCAGAAAAGCACTTCTCCCAGCCACAAAGAAGATGCGAAGGAGCAGAGTGAGTAGGGAATCTGAGAGCCACTAAAAGTGCTTAGAAGGTCAGCGCACCGCAGCCCAGCCGTCTCTGCAGACAGCTGCCGGCGGGAGATTGAGCTCCACAGCCAAGTCTTCCTTCCGATGCCAAAGCATGCCAGGATGCTCGGAGGCCTCCAGAGTCATGGTTACCAGTGTGACTGTCCTGAAAGTCTTCTGATCCCCAGCCACACTCCTCCTCACACACATACAACTGAGCATTTTTGGTTAAGCCATAAAGCAGAGACCAGTGGAGGCAGAGTCCGTCTGAGGAGGCAAAGGACATCTCACTTCCTACAGTTTAAGTACTTAATGCTAGAAAATTATAGACCAGATAATACTTGTGGTTGTTTTAATAATTATATTTTGTTTTTAAGAGCAGTTAAATGGGAGCATGTGCTCCATTCTCGCTTTTCTTTTTCCTTTTTGAGGTATATGTTCGTCCCTCGATCATGATGGGTTCGTCAGAGGCTGGCTAATGCTGTTAAAAGCATTGGCGCTGGACAGCAAACCCCTTGTTCATGATGATGACCTCGGAAAGTCATTTCACCTCTTTTGAGTCTCTGCTTTGCGAGAGCAGAACAGAAATGGCAATCAATGCCTGTTTTACATTATTGCTGGATGACCCTGCCCCCAACCCTGCGTTTTATTCTGTAATTGTTAGATTTTTCTGTAGATAGCAGATCCCCACCTCCGCTTTCATAAATACAGGGTCTTGTTCTGCAATTGACCTTTGTTCATAAAGCTCAGACGGGCTAGCTCTGTTGCCCCTCAGCCAAGGCCAAGAACCACCATTTACCTGATCACCGTCACCGAAATATTCTGTACTTTGGAAAACCTCAACAGTGCTAAGTGGTCGCCTTGCAAGGAGAAGCCTATCAATGGCCCACATCTCCTTGTTTTGTTGTCTGTTGTCTATCTGCCCAGCCAAAAGCCTCTCTGACCCCGATGACATAGATCTCTGCCTTATGTGCCCCACAACTACCAGCTCCATCCCCTCCCCAGAAAAGCTCCAGTTCCTACCCTTGGATTTTCAGGACATGTACTCCACTTCAACTGTCCGGGCTTTCTAAGTGTCTGCATTCCTTTTGTGGCTCTCAGATTTCCCCAAATCTCACACATTCTCATTACTCCAGACCTCACCATCCAGCTCCCATCCTGAGATATTCCACTCTCAAGGATGTGCACATGGCTTCATCCCTCGGCCACCAGATCATCATGGGCACTGAATGTCTAACTTCCCCTAGGTGCAGCTACAGCTCAGGGCCTGTCGCCAGCCGACGTGGTCTCGAGCTCTTATGCCTCTTACAGACAAGCTTCCCTGTGTAATAAATAGTCGTTCTTGTCATTTTTATCCCAAGTCATAGAAATGATGCTTGGTGTTTTAATTCGTTTTTCCCATAAGCTGATCTTAAATCCGTGTGAAGTTGGATTTCCTTTTATCTGAAGTGTGTACTCTGTTGATTATCATAAAATGGCAATGGTGCTTCAAAAAATATTTATGAATAATGGAAGGAAAATTGCTCCTGAACCCAACTTAAGCATCAGGTTCCACAGCACTAATATCTCTGCACCCCAGTCTTTATTTGTTACAAATTATAATAGAAAGTATAAAAAAGAACCCTACTGGTATTTAGTTTCACCATGAGAATCATAGATATTATATGAACATATAGGTGGGCTATTTTGCAAAAATATAGCACAGATGAATGCTGAATACAAATACTGTCTCATTCCTCGTTTTCATTTATATTGTGAAAAGTTGATCCTAAGACCCATATGTTTCCCATATTTGTCATTTCCGAGATGCAGCTTATAAACCAGAGCAACAGAGTTCATCAACCGTGTTTCCTTCTTTCTTATTAGTATAAAAAGTGTTATGAGGCCTGCACTATCGTCTGAGAGATAGTCAATAAATTAAGGCATCTTGCATTGGCATTTTGGAGTCAATAAAATGAGACCTCTCGCATTGGCATCTGAGATCAATAAAATGAGCATCTCGCACTGGAATCTTAGAGTCAATAAAATGAGGCATCTCTCTCACCTTAGGAACGTAAGGAAGTGTAAACGCAGGAAGTTAGCTAACCAAGCAGGATAAAGGCTCAAAATATCATCAAGGTTTGAGATGCCCAGATAGAAGTAGTAACCTTGACTTGCAATCTTTCGAGGTTCCATATGAGGAAGGTTTTTAAGTACCCCTTCCTTGATCTCTTAGAATCAGTATGATGCTTTTTTAACTTTATTTGAGGAAACCTAAAGGAGAGGAATTAAAAACATCAAAAGACAGTCCATTTCCAAAGTGCCTAGAAGGTAGATAAATACCTTCTGGTACCCATGGCCAACTTAGGAGGACTATGTTCTTACCATAGAAGAAACACCTGCGTCTTTGCGTGTGGTTGTTGACATAGTCTGTCTCATGTATGTCCTTGTACTGGACAGTCTAGTATACAGCAGGATATCATTCTGAAAGGCTGTTACTTTGTCATCCCCAAGATATTTATGGCTGGCTCCACTTACGATATAGCTGAGCTTCCAACCTTCATGCTCACATTTATAAGGTGCTTAAGTTCATGAATGCCTTTTTTACAGCTGAAAAGACCGAGTCAAATATGTGATTACACACATAGTTAAACATATAGTAAGTAAAAGCTCGGGGGGGGGGGGGGGGGGAATCACATTCATGCAAAAACTTAATGGATTACAGCACAGTTCTGGGCCCTGGAAATAGGTGAACAGTAAAATGCTTACAACTTTGTTAGTCTGCCCTCTCCTACCTCGGAGACTATGAACAGTTGTGAGTCCATCACACACACACACACACACACACACACACACACACACACACACACCAATCCGGACAGCCATTATACGTATCAAGCACACAAATCTTAGGACAAATGTTCTTTTAAGAAATCTTAAAATTAAAGAACAAAAAATATGTCCCACTGGGGTTCTTTGGGTTTCTAAACCCAAAAAGATATTATGCAGGGTCATTGGGTAGCCAGGGAAGCCTTCCCACCTGGAGAAGGAAGACAAACAGCTTTGGGATACTTCCTGATGGGGAACTGTCGCTCAGAACTGCTAGTGTAGACAGTCTGTTCTGAATTTATACTTCTGCTTAACACATTCAATTGTTTTTGTGTCTGCAGTATCAAAGAATGGGACTCAACAGGTCCCACCCCAATCCCTGTGGACAGTACAGTTTCTCTCACTACCACACAGTTTTGCCCTTGTAACTCAAAAGCAGCCATAGACAAGATATAATCACCAACCATGACTGTGTTTCAATAAAGTTTTCTTTATAAAAGCACATAGTGAGCCATATTTAGTCCCCGAGTGCGATAGCTCACAATCCCCTGAGTAAATAGACCACATCTGTAGGTTTCACAGAAGAAGCCAATTTAGGCTGTGATGGTTTAGAAGGGGCTTTGGGAAGAAGGCTGACGCATCTTTGGAGGAAAATTTGAGATGCATTCCTAAGATGGATGTGACCTGGCCCTGGCCATTGTTGCCCCTCTGCCCGGTGCTCTCTGCCTAGGCTGACACTTTCATGACTAGATTTTGATGACTCTAAGCTTCTTATGCTATAGTTTATGCTGGCTGGACCCAGGCCTTCCTAAGGCTGACTGCTGTGGTTCTCTGATGTCACCGTTTCAGACAAGAGAGAAACAAGCGACAGCCAGCCCCTTTCGGATACCCTGTCATGTTGTCTCACCCGGTTTCCCCACAGCATTTATTACTCTCAAATTACCCTGTTCATTTATTTCTCCGCTTATCTGAATCGAGTGCTATTGGCAGATAAACAGTTAGAACTGCTTGCAGCCAGAACAATAAGAGCGGCAGGCAGGAAGACTTAGGAATTAACAGCACGTTCCATTAGGTGGTCGGCTTCCCGCTTTGGACCCTGTTCCATGGTTGAATAGATGGGCTGCTGTCCAGTGCCTGAGACATCGCACAGTATAGAAAGCATCCGCACCCTGGGTGGAGCCTGGCAGTGTCTGATTACAGTCACTGTTTGGTTGGTGCTGAGCCCTCCGACTCTCAGTGACAACGTGCGACTTCAGCTGTAGACTTCAAATAGGAAACTCCCTTAACTCCTGATTTTCTCAAAACTCTCAGTTTCAGTGTATTGTCAGCACTGAAAAGGAAGGCTGAGGCAGGAGGATTGTGAATTAGAGGACAGCCTGGGCTACTTAGCAAGTTTCAGGCTAAATAATGAGAGCCTTCCTAAAAACTGTAAAAAGAAAGAGAAAAACAAAGTCAGGTGGTGGTGGCACAATCTTGAATCCCAGCCCTCAAGAGGCAGAGGCAGGTGAATCTCTGTAAGTTCAAAGCCAGCCTGGTCTACAAAGGGAGTTCTAGGACAGCCAGAACTGTTACACAGAGAAACCATGTCTCCTGTCACAGCATCCACAATGCCTGGGCGCTTGTCTTCCTGCTCCTCTTTTAAGCAGGACTTCCAGTCCTAGCCTGGCACCACCAGCAGCGATGGAGACTGTCACCAAAATCTAAGGCATTAGCTGCTATCCTAGCTATGAAGAAGCAGACTCATGCCTGCCTGAAAGTTTGTAGATGTACATAGGACTGTGGCTTCTTGGGGTTTGAGGGCTGAAAACCCAGCTCAGTAGTGAAAAGGAGAAACCGAGGCTCACAACTATCTTTTCTTAATGACCAAAGATGGGTAACATTGCACTCTTTGGGCTCTTCAGAACAGTATGCTTCCTTCTAATACTGTGTACCTCTGAGATGTCCCTCTTTTGTTTTGAAGTATTTAGGTGTGCACACACACAGAGGCTTAATTACAGCAATTTTGCTCGCCTCACCAGTTCAGCAATGGTATTTTTCTTCTTCGGGGTCTACGTTTTCTACATCTCTATTTCTTTAAAACTAACTTCTTTGTTATTTTATGTAAAATCTTGCTGCATGCTGCCTTTAGGTAGATGAATACTATATTAATATTTATGCTCCACTCCAGTAGAAACCACATTGATACAATTCTTTCACCACTATCATTTGAAAAGAATGATTAATTGAAAGGCATACCGATTAAACACTTCTCAGCCCGTTCCCCTAGCAACGATTGCAGACTATTTTTCCTGGAGCTCAGGTTTCTGCCTTGAGCTAGGTTTGCAAAGCACCTGAGAAGAAATTGTCATATTAGCTAATCAGTCTGTCATTCATCTCTAACGTA
This sequence comes from Microtus obscurus, assembly GCA_963919715.1. Taxonomy (NCBI): domain Eukaryota; kingdom Metazoa; phylum Chordata; class Mammalia; order Rodentia; family Cricetidae; genus Microtus; species Microtus obscurus. Next base: position 4,906,903 of record CAWTZC010000768.1, read on the forward strand.
TTCCAGAAGGCAACACTTAGGAACCTTGCGTCATTCATCAGTGACCCTGGTTTGCTGTTAATTTTTAGGCTGCGATTGCTAAGCTGATGGCAAGGATCTGAACACGGTTATCATTGTGCAGTGAGTCACTTACCAACTGGAGGAAAACAAGATTATTCTCATCATTTGTAATTGTCTGAGCAGCCCTTGTTGCTGTGGTGATCCTGAGCCCTTTTAGCGCAGAAAAATGAAAATTCGACATTGCTACTAGCGTGGCTGGTCAATGACAGATGTGTTGTATGTGATGAACTATGAGATTGAGGATGTAACTGTACAGTCCAGCAGGTACAGCAAAGCACAGCCCAGAAGGAAAATCTCTAACAGCCACTGGCCAGTAGTGAGGCCCAGGCACTGCCCGGTGGAGACTCTGCTCTTCACACCTGTGCCATAACCTAGTTTCATAGACTCAGTTCCCTCCTTTGTAAAATAAGGGGGAAACAGTATTCATTGTGTGGATCAAAGAAACTAACAGAACACACTTCAGAAAACATCTGCACACTGTGAGCTCAGCCCAAGAATGTGGGAGTTGTGTTGGGAAGACCCCGCGACTGAAGACAGCACATATTTTGGTTACAGGAAAGATCACAGAAATGACACTGATATTTATCTCAAAGCTTCCCCTATGGTGCCTAGCTTTTACAGAAAGTGCTCTTCAGGCTGCTTGGGGAGAAGAGACATCAATGATCTTCTATGTAATGGCCAGCCTAGCAAGATCAATCCATTGGTTCAATAGTGACATGCATATTATGGAGGTAACCAGCATCTTTCTACTTGGATTTAAGGCATACTCTAAAGGAAGGAACTCATCCTTTGTACTGCAAGCATAGCCAAGAACCCACAGTTGAGAAGTTCATAGGCCCTAGGAGTAAACCTACTAATGCTGTTCTGCTTAGTGGATGTAGTATTAAACTGTCTTCCAGAAGGTTATCTTTTTTCTATTATTGAAAATAGATTCTTTTCTCATACAGTACATCCTGATTACAATTTCCCCTCTGCCACTCCTCACAGTTCTACCCTCCTCCCCTCCCACCCCGATCCACCCCCTTCTGTCTCCCATTTAAAGGAACAGACTCCTGAGAGATAACAACAAAACATAACAAAATAAAATTTAAGATAAAACAAAACCATCACACTGAAGTTGGACAAGGGAAATCAACAGAAGGAAAAGAGCCCCAAGAGCAGGCACAAGAGTCAGAGACCTACTCATTCTCACATTAAAGGCTCCCATAAAAAGACTAAACTCAAAGCTTTAATATATATGTAGAAGACCTGTGTAGGCTCTGTGTTTGCTGCTTCAGGCTCTGTTAGTTCGTATGAACTTTGTCCAGTTGACAATTTAGAGGGCCTTGTTCTCCTGGTATCCTCCATCCGAATTCACAACTGGTCAGAGTGTAGAGAAAAAGTGACTGTAGACTCCTCAGCCTTAAACCAGGACCTCTATATTGTACTCCTTTCCGAAGGCTCAGGGAATAACCAAAAAGGGGACAGGAAGATTGTACAAACTAGAGCACTGGAAGACTGCTAAGAAATGGTCAGTGTCTTCGGATGTGACAAAGCTAATGCACTCACGACCTCATGGCAGGTCTGGATACCTGCCCAAGATCAAGCCAGGCACTGTTCTAGCATGGATGGGTGAGAAATTCACAAGGCCCCACCCCTGGATGAGAGGCTGTTAGCAGTGAATGTCATTTGATTACACAGAGAAGCCCAAGGTTTGAAGGAAGAAAGAACAATGCTTTTGATAGTGAATGTGTAATTTCACTTTCTACAGTGGGTAATATTTAGAAATCTATATCCAATGGAGATAAGAGCCATCATGGACAATTTTCTTAACACTTTTAAGTTTCAAATTCACAGGCTATTTCTCATAAGAACGTTCTGATTTTTAAAGTTCAGCTGGAGCATTCTTATGTTTTTCTTTTTTCTTGAGATGCAATCAGTGTGTTATTCTCTTTTTCTTTAATATTTTATACAATATATTTTGATCAGGATTCCCCTCCCCCAACTCCTCCGAGATCCTCCCTACCTTCCCAACTTTAGCACCCTCTTTTTCTTTCTCTCTTTCAAAAAAAAAATACAAAAAGGAATATCAAAACAAGCAAATAACAAAAATAATAAAATAAAAATTGACAAAAGAAATGTAGCAAAAACGGTTGAGTTTGTTTTGTGTTGACCAGCTACTCCTGGACAAGAGGCCTGCCTGGAGTGAGATGACCTGAGCATTTTTCAATCCCAAGTCTTCCCCCGTGTTCTTTGTCCAGTGACGTCAGCTCTCTAAGCTCCAGCCTTTCATTGGAAAATTACAGAAAGAAAATAAAAGCCCCAAGTTACACTGCTAAAATAAGTTACTATGAGCAAATTGCTTAGTATAGTTAAATGTGTCACTTTCCATAGCCAGGAGCTACTTAGTGTCTAAATATTAAATTCCAGAATTTAAGGAGCTGATGTTTTATCACTTGATATGGTTATGGTGGTACCTACCTTTAATCCCAGAATACAGGAAACTGAGGCAAGTGGACTGAGAGTTCCAAGCCAACTTGGGCTTCAGAGTGAGTTACTGGCCTGCCCATGAGACCCTAACACACACATATATATATATATATATATATATATATGCATACATACATACCTATGTGTGTATGTGTATGTATGTAAATATATATTCATTTGATCTTATCATTGCAGACCTAGAGGGCGCCCCTCTAGAACCCTTCCCCCCATTTCATTATTGGCAGGGCCATGCTTCTAGTGTCTCTTTAGTGCATAACCCATTGTGGCACGGCAGCTTCGACTTAATAAGCATGTTGATTTAGAGGTCCTCTGTTTATGTATCTGCTCGTCCCTGTTGTAAGCATGTCAGTGGTGAAATCAGCCTTGCCCTGGTCGGTCTCTTTTGATTAAGCTCCATACAGGGCACCATGCATTGTGGGCTCTTTTCACTTCTTGAAGGATAAAGCCAGGGGTTATTATGTGTTTCTTTCACCAGTGGAAGAAGAATGAAGCTGAATAGGAACTAGGTTGAGCACATGCTGAAGTAGGAAAAAAAAAGAAATTGAAAGTAATGTCATAATGTGATAAATGTGAAACAGAATATGTAATGCCCTGCTCAGCTTCACAGAGAGGGAAACATAAGAAAGCAACGCACCAACAGCACCCTCTCTGTGGACTCCACAGTGAGGGATGTAGAGCAGGATCTAGCCAAACCTGAGGGGAGGAAAACTGACTGGTACCTCCCCCAGGCCATAGACCAAGCAGGATGCCAAACATGGAGACGCTTTCATAAGTGTAGTGTTTGTTACGTGTGCATGCCGGAGAGGCCAGCGAGTACAAATACTGAGATAAGGCCATTGGCTATTCTGAAAGCCTTGCTGGAAAACCTCCCAAAAGTTTCTTTAATCAGATCCACTGGGATGAGATATAAACTATAATAAGACCTCAGAAAGAATGGGTGGATGGAACGTCAATACATCTGGCACAGCGCAGGGGTCAGGACAGAAAGAGAGCAGTCGTGGGGTGGGGCAGGGGTGAAGTTAGAGAGACCCCGAGGAGTCAGGGAGCACCCTAACTCCCAAGTGCTGCTGGAGCAAGGTCGGTGAAAAGTTCAAATCCAGCGGCTTTCCTCTCCATCACGTTCTCCCACCTCAGCTGTGATGAGTGTGAGAACACTGAGAAGTGTTAAGTTCCCAGAGCCAGGGGTTCCCACTTTGCAGATGCTGTGCACTTGCCTAAGACTGCAACATGGGTGTGCATATGTTAAAATGATTGTCATAATGGTTACAGTGAAACTTTAAGATCCAAAAAGTTCATGTCTGAGGGTTAGATAATTCATTTCTATTCCAGAGTCATTTTTTAAAAAGGCAAGGACAAGAAACTTTATTGAAAGTGAACTGTCTCTTTCATGTCTGACTAGGTTCCCCAAGATGAATGGACAGGGTACACACCTCGTGGGAAAGATGATGAGATTCCATGCCGAAGGATGCGAAGTGGCAGCTACATCAAAGCCATGGGGGATGAGGACAGCGGAGACTCGGACACGAGCCCCAAGCCTTCTCCCAAAGTGGCTGCGCGGAGAGAAAGCTATCTCAAGGCTACACAGCCCTCCCTCACGGAGCTCACCACACTCAAGTGAGTAACCCTACCTGCCTGCTGCCCGCAGTCAGCCCGGTGTTAGCACCGAGGGTCAGGCTGGTGGCTGGCTAGCTGTAGTGGAGCCGAAAACATGCCTCAGATACGGGGGTGTGATGACTGGCCAATGTGTTGACATTGAATTTGACTTGTAAATACCACTGTCATCAAAATCAGAAGAATACCGGTGGACTCCTCAATGCTTTTGGAGGGGAAAAAAAGATTTCTGGTCAATGAACAGGACCATGTACCCCACTTGGGAACCTTTTTTATCAGCCACTAAATATAAAAGTCTTCTTTAGGAGACTTGGATTTTCAGAAAATTATGTAAGGTGGTAGAGAGATGTTTATGTCATAGAAATTTATAGAATGTGGCCACGCTGGGAAGTTAGGTAGGTGTGTGAGAGCTATTGATATGCATGTTTGACTTCAAACTCCATACATATCACAGTTTGCAAGACCTTCAAAGTGTTTTTATTTGTTTATTTTGAAAAACGTGAGTATGAGTACTTATATTTGTGCGATTTGAAGAAAAACAACTTTGCAAGGCAACAACTAGAACTGATTCTTTGTTGAGACATGTTCTAACCATGCTGTCCTGGCTAGCCTGGTGCTCACTGTGCAGTCCAGGCTGACCTTGAACTCAACAGAGACCCGCCTGCCTCTGCCTCCTTGGGGCTGGGATTAAAGCTTTGCCACCACACCCAGCCCAAACATTGGTTATTTCGAACAGTCCTAATTTTTAATATTGTTTATAGGGAGTAAGTCAGAGCCTTGGAATATAGATCTATTCGGACCTAAAGGTATGTTTACTGCAGCTGATCAGTGTTTTTTAAATACCCTCTTTAAACACATGTAACTAATGCTATTTATGTGCTTGCATTTGTCACAGAGTGAAATATTAAGAGACAAAACAGAAAAGGACAAAGCAGATGGGTTAAAATATAAAAATACAAAATCAGACTATTGATCAAGAACTTTGAAAAACAGCTGACCGATCTATAACGAGAATTGTTTAAATAACGAGGGACATAAGGAACTAGACAGAAAAAAAAATCTACTCTTGGGTCCTTTTCAAGGGACCATATGGAATTGCTCTGAAATCTTTCTAATTGAAGATTAGCATTGATACATTAGTTACCTAATCCACAAAGAGAAGCCCTTCTCTCTAACCTTCCCACACCCATGTGCTTTCCCTTCGCTTTGGTGTGTGAGTTCATCAGGGCTGCCGTCACAGACATCACCAACAACAAATTTACTGCTTCCTAGCACATGGAGGTAGACATGCGGGGATGTGCACCTGCCAAAACCTGCCACGGTCAGTCCTTCCTCGCTTCTTCTAGATTCTAGTTGAGGCCACAGCACTCGGCATGCCTTGGCTGACATCACATGGAGCTAACCCATCTCTCTCACGACACCAGCCGTAGCATGAGGAACCTCGCTAATTAGCCTCATGCTAACATGATTAAGTCTGCGAGACCCTGTTCTCGCTGTGAGCTTTCACAAATACTGGCAGTGCAGCTATTTGGGGAAGATGAGTCAGCCTATAATGTGACTACAGGATAAAAGTTGGTCATATGTATAAATTTATAAATTACATATGTATATAATTTATAGACTTTAAAATATCTCTCTACAAGAGACAATAATTGTCACAGTCATGGTGTCAAGAGACAAGTATTAAGGCAGGCAGAGGGCAGGAAGTCAAATTAGTCCTGCAGGCTCATCTGAAGTGAAGAGGTGACGATGGCAGCCCCTGGCATTCTCCCCTGTCCCGAGCATCCTATCAGGTCACTTACAGGACATGCTGGACACATTAGCTGAGAGACAGCTGGGGCCTGAGGTGATGGTGTGCAGTGATTGCCGCTGCTCACTGCAGTGACAGCTGGGGCCTGAGGTGACGTGTACAGTGATTGCCGCTGCTCACTGCAGTGCACAGCTGGGGCCTGAGGTGATGGTGTACAGTGATTGCCACTGCTCACTGCAGTGCACAGCTGGGGCCTGAGGTGACAATGTGCAGTGATTGCCGCTGCTCACTGCAGTGCACAGCTAGGGCCTGAGGCGATGGTGTGCAGTGATTGCCGCTGCTCACTGCAGTGCACAGCTGGGGCCTGAGGTGATGGTGTGCAGTGATTGCCGCTGCTCACTGCAGTGCACAGCTAGGGGCCTGAGGCGACGGTGTGCAGTGATTGCCACTGCTCACTGCAGTGCACAGCTGGGGCCTGAGGTGACGTGTACAGTGATTGCCGCTGCTCACTGCAGTGCACAGCTGGGGCCTGAGGTGATGGTGTACAGTGATTGCCGCTGCTCACTGCAGTGCACACCTGGGGCCTGAGGTGACAATGTGCAGTGATTGCCGCTGCTCACTGCAGTGCACAGCTAGGGCCTGAGGCGATGGTGTGCAGTGATTGCCGCTGCTCACTGCAGTGCACAGCTAGGGCCTGAGGCGATGGTGTGCAGTGATTGCCGCTGCTCACTGCAGTGCACAGCTGGGGCCTGAGGTGATGGTGTGCAGTGATTGCCGCTGCTCACTGCAGTGCACAGCTAGGGGCCTGAGGCGACGGTGTGCAGTGATTGCCGCTGCTCACTGCAGTGCACAGCTGGGGCCTGAGGTGACGTGTACAGTGATTGCCGCTGCTCACTGCAGTGCACAGCTGGGGCCTGAGGTGATGGTGTGCAGTGATTGCCGCTGCTCACTGCAGTGCACAGCTAGGGGCCTGAGGCGACGGTGTGCAGTGATTGCTGCTGCTCACTGCAGTGCACAGCTGGGGCCTGAGGTAACGTGTACAGTGATTGCCGCTGCTCACTGCAGTGCACAGCTGGGGCCTGAGGTGATGGTGTGCAGTGATTGCCGCTGCTCACTGCAGTGCACAGCTAGGGGCCTGAGGCGACGGTGTGCAGTGATTCCCGCTGCTCACTGCAGTGCACAGCTAGGGCCTGAGGCGACGGTGTGCAGTGATTGCCGCTGCTCACTGCAGTGCACAGCTGGGGCCTGAGGTGATGGTGTGCAGTGATTGCTGCTGCTCACTGCAGTGCACAGCTGGGGCCTGAGGCGACGGTGTACAGTGATTGCTGCTGCTCACTGCAGTGCACAGCTGGGGCCTGAGGTGATGGTGTGCAGTGATTGCCGCTGCTCACTGCAGTGCACAGCTGGGGCCTGAGGTGATGGTGTGCAGTGATTGCCGCTGCTCACTGCAGTGCACAGCTGGGGCCTGAGGCGACGGTGTGCAGTGATTGCCGCTGCTCACTGCAGTGCACAGATGTGAGTGCACGGAGAGGAGCCCTGTGAGGATAATGGAGCAAGCTTCAGAGAGACTGGAGACGGCAGGTTCTGAAATCACCATTCTCAGCTCTGCACTAGGGACTTTCTACTTACAGCTTCCCAGAAACACATCCCTTGAAATCAATTCTCCCTTCCTTTCTACATAATACTCCTTCACTAACTCCTTGGGCCATAGCTAGACATCCATACTCTTAAGAGTATGACATTCATACTCTTAAGAGCAGAAAGAGGCAGACCAAAGTGACTGCTCCCAGGTGAGCCCAGCTTTGTGACACTGTGACATGCTGTCATCTACAAAGTTCATGCTCAAGAACCATGTAATTGAGTCATCAAAGAATGGTAATGTTTTAAGTAAGCCTGTGAGGTCTTGTGGAGGGAGGGCCGCACTCATCCAGGGCACATGTAGTCCATAGGTCACAGATGAGATAGTTTTAGAGGAGGATGCTGACGTCAGTGAAATGCTCAAACTGAGTGTGAGCAACGAGGGCTTGTTCTACTCTCCAAACCGATGGAAACTCAAAATGGAAATCGGTTTACTCACAGATATTTTTATAAAAAAGCATGTTTTATTACTCAGTACAAAGGTTCATCAAGTCTCTGTGTTGACCCCTACTCCTCAGCAGGCCAGAGAATGTCTGAGCACTGTACAGTCACAATTCCTTCTCTATGTGCACATGACATTCTGCAGAATTATTCCTGAGTCTGCTTCTCAGCATGTATTCCTCTCTGCCCTGTCTCATGAGTCCCATGTATTACCACAGTCTACATATTGTTTCCGTCATACTTAGTCACATACGACCATTTGCGGATGTCTAGTTTAACTGTATTGAAGGAGAAACGAGTCAAAAGTGTCATGGTTTGGAATCAGTCTTGTCTTATTTCTTGGTAGGGTTTTGACTGGAGTCATTATTTTTCTAGAAGTTTGAAGCGTTTAGTCCCTCATACAAAAAAAGATACCCAGCTCCTGGAATTCTAGTTCCCCCAAAAGAGAAAACTATATTTATGTTCCTACTTCTTTGACATTTAAGTCAGTTTTTTTTCCTCCTTCCTCCTCAACAATTCGCAGCTTTAGGGATGAATCATAGACATGAACCAAGATAACTAAAATTAGTCCAGCGGGACTGGGACAACATTTTGTTTGTGGCTTTCCGCTCCCCTCTTCTCCCAGAGACGGAGAGTACTCCTACACACCCTTCCATTGTTGGCCTCCTAGTTTCCAAAAGCGTGCCGAGAACTTGTTCATGCGTCAGCTCCTTAAGGTTCCTGGTTGGGTCTTCGACGCACAAACCCTACGGGCAGGTGAACGTTCTGAAATCACAAGAGACCATCTTTGGGCTTAGAGAGCTCTGCAGTCACCCCTGCCTGGAAGCCGCTGTCTCTCTCGTGTTCCTCTTCCTCTCCACCCTACTGACCCTTCACTTTACTAGCTTTTCCTTCTTCTGGGATGAGCTGACGGTGCATCTAAAATGACATCATCCCTAGAAAATTATTATGTTTCCCAAAGAAGCTTCCGAATAGTCAGTAAGAAATTTTCAGGCAAGTGAGGAAGAAGTTTAGGAACCAGAGTTTCTTCAAACCCCATCCCCTTAGGTCTTTTATTTAGATTCTTTATATTTTTGTTTGTTCTCAGAGCTAGACTAGAGACTGCTGAAGTGGTTGGTTAAAATTTTGCCCAAGCCAGTTTTGAATTTATTTTACTCAAATATAGTATAGAAAAAAATGTTCTAAAAGGATACTAAGAGAGCTGCCATTTAAAACATTCTAAAAGGTACATTTGGTTTGTTGGCACATGGCTTTAAGCCCAGCAGTCGGGGGATAGAAGCAGGTAGATTTCTGTGAGTTCAAGCTCAGCCTGGTCTATGTAGTAAGCTTCAAGTCAACCAAGACTATATCATGAGATCTTATTTCAAGAAAATGACAACAATAACAACAACAACAAATCATCATCATTATCATAATAATATAATACGAAATACTCTAAAGTTAAGTTCAAATACCCAGTAATCCAAGGCAAATAATGCTTTAAAATATCTTCGTTTTTTTTTTATCCCTTCGTGAAAGCATCAGGTGAAATAAAATCCCCTGGGGGATATCGCTGGTCCCTAACAGATCCCAGGGTTGTGGGGGCAAGGAGGTACTGCATCAGTGGCGTAGACTCTGAAAGGCAGGTAAAAAGCAAACATCAGACTTGTGGGGAGAGCCTTGTTTCCCCTCCTCCTTCAGCCTAGGCTGTGTCCCAATTTAGTGACTTTACATGGTCGCCCCTCATTGGTTAGGCACAATCCGGACCTCTGACAGTGCCTGTTGCTAGGTCCTCAGGAGGATTCCAGGTTGGCTCGTCTTGGCCTTATCTTCCTGTTGGGGGAGGGGGGCAGCTTCTAAAACCACTGAGGAGGGCCTGGGCAAGATAATGGAACCCAGTCAGGGCTCTTAGCAATTTAGATACAGTGTCTAAGAAGGACTTAATGGATTTTATGTTTAATCCTGTGTTTCAGGTGGTTCATCCTCTTCATTTTCATGTATTTCCCAGCTCCTCATTTTTTGAAAGATAAATTAATTACTATTCTCATGTTGCGAGCAAATAGGCAACAAAAAGTAACTCACAAGAGGAATATTCACTTTAGCTCACAGCTTGAGAGGGCATGGTCCATCCAGGTCAGGAGATACGGTCAAGCTCATGGCGTCTGGAATTCCTTCCATCGGGACAATCCTTAATGCAGAGAGCCATAGCTGTCCTCCTTTTCTTCTTTTGTTTAGATGGCAGCCTGTTCCATGAGGTGGTATTACCCTCCCCTCCCCACTTAGACCCCTCTGACTACATCCTTACAGATATTCCCACAGGTGTGCCTCCAAGGTGACTCCAAATCCAGGGCAGATGACGATGAAGATGAGCCACCCTAGTTGGTGAAACCACAACTGTCTCTTTCCTTTGACCTGATGGCTTAACATCTCTGGAAAGTCTCAGGCTTTCAGCATGAGTGGGATCTCTAAGCTGACTCCTCCACACCTGAACTGTGTCAGATCCCAGCGCTGATGGCTAAACGTTAGCCTCCCTTATCCTGGACTCAGTGACCGCAGTTGTCTGTGGATGTCATTGCCCATCTACATGAAAAGTCTCTGAAAAACTTCTTGGCACTAATGAAGAAACTATAAGGATGAAGCACTGGAAAGAATAGTTATTTATAATTTAAATACAAGGGGAAATAGTACTAGCAAGTAAAATGCTTTGAGAAATGTCAGTATCCAGCTTCAACTTTGAAACGAAGGTCTCTTTTAAGAGCATAAGACTTGTTTGTCTTTGTATAAGTTTCTTTTTTCTTTCTAGACGCACTGTCTCCCTGCTTGTTCCTCACACTCCACATGCCCCTCCTACCCACCGACTGTTCTTCATGTTGTTTCTCTTCCCAGAAAAGGAAGAGGGTGGAAGAGATTGGAGCATTGCTATTTTTTTTTACCAAAAATATAAGCCATATTTAAGAACCTAGCAGTATACATCATCCACCTTGGCCCTAAGGATGTAAAATAGCTCTGTTCTTTTGTTGTCTCTTCTCCATGAATTCTTCCCATTCCTCTCATACCTTTCCCAGAGTATAAATAATTGTGGCACAAACTAGCATGCACTCTGTACAGTCTTGGGGAGGGCAGAATAACGCAACCAGACACTACACGTTGTAAATTTCCATCCTCCATGGCAATAATACTTTCTGTTGCTGTCCCAGTTTTTCCAGCTCCCTCACTTTCTAAAATAATAAGTGGAGAAATGTTAAAACAGAATTATTCCTTCTCATAGATAAATTATCACTTGCTTGTAGGCTAAGATCTTTTAAAGCCCCACTGGGATGAACCACGACTGAACACAGGAAGTACTTAGTGCAAGGAACTGCCTGCTGCTTCAATCCCTCATCACCAGGTGAAGCTTCAAACCTGGCTCTTCACTGAGATTTGAAAGCCCACCTTCAGATGGGATGAGTCTGTTGAGTATTGTGGTCTACACCCTATCCTAGACCTTACGATATGGCTCCTCTTTTCAAAGTCTGTCTTAGAGGGAAATTTGCACAGGTTGAGCTATCTTGAAATGACCTTGTTCTCAGCAATAAGAGAAGTATGTGTGTGTTTAATGGATGGGAAAAGAAGTTCAGAGTCTTTTCAGAGAGCTTGAACACACAGCTTAAAAAGCAAAAAAAGAGGATAGTTACATAATTATAAGGTACCTTTTTACATATTTTTAATTATATGGATGCATGTGTGTCTGAGTGGATATGTGCACATGAGTGCAGGTGCCAACAGAGACCAGAAGAGGGCGTCAGATCCCCTGGATCTGGAGTTAAGGATGGTTGTGGGCTACCTGATGTGGGTTGGAGGAGCAGCAAGAACTCTTAAGCACTGAGCATCTCCGCAGCCCGGATATCTCTGTCTTCACAAAGTTCTCAGTGCATGACTGAGCACGAGAGTTTTACATATGTTCTATCATGTGGTCACCACTGCTCTTTACATGTGATTTAGAGACTTTCACAGATGAGTAATTCAAGTCTCACAGAGACTAAATAATTTATCCAAGGTTAACTCTCAAGTACAGTAAGAGTAAAGATTTGAGCCTGTGTACTTAATGGAGAAAATAGAAAGAGTTGGGTGGAATGAATACCTTACTAAAATCACAACGAACTGTTTACAAGGGTTTTTTTTTTTTTCTTAAGGAGAAGAAAAACAGGGTGAAGTGAGTGAGTATACACAGCCCCAGAAAAAAAAGACACTCAAAGCAGTTAGTAAAATTGAAGGCTGGATTCAAGATGGTATCAGAGGCTCAGTGAGGTGAATTCTGACCCAGAAGTATAAGCAGAAGACATGACTAGAAGGAATTCGAGAATGTTCTGCCTCAGGCATGGCCTGGGATGAAGGAAGGAAGAACCAAATGGTCAAAGGATCAGAGGTTCAGGAAGTGTGAGTGACAGAATACAGAGGTAGAGGACCGACTGAGCCTTCTTCAGATGGCTGCAGACCGGCATTGCATCCTTGACAGACTCCATAGAGCTATGTAAACAAAACCGGGGTGGCAGAGAGATGTGCGTAGGGAAGGAGCTCAGGCTAGAATTCTAGCTGTGGAAACCCCTGTGAGGGAGGAAGACTCCTCTTTGCAAAGAGCCTTAAAGTCTCAATGCCTTCCCTATCTGCTGGCTGGCATTCCTCCAGTGCAATACTGAACACCTGTTGAGTACTGGCAGCCAGGTAAAGAGAGCACCCTAGTTAAAATCAGATTGTGCCCATGCAATCAACTCATTGACTCATGCAGTAAACCTTTATTAGTACCTTTACTGCTTAAATCATTTATGTTCTTGTTTCAATACTTGCACTAAATACATGACTAAAAATCTGATATTCAGATAACACACACATGCACGCACGCACGCACATCCAGAAGATTAGCACAAAAGAGAGTAAGGAGCTTAAAATACAGTGACAAGAGCTATCAGTGTTGATGTGAACTTAATGCATTTTCTGTTGGTATAACTGAGTACAACAGATAGGATAATTATTAAAATTGAAAACTTTTAAAAAATAAAATTAGAAGTTACTTGGCTCACTATTTTGAAGGACGGTAAATTCAACCACACTGTGCAGCATCTAGTTTCTTGGTGCATCATAACATGATGGGGGCCATCGCAGGAATAGATACGGCAGGGCCACCATGGGCAAGGACAAGGTTTGCCGGCTACAATCTGTCTGGTTTCCTCTTCTGATGAAACCACTAATACCACTATGGAGACCCCACCCTCAAGACCTCATCCAATCCTCAGTGCCAGGTACCATTAACACAGGACCATGGAAACCGATACCAACACATGAATATGTGTTGTCAGGGAAAAAAGACAGCAAATCATAACAAAGGTTTTGTTTGGAATTTTTTTCTGGTCAGAACAGTCTACTTAGAATGGGGAAGGGAATTTTGATGTATCGGAATAGTTCAGGTTTTACTAGCTTTAATTTCTTCTTATATTCTTCAAGGAACCTCTGTCCTACCCTTAGACAGCAGGACATCACGCAGGGTGGAAAGCCACAGGAAGCCCAGCCAGCCATATGGAAAGCAGTTGCTAGCCCTGTTCAGAAGAAAGCCTGTATAAATGTGTCTTACCAGAGGATGTATTGAAAAGCAGGACTCTCGATATCCCCATGTAGCAAACAGGAGAGAGTCAGCACCACAGCCCAGAGTTCAGGTTACCTACAAGGAAGAACAATCAAGTCAACCCTTACGGAAGCCCTCCTGGGCTATAAACGCTGTGTTGTGCTTCCCAGAGAGCCTGCGCTAACACTGCTTGGATGTATTATGTACTTTTAAGTATGATGAACAAAGCATCTACGTAAGATTCTTCCAGCCTGAGGAGCCTAAGGTGTCATCACAGGGGGAGCACTGTCCTCCTACTGTGAGCGCCAGTCCTACATTTCCCAGCTGAGCTTGTGAGCTGGCATTTCAACTCCCTCAACACAGCCATCTCCTCTTAGGTATTTTCCATCTGTTGGTAAAATTGCTGTTGTCCAGAATGCAGTGACAAAGCATTGTGGGTATCACTTCTAATGCCTTTGAGCTTTATGGCTTTCCCATTCCTCTCTTGAAAGATTCCAGTGAACCAATTTGCTCTGTACCTGTTCTAGCTCTTTCCAGAGACGTTTTACAAGGCTACTGAAAGCCCACCTCAGAATCTCATTTTGCCCATGCACAATAGAACATTCCAAAGCATCAATGCTAACTCCCATTTGAGCTCTTTCCTTCTATCCCTCTACATATTTCCTAGGTTTCAATCACGGAGAGGTATTGCTTATTCTGGGTTCTATATTTCAGGCCTTAGACCTATGCTAGACAAGATCAGCTAGATTAAGGTGGGTGCTTTAAAACAGTCTTGAAGTCGGAGACTTCCAACAGCTACAGGTGATTTCTTACACACACTGTGTGTTTACTTGGGGTGACTAGAGCACTCTGCTCACCGTGACCAAGTGTGGAGTCTCCACAGCAAAAATTCTCACAAGTTCACCAAAGCAGACCCAGAGAAGAGACCTTAAAACTTGGGATTGGAAGTGAACCAGCTCCCTTCCAGTTCCACTGACAAAAGCTAATGACACAGCCATGCTTGACTTCAAAGAGCTAGGCGACATGACCACATACAAGGACATAAATGCAAAACACTGTCGGTCAGACCGCTCTAAAGACAACCAAAGCCCATCTTTTTTGTTTAAATATTTATTTATTATGTATACAATATTCTGTCTGTCTGTATGCCTGCAGACCAGAAGACAGCACCAGACCCCATTACAGATGGTTGTGAGCCACCATGTGGTTGCTGGGAATTGAACTCAGGACCTTTGGAAGAGCAGGCAATGCTCTTAACCACTGAGCCATCTCTCCAGCCCCAGCCCATCCTTTTGAATACTAAATATTTAGTGTACTCTCTGTCCTGCAAGAAAAAAATAGGTTCATGCTCACCATCAAATGGGAGGAAATCCAGAAACCCCATCCTTTTCTGACTAAATATCTGTATGAAACTTTATGACCTGTGGCAGATATGGGATAGTGGGTGCCACAGAGAGTGAGACACAGTCCAGGTGTGTCTGAGTGACATAGAGACTCAACAGGACAAATGACCTGCCTCCCACATATCTAATGTAATTGTAAAGTACGAGCAAAAAAAAAAAAATCTCTAATCAACACTCTTACTAGGAAGAAAAAGACAGGATCACGGTAGGCGTGGCCCCACAGCGGTCCTGCTGGTAGGTTGTTGCCTGTTGTAGGGTCTCTTCCTTGGGAAAAGCAGTTTTTCTTGATGAGGCTGCTATTCTGTTTCCAGAGAGCAACTACTTGTCTGTTGTTCTTCTTGTCTCTGAGCCTTGTCTCTGGAAGGACATTTCTGTTACCCTTCCCGACTATATCCATAGTCCACTCTAAGGAACATCTGCTCCCTAGCAGCCCAAGTGGTATTTCAGGATTCTTCCAGAAACATGTCTTTTCATCTAATCTTGTGGTCCCTTGAACAGTACAGCTCCATAATACCGCAGACACCCTCTTATCTCTTGTCTCCAGTGAGCTCCATGAACTGGTAACCGTACTGACAGGACCCGTGTAGATGCGATTATTATCTGGCCTTGGATTGTCTGCCTTCTTATCCACACACTGTTGTAGAGACTCTCAGCTCATCAAGAGTTAGACAACCAGCCTTATTCACTTTTCTCTTCTGAATAATTTTGTTTAATAAGAGGGATCTTATTGTATCTTAATGGTATCTTCTTCTCATTTCTCTGAGTTATTCAGAGAGCTAAACAATGGAGAAGAGCAGGCATGTCCTTGAATGGAACTTTGCCACACAAGGTGAGTCTCACATCCCCTCGTCATTCAAAGTTTCTTTGGGTTTTGTTTGACCTTCTGTAAGTTGGTTTAGAACCAGTTGCTTCTTCCATACCTTCAAGCCCCCAAATGTCTAACCTGTTTATTGTTTGACTGCTACTTGAAAGAACAGCCCCTTTTTCTCTGAATCTATTTCCTTCCTAGCTTTGTCGGGTGTTGCCAACAGCAACAGCCTATGTTATTAACACTGTTATGAGTTCCATTGTTCCATCATCTCTCTTCCGGGTTGTAAAAAACAGTTCACAAAATGATTCACTGGGAAGCATTGATCAACACTTTCTCTAGCCTCTAATGGCCACTGTTTGCTGATGACTACCAAGTACTGAAACCACAAGGCACATGCTTTGAGATTTTGGTCATTCTCGGTGTTACAGGAACGTCCTATTTCCGATGCCAGCTTATGCCCCAGCAAGGTTAGGTTAAGCTGTGCTCTGTTGATAGGTGGTTCCCAGATGGCCACAATTTAATCCTATTCTGCCTACGGTGGTCACTCCCATCCTCAGCATCTGCTTCCACAGTTGGCGAGGTGCAAAGGGAACGTGGTGGATTGAGCACCATTTCCTAGAAGTGAGACATGGCTCTGGCTCACATTTCACCGCTAAAACAAGCCCCACGGCGGGCTGCACCTCCCTTTAAAGAAGTAGGGAAGACCCATGCTACCCTAGGAAACTGAGAACCAGGTCTGCTTGGTGAGCAGTGTCACCAGACCTCAAGGTCTTCCTTCATTCTCTCCCCTCCCAGCTCCTATGTGCTGCCATTGCTGTCCCTTGTTCTCCTGTAAAATACCCAAGCACACAGCCCAGCTTCTGATGCTGGATATCTCAGTTCAAACGCTTGTCTCTGTCACTATGAAGTACATAGTATGGAAAATTACTTGGCCCTTCTATACCTCGACGTCCGGATCATTGATTCAGGGACACGATTAGAAATCATGGAGGTGCAAGACGGTGCATGTGAGGCGCTTAGCACTTGGAAGATGCTCTCTAGGGCTTAGCTGCCATCATGTTCCTCCATGATCCCAGTAAGTGCAGTCTTCGGATACTTAAAATAGCAAAGAATGGACTAGAAGAATATTTCCCTTCTTCTAAACCTTCCTCTCAAACTAAAACACTTTCCCATGGCCAATATTTCTTCTTCCTAAGATCTCCCGGGGCAAATATTTGTGAAGGTAATTAGCCTTCATGTGATCTTTGCTAGTATAATCTCTTTCTTCCTAGCATAGAAGACAAGTAATGATTGCGCATCCTTTGTGCAGAAAGAGCCCCAAGCAGAAGCTGAATTGTGGTCACTATGCCACCACCATCCCTGCATGCCTCTGGTAGGCTGGACAAGAGTTTCACACAGTGGCATCAACCTGCAATCCCCGAGGTAGACAGCCGTCCAGCCTCTGCCGGAAGTCTTCTGGCTGTACTCTCTCAGATTCTTCAACTCCCCCATGCTGCAGAGTCTGTAGTTCTCTGAAAGTTCTTCCCTCTCAGCCCTGCTTAGCACTGCCAACCCACCTGGAGGCTGGGAACTCAGTCTGTCAGGCATGCATTATCGTGGTAAAAATATCTACACAGCCATCCCTAGTATTGTCATCCTCTTTGAATGCTGGCATGGTTCCTTTAATTTATCTGGGGATTCCCTAAGATTCTCTGGGATTAACGAGTCCTTCGAGGATTGGAGAGAGGTCTTCTCCAATGTCCACACTAACTCCTCACTACTTTTAAAGCTTGTTTGGAAATCCACATAAACCAAAGAGCAAGAGAGGCATCTGACCATCCATGCTGATGTATAGCACTATTTTCCTTCTCCTCCTTGGCTCTCTTTTCAAGACTAAGAGTTGCAAATAACGGTCTATTCGGAATTCTCAGTACATCCTGTTTGATCCCAATGTTCTCGAAAGGAGTAGAGTTGACTTTAACAAAGGGATTCACGGGTCTTCTCCTCATCAGCCAGTGACCAGCTCTGCCCTGTGCCTTCAGCTCCAGCCCTCTGTTTTCAGTGCCAACTTTCTTCCTCTCAGTGACTCATAGAACCGTGGGGGCTTCCCCCCCCAAGGAATCTGGGGGCTGACTGCACCATCTGGGCATTGTTCTTGACTTTCATCCTGGAACCTTCCTTCAGTTCTTTGGATCACTTCTTTTTCCCAGAAAGGGAAGGGCTGAGAGCTCTTGGCATGGATCTAGGTTAGCAATTGCATGTGGCATTGCCCATACCTGAGTCGTCCCTGGGTCAGACTTAAGAAGTTCTCACTCTGTTGGTGGTACTGGGTTGAAAGTTTGGCTTATCCTAGACCTATCTCTTTATGGCCTTAGAGCTAGTGAAGGCGTAAGTCACAAACAATCCCACAGCAGTTTGGAATTATGATTAATAAGGTGGTATTTATTTAAAGGGGAAAAAACTTACAGATCACCGTCCCAGACAACAGCCCTCTGAGCAATCAGGAAGGAGTCTAGTCGCTGGAAGCGGAGCAGGAAGTAAGAGAGAGCGAGGAGGGAAGACGCTGCTTTTTTTAAAGAGAGAGACCACACCCCAAAGGGCTGGTATCTCAGCGGCTATTGGCTGGAGGAGCGGAAGGACCTCCCGCAACAAGCTAGTTGAGAACCACTGATTGGCCCTCCTTACTCATTAAAGAAAGGTTATGTCATGGCTCAGTGGGTAAAGATGCTTGCTGCCAAGCCTGAGAACCTGAGTTCACTCCCCAAGACCCACAGTTACCTACTTCCTCTAACTAGACCTCCTTTCTCACCTTCAATAATGCCATCAGATTATGAATGCCTGACAGTGGATGAATCCGTCAATCAAGTCAAGCTCTCTTGATCTAACTGACTGTGGAAATACCATCGCAGATAAACCTAGATACGTTTTTAATGTTTTATTAGAATATGTTAATTAAGCATAAGGGTTTCATTATTGCATTTTCATACATATACTAATGTGTTTCGCTCATATCGTCTACTTTCGTTCCCTGACCACACACAATAATCCCCTGTGTCTAGAGGTTCCATTCCCTGATGCCCTAGGTATTTATTGATCCATCCATTGATAATCAAAACTAACCAACACAATCAGCTTTTCATCACTGTGATAAACTACCTGATATACATAGCATAAAAAGGCCAAGTTTATTTGGGCTTGTGGCTTCTGAGGTTTTAGTCCATGGTTGAATGGCTCCATTGCTTTGGGGCTTGTGAGACTGAGCATCATGGTATATATTGTGCCATTAGAACAACCCTGCTTACCACGTGGCAACGTGAAGGCACAGATAAAGAAATTATGAAGATACTAGTATCCTTTCCAGTGCCACCCTCCACCCACCCGACAGCGCCACAGATCTCTCCACATGTGGGCCTGTAGGAGATGTCTAAGATCCAAGCCATAACATTGACCATACTCATCAATCTCAACACTGCATTACCTCATTAAGCAGAACCACTTCACAAAACTGAGTCCTATCGGCTGATGGTGGCCATCATGGGGGCATAATAAAGTAAGAAGTCTAACAAGACCCAGAAACCAGGAATTATGTACCACAAGTACCCCTCTATACACAACAATTCTTAGTTTCTTATATGACCTTTCAGAAATGTTATGCACATAAATATTGCATATTTTTTCTTTGTGGGAGGGACAAGGTCTTGCTATGTAGCTCAGGCTGGCCCCGAACTCATGATACTCCTTTCCTCAGTGCCTCTATTTCCACTGTGCACACATTATATACACAGGAGTCTAAGCTCTCCTTAAAAACATTGTCTACACCTTGTTCTTCTCTCTTCAAACTATACCTTAAATATGCTTTCTATAAGGTCACTATGTTTTTCTCTATTTTCATGTATGTGATATGCATGTGTGTGTGCACGTTTGCATGTGTGAGGGTACATATATGTGGGAAGCACTGGGGGCCTGAGGTGGATACCAAGAATCGTCCTTAATCCTTCTTCCGCCTTACTGATTGAAGTAGGGTCTCCCAGTCAAACCCTATCTCACCAATATGACTCAGCTCTCTAGCCAGCTTGTTCTAAGGGTCCCCTGTCTCTGTCTTCTAAAGGAAGCTAGAGTTTCAGCCAGGTTCCACACCCACGCAGCATGTATGTGGATTCTGAGGATCTGAACTCCACCTGTAATGCTTTTGTGACAAGGACTTTCACCACGGAGCCATCTCTCCAACGCCAGACTACGTGATTCTGAATGATTTCTGGGTACTCCGCTCTGTCCATGTGCCATGACTTATGCAACTGGTTTCCTCTATAGGGAATACTTTTCTCCAAAGTTATGGAAAAACTAACTTTAGGAAAGGGGCATTCATAGCATATCAAAATGGTCATGGGGCTGTGATCCTCGCATGAGCATATAGAAAGGAGGTAAGAGTTGAAAGGCAATAGCTATAAATGTAATAGTACATGGTCTGTCTGAAAACAGGGAAAATACAACAGAAAGTGCAGTATGAAGCCAAATGCGTTCCCAACCATCAAAATGGGAAGACTGATCACAAAGCTAACTCTTCTGTTCCCGCAGGCAGGCCTAGACTCAGACCCTGACACTGGGGGTAGACATACAGAACCTTCCACCAGGAAACTACTGAGAGGCCATTGCCCTTAGATTCCTCGCTTGGTTTTCCTTTTTAAGTTCAACATCCTGGTGACATTTCATCAAATATTTTAAACTAATATCAAGATTTCTATCTTCTTTCCTTCCTGTAGATCTTGAGACTGAGCTGATTGCAAGGCAAGATCCCCACTCCCACCCTCACCCCTTCCTCAATTTCTCTTCCTGATTGAAGGAAAACCTTCATCTTGGGTAGAGGGAGTTCCTGATAACATTCGAGGGAGGGAGTAGCGACCCTTGTGGCAAATCATGTCTGCTGTTTTGCTTTGTTTTTCCAAAGTCAGGTAAATTCATTAAATCCTTGTGTTCTTCAGTGCCCACTGTTCCCACCCTCCCCGGGTTTATTTAAGTAGTTGCCCGTAGCAACCACCGGCATCTTAAGTAGCTGATGGGCTTTGTGGAAACAGCCTGACAAGTTTCTTCTGTCTTGGCCTCCGTGATTAGTCTCTGGGCCCTGGGGGTAGCTACATTAAAATTTAAATAATATTTTAAACATATAACCGTGGGTTCTGCTCTTCTTTATGTATTTTTAAAGGGCACTGCTTTTGGAATGGCACACAGAAATGCTAAGAGCTGCTATTATTAGGGTCCACTTGTCACCCTTAGTCCTGACAGTCGTTTCTAGAAGAGAGAGGAAACGGAGGCAGAAGGCCCAAGGGGTCAGCTACCTCCTCTGCTCCCAGCACCCTTCAGAGTAGCATCCAAATTTTTGTCTGCTGGGGACCTCAAGCTGAAGTGTTCTTCAGGGAAGGTGCCCTGAGAGTGTGGGGAAGACCGCCATGAGTGCAGAGCACCTTCTGTGGGGTACTTTGTTTCTCACGGGTTTTTCCTTGCCTGTAAAACTGGCCTAATTTTACCTATCCTTGTGCAAATACTTGTGAAAATTAAACCTGCTGGTGAAGGTTGAATTGCCACCCTAGCGCACGCATCCTGGTTCACCAGGAACAAATTTTACCTTGAAGCAAACAGCCTTGATGTGGGGAGAGGCAACTTGGCAGTTAAGGGGTTAACTGCTCTTGCAGAGGACCAGAATTTGGCTCCCAGCTCCCACACTGGGCAGCTCGTACCCCCTGTGACTGCGGGCCCAGTGGGTCCAATGCCCTCCTCTTGCCTCTATGAGCACCGCGCTCACAGTAATAAACCACACACAGAGACGCACAGATGTGCACGTAATTATACATAAAAATGCAAAACAACCCTTAGATGAAAGTGGATAGCTGGAAAGCCCTATAACCCAATGACCGATGGACAGACAAATGAAGCCAGCTGTTCTCTAACCTGGCGTCTTTGCTGTGCTGGTAGGAACTCAGTAAGTAGGGGAGTGGCCAGCATGTTTGGGATCCTGAGGTCTAGTACACTGTGACACACTGGATCCTCTGTGCCTTTGGCCAGTTTGTGTAGCACACGGCCCTCTGCAGTAAAGAAGGTGAAACATTAAGAATAGATGTCTGTGAGCTCCCTAGCCTTTGACGGGCAGACAGGAGGAGGCTTTCTTCTCCTGCTGTGCATGTTTTTAGGGTTCTGTCTGCTATTGGGCATATGCTTTGACCTCCATAATAAGAAACCATAGACAAGGGGGTTCAAACAACAGAAATTCACTTTCTCCCAGTTTGGAAGGTTGAAAGTCTGAGATCAAGGTACCATTACGGTCAGATGTTGCTGAGAAACTTCCTACCTACCTCTCCCTCCACAAACCAAGTGGTTGAGGAGACACTAAGGAATCTTATCAGGACATTAATCCCATTGTAAAGGCCCCACCCTCATGGCCTCATCTAAACTTACAGACTCCTCCCACAAAAGCCTTGTCTCAATAATCCGTCCCTTTGGATGTGAGGTCTTCCACATATGAACTTGAGGGGACACAGTTTGTTCCACCTGACATTCATGTTCTGTCATAAGGAAAAGTGTTGGTGCCTTCCAGAAAGCAGAAACTATTGGCCAATGTATTTTGCAGGTACCAGTGGCCCCTGATGAAGGAATGTGCTTTGGTGGCTCGGTGAGGACTCAGCCGGTCTCATTTTATGCCTGTTTCAATGCTTAGCTTCCCGGCTCAGCAGTTATGACCTATGGGTCTGTAGTGTATTTGTGAACCTCGTACCACTGATAGATGTGTGTGCTCCTAGAATCTCTTGGATAAGCCGTAACTCAGTGCACTGACCCCTCTGTTCCTGACTTCTTAATAGAACATGCTGCCTAAATCCTACCCATCCGTGGAATGCCATGGTATAAGGAGACAGTCTGCATATGCAATGCTAGGAGTCCATTGTGATTGTGTATGTTGTGCAATTATAAAAGGTTTATCGTTTGCTGCTTACTTGTAGTAAACAACCCTCTTTTCTGTAAGACAGTTTTCTCCCAGTGATAGAAAATGTTCGTCAGCTCTCTGGTACTATAGGAAATACCTGTAATGCCTATAAATAATACATTTATAGAGAAGAAAGGTTTACATTTGGCTCAGTTTTGTTGAAATGGGGAGCGCCGGGGTTGCGTCCCCAACACCCCAGCCGCCTGGCTAGCTTATGCCCGAAATAACAACACACAAACTGTATTCATTTAAACACTGCTTGGCCCACTAGCTCTAGCCTCTTACGGGCTAACTCTTGCACCTGGTCTAACCCATTTCTAATATTCTGTGTTAGCACCCCAAGGTGCGCTTACCGGGGAGATTCTAGCCTACATCCATCCTGGGTTGGAGCTTCATCTCAAGTGCCTCAGAGAGCAGAGCTATCCCGTCTGCCCACTAGACAGGAGCTTGGCGTCTCTGAGCGGAGCTGCATGATTCTGATCTCACTTCCTCTTCCGCCCAGCATTTTCTTCTGTTTACTCCACCCACCTATGTTCTAACCAATCGGGCCAAGCAGTTTATTTATTGCTTATCCAATGAAATCAACAGATTGATATATGACACTCCCACATCACAGTTTTACGGGCTCCAGTTAGTGTTTGATTCGCCCTGTCATTTTCAAGCTCAAAACAAGGCATCTCACAGTAGAAGCATACAGTGAAATAGCTCAGCCAAAGAGGAGGAAAGGACAGAGGTAGGGTGCTATCTCCCCAGAAAGGAAAGAGGTAGGATGCTATCGCCCCCAAAGGTGCACCCTGTTGACCTCCCCACCGTCAAGGTTCTACATCTCCCAGGAGCATCATGCAGGAGACCAAGATTTTTCCAAGTGGATTTTTGGGGGATATTAAAGATCTAATCATATAGTTCAGATAATGAGCAAAACCAGATGTAATCCCACAGCCAGCGAATTTCTCGTAACACTAGATGCCAGTACAAAGAAAGGAAGGGACGTGATTTTTGAAGAAGAACAAATGAAAGTTGCTTCCTCTAGATATTTGGTATGAAAGATTTTTCCAGAACCCTTAGGTCTAGAGTTCTCAGTCCTGTGCCCATCTTCATAACAAATTAATTTTTCTCCCTCTGTCACTGCCTGGCAGCTTTAGACAGACACAGAGGTGCAATGTCACAGCCAGATTCAGTGATGTTTGCCTGCAGTTGCTGGGGAAACCTGGCTTCCTTTGGCAAGAACTGACTGGGAGCTGACGATTCTTAGCTCCCTTGTCCTGTAAAGCCTTTGACCATCTCCCCTGAATGACCAGCTCCTTTGGGTCTGCGCATCCCACAGTTCAGTTGTGCAGTATGTCAGATGCCAATGAGATACCATGGAAAGATCCTGAGTTTCAGTGTGTGGGTTTTGGCTGTTATGTGGAAAAAAGAACATTCGTGTTTCACTGGGGTGGTTTGTATCCTGCAAGCCAGAAAACAATAAGAAAACGGGTGAACATAATGGAGAAAATGCTCTTTATTTAATTGTTGAATGGAGCTGTGGCCGCGTTGTTGTCATCTGGCTCCTGGCCGCCAGCTAGCTTATGCCCCGAAATAATTACATGGACACTGCATTTTTTTAAAACATTGTCTGGCCCATTAGTTTTAGCCTCTTATTGGCTAGCTCTTACATATTGATCTAACCCATTTTTAATAATCTGTGTAGCCCACGAGGTGGCTCACCAGGGAAGAGCTTAACCTGTGGCTGTGTCAGGTGGGAGAATCATGGCAACTCACTGACTCAGCTTTTTTCTCCCAGCATTTTGTTTTGTTTACTCTGCCTATCTAAATTTTTGTCCTATCAAAGGGCTAAGGCAGTCTCTTTATTTAACCAATAAAATCAACACAAAACAGAAGATTCTCCCCCATCATTCCCCATCCTTTAATGTGTCTACCTTAGCCCCCAATAAGAAAACCCCCTCATCAGATTTATTTTACCTGATAGCAGCGCTCCAAGCTACCTTCGAGTATCAGAAAATATTTTTGACAATTAATACTCAAAAAGACAAAGGAAAGAGAGAAGAGAGAAAGGAGATATGAGAATCCCCTTTTCTATTTCAAGCCAAGCTTTTTCCTGACTTTTCGTAGCATCCAGGTTTCTATCTCTTCCGGCATTAGTTAAGTGGCCCCATGACCCTCGTTTTTCTTGCCAGAATGCGTTATATATACACACCAAATACTGGGGCCATGCTGCATTGCAAATAAGTGGTCAACCCACAAGGGACATTGACTGAAATGGATTTCCCCTTCCACAATAAATGAGTTTTCACTGATATATTCTACAACCTCTAAGACTCAGCTGCAGGGGAATGAAGGTGTGAGTGTCACAGTGGGAGACTAACACAGCAGCCAGACAGAAGCCAGAGGTGATGGTGATGGAAGGGATGCCAGCGACATCTGTCGAAAGTCAGTGATATCCTACGCTGAGAATCCACAGCATCTCTTTGCCCCTAGGTACCTGGTCTGACTCCCACAGCCACACAGTCTTCTGGATAATTGGCCAATTTCTTCAGTCTACCCTCTGGAGGTAGCTGGCCAAGCCTTTGTGTGAGCTGGTAGGGGAAGGAGGATGTTGGAACCCCCCAATCTCTTTTCTGTCTACCTTTCCTGTACCCTCCAAAAACCTCAACTCCTGGAAGATTCCTTTGCACATGGAGGAACTTAACACTTGCCTCGAAAAGAATTGTGAAGCAGGAGACTTGCAGTTATTCCCAACCCAAACTAGCTCCACGCTACTTATCAGTGGAAGGCATGTTCAACAGCTATCAGAAGCAAGATTTTTTTTTTTCTTTGGCGCTTCAAATTCTGAAGTCAGAAAGATAAAAAAGAATCGCTGCCTAATATTATCGTGAACGTTGAGCATGTAGCCCGGTCATGTACGCTGTCCACCTACATTCATGTTCTTTTATTTATGTTAGGTCCCAGGTGACAGGTTTCTTGTCTGCCATCACCATTGGTTCGTGGCAGTTAGGAAAGGATTAAAGGTAGAAGTACTGCCACCTAAGGGATGTGATGGTGAACCAGTCTGATGAATGGTCTCGGACCAGGCCAAGCAAACCCAGCCTAGCAAAGAAGAGAAGGAGCCCATCTAGTTCCAGAGGAAGTTCTTGTGTGTACATGGCATCGTGTTCATCCATGTGCCCATCGAGTGCTGAGGATGTTCTGGGTACCACACTCTGTTCTGGGACTTGAAAGGATGCAGTCAGGTACCTCTGCCATATGACACTTCTGTTCTAGAATGGATATCAAGTAGTGTCCACCCTACCGGACCTGAGCACCTAAGCTATTTGGGATTGCCAGATAGTAGAGCTATTAAGCCAAAACTTCTCTCCTTTGGCCCAGTCCCAGACCACATAAATTAATGACCAAAATGTCTAAGAATCCATCCATTTTTCACCATAAGTCAGTTATGAGTTGGGCTTGGATGTCAGCAGCAGACCAGCAAGGACCGCAGTGGAGTCTGTGTATGGGCAGACCCACCTTAGGCCAGCCTGCCTGTGATGGACCACCCTCATGCCAGGGTACCGTTCCCTGCGAATCCCAGTGTCTGCTGTAGCCTAAGCCCCAGACAGTGAGCAGGAGCTAAGTCCTCTATTGCTGGGGAAGGAGGTGAGAAGGCACAGCACCAACAGCGTAGACACCAGGAGTCGGGTAACCGCAAACAGCAGGCTCCTTTATTCAGTAATGGGGAGAGCCTTATATTTGATATGTTGACATTGCGTGGTTGCCCCTCATTGGCTAGGCACCATCAGGACCTCTGACAGTGCCTGATGCTATGCCCTCAGGCAGACTTGGGGTTGGCTCATCTCTCAGCCTTGTAGGCCTTATCTTCCTACATTCATGTTCTTCTTAGGAAGGACTAAGCAGGATTGGGGGCTAGACATGGCAAATAGACGGTGGGCCATTACCAGGCTGACTGAAGTTTGGGGGGCAAGCATAGCTAGCTGTCTGATTACATGCAACTCCTCTGTGTTGGTCATATGGAGCTAGTGCAGTCCTAACTGTCTATCAGAGAAAGGACTAGAAACCCACATGCTGGTTACTTCCAGACATCTGTCTGCACTGGCCAAACTTAATAACCAGGGTGCTAACTGCACCACACTTCCTCGGGAACCCGAACAGGAAGCCTGAGCTCCTATGGGCCCACGAGCTTTCTCGGGGCTGGATAAAGTGTAGCCCCCATCCTTAGGAAAGCTGAGAAACACTCAGTGCCCAAGGGAGGAAGACAGCAGGGGTAGACCGTATAACTGGAGCCACTCCAAGGCTGCTCTCAGTTCAGGACACCATGCAAGTATCTAAACTAAGGGGTCAGACAAGACTAAGAGAATCAGAGAGCTATATAAACTCAACCCAGTATGTCATCCCAACAGTTCAGCCAACTGAGGCTCAGTCTGAACTCTCATCAGGGCAGTGGGCTGTGGGAGGGCAGCTGTGGGTAGTGGTGAGACAGGCTGTCCAGTTAGCTAAACTATCCATTTCCTTTTTGTCCAATGTGGACATGTTCAGAACCCTTGTATGGAATTCTAAGACCCAGTCTCCAGGGCCAAAGGGGTTGAAAAAAAGGAAAAAGGCTGTGGCACTGGGCATGAACCCATGAGAGAAACCAGTGGGGTATCAAAGGAGAGTATCTTATGTCCAGCATTCATGAAGGTTGCAACCCCACAATTGCTCAGGGCCAACCAGTTCTGAGGTCTCCTGGAATACGATACTGGCATGTTAATTATGCCTAGCTCCAAATAAAGAGCCTTAGTGTTTGCCATAGGAACCAGGCAGTAGTGGTGCATGTCTTTAATCCCAGCTCTAGAGAGGAATATAAGACAGGAGGAGACAGCTCTCAGACACAGTCTTATTCTGAGATTCCTGGAGGCAGGATTGCCATTTTGGACTGAAGTAGAGGTAAGAACCGGTGGGTGGCTGTTTTTCTTTTCTGACTTTCAAGTTGAACCCCAATATCAGTCTCAGTGTCTCAATATCAGATGGCAATATCAGATCAATCTCAATATCAGATGGCAAACAGATACAGATTGAATGTGACTTTCTGTTCAATATGATAAATGATTTCCCATTTGCATTTGTAGCTTTTTAATGTGTGTGTATATGTTCATGAATGTTTGTTCATGTGGGAGTGTGCAGGAGGACATGTATGCACACGTGTACATGGTTGTGGAGGTCAGAAGTCAACCTCAGGTGCCACTCCATCAGGTCCCATCCACCTTATTCTTTGAGGCAGGCTCTCTGATTGTCCCAGAACTTGCCCAGCAGGGTGAGTTGCCTGATCAATGAGCCTGAAGGATCCCCAGCACTGAGATCACACGCAGGCCAACACACCTCTCTCTCTCTCTGTCACACACACACACACCACCTTGTAAATGAAACCATGTTTGTAGCCCTGGATTCAAGCCAATTGTATGAATCTAAAGTTCATTTTCCCATAAGCCACTCTGAGTATTATGACCCACTGTGACAACATATGTGCAAGATATTATGGGAAGAAATGCTATTCTCCTCTCCTTTCCCTTCAATGTTGGATTCTGCTATTGAGCCAATTGGATTAGTAATTTTATCACACTTTAAAAAGCTGTGTAGGACAAGGCATTTGTTGAGTGGGTTATTACAGTTCCTGCACCTACTTTTCTGGTGGATTCCATTTTTCATATCCTGATGAACTGTCTCCTGTTCCCCCTGTTCTCAGGAACATCATCAAAGTTGACAGGTCTTTATTGCCTCGGCCCAGAAGCCATGCCCATGGTGCACAGCTGAGATGACCCTTCACTAATTGCTTCTGTCATTTCTAAGAGGCAGAGCCCACATACGCAGGGACCTGGTTGGTACCTTTGCTTTAATGAAGCAAAAGTAACGTCAGTGTTTGTCTGTGAAGTGGCATTGAGTTAGTTTGAGCTAAAAGTGAGTTCAGTCCTTCGAGAAGACCACAAACCCACCAGTGTTGAATACTGACGACTTGAGAGGTCCTTCTCCATGACTCCTTCAGAGGAACCTCCCTCCCCACTTCCTTCTGTGAAAAAGTGACATCGAGATCCAAACACTCCTCTCCATGACCTCTGTCGAGGATATACCACACGGAACAGCAAACAAGCAGCGCTCCTCTTTCTGTTGAATCAATGTGCGTTTCATATTGTGCCTTGGTAAATCAGATAATGGACACCACAGGGAACCCCAAATTCCTCAGTTTATAGACTAAAGAAACAAAACAGCCAAGAGTGGGGTGCATACTTGCAGACTCTGAACTCCAAAGGCTGAGGCTAGAGGATTGTGAGGTCGAGGCCAACCTGAGATACATAGTGAGAGCCTGTCACAAAAAGGGGGTGGGGGGGGCGCGAGGGAAGGGGAAGGGAGGATAGTGAAGAGAAGGAAGGGGGAAGAAAAGGGCAGAGGAAAGGAAGGCAGAGGGGGACTTCGAAACTATCCATACAAAGATGTGGCCCAGTCATCCATCAAACAGTCATTTTACAGCTAAACAAATATGTAGCATGATTAATAAAAACCCAGAGATTGATATTAGGGTTCAACTTGAAGATCAGAAAGCAAAACAACCACCCACTGGATGTTACCTCTACCTCAGTCCAAAATGGCAATCCTGCCTCCAAGAATCCTCAGAATGAGACTGCGTCTGAGAGCTGTCTCCTCCCGTTTTATATTCCTCTCTAGTGTTGGGATTAAAGGCGTGCACCACTACTTCCTGGTTCCTGTGGCAAACTATTGTGGTTACTGGGATTAAAGGTGTGTGTCAACACTGCCTGGTCTGACCAGGCTGACCAATGGGGCTGTTGTACTCTCTGATCTTCAGGCAAGCTTTATTTATTAAAAATACAAATGAAATATCACTACACAAAGAGAAGGTAATTCATTCTAAAATCTTTTCAGAGACAAGAATTAAATTCTTGATTATCCTAATGTGTCCTTCAAAAAGAAACGTTGCAAACTAAAAGCTGAGAGAACTTCACTGATATTTCAAAACCATGAAGAGCTAAGCCACAAGCATGTGCCACATTTAAACTAATTTCCTTAGATTCTGGAATAACTTGTGTACCAGAGACACAGCTCCCAATATTTCCCAAGCATTGCTTTTGTAGTGGAAGATTGTCATTGCTAGTAAACAGTTACTAAATTCTGATATTTCTTTTTTTATTGTTGTTTAGTTTTAATTAGTTTAAGCCTGTTTCGTGTGTGTGTGTGTGTGTGTGTGTGTGTGTGTGTGTGTGTGTGTATCACCATCATCTCTTTTCATTTCTTATTAATTCTTGGATCCCTGTCACTCTTCACAAATTCCATAGTCAAGGGATGTTTCTGATGTCTTATACACATATTTATTTCTGTAATGTTTTAAACTGATCCTATCGTCTTAAACTATTCTGTTGACCTACGTGATACAGATCCATTTCCTCTCTTGACTGCCTTTTCTCAGCATCTCTCAGATGCTGTCTTCTCTCACTGTCCCTTTCGACACTGATGGGCCATGTTGTTCCCACCTCAATCTTTCTTAGTCAATAATCTCTCCTTGGGCAGCACCATCTGCACCTCGCAGGTTCATCTGTCATCTGCTTGTCTCTGGCCCTCAAATCCACCTCTTCAGATCGGGTCTTCTACCTGATCGGCACATCTTTTAGAAGCTTCTTACTCTGAGTGAGTCATCAGACCTCAGTGTAGAAGTCGTCCCAATGGGGATCTTCACTCTGTCAGGCTTTTCCCTGTTCCCACGTCTCAGTTGCTGTCTGCTAGCTATGTCAATAGGCTAATAATGTCTGCCAGTTGTGGGCACTGATATGTCTGTAATAAACTCCACGTCATCAATGCCTCTTAGAGGGTCTTGTGATGGAGCATCCTCATCGAGTCATCACTGCCTTTCTGATGTCACTCTTTCTAGTAAAGGAAGAGTTGGGCTAGGCTGAGAATGACATTTATATTTTTCTCCACAACTTCCCAGTGTTTGGGCCACTGCTTTACAATGTTAAGTAGTCCCAGTAGCAAAGAACTTACAATTTTGTGTTCTGATTATTTGTCCTTAACATTGATTCCTAACCATCTCACCATCTGTTTATGAGGGCTCTGTTACCATCCTTTATGATGACTGAATCCTAAGGTGATTCTCGAATGACAGAGTTGGGACTGCCACACCCAGCCTCGTGAGGATTGCTTCTGACACACAAAGCCAAGTGTCAGAGACTTCTGCCAAAGTGTAATGACCTTGGAAAGCCACTTAACTCGAAGAGCAAATTTTCTCATTTGCCAAATGAACCTAATCATAGTTGTTTGCCGTCCTCAAGGGGTGTTGTGTGGTAGAAACGGGTTTTGGTATTTTACAGACTTGCCTGTGCTTGTGCGATAGAAATAACTTGCTCCCTTTGTCTCCTTCTCTGAAGGGAGGGCAGGTTAACGATCACTTACCCTCCCCGTCATCAGGATCCAAAAAGACTAAGCAGGGTGGGCGAGACAAAAACACTGAGCCTCCACTGTGTTTTAGAGTCGTCTTTTAACATCTTTTAAAAGTTCCTTCCTGGGCGGGGAAGATGGCTAAGTATGAGGGACCAAGTTTGGATCTCCAGAACCCATGTAAGAGCTGGGTAGGAATGACAGTCACCTGTATTCAGATACTGAGGAGGCAGAGATAGGAGATCCTCGGGGCAAGCTGAACTAGCAGGAATCAGGGAGCTCCTCGTTTATTATAAAGGCCCTGGCTCTACAAATAAACTAGAAGATATGCAATGTTATCGCCAAGCCTCTACACACTTGTGGATGGGCATCCACATACATGCACATGTGTAAACATGCATACAAACACATATATACATGCACAGAAACAGAAAGGTGCCTGAAATGACGACATTTCAATACGGAAATTGGACAGGGACCTGAGGACCTGTTCCTTGCTCAACTTTTGTGTCTCAGATGAAACCCATGAGCTGGGAAAGGGGGGAGCAGCTTGGGAACCCATGCATCCATGAGCTGCCTCAGTTCAGTCCCTTCCAGGGTGGCCTGTGTCTGAGAGAAGTTTAGGATCAAAAGAAACCCCAAACTTTGAGTGGGTTGCTAGTCATTTCTTTAAAAAAAAAATCCACCAGAATTGGAAAGAAAAAAACATTAAGAAAATGGCGACATCCCATTTGTTTTGTAGTAATATTATATTAATATGATTCAGAGTTAAATAAATAATATCAACCTCATAAAATCTTAAATAGAAGCTTGTTTTCCTCTTATTTACTTTTTGTTGTTGTTTTGAGACAGGGCCTTACAGTGTAACGTTGGCAGGCCTGGAACTTGCTTTGTAGACTAGGCTGGCCTAGACTTGGCAGGCCTTGAACTTAGAGAGGTCGTTCTGCTTCTGCCTCCTGAGTGCTGAGACTACAGGTCTACACTGCCATGCCCAGCTTCCTCCTGTTTAGTTTGATGTAATAATACACCTGTGCCAAAAAAGATCATATATCCACTGTGTGGTGTTCATATTTTGATTAGAATTTTCCTGAGCTTAGATTAAGTTTCATGAAGAAAAGAACTTTCCTATTCTCTCTTTTTTCTTCAGAATTCCCAATTTGATGTTAATCTGGCATCCTCATTTATAGTCATGGGGAAATGCACAGTACACCCCATCTAGTCTCATTGTAAGTTCCTTTACCCATTGCTGAACAATTCTTTTCCTTTGCTCTTTGGCCTTGGGTGACAAGTCAGAGTTCCTCAAGAAAGTCAAGTTTTCATAACTGGGCAAGAAATAATTGAACTCACAAACCTCATGCACTGTGAGGTGCGTGGCAACCACATGGCTCACAGCAGACTCAGTACTGGCTCAACCTGAGATCCCATCACCCTCGCTTAGATTTAAAACGAGTCTTTGTTCAATGATGGACTCATGTCTTTACCTAGGATGGCAGGTGATTGCCCAAACACTGAGATTTCCTGAGTAGAATCAAAGACTCATAGTTGGTGGCTTCCCTGTCTTAGTCTAAGCCCAAGAATGCACAGCCTCTGAAGACCTTTTTCATGGGGATTCTGTTTTCAGGAAGGGATTTAGTAAGTCATGTCTGGTTTGGGTTTGTTAGCAAGTGTTTTATTTCACCTTGCACCTAGAGAAGCCAGGGCAGGAACTCCAGGCGGGAACTTGAAAACAGGAGCTGATGCAGAGGCCGTGGAGGAATGGTGCTTACCGGCTTGCTCTTGGAGCTTTGCTCAGTCTGCTTTCTACACACCCCAGGACCACATGCAAGGATGGCACCACCCACAATGGACAGGGCCCTTCCCTGTCAATCACCAACTAAGACAATGCATCACAGACTTGTCCACAGGCCAGCATGGTGGGAGCATCTTCATCAGTGGGGTTTCCTCTTCCCAAATCACTCTAGCTTGGGCTAAATTGGCCCAAAGCCAGAGAGCGCAGTATCAGACCCAGAAAGACAGATGTTAAATGTTCTCTCTCATATGTAAGACTCAACTTCAAATATTCAGAGTTGAGTGTTCAATTCAGAGTGTGTGTGCTAAAGCCAGGAAGGAAGGAAGGTATCATTGTTGTTTAAGGGAGAGGGATTGTAGACACAGGTGATATGCAGGGTGGGGAGATGAGGGGAAGGTTTGGAGTGGGAAGAGGATGTCAAGGTAGGACAGATGTCAGATGGTGAGGAATAAGTAGCATAAAGGGTGTTTTTAAAAGTCATTTAGAAACATACTATTTCATAAGCTTCCTAAGAAGTATAATCTAAAAACAGAAAGGTTAATTGGAGTTAACCTACACAGACACAAATTGTTCTTCCCAGAAAGCATAGGTATTAGACAAAAAGGACAGGACAGATGTTTGAACATGCATTGGAGTTGTTAATCAAGGGGTCCCAAAGACCCCCCCAAAAGAAGAATATAGGCTATTGTCATTACTCTAGATTGTCAATCAGAACTTGTTGGCAAGACCCTCTTAAAGACACTGCATCCTGTGGTCACAGGACATGGAAAACTCATGCTAGTACCAATACAGAAGCTTCCTGCCTTCCAGATAGCTTTCACGGTGCTAGAAGAAGCTACCAAGGCTGCTAGGAGAGACATCGTCAACAGACTTGCCCAGCTGTGAATGCTGCAGGCTGCAATAATGAGCGACTTGGCACAGTATGCCTGCCGGTGCATTAGTGATGTGAGGGTCGTGGGAGTAACCAGTAGCTTTTTGGTTGGATTTAAGGCCCACTCTAGGAGAGGATCCCGTGTCAAGACTGTTAATCTACCCAGGAATCTATGGCCCAAGCATGCGCAGCCACTGATTGCCTTTTCCACCAGGGAGACTTCAGTTTTCAGTAAGAGATTTATTTACTAATTGATGTCTGTCTTATGGTAAATTTTTTACTCATTTTTCTCATGAGATAGTTTAACAGGCGCGTACAACAAAACAAAATTGAAGGGTGGGTAAGATGGCTCAGTGGGTAAAAGTGCTTGCCACCCAAGACTGATGGCTTGAGTTCTCTCCCCAGAGCTCCTAAACACTGTCCTCTGCTCCACAAGCACGTGGCTTGTATGTTTCCATACTCTCGCAGAGATAATAACAACAATATTATTTTTTAATCTAAGACTGTCTAGAAACTATAGTCCCCATGTTCTGCTTTTTTATAAGCTGATGTTTGTGTGACATCAAACCTCATAAGAGAGCTCACGTATGCCATAAAACCTATCAAGCCAGAATCAGCTGGTTTTCCTATAGCTTGGAAGGAACACTACAGTGTACGTCTGCCATTTCTTCTGGGTTTGTTTCTATTTTTAGTGACTATGACTCCATTTTTAGTATTGAATATGTAACTGTGGTTCCATATTCTGACACAGTAAGAGACAAGTGGAAACATTTGACCCTAGATTATTCTCCTTAACTCAGCTCTAGGCCCCTGTCGAAAGTGGACTGTGACCAAAGATGTTTACATCCTAATCCCCAGACCCTGTGAAGGTGTTTCCTTACAGGACAAAAGGGAGGAACTTGACAGACATGATTAAAGTTGCAGGTGGGATCAGTGTGGTCATAAGAGATCTAAGGAAATGGGACGCAGGTGTATCTGAATCAGAAAAAAAAGAGCAAGCAGAGGCGAGAGAGAGAGAAGGAAGGATTAGAGATGCTGAGTGGCCTACTTTAAAGATAGAGGCTGGCTCTGCAACCAAGGAACACAGGCTGCCTCTCCAAAGATGAGGAAACAGATTATCCGGGAGGGATAACCCAAAAGACACATTTCAAACTTGCAACTTCAGGAATGAGGATAAACTGTGACTGTTGTAAGCCTCTGAATTCATGGTATCATGGTGGCAGCAACGGTAAGGTAGTACAACTCTGGTTTGGTATTGTTTCTGTCAAGAGGAGAATAGTACAGACGTAAGACTGGGAGAAAGGACGCACTCAGCACTGATCAGCCCATAAAGTAGTGTAGATTTTGTTTTAAGTGCTTGTTGAATTTCCACCCATAAATTCAGAAGGGGCCTATTCACAGGAGTAGAGCACAGGCAAGCAATAGTTGAGCCAGTGGCTGCCAGAGACTGTGCTGGGTGAGCACGGGGGCAGGAGCAGCATCGTGTGCAGCCCCCGTGGGTTTCACCAACTCCTGCACCTCGTTTATGACTTTCTTTTTGAAGCAGTGCCTTAAGTAGCCCAGGCTGACTGGATCTCACTACAGTAGCCAAGGGTGACCTTGAAGTCCTAATCCTCCTGCCTGTGCCTCCACACCCAGTTCACATGGTGTTAGGGATGGAGCCCCCAGCTTTGTGCTTGCCAGGCGAGCACTCTGCCAACTGAGCTACCTTCTCAGCGCCTTGTTTCTAATTTCATGATGTGCATTTAAAAATTCATCACATTGTGTGTACCTTGGGGTTACAACATGATGTTCTGAGGCAAATACAGATGGTACGGTGGTCACCATAGTGAGGCAGGTTAGCGTGTTCACCCTCTCTATGGCGAGAGCAGCTAAAATCTACACTGAAAGTGATCAGAACACAATACTGTTCTATCAGCTTTGTTCTCTGGTAGTGCATTAGAGGCTCTCAATACACATTTTAGCAAAATCAGTCGTTGTCAGCACTCCAAACCAAGGCTCTTGCCTGGTGCACCAGAGCACACCAGTCCTTCCTAAAGGGCTCCTTCCCTCAGGAGCAGCTTGGTGCGGGCACCCTGCAGAGCCTCGCAGGCGGCAGAGCTGGGCAGGAATCTGGCCTGTCATTAAGAAGCCAAAGCAGGGAACACTCTGACATTGTGGGTGAGTTGTCATTGATTGGGAGAGAGAGAGAGACTTCATCATTTGGGTACCTGAACATACGAATAAAAATAGATTTTTCTAAGAAACATAAAGCAGTCTCAAATGTCTGCCAGGACTGTAGCTGCTTGAGAGGAAGGAAGGAAGGAAGGAAGGGAGGAAGGAAGGAAGGAAGGAAGGAAGGAAGGAAGGAAGGAAGGAAGGAAGGAAGGAAGGAAGGAAGGAGAAAAAATGGAGACTAAGGTTTTTTAACTGACATGTAGTAATTGCATATTAATAGGGTTCGATTTGGTAATAACAAATGCATGCAACACGTAGGCATAGGGGTCAAATGGCGGTAATTAGCATGTCGTCTCTATCATTTCCTCTGTTCTAGAATGTCATACAATATGTAGTCGGTTATTGTGAGCCATGGTCAACTCACTGTGCCTTGCACACCAGAACTCAGTCCCTCTGTCCCACCATGTTTTCGTCCCATCCTCACAACAGCAAGATATGCGAACAGCCCAGCTTGCCACCAGTGGTACTGCCTATCAGCAGAGAAACCCAAAGGGATTTCCCAGGATAGGGTTGTATGCCCACTGGCTTCTGCTTGTTTCTATCTGGGGAGTGGGGGGAGCACAACTGGGGGAACGCGAGAGGAAATCATCCAGGCAGCATGTCCCATTCAGGTGCCTAAAATCAGGCAGCAAGCTGCCTTCAGGAACCCAGGGCACAGCCCAGTGGCACATTGTGCTTGAGGAGCTGGTGTTTCTCCCTTAACTGGCTCCTCTCTTCCATAAGGGTTACAGGCAGTTGTGAGCTCTCCAACATAGGAGCCGGAACACAAGCAGTATGTGCGCTTAACCACTGGGACATTTCTCCAGTCCCAAGACACAAGTTTTTTTTATCAGTTATATGGTTGTAAAACTCTTTCATCCATCTGTCTGTTGTCTTTCCATTCCTTTGGATGGCATATGTTCTTTGGCATCTTCATACATGGACAGCGTGCAGTCTGATATCTTCATACATGGACAGCACGCAGTCTGATATCTTCATACATGGACAGCATGCAGTCTGATATCTTCATACATGGACAGCATGCAGTCTGATATCTTCATACATGGACAGCACGCAGTCTGATTTCTCTCCTTCCCACCCTGTTCATCCCTGGAGTGTGGTTGGCCTACCAGGGACCACACACTTTAGAGAATTGTCTCTCCTGCAGGAGCTGTCCACTACCCATAGCTCCTCAGTTAGCGGTGGAGGTTTATGAGCCCCTCCCTCCTTCATGGTGGAATTGGTCTTGTCTGTCTTGTGCGATGATCACAGGGTCTTGTTGCATCAAGAAGACACTTGATCTGGTCCTCCCTGACTCTAGCTCTGAAAACATGTCTGCCCCCTTTCTGCAATGGCTCTGAGCCTTGGGTGGACAAGGATGGTAGGATCAGTGTCCATTTGTGCCTGACCACTCCACCGATGCTTATTCTCTAGACCTTGGCCAGTTGTGAGTTTCTTCATTAACTGCCATTCACTGAACTAAGAGACTTATCTGATAAAATGTGATTTTTTATCCCTTTGTGAGCATATAGATAAAAATTCAGAGGGGAGTTTAATACTATGTCCATTTAGCTAAATAATAGTACTAGTATCATCCCTGGGGCCTATGAGCTCCCAGCCATGGGTCCTTTGCCAGATTTGTAGTACCAGGTATGTGTTTCTTCCTCTGGAATATGCTTTAAATCCAATCAGGAAGCAGTTGGTTGCCCCTCTAATACTTGTTCCACTATTGCACCGTGAGCATTTCTTGCCTTGTTGACAGTGAAATAACTTACAGGGATCACATCTAGGTGAGACTCTTCATGGATTTATCCCCCACAAGCATGCACATCACCTTCCATAGCTTATGAAAGCTAGCCAACATGGAGTAAGCTTCCTGGTTGTACCTACTTGATTTCTCCATGTCCGATGACTTCAACAATGAGACATTTATCCCATGGAATACTCTGAAACCATCAGAAACAGTAAGGGTTTTCAGTGGACTTCTATTGAAGACATACAGGATAAATTACTTATTAAAAGCAACATTTGGGACCGATGGCATAGCTCAATGGTAGAATACCTGTATAACATGTGCAAAGGCTTGACCTCCACCTACAGCACTGCAGAGAGATGGAGTGTTGCATGGTAGATTAGACTTCTAAAATTCATGTATTAAAAAATAAATGCCTGGGGCTGGAGAGATGGCTCAGAGGTTAAGAGCATTGCCTGCTCTTCCAAAGGTCCTGAGTTCAATTCCCAGCAACCACATGGTGGCTCACAACCATCTGTAATGGGGTCTGGTGCCCTCTTCTGGCCTGCAGGCATACATACAGACAGAATATTGTATACATAATAAATAAATAAATATTAAAAAAAAATAAATGCCTATCTTTTCATATTGACAGATGGGTATAAAATAAGAAAAGTATATAGAATGAGCCTGTGATTGATAGAAAAGGCTATCTTCCAAATTCCCCAAAGATGTCCACAATACCAGAACTTGCAATATGTTACCTACATGGCAATGAACACTTAAAGCTACAGATAAAATTAAGGTAGCTAGTTAAAGTAGAGGTTAAGGTGAGTGTGCTGGAAACACTTGATCCAAGAAGTTTGAAGCCAACTTGTGGAATATAGTAAGAGTGTATATGTGTGTGTGAGTGTCTGTCTGTCTATCTGTGTCTCTGTGTGTGTCAATGTGTGTGTGGATAGATAGATAGATAGATAGATAGATAGATAGATAGATAGATAGATAGATAGATAGATAGATAGATAGATAGATGATAGACAGACAGATAGATGTGTGTGTGTGTGTGTGTGTGTGTAATATGTAATCTTGAATGTCCCACAGTGCTCAGTGAATATACAAGGGCCCTTCTAAGTGCAGTTGTTCAGCTTGACGGATTCAAATGCCATTACTGGTTTTGAAGATGGGGAAAGGGTCAAGGAATGTAGGCAACCTTGAAGCAGAAAAGGCCAACGAATAGATTCTTCCCTACAGACTACAGAAAGGAACACACTGTGAACCCCTGGTTTTAGACCAGAAACACCAGTTCATACTTCTTGTCTCTAGATCCACAAGGTACTTGTCTTAGGGTTTCTAATGCAGCAACAAAATTCCATACTAGCATGCAAGATACAGGGGAGATGAAGAGAAAGGACAGCAAGAACAAATAAGTGAGGCAGACCTTATTATGAAAGACACTCAGTTGTCCTGTGTGGTACTCGGAAGAGTGAGGGAAACCAAGCCTGAGCGGGTACTTAGTTTGGATTCCGGAGGACAGGAACAGGCTACTTGGGGCTTGGATGGATTGCTGAAGATTTGAGCTTGATTTAGTAGTCTATGAAAATCCCTGAATTCTTTGGATTTGTTGTGGAAAAAAATGGATTAAATTATCTCTGGAGATTAATCCTTGAGTGCAAAGAGTTCAAGGGGACAAGACTAAGAGCATGCCCCAGAACTGAGGACAGAAGAGAAGCAAGGGGCAGAATACAGATGGGACTGTGGGAGGACTGTGGAGCCTAGCTCTGGCGGGGTTGGTGGGAACCCAGCTAAAACAGGCAAGGGAGTTGACCTGTCAAAGTGAAGCCAAGCGTGAAGGTGGGAGCAGGCTGGGATACAGTGGTCTCACATACAGCAGGTGTCACATGAGCAGTGGGACAGGAGTGATTGGCATGGCTTTCCAATGGATGGAACTGAGCGCAGTTGTGTCTCCATGGCAGGACCCGCTCTGTGGACAGTCCACCTCCTCTGCTAAGCACTGGTTATCCTTGAGATAACAGCTTATTATTCTTCCCCACAACCATGCAGCCTATCCTGTTTCACTCATTTTCCTCCGGCATCTTCCTCTCCCATGAGTTTTTAAGGTGTGCCTCTTCTTTGAGCCCATTATGCAATCTCTACCTATCATCTATCCAGTTCCCCCTCTTCTCTCTCACTCTCTCTGCTGGACTGTTCTCTGAAAAGATACCCCGTCACCCAAGGAATCAGCACTCAAGAAATCTGCTAATGTAGAACCTTCCATCAGAAAGTCTTCTCTTTCCTACATCAGCTAAAATGAGAGCCATGACCTACCTTCAATGTGCACCATAAATGCTAATTAGTTCAAAACTCTGATATGCACAATTAAATTTTATCTTATAGATACAATGTCTTTAATCAGAAGGTTTCTTTAGAGGAAAGTCTCCTTGACCATAATGTGGCATTGAGGGCTTGCCAGAAGTAAAAATGGAAGAATGCATGGAAGAGGCTATAGACTTTGAGAAGACTCCTTCCACAGATATATCTTCATGCACTAGCCACCCACCCATCTCCAAAGATAGCCATCCCTCCAGGGAGCCGACGCTTGATCAGAAGAGCTCCTTCTGGTCAACCTTTTTCCCAAGGCCAGGGAACATTGCTGGTTTAGTTGTATAATTCTCCAAGAAACAGTACTTAATAACACTGGAATGCAACATTTGATACCCAGGGCTTTCAGTCCCTTTCAATTTTATCACAAATATAGAATACCTCACAATTGAAATACATTTTCCCAGTACCCAGAATCTGCATGCAAAGACTCCTGAAACCCTTTTGTGTTTTTCAGGAGTTAGGTTAACAAGATTGTAAGAAAACTCCTACAGAAAAGGCTTAGAACTTCTCTGCTTTCTTTCCTTCAATGTGGAGTAATAGCCAACAGGACACAAAGAAATTTATTTTGAGACTTATCCTTCTATAAGCTATGTCCCATCTCTCGGGCCACAAATGCATACTCCTCTACCATGTCTGCCTTGATGAAGTTACCTACATTTTTCTTCTTCATTTTCTCTCTTATTTTACTTTTGTGTGTGTGTGTGTGTGTGTGTGTGTGTGTTTATGGTGGTGTTTGTGAAAGCCAGAAGAACCAGAGTTATAAGTGGTTGTGAGCTGCTGGAAGCATAACTTGCGTCCTCTGCAAGAGCAGCAAGTTCTCTTAGCCACAGACCCTTCTCTAGCCCCTCCTTGGTTCCAGTGTATTTCCTTTCTGTGCAGCTCCTACTGTTTTCCTCTTTGGAACACACCTGCTGGTCCTTAAATGACCTATCTCTGTTCAGGACAATTCCATCAGAGAGTTCAGCTTTCTTTCTGGATGCTTATTTAAGCTTCTTCCCTTCTCTTTCCAAATATCCTGGTCACGTGTATGAGTGGAAACTTTGAGCTATCACTTAAATACTAATTTGTTAATGTATAGAACCTTGAAAAATATTTTATAAGCACACAAATAATATCATTTTCTTGATTACCTATAAGTTTCTTTTTTAGGTGGTCTCTAAGCAGCTGTCACGTAGTTTCCTGGCATATTTGGGGTAAAGTGCTCAAAGAACCGCAGTTAGCATTTGCTCTTTAATGGGTTGCATCTTTCCCTCAGAAAGCCTAAAGACTTCTGTGCCCCTTGGACTTTCATCTTCAGCCACTCAGGCTGCCACTCAGAGGCCGAGGACCCCGGATAAGAACTGGACGAGCCTTCCACTCTCTTCCCTCTTTGTCCCTGGCAGATCTGTGAGCTTCCTTGTGTGCCTGGTGGGGCAGGAAAATTCCTGTTGAAGGAGCTGCGGGTTGAATTCCTGCCGCCCTGCTCCCAGCCGCCTGGCTAGCTTATACCCTAAAATAACAACACACAAACTGTATTCATTTAAACACTGCCTGGCCCATTTCTATTAATGTGTGTACCACCAAAGTGCGCTTACCGGGAAGATTCTAGCCTACGTCCATCCTGGGTCGGAGCTTCATGGCGTCTGCCCCAGAGAGCAGAGCTAAGGCGTATCTGACCTCACTTCCCTTCTTCCCAGCATTCTATTCTGTCTACTCCACCCACCTAAAGCCTGGCCTATCAAATGGGCCAAGGCAGTTTCTTTATTAGCCAATGACCTTCCTCCATCAAATTCCCAGTTGAGGGTTGAGTTGCCTTGGGGAAGTATCCAGTGAAATTGCCTTTGTTTTAGGTTCCAGGGATGGGAATCCAGCCTGTGCTTCTTCTGCTCACCACATACGTAAGGAATGTGATGGAGGGAGAGTTGTGCGTGGGCTCTGAGGTCAGTCACTTCCTGTCACTCATGGTTAAGAGACTGTGGATAGCTGATAAACCCACTCGTGAAGAGTGAGGATAGCTGACACTTCACCACAGCATTGCTGTGAAACCACTCCCATGGGAAACACCAGCCACAAGGTCTGATAATGGTGTCGGCAACTACTGTCATGCGTCATGGTGAATGTTGTTACCATGGCCATACAAAATTAAATGTCTTTCATACTCTGCCACTGGCCCTGTCGAAGAATAAAACTTACCTTGTGGAATTGTAGGAGGTATGACATTTGAGACTATGAAGAGAATAATATATTAGCCAATCAAGTGTCGCGTTGTAGCCAATGCCAGGAGGGCAGTGAGAATCTCAGGTGCTACTCTGGGAAGCTGTTTAACTGCCTTCCTAAGCTAAGTGTTAGTGGAGAGCGGCAGCGCACATGCAGTCCCAACCCTTGGGAGATGGAGGCAAGTCAACAGTTCAAACCCAGCCTCGGGTACATAGCGAGTTCCAAGCCAGCTTGGACTACATAGCAAGACGCTGTAGAAAAAGCAAACAAAAAGGGAGAGTAGGAGGAGGGACAAAGGACTAAACTGAGTGCTCTGAGGAAAGAACTCACCTTGTGTAACAGAGAGAGGAAGTGCAGCTCAGAGGTAGGACAGCCCACCTAATATGCACAAGACCTTAGGTCCAAGCCACAGTGACAGAAAGCTTAGAAGACAAGCCCTACGCGGGATCATGATCAGGAGTCGATGAAGTGTCTGAGTCAAAGCAAAAGTGTGTGTGTGTGTGTGTGTGTGTGTGTGTGTGTGTGTGTGTGTGTGTTCACTAGCTTATTAAAAAGCAAGTTTCCCTGAGGTGTTTTTCATATATTTAGTTTCACCCAAGCCTCCCCTCTTCTTTGCTGTGACAGTTTTGGCTCACAGCAAGGCAAGCAGCGGGAACACCAGGCATGTCTGTTCTTGTTCTGACTGCCATGTGCTCAGGACCCCAGGGAGAGCCATCATCATGGAAGACTGTGTCACTGAGGAGTAGGGTCCAGAACCTTTTGATACCAGCAGTAGGTCCTTCCTTGAGCTGTGAGCTGCAACCCCACGCAGTGCCCTGGCCTGCTCAGTTTCCATATAAACAGCTTCGATAGCTGCTAAAATATCTGGGAACAGAAATGGCTTGAAATTAAGACAAAAAATGACAGCAGGAGCCCAGGATAGATGGTCACAGAACTGACAACTTCTCTTCTAGATACAGACACGACGGAAATATGCACACACACAGGCACCAAAAACGTGTAAAATATTCATTGCAGGATTATTTTAATAACTTCCAAGTGAGAACTGCTATCAACAACAGAATAAATTTGGTAAGGACTGGGCAGAAAACCCTGGGATTCTTTTTCTCTTCCCATCATTAAGGGTCACGACTTACATACTTTTTTCCCAAAAATGTATTTTATTATTTGAAATTATGTGTGCATGGCTGTTTGTGTGCAGATAATTCCACATGTATGCAGGAGCTGGAGTCAGGGGAAGTTGCTTGACAAGGGCGCTGGGACCTGGCACTGTAAAAGAGGAGAATATATTCTTAACTGCTGAGCCGTGTCTCCCACCCCCAAGACTGACACCCATACAACCAAAGACAAGATAACAAGAGGAGAATGTGTCAAGTTTATTTAATCAAAGTCTTACATGACATAAAAGCTTTTGAGTGGAGGAGACCCAGAGGCCTAGGAAAAGCTATCGGTTTTTGTGCTTTGCTTCGATGAAGAACAGACAGGTGTGTAGGACCGTTATAGAGTCAGAGCACATGATTTTATATGCTCGCAAGTTTGGGGTGCGGGATCAGCATCCCTTCCCCCCTCCATGGCGAGAAGGGGGCTGTCCTAATCATGTTCTTCCAGCCACAGCTGCTCTGAGCTCAAGGGTGTGGCGGTTCTTTCATATTGAGGGGGTTCTTTGGGTCACATCCTCCCTGACCTCTTACAATCTTCCCGCCCCCCTTCTGCACTCTTCCCTGAGTCTCGAAGGGAGAGAATGCAGTGTGGATGCCCCTCTTATAGTTGAGCACGCTGCAATGCTCTCTGCGTGCTGACCAGCTGTGAGTTTGTTTCTCTTGGTCCCATCTGAGAGCTGCACTAATCAGGGGGATGAGAGAGAGAGATTTAGTTAGTGGTTTGACACTATATCTACTCAGCAAAATAATAACGATAAGTTCACCCTTGAGGCCTATGAACTCCCCAACTATGGATTCTTGTTCAGATTTATGATACTAGGCATGTATTTCCTCCTATGGAGCAGGCCTTACATCCGATC
Organism: Microtus obscurus; assembly: GCA_963919715.1. NCBI lineage: Eukaryota > Metazoa > Chordata > Mammalia > Rodentia > Cricetidae > Microtus > Microtus obscurus. Next base: position 4,951,229 of record CAWTZC010000768.1, read on the forward strand.
AGAAAGCATTTGTTTCCCCTATAACATGGGTGTCACTATTGCACCTTGTTCATATCTTGGCATACTGGTCTTTACTGTACGGAGTTCCTAGCTGGGTAAACCTGCCGTTGACTTTTCTCCCCCAGGAAACCTGCATTGCGCTTTCTGTTAAGAGGCTCCTTGGTCAGTACCAACTTGATTTGTCTGTATGAAAGAGCCAAATATGTGGTGTCTTCAGCAGTAGAGTCTTGCCATCCAGTTCTTATAGGCAACAACACCCTGTAATGGTTTGGGGTCTCTGAGGCACCCTGGACCAACAAGTCTAAGGAGGGGACCCCACAGCTGGTACTGGGCTTTTTATTGGGCAGATATGGCTTTTGGGAGGGGCATTATCCCCTGTGCAGGGTAGCTCCAATTAGGCTATTTCACCTTAATAAACATGCACATAGCTAGGAATTTTATAAATAGTCGGTTTTCATACAGCTTTCTCAAGCATCCCTAATGTTAGTTCTCCTTCCCCCACCCCGTTCTCTTTCCTCCCCTCTCCTCCCTCCCCTGAATCAGTGCTCCCTTTGAGCATCCCGTTCCCCCTCTTGGATCACCTGTGTTCCACTGTCCCCCTCCCTGTGGAGGTTTGTAAAGAAGTTAGGGCAATAACACCAAGAGGATGCTTGGGCTCTTTGTCAAAATTTCCCTTTTATGATCAGCCTCTCCTCCCAGCAGCCAAGGGGGAAGTCAGCAATCCTCAAGACAAGTCCTTCTCCCAGGTGAGTTGTCGCTTGCCACTGCGCAAGTCCAGCCATCGGTAACGAAACCTCCGCCATCTCAGACAGAGACGATGCTAAATAAGTTTTGAAGGATGTTGCTGCCCTAAATAACCATTTAAACATCACCAGGGCTTAAAGAGGGCTGAGTGGGTAAAGTGCTTGTTATCCATGTGTGGGGTTCTGAGTTCAGAGGCCTGCACCCATGTAACAGCCAACTATGGCAGCATTCACCTATAACCTCAGCACTGGGAGGCGAACACAGACAGATCTCCGTAGCATACCGGCCAGCCAGACTAGGCTAAAAGAGAGCTCTGTATTTAGTGAGAGACCCTGACTCAAAAAATAAGGTGGAGAGTAGTTGAGGAAGACACCCAGTATCAACTTCCGATCTCCATATCTGTACATATGGGCAGCCTCACCTCTACATACGTGCATACACATACATGTGTACAAAGAACGTTACCAAAAAGGGCTGAAGATGTGGCTTCATAGGAGACCACTTGTCCAGCATGCCCAAAGTCGTGAGTTAAATCTCCAGTATAGCAAAGAGCGGGGGAAAACCATGTGGACATTCTGTCCACCCATCTTTGACGTTCCGTGCAGTGGGCACAGCACACATGACTTCTCAGTCTTCCGGCTTCCCAGACTCCCTTGCTACCATTCACCACTTCAGTCACTTCCTGATGGATGACCTTGTCACTAAGACAATGCAACTCCACTCCAAAGGTCCAGCTTCTTCCTCTAGCCTCTGCACAATTGCATAGACACAAATACACGTAAATTTAGATTAAAATAAAGTCCTTCTTAAAAAGAAGACCTGGGCATGGTGATGCATATCTTTAATTGCGTTACTCAAGAGGCAGAGGCAGGTGGATCTCTAGACATTCAAAGCCAGCCTGCTCTACATGGTGAATTCTAGATCAGCCAGAGCTACGTGGTGAAACCCTGTCTTTTAACTGGGGGAGTAAGGAGGAGGAAGGGGGGAAGAGGAGAGCATACACTGGACACAAAGAAATCTTAAGTTATTGACCAGGCATTTCTTATGGCTTAAAGAAAAAGCCTGAATTTTTGTACACAAGAACTCACTAAGAGAAGCATCCTGGCATGGAGTTATTCGAACAGCTTAGAGATGCACGGAAACCCTGCCGTTGGCAGTGTCTGCTACACTCCCCTCAGACAGCTGCTGGAAATGCTTCTAATAAGTGGGAGGGAGAAGGTGGGGTGGCAGCTGCTGAGACATGGCAGGGGAGGGAGCTGCCTAATTTGGGGGTAGAAAGACTAAGCGAGAATCTGGTTTCTTGGCTCGGAGTCCCGACCACAGAAAAGTGTATTTTGGTTCTTTCTGTGACTTTTAAACTTGGCAATTTATAACTCGTAACATCTGGCTGTCGGGCTACGGGGAAACATTAGCAGAGACTATCTCCTTCCATGTTCTACCCGAGTTAACGTATCACCTGCCTTTGCCGCTCCCAGAACAGAATAAAATCCTTTCAAAATAAATAGCACTTACCAATCTGTTCGAGTTGAATTTGGCAAGGCTTTTTTTCAGTGGGGCAAGAAGTTATTTAAGAGAATTGCAGTTAGTTTAGCATAATAGTTTTAGCTAATTAATTGTCTTCTCCAAAAGCAAACTGGAAAGTGAGATCACCAATCCAAACTGTCGACGCGGAGCTGCTCTAGGAACCCTGTTAAACAACTGTCCTGATATTTGTCACCAGGATGTTAACTGCCACTCACGTGTGTCTTCTCTCATCCTGGGTATGAGACTCTGTCCCAGGCTCCTGGCACAGATCTGGTACACAACAGAGGCACTTGCCTGGCTACCGTGATGGAGAGAGAAGAGTAGCATGCTCGCTGGTCCAGTTCAGCCTCTCTCGGTGAATACAACCATCACTAACTACTACCCAGATTCACAGCTCAATAAACCCAGCTTCTCTACAAATTCTCTCATCCTTGCAAGTTGTTTTTTTTTTTTTAAAAAAAAAAAAGGTTATTTTTTGAAGTAGTTGTAGGTTCAGAACAGAACTGAGGAAAACATTCCACATCCTTTCTAACCCTCCATCCACTTCTCAGAAAGGGTGAGGGAGGGGACGGGAGGAGAGAAGGGAGAGGAAACTATATGTAAAATTTAACTAAAAAAAAATCTTAAACACATTAAGTGAGCTAAACAGAGGCAAAGAACAGAAGAGGCACAGCCTACACAGGGAGACGGGGGAGGGTGAGACAAGAGGACTGTGTTTGCCGCTTTATGTGCCTTCTCCCCGTGTCCTTCAGACTCCGCCCAGACAGTCTCATCCAGTATAACATAATCGAACATGTCATTTACTATTGAACCTTTCCAATTTTCTTACACTTAGTAGCATACATGGAAAGTCCTTCCATGGCCTTTTAATGTCTGTGAGTCCAGATCCAAGGGAACCTCTGCTGCGCCCCACATACACATGTGCTCATGTATACAGACTAGTAAATAATTTAAACTTTTTTTTAAAGCCATGAGTAAGAACTATGAACTCACCTATAAGGGCAAACACACCAGAATAATGGCAAGTCTTTGATCAGCAACCCTAAAAGCCAGGAGAGCAAGGAACAATATATTTCAAGCCGATAAAGAAAATAATTGCCGGTCACGATTGCTATATCCCGCAAAACTAACATCTAAAATTAACAGTGAAATAAAAGGCGTTTTAAAACAAAGACAAAGGAACAAAACTAGAAACCAGTAGCAGGAAAAATAACAGACACTGCACAAATTCTTGGGGACTGAGAAACACATTGTTGGATGACAAGTGTTGACTTTGAAGAACCCAGGGAAGACATGTTGCAGTTCCTAGAATTAAACAGAAATCAAAGTACAACTTGCCAGAATGTTCTGAATACCCATAAGGCCGTTCAAAGAGGAAAGTTAGAGCTGCATGCCGAGGCTCACTCTAAAACATCATGGAGATTTGACAGTTGGGACTGGACACCCAAGGTCATTTCTTCCCTGTGTTCTAACTGGTTGTAGCGTCCTTGTATGGTTTCCTTCTGATGGAAAGGGTTGGGAGCTGCGCTCTCTGTGGGTATATGGATAGCCATCTATAGCACAAACCCTGCACAATTCAGGGAACGCTGTGGAAGAGGGGGCGGAAAGAGCACAAGAGCCAGAGGGCCAGGAATGCTGCTGTGTGATTGGGTCTCCAAGGAATGACAGGGAAGCTACACCCATGATACCTCAACAGTGTGGCTGCCTGAACAAGCCCTGAAGAATAGCACCAATAGAGATGCCGACATGACAGAGAGAAGGATCACTAGGCCCCACCCATAGGCTAGGAACTACAGGCAACTAAGAAATGCTAAGAGCAGAAGAAATGGCCTTCTTCGGGGATGAGCCCCCGATTGGTGATTCAGTACTAGGAGGTCAGCCCTGAAACAGTATATACGTAAATAATATTATACAGACAGGCTGTGCAGGGTGTGTGTATATATTTAGGCATTCTATATGTGTATGTGTATGTGTGAGGAGAGAGATCTAAATCACACAATGTATATGTCCTGATCAACAAAATTGCATTTTAATTAAATAATAGGAATATGAAAATCCACAAATATTGAGAAACTATTACAATGACTAGTGCATAGGCCAATGAAGAGATTACAGGGAAATAAATGTATAAATTGTGTGTGAGAGAGAGAGAGAGAGAGAGAGCGCGCGCAGCAATGGTCACTAAGGAAAAAAGGACATGATTTAGAGTGGGAACAAGGGACTTTGAGTACATGGGAGGGGTTAGAGAGAGGATAGAAAAGGAGAAAATGTAATCATATTTTAATTTTTATTGTATTAATTTTTGAGTCAAGGATAGCTGAGGGTGGTAGCACGAACGGATCTCTATGGGTTCGAGGCCAGCCTTGTCTACATGGTAAATTCCAGGCCATCAGAGCTATATAGTGTGACCTCATTTCAAATAAATAAATAAAAATAAAGGTTATCTCAAATAACCTAACAATGGACCTTAATGTCCTGGAAAAACAAGAACAGGCTGAACTTAAATGTATGAAACAGCAAGAAATAACGGAGCTCCAGACAGAAATGAACGAAACAGAAAGTAAATGAGCAATGCCCAGAACCAGTGGGGTAAAAATCCTCTTCCTTGAGGAGAAAAACAAGGCTAACAGACCTCTAATTGAAGGAAGAGAAGACCCAGATTAATACAATTAAGGATGAAAAGAGTTATAACAGAATCCAACAAAATTCAGAGGATCTTTGGGAAGTATTTAGAAAATACAATTTTTAGGCTGGAATGTGAAGACATGAATAATTCTGAGACATTTATGACTACAAAACTTAAGAAGACAGAAACAACCAGACATGGGGCCCTTTAATCCTCGCACTCCTGGATCTCTATTTGTCTGAGGCTGGCTTCGTCTACCTAGTGAGAGCCAGGCCAAGCAGGACTACATAGTGAGACCAGTGTCTGTAATAATAATAACGTTGATTTTAAATTTTAAAACGGGGATTAAGAATATAGCCAGGATTCCCCACTAAGAAGAAAGGAAGGACAGAAGGAAGAAAGGACGGAAGGAAGTAAGGGAGGGAGGAGAGGGATAGGATGAACAATAAGAAAATCTTTGTTTACTGTTTTTATATCAGCACCCATGGTAAAAGATCAAAATATTACAATTCACTCATAATTCTATCTAATTTCAAATTTGTGTTTTTCTCTGAAGTCTGTTAGCTATTTGGGGTCCTGAATCATGAAAATACCAGTTAGGGAGTGTATCTTTTCAGCAAAGCTGGCTGGCTAGGGGTCTGGAGTCCGCGGCAGGTGGCCACCAGATCTCAGCCTGGGCACCTGCCCTGCTCATCAGCTCCTTAGACCCAAAGCTTCGTAGCTTAGTTCCTCATCTGAGAAACAGAAGCCTTAGAAAAAATAATCACATAAACTCAAGTTCCTAACGTCCTCCGATTCTCTCATCAAATCCCCAACGAAAAACACTGTAGCGGTGGTGGCGCACGCCTTTAATCCCAGCACTCGGGAGGCAGAAGCAGGCGGATCTCTGTGAGTTCGAGACCAGCCTGGTCTACAGAGCTAGTTCCAGGACAGGCTCCAAAGCCGCAGAGAAACCCTGTCTCGAAAAACCAAAAAAAAAAAAAAAAAAAAAAAAAAAAAATTACCCTGGTGGTTCCTCTGTGGCTGCGCCAAACCCCTGCTCATTCCTCAGTATACAAGCGCCCCCTGCAGGCGCTCTCCGGAACTGACACGCCAGGGACACCCTGGAGGTTTTCTCCATGGGAACACGCTCAGGCTTCCTTTAGACGTGCAGTGTTTTTCCCACCACTGAGCACCAGTGAGTAGGACAGAGCATAAGCGCCTCTTTCATTAGAGAAGAGACAAAGTCCAGGCGATAAAGACCCACAGAAGAGGAGGGGCTCTCAGGGTCAGAAGACAATAAACAGAGCGAGTCTTAATAGTCTAGACAGCCCCGTGTAAAAGGCAGGCTTTGTTTATGAACTGCCTCCCCTCCGGACTCCACAGCGCTTGCGCTTGTGTTTCGAGCACGTTACTCGTGGCAGTCTTGGAATTTCCCGCAGCAGAGTTATGTAGTCTGTTCTGTTGCTGCCATAGCAGAGACCATTTGAACCAGATGGACTCGTCCCTTTTCGTGTGTTGGTAAAAGGTTCTTCGGTGATTCTCTGTGGAGAGTTTAACCCATCTTCACTAGGTGAATATTATTACCCTGGCTAGTTTTATGTCAACTTGACACACGCTACAGTCATTTGGGAAGAGGGACTCTCGGTTGGGAAAATGCTTCCATAAGCCTGGGCTGTGGGCAATCCTTCAGGGCATTTTCTTAGTGATTGATGTGGAAGGGTCCAGCCCATTGTGGGTGGTGTCATCTCTGGGCTGATGGCCCCGGGTCCTATAAGAAAGCAGATTGAATAAACCATGGTGAGCAAGCCAGGAAGCAGCACCCCTCCATGGCCTCCGCATTAGGGTGCTGCCCCTTTTAAGTTCTCGTCCTGACTTCCTTCAGTGATAAACGGTGATGTGGAGACATAAGCCCTTTCCTCCCCAAGTTGCGTCTGGTCATGGTGTCTCATCACAGCAATAGAAACCCTGACTAAGACAATTATCTTTCTATCCTCTAGCACCCAAACACCAGAAATTACTATAATTTACCTCAACGGGGAATAATGTGTCTAGAAATCATCTTTTCAAGCTAAGTGCTAACCGGAAAGCCTGTGCGATTAATTATAACTCTTCCTACTTGACTGATTCAGCGTGTGTGTGGTCATTTCAATGTTGCTTTGATTTGAGTTACAGTATATTAACGGAGCCTGTTTCTGTTTGCTCACAAACGCTTTGAAATACATTTCTGTCTTGTATCCTGGGCAGTTATACCTCGTGTTCAGAATCTGTGAAGTTGACCGCTCTCCATGTATCCTGGAATCCAGTCTTGTTGTTGATCAGATGAATGAGTTCTTTTGTCTCTGAGTTTCAAAATGGCTTCATTTCTACAGTAAAGAAAATATGATGGGTGTGTGCACACAACTACATTGAAAGTTGTATTTCAAGTGCCTTTTCCTGTGGCCACCTCCAGTGTGTTTATGTCTTAACAGCCAGGGTCAAGTGGGCAAGGCAGAGGCAGTGTTCAGGGAACCAGTCTGGTCATTAAGAGTCAAGTACCTTTCCAAAGGCTTGGGGAAGAGTAAGCAGAGAATGGCCACCCTCTCTCCTCCTCCTTCCTTACCTTCCACCCACAGCAGCGCTGACCAACTCTGTAGGGGAAATGGAGTAGTCGCTGCCAACAGTGTCCTAACCAGGTCCCTGAGTGCACTCCTGAGAGCAGACCCTTCACACTCGCATCTCCCACGCCACACGCAGAGACCCAGGTTCACTGGGACCAAAGTTGAAAACTTCGGAGCATCACACAATTCTCCTTACTCTTAGTCACGAAGTTATCCACATCACTGATACTGGGCAGCTTGTACTGTTGGGCATATCCAACCACACTGCAACACCAAATTTACACGCAACCCATACGCAATCAGTTTTGTGGGTATGGACCTGTACAGTCGTGTGTGTCTGTGTCTGTGTGTGTGTGTGTGTGTGTGCAATGTTTTAAGTAAGTTTATGATTTTTGCATTTGCTATATTTGTAGCTATCCTCGGCCTTGTGTTGGACGTTCCCGGAGTGTCTGCAAGTGAAATTGTCCCAAATGAAGTTTTCATCTTAAGATATTGTAGGCTGCATGGAGTTAACAAATATAGCATGTGTTAACAGAGCCACGTACCCTTTCCCAGTTCCCTGATTTCCCTTTCTGCCTCCCATAGTACCAGTTGGGAAACTGTAGTAGAATCCACACACAGGATGTTGACATCATAGTAAACATCAGAGCGTTTCCAACACCACAAGGATCATCCGGTTGCCCCTGTCGTTCCACACACCTTGTCCCCCTCCCTCTCTTTCCCCAATCTGTTCTCCATTTCTATGATGATTTCTTCTCATATCAGGGGAACCACACGGCATGGAACTTTCTGGAATTTGCTCCTTTTTTCTTTGTTCCCTGCTGTAGATCTACTGCAGTTTATTCAGCCTTCAGTCATCAACAAATCCCTGTGTTGTTTCCAATCTGGGGCTTTTATAAATCAAACCAGTATAAACATTCCCATGAAGTACTTTGAGTTCTTTGTTTGTCTAACAGAAATTCCAGGGGGGGGGGGCAAGGGCTAGGTTGTCTAGTGGTTAGACATTCAGTATTTTTAAGGAACATTTTTATATTATTTTTATATTATCCCATTTTTCCCCTTTCCCTGAATCCTTACCCACATCTGTTGCTGCCTTTGTTGCTGTATTTTAGCCATTCTGGTAAGGAGGCAATGCTGGCTCACGGTGGATTTCTTTTTCATCGTAGTAATGAATAGTGACATTGAAGGTTTTCTCGTGTGCTCATTTGTGAAGTGCCTCTTCATATTTTGCCCATGTTTTTATTGAATTGTATTTTTTAGCATCGGGTTTTGAGAGTATCAGATACTAGGCTCTGTGAGATGGCTGCTTTTCAATAACTCTGAAGGACTTCTGGAGAAGGGGAAGGGGAGCCAGGAGAGAAGGGAGGAGGAGCGGGGAGAGTCACGTGGTCAACACAGTCGCATGATGTGTTTGTGGATGGAAACAAATGTCACCGCAAGACTTCCCCACTGGACGTCTTGTGCAGAGTCTGTAGCCTCTTTCTGACCAGGTCATAATCAAGACAAAGGTTTTAGGTTTTATCAAGCCCAGTTGTTCTCCTTTCATGAATCGTTAGTGCCGTGTCTAAGAACCACCTCTTGTCTCACTGAGAATCCCAAGCATCTTCTTCAGAGTTCCTTCCTAAAGACTTTCTTCAAGCCAGGCAGGGGTGGTGCACGCCTTTAATCCCAGCACTCAGGAGGCAGAGGCAGGTGGATTTCTCTGAGTCTGAGGCCAGACTGATCTACAGAATTGAGTTCTAGGATAGCCAAAGCTACACAAAGAAAACCTGTCTCAAAGCATATTTTTTCCTTCATCATTTTCCATTGTTTTCCACTCAAGCCAGGATCTGTTTCTGAATACGTTTTAAACTTAGGTCAGACTTCTCCCTGCCAGAGATTGTGCACATTCTCCTAGCACCTTTGTTTAGAAGACAGTCCTCCCTCTAGCACACTGGCTTTGCACTGTCAGCAGTAGTCAGTTCAAGACACACATGGGTTTCTTCTGGGAGGCTTCATTCCCCTCTGCTCATTCCTTGATTATTGGCATGACAGAGAATGTCTTGCTGACTGTACCTGCATGGTGAGTCATTGAATAGAGTAAACCCTCACGCAGTGTTCTTTTAAAAGAATCATTTTAGCTATTCTTGTTTCTATATCTTCCAGAAAAATGTAAAAATAGTTGTATTTATATCTACAAAAGTCTTTATGGACAGCCAGGCATGGAGGCACAAACCTTTAGTCCCAGCACTTGGGAGGCACAGGCAGGTGGATCTCTGTGAGTCTGAGGCCAGTCTGCTTTACATGGTGAGTCCCAGGACAGCCAGATAGATAACAGAGAGAGCCTGTCTCAAAAAAAAAAAAAAAGGCTCTATGGAATTTGACAGGGATCCATTGAACATGTACATCAATATGAGAACTATTAAGTATCCCAGCTCATAAGCATAGTGGCCATTTCCATTTATTTAGCTATTTCATTTCTTTATTAGTGTTGACCAGTTTTAGCCCATAGTGTTGCACTTATTTTGTTAGATTTGGCACTAAGTGTTTCACTTTTGAGCCACTGTAAAAAGACAATGTATTTTTAATTTCTGTGTTTATAACTAGATAAATCCACATGGTTCTCGTGTTGTGTTATATTCTGTGACTTTGCTGAATTCTCTGATGAGGTTTTTGGTAGTGTCTTCAGGGGTTTCTATGTAGACTCTAAGTGTTATCTGAAGATGGAGACAGTTTTCTTTCTTCCTTTCAACCAGTGAGCCTTTAATTCCCACACTACACTGGCTGGAAAGTCCACTGCTGCATTAACAAGAACACAGACAGTGTCCCCAGCTCGTTTCTGATTATCCAGAGGACAGGAATCGGTTCTTCTCCGTCAGCTGTATCATTAGCTGCAGACATAGTCAATGCTCTGTACCAAACTGAGGATGGCCAGTGATATTCCTGGGTTTGATGACTGTGTGTGTGTGTGTGTGCTGAATCCTGTCAAATGTATTCTCTACATCGGGTGATTTGGCCGTGTGTTTCTTTGTCCTGTCAATACAGTAGAACCCATAACAGATTTGATCTATCGAGCCAGTCACACATCCACACAGTGTGTCTGTAGACTCTATCATGACAGTTCTTGCCTGACGCATGCTGGTGGTAATCTCTGCCTCTGCTCTTTTATTTGTTGTCAGGTTTGAAGAGGCTTATCAAATGAGTACATCCTGTCGCCGTTCTTTCAGAGTAGATCTGATGATGACAAAGGCTTGTAGTTTTCCTTTGTCTGAGAATGTCTCTATTTCTTATCCATTCCCTGGGATGATTTTCTGGGTATAAAAGTTGGGGTCAACAGTTCTTTTTCTTTAGCATTTGAAAATTGCTATGCATCTTCTCGTTACCATGACTCCAAAGGACAAATCTGTGTCACTCAAGTTGGTTTTCCCCTAGGGATAGGTGTCATTTTCTGTGACTGTTTCAACATGTTTTCTTTGTCTCTCGCTTAGAGCTGTTACGTATGACATCTTGGTTAGATTTCTCTATGATTGTCCTGTTTGGGATTTACTTAGCTTCTTATCTCTACAGTTTTGTGTCTTGATAAATTCAGAGAGCTTGTAGCCATCTTTAACAAGTCTTAAGCCACTTTTTTAAACTCTTTTTTAACAATTTCACGCAGGTGTGCAGTATATTGTAGCCCTAATCACCCTGTTAGCCCCTCCTGCTCCCTCTCACTCCTGCTGAGTCTACGCTATCCACCCCCACCCCCAGAATTCTAAAAACATGAAAGACCCACAGTTGTCTGAGCTCTAAAACTTTTCTTTTTAGTTTATTTTCTGCCTGCCGTGCAGACTGGGAGATTTCCTCTACCCTGTCCTTCAGGGCTCAGGTTCTTTCCTCTCCCTTTCCATTCTGCCTCTGAAGCCAGCTGCTAAGATTTGCCTTTCAGTTGCTCCATTTTTTTTCAGTTCTAAAACTTCTACTTGATTCTTCTTTATATCTATTTATTAGCCAAGATTCCCGGATCAGTTTGGTAAAACAGTTTCTTTTTCATTAGTTTCCAATATGTTCTTAATTGGACATAGTGTGTTCTGGGCTATTTGTTTGTTCTAGAGCTTGCAGTGGTAGTCAGTACCCTACGCCACTTCCTTTCCCTGTTGCTGACACACAGAAAGCATTCGGGCCACTCTCTACCCACTGCTAAGAATTCCACATGGGCTCTTACCGCCTGGTGCATAGGGAATGATCGCCCTTGTAACCAGTCCATTAACTGACATTGCTCTCCGCAGCCTCTTAACAATCTCTAGCTGCTTATGAGATTATTTTTTCCGGATTTCTTAACCACAGCAATATATCTTTGATAATACTATATCAAGTTTTAATTACTTTACAGTTTTTCAATTGCTATAGCAGTAAAATTATACTCTTAATTTACAGTATTATCATCTGTATCCATGGGTTCTTCATGCAGAAGAGCTTCAACGAGCTGTGAATGAGAATACTTCCAAAGTGTTTCTGTGTTGAAAAAGTACAGTCTTCTTGTCGTTATTCCCTTAAACGTACAATAGAACAGCTATGTATACTGCGTTTTCATTTTTCTGGATGTTATGAGTACCCAGACATCGTTGAAGGTGAAAGCGAGGCTGTATATACATTTATGTATCTGTATACGAGAGTGTGCAGATTCTGGTGTCTGTCAGATGGTGCAGCCATCCAGGATCTGCAGGCATCCAGGGATGAATGTTCTGTCCCGGGGAGAAGTATATTTTTTTTTATATTTTCACCATGGCAGTAATCATTTGTGAAATACTACTATATTGCTTAACATCCTTAGAATATGCAGTAAATAATCCAAAGAGTGTTTTCTTGGGGAAAAGTGGTAGCTTGTTTTTCATTGCATTGGTCCTCATAGGTGTTGGTAGCAAAACTGATAGGAAATGGAATTGAAAAAGAAACAAGTCCTTCTGCTAAGGAGAGATTCCTACTTCTGGATGTATAGTCAAAAAATGAAAGCAGGAACTCAAGAAGTTATATGCACACTCAAGTTCAGAGCAGCATTACACAGTACCTGCAAGGTGGGAATCTACTTGAGTGTCTGCCTACAGGAAGGACACACAAGGTGTATTCAGTGATAGTAGTTAGCCTTGAAAGATGGAAATGGGAGCCTGTGCTAATGTAGCTAAGCGGTGAACGCGTTGCTAAGAGCAAGAGCCAGGCACAAAAGGAAAATACTGCTTTGCTCCACTTATAGGAGATACCAAGAGTGGCTGGACTCAGAGGCAGAAAGTAAAATGGTGGTTGCTGGGGGCTACAGGAGGAAGATGCAGAGTACCGGTGTTCAGCAGGCTACAGGAGGAGGATGGGGAGCACCGGTGTTCAGCAGGCTACAGGAGGAGGATGGGGAGCACTGGTGTTCAGCAGGCTACAGGAGGATGGGGAGCACTGGTGTTCAGCAGGCTACAGGAGGAGGATGGGGAGCACTGATGTTCAGTAGGCTACAGGAGGAGGATGGGGAGCACCGGTGTTCAGCAGGCTGTAAGAGGAGGATGGGGAGCACTGATGTTCAGTAGGCTACAGGAGGAGGATGGGGAGCACTGGTGTTCAGGCTACAGGAGGAGGATGGGGAGCACTGGTGTTCAGCAGGCTACAGGAGGAGGATGTGGAGCACTGGTGTTCAGGCTACAGGAGGAGGATGGGGAGCACTGGTGTTCAGCAGGCTATAGGAGGAGGGTGAGGAGCACTGATGTTCAGTAGGCTACAGGAGGAGGATGGGGAGCACTGGTGTTCAGCAGGCTACAGGAGGAGGATGTGGAGCACTGGTGTTCAGGCTACAGGAGGAAGATGCAGAGCACCGGTGTTCAGCAGGCTACAGGAGGAGGATAGGGAGCACCGGTGTTCAGCAGGCTACAGGAGGAGGATGGGGAGCACCGGTGTTCAGCAGGCTACAGGAGGAGGATAGGGAGCACCGGTGTTCAGCAGGCTACAGGAGGAGGATGGGGAGCACTGATGTTCAGCAGGCTACAGGAGGAGGATGGGGAGCACCGGTGTTCAGCAGGCTACAGGAGGAGGATAGGGAGCACCGGTGTTCAGCAGGCTACAGGAGGAGGATGGGGAGCACTGATGTTCAGCAGGCTACAGGAGGAGGATGGGGAGCACTGATGTTCAGCAGGCTACAGGAGGAGGATGGGGAGCACTGGTGTTCAGCAGGCTACAGGAGGAGGATAGGGAGCACTGATGTTCAGCAGGCTACAGGAGGAGGATGGGGAGCACTGGTGTTCAGCAGGCTACAGGAGGAGGATGGGGAGCACTGATGTTCAGCAGGCTACAGGAGGAGGATGGGGAGCACCGGTGTTCAGGCTACAGGAGGAGGATGGGGAGCACTGGTGTTCAGGCTACAGGAGGAGGATGGGGAGCACTGGTGTCCAGTTCTAGAGAGGGACAGTATGTGGTTGTATAATGATAGAAATGTGCTTCATACCACTGAACTGTACACACACAAAAAAATGGTTACAATGGTGATTTTTCGCAGCTCATTGTGCATATTAACTGTCCGTGTTATTGCAGGACATAATGTTAATTATACCTAATGTATACAATGTTCACTGAACTTACTCCACCCTCGCCATCTCCCCCTCCCTCCCTTCAGTCCTTCTGCCCCCTGCTCAGATTCTCTTGTGCTTTCCTGGAGTAGTTTATGTGACGTTTATCTTCTCCACAGTAAGAGGAAGACAGGGGATTATACCGCAGTAAGTCCTCTGGGCTCTGGAAGGTGGCTGTTACTATTGCTTTTTTGAAAACAAGAAAAATGGGGCTCACCAATGCTTTAGCATTTAAGATTCAATCAGGTCTTAAACTGAAGGTCTCAGATTACCAACTAAGCAGAGCCAAGTTCTCCGGGACAAGCAGCCTGCGGTAGAAGTCCTCGTGTTAAAGGCAGCTGCCCTTTATGCTTTTCTCACTGGCTTGTTTCCATTGATTTGATTCTCAAGTGTGGTCCTCGGCAAACTAAAGCAAAGGCAATTTCAGGTGCTGGTTTAAACTATATGACAATTTTCATGAAACAGACACCCTGGAACAGGTGAAAACAAGCAGGGAGAAACTTGCTCTGCTCCAGTTGCAGTTCCGTTGTGGGCAGTGGTTCCTGGATTTGTTCAGATGCACACAGACCCCTTTGGAAGGCTCGGCTGTAGCCGGCAACATCCTGCATGTGGTTCTTCGGAAGTAAATCTTTGCATAACCCCTGCTCTGTCTTTAGCCAACCCCAGACTCTGCTGGGTTCATGCAAGTGTTAAGAAGGGGTATTTCTTTTTCCCACAGAGGGAACCAAATCCCCAGACCCATGTTCTTCATAGTGGGAGAAGGTGTCACTGCAGACTTTCCATCGTCCAGGGACAGGACTCTGGACAGCTCCTCTGTCACTGCCGATTCTTAGAGTCTGTCCTACACACCCTGGCTGGGCTTCTTCCGTTCTCTGGTTCACTTCATGACCTCATCAAGACCTCCCAGGGCCTCCTGTCCCGGTATCTGAACGGGCCTTTACATCTAACCACCCTCTCCCTCGCTTGCTGTTCAGCAGTTATTTGAGGAGGCCTCAAATGAGTCGGGCCTGGGCTGAGCTTGGGAACACAGCCAGAGGCTGCTGTCTCTGGGAGCCGACCATTTGATGACATAGCCTGGCCAGCAGGCAGCTACAACACATAGAGCCCTCCCGGCTGCACTGACTTGCTCTGCACAGCCCAGCATTCTGGATATCAGCTACTCTACTGCCAAGCCTCCTTTGCCCCTCAGTTCCCTGGTCTGGAATTCCTTGTGCCCCGGGGAAATCTTGTCATTGGGGTTCTAACTCAAAGCTTCCTTCTCTCTGAAGCTCTCCTCCACACTCCAGCTGAGACCCTTCTTTTCCTATTGCTCGTTCCTTTTCCTGGAACTGGTAAAAGCCTAACAGAGATTCCCTTGAAGTTGGGCCTGCACATTTGTCTCGATCTGAAAACTAGAGTCCTAGCAGGCAGGAGTCAGCTGTTCCCTGCTGTAGCCAGCCCGAGCCATATGTACCCCTGGAGTCTTTTCATCGCTTTGCCATCAGTGCTGGATACGGTAAAAGTCTGAGGAGAACGTTTGAGTCCTAAGAGTCATACAAACCTAAGTGTGATTGATATAAGCACATTTGAAACATAGGAAATTCATTTGCTAGTAATAATTTCTATGCATGAGATGGTTGGCTGTGAAAAGGGTCGCAGTTGCAATTTGTGTGAGTCTCAGAACTAAACCAGTTAAACCAGAGTCTAGCATTTGGCTCCACATATACAGGGCCTTTGACTCTCCAGCAGGCCCACAGTTGGGCAGTCAGAAAATTCCAACCAAATCTGTCTCTTTTTCCTACAGAGAAAAGTTAATAGAGCAGATGAAACACCACAGCATTAAATGACTCTCCAAACATTCCCTTAACTTTCTTTGACCAGAGCCCTGGGGCCCTTGGGAAATAGGAATGTCTATGCAGCTATGGCACTTGACAGTTGGTACGACTTGCAGTTAATGCTGACATTTATCTACCACATCAAACATTTACGGATGAAATGCAGCAAAGAATAAAGCATGAATCTGTATGAATCTAGGGGAGTCCACTCCTTAACGTGTTTCCTACTCTTTACCAGTTGCCTTTGTATGTAAGCTGTTGCTCTTCTGAAGGGGCAATCATTGGCTAAATGGATCCTGTTCTGAATTTTAATTTTTGTGAAACTAAAGGGAAATTAATGTTAAGGAAACAGTGTGGTATGACAAAGAGTAAAGTTTGAAAGAATCCTCTGTGCCTGGCAGTGCAAGGGCTTGGAATGGGGGAATCGTGCTATCTTCTGTAAATACCCATTGGCCAATAATGGTCAGTAGATTCCTGTAATGATGTTTAAATGATGTGTATATAGTGGTTATGCTTATTCAATTCTACAAACATGCTTAAATCCGGTCAACCACAGACTTTTAAGGGTGGATTATATCTTAGGGCATTTTTGTTTGTTTGTTTTTTCAAGACAGGGTTTCTCTGTAGCTTTGGAGCCTGTCCTGGAACTAGCTCTTGTAGACCAGGCTGGCCTCAAATTCACAGAGCTCCGCCTGCCTCTGCCTCCCAAGTGCTGAGATTAAAGGCGTGCACCGCCACCACCCGGCATCTTAAGGCACTTTTTAAACTCCTCCATGAACACTATTCACATAGCCAAGTCCAACACCCTAGGTCCCCACCACCAGATGAATGGATAAAGAAAATGCAGTGTGCGTACAGAACGAGGCAGCATTCAGATGGAGTGAAGAACACAATAGTGTAAGATGGATAGTAGTAAGGGTCATGATGGTAGAGCAATCGGGACTCACAGAACAGGCATTGCACTTTTTCCACACACGGAATCCTTGTAAAGCATGAAGCAGGAGGACTACTGGGGAACAAGAGCAGCTGAAGCGGGGAAGAGTGCACAGGTAGCACTAGGGTGGAGCTCACCGAAGGGCTCTGTGTGTGCATGAAAACCCCATGAAGGGGGAAGGACGTACAGCTTAACAGCAGGGTAGAGCTCACCAAAGGATTCTGTGTGTGCATGAAAACCCCATGAAGGGGGAAGGACGTACAGTTTAACATCAGGGTAGAGCTCACCAAAGGGCTCTGTGTGTGCATGAAAATCCCATGAAGGGGGAAGGACGTACAGTTTAACATCAGGGTAGAGCTCACCAAAGGGCTCTGTGTGTGCATGAAAACCCCATGATGAAATTGGCTCTGTGGCGTTGGCCTACACTAATAAAGATCACTTATGAGACCTTCAGAAGTGAAGGAAAGCCCTGGGGAAAACCGTGGTCGAGTGCGATGACCTTATTTTCTCGCTGTGCCATCCAAGTACAGTTCCTGACATCACAGACTCTCTCAACCACTGTGACTGTAAAATTAAAGCTTCGCTGGGGGTGGGGGTGCTTGATTCTCCGCGCTGAGTCAGGAAGCCGAGGATCACAAGTCAGAGGCTAACCTGGTCTACATAGTGAGACCCATGTAACAAGCTGAATGCAATCCTGGTTCTCCCTCCGAGATCTTAAAAACCTGAAGAGTGTTGAGCATGTAAAAAATGAAAGTAAAAGTAGCCGAGAAGATTGGAGGCTGAAGCAACAGTCAAAGAGAGAAGGCATTCGCAGAGGGAGACTTTACAAAGCTGGGGGAGTGACGGAGGCTCTCTGCAGACAAAGCTGAACCAGAGATTGTCAAATACTGATCAGAACAAGAGGGGCGGAGGCTGAAGGTGTGCGCTAGTGGCAGGGGACCTGGTCAGGAGAATCGGAGTAAAAGAGCACGGAGAGATGTGTTCACTGGGAAGTCAGGAGGAGCTGGGTGCTGACGGAGAGATGTGTTCACTGGGAAGTCAGGAGGAGCTGGGTGCTGGCGGACAGATGTGTTCACTGGGAAGTCAGGAGGAGCTGGGTGCTGACGGAAAGATGTGTTCACTGGGAAGTCAGGAGGAGCTGGGTGCTGGCGGACAGATGTGTTCACTGGGAAGTCAGGAGGAGCTGGGTGCTGGCGGACAGATGTGTTCACTGGGAAGTCAGGAGGAGCTGGGTGCTGGTGGAGCATCAGGTAAAGTGCTGCAGTAGTTAATGGAAGGACCAGGTTAGAAGGGAGCTGTGCACCTCACATAGATGCAGGAGGGATTGCTATCAATTCAATAATAGAGTCGGGTCGAGCTGTGCAGGGAAATAATGTAAGATTAAAAAGAAAAAGTAGACTTTTGATGGCATGGTGATAAAAATCTGATAAAGAAGGTAAAAAACTGTAATGTCATGGGGGGGGGCATTTAAGGACAGGTTTGAGGAAGAACACTAATGAGCTTCCAGACAGAAGTCCCTAAGAAGCAGAAGAGAAAGAGTAAAGATGAATGTCTTAGTCACTTAGTCTGTTGCTGTGAAGAGACACCACGGCCAAGGCAAAATTATAACAGAAAGGCTTTCATGGAAGGCTGGCTTACAGTCTCTGAAGGTTAGTCCATTATCGTCATGGTAACAAACATGGCAGCAGGCAAACATGGTGCTGGATCTGGAGCTCAGAGATAAATCCTGATCCACAGGCAGAGAGAGATAGAGAGAGAGAGAGAGAGAGAGAGAGAGAGAGAGAGAGAGAGAGGGAGGGAGGGAGGGAGGGAGGGAGGGAGGGAGAGAGAGAGAGAGAGAGAGAGAGAGAGAGAGAGAGAGAGAGAGACTCTGAGCCTGGCATGGGCTTTTGAAACTTCAAAGGCCACCCCAGACCCCAGTGACACACTTCCTCCAACAAGGCCACACCTCCTAATCCTTCTAATCCTATCAAAGAGTTCCATGCCCTGGTGACTTAGCATTCAACCATATGAGCCTATGGAGGCCATCCTTATTCAGAACGTCACAGTGGAGATGTCAGAAATAGGATGGTTTCTATTTAAATTGCCTTCGACAAGTTGGGTTTGGTGGCACCTGCCTATAATACAAGCATGAGGGAAACTGAGGCAAGAAGGCTCTCGAGTTCAAGGCTAGCCTTGGATACATAATGAGACCCTGTCTCAAGATCAGATTTTCATAATAAGTAAATAAATTATCTTCAAACTATGCAGACTCTTAGAGAAGTTGTATCTTGATATATAGTGGGATAATATCAATACCTGCATGTTTAGTAAGTAGTAAGAAATGTCAGGTGGAAATCATTCAAGAGGAAACAATTTGATCAAAAGATAGCCCTTTATAGAGCATGCACAGCAGGATGAGGGGGAAAAAGTTGGCCTCAGTTTTACTGAGGCAGATTAACTCATAAAAGCATCTTGAAATCCGGTAACCAAATGCCGTCACTGGCTGAAGTACCATTTTCTACCCGAAAGCCCAAGGAATCAAAGCCCCATTTAAGCCATGAATGTCTGTGATATACTTCAATAAGGGGGTCATGGCCAAGATCAAATATCTTCATTTTCAGAATAGAACCAAGCCAGACGTTGCCTCAGTACATATGGCATTGCTTTACGTAGACGTTGTAGGAGTCAGAGTCAAAATCAGATGAGAAAGAACATAAGCTTATAGCTCAGATGGACCAGTTAGGTGTCCTGTCCCCACCCAAGACTCTGGTCAGACACAGTCACATGGAATCACTTCTCTTCAGTTAAAACTAATATAAAATAATAATAATAATAACCAGTCATCTGGTCATATTTTTAGTTCTATATTACAAAGTTGGTTATTTTCTTTGTTGAGGCATTGAAACTTCATGGTCCGAGTCTTCTCAGATCTTCTTTGCAATCACAGCCTCACGATCAACCCCAGAGCTCCCTTAAGGGTTGTCTCTTTAAGTGGCTGTGCTTAGGGATATGATAGTGAGTAGGGTTCTCTGCCCGTCTCCCCCAAGGCCAAAATCCCACTTGAGTTTTTATGGACTTTGGAAGGATAAGTCTCAGAGGATTCAGGAAGGACAGTGGGAGAAGACTGGTCTCATTCTAAGAGGTTGACATTGAAGGGTAGTTCTCTCTCCCAGTTCTGACTGTGCGCACCTCCTTCAGGGGGTATCCATTGCCGTGGAGGGAGCAATGAGCAAACTGTGTGTCAGCGTTTCTTACTGGCCTCTTCTGCACCAGGAAATGCAGGTCCAGGCTGTCCTCTGTGTGGATAGCTGCAACCTCTACCCTCTAGATTAGATAAAGTTCATTTCCTCATGTGTCATGAGTTACTGAGGTATGCATTGTTTTGTGTTTTGTGTGTGTGTGTGTGTTTTTTATCAGAAATGACTCACTGAAAGGGAGCTATTCAGTTCCTTCTCAATTTGTTTTTCCACTTTGAAATGTTTGGAACGATGCCTTATTTTATAACAAGTGACCAAGATGAGTGGTTGTCACGGTGATGCCTCATTTCCGCGTCTCAGCCAGCAGACACTCGCTTTTCAAAAACTGGACTTTTGTTTCTTCTTGCATATATTCTGTTATGAAAGCGCCACTCCTGTCATTGCCCTGATGACCGTACACAATGGCAGTATCATTTGTTTGGGGGAGGGGCATCATTGCTCTGGGTCATAAGAAAATGAATCTGTCACCATGTGCTTGGGTTCTAAGTGGAAGTGAACATTAGCTTATAAAGGCTTAACACACTTTTCAAAACAGAGATGTTTGAGAAAATAAATTGAAGTTTACTGACTGGGTAGAACTCCTGGGATGGCAAAGGGACCCAATGTGGATCTCCAGAATAGCATTAACACATAAAAATATCCACTTGTCCTGGCAGAGGCGTCCTCTTTCTTGAGAGCTGCCCAGATAACCCATAGGACCGGCTTCTCGAACAATCGTTTCTTCTTCATCGTAATAAAATACCAGGTTTCCTTCAGACATTTGGTTTACATCTGTTTTCAGTGTTTTGTCTGTCCAATTGGTGAATAAAACCACTGCTAAGCAAATTCTGGGGTAGCAGTCTTACCCGGAATCTGTTTTTCAGCCATTATTAAACAGTTGCATGTAATCCTTAGAAATGGGTGTGACCTCGTACATTGCCCCTTAAAGGACATCTGGAGTGTCCTTACTTCCTATGGGTGTGCTTTGAAAACGTGTGATTTTTTTGTACTCAACATTTCTCTGGATTTCAGTGAGACTGCACACCTTGTCTTTTTTTGTTAGATTTACTTATTTATTATGTATACAGTTTTCTGCCTACATATATCCTATAGGCCAGTAGAGGGCATCAGATCTCATTACAGATGGTTGTGAGCCATCATGTGGTTGCTGGGAATTGAACTCAGGACCTCTGGAAGAGCAGTCAGTGCTCTTAACCTCTGAGCCACCTCTCCAGCCCGCACACCTTGTCTTGTGCCTGATATCATATAAACTTCTTTCCTGTGGGTCTATTTATCTTCATGCAATGCGCCCTAGAGAGCCTTTAGCAGGGGTGACTAAATCTGATTTTTATTCATTGTTAGATCTACTTATGATGGCTTCTAATATTTTCTTTTTCTTTTTTTTTTGCTTTTTTCGAGACAGGGTTTCTCTGTGGTTTTGGAGCCTGTCCTGGAACTAGCTCTTGTAGACCAGGCTGGTCTCGAACTCACAGAGATCCGCCCGCCTCTGCCTCCCAAGTGCTGGGATTAAAGGCGTGCGCCACCACCGCCCGGCTTAATATTTTCA
The DNA here is from genome assembly GCA_963919715.1 of Microtus obscurus. Lineage (NCBI taxonomy): Eukaryota > Metazoa > Chordata > Mammalia > Rodentia > Cricetidae > Microtus > Microtus obscurus. Next base: position 4,972,792 of record CAWTZC010000768.1, read on the forward strand.
TTTTTAATCTGCATGGCTAAGAAGAATTTCTTTTCTCAATAACTGAATGTTCAGCTGCTCTCACGTCACTGGTAAATAGCTGATCTCCATTAATTTGAAGGCTGTGTGTGAGACCATCCGATGGGACATGGTCAGCCAACCAGCAGCCACAGCCACATTCCCAAAGGAATGCATGCACTAGTCAGGCGATGGTAGTGATGGTGCACGTCTTTAATCCCAGCACTCGGGAGGCAGAGGCAGGTGGATCTCTGTGAGTTCCAGGACAGCCACGGCTACCAGAGAAACCCTGTCTCAGAAAGAAAATAGTGCACTAAAATATCGCACCATAACCTCTATTTATGCATATAAAATTATTATATGTCAATTAAAACAAATTTTAAGAAAGTAAGAATAGAAACGTAAGAACAGGTTATCCTCCTGAGTCTCACTATGACACTTTAGCAATAAGACCTCAAGGCTGTTTGTCCTGGTGTTAAGGGTGCTGCACCAAGGACAGCAACCACAGCTAACTCACCGCCCCTGTGGAATATGACTCCTCCTCCAGGACCTCCAGTGAACACGCAGCAAACCCTTCCTTCCGTTGGTCTCTTCCAGGATCTCCAATGAACACTCACCCAAACTCCAGATCCGGAGTCACAGTTACCTGAGGGCCGTGAGTGAAGTCTCCATCAACAGAAGCCTGGACAGCCTGGACCCTGCGGGCTTGCTCACATCGCCAAAGTTCCGCTCCAGAAATGAGAGCTACATGCGCGCCATGAGCACCATCAGCCAGGTGAGAGCCATCCGAGCCTCAGTGGGCATGTGTCATTATCGGGGAGAACTGAGAGGGCGGGGGCGCGGCAGGCAGGGGCGGAGAGGCACGGGGACCATTGACGGAGTCCACTGGGAGCGCAGCTGAACGCTGCAATGTAAGCCACGTGTTCATCCCCATCTCCTAGCCTTGATGGTCTACTAGGAGAAGAGAGGCCCTTTGCAGGTGAGTTGGGCACAAGGAGGGAATCCTGGGAAATTCACAGCCTATCAAATAGGCACCGTCCAATTTAAGGATGGTGTTGATGGAAGAGGCTTCCAATGCAATGTTGCTTGAGGGGTTCTCTGTAAGATAGACATCACCGGCAGAACCATAGTCATAAAAGTACTACAGCATAGAGTGGGGTCATCAAGGCAAAATTACATATAGAATGCATCCGTAAAAAGTTTTTGACAGCTGTGTGTAGTGGCACATGCGTCTAACCCCATGCTCGGGAGGCAGAGGAAGGCAGAGCTCTGTGAGTTCCAGGACGGTCAGGGCTAGATAGTAAAACCCTATCTCAGAAAGTAAATAAAATTGTGAAAAGATGTATACACATTACAAACGTTATAGCCTTAGTGTTTTCAGAAGAAGGAAACGCGTCCTCTCCCGCAGCAGGACGCTGTGCTGTCCTGCTGGCCACTTCAGGTCCCTGTGCTGTGGGTATGACCTTCCTTGGGACATCACTTCCCAATGATAGCTTAGTCAGATATCAGGTCTTGAAAAGACTAATGCTGCCTTCGGGTCAAGTGCTGCAATTCCACAGTGTAGTCATTTGGCCTTGAGTTAAGAAAAAAAAAAAAAAAAAGACAGAAAGATCGACCATCCTTAATGGAGTTTTAATGACACGTCATTTTTCTAGCCTATATTCAACTTTCAAATATCACATTATCTTTAAGGACAATTTTGAACTTCCTACTACAGTTGCAACATTGTTATTATCCAGAGAACAATTCCTTCTTCAAAGTCACTCAGCTATACATACTGACTTTTCTGAAAGAAGATTTTGCGAGAGTTATTCTCATATAGTATTTCATGTATGTATTAATATATATGTAGGAAATAGTGTTGAAGTTAAGCCCGTTGTACTCTGTTCCTATTTGAAATCTGACGTTATTCACCAAAGGCTCAGAAGAAGGATCCAGGTAAAATGTTAAAAACCAAGGAATTAGACTCAAGTGTACTTCTTAAACTTTTTTAAACTTATGATCCCTTTATGCTTAATTTTTTTAAGCAACATATATAAAATAAGTGTAAAGAATCACTAATGACTAAGCATAAGTTTTTTAAAGCAATGCTTGACTAGTAACTAGTATATTGAACTAGTTACTAAATATGAAAGTGAATTGCCATGCTAAGATGCTATAGAGAACTCAATCCTGCTGGGCGGTGGTGGTGCACGCCTTTAATCCCAGCACTCATGAGGCAGAGGCAGGCAGATCTCTGTGAGTTCGAGACCAGCCTGGTCTACAGAGCAAAACCTCAATCCTGGCTGAATATTGGATAGCAGGAGCAAGGGTCTATTTGGTGTTTTTCTGAGTGTGCCACCATCTGTGCTGAGAACACTTCACATAGATACAGAACAAGAAATAGATTTAAGGCCACTTCAGAAAGTGTCCCAACTGCAAGCCCAAAACCACTTAGCGATTTATGAAACTCAAATAATGACATTTAAAATAAAACTTCCTAACACAATACAATCTAAAGATACTCTAAGTTGACACTTACAGACTGAGAACTGACTCCCACAAGGTTACTTCTGACCACATGCACACTCTGGCACGCACACCCACACACATAACCCATATACACATGCATGCCCATAAATATATATGTACATAAGGTAACTGAATCTTTTTAAGTAAATGATGTTTTAGAGGCTGGGGTTGTCTCTAATAATGAGAGTGTCTGCCTAGCATACAGGAGTCCCTGTGTTTTGATATTTTTTGATTGTATTGTGTACTGGATTGTTTTCAGTGACTAAAGTGTAGGGCCCAGGGATTCACGTTGGTTGAAAAAGCTTTTAAAATTGGGTAAAGTGGAGGTTAGACTTGGGGTTGTTAAAATATGCATGGGGGGATTATAAGGTAACTTGGGGGTGTCTTAATTTTGTTAGTATTTCCAAGGATATTTGGTTATTATTATTTGTTAAGTTAGACATTTGTTTCCATTGGTTTTCTATGTCTGTGTAAGAAGAACAATCCTATTAAGAATGTATGTTTAGCCTAGATGATTGAGTCAAATAAAAACAAGTCACAAAATTATGTTTGCTGTATGATTCAAGTTTTATTAAAACTAGGAAAGAAGGTGTATAAACCCTGGGGAAAGACAGACAGCCAAGGTTAATGTCTGCAGCCTTGACAAGGGCAGTTATTTCACTTTTTTTGTGATTTTTTGCTACAGCAATAATCGAGAGGGAAGAAAGCAAAGAAGTTATAGTTTGGAGCACATACATGGATAAATTGCTTTGAGATTATTTCAAGCTTGAATGAGTCACATATAAAATAAACAAACCCTTGCAGATCCTTAACCTCAGATTCTGACTCAATGGCTGAGCCAGAGAGGTGGTCCAGCAAGTACATGCCACCATGATTGATAACCTGAGTTTGATACCTGGACTCACGTGAGAATCCAGTCTGACAAGTTGTTCTCTGAACTCCACAGGCACACTGGGGTGCGCACATGCATGCATGCACACACACACACACACACACACACACACACGCGCGCGCACGCACACCAATATATATACACACTATATATATAAATGATTAAATATGTATATAATTATTTTTTAAACACAGATTCAATCGAGAGCTAAAGAGATGGCTTAGCGTGTAGGAGTGCTTGATGTTCAATTGTAAGGGTCAGAGTTTGAATCCCAACACCCATGTAACAAGCTGTGTGATCTGAATGTGTCTGTATCCACAGCTCTGAACTGAAAAGTATAGGATAGTAGCTGGGGATTGCTGGCATCCACCCTAGCTAAAAAAAAATAACAGTACAAGATTCAGAGAGAGACCCTGCCTCAAAGGAATAGGCAGAGAACTCAGTATGTAGCCTTGAACTCACCTGCCTCTACCTAAGGCATGCACTATAATATTAGGCTAAAATCTGTTGTTGTTGTTTAATTATCTGATTTTGCTAAAGAGGTCTTTATGAATGAAAGATCTTCATGAATGTATTTATAAAGAGCTTATGGATGAGGCTAGCCTAGTGGCGTATACCTTCAATCCCAGGGCTCCAAAGGCAGAGGCAGGAGGATCTCTGTGTGTTCAATACCAGCCTGGTCTGTATAGAGAGCTCCTGGACAGTCAGGATTACATTAAAAACCTAAAAACCTATCTCAAAATAAGTTTATTAATTTTTTATGAAAAGTGAAACCTGTAAGTAGTTTGAATTCTTGATAGTGCTTTTTAAGACTCTGACATATCTAGGCTTGGTCTATTTTAGTACAGAATATATCTTGCGAAACAAAATTTAAAAAAAAATGTATGCTCCGAACTCTGCATTCAGTGAACTTCAGTCAACCTTGAAATTATTTGATGAGCTAGTCACTTCAAAAGGCAAAGGAAAATAGCTTACAAAAATAGTAGTTGCTAAAAAGTTACACTGAAATGCGCGAACCATGACCACAAGCCAATAAACTTGGCCCCGTGTACACAGAAGGAGGGGCTGAAGAACAGCAAGAAGCCCTGGCTCCCATCCCCAGCTTCTGTCCCCAGCAATGCGAAATAAAAGTAAGTGGAAATAGTAAATAGAATTATCAAGAAGGTGTTGGGCCGAAGCTTCCTGAATTTCTTCACTGCTCTCCTTTGAGAGGAGAAGTAAAGAACACATGCAGTGTGCAGGTGTGTGTTCCAGAGCAAGAAGGTGGAGTCTTCTGTTGCTCTCCACTGATTTTTTGAAGCAAGGTCTCTCACTGAAATTGGAGCTCCCAGATTGGCTAGGCTGGCTGGCCCATGAGCTATCAGGATTTGCCTGACTCTGCCGCCCAATGCTTTGTTCAGTGCCTCTGTAACTGGTACATATAGGTTCATATAGCCATGCCCTGTGTCGTGGTTTGAAAGAAAATGGCCCCCAAAGCTTGTGGCACTATTTGGAGATGTGGAGTGGGTGTGGCCTTGCTGGAGGAAGTATTTCACTGTGGGGTTGGGCTTTGAGGTCTCATATGCTCAAACCCCACCCAATGTCTCAGTTCACTTCCTGTTGCCTGTGAGATGTAGAACTCTCAGCTGTCTCTCTAGCACCCTGTCTGCCTGTTTGCGGACACCACCCTGATGATAATGGACTGAACCTCTGAAACTATAAGCTGCCATCTCAATTAAATGTTTTCATTTAGAAGAGTTGCCAGGGTCATGGTGCCTCTTCAAACCCTAAGGCACACCACTTCTCACTATAGGTACTAGGAATTCAAACCCAGGTCCTCTGGCTTACAAAGCAAGAGGTCTTGCATGCTGAGATCTCTTCCCATCCCCAAAGCTGTCTTCCTTTAAAATGTCATCTGTTAATTATCAGCTAGATGCCACTGACTTAGAATCTGTGGCATAAAGGAAATAATACACATTGGAATGATACATAACCGAGGCTGCCCGTGCAGGGAATGAAGTTTCCAGACAGTGGGCTGGAGAAGCTGGTGGGGAACGGCCAGCCAGGTGTTTACTATCGTGTTTGTGCCCACAGGTGAGCGAGATGGAGGTGAACGGACAGTTCGAGTCCGTGTGTGAGTCTGTGTTCAGCGAGCTGGAGTCGCAGGCTGTGGAAGCTCTCGACCTGCCCATGCCTGGCTGCTTCCGCATGCGGAGCCACAGCTATGTGCGGGCCATCGAGAAGGGCTGCTCCCAGGACGACGAGTGCATCTCACTGAGGTCGTCCTCCCCTCCCCGCACAACCACCACGGTGAGGACCATCCAAAGCAGCACCGGTGAGTGAGCCAGGAGCCCCAGCCTGGCCGCAGCCATCCCGGAAGTGGGTGGCCTTGCTGTAGTCACGTGGTTGACAGTAACAAAATCCCACCTGTGTGTCACTTAAACAGTCTCCTCACATGACCCCACCCACGCCTCCCGTCATTCTCACATGCTCCTCCCTCCATCACGGTGGTAAAACTCCACAGGGACAACTACCGCCCTCCTCCTCGGGCTGAGACTAACCAAAAACACTTGCTTCTTGGAGTCAGCCTGATTTGTTTTTATTCCAAGGTAGCCATGGTGTGACTCTTCCAGGAGACCTAAAATATCCTGCTAAAATTCAAAAAAAGAAAAAGAAAAGAAAAATGGATGGACCAGTAACATTGACTAGGCATTTATGAAGTTTTTTTTACAACAAAAAGCGGATTTATTTCATTAGTTTAAACCCTGCCATATAGAAACAGCTCCTCCCTCTTGACTATGATTTTGCAGAGGAACTGTATTTTTAACGGGCAAATTTTCGATGCAGAGGCATGGGAAAGCTTAACTAGTTTCCATCGCACTGGGAGCTGCGTAGTAATACAGCCTTGAGCTGTGTGTGACTGAATAACAATTGAGCGCCACAAAAATCCCTCCATCTTAGGCCGGGTTTCACTTTATGATTGAATTCAGTCTCAGTCCAATAGAGTAATTCTACAAAAAACACCACAAACGTAAGAGTCAAGATAAATAGTGACGAATAAATTAGAAACTCCTACCCCAGGATATCATATTAATAAATGATGAGAAACTAGAGATGCCCGTACCAGGATATCATATTGTTCTGTGTTAGTGCTAGGGGCACCAGTGTCCGCTTTAGCCTGGCGTGGTGAGCGTGCCTGTAAATCCAGTCCCTGGGAGGCTGAGGCAGGAGGACCATGAATCTGAGTCAAACACTTCATACTAAAACCTCTCAAAAACATGTAACCGCAGTAACTGTCATTCATTATAGAATTTCTGAAGGCTTGCGTGATAAATCCTCTGAAACCCCTACTAACTAGAGGTAACAATTGACGTAAGGATTCGTAAAAAACCCATAGGAGCTGAACAAAGATTTTTGGCCATGATGAACTGAGAAACGCTGCCAGCATGAATAGCTCCACACTGTGAGCCCAACCAGTCATGTCCAGACTGCAGAGAGTGGATGAGATACTCAGTTCTTGGTAGGCAATCCCCGAGAGCAGTGTCAGACGATGCTAATGAAACAAGGGTGATTCACGAAGCCTTCAAAATGTCTTTCAAACATCAGTCACAGAACATTCTGTATGTTTAATGTCGTGCCGTACATGTGTGGTTTTGAAGGTCTGCTCTCTCCTGCAGCTTATCAGTGTGTGTCTGCTGGTGTTCCCCGTTCCCCTACCCTCACCCTCCGAACAACCCTTCCCCGATGCTGGGCCCATTCCTCTCTTAACAATCGCATCACCTGCCAGACAAAACTAGTCCTTAAATGCACATAATTTAGAGCGTGGCCCACTTGGACCTGGGAGGAACTGTGAAGGAGAGGCTCTCCAGCTTGCTCCTCCCCCTCGGGGACAGGTATGGAGATAAAGTGGCAAGGAGACTCTGACTGGCTGTACCCTGGTCACCTCTCAGAACGTGTGTGGCTTTTGTCACTAACAGACAGTGACTTGCAGTCTCCACGGTCTCCACGGCAGTTCTCAGCTTCGCAGACACTCACTGCTGACTCTGCCAACTCCCCATCTCTGGAGACCCACAGAGTTCAGACAATAAGGTTGCCAAATAAAAGCCAGGCTTGCCAGTTAATACTAGGTAAATAGTAAGTAATACATAAGAAACCAAAATATGGGACAGGAAAAGGAACCAGACTCTGGGATCTTGTAGCATGGAAGGAGTGAAAATGAGAGTCACCCACACACTAAAAACAAAACATGCAAGGCTCTGTCTGCGTTGGGGCCTCCATTCACTGGCTGACTTCAGCCACATGGCCCAGAGGTGACCAGGCTGTTTGCTGGGACAAAGGAAGTGTCAGACTTTCATTAGGTTTCTTGTTGGTTGGTTGGTTGGTTTTTTTTGGTTTTTTGTTTGTTTCTTTGGTTGGTTTTTTTTTTTTTTTTTTTAAGTGGCCTAAGGTAATCATCAGTTGGTGACAGGCACAGTTTCAGGAGGTATTTTCCTTTTTATGAGCAAGCATTCTGCCCTTCAGGCTTTGCAGACTGTCAGGAAGTGACCTAAGTTTCAGCTGCTGAGTTCTTCCTGCTATTGAGCCCCACGTCCAGCATAAATGTCCCACCTGTGCTTGGGGACTAGTCATTGGACCGTTAGGGTTTTCAGGGTGGTTAAGTCCCACCTGCTGCTGGCACCCTTGTCTTCACCTCATGGTTTGGTTCCATTATAATAAGGATGAGGGACTGTAGGTGCCTGAGCTGGCAAGAAAGCAGAAGGGCGGGATAAGCATACCCACTCCAAAGGGCAGCGGACAAGATTCCACCCTGTGTTATGGACTTGGACAAAACACAACTAAACGCAGAGCTGAATAGAGTCTGGCTCAAAGGTCACAGCAACAAAAGGGACATGATATGGGGACAAGGATGCTAGGCCTTTTATCCCATTTTAATAATACATTAGTGAGCCCATGGGTTCTAGGAAAGAGTCGATGGCTTTTAGCAAAAGCAGTCTCCCAGCTTCTAAGAAGTTACCTAGACAACGCTATCATAGCCCACAGGCCAGAAGCATTAGCTCCGTTAACCCAGACAGAAGCTGATAATTCATTGCTCGGTTGTGACCTCCAGCACTGTGACTGTTGGCCAACTTATGCATGAATGCTAGGATTCTGCTAGGCAGGTTGTGGATTATCTGAACTGATGGGGAGGTTGTGGCAAGAGGTCCCCTGGTATTACCATTGTGCACCCATCTCAAACCCTTCTGGGTTTAGCTTGGTTGTAGAGAACTCCTGATGCCTAACATTCTGGCCTTGTGGCCTCATCTGGTATTTGATGTCCACAGTAATGTAAAGGCCTTTGATTTATTTATCTCTTGCCGCTGTGCAGTGATTCCCTACCTATCAGTAAATAATGATAACTGAGGCAGTATTTGGAGTCTTTGGGGTCTCTTCTAGAATCCAGCATACCTATTAGGAGATGGGTGGTACCTACAAGGGTGTCCCATGTCATCCTACCCAGCCTCTGAGTTGACCCCGGGGGGGAGGGGGGGCTGTAAAAGGACTCCCATGCATGTGAGACCCTCCCAGAACAGGGACAGCAAGTGAAAACCTCAGAGACAGCTGCACCTTTTCGTTTGTTCTAAGTGCATGCAGCATCCACCTGCAGCTCTAGGTGAGCCACTCCATGCTCTGGCTTCACTCTTAATCATCAAATATCACCATTAACTAAATCATCAAACTCAACATTAACCAAACATTATGGAAAAGCAAACGGCTTTAAGTAAGAAAATCATTACAGTGTGTTCTGAGCAAATCTGTCTGGTATTTAGGAGCACAGCATGGGAGATCCCAGTATTGCATTTCACGGTCTCTCTATCTCATTGGTTTGTTCTTTCTGAAAGAATCCATAATTTCTGTTATGAGGCTCTTTGCCCATTGTCCTCCCCAGTCCCCCCCACCGCACCTTCCCTTTTCTCAGTACTGGTGTATTGGGATTTCTTATTAGTTTTTTTGGTTCTAGTAGCTTCTTTCTCACTCTGAAGCAAATATAATTTTCTCTAGAGATCTATTCTCAAAGGATTTACTAGCATGCTAAAGCATGTACTCACCTGGGGTCATCAGAAGCGACTTTGCCTTCTTGAGGTTCCCCGTGTACAGAGGTCAGCCTGCTTGGGTTAGTGAACATGATAGAGATTCCCGCTTTGACTTCTCCGCCTTTGCTCTTTAATCGTGGATTCTCCCAACAGATTCAATGTTGGCTAAACATCCTCTCTCCAGAAGAACGCTCCCTTTTTGTCATCTGCTATTATTTTTAAGACTGCTGTCGTTTTAAGAGTTTGGTTTTTATGTCTGTCCATTTTAGCCCTCGGCATGTCCAACAAGATGTTCTATTGATCTTTTCTCTTCCGGCCGTGCTCTTTATGCATATTTGCTCAGCCAAATCATAAACAAAAGTCCACAGAGGGGGCTTATGCTACAGAGGAGTCACGCAGACGAGATCAGTTATAAGTAGCCATAGGGACCTTTTAGTCATGATGAGGTGGAGAGGGAGGACCATGTCTGCGCAGATCATGGTGTATCAGGGAGGTAGTGACCTATCTTTATGCTTCCACTGATTTATCAAATTTCTAGTTTATCTATGAGAGAATCAGGCATTCTCTGAGCTCATAATCCACTTCAGTCACCCAGATCACTCTGAATCCAATAGACTGGATAAATTTCTAATGACTCTCCAAGTCTGCGGGATGCTCTCTATCGCTTTGATACAAACACATATTGTGTCATCAGTTGTGACAATCAATATTATCTACCACACCCCAAAACAATTATTGTTTCTTCATGGTAAGAATATTTATCTGAGCTGGACTTGGTGGCTCACACCTTTATTCCTAGCATTTGGGAAGCAGAAACAGGCAGATCTCTGAGTTCAAGGCCAGCTTGGTCTACGAAACAAGCCTGAGGCCAGCCAGGACTACAGAGAAATCCTGTCTTGAAGAAACCAGACCAAATCAAAAGGAAACAAACAAACCAAAGAATGCCTGCTCTGAAGTATGCAATCCATGTTATTTTGTTACAAGCAGCCTTCGGGACACTAGGGCTTTGCAACTTTCCCTCCTCCTGTGTTAGGTGAAATAAGCCAGACATAAAAAGACAGACATTACATGTTCTCACTCATGGGTGGAGTCTGAAGAAGGTGGATCTCACAGAAGTAGAGCACCAAACAGTGAACAATGGCACGGGCTGAGAAGATGGGGGGGGGGGGGGCAGAGCTTGATCAACCTGTCCAAGGATTTATATATTTGGCTAAGATTAGAGCTATGATAGAAAAGTTAAATTTTTTTAAAAAAGTGAGATACTTAGCTTCATGGCTGAGAAAAATGTTCTTGCTTCATTCATCTAAATATTTTTGGTAAAAAGTAGATCTTGGTGACCCAAATAAACCCTGATGTCCCCGCACAGTGATGGATTGAGCCTTCTTCTTACAGAATACACCAATGCAATGATATGCATTTAAGGGTAGGTTTTCTTTTTAGCTAGGCAAACTGGCATCTCTGCAGGCCTTCTACCTCTGAGCCCAGACTGACAACTGATGATGGCAGAACCTGACTATGACATCATATTCAGGTGAAATATGACATCACAGCTGTATGTGGTCACATTCCAAAGACAGAAAAATGGTAATAAGTGTGTAGGAGAAAAAAATCAATAGAGGAAGATACTTATAATCTCAGCACTTCAAAGGCTAAGACAGAAGGATTACAAGTTCAAGATTGGACTGGGCTATACAGGAGACCTTGTTTCAAAAAAGGAGGAGGAGGAGGAGCAGGGGGTAGTGGCTACAGCAGGCATTAGGGCTCCAAGTGGACACAAAATCAGGATTAAAGACCCAGGTCTTCTGAAAATAGCCCTTTGCACCTCCAGGATGCTCTACAAACTCCATGATTATAAATTTAATGCGGATTTCTTTGTATGGAAAGTGAGGTTAGAATGGAGCTTCTCATCCCAGACTTACTGAAGTCTTTGATTTCAGAGTCGTTTCTTCCTGCCGGACACTAAGTTAATTAATAAACTTCCAATAAAGCAGCCGGGGAACGTTCAGAAGCTCACGGCCAGATAGCAAACAGAAAACTTCCAAACAAAGCACCTTTGTGTTCTGTCCGAGATAAAAATCAAGTAATATATGTCTGGCTGTTGCCCGGCCGGGTTCCTGCTCTCTGCTGATGTTGTGTCTGTCTCTGAATCTCTCCACATAAAACGGGACATCTGCCTCCACACACCTTGGGAAAGTTAGGCAGAAAGAAAGGAAAAAAAGAGCAACATTTCTGGGGCAGCCCACGTGCCTGTGATATAACCCATCCCGGTCTAGTTTCCATCAGAGAAAACTGGCTGATAAACTCAGAAGACTTTGCTTTAGGTTCCCCTTTTGTCTTTGGAGCACTTGAGATGGGATTCCTCCAAAGCATTGAAAAATCATGAGAGTGCAAACATCCTGGCTGATACAAGCACAATTTAAAATATGGAGAACACCAGGTGTTTTCATCTCACCAGGTGTTTTCATCGGCTATTCTGAGTATGAAAGTCATCTCTTGAGAGCCGAGTGTCCATGCCTTAATAGCCAGCCCAGGGTCCCTCTACCTTTGCCCAGGGAGGATTGCCATGGGGCAAATAGTGAAGGAGCCCCATGGGGCTTCTGAGTGGCGGGAAGTGCGGTGAGGCTCAGAAAAGATTAGTGGAGAAGCAATCTGCAAGTTACACGTCGGAACACCGCCACTGCGGCTGGGTTTCAAAGCTTGGTCCGGTTTAGTGGCTGATAATGGTCTTGGCTAACCTCCGCACACACACACACACACACACACACACACACACACACTACTGGACAAACATTGTGAACCAACTGCATGATCATCCCATGACATCCTAACAAATGCTCTATGACATGTGTGTGATATTATCTTCATCATGCAGTTAAAAAATAAGGATGGCAGAGACGGCGCAGCAGGTAGCCACTTGCTAAAGGGCAGGAAAGCCTGAAGGTCTGGGTTAGACCCTTGGGACCCACTTAAAGGTGGAACAAGAGAAGCAACTTCACAATGTTGTCCTCTAACCTCCACACAGACCCCAGGGCACTTACACACACACACACACACACACACACACACACACGTGCGCGCACACACACACACAGAGTCACGTGTGCACACACACACACATAAACATACACAATGATGATGATGATAAAACATTTTAAGAAAATTAACAATTTACACACTTTGACCAAGTCTCGTAGGTATACATGACAATGAAAGCTCTCAAATTATTTCTATAACTATCTATAATTTTTTTTAAGATAGAGTATACTCTAAAGTAACTTAACAAAGTCTGTTTCTATCCTGAGAAGCCCGGGAAATTTCCCCTTATTTTTTCCTCTCATTAATTTAGCTCATGCCACACTGAAACCTTTATCTTCCTTAAAAATTTCTAAAAACCTCTGTTTTATACAGAGAAATTGTCAGGAGGACCTCTCTGGGTTCCAGGACGACCTGGGCTACAGAGTGAGTTTCAGGACAGCCAGAGCTACACAGTCAAACCCTAGGTTTTTGATCCTACTGCACGTATTGGCTTTGTGGGAGCCTAGGCAGTTTGGATGCTCACCTTACTAGACCTGGATGGAGGTGGGTGGTCCTTGGACTTCCCACAGGGCAGGGAACCCTGATTGCTCTTTGGGCTGACGAGGGAGGGGGACTTGATTGGGGGGAGGGGAGGGAAATGGGAGGCAGCGGTGGGGAAGAGACAGAAATCTTTAATAAATAAATAAATTTTAAAAAATGCAAAAAAAGAAAAAAACAGAAAGGAAAAAGAAAAGAAAATGTTCTGCCCACGTATTATTACCACAGTCTCTGGTGTTGCATTGCCTGTGCAATGGCTGTTTAAAGGTGTCCGAAATAGAAATGTAAATGAATAAAGAAATAGCCTATAAAAAGGAAGCACCCTCTGGGTTTAAAATTTCCTATCACATTTTGTTGTGTTGATAGTGTGGTAGATTTTAAGATCAAATTCCAGTCCCCGTTTGCCACAGCTCTGTCAGGCAGCCTGGCTGGAAAGAAGAAGTTTCTGCCAACCAGTGTATAAACCAAGCAGGTGGCAAACGCTGCTTTGTGTGGCTGGTGAAAAAGACAAGGGTCTCTCTGCCCTTGTGCCAAGTAAGAAGAAACGTCCTGTGGTAATTTTATCCTGACATGACAGGTCTTTTTATGGAACCGGGAAGCAAAGACACGAGATGACCCAGTTACAAAGGTCAGACAACACAAATAAGTCAATTAGGGTTCTTTAACGCCATGACTTGTCAGATGAAATTTCCAAATAAAAATACTGATCTGAAAATATAGCACCTAAAATCTTACCATTTTCCTTTCTGTCTATAGCTATCATTGTAAAATAAAGAAACTTTTTGATCAAGGCTGGCCTCAAGTACACTGTATAGCCAAGGATGACCTTGAACTTCTGATCCAGATTCCTCCTCTGGATTGCTGGGGTGCAGGCATTCAACAGCACACCATTTACAGGGTGCTTTGGCTCAAACATAAGGCTTTGTAGATGCTGGGCAAATACTCTGCCAACTGTGTTAACCCCAGTCCTCAGAAAATTAAAAAAAAAAAAAAAAAAAAAAAAAAAACTTTAGACAAGGGACCAGCAAGAAGAATAGGGGAGAAGGGTTGAAAAATGAAGTATGTTGTATGGGGAAAGTCATATGAAAATCAGTACTCTGTATAACTTTAAATGACTGTAAAATAAGTAAGTTTCTTCTCTACTCTGAAAGATCGGTAGATACTAGATAGGCAGGCACATAAGTAGCTAGTCAGTCAATCTCGATTCACAATGGCAGTTCAGCTGAAAACCATACCTGTAATTAACACTGATATTAAACAACCCTCTAGAGCCCCTTTGATGTTCAGAGCGTTCCTATCTCCAGGTGGTGAAATCAAGGCCGGAGGTTTTGAATTTCTGCTACACCCCTCAAAGTGACTTTCACCTTTTGGATACTCAGTGTCCTTGATTGAAAACAGAACTAAGGAGTACCTGGATCTTGCCCCATTGGCAACTGAAACCATCTTACGTTTGTTTTAATGATAAATCAGTGGCCATGCAGCCACAGGTGCTTCTTCGCTCTCTGCCGATACAGTGTTGCCGTACACAGTGTTTCCATACCTCTTCTTCCCGGTTATCGGTAGCTTCTCATCCACTTTCTTTAATCCATTGTATAACCCACCTACCCACCCCAAACCATTTTAAGAAGACTTTTTTTCCCTCCTCTCTACAATGCCAATTGTGGCCAGAGGATCATGGGACTTTTAAACGTTTGCTGTTGTTATTACATTATAAAGCTTCTGTCTGTCACCTTTTGTATTAAACTTTTTATTTTTAGCATAACAGCAGTTGGATGTGGTGTGGTGATGCAGGGCTATACTCCTCGCAGGCCTTTGAGAGTTGGAGACAAGCGAGTTCTAGAACAGTCCACATCACACAGCTAGATCTGATGATCCCAAGAGAAGGGAGGGGAGGAAGAAGAATTGTGGATTTTTAGGAAATTACAAAGACTGCAGAGATCCTTATAATGTTCCCATTTCCTCCAGCAGTGACATGGAACCCAGGTGGTTCTGTAACACCAAGGTAGGACGGTGATATCGGTGCAATCGGAATGAAGAATTCATGTCTTATCACTGGTGTGGGTTCCCATAACCACCATGCACTCAAGATATAGCTTCATTTCATCATCATAAAGATCAACCACTGTCCACCTTCCCCCAGTTTAAATGAAGTTTGCAGAGCGCGTGTTTGACGTGCTCCGAGAGCTAGGTCCAATACACGGCACCAGAAGAAAAGAAAGAGGGGAAGGAGGAGAGGAGGAAGAAATGTTTACATGATTCATGATTAACTGAGGTCTCTCGAGTTCGGTTCCTCTCAGGGGAGTTGAAACCATTCCTACTTGCTTTGTTGTTGTTTCTTTTAATTATAAGAATTCTAAGATGAACCAAAAAAAAAATAGCTAATAGTGGAAAGCAGAAAAAAAAAGAGTTTTCTTCACTGCAGCCACACTGGGAAGAGGGACAGAGAGATTCAGTGACTCTCTAGTCCCGTCTTCATCTTCAGGGTCCGGAAGTGACATTAAATAGACAGGCAAGGCTATACACATCTAAGTTGTCCTGGTCATGGTGTGGTCCTGTCCATCACCCACTCATCCTTGACTGGCTTCGGGTTCTTCCTATGGTGGCTGGCCTAACAAGTTGTTTGAGCTGTGGACTCTTTCCCAGAGCTGACCTCTTTGCAGCATGAGATTCCGAGGGACATCCCTTCTTATTTGGGGTTCACTGTTCCTACAGTCCAATTGAGATACAAGCCTGTTACAGTCCCTCACTTTCTGTCTTCGCACCTCCATCTTGAGGTGGAATAAGTCTAGACCTGCAACAATATAATAAACAGAACGCAAGTAAGGACCAAGCTTGGAACACAGTCAGTACAGGGGGCCTTGAATAGAACCATTTCTCATGACCTCTTGGCTTTTAGATTTCTGGGGAGAGGCTGAAACAGGCAGCTCTGTCCTGTTGGTTTGAGGCAGGGTCTTGTCAGGAAGCCTAGGCTAGTCTCAAACTTACAATCCCCCTGCTTCTGCACCCAAGTGCTGGGGTTAGAGGTAAGCACTGCTGTGCATAAAAATCATTTTTAAAACATCCTTCCTTTGCCGTCCTTGACTCTCATGGTGCCGGCTATTGAGGTTCTGTGGATTTGGAAGGATTTTCCCCTTAGATGTCAGTTAGTGGTTCATTTACAAACCGCAGCTGCAGGTGGCCTCTGAGAAAATGGAGCTGGGGACAAAGGGCAAAGCTACATCAACCCAGGCCCCGCTGTTCTGAAAACATAAATCCAGGTCTTTGTAATTCTTGCTCTGATGAAAGTAAAGATCTCAGAGACGGTGCCCTGCTCCAGCCAGCAATGCTCCCTGAGCAGTCATGGCAGTCCACGGCCACGCTATAACAGCACAGGCCAGAGAGCTTTTCAGAAAACAGGAAAAGTGAAACACCAAGTGGGAGTGTGGAAAACCATTGCCGCTGCTGTTCATGCGATGGCTGGACATGTAGCCCAGAAGCAGAAGGAGAAAACTCGATGTTGATCAAGCTACACTAAGAGCACTAAGGAGTCTTTGTGCAGCACAGCACAGCATTGAAAACACCCACTCGTGCTTCCCTGACTCCTGCACACTGTCTCTGGGAGAGCAGTGCTCCTGCTCCGGCAGTGTTGTCCTCCGCAGCTGCTCCGCCACCCTCTCAGACCTCTCTCTTGACTGGGCCTCCCTGCTCCCTTCCTCCGGTCCCAGGGGCAGCTCGAGGGCATTGGGCCATTTCTCATACATTCTAACAGCTCAAGCAAAGCATCAGAATAAAGCAGCCAAATCAGAACAAAGCCAGGCTAGACGGTTGTCCCATTTCTAATACATGTGCTTCCAGAAATCCGTCTCTATGTGAGATAATACGGCGTGGATAAGACCCCAGAAATCACAGGCTCGCATTTCACCAGAAAAGGCCACAGATGGCTGATGCTTCTCAGCCAGATCTTGTAAGATAAGTCACTTCGGTGGCACTGTGAAGCCTTCATTCAAGCAAAGAGAATGTAAATCTGCAGGGTTATGGACTGAATTTCATATCATTTTATTTGGGGGTGGGGGTGGGGTGGTCTGTGCATCTGTGCAGTGGTCCATGCAAGCCTATAGGGATGTCATAGGTCAACATATGGGTGTCTCCTTATTCATTTCTCCACTTTGTATTTTGAGATAGGGTCTCTCTCAATGAAGCCATAACTCACCACTTCAGCTAAGCTGGCCGGCCCGGTATCCAGCCGTCCCTGCCCTCCAACTCTGGGATTGCAGACATGCACAGCACACCGAGCTTTCGCATGGGGTCTAAGGATCCAAGCTCTGGTCCTCTCGCTCATCCAGCAGGCACTCTACCTGCCAAGACATCTCCCCAGCCCCGTGAGCGTCTACCTCGCTTGCTCCTGTCGAGTGCGTCTAACAGAGCAGATTCCCTCACTAGTGATGAGCACACCAGTCTATCCCCGAGCTTCGTGGCCTTGCCGTTAGCTTTAATGTCAGTTTGCATCTCATCCAGAGCCACCTTTAGAGGTTGAACCTCCATCCACGACAAGCACTAGACCTCCATCCTTGTGTCAGACAACTTGCTGAGATAACCAGCCTACAAGAGAGGGGTTATTTTGGCTCGTGGCTGCCTGTGGCAAGACAGTACATCGTGGCAGGATCATACGGCAAAGCAAAGCCCTCGTTTCCTGGGCAGGAAGTAGAAAAGGAGAGGAAAACAGATTAAAGTCCACAGTCTCCCTTGAGATCAAGCAGTCAGGGAACTGAAGTTCACTCTCCCCATAGGCTACACATCCTATGGATTCTGCTACCCAGCACCACTAAGCCTCAAGTTGTGTGCTGCCCAACATGGGTGCCGGGGACTGAACTTGGGGTCTTTGCAAGAACAGTACAGTCTCCTAACTGTGAGCCATCTCTTCAAGGGGCAAGGGCCTTCGAGGAAAATGTAGGCCTGAAGTGATGTACTCAGATTATATTCATCACTGACACACAAAACTCTTTCTGCTAAAAACATAACAAGATTGTGTATCTTTACAAAGTTGTGAAGACGCTGCCTGTGACTCGGGCTTCAGGAGAATCCAACACCAGTGTCCTCACAGGCCCCTGAACTCATATACACATTCTCACATGTGTGCCCATGTAGAGACACATAATTAAAACTAAAATAAACCTTTTCACAGAAAGGGGGCTCTGACATACTTATAGGACCCAGGTCAGCTTCTCCCCGGAGAAGCATTCCCATCATCAGGAACTAGACACTTCCACACAGAACCGGATGCTATGCTCTCTCAGTGACCTTGGTTTTCCCATATGATTCAAAATGGACAGTCACCTTCAAAGTCACCTTTATCTTCGGTTTTCTCATACGTTCCTTTTCTCTTTCCACGCGTGTCATTGGCTAAAAGATAGATCCAGACAAGTAACTGAAGATTGATTTAAACTATCTATCAGTTCTGGGCCTTCTGCAAGGTATTCATGGCACACCCACTGAACAGCTGCAGCACACCAGGCCTTCAACAGATAGCATGGATTAGCGTCACACACCACAGCAGATGGTGGACCATCAGATACTTAGTACGTAGCACAGGCTGTAATGGGGGTGAGGGAGTGTATCTCCAAGCAAGGTCCTCGTTCTAAGAACAGAAGTGTGAGCAAAAGTGTTTGTCAGTGACTTGCTGATTACTACAGCTCCCTCCAAATCCACCGCCCCAGCACCACACCCCTGGTTTCACCCCACGAGGCAATTACACAAGCTCGCGGTTCTGACTGGTTGCAAGCTACTGAGCTACCGTAACATTTCCTCGCTCCCCCTTACAAGCCAAACCCTCCCCTGGCTTTCCACGTCTTTCCAGTTGCCTGAGTGCCGTGTTCACAGGCCTCAGCTCCATCCATCTCCATCGGACCCGTCCTCGTCCCTCCCGTTCCTTACCTTTCCTCAGGTCCTGCAGAAGGTGATCAGTTACAGCTGGATAGCGCCAGACCAGCTGCTAGAGTTGTGGGTGGGAAGGAAGGGAAAGGAGACCAAGGGTCAGTAGAATTGTCTTGATTCGAAGGTAAGCCTGACTGTACTCCCAGATTCTGCTTCCTGTGCCCCAATCTGACCTCCTCAGTTCCCTTATGAAGCCTGCTTGAATCAGAGCCCATTGGCTACTGAGAGAAAAATCAGATCATGCAGATATCAGCTCTTAATATGAAGGTTTAATGGCACCATCAGATACCTCAGGAGACCTCTGTGGGCGCTAACAGGAGGACCAGGAGAAGTAGGGACCCTGGTAAGACTTTGCAGTGGGAGCCTTAGGTGGCCAGGAGCTTAAACACCCATCCCAGGTACAACAGATTCTGATAGCCTTTCTAGAAGGGCGAATCAGACTGTGGATCGTGAACTACTGAGAGCGTAGGTCCTGCAACCAACTTAGTCCCAGGCTCTACGAGTCCAGGCTTGTCCCCAACCACAGTGTCTTCTAGTATGAACCTTGCTGTGGACTAGGGGTCCTAGAAAAATCCAGAAACAAAATGAGCCCCTTTTCAAGAGGAACTGAGGGTGTGTGAAGTGCTGGAAAGCCATTTGATAAATGTTCATCCTGGCTTTGCTGCCTCGTAGTTAGAGAAGAGCCTGTTAGAAACCAGACTTCTGTCCCTTAACTGGCTATGGCCTTTGCCCAGAACCCATGAGCCATAGATTCATCAAGCCCTTAACTCATACACTGGCTTTAGTTATAGGCCAATATATAGGGAGCTGATTCTAGGGCCAACCCTACTCCAGTAGTCACCTGCTCAGGGAGTATGCTCAAGGCCCTTACCTAACATGGTATCATATTCAAATACAAGCTGTGCACACCTTCCCATATATTCTCATTTAACTCTGAATTACTTAAAGTGATGCAAGTGTTAGGCAAGCAGCTCTTACATTCTTATTATTTGGTAAATAACATTTAGGACAGATGCAAGGGGATTCTTTCTCCAATTTTTTTTTTATCTGTACTTGGTTGACTCTGCAGACGGAGACAGCAGAATCTATATTGTTTTATATATTTTCCTTTGTGTTTATTCCCATAGTAGCATCTTCCCCCCCACCATACCAAAATGCCTGAGGCAACCAGCTTCATCACTGGAAAGGTTTACTTTGGTTGACTGTTTCCTATACTCACATGGCCCTGTTGCCTTTGGGCCTACAACAGCACAGTACCTTGTGACAAAAATTTGAAGGGGTCCTGTTCACTGTGTGGCAACTGGAAAATAAAAAGAGGCTTGGGAAGAAGGGGGCATCCCAATCCCATATCACCAGTACCTAGCATCCTCTAACTAGGCCCCTGCTCTTAAAGGCTCTGACCGCCTCTCAGGCTGGGGCTAAGCCTTAACTGTATGGACTTGGTGTGGGGGAGAAAGCAGGGTTCTGGCCTGACCCTTACCACCTCCTTCCCAATAGCCCATCATCCTAAAATCACATGATCGCAATCAGACAGATTTATGTCTTATTCCCAACCACAGTCAACATAGCCTATTGTATGGGCAGGTCGCTGGGGTCACTTTCAGATAGTTAATGTATAAATGGTCTCACCTGGCCTCATGTGGGTAGGTGTTTTACTTTGGTCTACATTTTCTCTTTGTTCCCATGGATCCGCTCTGCATAAACATTACATGAGCAGGCCAGTTCACCTAGTTATTCTTAAAACGCGATTCTTATCATTCACGGGAGCTGATTCACGTCTCTGATGAAAGCAGGCAATCACAGGGCTCATTGTATGAGAGGCACCAGCTCCGGGCTTTCTTCCGCCTTTATTGTCCCCAGCTGGCAGCTTCTTATCAGATTTAAGCAAACCAGGCACTGCCTCCTTGGTTTGCTTGCTTCCTTTGGTGGGGCTGGGGGAATCGTGTCTGTAACCAAGCCCTTGCCATTCCATTGGCCTCTGCTGGCCTCTTGCTGGCCTCACCCCGTCTCCTTCGCAGCTACTGTTGTGCCCATCTCTGCCCTCCTCCTGAGTGTGTTCCCCCCAGGACACCTGTGACAGGTACCACTCACCTGGGCAGCACACCTACAGAGCTGCAGTTCTGCCCTTTGTGAACCCAGCAAGCTTGCTCCCGTTCCACCTAGAGTCGCACCCATATCGCCTCCTGTCCCTTCAGGTGCTTTCTTTACCTTCAGGGCACTTCCTGCTACCGGAATTGACAACTCGTGCATCTGACATAGTGAGATCTATCCATCTATCCAGAGAGCTTCTCTTACCACTATATTCTCAGATCTTAGAACCTTGACATCAGATATTTTAAAACATCTGCATGGAGCCAGGGCATGGTGGTTTATACCTTTATTTTCTAATACTCCAGCTGAACCAGGAGGATTTCTGTGAGTTGGAGGTCTGCTTGGTCAACATAGTGAGTTCTAAAAAAAGCCAGAAGTGAGACTCTGTCTCAAAAAAGAGAGGGGGGAGAAAGATACCCACATTGCTTCTACTGTGGGTGGAGCTTGAATCAGAGTGGAAGGAATGAAAGGAGAGAAGTGAGCCCCTCTGGAAATCCATCAGGGAAGGTGAGACTTGTGACTTCTCCAAGGAGGCTTGGGCCACAAGTCTCCATAGCATCTTTTCTAGGTGTCTTCTCTTCTCTGTAAGTGGGGAATGAGAGAGCGTGTGAGCGGTCTCAGGTCATGGTGGTTTATCTCTCCTGCTGTAAATGAAGGGCCATGGATATTTATTAACACAGATCCATCCACATTCTCAGCTGTGTGTCCCAAACTCGATGACACTGTGGTCATCGAGACACTGCCCCCCCACCACAATCCAGCGGGTAATCTGAGCTTCTCTGTAGCTGGCGACGATAACCCACTCTTAGTGGATCTGTGCTTTGCTTGAGTGACGATTTAGAGAAGAAACCGAATTCTGACCTGCACTGACCCTTTAGGATGCAGGCACAGGAGAGTGCACCTCTATCCCCACACTGCTTCTGATTCCAGTGTGTGGCAGATATAGAAATAAAAGGAATAGAGGAATACCAAGTCGTGTTAGCCGTCTGTTTTCAAGACACACAAACACACCTCCCTACCAAACCCACAGAAGTCCAAATTCCTTCTATAAAATGGTGGTCATGAGCTGGAGAGATGGCTCAGTGGTTAAGAGCACTGCCTGCTCTTCCAAAGGTCCTGAGTTCAATTCCCAGCAACCACATGGTGGCTCACATTCACAACCATCTGTAATGAGGTCTGGTGCCCTCTTCTGGCCTGCAGGCATATACACAGACAGAATAGTGTACACATAATAAATAAATAAATAAATATAATTTTTTTTTTAAGAAATGGTGGTCATTACCATATAATCTATATGCCTTTTCCACCATCTCTGTATGGTTAGAATGCAAAATAGTACCTAATATTGGACAGATAGAAGCATTGCAATCGTAAGGCCCCGGGTTAAAACCCCAGCACCACAAATAAAATAAAACAAATGTTCTGTAAGAAAGTTGCTGTACATTAATACTTAGACAATAAGACAATAGCTGGAGTTCTGACTCAGTGATTGAGAGTGCGTACTGCTCCTACAGAGGACGTAAGTTCTATTCCCAGCACCTCCAACTTCAAAGGATCTGCAGCCTGTGGCCTCTGGAGGCATCCGCACTCACAAACATATATATATCCACACATAGACACATAATTAATACAAAAATAATGACAAGAAAATTTCTGTCCTTGTTCAACACAAACATTACCTTTTCCCAAATAATTTTAATCCGATTCCAATAGGTTGAAAGGACACAGAACCTTTGGTGCAGAAGGCTGGCTATACTGTTTAATCACTCAGACTAGAAACCACTGAACATTGCTTTGTACCAAACTTCAAGTTCAAGACTAAGATGCCCACCATGGTAAGCTTCATGACTGCAGGTGTGAGCAACCTGGCAGGGAACCCCACCTCTTCATATCTATACCACGTGCAGGGAACCCCACCTCTTCATATTTATACCACGTGCAGGGAACCCCACCTCTTCATATCTATACCATGTGCAGAAAATCCCATCCCACCTCTTCATATCTATACCACGTGCAGGGAATCCCACCTCTTCATATCTATACCACGTGCAGGGAATCCCACCTCTTCATATCTATACCACGTGCAGGGAATCCCACCTCTTCATATCTATACCATGTGCAGGAAATCCTACTCTTCATATCTATGCCATGTACTAAGTCCTCAGTTTCTGCACTGCTGCTTTATCATGGCAGAGACATGCAGGACCCATTACAGACATACATGTTCTCTGTATAATGAATGGGGACCAGAGCCCATGTATTACCTGACTCCCTGAATAATCCTGGCAGGGTTTTACACTGTTGACTGGTGCGGTTATTTTCAGCTCAATTGGCATTTTGTTGGAATTCAAGTCCAGTTTAACAGATCAAAGGACCTGAGTCGGTATTGCTGACTGATTACTGGTGTACAGTAATGGGTTCTTAGAAAAGGAAATACATACTCACGAGAAGCCAAGCGTGGTAGGTCATAACTTTGATTCCAGAACTTGGGAGGCTAAAGAGAGAGAACTGCCTCAAGTTCAAAGCCAGCCTGGGCTACGGTTAGATTCCAAAATAAAATAAGGAACTAATGAACCATTCAGACGTAAAGCTGGTAGAGGTGGGTTACTGGTCAGCACGGACCAGAGATGGCTCTGCAGTTCCTGCTCTTCTGGAAGACCTGAGTTTGGTTCCCAGAATCCGCATCAGTCAGCTCACAAGTGCCTGGAACTCTATATGGCGTAAACACACACACACCCATGCACACACACAAGGATAGACAGATGATAGATTACACAGACAGTGAAATCAATTTTAAAGGGAAATAGGCAAACAAATGCTAGGCTCTTCACAGCTTTATTTCCACAGACTATCCAACTTCTCTGTTTGAATTCAATTCTCCTCCTGAATTTCATAGCAAAATTCCTTTTTGCCCACATTCTTCATCCATTGGTATTAACAATGTTGGCATTCTTCTTAATGGAAATCTCTACCAAGTTCTTATTTAGGAACTTTTTTTCCTAACCATAATATATATCAGTCCCTCCCCTTCTTTTCTATATGGTAGATGTCAGAATCCATATATGACTGAACCCACATATCTATGTGTGTGTGTGCATGTGTGAGTGTGTGTGTGTGTGTGTGTGTGTGTGTGTGTGTGTGTAAAATGTTTTGATTCTAGAATGTCCCAGTGTGTTGCAGAGGGCCTGCTTGTTCATCCTGGCCACCCAGCTAGCTTAGCCCCGAAATAACCACACAGAAAACTGTATTAATTAAAACACTGCTTGGCCCATTAGCTCTAACTTCTTATTGGCTAACTCTTGCATATTAATTTAACATTTCTATTAATCTGTGTATCGCCATGTGGCAGTGGCTTGCCGGGAAAGATTCTGATTCTGGCAGCTCCATGGTGTCTCTCTCCTACTCTGCCTTTCTTCCTCCCAGCATTCAGTTCTGTCTTGCCTGCCTACCTAATCTCTGTCCTATCAACTAGGCCAAGGCAGTTTCTTTATTCATTAACCAATGAAAGCAACACACAAACAGAAGGACCTCCTAAACCACCAGCGCGCTTGAGTTTGAGCATTGAGTTCCAAACTACTTACTGTTTTGGGAAACTGTGGAGTCTTTAGAGGTGAGGCCAAGCTTCAAGAAATAGGCCACTTGGGCTGGGTCTTGTGTGTTATTCCCCAGCCTTGCTTCCGTCCTGCCTCTGCCATGTGATCACCATGTGAGGCCACTGTTCCCTCCATGGACTAACCCACCACTCTGGTCAGCATGCCTTCCCCATCATGATGGGCCATGTCCTTGGCACCTGTGAGCTCAGTAGATGCTTCCCCCTCAAGCTACTCTCCTCAGGGGTTTGTCATGGCAACAAGAAAATGAGTCATGGGTACAGCATGGTAGAGATTAGTTCACTAGTGAGGCACAGTAAGAGATTAGTAATAACTAGTAATGAAATATGAACCAGGCACAGTGGCCCATGCCAGTGATCTCAGGAGTTAGGAGGCTCAGAGAGGAGAAATGCAAATCCAGAGTGAGACTGAGCAACGCACCCTGACAGCAGCCGAGGCCGGGAGCAGGGCTCATTGGTAGACTTCTTGCTTGGCCTGAGTTGCATCTCTGACACCAAAACATATGAATTGAGTTGCATACTTCTGGAACTTTCCAGTTATCATTCTGTTGACATCCAGTAACCAAAAACCACAGAGAGACTAGGGTAAAGTGAGGGCTTGCGTTCCTGCATTTCTTGTTTCCTTGGCCTTGGTCTCAGACCAGAATCCCAGTTTTTCTATGCGTCCAGATCAAATGTCATCCAGCCAACCATTGGCCTTATGTCTGCATCTCCCATGTACAAGTATTCATTGGGCTCTGTCATCATACTGCCCTAAGCCAGAGCCAATATTTTCATTTTCAGAGTCCCCTTACTTCCCATACTATGTGTGTCAGATTCCCACTAAGAAACACTTGAAATAATAACTTACAAAGAAGACAGGTTTCATTTGGTTCATGTTTCAGAGATAGCAGTTGGTTATCAGTTAGCTTAGTTAGGGCGTGTGGCGGTGAGGCCCACATGACTCCACACAGTGGGGCAAGGCAGCCTCGGATCAGAGAGAACCACGAAGGAGCTGGTATCCCAATATGTCCTCCAAGGATATACCTCCAATGACCCAACTTCCTTCCGTGAGGTCACATCTCCTAAAGGTTCTGCTGTCTCCCAGTAGTATCATAGAATAGGAACCAACATGGGGGAGGGGCCTTTGGGGACATTCTGGATGCAGACTATGATACGTATCTTTAAGTACTTTGGGTCAGAGACATTTCATCCTGTCTTCCACCATCTCCATATTGCCTTTGCTCTGGCACTGTAGGTATGTGGACTCTCTGAACAAGCCAAAGGGAAGGGTCCAGCCTGTGTGTGTACAGGACACATCAGTCTCCTGAGGCTGGGAGCCGAAGGCTGCATCTGTGCACATCTTGTAGGCTCCGAGACTGGTGATAATGGCATGGTGGTCGCTTAGTGCATCATCCAAACCAGGACATTTTTGAGAGGAGGTGGGTGGGAAGGGAACTTCTAATGACTATACTGGGGTAAAGGTCATTTTGAGTGTAGAACCGTATTAACGTTGAAGTCCCTCCATGAAATGTGTTCCGATGTTCTGGCTGAGCAGTCTCTTGGTAAGGAACTGCTCTGTGATTAAAAAGGTGACACATTTAGTGCCATGTTTTTGGCATCCTGTCAAGACACAGTCTGTAACTCCTTCCAGCAGATAATATTGCTTAACCATGGCCAAAGAAAAGCTGGACTGCGTTTAAACCCCCAGAAGTTTCCCAGCGAGCAAAGCAGTCTGAAACATTGGGAATGTTTCTCTCCCCAAAATAATTTTGACTAATCCCTCTATTTATTTTAGATTCTCTTCAGATAACCCCACAGATGGATTGCTGAAGTCACCATGCCAACAAATCTCTTTGGCTCAAAAAAAAATTAGAGAACCATACCATATTTATATGTCTTTCTCTTCTAATGAATATCTGAATTTTTCTGTTGGGTGTGGTGATACATGCCTGTAGTCGCCAGCACTTGAGGGACAGAATGGTCTAAGGCTAGCCTGAGCTACATGGGGACCACATTAACCATCCTGAAAAGAAAAGAAGAAGAAAAAAACTGGGGCTCATGAGATGAGTCAGTGGGTGAAGGCACTTGCAGCCAAGCCCGAGGACCTGAGTTCCACCCCCAGGACCCACGCTGTGAGAACACTGACTCTCACAAGTTCCTTGGGTTCTATAAATACACCAAGGTGCCCATGTACACAGATGCTAAAATGAATGAATGGATGGATGGATGGATGGATGGATGGATGGATGTTGAAATTTTTATCTGACTTTCTTTTTCCTATTTATTAATCACATTCTGTCCTGTATTTTTTGAACTGAACTACCAGAAACAACTCTTTAGTCAGTCACTCCTCTGTCCTCTATGACCTCATTCTAGAACCCCAGAATGTAGTACTGTAAATGCTAATTATTCCCATTTACATGTATTCGTGTCTTCTATCTTTACCCAAGTTGACTACCCAGAATATCTATCCAAAAGGCATTCAAGAACGGTATTAATAAATCCTGGAGATGTTTGTCCTAATTGCAGGCATCCCACCAGGTCTCTTGACAGCAACTCAGTAAACACACAGTCCAGGTAAACCCTGGATACCATCCCTTCCTGAAGGTCCTTGTGACCCCAGGCTGCTCAGCTGGCTTTATAAATCCTACTGTTCTCTCAGATCTTTTGATTTAGAGTTCTGTAGAGGAAATTAAAAGAAAACCTAGCCATGGATTCCCAAACTGGCCACTTCACTTTGAGCTATGAAACTAACATTTTTCATAATGTAAGAGAGAATGCGCACACCCAGAGGAAGCCCTGTGTCCAGGCAACACCACTATTGCCAACTTCCGGAGCCCCTCCAGGGAGCTCTGCGGACTTGCCTCTGGGAACAGAGAAACGTAGTAGGGTGGATCAGCGGCCACCACCTTCCCTGTGAGCTTGGCATCCGGCTTTTATGTTTCAAAAGCGTCAGTCCCTAAGTGCTCACAGTTTTACAGAGCAGCCAGAATGTTCCCGGCTGTACCATTGCCCACAGAGATCGGTGCCTGGTACTCTGAGGAATCGTCAGTCAGATCAGAGGCCAGGCGTGAAGGGAACCCTGGGGAGGAATTTGTGTACTGTAGGCTCAGTAACCGCTGGGGATACGCTCTGCTAAGGGCTTACTCGTGTGCAAGGCCGTCCTCTGGTGGTCGCTATGTGTATGTGCATGGGGAAAGAGCGAACACCGGCTGTAAGACAGTCTGTACAGTTCGCGCAATTAAGGGATGCCCAGAAAATGAGGAATGTATCAGTAGCTAATGAGCTTCCTTCTAAAGGAAAAGTCAGTCACAATGAACGACGTCACCCTAACGCTACCCTTGGGCCATCAGATCTGCTGCCCCGTCCCCTCTCTAATCAACTCTGATGATTTGTGTGTCTTATTTTGCTATTGGTTACTGAGCAATCTTCCCAGCACGTTGAAGATTCTGCAGTCTGGAGCCAAGGATCTATGGAGCCATGGTGCCTGGATCCACTTTCTGGTGCCTGGGTCCCCATCCTCCCTCCTGATCCTTTTCTTAAATGGTTTTGTACGCAGCCATCACCTTCAGGCCCTCACCTTCTCAAGTCCTGGGGTGTTCCGCTATCACAAAACCAAAAGTGCCCTCCCAATAGCCCTTGCTTCTGTTTATCCCGGCAGGCAACCTGACCATATGTAAGGACAAGTTCCCAACTTGTGTTCTTAGGACTTGGATTGCTAGCTAGCCTCTGCCTCCCTATCCTGTGTTCTTGCTTCCTGAGTGGGCTGCTGCCTGCTACCCAGCAGCCCCAGAAGCCAGAGCCAACTTCTCCCTTTCCTATCCATCTCCTCAATCCTGGCAGCAGCAGCCCAGCCAGCAGCCCCTCTGGCTTCCCAGAGATTCCAATTTGTCCCTGCTCCTAGTCCAGCGGATGTGTCCTTCAAGTCTGGACCCTCTTGCCACCCAGGAGCTATATATATAACCCTAATGGCTGCTACACAGCAGCCATGTGGTCATACTGGTTGCTTCTTGGATGATGTATTGGTTCCCACAGCCCGCCTCACTCTACTGACTTATGCTGTCCAAGAAGTTCAGACCCCTAGCTGGGCATGGTGATGCATGTTCGTAATCAGAAGACAAGATGGTCACAATTAAAGGCCAGTTTGGGGCTCCATAGTATGACCCTGTCTCAAAACAGTAACAACAGTAAACCAAAAATAAGTCATGTCTTACCATGCTCTGACCTAGGGGTCCAGAATGCCTTTGCCGTGCAGTACAAATCCAAAGAGTGTAGTAATATACAGCCCTCAGTATTGGCTTCTCCCAGCCTTCTCCGTTCCAATAAGGTATGTACAACCCAGTACTATAAAGCATGCCTGCCATGTGAGACCTAAAACAAGAAGCTGGCCATGTGCCATAATGACAGTCCACATAAAGAACCCGAGGTGACCATGCACCCCTGGCATCCCGGTGTTCAGTGGGGAGAAACAGAATGATCCCTGGTGTTTGCTGGCAAGTCGGTCTAGCCAAATTGGTGAGCATGCGGTTGTGGTAAAATAAGGTCGAGAGAGATAAAGACACAGACGTTGTCTGTCCTCTCGCGTCCACACACACACACACACACACACACACAACAAGCTGGATGGTGTAGGCAAAACCAGTGCTGGGTGTTGGGTGCCCATGACACTGAGAGCCCAGCAACCTCCTCACTCAGTCTGTGTTCCCTATTGTCACCTTCAATAAACACATTTCCCATGGATGAAAATCCTCCCACTTTGAATGTGTTGGGGCTCCGTGATCTGAGCTGTAAGGCCACAGAGGAATCGCAACCTTGTGAATAATTATATCCCAAGTTGTAATAAGTCACTTGCCTTGGGCTATCTGGGTTTCCTTTTCTCTTGAGCAGAAATCTGCCCCACTAATCTGACTGGCATAGATCTATGCTGTGATTGCTCTCACACTAAAACCCATTTCCTAACTACTTTCTGTAATGGACTGTGTAATTCAATGTTTTTCATTTTCCAACATGGAAAGAGGAAAACCAAGTGTTAGGAACTACACAATGGTTTACATTCATTTCTTGACATTAGCAATGCAAGGTTATGTAGTGGCTTTGATACTGAAGAACCAAAAATACCTCAAGCGAAGAGCTGACGGGTTTTAACAGCCATCCCAGATGCTGTCTCCATGACAGCCAGACTGCGTGGCTTTCGTTACCACTTGAGGTTCCACATACAAAGCTATCGGGCTGCATCCTAGTCCTGCCCATCTCCCAACCCCACTTCAACCACTTCTCTCTAATACTGGAGAAATTGGTTGGAATGCCGGGGAAACTGCTTCTTCATTTCCCAATGGAGAAGGAGAGGTCGGTGAAGGAAGCTGGTGGAGACAGTAGCTTAGGGATAATGCCCATCTCCCTGCAAGCACAGAACTTGGGAACAGGAGAGTGACTTGAGACTTTAACGTTCTGAGTGGTGAGCAAGCAGCTCCACGTGTGTGCACCACGGTCTAACCGTGGGAGCCCTCAGTTACAGAAATAGGACTGACTTACCAAGCGGAATCTCTGCCAGGGTAAATGAATGGGAACCAGTACCGCGCGACCTTGAAAAGCTAATGGCTCTTTACTTCACTGTACCTTGGTACAAAATACTCTAATGCCTGGTAAAAGAATAAACTCCTAATTAAAATGACAAAATTGCATTTGAACTCTGGAGGCCATGGGAACTTTCTAATCGCCTCTTCTAATGCGTTCGAAGATGAAGATTCACAACTGTTAATGATTCGTAGGAGGGGGAATGTCCATTTCGTTCTGTATTAACAATAAAACACTTCCAAAAATACACATAATGGAAATGATTACCTCTCGCCTCGGCTAAGAGGCACTTAACCTTTGATCTCTAGCTAAATTACATTACCCAGAGGCAGCATGCACACAGCCAGGGACTTGTTTCCTTGGGTGTTGTTTTGATAATACATTAAAATAATCAGTAAATTTTTCCAAGTTCTCCTAAGGACAGCTTCTTACAGATCAAAGCAAAATGGGGGTGGGGGTGGGAATTAACTTTGGCAAAGACTAGGAAACACAAACCACCATTTGCTTGGTTTCTGTTTGCTCTTCATCCTTCCTCATAGATGTGAGAGGAACTAATTCTTCAGTGAGTTTTTAAAATGTTGCATGGGGAAATTATGAATGGCTCCTTGTCTCAGGAAGCTCGTGTTCATCTTTATATTTCTGCAATCTTTTTTAAAAAATATTTATTTATTTACTTATTATGTATACAATATTCTGTCTGTGTATATGCCTGCAGGCCAGAAGAGGGCACCAGACCTCATTACAGATGGCTGTGAGCCACCATGTGGTTGCCGGGAATTGAACTCAAGACCTTTGGAAGAGCAGGCAATGCTCTTAACTGCTGAGCCATCTCTCCAGCCTCCCCCATTTCTGCAATCTTAAATGCAAATGCAAACTCCTAAACCCAAAAGCTTGCATGCCGGAAGTCATAATCACATTCATTCAGCCACGCTGAGTCACTTAGCTTCACCTCATTCATGTTTGCTCCCACCAACTCCTCAAGTGGTGAGCCCACCAGACAGCTCAGCAGATCAAGGTGCTTGCCACCGAGCCTGATGGCCCAGTTCCATTTCCGGGAACCACATGTTTAAAGGAGAGAACTGACTTCTGCAAGTTGTCCTCGTGACCTCTACATGCGTGTGTGACATATACATGCATGCATACATACGCACATACATGTATACATACATACACGCATACACACAGATGTCATTTTAAAATGGAGCTAGAGAGATGGCTCAGTGATTAAGCGCACCTGCTACCCCTGCAGAGGACTCAGGTTTAGCTCCCAGCTCAGACATGACAACTCTCAATCACCTGTAACTCCAGTTCCAGAGCATCCAATGCCCTCTTCTGGCCTTCAAGGGCATCTGGCACATACGTGATTCACGGCCATACATGCAGGCTCTCACAGGCGTAAAATAAAAATTAATAAATCCCTACAGAAGCTACTTAGTAAAGGGCTTATCGAGCTGGTTTCAAAGCACAGAGCCCAAGGAATTTCCACCAGAAACG
The DNA here is from genome assembly GCA_963919715.1 of Microtus obscurus. Classification (NCBI taxonomy): domain Eukaryota; kingdom Metazoa; phylum Chordata; class Mammalia; order Rodentia; family Cricetidae; genus Microtus; species Microtus obscurus. Next base: position 5,004,476 of record CAWTZC010000768.1, read on the forward strand.
CAAAGGGCGGAGCTGCCCCCGCTGCTGGTGAAGATTCGTGAACAGGTTCAATCGGCTGTACATTTGAGGAAATAAAACTTAATTAAATCAAAAAATGAATAACCATCGCCGGGCGGTGGTGGCGCACGCCTTTAATCCCAGCACTCGGGAGGCAGAGGCAGGCGGATCTCTGTGAGTTCGAGACCAGCCTGGTCTACAAGAGCTAGTTCCAGGACAGGCTCCAAAACCACAGAGAAACCCTGTCTCGAAAAACCAAAAAAAAAAAAAAAAAAAAAAAAAAAGAATAACTCTTTAGCTCATCATGTGAAGAGGGCATCTGGATCTGGATAAGAGGGCCTCTCTATGGGGGTGGCTTAGCCCGGCTTCTGTTCCTGTGACAGAAAACCACACTCTGACCTTCTCTGCACACAGTCCTCCCAAGGTCAGCGTGGGTGGCTTCTTTGGGGGCTGCTTCACTCAGACCCTCGGCCAGACAGCGTTTCCACTAGTCCTCCCAGAGTTTAAAGAACTGGAATTTCACCCTCCGCCCCAAAAACTGGGATGGGGGAAGACACTTGGGAGGCTCTCCCAAACCGTGCCCCGGAATGCCACGATATGTTCCAGACACAAAACCTAAAAACAGCAACAACAAATCTCGCGGTCACCCCATGCTGTAGACCTCTTAGGAAGTCACGGAGCTTATTCTAAGAACTGTCTTTAATTCTTCCAGAATTTTCCAAGTTACTTTAGCTATAAAATAAATTTCCTCCCTTCCTTTCTTTTTTTCTACATCGCCACCCAAGACATTCTTTTCTGTTTCTCAGAACATGACTTCCAAGGTGAAAAAAAGGGGTGGGGGGATAGTTGAGCATCCATTATACCACAGTGGCCTGGTGTGTTTGCATGGGCCCAAGAACGTAGCCCTTTCTGCCCACCCATGTTTTTGTTTGCTGAGGACGGTAGCAATTCTCAGCATATATCAGCTTTCCAGTAAAACGGTGGTCACCTTTCTTCTTAATCACGCCATTTAGAGGAGGTAAAAAGATCCCTCCAAAGGGCACTTGATACCTGTTGTCTGATACTCACAAGGACAAAGATGATTAAGAGTGCCACCAACGCCAGGGCGAGCTGACCCTGGTGCTGGGAAATCTAAAATTACATTTCCCAACTCCATCAACGGTCCAGGCAGAGAAGGTCAAATTCATCAGCTAGGGTTTTAACTTTGTTGCTCTGGCCGATGAAAAGATTTGTTGTTCAAGGATACCACTTATAGCCTGAGGTTTGGGACTAATTTGGTTTGAATGTGAGCAGAGAGATAAATACATTTAAATTCTTCCTAGGACTCCAGAGTTGACTGTAGCTTCTACGGTAATGGCCAACACAAAGGATCTGTTTCAGAGATGCTTTTTCTTAATTTAGTGAAGATTTCCAAGGCTGTAGCCTATGAAAAATCATTCCTAGCAGAGATTGAACACAGTGTATGGGAGAAAGGAGGAAGCCAGGAGAAGATGGAAGCTAGCTATCAAACCCAGGGCCTAAATGTGACATAGTCTGTTTGTTATTAGCACATCCCAGCAGTAAACAGGAATTCTCAGCAGGAAGGGACCTTGGAAGGCTCAAAGTACCAGGGAAAGGTTTCAGGAAAGAGTCGGCCTCCTGCCAGTCTTCCTTGAAGTCTCTGCAAGCACGTGAAGAATCTGTGGGGGAGGGAGCACAACCGATGCCAGCTGCCTCCCATTCTGCCCTTTTACCCATTCTGTAGCCATTTGGCATCTTCCTGAAGACAATCCTCTCTTATTTTTATTTTGCTTTGTCTTTTTTTTTTTTTTTTTTTTTGCAAGACAGGGTTTCTCTGTAGTTTTGGAGCCTGGAACTAGCTCTTGTAGACCAGGCTGGTCTCGAACTCACAGAGATCCGCCTGCCTATGCCTCCTGAGTGCTGGGATTAAAGGCGTGCGCCACCACCGCCTGGTGCTTTGTCTTTTTTTATATCTAAAATCTAAGGCTTTTATTTGACGAAAGAAATGCAAATGTGATCGGCAATAGCATGCAGAACTTTCCTCTGAGACACTTTCCGCAGCTCCCCACGAACCAGGGAACGATCTTCTCTGCTCTGCTCTTAAAAAAAAAAAAAAAAAAAAGATTTTTTTATTTATTACGTATACAACATTCTGCCTCGATGTATGCCTGAATGCCAGAGCAGGGCACCAGATCCCACTACAGATGGTTGTGAGCCACCATGTGGTTGCTGGGAATTGAACTCAGGACCTCTGGAAGAGCAGCCAGTGCTCTTTCTTAACCTCTGAGCCATCTCTCCAGCCCCCTCTGCTCTGCCCTTTATAGCTCTCCAGCATCATAGTCATCCTTCCCTTTTCCTGAGATGGTTGAGCCACATCTGACCCCAGGCCTCCCTCTCTCTCTGCTTCCCTTCATGACGTTGGATTTCTACTTTGCATCTCAAAACTATGTCTGATTTTAGGTCTTGGGGCTTCTTCTGTATGAACCAAGGAATTTACATTAGGTAACTCTAACCAGTCATTTTCAAAGGGAGATAATTCTGTCTAACAATACTACTACATTTTAAAGGCCTCATGGGATGTGATCATCATTGTATTCTCACAAATCTCTTTGACTATTCTGTTGGCCATTGATTTTCTTTAGTGTTACAATATACAGCTATACTTCACTTTCTAAGATGATCATGTATTTTGCTTATATTTTGGGCATTGACTTCTCAGTTTTTTCCTTTGTTAATTTTACCACTCGGTGTGAATTCCTAGCCACAGTGTAAATACTTTGTGTTTTTAAAAGTACTTTTTCATTGTGGTAATCTTATGCCACTTTCTAACAAGGATTGACATGCTCAAAGTCTAGGAACTATTCAAGGAACCAGATGTGTGTCTCAGTTGGTAGAGCATGTACCTAGCATATACAAAGTCCTGGGTCCCATCCCTACAGATGGGATGTCACGGGCCTGTGTCCTCAGCACTCCACGGGTGGAAGATCAGAAATTCAAAGTCGCTTTCAGCTACATAGCAACTTCAAGCCCAGCCTGGACTATCTGAGACCCTGTTGGGAAAAAAAAGTTAAACTAAATAAAAATAAGATAAAAGCCAGGAATGGTGGCACACAGCTTTAATCCCAACACTCAGGAGGCTGAGACAGGCAGATCTCTATAAGTCTGAGGCCAGCCTGTTCCCAGCCAGCTAAGGTTACACAGTGAGTGTTGTTCTTTAAAACGCGGGTGAAGGTGGACGAACACGAGACAGACAAACACGCACGGCGAAACAGACGCAGACACGCGACTCCCAAGTGGGTGCTTTTAATAGGGAGGGGTCACACAATAAGGAACCAGGTGTGCGAGACACAGAAGGATGGGGGGGAGCATAGAAAAAGAGGGGCGAGCTCGTGACGAGCCCTTCTTTTTATCGGAGAGCGCAGGGGTGGCTGGGAAGAATGTCCCACACATGTGCAGGTGTCCGTAATCCAGGAGGAATCTGGGAGCTGTAGTTTCCAAAAGAACAACAGTGAGACCCTGTCTGAACAAAAGAATTAATCAGTGATAAAAGTACTGATATAAGATAAAAACCCAAGTCCTCATTTTAAAAAATAAATATTCTTCTTTGTTCTTGATCATTTTAATCTATTGTCATCTCTGATACCATCAGCATCATGCTGAGTCTGAAGCAATGAATGAAGAATTGTATCAAGCCAGTTAGTTTTGCTGCTATGTTCCTTATATATGCTTGCGTTATTGGCATGGCTGCTCCTTTCCTTTCATGCTAGGGTGTGTGTGTGTGTGTACACATGTGTGTTCTAGAGAAGAGTTTTATGGGGCTTATATCAAACCCCCAGCCTTGTGCTTGCAAGGCAAGATACTCTAGCAACCGCACTACAGCCCCCCGTCATATCATATCTTCTTAAACCTCCTGGCCCTTAACTGACTTAGAGAAAACTCTTAAATAATCAAGAGGAAAATGTTGCTATCCAGGCATTTGCAATCTGAAGCGCACCATAGTGAACCAAGCATGAGGCTGAAGGTGGGGCCTATACTGCTTTTCCACTGTGACTACATTTCCCGGAAGTGGTAGCTGACATGTTGTCGTCGTGTATAGTAGTCCCAGTAGACCAAAATCATGATGGCACCGAGGCTACATTCCTTCTGGAGGCTCTCGGGAGAATCCCTCTCACGGCCTTCCCCACCTTCTAAAGGCTGTTGAGTTCCTAGACTCATGACCTCTTTCCGTCTTCCAAGCCAGCCACAGGCAGATGCGTCTTGATGCACGCGCTCCTTTGATGCCAGCTCTCTGGCCTCACTCCTTTCCTATCTCAGGATCTCTGAATTGAAATTAGGTCCACCCCTATAATCCAGGATCTTCTCCCATCTCTAGCTCTTTAATTGCTTCAGCAATGTCCCTTTCGCCACATAAGATGACATTTACAGTTCTGGGGATAAGACTTTAACATCTTTGGAGCCTTCACTCTGATTGCCATAGAACGTCTGGCACATGTCCTCTGTGAGGATCCCAGCCCCTGAGCACAGAGGAGAAGGTAAGCCAAATTAGATCTGACTCTTGATTTTCTTTGATCTTGCCCTTCTGTCTGTTCCTTCTAAGATAATTAGTCTCTGGTTCCTTGGTGAGGGCCTGTAAGGGACAAGAAAAATTGCAGAAAAGAAACACTTTCATTAAAAAATCCTCAGGGCTATCCAGCATTGACATAAAGAGATACTGTGTGGGGCTGGAGAGATGGATCAGTGGTTAAGGGCATTGCCTGCTCTTCCAAAGGTCCTGAGTTCAATTCCGGGCAACCACATGGTGGCTCACAACCATCTGTAATGAGGTCTGGTGCCCTCTTCTGGCCTGCAGACATACACACAAACAGAATATTGTATACATAATAAATAAGTAAATATTTTTTTTTAAAAGAGCTATACTTGCCTGCTTTGTGCTCATCTAACATTGGAGGTATTAAGACTTCGCAGCATGAGACTGAAGAGGAAAGAAGCACTTTGCTGGGTTCCCACCTCCTTTCATTCTCCTGACGCATCCTGCTTTAATTCAATGCTTCTGGATGTGTTAAATCTACAAAGAGACCTTGTTAAGATAATAACTAAAGATCAAGGAAGACAGTTAATGTTTACAAGTTACATAGGCTTCTGAGCAGTGTTGTCTTTTGTTTCAAATGCTCAGAGAGAAAATCAATGCTTTAGAAATAATGCCAGACCTCATACTATGGCTACCAGAATACTCACCGTGAGAATACTGATTGTAGTGTCCTTGTCTGATAAATCCTTTGGGAATTTCCATTGCATTCGGGTTCTTGCATGATTTTATCTAGTGGCAAATTCTGTTGCCTTTCTTCCTTTGGAGGTTGGCTATGACACTGACAGCGAATAGAAGCCTTTCATATAGACACAGCCCAAGTAAGATTCTCTTCCATCAGAATCACAGCCACTTTTCTCCTAAAAAGAAACCCTGTCCCTCTAGGCTCTACCTGGTCTTTCTCGGGGAAGGATGTCCCCAAACTCCAGGGCTATTCCTTCTTCCGCTGCTCATAGTATAAGCCAGGCACAATGAGCCACTGTACTAGATCATTCCGTGGGTAGAAAGAAAGGTTTATGGGGGGGGGAGGGGTCAAAATGCCAAGGCTGTCTCTCCGGGTGCAAAGAGACGAGCAGGCTGGCAGAGGAGCAAGGGATTTCTATATAAGTCAGCAGGGCGGGGTCCTGGAGCTGATACGGGTTGTTAGGATTGACTGTTCTCCCTGGGTGGGAGATACTGCTTACTTCATTGAAAGTGAAAGTTCATAAATCTTGGGGACTCAAGTGAATGGTTCATGCCTGTTAATTCCAGCATTCGGGAGGCTGAGACAGGAGGATTGCCATGAATTTGAGGCCAGTCTGGGCTATACTATGAGACCCTATCTCAAAAAAAAAAAAATCTGGGGTTGGAGAGATGGCTCAGAGGTTAAAAGCACTGACTGTTCTTTTAGAGGTCCTGAGTTCAATTCCCAGCAACCACATGGTGGCTCACAACCATCTATGATAAGATCTGGCGCCCTCTTCTGGCCTGAAGGCATACATGCAGACAGAATGTAGTATATATAATAAATAAAATCTTTTTAAAAAGATCTGGAAAGTAAGCTGTTCAACAAAAAACACATACCAGGTACAGGTACGAGATCACACTCACTCCCAGCTGCTAATTTTATTTCGTCTAACTTTTTTTTAAGAATTTTATGTTTGTTTGTTAGTACACATGTGCCAAACATGAAAGTGGGGAAGTCAGGCAGCAACTTTTCAGGAGTTGGTTCTCTATAGAACCGTTAGCTCTGGCATCGAACCCAGATCCTCGGACTTGTAAGGCACACACCACACATCTTCACACACACACCGTCACACACACACGTACTCATACCCTTACACCACACACACTCTCCACACACCAAACACACACTTACACACATACCCTCACACACACACACCCGCACACAGACACTCACCTGCTGAGCCACCTCACCACCCAATCTTCACTCTCCTTTCTCTACCGTAGAGCCACTGAGTTTGCATCTCTTCGCCTTACAGACACCTCTGAGATGATCCGACGACCTATAATTGCTGGATTCCTCATTCCCTCCCCATGGTGGCCCTTTCTCGGGACTCGTTATTGTTGTACCTGCCTCCTGTGGAGGAAACAATAGCTCTGTTTATTTCCAACCCACTTAAGACCCTACTGTTTCACCCTTGGTTTTGTAGAGTCTCTGAAACTAAAATCTATCATTTATCATCCCGAATACAGAAGAAGAAAAAAATAGTTTCTTTTCTGACAGATTAGGAGAGTATCTTGAGCTTAATCTTTTCTTATTCCATAAAACCTCAGGCTGGATTTCAGTTATTTCTTTTTATAAGTTGGTACCGGGACAGTTCTGCTTATATAGTGCTGATATTTTTAGTTTGGGCTGTTTGTTATAAGGAAAACTAGTTGACCTGATGTTTTATATATAGTCGACCTTCCTGCACCTGACTTCATCTCTCAACTGCTTCGCCTAATTCCTCAGTTAAAGCACTCAGAAATGGACACTCTCAAGGTACTCCTTCCCTCAAAGGCTTAGATTCTAGCTTTAACCAAATAATGTCCATAGGAATGACTGTGTAGCTCATCAAAAGAGTATGTGCTTACCATTACTCTCCGGAGTAAGAGACAGGTGCTCAGTGCAGTCTCTAAGGTTCTCATTCCTCCCTGGTACTGCGGGTTCTCATTAGCCTTGAAGAAAGAAAACTGTTTCAATCAGCAAGCAAACTCTCGTGGGAGTCTGCTCTAGCCACTGGGGAGTCATGTTTCCTCCCACTTAGAAAAGTCTTCCGGGGTTCTGGAGAGGTGACTCCGTGGTTAAGAGCACTCGCTGCTCTTGCAGAGAACCCAGGTTCAGCTCCCAGCACCCACAACCATAGATCCAGTTCCAGGGGATCCCATGCCTCCTGACCTCAAGGGCACCAGGCATGCAGGCAAAACCATCACACAAATAAAAATAAGTAGTTTTGTTGGTTATTTTTCTAAGACAGGGTTTCTCTGTGGAACAGCCCTGACTGTCCTGGAACTGGCTCTGTAAACCAGGCTGGCCTCGAACTCAGAAAGATCCTGCCTCTGCCTCCCGAGTGCTGAGGTTAAAGGCGTGTGCCATTACCTGGCCAACAAGTATTATTTTATTATTATTATTATTATTTTCCCTTCATGGGCCTTTACTGCTACTCTACCATGCATTGGCAATGGGGGATGATCTGCCTCCTACACTGAGTAAAATAGGAATCACGTCTTGATTTCAACAAAGAGGCTTCAGAATCCCAGATTTTAGAGAATTATTCTTGCTGCTCCACTGGGAACCGACTAGCTGAGCATGAAGACAAGAGCGTCTTAAAATAGACTCTAAAAGTGGGATGGCTTCAGGAATGCTCTATTTGCTTCCTTTCCTTACTTCATACTTCCTTCCATCCTACATGAGTGTTGACAAAGCAAAATCAAGCCAGGCAGGATGGTGGCCACCTTTAATCCCAGCACTCAGGAGGCAGAGGTTGGGGGGGGGGGGGGGTGATCTCTGTGAGTTCAAGGCCGGCCTGGTCTTCAGAGTGAGTTCCAGGTCAGCGAGAGCTACTGTCTTAGTTAGAGTTTCTATTGCTGTGAAGAGACACCATGACCACAGCAACTCTTATAAAAAGGAAAACATTTAATTAGGGTGGCTTGCTTACAGTTTCAGAGGTTTAGTCCTTTAGCATCATGGTGGGGAGCGTGGTGACGTACAGGCAGACGTGGTGGGGAGCGTGGTGACGTACAGGCAGACGTGGTGGGGAGCGTGGTGACGTACAGGCAGACGTGTTGCGGGAGCTGAATGTCCTACGTCTTGTAGGCAACAGGAAATAAGTGGCCTGAGGAACTGCGTGTGCCTTGGGCATATATGAGTCCTCAAAGTCCACCCCCACAGTGACACACTTCCTCCGACAAAGCCACACCTTCTAATAGTGCCACTTCCTATGGCCTTATGGGGGCCGATTACATTCATGCTACCACAGCTACACAGTGAGACCCTGTCTCAAAAGACAAATAAATAAATAAACGAACAAGTAAATTAAAAACCTGTGTTCTCAGGCTACAGTTGTGGCTTAATGGGAAAAAAATGCTTGCCTAGAAAAAGCAAAGAAACAAATCTGTTTTCTACCTTTCTGAAAATAACTGGCTGCGCCTCCAACCGAAATAGTCAGCTGCTATGACGTAATCTCTTCTGCCAGACACAGCTAAGCAAGGGAGAGCGTGCGTGACCTGTCAATCTACGGACTCCTTCCTTTCTCCAGCGAGCACTTTGTTTTTGGACTGAGTTAGCAGATAGGAAATGAGTCACCCTAGAAAGAGGAAAAGTTGATTTGGGCTCCGAGCTTTGAAGGTCCTTTTGGCCTCCAGTGAGGCAACGCTGGAAGACATTGCTCACCTTGTGGGTGGGCGAGGGAGAGAGATCCCAGTTTCACCTTTGAGGGCACGCAAGGTCACTATTGCTGTGATGAAACACCACGACCAAAAGCAACTTGGGGAGGAAAGGGTTTATTTCACTCACACTTCCATATAACAGTTCATCATCAAAAGCAGTGAGGGCTGGCCAGGCAGTGGTGGTGTACCCCTTTAATCCCAGTACTTGGGAGGCAGAGGCAGGCAGATCTCTGAGTTCAAGACCAGCCTGGTCCACAGAGTGGGTTCCAGGACAGCCAGGGCTACCACACATAGAAACCCTGCCTTGGGGGGTGGGGGGAAGCAGTGGGGGCTGGAACTCAAGCAGGGCAGGAACCTGGAGGCAGGAGCTGATGCAGAGACCATGGAGGGGAGCTGTTCACTGGCTTGCTGCTCTTCTGTAGAATCCAGGACCACCAGCTCAAGGGTGGGCTGGGTCCTCCCCCATCAATAACTAATTAAGAAAATACCCTACAGTCAGATCTCATGGAGGCATTTTCTCACCTGAGGTTTCTCCTTCCAGATAAGTCTAGCTTGTGTTGAGTTGACTCAAGACTATCCAGCACACACCCCTCCCCAAAGACCTAAGCCCTCCCAGTGGGTCCTATTTCTGAAAGTCTTCACTATTTGCCAGCAGTGCCCCAGGCTAGGACAAAGCCCAGGGACTTCATGGGGATAGTTATCCAAACCTAGCAGGCACCCACGGGCACCTAAGGGAGGCTGCTGTGTACTGTGTTCGCCCTGTGATTAGCAAAGAAGCACTGGTCCCTGTGTAACCATGAGCCGTGTGGGCAGAGAAAAGGAACTGTCTCTTCCTCCAGAGGGTTCCAGAGGCAGGAGGGAAGATACAAAGTGAAGAACCTTAAAGGGCTTCAGAGTGGGGGTAGAAATGGGAGCCTGAAGGGATGAAAGGCACCCAAGACAGAACTCGACATAATCGCAGCTCAGGAAAGCCAACATCTGGCCAGATGCTTCACAGATCTAGAAAGAAGAATGGGGTTGTTAGACAATGGCGAACCCACTCACACAGGTGTCCTTATTAAACCGTGCTCACTACTAATGGGAAAGCTAATATTCACTGGTTTATGGATAAAAACAAGTACATCTGCTCACACAACAGTTGTCAAACATCAATTTCGAGACACAGTTCATATAAGCATGTTTAATCAGGGAGGGAGGGGAAACTGTGGTTGGTGGGTAAAATGAATAAAAAAAATTTAAAAAAGCGTGTATAATTAGAATTGTGACTTACATTTGTAGATACTGAGATTTAAATTACTCAAATGAGCTACACAGATGTCTCAGCCTTTAGAGCAATTGTTACTTTCCCAGAGGACCTGCGTTCAAGTCCCAGCACCCACATGGTAGCTCACCATCTATAGCTCCATTTCCAAGAGACCCTCTTCTGCCGAGCACACGTGTGGTGCACAGACATACCTGCAGACCCAACACCCATATACAGAAAAGAATCTTTAAGTTTAGAGAAAAAGTAATTGCTTGGAAATTTCCCACTAAGATCCTACAACCCTGTGTTAGATTTCGTTTGTGAAGAAAACATAACCCTCCGTCCTCATCATGCCTGCGAATCCTCTGCCAAACGAACAAGACAGCCTCCGTGAAGGAGTTGTCTCTGCAGGGCGGTGGATGTTGCTCTCCCGTGAAGGCCAGGCTGACAGATCTCAGCAGTCAGATTTACTGGAACGTGCTGGAATTCTATGAAAGCGACGGTGAGCTCTGTGACCTGTGAAGGACTCGTGTTCTACGTACATTACTGGATGTTTCACTAGAAGGCCCGGTTCTCCCCTTGAAAAAGAATATATATTTCTACTTTCCCACAAATATGTAATTTTGCATCCTTCTTGGTGGCTATGGGCACCATTCATCTCTCTAATATCAACCTGATCCGTCTTTGTATAAACCTGAGGGCGCTCTGTGCATGTCACAAATACACAGCGACCCTGCAGCAGACACTTGAATGGTCTCACTTTGACCATCTTAAGTCAAGCAATAGAATTTTAGCTTTTCATCTTAGTGATCTATATTTTCTCATCAGCACAGAGGCAAAATTTCAACACTGCAACACAAAATAAAGTTATGTATAAGGAAAGGTTCATGAGATCACTCCTCCTTGAGGTCCTCCCAACAGCTGGTTGGGAGGGGAGGGAAAGACACTTCCTTTTTTTCTTTTTAAGTTTCATCTGCTCTGTGTATGAGTGCTGACCACACACGTGTCTGGTGCACAGAGAGGTCAGAAAGAGACATTGGATTCCCTGGAACTGGAGTTCAGGTGTTATGCCACACGGAGCCATCTCTCTAGACTTCCAAGAGACACCGTCTTCAGTGCAGTCTCTGGTGACTGTTGCCTGTGCTCTATAAGCAACCCTAAGGGGGGAAATGAGTAAATAAAAAGAGAGAAGAAACTAGAAAGGGGGTGAACAAGGTGGGTAAGAGAATGGGTATGAAAATGACCAAAATATGTTCTATACAAGTATGAAAATATCATATCATAATGGAATAGGTCTGATTTGAATAAGAATAGACATAAACTCATATATCTGAATATTTAGTCACCAGGAAGCGGCACTATTTGAAAGGGTTAGAAGGATTCTTCCTTGTTGGAAGAAGTGTGTTGATGGGAGTGGGCTTTGAGGTTTCAAATCATTTCTCTCTCTCTCTCTCTCTCTCTCTCTCTCTCTCCCTCCCTCCCTCCCTCCCTCCCTCCCTCCCTCCCTCCCTCCCTCCTTCCCTCAGCGCCTGCCTGCTTGCACCATACTTCAGGCTATGATAATAAACTAAACCTCTGAAACTGTAAACAAGCCCCCAATTAAATACTTTCTCTTCTAATAGTTGCCTTAATCACGGTGTCTCTTCTCAGAAATAGAACAGTGACTAAGACAGAATCGGCTATTGTATATAATTCATATATATTTTTAATAAGAGAAGAAAAGCATCTAGAAAGTTTAGAACCCTGAACCATGTTGCCTTAAAACTGAGATTGTGCAATACAATACAATACTTTATTTAGAAGTTCTCTGACACTTCTGTTAGTCAGCCTTTGCTTAGAGGTGCTACACACTAGCCAAGATATGGTTCGGTGGTAGAACATTTGCTCGTCAATCATGAACGAGGCCCATACTGTGTTAGCCTTCCACCTTAAAACTGTTATTAAATCGACATGGAACAAGCGAGCGGGGAGGACACAGTGACAAATGCCCAGCACATGGGCAAGAGAGGCAAGAGGATCAGGAATTCAAAGTCATGCTTATGCAGACCTGGAGGCCAGGCTGGGCTACCTAAGAGCCTTTGGGGGGAGAGGGGGGAGCCTAAGAGCAAGCGTGGTTTTATGGGGAAGTAGAGTCCCTGCAGCAGGGAGGATGAGGTCCCCAAAATGGACTACCCAAGCAGCTTTTATAAGTAGTGTTAATGCCAACCAACAGCCCGCTCAGTGGCAGACTGTGTTCCGGGCCCCATCCAGGTGCCAGAGTACATTCAACACCATCATCTAAGAAACAACACTGACTCCTAGAAATATCTGTCCAAATGACATCTGTGATCTCACTAGTGAGGGGTCTCATGGAGACCATTCTCCAGGAGTGCGGCGAGCGAAAGTCGAAATAGCTTCATGAATGTTCAGCTACTGCAATTAGATATTTTCTACTTTTGTGTTATTATAAATATTCCACAAAAAAAAATACCAATTGGCAAGATGGTGCTGTTAGTAGATGCTTGCCTCAAATTCGATCCCAGAACTCGTGTAAACATCTGAGCACTTGTCACCCCCTAATAGCAAGAGGGACCACCAAGTCCCTGGAGCTTGCTGGACAGCTAGCCTACCCATGGAAGCTCAGGGCCAATGAAAGACCTTGTCAAGGGGTAAGAAGAAAGTGCAGGAGGGCAAAGCCGGATGTTGTCCTCTGACCTTCGCACACAAACACCTGTGCGTGCACACACCTGTGCACACCCTCTACCTCATCCCAGTACCTGCCTTCTCGCTTGGGTCAGGTTGCTTGCTGTATTGTGGTTGATACGCGCTTTTGTTAATAGGGTTGTTACCTGTGGACAATACCCGGCCATTTTTGAGCAGATACTTTTTTACTGAACAGAGAGCTTCGCCATACTGGTTGCGACTACAGACCAGGACTATCCCTTACCCTTGCCTTTCCATACTGATGGGGAAGGGACCAGCAAAGGGGCATCTGTCACCTGTCACACGCCAATTGCTGAAGTGATTTCAGGAAAATTTTTCCAGCCCAGGCTACATTTGAGTTGATCCTGAAAAGAGCCGTAGTGCAGTAACCACATTAAAAAACTAACGGATTCAAAGCTGACAGATTTTTTTTTTCTTCGAAGCTTCTGGAACATCTCAGAAGACCCGACGCAGAGTGGGGAGGGAAGCACTTTAATTCCCAAATTCCCTCCCAGGTCTGACTTGGGATTTAAAACAGGGTTTCAGTCCTGCACTGTCAAACCACCTCCCACTGAGTGGGGTAAACCGGAAGCTGCTGAGCCATAGATGGGTGTGATTGACAGCCCTGGTTTCCCGGGCAATGGCGTAATGACAGCACATAAACGGCAGGGGGCAGTATAATCCCGCCGAAGACCCGGGAACTTGAAGCAAGCATTCGTGGCATCTTGGTGCCAGGGTGGAAGCCTTAATTTCACGAAGAAAAGAGAGCTCTCTAAATACCCTTTCTAGAATCTCCCTGAGGTGTCCTTCGACATTGGTGCACAGCTGCAGTCTTTGCATCGTTGCTGACTTTGCTCAATGCAGCTGCCGGATCTTTCCTGGCCTCTTGCCTAGGAAGTGTCTGTGCTTGGCGCCCCAGCCCCGTTGTTGTTGGTCGTTAGGGGTGCTGCCCGGGGCCGTACACAGAATCAGCTCCGGCTGCGCCTGCGACCCGGCAGCAGCAGCAATTCAGGTCATTCCGGTCCCCGCCAACATTTTGTTTCCAGTTCACAGCAGCCGCCAGGTGTCTGTCCTCCCTTAACCCGCCCGCAAGGATGAAAGATCAAAGGTGTGCCTACATCTGCCTCCTGTCCCTGCGCTTTCAAATGTTACACATTCAAAGGGGACAAATACGGCATTGTGCACCCCAGGGGAGTGGTGGGGCACCAACCAGAGATGGCAGTATGACTGTTAGAAAATGAGGCGCGCGTTCTCTGCGCACTCGCTTGCTCAGCAACCTGGACACGGTGAGGTGTGCTCTTGTTTAAAGATCAGGGTTTACACGGCTAGATGATAATCCTCCTGTCTCCAACTAGAGCCATGCTAAACCCACTTCATGAAATCAGGTCGTGGGAAGTGTGACTCGGTGGTAGAGAGCCTGCCTATGTGAACTGGGTGCCCGGGAAACCCAAGGAAATCGGCTTCACCTAGTTAAAGCATACAAAAGGCGAGCCTACTATGCAAGTGCCTATGGGACACAGGCAGGCAAATCCCTGTGTTCCGAATCAGTCAGGACTATACAGTGAAACCCTGCTTTTAAAAAGACAAAGAAAAGGAAGAAAGGAATTATGGGAGGGAGGAATTGACGGAGGATGGGAAGACGGACAGACCTACAAGGCTGGTTGACTAGTTAGAATTTGGGATTGTGGGATTTGTAATGCTTCCGATCTGGAGCCCAATTATCTTGGGCTATCCCTAGCTTAACTTCTTAGTAGCCGTCATTGCCCACCAGAGTTTGCCCTAACACCCTTTTAAAATGTACTAACGGACCACTAGCTCCCTCCAACACAGAGGCTAAGAATGTCATCATATAGTGGGCTATGTCCAATAACAGAAGTTACTTCTATTGGAAGTCATTTCTAATGTTCTCACCAATCCATTTTTAAAGTGTCTTGATTTATGGCTTTCTTTGTTCTGTAACTATAGAAACTTAATCTAACTCTTAATCCCTTTGAGGTGAGAGCAGTGTTTTTGTGTCAAAGTTCACACACACACACTAGGGTGTAAAGGAAGGGATAGAACTTACAGAGGGGGTGAGGAAGGTACTTTTCAATTATAAAATGGAAGTTATAAGAACACTGATAAAACTTGTACGTATTCCACTAACGGAAGCTATGGCGATTAAGCCATGCAGAAAAACTGTAGGAGGGCACTTTCCAATGCGCCACTGCTCCCCGTATCTATAGGACAGCGCATTCCCAGCACGGGGTGATTCAAATTCTGGGAGCAGTTGCTGTGGAAAGTGGCAGCTTTTCCTGGCCCTGAAACATCAGCCTCCTTCTGCTGTAGATGTAGGGTGGAAAACAGCAAGGAATGGTTTCTAACTTCAGCCTAGAGGGCTTCAAACAGTCTGAATGCCACTGACTTCCCAAGGCTCTCAAGTAAAGTCACAACCCCCATTTCCCTTTAGAGCACAAATCACCCCCCCCAGCCCACTCTTGCATACCAAACCCACACATGGCCATATGCTCTTTTTCCTGGGCTTGTAGAGTCTTCAGAGTGCTCAGCTGCCCTCAGAGACCACAGCCCAGTGATGAGTAAGTCACCCGGTCTTGCCCGGTTCCTGTGGCTGGGTTTCCAGGTTTGCACAGCCCATGAGCAAGAAGAATAGTGGTACCTTATTAAGGCCGCGGTGAGGACCGAGTCCTTATCAGCAGCATCAAATATTCCATTCATCTGCTTAACAAATATTTATCCAGCACTTGCTGTGTCCAGCCACTGTGCCGAAGCCAGGAATTCCACCATGATCAAAGGGAGTCTCGCTCTCTGTTCTCACAGTCTAGAGGTGAGGACCAGCATAAATCAAATCATCAAAGATGATGGCTCAGAAGGGAAAGAACTCAGTGCTGGTCAGAGAATCATGGCGAGGGAGCAAGGGAGGGAGAGGGAAGGGAAGACCCGCTGCAGAAAACCCTCACATGCTAAACAGGCAGTGATGGTGACGGAGGGAGAGGAAGCTCCAGCTAGCACTGGGGAAAAGACAGGTGTCAGGTCCAGAGATGAGCACCGAGTGTTGCTTGTCTGGTTGCTGTGAATCGTATGGTCTCGCAATGTGTGGTCACTCATCAACAACCTTTTTTCATCATCAGACTCTGCATTGTAGAGTGGATCTGAAATGTCCCCCCAGAGCCTCACGCGTGAAGGCTTAGTCATCAGCCCATGACTCTACTAGAAGGCAGGGGACTGTTAGGACATTATTAGGGGCATGCTCCTGATGTGACCCTGGGACGCTATTCCCCACTACCTTTTGTTCTCTCGGTCTCCTGCTCCTCCCTCCCTTCCTCCCTCCTCCTTCTTCTTCACCAGCTCAAAGGTGAGCAGTCCTCCTCTACTGTGTCCCCACCATGATACAGCATGCTGCCAAGAGTCCAAAGCAATATAGCAAAGCAGCTAGGAACTAAAAGTAAGAACCAGGAGAAATTCTTCTGTCTTTTACGTTGGTCTTCTGAGGTATTTTATCACCGAGATGACAGTGTTGCCTGCGGGGTTTGGGCCAAGTTCAGCAGTGACGCTTCTGTCCCATGTGCATCTGGAAGCTGGGGGCTATGGCGCTTCAGAACTGACTGACTTATTAGGGAGACTGAGAAGTCCATAGGTCGGCAATCAGAGACCAATCTGTGCTATAGTCTAGGCCAGAACCCGGTAACCAAGGGGACAACTAACATGAATTCCAGTCCAAGTCAGGAGACCAGTGTCGCAGCAGAGGGAAAAGGAGTTCCCTCAGAGTCCACCTCCCAGTTCTAGTCAGGCCTCCTGCAGACCGGATGAGACTCAGCTACGTCAGGGTGGGCAGCCTGCTTCATCCAGTCACTGACTCAAATATTAATCTCATCCAGAAAAGCCCTCACATATACACCCAAAATAGTGCTTGACCAAATATTTGACTCTCCACAAGGCCCAATCAGCTTGAGTCGAAGGCTAGCCATCACAGGGGGATCTTTGATGGCATCACTCACGTGTCTGACTTCTTGGTTTGGATGACTGGAACATAAGCTCAATGCTGACTGACCTCTAGGCTTGTGGTTTCTAGACCTCTAACAGGTCAGGACTCGCAAAGAGTGTGTTCGTGACAGGAAGTCCTAAGGTCAGAGCCCAAATGCTCAATGTCACATCTACTCTATTCTGTTGGTCAAATCACAGAGCCCACATACATGACCAAGATGCCATTTCTCTATGGGAAGGCAGCTGCAGTTCATCCCTGCACATGAAGCATTCACATCCTCTGTAAAGCCATGGACCCCTTCAAGGATGTCATAACTTCTTGCCAAGCTCAAGTTTGAGATCTTTGCTATCCAAATAAGGTTGAGGTGCCAGTGGCAGTCCCCTGAAGCTGCTGTCTAGTATAATTTAGATAACATAAATTTGTGACCTAAAAGTATATGAGCTGTGTATATCCAACAGATGTTGATGATGTGGAAAGAGAAGAATCCATTGAGCGCTGTTAGTTAACCTCTCATCGCTGCACAAACCCCCTGGAAGGAAGACTCAGTTTGGCTCGAGGTTACAGAGGGATCAGTCCGTGGTCAACTGGCTTCATTACTGTGGGTTTGTGTTCAGGCAGGAGCATCATGACAAGCTGGGAAAACAACCAGACAGAGGAAGAAGTTGGAGACAAGATATGCCCATTATCTTTTTTAAAAAATACTTATTTATTTATTATTTATACAATATTCTGTCTGTGTGCATGTCTGCAGGCTAGAGAGGGCACCAGACCTCTTTACAGACCTCTTTAGTTGTGAGCCACCATGTGGTTGCCAGGAATTGAACTCAGGACCTTTGGAAGAGCAGGCAATGCTCTTAACCATCTCTCCAGCCCTGCCCCTTGTCTTAGTTAGGGTTTCTATGGCTGTGACGAGACACCATGACCACAGCAACCCTTATAAAGGAAAACATTCAGTTGGGGCTGGCTTACAGTTCAGAGGGCCATTGTCATCATGGCAGGAAGCATGGCAGCATGCAGGCAGACATGGTGCTGGAGAAGGAGCTGAGAGTTCTACACCCTGATCAGTGGGCAGCAGGAAGAGAGCGACACTGGGGCCTGGCTTGAGCATCTGAGACCTCAAAGCCCACCCCCAGTGACACACATCCTCCAACAAAGCCATACCTCCTAATAGGGCACTCCCTATGAACCGGGGGGGGGGGGGGGGGGGGGGGGGGGCATTTTCATCCAAACCACCATACCTTTCAAAGTTACACCCCAGAAATCCACTTCCTGAACCAGGCTCCTCTTTCCCCAGCATCTACCACCTCCCAACAGTCCTTTCAATTATGAATCCCCCAGTGACTTAATTCATTTATTGATTAGCCTAGTGTCCCTGTGATCCAGTCACTCCTGAAATCCACTGAACATTGCACTGGGGACCGAGCCTTCAGTACACGTGCCTCGGGAGAGCTTTCCTATCTGATGACCACAAACACTTCTACTCAGTGTGGTAACCAGCAGCCTCAGCAGTTCTGAAACCCATTCCTCAACTCATGAGCCCAGTCCTGCTTCCGGGGAGTGGTTCTTCAGGGCTCTCGGCTCCAGTTACCAGACTCCTGGCACATACTCTGAATTGTCCCTTTTCATAGGAAATGGAGCCTGGAGCTGAATAGTCTTCTCAGGCCATCTTGTGGCTGTGCACATGGAACACTCCTGTTCACTTTGCCCATCTGGTGCTGCGGCTCCTGATTCAAGTCTCTTGCAATCTTCCTGGCCTTCCACTGGGTCTTCATAGGCATCTGTCTGCTAAACAAGACATGTCTACAGGTCTCTTCAAAATGGAGCTGGGGAACAGCTTTTTATGGGGAGGGGACTTACAGTATTTTTCTCGGTTTTAGGAACTCCAGAGGATACACGCTTAAATACTTCTGATTTCATTAAAAAAAAAAAAAACCATCTCTTGAAATGCAGAAACACTGGTTTGTTTCTTATATTTTTATTTTGCTCTTGTGTTTTGGCTTTGCAAGTCTTGCCTCTTTGTCTCCCCTCTAAGTGTTTCCTAAAATAACAGCTTTTCGTTTGTTTTTTAAACTCTTCTTTCTTTGCCTGGAACTCATCGTGGGTAGCTCTATTTTAACAGGGAGGGAGAGGCATTTTAAGCCCTGAACTTGGAAATGCTATAGGCTGAGGGTAGCTCAGAGGGAGAGCCCTTCTCTAGCATATCAGGAGCCCTGGGCTCGATCCCCACGATAACAAGTGAAACCATGCATTTGTTAGGTCTATTTTCCCCTCTACACGATAACAAGTGAAACCATGCATTTGTTAGGTCTATTTTCCCCTCTACTAGAGGGATAATGTGGCGGAAATCCTTCCCGACACATAAAAGGATCAGTGACTCTCCTGTTACAGTGATGGTTTCCTCCACGTTCTCCTACCCCTCACCAACAGGGTCCCACAGCCTCTGCTCTCAGGCTCATGAGAAGACTTGCCTCCAGTCCCATGCATCAGAATCTCTGTGGCCACGCCAGCTATCTGCGCATGCTCAGTTCTTTGCCTCCAGTCCCATGCATCAGAATCTCTGTGGCCCCGCCAGCTATCTGCGCATGCTCAGTTCTTTGCCTCCAGTCCCATGCATCAGAATCTCTGAGGCCCCGCCAGCCATCTGAGCATGCTCGGTTCTTTGCCTCCAGTCCCATGCATCAGAACCTCCATGAGGCCTCACCAGCCATCCGAGCATGCTCAGTTCTTCTAACCCCTAAGAGACAGGAAGAGGGTACAGCCGGCTTCATGAAGCTGGACACAGGGTGGGCAAAGGGTCCTTCCTCTGTCTTCTGATAGTCAGAGGACTCGGAGCTTCAGGTAGTCCCTGAGAGGAGTGTGGAAGAACACAGAGCTGTCTTTTGTTGTGGCTAGCGGAGACATCCTGAAAGGCTTGCATTAAGGCTTGCTTGTCTTTATCTTAGAAATAATAAACCACTACTGAAGGAGTCTACAGGGGTGAGGACCTTCTGAGGGGCCCCACCAGCTGCGGTCCAGCCACTAATTAGAATCAGGATATTAAAATCTGGACAGTCCTCAGCCAGGCATGGCGACACACACCTGTGACCCAGACAGACCCTCGAGAAACCCCAGCCACTCTTTTGAGCCCTTCTTTTCTGTTTCTTAACATACAAACTCTGCTCCAGTGGGAGGAGGGTGGTGGTGTCGTAGAAAACAGATTTTTGAGACACTTGAGTGTAAAACTAATTTGTCAATATTTCTTTTGTAAAAAAATATTTACGGCTAGAGAGATGGCTCAGTGGTTAAGAGCATTGCCTGCTCTTCCAAAGGTCCTGAGTTCAATTCCCGGCAACCACATGGTGGCTCACAACCATCTGTAATGAGGTCTGGTGCCCTCTTCTGGCCTGCAGGCATACACGCAGACAGAATACTGTGTACATAGTAAGTAAGTAAATAATTTTTTAAAAATATTTACTTATTGTTAAGGATTTATTTATTATATAAACAGTGTTATGCCTGCATGTATACCTGCATGCCAGAAGAGGGTACCAGATCTCATTACAGATGGTTGTGAACCACCATGTGGTTGCTGGGAATTGAACTCGGGACCCCTAGAAGAGCAACCAGTGTTCTTAACCTCTGAGCCATCTCTCCCATTAATATTTCTTATCATCTAATTAGGGCACATTCTTTCTACAAGTAGCCATCCAGATTTCTTTAAGATCTTGTTACCGTTACAACAGGCAAAGCTACCTTATATCTGCACCAAGACTTATATATATATCCTCTCCATTCCTCAGTCTCCCCCAACAACTCTTTCCCAACCCAAAAACCAGTGTTTGAGTAGAAATGGACAGACAGTAATCAGAGTATCCTACTCAGAGTATTCACAATTAAATAATATACTAGAAATACACTTGCTGGAGCTGCGAAGTTTCATAACACGGGACCTGGCAATGATCAGTCAGTTGATTTATTCTGTGAGTATTTGATAGGCAGGCACAGTGGTACACGCCTGTAATCCCAGCACTCGGGAAGCAGGCATGAGGATCACAAGGTCAAGGGCATTCTCAGTATGCATTGAGTTCATGGCCCAGCTGGGCTGCATGAGTTTCCATCTCAAAAAAATAAAATATTTTAAAGGTATTTACAGGGTGCTCATTTTACGTGAGGAATTCCACTGGGCAAGAGGTTCCAGAAACAAACAAGACAGACAGATCTTACTGTACTGCGCCCCGCTGAGGAAGGCAGGCGTGAACCAGGGACCCCATGAGAGCATCTCAGATAGAGAAGTCAACTCAAAGCCTAGCACTGAAGGTGGTTTGTGTGCTTCTCTGAATGCAGTCACCAGGAGAACTCTGACGAAGAGGCTGTGGAGCAGAGTCTGAATGAAGAGAAAGCGGTCCGGGAGGGTTCCACAGCTCAGTGGAGCAGCAGCTAGGCCAACCCAGGGCAGAAAGGAGTGAGAACTGTGAGTAGCTGTAGGGAGAGGTAGGGGTGTCTGTGGGAGTAGCTGTAGGGGGAGATAGGGGTGTCCCTGGGAGTAGCTGTAGGGAGAGGTAGGGGTGTCTGTGGGAGTAGCTGTAGGGGGAGATAGGGATGTCCCTGGGAGTAGATGTAGGGAGAGGTAGAGGTGTCTCTGGGAGTAGCTGTAGCTCTGGGAGTAGATTAGAGAGAGGTAGGGGTGTCCCTGGGAGTAGATTAGAGAGAGGTAGGGGTGTCCCTGGGAGTAGCTATAGGGGGAGGTAGGGGTGTTCCTGAGAGTAGATGTAGGGAGAGGTAGGGATGTCTCTGGGAGTAGATTAGGGAGAGGTAGGGGTGTCTCTGGGAGCAGCTGTAGTAGGAGGTAGGGTTGTCTCTGGGAGCAGCTGTAGTAGGAGGTAGGGGTGTCTCTGGGAGCAGCTGTAGTAGGAGGTAGGGAGGTTTCTGCACTGGAAACTGGCTCAGCCTTTCTCCAGCAGTGAGATGTCATTGCAGGGTCCTAGTGACCTCTAGTCATTTACATTTAGCATGATATAACATGGTCCTGTCTCCTATGCATTCTCTTACAACAGCTAAGATCAATCATTTCAGATGGGGTCAGGATTGTAGATCAGTAGTAGAACACACTTGGTGTACTGAAGCTCCTGGGTTTATCTTCAGCACCAGAGAAAGTAGGGGAAATCAATGTAGATAAGGGAGATGGGCCTCGCAGTGAAACCTATAATCTTAACTGTCCTAGAAACTGAGGCTGGAGGATTATATTCAAGGACTACATGAACTACCGAGTGGGTTCAAGGTCAGCCTGGTCTTCCTATAAAACTCTATATCAATGCCCAAAGTAAAAAACAAACAAACAAAAACCAGCTAAGGTCCTAGTGTTCTGCTTGATTGCTGCCTCACATGCTTCACCCCCCAGGACTGCAGTAAGCAAACACAGTCAAAGAATCACATGCATGACGTCTAGTTCACCCTAGGACTGCAGCGAGCAGACGCAGTTAAAGAATCACATGCATGATGTCTAGTTCACCCCAGGACTGCAGCAAACACAGTCAAAGATCGCATACATGATGTCTAGCTTACCTCTAGGACTGCAAACATAGCTGTGGACGAGATTTCTGTCCTGCCCAATCCCACAGCCATTTAGTCCCAAAGAAACACACAGAGACTCACATTAATTATAAACTAGTTGGCCTAGTAGCTCAGGCTTTTCTTATTAACTAATTCTTACATCTTAAATTAGCCCATTATTCTTAGCTATGTTAGCCATGTGGCTCGGTACCTTCTATCAGTGAGGCATTCTCATCTTGCTTCCTCTATGTCAACTGCAGACTGGCCTTTCCTCTTCCCAAAATTCTCCTATTCTCATAGCCCCACCTCTACTTCCTGCCTGACTACTGGCTTATCAGCGTTTTATTAAACTACAAGTGACAGGGTACAGACCATTGTCCCACAGCACATAGCCAAAGGATCACATACATGTCTAGTTCAACCCCTAGGACTGCGAGCGAGCAAGCACAGCTAAAGAAAGGCACACGGGGGAGAGCAAACTGCCTTTGGAAGTGGTCGGCAGAGGAAAAGGAAGCACACCTGGCTGCCCATTGGCTCCCAACCTCAGGACAAGGATGGGGTGGGTTCCACACAGATCTCCATTCCGTTAGGAGTTTGCCTTGCTCAGATAACCAGTTCAGGGGAAAACTGTGGGCTTTCTCTTCTCTTCATCTTTTTCTAAACCTCCTGCACCCTGTGAAGAAGTGAAGTGAACCTAGCGGGGAGTGGTGGGCCCCATTCTCTGTATCTGCCTACATGTACGTGCTGTGACTAACCCTGAATCCAGGCAGCGTCAGTGTTGGCCGCTTACAGCTCATGTCTAGCTTGTGTCTGCAAGTCAGCAACACTGTGTGTACTTTACAACATCAACATCAGTCACCTCGTAAATATTCCGAGACTTCCAAATATGCGCATCTGAAGATAAAAGATGCTTCCTCTGTCATTGTGTAATCATATATGTTAATAGCCATGTATTGCGCTTTAGTTAAGTTATACTTTCCCTATAATTTCTTCAAAATAGAAATATCTACCCTGATATAGAGAAAATCTCATTTGTTGTTTAAAAAAATAAGAAACATCCATTTGAAGCTAATGACTCATTAATGCCTCTGTGAAAATAATGTTCATAATGAAAGTTCTAAAGTAATACTATTGTTTGTTTTTTAACGTTTTAATATTTTTTCTCTCACTCAGTAAGTGCAGTTTTGGGCTCCCCTCCAAAGCCACTTACAGCCCTGGAATTTATGTAGGTGTTCTTCATCGAGGCTGTCTCTGCACACATGTAGTGTGCATTGTTTTAAAGAGCTTCATTTGCTGACACCACAGTTACATACAGAAAGGAACATGACTGAGGGACATGCAAATGGCTCACTGGGCAAAGGTGCTTGCAGTATACTCTCCGAGAGAAGTGAATTCAGAGTCGTCCTCTGACTTGCACACGCACTCTGACACACATGCTCACACCGTCACACATCATGTGTGCACACAAGAATAATAATCTAAAAACGTGTAATGGATAAATATGACTGGGAGAAAAGCTCGTTTTTAACCTATGTAAAATTCCTACTGTTCAAATATGGTAGATCATTAATATCTCTAGTGTTCAGGCTTGACTTTACCTCTTGGTTTAATCGTCTGACCACAGAAGGGGCAAACCCACTCAGTTTTTGCTCTTACTGGACATCAATGACTGTTGCTTCCAGTAGAAGGGATGTAAAGGTATTTCTTGCATCTGACAGTTTTGAGAGCCTTTGAGACTCTCAGAATCATAGTAGTTTACAACTGGCTTGCTTGGTTCAATTAAAACCACGTCCCTAAATCTAAGCAAGCTTTCGTCTCTGAACCAGAGTAGTAGGAACAGCAGTTTTGATGGTGGTGTCCAAAGTCTGGCTCCCTGCAGCCTGCAGATCCCAGTGTTTCCAGTCTCTTGCATTTCCAGGAAGCTTGTGAGCTTGTTGTTATAGTTTATATAAATTCATAATTCAATAAGTTTACATTAAAAACAAAAGTAAGGACTAGATAGTTCAGAGGCAGACAATACACTGTGTTTAATGCTACCAAGGATTGAACCCAGGGTCTCCTGACGGGACCACTGACCTGCACCCCCTGGCTTCATTGTGTGTTTTAGTCAATGCTCAGCTCTGTTAACAACGGTCACAGATTACTAAAATCCTAGAATTCCTAACAAGAGCTCGTTGCCCCCTATTCCTGGAGCTATTCACTGCTGTGTGCTGTGCCTACTGCGCACCTCTCTCCAGCCCCACAATGAGCTCCTCACAATGGGAGTGTTCACAGTCACTAAAACTGAACGGGGCTTTAACCTAATGAAAACAGTTTATATGTGGACTGGGTTAAGGTCATGAAAAGATGTACTGATAATAAATTGTTTGGAGAAAGGTCATATTGGTGTATGATCTGTTGAGGAGGGACACTGGATCTGGCTTGAACTGCTGGGCTAATAGAAGACTTCATTTATTAACAAGATCGGTTTGCTACATGGGAGTTGCCTTAGGATCACTGGGCCTTTGTTACCGTTTGTAGATCAGTTTCCACACAGTACTCACGTCAGCAGCATCTGCAGCGAGATATTTACTTACGGGCACTCCGTGAAAGCCGTGTGCAAGCTGCCCGATACCCTCTGAGTTTGGTGGTATTGAAAAGACTTTTGTTTCCATTCAAATTAGAAATCTTTCCAGTTTCAAAGACAAGGTGTATCGTCAGCCAAATGATGCTATAGACACTTGGGCACCCTGTAAAAGACCACAGCTATGGCACACACACACACAAAAAAAAAAAAAAAAAACAGACAACGGGCTGCTGAGAAGGCCTGGGGGTAAAGGAGATTCCGGTACAAGCCAGAGGACCTGCCTAGAATCCACAGAAAGTTTACGAGTAGATGCAGTGTGCTGTTAATCCCAAAGCTCCTGGCAGGAAGGGAAGTAAGGAAACAGGAACATCCCAACCAAAAGCACAGACCAGCAGGCCGGTCAAACACCACCTCAAGCTAGGTAGAAGGAGTGGACAACACATGAGGGTTGTCCTCTGACCAGTGCATGCACCTGTATTCACGTACATATGTGTCACACACACCAAGATTTTAGAAAGAAACCGAGAACATTATCTACTTATAGCTATGGCTTACAAAGCTTACGTTTTAAGTCAAATTGCTGAACCAGGTCCACTTTAATCTGTTTTAGTATTTTCACCTTTAAATTTAGGGGAGAACCAAAGCAGTCCAGTCGTGGGTATTATCTGTTTTCTCCACGATCAACTTGACATACCCAGGTAACCATTTCATCGTCTCATGTGCAAAGGCAAAAGTCAAGCCTGGAGACCGAGACAACAGCTTCTTGCCCAACCAGTTCAGGGAAGGACGCTAAGAGATAGGCCTTGGTTTGCAACCGCCTATTATGTCTTTCAACACGAACCCTGTCCCAACATGTGTAAAATGATCCCCAGACCCAGGAAAAATGAGGAAGTAACAATAGCGTCTGTATTTCATTTTTGAAATTGTTTAATTAACAATTTCTCAACAGCAACAACAAATACCCAAAGCTGAAATGTACGCATGTTATTGTGAAAACGGGAGAAGACGACCCAGGTCCACTCTATAACTACCATCTTTTGTCTTTATTCAAGGTGTCATAAAACTGAGTTCTGCCGTTGAAGGTACGTTTTGGGGCTTTTTGGGGGGCGTTTTGTTGTTGATTTTTTTTTCAGCCACAAAAATCAATAGTTTTGCTTCAAGGCTGCACAGCGTGGCCCGTAGCTAGCAGGCTTCTGTGGCCGTGGTGTTTGACGCCATGTTCCGGTTGTGAGCTGTTGCCATTGCGTCTCGTGTTTCTCCTTGTTCTGGTCATGTCGTACCACAAGTCTCTCGGCCTCCCTGTGGACCTTAGCTGTCCTGTGCGGATGGCATCACGAGAGCACATGTGTGTCTGTATTTCCTTGTGTGGTCGCCTCAGATCCAGAGCTTCTGAAGAGGCACCGACTTCAGAGCCTGAGTGGATGTGAAGGCCTGTCGGGAGTCTGCGGCCCAAACACTTTCAGCAAGGGCTTTTTCTGGCACAGCCGTGGTCCTTTGTGCCCTCACAGTGGACTGGTTTCCCTGGGAAGCCTGTGGGCATGAAGAATCATTCCGGCTCCAGCGCACTTGCCAATCTAATAGCAAGTTCTTGGGTACCCGTTCTACCTCAAGATGCTGTGGGGAAAAGCCCAGCATGGTAGTGCATGCCTGTAAACCCAGCACGTGGGAATGGAGTGAGGGATCCATAGACAATTTGAAAACAGCCTATTCTACATGAAACACTTGTCTCAAAAAGTATATAACAAAACAGCTGATGCTCTTGGGGCCAATTTTGCATTGTCTAGTTAAGCAGTGGTGATTTCCCTCTGTTATACAAGGCTCTGGGCCCCTTCCCTGGCACCAAAACAATTAGGAGATTAAAACAAAAAAAATACAAAATCAAAGATAACAGCAGCACGTTCTGCTGAGGAATGGCCCAGGACTGCTACAAATAACTTTCCTGGAACCTCAGCTCTCAGAAGGCTGAGATAGGAGAATCATGAGTTTGAGGCTAGCCTGGGCTACATTGCTGGCCAGCCTGGGCTGTGATGATAGCTAGGCCCTATAAAACAACAGTAACAAAATGTCTCTCATTTTCTGAAGTGATGGTGACTAGTTTTGGGTTGGGGGGTTGTTTGTTTGTTTGTTTGTTTAATGATGTTCTCACCTTCTTAGGGTCTTTATAGATCAAACATGCAGTGTGTGCCATTTTCTTTTTGTGAGTCTCATGTTTGTTTTGGGGGTTTGTTCCTGTGTGCTGGGAGTGCGCCAGTCGTGCCCTGGGGCTGTCTTTATCCTTTCAGGGAGGTAGCTTAAAGCGAGGGCTGGGTTTCAGGTGAGTGTTGCAGCTTGCAGGGAGATGTAGCTTGATGAATGGGGAATGCATGGAGGTGGGGAAAGGCTCTAAGGGAAGAGGCTGGACTTGAGCCAAGGCATTCAAAGGGCTAGAGACTGCAAGTTAGGAGATGGGGGAGGAGCTCAGAAACTCATTCATGAGACCTAGAAATCCAGGGCAGGAAGGGAAGTAAGGAAACAGGAACATCCCAACTGAAAGCACAGACCAGCAGGCCTGTCAACCACAGACTCCAAAACCAAATCCCAAAGGCAGCATTCTGACCTTGACAACAGCATAAAGAATGTTGTTACACTAAAGAAAACAGATGGAGGCCTGGGCTGTAGCTCAGTGGCAGGGATGTAGCTTAGTGTGACACACACACACACACACACACACACCGCACCATGAAAACAAAAGAACAGGAGAAGGATTCAGGTAATGGGCTCCGGAGCAGAGAGAGATGAGCAAGGCTCATCAGCCCAAAGCTCAACGGAATGCACATTTCAGGCCTCTCCAAGGCCACATCAAAGAAGAAATTTATAGAAAGCCTCTCGGGTCTCTTCTGTGCCTCTCAAAGTACAAGAATTGGAGCTGGGAGATAGCTCAGGGGATGAAGACCTGGACCTGAACCACCAGCACCCACTTATAAAAAGCTGGGCATAGCTGCGTGTACAGATCAGAGCGTTCTGTGCCAGCCTCCCTAGCCGAGAACTGAGAGCTCCCTTTTCAGTCAAAGCCCCTACCTCAAGGCAACAAGGCCGGGAACAGTAGAGGAAGACAGCAACGACCTGCTCTGGTCCCTTAAACTTACACTTACACAGACACACAGACACACACACACACTGTGCCTACCTAAACACTCCCCACACAGAGAGACACACATTAAAAAATAATAATACAGAAGACAATGGCAATTTGGACCTATAGATTCAGTTAACTATCAGATAATAACAGATAAGGGTTAGCCACCATTTAGCCATTGTAACAGTTCGGAAAATTTGAAGCCTGATCTTTACATGGTCTGTTTGACTTAACCACAATATTCCACTCACAACAAAGTATATAGAAATTTTTTTTAAATAAAGTTAGAAACCCAGGAATTTTAAAACCTTATTCTACTAGAGGTTACTATTGGATGGCACCCCCTTTCTCAGCTCCCCAAACACAGTTATATTCTCCAGAGAAAGGTGAAGCTGTAAGGGAAAGTGAGGTAGCCAGCAGAATGGCTGTCCAGAGCATGGCTGGCAGCCGGTGCCCACCTCCCAGAGGCCCTGGGGTCACAGGAAGTTCTCGGAGGTGTGAGTCACTAGGGAGCAGGCTTCTACTGTGCTTGCACATCTTGTTGGCTGAGAGCTGGAAAAGCTTGCAGGCTGGGAAGCATGCTGTGCTCTAACTGTGACCTAATCCGTGTGTTCAGATGCAGTCTGGGGCTGTGTCTTTTGGGGCTGGGGGATGGGGGGTGGTGGTGCGCAATGCATGCGTTCTCCGTGCATCTAGAGCGTGAGGCTCCTGTGAGCATGCTCCGTGGAATGTGTGTCAGATTACAATCTCTTGTGGGGCAGTGAAACAGCAATTGTTGAGTTAATTATCGCTCTTACTCTTTTCCGGCTGGGTAATGTATCCATGGCAGCTGCCTAGCTCTTCCCCATACCCGGGAATATGAATGTATACAGAAGAGGCCTCTGTCAAAAGAATGAAACTTCTTCCTTTTTCTTTAAAAATGGCTCTTCTTGATTGTGCTATTACTCTGAAACTAGCGTTAAAATTCTAGGTAGGTTCTCATTTTCTTTGTTTTTTAAGGGAAAACATTTGGGAGGAGGAGCCGGGGAGGTAATTTACTGGTAGAGGGCTTGCTTAGAGTGCTTGAGGCGCCGGGTTCAACTCTCATCACCAAAAGATAAAAAGAAAGACGACTCAGAAAGTCACCAGAGAGAGATCTTCAGAGGTTCCACTTGCGCTTTGCTACCAAGAATTTCATCATATGGTTTGGTGCGTTCTGTTTTCTGAAACGCTGTCTCCTTCAGCATTCTGTAGCTTCATGTAAGCACAAAGGGGAAATTTGTCATATTAATGGCACGCTTTAAAGTGAAATGTTCTTTGAATGATTTAAATATGGACTTAAGCAGAAGTACATATTAATACTTTATTTTTCAGTGAAGAAAAATGTCTGAATGGGGAGAAAAAGAATCTTTATTTAACTACAGTATCTTATCATTAACATTGATTAATTCTTGCCTTTAATTTTAGATTGATAGTTCCAATCTCAGGGCTGGGGAGTTTGGTATGGTAGTGATTTTTAAAAATGCTACGAGGTCACCGGTGGGGGGCAGGCTGGTCCTGCCATGCGTCGAGCAGCTGGGCAGGTTCCCAGCCGCAAGCTGCAGGTGGGCGCGTGGGTGGGCAGACACATCATATGGAGTAGAACTGAATATTTATTACTTAGAGGAAAGAGAGAGTGTGGGGGAAGAAGGAGGAGAAGAAAGAGACAGAGAAGGGGGGAAGTGGGAAGGCACGCACGTGCACGCCAAGAAGGGATAGAGTCTAAAATGGTGGGGAAAGGGCCGGGGTTGCTGGGAGTGGGCGTGGCTTGCCTCTTTGAGAGATGAAAACCAGGGCTGGAGAGATGGCTCAGCGGTTAAGAGCATTGCCTGCTCTTCCAAAGGTCCTGAGTTCAATTTCCAGCAACCACAAGGTGGCTCACAACCATCTGTAATGAGGTCTGGTGCCCTCTTCTGGCCTTCAGGCATACATGCAGAAAGAATATTGTATACATAATAAATAAATAAACATTAAAAAAAAAGAGATGAAAACCATACAGTGATAGTTCCAAACTCAGGGCTGGGGAGTTTGGTACGGTGGAGCACTTGCTTAGCATGAACAAAGCCCTGGGCATGTACAATGCTCAGTCTCAACACAGGGAGAAGAGGGAGATTGAGAAATGGGAGGTGTAGCACATAAAGGCACTTCCTGCCAAGCCTGATGCTGAGTTCAAATGCTGGGACCCCTGGGGGAAGGAGAAAACCAGCACCAACAAGCTCCTCTGACTCCACGTGGATGCTGTGTGTTTAAATTTTAAAATTAAAAGAAGAGAAAATGGTTAGTTCCAAACTAAATTGGGCTAAGAGGGAAAAGTCCAGAAAGAACATCTGAGGTAAAACTGAAGTTGAGCTATGGAAGAAAGAAAAGACGTCCTTGCCGAGAATCCCAGATTAGAGTCTCACGCACGCCCTCTGGCAGGGGACTCTCCCTCCTGATGTGGGAGCAAACAGGTGCACTTCCACAAGCAGAAAGAGAAGGCCAGGCTTATCGTGGAACTGCAGACAAGTCAGGGCTGAAGCAGCCGGCAGGACAGTCCTGACAGCCTACAGGCAGCTTCAGCTCCCAGGCAGGCGACCCCAGCCCCAGCCTAGAGGTCTTTCCTGGCCACTGCGGCACTAGTGCGCTAACTTATGTTTAAATCAAATTGCGGTATTCTGGAATTGGCAGCCTGGAGGGACGAGGCGAGGCTGCCATGTTGTCGGACTGGTGCAGGCTCCTTCTGATGACTAGCTAGGCTCTGTGAGAAGACCCCCTAAGGGTGATTCGTCGATCTCTTTACAGGTGATAATTCCAAGCACCCAAATGACAGGAAACCCTTTCGAAAGCCCAGATAAAGAGAAGTCTGCTTAGGGAAAGCCCCGCGGCTTTAAAACTATGACTAAATGAACTGCTCAAGAAAATCAAATGACGAGACTCTCCCTCCTCTTTGGTCTTAACTTGCACAGGGTGCTGGAGTTGGGTGCTCATTTGTGCCGCCAGAGCAAGGCTGTGAGAGTTTACACCCAAGCCTCCATGAAGGAACCACATAGATCCACTAACCAGACCCTTCCCTGAGCACAGGAATAATCTCGAATATTCCCTTTTCCTGGGTTAGAGAGATGGCTCAGTGGTTAAGAGCATTGTCTGTTCTTCCAAAGGTCCTGAGTTCAATTCCCGGCAACCACACGGTAGCTCACAACCTTCTGTAATGAGGTCTGGTGCCCTCTTCTGGCCTGCAGGCATAGACACAGACAGAATATTGTATACATAATAAATAAATTAAAAAAAATTCTCTTTTCCTTATTCCCACTTCCTCCTATTCAGATATCTAAAATTATATATCTAACTGCTGTTGGGTATGCCATGGTGCACGCCTGTAATCCCAGCACTCGGAAGGCAGAGGCAGGAGGATTTCTGTGAGTTTGAGTCAAGCCTGGTCTACATAACAAGACCTTGTCTCAAGAAACAACAACAACAAATTATTACTAATAATAGTAATTTTAAAAATAATAAATATCTGTTTTGTTCACAATGATGACTGATATATATATACAATCCCCACCAGAACAAGTGACTTTGGGCTGTCATAGCCAAGGTGACATTTTTTGTGGGTTCATGAATTCTGGACCACCAAATGGAAAGACATCTCAAGAATACTAAAAGCAAGGCCAGAGAAATGAGTCAGTGGGTAAAAGGCCCTGCTTCCAAACCTTATAGCTGGAGTTCAATCTCCGGGACATATACAGCCAGAGAGAACTCTTTCTCCAAAGTCATCCTGTGACCTCCACATTCATGTAGTGGCACATGTGCACAGGCACGCGTGCACGCACACACTCAGACACACACACTCACATACATATACACACTCACTCACACACACAATGTTTGTTTTAAAGAATAGCAATGCCCGGCGGCGGTGGCACACACCTATAATCCCTGCACTAGGGAGGCAGAGGCAGGAGGATTTGTAAGTTCAAGGCCAGCCTGGTCTACAGAGTGAGTTCCAGGACAATTAGAACTGTTACGATGAGAAACCCTGTCTAGAAAAAAAAAATTGGCAAAGAGCCTGGCATGGTAGTGATTGCCTTCAATCCCTCCACATAGGAGACAGTGACAAGCAAACCCCTGAGTTTGAGGCAGCCTGGTCTATAGAGTGGAGTTCCAGAACAGCCAGAACTACACAGAGAGACCCCTGTCTTAAATAAATGGATGGATGGATGGATGGATGGATGGATGGATGGATGGATGGACAGATGAACAGAAGAATAGTAAAAATAGGTTTAGAGAGGCAGAGCCTAGCATGTACAAACCCCTGTCTATAATCCCAGCACCATAAAATAAATAAATACACAATGTTTAAAAGCTAAGATAATTGGGCCGGAGAGATGGCTCAGAGGTTAAGAGCACTGGTTGCTCTTCCAGAGGTCCTGAGTTCAATTCCCAGCAACCACATGGTGGCTCACAACCATCTGTACTGAGATCTGGCGCCCTGCTCTGGCGTGCGGGCATACATTGAGGCAGAATGTTGTATACATAATAAATAAATAAAGCTAAGATAATTAAAGCCAAGGGATACAGCTCGGTTGGTAGATGCTTTCCTTGCTCACACAAAGTTCTGGGTTCCATACATCATACTATATAAACCAGGCGTGATGATGCACTCCTGAAACACCAGCACTGGCAAATAGACACAGGAGAATTGTCCTCGGCCACATAATGAATTTGAGGCTGACCTGGCCAGTCTCAAAATAAACAAAACTTAAAGCGGGGCCTACGCTTCACTTCCATTTTCTTTCTTTCCTTTTTTTTAGGTTTATTTTATTTTGTATGTAGGAGTGTTTGACTGGCATATAATGTGTGCACCACATGTGTGTCCGATGCCCGAGGAGGACCACAGAGGGCATTGAGTCCTCTGGAACTGGAGTTACAGAGGCTTCTGTGCCACCATGTAGATGTTGGGAATCAACCCTGGGTCCTCTGCAAGAGCCACAAGTGCTCTAAGCAACTGAGCCATCTCTCTAGCGCCCCTGTCCCATTTTCTAACAGACAGCACTGTCAGCCTCCTGTCTGTTGTGAAGAGCTCCCTTTTCAGAGCGCCCTGCTTCCTGTCGTGCATTAAATCCAGAACTTCCCAAATAAAGGTAACATTTTAAAAGCCCTCAGCTAAAAGGCCTACAGTCTTAGCTACTGGGGAGGCTGAGGTGAGAGTACTGCGGGTTCAAGGCCAGCCTAGACTCTATTGCAAAACAAAAACGTATTTAAAAAAAAAAAAGGATGGAGAGTATAACTCTGGGGTTGAGTCTGCCCAGCACTTGAGAGGCCTTGGGTTCGGTTCCCAGTATGGAAAACAGTTGATCACTACATTATGATAAAATGGTGACATCGTTCCCTCCACAGATGAACTTTGCTACTGCCACTGTGTCCACTTTTTAAGGAAAGCCAGCGTGACACAGTGGACAGTGGCAAACCCGTTACTAGACAGATGGCTGAGGACTGACTTGTAGTGGAAAACTGAGGGTGAGGCTTCATCACTTACATGACCAGAAATCAACACATCTCTTCAGACCTTCAAGGCAGAAAACTGACA
This sequence comes from Microtus obscurus, assembly GCA_963919715.1. NCBI lineage: Eukaryota > Metazoa > Chordata > Mammalia > Rodentia > Cricetidae > Microtus > Microtus obscurus. Next base: position 5,038,130 of record CAWTZC010000768.1, read on the forward strand.
GGGCCAGGATAGACCTGTCTCCCAGGATGGCGCTCTTCTGCTCCACCCTTCTACCAGAGCGACGGCTTGAGGGCTGGAGACTGAACACTGTCAAAACTAAAAATAATATGCGAGAAGAATGTTCCTGCAAAGCAGCTCCGACCTCCTGGCAAGGTAGTCTGCAAGCCGGAGCACCTCACCAAATGCAAATGGGTTTCCTTTGCAGGTGTATTTTTGCAGAAACATGTCATTATCCTCTTGATAAAACTTTCCTACAAGATAGTAATCGCAGAGGCAGAGAGTGTAGCTCAGGGGTAGAACGCTTACGTAATAGTCTGGGTTTAATCCCCGGAGCTAAAACAAATAAATAATAAAAAGATAGATAGATAGATAGATAGATAGATAGATAGATAGATAGATAGATAGATAGATGATTGATAGATAGATAAATGATAGATAGATAGATAGATAGATAGATAGATAGATAGATAGATAGATAGATGCATACATACAGATAAAGACAGATAGATATTCAATCCATAGTTCATTGAATCCACAGTGTAGAACATTCAGACACAGAGAGACCACTGCAGCTTCCTGAATCTGGGATTATTATCTGAACTATCAATGATGGAGCCATGTGATGCAGAAACTGGAGAAAGATGGATCCAGGTTAAGACCAGTAGTTTGTCTTGTTTGTCAGGTACAGGCAACTCTGCAGGACCATGGACAACATTTTATAGCTGCTTTTATTTTTGGTGTCTCTGTTCCTGAATCGCGGCCATATGGAGGCCTTCGGCAATAGAAAACTCCCCACGAACTGAATGTGTTTGCTAACTGCTATTCACTTTAACACACTGACCCATAAAGCAGGCCTTCTTTTTCTCAGGACAGTTGTCAAGACGAAGTGAAAGATATAAGGAAGCCCTAGCACACAGGCTAGGTGGCGTGCCTCTGTGACCCCAGAATTAGGTGGTGGACACAGGAGGACCCGAAGTTCAAGGTCATCCTTGGCTACATGCTGAGTCTAAGAAAAGCTGGGATACCTGGGACACTTGAAAGAGATGAGGGGGTGGGAGAAAGGGAAGGGAACAAGAAAGAAAGACATAGCATACTGTCTGCAATGGTCTAGGGTACAGCAGGTACCGGGGAGCTTTCTTTTCTTTTCTTTTTTCCTTTAGACTCTGTTTCACTATGTAGCCGTGGCCAGCCTGAGACTCACAGAGATCTACCTGACTGCCCCTTCGGTCCTGGGGTCCCGTATCACTAGGCTTAGCCCACAGGGAGCTCTTTTTTTCCCTTTCCTTCCTTCCTTCCTTCCTTCCTTCCTTCCTTCCTTCCTTCCTTCCTTCCTTCCTTCCTTCCTTCCTTCCTTCCCCTCCTGTCTTCTCTGCTGATCTCATTCTTCTTCCCAAAGTCCAAAGATCTAGTGCACAGCAGACTGGCTGTGCTGTAGCAGACCAGTGACTGCCTCATTCTGAACAAAGCCTGGGCAGAGGCGGCCCGAACTCCCTTCTCTCTGCCTTGAGAACTCAGAAGGAAACAACTCTTTACATGGGACAGAGCTTCTGATGTCCTTGTCTGGAGATGTGACATCGCCAGTCACCCCAGAGGCCAGGCACCATCTGAATGTGAGGTGTTCAGATCAGAACTGACTGTCCCCCCACACCCCCTCCCCACCCCGCTGCCTATCTACTGCTCTTGCATTTCTAGCACAGGAAATTGTCAGCCTGGTGCAACAGAGTCCTCCTTAGAGACCAGTTTCCTCAGTATCAGTGATACTTTGTGACAGAGTAGTCTGTCTTCCCCTGTGGCTGACTGGATGTGTTGGCTCACACCTGTAAGCCCAGCACTTCTGAAGCTAACCCAGGGAGACTGTTCCGAGTTCAGAGTCAATGTGGGCTACATAAAGAGTTGTCCTTGAGACCCTGGGCTACAGAGGAAGGGATGGGGAGGAGAGAGAGGGTCAGACAGAGGGGGGAGCCAAGAGCCCCCATCTCTATGAAGAAAGAGCGTTGTGATTTGCCTTTTAGTTACTTGTCTCGATGCTGTGACAAAATAGCTGACTGAAAGACAGGCTTGGTGGCGCACACCTTTAATCCCAGCACTGGGAGGCAGAGGCAGGCAGACCTCTGTGAATTCGAGGCCAGCCTGATCTACAGAGCGAATTCCAGGACAGCCAAGGCTACATAAAGAAACTCTGTCTCAAAACAAAAACAAACAAACAAAAAGAGAAAAAAGAAAAAAGAAGAGAAAGAAAGAACACTGACAAAAGCTTAAAGAAGGAAGGATTTATTTTGAGTGATAGTTCTAGAAGTTTTAGAGAAGTCATGACAGGCAGTAAGAGCTGAGAAAGTCAGACAAGGATGAATGCCCAGCTCCCTCTGTCCTTTCCGTTCGGTCTGGGACCCCAGCCCACGGATGGGAATTGCCACATTCCATGACATTCCCTGTCAGTTGACCTGATCAATACCACCCGTCTCAAGCATGCCCACAGGCCTGTCTCTTCAGTGATTCCAGATCCTGTCAAGTTGACGGTCAGTATCACAGCGTGACAGTCACTCGGTGGAGCTTCTCTCCTGGGGCAGAAATATGGCTTAGTCACTCACGCTGATGACATAACCCATGATCAGTGGTTTGGAAAAGCAGATAAAGGTTTCAAACTATGAAAACATAAATGAATAACAGAGGCCACTGACATGGCCCAGTGGGTAATAGAGCCCATTCCCAGCCCCATATCCTGAGTTCAGACCCCGGGAATCTACATGATAGAGGGCAAGAACTGACTTCTGCAAGTTATCTTCTGACCTCCATATGTGCACCGTGCACTATGGCATGCCTGCACACACACATGTGCACACACACACACAAACACATGCATGTGCACACACATACACACACACACATTAAAATGTTAAAACAAAAAATTTTTTTTAAAAAGTGTGAACTTTGACAAATAAGAACTAAAGTCTGTGTGGCTAAAGTTATCCTGACAGCAGAATTTCATAAATCTGTGAATTTTATCACTCTAAACTCATGAAGTCTGTGCTGAATCTGCAGCCTTGAGCAATAACAACACACAAGCATCTCCCAGAGAGTCCACACATCCCCAGCTTGGCAGCTGGCCTCTTGCTGTCTTCCCCAGGGCAGGACATGGAAGTACAAATCACAGAGGCCGTACAGTCTTCCTCTTCAGCCCACTGGCTCACTTTCCCCTTTTGTGTTTAGGTTTTAATATCTGTGTACCTGCTTTCGCTAGCTTAGCTGTCTGCTGGACGTTTTCTCTCTCAACAACCAGCTCGGACTCGTTGCCTGGGAACACAGTTCTCTAGGACTGACCGTGGTCTGATTATCGTGCTTTGCAGCCAACTCTGCGATGACATCAAGGCCACTCCTACTCTTGCCTTCCCAAGTTTAGAAAACTTTTCACATTTTCAATCTAAAATTACAGTGTGACCTTCCTGTTAACTTTGGAATACACCATAATTTAGACACTGGCTCAAGTCACTGGATACTGTGGTCTGAGTAGGACTAGATATTTCTAGGTGTGACCTTAGGAGTCACATCTTAAACTATCCATTGCACCCATTACGGTTAAGTGGAATAGAGAAGCCGGTTATTGTTGGGCACTCCACCAAGATGTCTACAGATCTGAATGCTGCCACTGCTGTGTGCTCAGCCGTCTTGTTGAATTCATGCTGCCTTAGGTGTTCACAGTGGGATGTGAAAAGTTCTAGACTTGCGGACTCTTCAAGGGTGCCCTAATCAGCACCACGTTACGCTGAGCTGAAGAGAGAAAGAGCCTGGGTCCGTCACTGTGGGGTACAGCGCTTTTGAAACTGTAAGAGATACAGACACAGATTTCGTCTCCTCTGAAGCCTTCTGTGGGTTGTGGAGATGGCTTCAAAGATAAAGTTATTGCCGGGTTTGGAACCACGGTAGTAGAAGAAAGTTCAGAAGAGTGCAAGACAGTCTCTAAGCCTGCGCTGTGATCCAAAGGGAGAGACTCTGAATGGCTTTGATGTTTTTATGTTTTGTTTTTATCCCTGTAACAAAATACCTAAGAGAAGCAAGTGAAAGGGGAGAGACTTATTTTGAGCACACGGTTGCAGAGTGTTTGGTTCCTGGCTGGCTGTCTCCGTTGCTTTAGGCAGGTAGCAGGGCAGAACACTGTGGTGAAGGGCACAGTGGAGAAAAGCTGCCCACTTCCTGGATGCATAGTATAACAACAGGAAGGGCAGGGTAAGACCCATCCTTACAGGTGTACCCCGTGACCCATTCCTCTGACCCCACCGCATCTCTCTCTTCCACCCCCCACTAATGCTGTTGTACCTCCAAATCAATGATGGACCTGTATATTAAATCAGTTCCCCATAATCTACTCACCTCCCCTGACTGGCCTACCATCTGCAGACAAGGCCTTCAATATACGAGCCCCTTAGGGAAACACTCCATGTCCAAACTATAACATTTGCAGAACCAGGCCTTCCCCATCTGTAAAATGGGAGCAAAACCACTTCCTTTTCCAGGTGTTTAAGGGGCCTAAATAAAATGAGATAAAGTTAAAATCCTAGTTTAGCATAGGTGCTTGCTCTGTCAATCAATCAATCTATCTATCTCTGGACACTCAGATGCAAGGCAAATGTTTTACCACTGAATCGTACCCCTGGCCCAGTAGATAAACTTAAAAAAAAAAAAAACCTCGTGTGTGTGTGTGTGTGTGTGTGTGTGTGTGTGTGTGTGTGTGTGTGATCGAGTTCGTGGCCAGCCTGGACTATATGACCAAACTTTGTCTCAAAAACATCAGCAAAAGAAGACGCTGCAGGTCCTAAAACACTGTCCTAAGAAGACAGCTTCAAAGGACTGAGAAGACACACAGACAGTGTGGGTAAGCCAGGAAGAGAATCCTACAGGAGAGACAAGAAGCATGCCAAAGAAATGCTGGCCGGACATGGTAGTGCACACCTTTAACCCCAGCTCAGAACGCAAAAGGCAGACGGAACTCTGTGTGCTTCAGGCCACCCAGGGCTGCACAGCGAGGCCCTGTCTCAAAAAGTGACAAAAAGTAAAGAGAGGGTAGGATGAGGATGTGACTCAGCCGCTCAGCACCTGCCTAGCATGGGTGAGGCCCTAGGTTGATTCACACACACACACACACACACACACACACACTGGACCTACAGACACACTCAAACACACAGAGACATACTCAGAGAGTATGTGTGTATGTCATACACAGACACACTCACACATACACACACTGGACCTACGGACACACCCAGAGAGATACACAGACACACACATACACACACTGGATCTACACACTCACTCACACATACACACACTGGACCTACAGACACACTCAGAGAGAGACATAGATATACTCACATACATACACACATACACCCACTGTACCTAGAAATATACACACATATACAGACACACATTTATACAGACAGACACACTCATGTACACACACACACACTAGACCTACAGACACACTCATAAAGACACACACAGACACACATACTAGACCTATCGATATATACACACACACACTCACAAAAGCGTTCACGCAGACACACATACTGGACCTACAGACAGACACATACACACACTCACAAAAGCACTCACGCAGACACACATACTGGACCTACAGACAGACACATACACACACGCACAAAAGCACTCATATACAGACACACACACGCACTCTGGACCTACAGGAAGAAGGAACTGCAAATGTCAAATCAGGAAACAGGAAGTCAGTTTATCTCTAAACTGGGTTTATTCTCTAAACTTTCACTTACCCAGTCAACCACAGTATAGAAATATTACATGGAAAATTCCAGAAATTTTCAAGTCATGAACTTTAGGTTGAACATTGCTTTGAGCCACATAGCCTACCAGACACAAAGCGTCCTGTGTCTAGCATGTCCACCGGTTTGTGCAGTCGTTAGCCTCATAGTGGCCACCGGATTTCTCACTTAGCTCCGTTGGTTTTCAGACTGACTGCATGGCACAAAACTGCTGGTCAAGTGTGCCCTATGTCACTTAGCAGTGACTCCAAAGCACAAGAGGAGTAACGGAAGGGAGGCAGCCAGACTTCAAACACGGAAGGACAGATTGATCATGGTTCTGTGGAGCAATGCTGCAGGGCACAGAGAGAATAGTAGAGGGCTCTGTAGTAAGTGGGGGCTTCAGGCAGCTGCCATGGTCTTAGAGTGTGTCCCTGGTGGCTAAGGAGATGCACTGAATAGACAGACAAATAGATGAAAGACAGACGATTGATAGATGGTAGGTAGATGATGACAGATGGTAGACAGATAGGTGATGATGGATAGATAGATGATAGATGGATGGATAGATAGGTAGATAGATAGATGATAGATAGATAGATAGATAGATAGATAGATAGATAATAGATAGATAGATAGATAGATAGATAGATAGATAGATAGATAATAGATATAGACAGATGATAGATAATAGATATAGACAGATGATAGATAGATAATAGATATAGACAGACAGATGATAGATAGATAGATAGATAGATAGATAGATAGATAGATAGATAATAGATATAGACAGATGATAGATAGATGATAGATAATAGATATAGACAGATGATAGATAGATGATAGATAATAGATATAGATAGATAGATAGATAGATAGATAGATAGATAGATAGATAAATAGATAGATAGATAGATAGATAGATAGATAGATAGATAGATAGATAGATAGATAGATAGATAGATAGACGGATGGAAGGATGGATGGTGTAGTGTGTAAATTCTAATTGTTCTTAATAATAAAAAACTAGAGTCAGATATTAGGGAGTGAAAGCTGCAAGATCAGAGAACAGAGCAACCAGATGCTAGTTCTCACCTCTAAGAAATCCTCAGAACCAAGGGGTCAAGATTCTGTATCTACAAATCCTCAAACTGTCTCCTCCTGCCTTATATTCCTCTCTCCACCCTGCCGTATCACTCCCGATTCCACTTCCCCAGTGCTGGGATTAAAGGTGTGAGGTCCCAAGTGCTGGGATCAAAAGAGCTCTGTTTCTTTTTTAGACACATTCGACCTTGTGTAACCCAGAATGGCCTTGAACTCACAAAGATCCTCTGCTGAGATTAAAGGTGTGTGCCACCACTGCCTGGCTAACTAGTGTGACTAACTCTGCACCCTGGTTTTCAGGCAAGCTTTATTCGTTATAGCACAAACAAAATATCACCACAGGATGGATAGATGATGGATGGATGGATGGATGGATGGATGGATGGATGGATGGATGGATGGACAGATGAGATAGATAGATAGATAGATAGATAGATAGATAGATAGATAGATAGATAGATAGATAGATAGATAGATACATACATAGATACATACATAGATACATACATAGATACATAGATAATAGGTAGGTAGATAGGTAGGTAGATAGATGTCAGTCTATATTTCATAATGGTTTAAAATAGAAATTAAAGAGTAAGAAGCAGAAGACTCAGATTGTTATAAAGATCCCAATAAGGAATTTCAACTCCATCTGTGAGAAGAGGGCATTGAAGATTTGTTAAAAGTAGAATTTACATTTATTTAGTAAGGAGTAGAACACATGTGGAGTCAGAAGACGGTTTATAGAGAGGTGCTTCTCTCCTTGTACCATGTGGGTTCCTGGGATCAAACTCAGGTAGTGAGGCTTGACAGCAAGTGCCTTTATCCCCTGAGCCATCTGGTCAACCCCACTGAAGATTTTTAAACTAGTTAATAAAATGATTATGTGTCTATTCAATCAATAACTCAGAGCCAGGCACAATGAGATGTGCCTGCATTCTCAGCACTTGGAAGTAGAAGCCAGAGGATCAAGAGCTCAAGATTAGCCTTGACAAAGATAAATAAATAAATAAATAAATAAATAAATAAATAAATAAATAAATAAATAAATTAGAAAGTGCTGAAATTTAGAGGCAGAGAATCCAGTCAAGATTTGGAAGGTCTGTGCTATGTAGAACTCCATGGGGTGAAGGAGCTTGGGCTCTCAGCACTCACGGCTGCTCGAACATAGATACAAGGGAAAGGAATGTTCTTATCCATTTATGAAGTCAACACTCAGTGTAAGAGTTACCCTGTAGGATTGTGTCAGGTTAAGCACAAGAAAGTTCTTGGCAGCCAGGTGGCAGTGGCACACTCCTTTAATCCCAGCACTACGGAGAGAGAGGCAGGAGGATCTTGTAAATTCAAGGCCAGCCTGGTCTAGAGTGCTAGTTCCAGGACAGGCTCCAAAGCTACTCAGAGAAAACCTGTCTCAAAAAACAAAACAAACAAAAAAAAAAAGTAAAAATTGTAAAAGCCAAAACAGTAATAATAATTGTTATTTCAAAAAGGATGTAGCATTAGAGAGAAATAGCAGATAAAAAATATAAAGAATTTTAATATATGGTGAGGATTGTATGACACAGCTCCTATGTGTTATAGAGGCAAACATTGGAGGATATAATATGGTGTCTTTCCCTTAACCACATCTCACGAGGCTGACTAGTACCACTCTAGCTGGCAGTGGGAACTGGGAGCATGGAGCCCATGAATGAGGCAAACTGTTGTCTCATCCAGCAGCCAGCTTTATACAGAGCATCAGACAGTTTATACCCTGAGGGCTAAGAGGGGTCACAGGCTTAAAGTGTCCAATCGCAAGGGCAAGCTGTACGTGGTGGGCAAGCTACATGCAACAGAAAATGTTTTTCCATAGAGGCGCATAACAAGTAACAATAGGCAGTTGTAATGAACAATCTGAAGTAAACTCATGCCCAGCCAGTACACCTGGGAGGAGCACAAAAGCACAACCCCAAAACAATTCCGTGTTTCTAAAGACAACGAAGTCACAAGACTTGGAGTTTTTTCACAAGCACTAAGAAATCTCCTCACACAACCAACCCCATTCTTGGGCCATGTTCTGACAGCTGACCATGACTGTATAATTTGAGTCAATACTCTATGATAAACTGTTGTATAAAAACCACAATGTATGACTTAGAACAATACATAAAACAAGAGAACTCATGCAGAAATGCAGGCCATATCCTCAGTGTAATTCACACATGTCTGGGTTGTAGTCATGTGATGTCAGGGTATTCCGCAGAAACAAGAAATTGTGTTACTGGTAGGTTCACTCAAATGGAAGTGTATTTGCCCTGTGCAAAGCCCAGGGTTCAACCCTCCAAAACAGGGGGTGGAGAAGAGGAATTGGGGGGAGGGAGGGAGAGAGGGAGGGGGAAGGAAGAGATTAACTGAACTCTGAAGAGAAGCAAAGAAAGTAGTTGAGAAATAAAAAGCCTTGTCCTTAGGTGTGAAAGACTGCACTCAAAGCCCAGCCCCTCAGAAACAAAGAGCCTTTAGTAAAACAAAGGAGAACAGGACTGGAGAGGTAGCTTCTAACATTCTTACCTAAAACCCAGTTCGGTTCCCAGCCCCCACTCCTGTGGCTCACAGCCTTCTGCAGCTTCAGTCCTAGAGACTGCACCCACTTCTGGCCTCTGAGGATACCTGAACTCATATGTACACACCCGCACACAGACAGACAAATACACACAAGTAAAAACAAAATCAGTCTTTAAAAATAAAATAGGGGTCTGGAGAGATAGCTCAGTGGTTAAGAGCATTGCCTGCTCTTCCAAAGGTCCTGAGGTCAATTCCCGGCAACCACATGGTGGCTCACAACCATCTGTAATTAGGTCTGGTGCCCTCTTCTGACCTGCAGACATACACACTGACAGAATATTGTATACATAATAAATAAATAAATATTTAAAAATAAGAGAGAGGCTGAGAAGGCATTAAGAACTACAGATATATTTGAAGGTTGTGCTGTTTTGCTTTTTAACACAGGGTCTTGCTGTGTAGCCCAAGCTAGCCTCAAACCATGAATACATGTGCATGTCAAGGGATATACAAATACATTAGAAAATTCACTAAAAACTTTTAGGATTAGACCTTCATGGTGGTACACAGCTTTAATACCTGTACTCAGGAGGTAGAGGTAGACAGAGCTCTATGAGTTCAAGGATAACCTAGTCCACACAGTGAGTTCCAAACCAACTAGGGCTACAAAGTGACACACTGTATTTAATTAATTAAAAATAAAAAGCTGGGCATAGTGACACACACCTTTAATCCCAGAACTAAAGAGGCAGAAGCAGGTGGATCTCTGTGTTCAAGGCTAGCCTAATCTACAGGGTGAGTTCCAGGACAACTGTAGTTACAAAGAGAAACCTTATTCCAAAAAAAGAAAAACAAGAACAAAAAATAAATTAGAAAATTTGATCAGTGACCAACCAATAAACTAATTACATATTTTATTTACCAACAATAAGTAGTAGATAAAGTTATAAACTCACTTAGGACCTGAAAGGCAATAAGCACTTATAAGACTGACTGACTTACTGCAGGCACAATGGTACATGCCTGTAATCCCAGCACTTAGGAAGTACAGGCAAGAGGATCAGAAGCTCAGGGTCATTCTTGGCTACTTGTTGAGTTTGAGGCCAGCCTGGGCTATGTGAGACTAGTTAACTAACTAAATAAATAATAAACAAAAACAGGTGTGTGTGCACACGTGTGTGAGTGCATGAGTGTGTGTGTGTGTGTGTGTGTGTGAGAGAGAGAGAGAGAGAGAGAGAGAAGCAGCAGTTAAGAGTACTAGCTGTAGGTGGCGCACGCCTTTAATCCCAGCACTCGGGAGGCAGAGGCAGGCGGATCTCTGTGAGTTCGAGGCCAGCCTGGTCTACAAGAGCTAGTTCCAGGACAGGAACCAAAAGCTACGGAGAAACCCTGTCTCGAAAAATCAAAAAAAAAAAAAAAGAGTACTAGCTGCTCTTGTGGCTCAGTGGTTAAGAGTACTTACTGGCTGCTCTTCCAGAGGACCTGAGTTCAATTCCCAGCACCTACATGGCAACTCACAGCCATCTATAACTTCAGTTATGGGATATCTGACGCTTACTCCTGGTCCTCACAGGCACCAGGCATATACATGGCCCACAGACGTACATGCAGACAAAACACGCCTATGTATAAAATGAAACAAATAAATCTAAAGATAATATTTTAACAAAGAAGATTTATTTCGGTTAATAGTTTTGGAGATTCCAGGCCGTTGTCATTTGACTCCAGTTTGGGGGGATGCGGTAATAAAGAAAATAATCATGGGGAACACATAATAGAGGAAGTATATACACATGATAGAGCAAGTATGTTCCCATGATGGAGCGAGTATGTTCACATGATGGAGCGAGTATGTTCCCATGATGGAGCGAGTATGTTCACACGATGGAGCGAGTATGTTCCCATGATGGAGCGAGTATGTTCACACGATGGAGCGAGTATGTTCACATGATGGAGCGAGTATGTTCACACGATGGAGCGAGTATGTTCACATGATGGCAGCTAAGATGTAAGGAAAGGCTGGAGAGATGCTCAGAGGTTAAGAGCACTGGCTGCTCTTCCAAAGGTTCTAAGGCAACCACACGGTGGCTCACAAGCATCTATAATGAGATCCGGTGCCCTTGTCTGGCCGGCAGGCTTGCATGCCGGCAAAACACTGTATACATAATCAAAAAATCTAAAAGCCTTCTTTAAGAAAAGAAAGAGAAGATGAAAGGGACTGGACCTTGCTGTTCCTTCAAGGCCTAGGTGGCCATGGCTGGAAACACGTATTTAGGTCACCCCAAAAGCCATGTTCTAAGATGGAAACAGGTTCCAGGAATTTTATAGTAACAGGACAAAAAAAGGGGGGGCATAAACCAGACCCTTCTAAGATACACCAGTGGTACCTCAAATAGACCCTTCTAAGATACGCCAGTGGAACCTCAAATAGACCCTTCTAAGATACACCAGTGGAACCTCAAATAGACCCTTCTAAGATACACCAGTGGAACCTCAAATAGACCCTTCTAAGATACACCCATTGGGTACCTCAAATAGACCCTTCTAAGATACACCAGTGATACCTCAAATAGACCCTTCTAAGATACACCCATTGGGTACCTCAAATAGACCCTTCTAAGATACACCAGTGGTACCTCAAATAGACCCTTCTAAGATACACTGGTGGTACCTCAAATCGACAGCTTCGCAAAGCAATGTCTGCCACAGACGGCAGGTGATCTGATGATACTCTAAGCTGATGGACTGGTGGAAGCCAGGGTCTGTTCTTACATTCCAAAGGACTTACCTAACAGTGACAGGATGTTAGGTCATACAGACTGGCAATGATTACTTACGGGTCTAGGTAAGATAGGTTGCTGAAAGTATATAGCTCTGTTTCAGCATTCCAGCCTCTGAAGAGTCACTGAAATTCCCATCAGTCGTTCTGCCTTTAGGAAGGTCAATGGAGGTGCGGCTTCCTCCCAGGAACTTAAGGTCACAGAGACTGTGACCTCCAGATCCAAACATCCAAACTGTAACACCCAAAATCATAAACATCTCAGTTTTCTTAAGACTTACCTATAAGTTCAAAGTGAACTCAATTAAAAGCCTAATTATTTTGTTGTTGTTGTTGTTTAGTTTTGCTGAATATAGCCAAAGTACTTCTTGTTTTGTTTTTCGAGAGACAGGGTTTCACTAAGTAGACCAGGCTGGCCTTGAACTCATAGAGCTCTGCCTACCGCTGCCCCCTGCCCCTGTCCTCTGCCTCCTCCCCTGTCCTCTTCCTCTGTCCCTGGCCCTATCCCCTGTCTCCTGCTCCCTGCCCCTATCCTCTGCTTCTGCAAAGTGGCCCCTGGCCTTGTCATCTGTCCGTGTTCTCTGTCCTCTGTCCCTGCCCCCTGCTCCTGCCCCACTCCCTGCCCCTGCCCCCTGAGTGTTAGGTTTAAAGAGTGCACTATCACACACAGCTCAAGGTACTCTGAAATGACAAGATCATGCATCAAGACTTAAAATCCCCCTGTGATGATAAGATGTGTGGGCACAGGACAGGGCGTGTGAGTGAAGCCTTCTGTAGAGCGGGAGGAAGGGGAAGCATTGCATGGGGTGCTGGTGCAGGAGTGTCTGCTTTGACAAAGAGGGAGGAGGGACAGGAAGGAGAGAAGAGAGGACATTAGGCTGCACCTTTGCAGAGCTTCAGGTCTCCAGAGAAACAGAAACAGTGTAGATGATAGAAGGCACGTGGGGAGACGAGAGGAAGGAAGGAAGGGAAAGAAGGTGAGAGGGAGGCCGGCAGACAGTGAGGAACTGGCTCACACAGTTGGAGCGGCTGAGAAGCCTTAAGCTAGGGAAGCTGGGTGACCTGGTGTGGAGTTGGGCTCTGAATCCAAGAGCCTGAAAAACAGGAGAGGTAGTGGTCGTTTTAATCTGACCAGCTCCAAGCTCCACACACAAGAAAACCAAAGTTTCTGCTGGGTCCAAAGGCTGGACAAACTGATGTCTCGCTTCAGCCAGTGACATAGAGGTTGCTGGCACTGTGTGTGTGTGTGTGTGTGTGTGTGTGTGTGTGTGTGTGTACATGCTATGGCATGTATGTGGAGGTCAGAGGTCAACTTTCTGATGATACTTGATGTCTTCCTTTGGCCCCTCCTCTTATCTCCACTGGTTTTACATAGACCCTCACACACATGCATCCAGCACACACACACACACATACATACTAAAAAAAATAAAAGGGAAAATACTCATGCCAGTAGTAATTCAGATAGTATATTAAAACTGTAGTGAAATTCCTTTACTCATAGAAAGAGGCAACTTTGAACAGTGAGGAAGGGGACAATGGCAGGAGCGGCCGCACCCTCTGCTGGAAGTATAACTTGGTATAAACATTCTTGGGAAAATCTTCTGGCATTGTGAAAACACACACAACCTGCCATCCAGAAGCTCCCTAGGAAATTCTTCCTTCCTGTGCCTGAACACGTAGGCAGTGTCCATTGTGGCGCCGACCAAGCGTCCAAAAGTTGGAAACAACCTCTCAGATGAGGTAATTGCCATTCAGTTTAAAGACTGTATTTGGCTTTAGTTTCAGTTCTAAAGCCAGGGAAAACGTGATTCCATGGAGCACAAGTACTCCAGTGAACGAAGAAATGAGAGGACCTGGGTTTGGTTCCCAGCATCCACGTGATGGCTCAGACCCTCCACAACTGCAGGAGACCCAGTGCCCTCTGCCGGCCTCTGTGAGCATCAGGCACACACACATGGTGTACATACATACACGCAGAAAAAACACTGAGACACACAAAAAATAAATCAAAACGATACTTCCCTGCTAAGGCAGAGGGTTAGTGCTGCTGAAGTACCTTGTAGCTCAGGGAGAATGACACAGCAGAAAGAAACCTGCCAGCTGGGCCAAGCTGTCAACTTTGACATTCCAGAGGCCCACCCAGCCCTTCCGGTTTCCTGGAATGCTGTCCTTGTGTGGGGTTTCTCTTTCCCCATCCTTGTCACGTGGTGGCTGAGGACAGACCCTGCAACATCAGTGGGAAAGCCAGAGTAACCCTCATTCTCCACCACAGGACAGAGAAACGGAACAACATGCACAAAGACATACACATGCCAGGCTATGCCCCAAAGTCAAGGATTCGTGGTGGTGGCCATCTATAAGTCAGACCTGCATTCACAGGTAGTTGCATTGCTGCCAGATTACAAGAGCCCACTGTCCCACCGCAGAAGGCTGACTCACGATTCCACAGGCCAGTGCTCAACAGGCTCAGCTGTCAGGTGGGACAGAGGTGACTCAGGGAAAGGCTGCTGTCCCCAACACTGGCATTGGCTTAATCTCATCTCAAACACCGTCACTCACCCAGAAAAACCTCGGCCAGCCTTCCTTCCGCTGCTGGAACAGTGGAATGTGGCAGCAGCTGTCCGTCCATCCGGGTGATGTGGAGGCCCAGCTGAGGTAGAGGGAGGAAAAGTACCAGCCAGCCCTCGGAGTCAGAGGAGCGAGTAGTGAGGAGGCTGCCACCCACCCAGGCCCAGTGGCATTCACTGAGGAAAGCCCCATTAGCTGGAGGTCACCAGGAGCACTTTTCCCAGTGCCTGGGTGGCATCAGGACCCTGGTGTGTTTTAGCTGCTAATGCCGAGTTTCTTCACACGTGTGTGGGCAGCAGAGTCTCTAGGGTTAGGGGTGTGACTCGGTGGTAGAGCATTTGCCTGGCTTGTGCAAGGCTTTTGCAGCTCAGCATCCCAGAAAAGGAGGAGGAAGACAGGAAGGGAAAGAAAGGGAGATAGAGGAAAAAAAAAAGAGTATTTAGATTCCTTCTGTTTGTGTGTCTGGAGGGATTATGGATTGGTACAAGAAAAGCTACCAACTATAGTTACTATGATAGTATGATTCCCTCCTCTCTAGGCCTGGCACCAAAGTGCTTCCACAGACTGCCCGCTAACCCTCACACCCCCTCCATCAGGACAGCACATTCAGCATGCCCACCATACCAACGAGAACACAGAGCCAAGCACCTGGGATCAACCAGCTGGCGTGAAGCAGCTAGTTCAAATATTCAAATCGATGTCTGTGTGATTCAGCCTTCAAGCCAGGGCTGCAGGGATGACCTCACTGTGTGTTGAAAGTGAGTGTGGTGTCTTTCCAGCCAGCCAGGGAGCCATTGCCTCAGGCATCAAGGAGAGGGAAAGTTGAGAGGAAATGTAACCCTCCTGCCGGGCCTGCTGGGACAGATACAGCAAAGGGTGGGGCTGTCACTAGGGTGGAATCTGACTTAGGGGGAAGAGGACAGGAAGTGTGAATGCTCACCCTACTGAGCCCATCCTTGAGAAAATAACTTGACCTGTCTTCTCAAATTCCAGGGCAGCCATAAATCCTGAAACAATCTGTTTAACTACATCCCACACATACACACCCCACATACACACCACACACATACATCCACAAACCACACACGCATATATACCACAGACATATCCACACCATATATACCATAACCACACACACACCACCATACATACATAAGCACACACATACCTCACATACCATACACATTCATACGTGACATACCACACACACATACCACAGACATAGACACATACTCACCACATGCACCATAACCACACACATATACCACACATCACATACATACACACACGTACCTCACACACCACATACCAAATATGTATCACACACATATATACATACTATACACATACATACTACAGGCACATATACACGCAACACACACCATACCACACATACATGCACATTTATACATATACACACTACACACACATTACACACACCACACACACATATACACATATCACTGCTCATATCCACACATACCACATACACACCCCACATATACATACACACACACCACACACATCAAACATACACATTACATACACGCACACACTACACACATGCCACAAACATACCACACACACCGCGCACACACTCCTCCTCAGTAGTTGTAGCTATGAGGAAGTCATCTACACACTGCAGCAGGTGCTTTGTGGATATTTTTGCCTAAATTCCAATAGATCTGGCCTCGGGGCTTTATCAGTTGGTATGTTTTAGCCCCCTTTCTCTTGGTCTACCTGCCTCTTTCCTCTGCTGTCTGTTTCCCTAAGGGCAGCGATCTTTCCCTGTCTGTCTTTAGCTGCATATTGGCTGTTGTAAACTTTCTCAGCTATTTCCAGAAGCTGAGACCTATTCGTCCCTTTCAAATCCCTCTAGTGTCTGGAGCTTTCTTCCTTATGACTGGGGCCGACCGTGTGACAAAGGCAATATTAGTGGCTTGCTGGTCTTTGGAGGCATCTGGGTCTAAGGAAGTAAATACCAATATGTCTCATACAGCCTTTCCAGAAACCCAGCAGGCAACTTATCAGGTCCTGAGTAGCTGGACTTACCTTGGATAAGCTGGTAGTCCTCCTAATAATGTCTAGTGAAAGACCATCCAATGTTCTCCGACCTTAAAACAATTTCCAACAGGCTGATAAGGGCCTGTGGCTTCTTTGAAAATGGAGGGTTTAAGGGTCTTCAATTATATGTCATCAGTAGAGAAGGGGACATAAACCATGAACAGGGAAGAAGATAACTTCCACTCCCCGCTCTCCCCCCAGGGTTGCTACTGGAGGAACTACTTTCCTGGGGCACAGCCAGCTGTGTAGAGCCTGTGGATGAGCCAGCATTTCCTCCTCCCTGTGGGTGCACTGCTTAGAAGGCAGGGAGCCCCTGGATGAGGCCTGGTCTGTCCCCACCTCCATACAGGGAACAGGACCAGGACTCTGGGACCACAACGGGAGTTATACGCCACTGCTGGGAGCGGTGGTAAATTTCGTCTGGTGGGGCTGAGGAGATGGGGGTTCTAGGTTTCTCTGGTCAAATTTGCTAGGCCAAAAGGATTCCAGTCCTGGAGAAGAGGGCACAGGTCTTAAGCTAAGAGGGGAGAGTCTTGTACCAGAGAAAACTATTGGTTGTTACAAGGAAATTGATGGCCGCCACTGTGGCTCAGGAAGCTCAGGCATCTCCATGGCAGCAGTAACCAGTCACCACAGAAGGGGAGTGTCTGTGGAGTCTCTACAAATGCTACAACTGACAGAGAAGTCCACAAGAGGCAAGGAGGTCTGGTTCAACATGACTAGGTTAGCTGGTGCTGGCTCTGAAGGAGGTCTGGTTCAGCATGACTAGGTTAGCTGATGC
The DNA here is from genome assembly GCA_963919715.1 of Microtus obscurus. Taxonomy (NCBI): domain Eukaryota; kingdom Metazoa; phylum Chordata; class Mammalia; order Rodentia; family Cricetidae; genus Microtus; species Microtus obscurus. The sequence continues at coordinate 5,055,750 of CAWTZC010000768.1, forward strand.
TGGCCCAGATGGAGGTCCGGTTCAACATGACTTGGTTAGCTAGTGCTGGCTCAGACTTCTAGAACCTGATACCAAGTGGTTTATTTTAGCCAAATTTAAGCACAACACTATTTGGGGGGGGGGGGTCCTGTTGACAGCTAACTCAATCAAGACATGTTTACACTGAAATTCTTTACAAAGTACATGTGGCATTTCCATAAAGATGGGTTCTGTTGACTGGGAAGGATGAGGTGTAGGGAGAATGACTGAGGTAAACACAAGACCTGTGGGAGGAGTCAGGATTGGCCTAGCCCTGAGAAAAGACGAAAGTTGGCAAGGTCACAGAACACAAGTGACATTTCTCATAAGGATGGGTTTTAATGACTGAGAAGCAATGTTCAAGATCTAGTGGGGGCGGTCTGAGATAAACAACCCTAACAGTCTGGAGGGTTCGGATGAGGCCTGGCCCCACAGACAGCAAGATCACCAGACGTAGAAAACTACATTGATTCCCAGGGGAAGACAGGTAAATATTTCCTTCCTTTGAAGAGACAATCTTGCATGTTTAGTTTTTCCTGGTGTCCCCGGTGCATATCTGTGTGCACAAGGACCTCCTGACCTGTACAGGTATCATCGTACCTGGACCATCGTAGACGGCAGGAAAGAGTGCACAATTTGGGGGGCAGTGGCAGCCGCAGCCTCAGGATGGCTCATTCCCCCTTCCATTTTAGATCTGTCTTTTCCAACCAACAGAACTGACAGAAACCCACAGAGACACACAGGGAGACACAATCATACAGAGAAACACATAGTAAATACAACCAGGGTGGCCACCACACATTCAGACACCTGAACAGTCCAGGCGGGTTCAGGACATCTCATATGGATCCTGGACACCGAATCGTTGGTCAAATCCATCTCCTCTCTTGTGTCTTAATCCGATGGCAACTCCTGCAGACCAGACTCACCTCCAGAGGTGTTCAAATCAGACTCTGGATTGACCTTCTAGGGTGGCAGCATCAGATAGCTACAGAGTATTGGCAGCTAACAGTTATCCGTCAGAGTATATTCTCAGGGCTCCCCGAGAAGTCGTCTCCAGCTGGCACACTCTTCTTTGCTTCTGGGGGTCCTCCTAAATGTCTGGGTTCAGTCTCTGGGAAATCTCACTGGGGAGCCCACCAAAGACAACCACTCAAACACAGTTTATAACCTGAGAGTCTTTATTCTAGGCGGCTAGAACTGCGCTCTGGTATTCAGGACCCAAGTATAAAACCAAGTGTTTGAGATAAGGGGTTTTCAAAGGCAAAAGCCACACCCTGGTATTTTGCTTGGCGGCTAGCAGGAGAAGTTTTACACAAGGAAGCAGTTCAACAAAGACTAAGATAATCAGTTGGCTGGAGGAGGGGAGGGGGGCATCTGCAGAGCACACAGTTTAACAGAAGCCAAGATAAGCCAGCTGGGGCAGCTTCACCTTGGGCTCTTAGAACAGAGATGAGTAATTTCCATAGAATCAAGGTGAACAAATTCTCAGCAAAAATAAAAGATGGAGGGACCTATGCGCTGCTTTGGACTGCATCTCTATCAATCCTTAGTTTAAGAGCAGTAAAGTGTGTACGTCTGTGAACAGTTCAACTCCAAACTTGGCCATGTGACACAACAGCAAACATTTTATCAGTTGTCAGTTTCTGGGGACCATAAATTTGGGGAAGGGCGTTGGCTGGTGGTCCTGGCTCAGGGCCTCTCTTGGTCTTACAGTCCATGAGAGTTAGAACATTTGGAGGCTGTCTGAACATCTCTCCCTCTGTAGACTCAAGGTTTCCCCACATGGTCTTCCTCACAGACTGACCTGGGCTTCCTAACAGCTCGACGGCCTCAGGGCCACCGGGCTGCTAGAATTTCCATTTCGTGCTCTGATTCTAGCATTGAAGGCCATGCAGTATAACCTCTGGCTGTGCTAGTTACAAACTGCAAAGCTTCCTGTGTTTCAGGGAATATGGAAAGGAGTTCAGACTGTGTGTGTATATGTTGCAGAGATGGGGGTAAGGTAGGGTGGTGGGTGTCGGAGACAGAACCTAAACCCAGTACCTCATGTGGCCTTCAGGCTTCACCCCTGACAGGGAATAGTAATATTCTAGAATAGAAATTGGCCAACTGAATCCTTCAGATCCAATGCAGCTTATTGGTAGAAAGGCATATCTATTGATTGACATTTTTTTAATATAACTGTGCCAAAGTAACAGCAGAAATAACAGAGCCTGAATAGTCACACACACACACACACACACACACACACACACGCACGCACAGGGGACAATGAAAATGAAATTGTTTTTTATTAAGAGCCAGTTAGGGGCTGGAGAGATGGCTCAGAGGTTAAGAGCACTGCCTGCTCCTCCAAAGGTCCTGAGTTCAATTCCCAGCAACCAAATGGTGGCTCACAACCATCTGTAATGAGATCTGGTGGCCTCTTCAGGCATACATATAGACAGAATATTGTATACATAATAAATAAATTTTTTAAAAAAGAGCCAGTTAAATTGGAGAAGACGTAGGTATTATCACACTATCACCCTCAAAGCTCCATCTTAGGGACTCAGCACAAAGGTCAAAGCATAGCTCACCACTGAGCTGTCATGCTGGTCTTCCAGCTTCCTTTTTAAAACCTTGAGAGGGCCTGGCAGCTACGTCTGTCCATAATCCTGACACTTGAGAGCCTGAAGCAAAGATATCTTAAGTTCCAGGCCAACCTGAACTACACCGAGGAATCTTGTCTCTAAATAAATACTGACATCGATAGAGGGATGGGGATTGCAGCCCAGTCGTCTTAGTTTTTATTGGATTAGTGTTCACACGCACACACGCTCCACAGTGACCATGTGCAAGTCAGAGGGCAGCTTGGTGGAGCTCCTTGGCTCCTTCCACCATGGGTTCTAGGACCCCACAACACAGTTCTTTTGCCAGCTGAGCCATCACTTGCCACCAGCTCTAGAGCCCTGGCCTTTCCTCCTACTCCTTAAAAGCTGTTTGGCCTTGGAAAGGTTTCTTCATCTCTCAGTCCTCTGAGGCCCGGAGTGGCCTCAAATTCACTAGGTCTGCTGATCTTCCAGTCCACGCTTCTCTGGATAAATTTTGAAAGTGGGAGAAAAAAAAAAAAAGAGGGAGGGGGTAATGCTAGTCCGATGGCTGAACATTGGGACCACTAGTCTGAGGGCTGAATGTCAGGACTAACCAGGCGTCTTATAATATAGGGACGATTAACAGTCACGGCTGGTGGGGTAGGGGTTCCTAGAACAGGGTTTCATCTCTCTTCTGTCCTTATATGGAGTTTGAGGATGGTGTATCCTGGAGCCAGCTGGAGGGTAACAAGAATTTTGCAAGGCCGCTGCCACCTCTGGCCATGCTAGTCCCAGCTGGTTTTGAGTGATCTTGAGTTTACTCCCCCTGGACATCTTGCTGTGAGCCAGCTCCGCCCCTGCTATTGTCACAGCCGCTGACAAATATCATGACTTTGGAGGATGTGTGTCATTTAGCATGCAGAAGCTTTCTGTAGTCACCCAGCTGGCCCAACCCAACCCGCTTTGACCAGGTCACCTGAAGAGGGAGGGACTTCTGGCATAAAGACTTCTATCTTCTCTACAGAAAAAAAAAAAAAAAAAAAAAACCACAGGATTAGGACAGGGTGGAAAGTGAACCGGTCGCCTAGGCAACCTTCAAGGCAACGTATCTGCTATGGAATGCCCATTTGGGGGCTTGCACTCAGAAGGAACTGAAAAGATAATAGAATGTAGTAACTGCTCTATCCGGCCAGAAGAGCAGGGAGAAGAGGCATTTGGAAGGACAGTGCAGATGTCTTCCAGTAGGTGGCGACACTTACACTGGTACCTGGACCAGTAGGAACCCCAGGGCAAAGGGAGAAAACTTGGTTGCCTGAATAACTAAAGTACGATTGGTCAGGAAGAGCGGCCTGAAGGCTAGCAGAATTGGAGAGCAGGAGTTTCCTGAGCCCCGGATGGGACACTTTCCTCCGAGGAACATATGTAAGCCTGGGTGACAAGCCGTGCATTTCCACGTTATCACTGCAGTCCTAAGTACATACAACAGTTTGGAAGCAGGGACGAGACCTGCAGGATGACCAAATCAGAAACTCTTTTGACAAACACGAGCATTTGACCTATTGCCTACTTTGTACACAGATCCAGACAAACACGCTTCACACAACAATACTTTTCCCAACCATGAGGAACTCTGGTGTTTTCTATTTAAACGTTTTCCTTTCTAAACAGTGAAGCTGCATGACTCACCTCCGTTGATCCCATGACTCATTAATAAATCACAGGCATGAGCTGTAGAAACCCGCGGTAGGAAACGGCTGCGACACCCCGGAGACGGGTTAATAAATAGAAAGATCTAGAGACCGAGAAAGGGTCAAGCAGGACGTAGAATGACCCCAGGATGACCTAAGAGACAGAGGAGGATCAGAAAAATAACGGCCAGAATTGTGGCTTGAACAGTGATACACAGATGCCCTGGGTCTAGGGCTGGGCGTTAACTGGAAGGTCGCATAGGAGGGTAAAAATAATTTGTAAAAAGCTTTTGTTTGTTTCTTAAATCCCACCTCCGTTTTTTTTTTGGGGGGGAACCCTAACGTATTCCGTAACTTAAGGTGTATCCAAAGAACAGCATTATATAATCCCAGGACTTTTCAAGCTTTCTTGAGAGAGGGACCAAAACGATGGAGCTGACTGAGAACCCCGGGCAGGTGTGGTTAGAGGACTGAGCCGACAACGGCTGCTCCGCTGTGCTGCGGCAGGATCCGGTTTCACAAGGTCGGGAAGAGGGGAGTTAGGTAGAGCCTGGTCTCTTTATTTAGCAATCCTGTTGACAGCAGAAGTCTCTGTATAGAGCTGACATCAAATCTAGAGTTCACATCACTCTTTTGGGACTATCCCGGCATCTCTTTAAAAAAATATGGAAACACCATTAACTTTATTCTGCTTGCCCTCTCGGATGGCCGGGCTCGATGGCTTCCTGCCTTTCCAGTTTCCCAATCCCAGGCTTCCTCCACCCGAATCTTTTCTTTTGCAAAGCCTTTGGGTGATGGTAGCCTGTTGCTAATGGCAGATTTCAAACAATGGGTGTTTCTGAGCCCGGTTTATTGAGGCGGTCTTTTCTGTGTCCTAGGGGAGATTGTAAATGAGATGTCCACAGGGGCTCTTTTGTGTGGTGGCTTTCACCCCCGCCAGAGAGGAATTCCCTTACGGAGCTGGGACTTAAAGCCGATTTCTTGCCTTTTTTTTTTTTCTTTCCCAACAGCCAGAGCGAAAGGCAACAAATGAGTCAGTCAGTCTGTGCTCCGGTAACTTCCTACCCCGCTTAGCAAAGCAGTGACTCGGCTATTTACACGTAGAAGGCAAGGCTCCAGTTTAAAATTTCTGGGATTATTCTCACAGCTGAGCCTCTTTCCTTGACAGTCAGCAAACTGGTTAACCCTTCAGAGGGACCTAGCCCCTAGCTGTTTTTTCTCACCCTCTAGAGAACTTGTCCTTGTTTGGATTGCTTTCTCTTTTAAATCCAAGGACAGAAACAAACGTTTCCGGGCCTCCAACTCTTCTCTTCCCCCTCACCCTCGCGTCCCTTCTCAGTAGGGGTTGGCAATTCTAGAGCTGTAATTACCGCGGGCAGAGTTTGGCCAGGCTCCACCCTTGGGAGATTACTCCCTTTATTATGGCTCAGCCAGGTGCCCGGGGTGACAAGACTGGCCTTTATCTTCCAGCCTGACAAGGTTATCAGCAACTCAAACGGGCTGAACCTCGGAGCAGCGGCCATCAAAAGATTCTCTTCTCCACAGTTTTATTGGTAGTTAATTTATGTCCACCCCAGCCCCGCTTGCCTCGGGTTTTTCCGCATTCCCATTCCAGGTCTGAGAGAAATCAGCCGCCCCATGCAAGCCAGTTTCGACAAGACCCCCATCCTAGAGCACCAATATAGCACCAAGCATTTTAGTATGCGCAGGAGAATTTTTCAGTGTTCATAGTTGCCTTTTGGATTTGTGTTTTACATTCATTTCTTTATTGAGAAAGGGGACACCACGGCCAGAGGCCACCTGCTGGAGCCGTCTCTGTCCTGCCCTGTAAACTCCAACTCAGGCTAGCAGACTTGGCAGCAAGTGTGTCTACCTGGTGAGCCCAAAGTTGTTATTTGATAAAGTCTGACTTACGGTAATAGAAATCCAAAAGAAAAAAAAAACAAGATTTTATTGCTCCTCATTTTTATGGCTCATTTTAAAAACAAGACTATAAGCCACACCAGGAAGTAAGGTGCAGGGCTTGTTTAGGGTCATAAAAATGTCGAGTGTTTGATCGGTCACCTGTGCAGTTCACTAACATATCTGTCTACCCACACATTAGTTCAGAGAGATTGTTTTGGCAGTGCTGGGGGTGGAGATACCACAAGCTATAGACGCCCACCCCAGTTTACTCTGTAATTCAAGCTGTAACGATGATTATCTCAGCTATTAACTGAGTTTAAACTAGAGCATTCGAAGATGATCTCCAGACCCTGTTCCCTGTGTAGAACTTTAATAATTGAAAAGTTTGATTGCAGATAAAGTGTAGCCAGAAGCCCACCCCACCCAAAAGAATCTACTATGGACTCCCACCCGCCTGTCAGTCCAAGAAAAAAACAGCTACTTTATTTATTTTGCTGTCTATGAAGTTGGCATGGGAGTAGGGATCCGGAAGAAGTGGGGTGGATGGCACAACCTTATAAATATGCAATGTTTATCTCAAGGAACACAGCTTGAAGTACCATTTGTTATTCAGATATCATCCTAACCTGTGGAAAGAACACAGTTGAAGAACCCTCTGGCCAACCCTACCGTTACAATAAAAACTAACAAGGTATATCTCATGTGCAAGGTACTAACTCCACAGGGAGACAACAGAGACTCCTATCAAACCCGACTGTGCTGTGCTGAAGAGGCAGGGGTAGGAGGATCAGGAGTTCCAGGACAGCCTAAACCATACCTTTAAACTCCATGCGATGGCTCATGCCTTTAATCCCAGAACTCAGGAAGAAGAAGTGGGCAGATCTCTTGTTATTTGGGGGTTTCTGTTTTCTTTTTGTTTTGTTTCCTTTTAGAGACAGGGTTTCTCTATGTAACCCTGACTGTCCTGAAACTCTGCTCTATGGACCAGGCTGGTCTTGAACTCACGAGATCTTCCTACCTCTGCCCCCCAAGTACTGGGCTCAAAGCACACATAGCAAGGCAGATCTCTTTCAAGACTAGCATGGTCTACAGAGTTCTAGGTCAGTCAGGGCTACAAACTACACAGTGAAACACTGTCTCAAAATAAAACTGAAATAGAAAATTTTTGTAACAAACTACCTTCTACTGCGTGGTGGTTCAGTTCCGAAAGTGGTAGCCCTGCAGGATGCTGGCGACTCCTCCATCCGCTTTTCTGTAAGCCATCACCCAAAATCTGACCTTGGAACTGCTAGCAACACAATTACAGCGCTGCCCTCCCAAAGACTCAAGGGGAGAATCTTTTGGTCATTATTGTTTTGAGACGATGTTTCCCGTAGCCCAGGCTACCCTTGAACTCACAGTGTAGCTGAAGCTAGCCTTGATCTTCTGATCCTTCTGCCTCTACCTCTCCGGTGAGGGGATTACAAGTGTTCACCCACCATGACCAGCAGATACAGTGAGTGGCACGTCTTTGAAAACTAAGTAGGCGTTGGCGGGGAGAACAATTTCCCAGCCCTGTCTGTCGTGGGAGAGCTGGGGCAAAGCAACCTCTCTCTTGGCCTCCCTTTTTATCCGCAAGCCATACCCTCCTTGGCAGAGTTGTTTTGGGGGATTTAATGAGACCGGCTACAGCCTTGGGTTCATTAACACTCGGTGAATGAGGCAGATAGGGGTTGGAGTAACATGATACCAGTTTTAATCTTAACTTCAAAAGGATTTTAACTGAAATTTGGCAGATGACAAGCACTCACCAGTGCCTCCTGTCCTTTGTCCTCATGCTTGAAATACAGCCCTCTGCTCGCCAGGTGTGTGCTCTACCACTGAGCTACACCCCAGGGTGACTGTAGTGGGACCGAGCCCTGGGGGACACTGGGACAGTTTCTTAGATCTGTGTCCTCAGCTGTCAATGACATAGCAGGTAAAGAGACTCCATCATCCTCAGGGCCGCTGGTGATCTGGACCGAGGGACTGCAGAGGCCAGGCCAGATGACAGGACACTTTTCCCTTGAAAAGACGAGGGTTTCTAGAAGGAAGAAAGGAGATCAATAATTAAATGCTTACCTCGCTGCTGGTGCCTCCCACAGCCCCGCCTTCCAGACCCCACAGACGCCAATAGGAAGGGAAGACTGGTTTCCTTTCTTCGCCGAAGCACAAACCCTGTTTTTCAGGCATGAGGCTTTCCAGTACATTCTCCAGGCTGCTAGCAATCCCTAGGCAGAGCCGCAGTCAAGGGCTCCCAGGAAAGCCTGACTCCAGTCAGTTAGGACTAAGTAGGCCTAGGCTCCCATAGTTGTGATTATCGTCATTCTTAAACAGGCTCCTCACTTCCTGAAGCAACACAGACAAATACCATGAACTTGATACTCTCCTCCAGTATAGGAATCCTCTACAACTTATGGTCTTGGCCTCAGGGTGAGCAAATGCCAGCTAGGGTCTGTTTACTAGACCCCCACCCTTAGAAGGTGAGGCCGGAAGATCAGAAGTTCCAGGTTATCCTCAAGTCCCAGGTCAGCCTAAACTGCATGAGACTTTAGCAAATGAATAAATAAAATAAATAACAAGATTTTTAGCCGGGCGGTGGTGGCACTAAGGAGGCAAAGGCAGATGGATCTCTGCGAGTTCAAGACCAGCCTGGTCTACAGAGCAAGTTCCAGGACAGGCTCCAAAGCTACAAAGAAACCCTGCCTCAAAAAAACAAGAAAAGTTGGGTGGTGGTGATGCACGTCTTTAATCCCAGCACTCGGGAGGCAGAGGCAGGCAGATCTCTGTGAGTTCGAGGCCAGCCTGGTCTACAAGAACTAGTTCCAGGACAGGAATCAAAAGCTACAGAGAAACCCTGTCTCAAAAATTTTCAAAAAAGTAAAGACAACAAAGGTTCTCAGAAGGGAAAACAGATATAATGGCATATTTGTAATCTCAACACTTAGAAAGTTGAGGGGGCTGGGGATCAGGAGTTCAAGGTCAGCTTCAGCTATGCAGTGAGTTCTGGGCCAGCCTAGGCTATCGGAGACAAAAGCCCAAGAATGATGAGTGACAGGAACTACAGGGAAGAAAAGCACTCAGACAGACAGGGAATGCAGAACATCCGGGCCACTCAGCAGCGGCCAGTTGGCCAATCAGGACCTGAGTGTGATACCCGGCAGAGACAAAGGAGGATGTGAGGTAGATAAACCACAGGTGAGAACAGAAACTACAGTTTTCATTTTGATGATGCTGGGAGTGGAACTCTGAGCCTCGAACATACAAGGCTCATGTTCTACAGCTGAGCAGTCACTCAACCCCATGACACTGGGGTTTGACATACTAGCTCCATGGCAAATGTTGGCATTCACAGCTGCACTTGGCCAGCCCTGACTAGTGCCAGCAGAAGTGGGCACTGGGGACAACAGACTATGTAGTTGTCCTTTGGTATCCTTGGAGAGTTGATTCTGGAACACCCTCTTCGTCCTGCATGTTTATAGGAATACTCAGCCACTCGAATCTCTTGGGTAGTATTTGCATAACCTGTGAACAATATACTATAAGCCATTTTGAGATTACTTCTAACACCTAATACAAACGCTTTGGGAATATTGTTTTTTATTTCGGTGGATCTAGAGATCAATCTCAGGCATACTCTACCACTGATATAGACCCATACATATTTTTTAAGACAGGGTCTCACTCTGTAGAACTTGCTGTGTAGACTAGGAAAGCCGCAGAGTCACAGAGATCCATCCACCTGTCTCTGTCTCCCAAGTGCTGGGCTTAAAGGTATATGCCAACCTGCCTGGCTAGATGTTAATTTTTGGAGACAAGTATCCAACTTTGTGATTCAGGCTGGCTTTCCATTTGCAATCCCCCTGCCTCAGCCTCCTGCATGCTAGGATTGTGTGAACATACACCAAGCAACTAGTTGTTATGCTATACAGAGAGAATAGCAAATAAAAGTCTGGCGTGTCCAGCGAAGGCTCGGTCTGTCCTTCCAGGTTCCTTAACATTCACAGTGAGTGGAGCCTGCAGGTGCTGACCTTGTGGCTACAGGGAGGGGTGGGTGGTGGACTGTGAGACCCAAGGCCACCCAGACTAGCTTTGCAGTCACACTCTGGCTTCCCTTTTCTCCAGGAAATGTCTTCCCACTGTCCTTCATTCCTTCATGTAACCAACATTTACTGTGTCATAACTGGGACCTACCTGGTCTAGGATCTGCCGTGTCATGACTGGGACCTACCTGGTCTAGGCTCCGCCGTGTCATCCGTGGGTGAGAAGGACAAGAATGCCTGGCTGCGTGCTTCATACCTCCTTAGTGAACGTCTTTCTCTCTATCCGGCCAGGAAAAAAATATATAGGGTCAGCCAGATGGCTGAGAATCGGCATCTGGAGAGAAATGAAAGCTGGCTGGCCGATGAGAGCATCAGAGACATCACTTTTCTTGTTCCTGGCATCATGTCCACACTTGTCTCTTAGTAGTTCTGAGTTTTCCTACACAGCTATGATGGCAAGACTCTGGACATCTGATAGTCCCCAGTATTGAGTTACAGCTGTATGCCACCACACCCAACTGGCATGCTGTCTTTCACCAAAACTCAATCCGCCCTAACCGAGGGGTTGGGAGAGCAGTTGCCCAAACAGGAAACTGTCTATAATTCTGTGACTCTGACCTTGGGCCCCCAATCTCCCCTTTCTGTGAACAGTCCATTCAACTCAGGAAGACCTGTGAGCCAGGCTGGGACACATTTTGAAAAACACACACATGATTACAAATGCTGAAGAAGAGGAAGAAAACAATCCCCTAAGTCTAAGAGGAAGTGATCCGAGTCCACGGTAGAAACCACTCCGTAGAGTCATGGGTCAAATGGACATGAAATCTTGGCAGTGCTGAAGCAGCCGGGGCTGTCATCTGTGTCCACAAATGACTCAAGGGCCCCTATTAGCAAAGCCAGGAGAACCAAGTGTCAAGTCCAGATCAAATTCCCAACTGGGAACGATACTCACTCGCGCCTTGGAAATTAGTAATCCTGAAGATGGAAATGCCCCGATTTCAACACAGGTGCCCTGGCTCTCGGAAGGCTGCGAGTCACACTGGGGGTGGGAACAGACGGACGGACAGACACGACAGGGGACGCAGGCCATGCTGGCTCAGATCCCCGGCTTTGTCTGTGGTTTCAGGCATGTCCTGTCTTCACATATGGCAACTTTGAGCTCCTAGTATTACTTAATTGATTGTCAAACTTCACTAAAAGTCTCTGTGACGGGGCTCAGACCGTAACCCCGGACCTGAGCCTTCTGCAGATCCTCTAATTTAGGTAATTAATGGAAGTTTCTGAAGAAAGAACAATTCTTTGATCTGAACTCTGAGTTTCCGGGTACCATTTCCAGAAGCAGAGCTGAGGAGTGCCAGGTGCTTGGGCTAACAGCAGCCCACAACTGCGGGCCTCCATTCCTGCCCAAGGGAAGAAGGGGTGGGGCAGTCTGAGAGGACCAGACAACCTAAAAACACTGCCACTGGCATTTTCCTGGGTGTAGCTGGGGCTGGGAGGCTGCTGTCTGGAAACCTGGCCTGGCAGTGTGGAAGTCTTCAGTGATCCTTGCAGATAGGAACCCAGCAGGGCTGACTGGGAAAACTGCAGACCCAAAAGGTATCTGCATGCAGAATACATATTAAGACAAAAGGGGGGGGGGCACACGAGACCACAGGAGGAGACTGGGAGTCGTCACAGCAGGAATCCCATTTTGGTGATGCTTTTTTAAGACAGACTCTGACTCGGGAACCCAGGTTGGTCTTGAACCTTGATCATTGTCCCCCCCCCCCCCTTAATCCCCAGAAGGACTCACAGGCCTGGGCTACCTGCCATGCATGCTCCCGGGATGCCCAGTGTTTGCTTTCAGGGATTCTAGGTCCTAGTCCAGAGGTTTTACTCACCATATAGATGGGACAATTGCGAATGTGCTTAGATAAAAACGAAGCCGTTTTGGAGCTGGACGTGGCTAGTGCATCCCTTTAATCCCAGCGTTCAGGACTCATAGGCTGAGTTCCAGGACAGCCTGGGCTACCTAGTGAGTTCCAGGACAGGCAAGGCCACACAAACAAACCCGGTCTCGAAAACAAAAACAAACAAACAAACAAAAAGATGTTCTGGACAGATTCCAGCTCTTTACCAGTCCGCAGGGCCAACAAAGGCACTTACCAGCAGGAATTGCTGCGGAACTCCAAGCACATGTGTTGTTCCTACCTTGGCCACCAGGGGACGCCCAAGAGCAAGGGTAGCCCTACAGCGCTTAGTTTGTTTTCCCAAACTTTGGATTGGGAGGGAGGAGGTCGGGTGCGGGGGCGGTAGGAGAGATGCAGCTGGCTGGAAAACAATCCATTTGTGCCCTGAAATTATCCCACCCGCCGTTTTCGAAGTCAAAGGTTGCCACGTTACCTGTTGCCAGGTTCCTAAGAGTGCTCGGGGAAAGATGTGGCTGAGAAAAGCCCTCCTGAAGCCCGGTGGGTTGCAGGCTTTGCTCTGCGCCAGCGCAGACATTTGGAGAGCAGCTGCGGCGGATCTGAGCGCCGTTTGGTCGTACAGCTAACAGAGGAGTGGCTGCGTCTTACATCAGTTCCAGCATCAAGTGCCTGGGGCTTTTTCTTCTTCTTTCTCTGTTTAATGGCTCTTAACTTTCTGATTCCTCCCCTCCCCTCCCGGAATTTTTATACAGTGCTCGCGCTGTGCAAAACAACCTCGGTCTCGGGAAGCCCAGGTTTTGTAACAACCTTTTAATTAGGAGTGTGTGTGTGTGTGTGTGTGTGTGTGTGTGTGTGTGTGTGTGTGTGTGTATTAAATAAACCCCAAACATCGTGGCCCAGAGGACAAGCCTTTCCTTTCTTCCTGCCATCTGAGAACAATGTTTTGTTTGATTAGCCGGGTAGTGGGGCTCTCCTTAGAAAAGGCGGGGGCTATCAGTTGAATAGATCTTCAAGCCAGACATGCCGAGGCTTGGGGCATTTGTCTGGCATTAGGAAGTGTCTGGGATCTTGGTAACCACCAACTGGCAAGGGTGTGGATGACTGCAAGAGTTATTGCCAGCCCCTCCCCATCCTCGGTGCTCACAACAGCCGCTTGCTTTTTTTCTTTTTTTTTTTTTTTTTTTTTTCCTTCAGAGACAGGGAAGAGTGTTTTCCCGAGGAGGATGTCTTGAGTGGAAGTCATTCTCAGGCGGCCACTTTCCTGGAGCCAGAACTAACGGAGAGACTCCTGTGTAGTGCACTGTACCTCCCAGAGGTGGGCTGGCAGACAGTGAGCAGGCGTTCCTGGCCCCTGCCTCGCACCACAAGCCACCCTATCTCTCTGGGTGGCCTGGACAGGGGGAAGCTGTAAATATTTTTGAAACAGTGCAGTAACTTTTCCATGTGGACTCTGTTGGGTAGAGTTTCTGTAACGTTTTGTTGACTTTTAAAAATTTATATATACTTGGGTATTTTATTCTCTCCCTTATTTTTTTATTATTATTTATTTTGTTAGTTTCAGGACTGAAGACAGGCCTTCCTAGAGAAAACAGGGTCTCTACGTAGCCCTGGCTGTCCTGGAACTCCCTCTGTAGATCAAGCTGGCCCCAGACTCATAGAGATCCTCCTGCCTCTGCCTCCCAAGTACTGGGATTAAAAGCGCGGACTACCACTGCCAGGTTTAAATAAAATATTTATTTATATTCATCCCGAGGACACCTCCACAAAACACCTTCTCCCAGCATTGGGAGAGATTCCTTCCCACATAGCCCTCTGTGTTAGACACAGCGCAAGTGGGACCCAGGAAGGTGACAGAGTACGCCATGCAGAGAGAGCTTGAGTGTGGCATTTTATTAAAGGGGAGGGAAGGGGGGGAAGGGAGCGCAAGGGAGGAAAAACAGAGAGCTGCCTCTTCAGAAGAAAGGTGAGAGCTAGAGATGAGAGAGTAGGCGGAGCTTGTCTCTTAAAGGGCCCTTTCACCTGTATACAGATTAGGACCCTGGCCCCACGGGGAACAGCCTAGGTGCATCCTGCCTGATGACAGGCCAGGCCATCGTAATGTCTGCATCCTAACACTCTGCACCTTGTAGCAACTCCTTATAGGTTTAGTAAGTGAATAAGTTTGAAGTGGTTCCCAACAGAGGCATGAACTTTGACTTAATTTGGTTTGGGGTGCCTGTAGCCCCAGTTGCGTGGGAGGCTGAAGCAGATTGAGTGTTCGAGACCAGTCTCAGGATCATGGTGAGACTTTGTTTGTCTGTTTTTGAGACAGGATTTCTCTGTGTAGCCCTGGCTGTCCTGGAGTTCTCTTTCTCTGTAGATCAGGCTGGCCTCACATTCAGAGATCTACCTGCCTGTGCCTCCCAGATTCTGGGATTAAAGGCGTGTGCTGGAGTACTGGAGAGACGGCTCAGCCAATAAGAGCACTGGCTGCTGGTCCAGAACAGCACCCACACGGCAGCAAGTTCCAGGACAGCTACATAGTAAGACCCTGACTCAGAGAGAGAGAGAGAGAGAGAGAGAGAGAGAGAGAGAGAGAGAGAGAGAGAGAGAGGAAGGAGGAGGAGGAGGAGGGAGGAGGAAGAAAAGAAATAGGATCTGGATTTGTACTGGGCTCTTCCTCATACATGAGACCGTCACGTTCTTATCAGTGTCCAGTGTTACTGTCTGTGATTAGGAGAATCTCTGCTCGTTCTTCATCTCGGCTTGTTTGCCATCTCGGGCTTGTGCTTTTGCCCAATGAAGGGTCAGGATTGTCTGGCACCAGGTGGGTTCCTGCCTGGCCGAGCACGTCACTGTAAACTGCGTGACCACGACGATTCCCTGTTCCTGACTTGGAACAGTGGCAGCAAACATCTCTCTTAGCACGTGTGTCCTCCATGCCAGGATGCTTTTCTGGGACACCCTGCTACCACACAGTGCAGTGGTGGCTTCCTCCTGCGTCTGGTTCACGTCACCTTCAGTAGAACGCTGCT
This sequence comes from Microtus obscurus, assembly GCA_963919715.1. Lineage (NCBI taxonomy): Eukaryota > Metazoa > Chordata > Mammalia > Rodentia > Cricetidae > Microtus > Microtus obscurus. Next base: position 5,070,919 of record CAWTZC010000768.1, read on the forward strand.
ACCCAAAATGCCTTTCTAGACTTTACCCCCTCAGAAAGATAAAGTCGTTTTAGCAAGGTCGCCCATCTATCAAATGTTGATACAATTTCTGTATCTTTCCACGCCTGAGAATTGACTGGTCTGAGGCTGGAGAGATGGGTCAGGGGTTCAGAGCACTTGCAGAGGACGTGGGTTCAATTCCCGGCACCCACACGATGACTTACAACCATCCCAACTCCAGCACCAGGGGATCCAGTGCACTCTGCTGATCTCATAGACAACAGGCATGCGTGTGATATACAGACATACATGAAGGCAAGAATCATGTACATAAAATAAAATAATCTTAAAAAGGAGAAAATGAAAGTTGACTACTCTGTGCTGGTACACTCCCAGGAACTGAGCCCTCCCTATAGAACAACTCATGGCTACCTATTTTGTGGGGATTTTGCTTGCTTGTTTCTTTTCTTGAGACAAGGTCTCATTATGTAGCCTTGGCTAGCCTGGAACTCACTGTGTAGATTTACAGAGATCAGCCTGCCTCTCCAGTGTTGGAATTAACCACCAAGCCTGGCTTCTTGTTGTTGTTGTTTTGTTTTTTAATTAAAATTGCGTGCATGCATTCATTTATTTTGTACACGTACTTATACATGGGCATATGCATGCCATGGTATACATACATGTGGAAGACAGGACTTTTGGGATTCAGTTCACACCTTCTACCATGTGGGTCCTGTGCCAGGAGCAAACACAGACTGTAAGGGTTGGTAGCTGGTGTCCTTTACCATTGAGCCATCTCACGGACCCATGTTAGTTTTGATATTTTTTTATTTCTTTCATCAGTTTGGTTAGCATGCACACGTGTGATCCTGTGTGCGTGTGAAGATCAGAGGACAACCTGCAGGACCTGGTTCTCTCTTATCATGCGGTTTCAGGCTGAGCAAGCTGAGGCTTGCTTAATAACAGCTTAGATACGAGTTCAGTGCAGTAGGAGGCTGGGGCTTAGGGGCAAAACCCTTGGTTAGCAAGCCTGTGACCCTGGCTTCAGAGACCTAGCGACTCAAAGCCACCAGCATTAGAAGTCCCTTAAGATACTGTGCTTACATACAGAAAGGTCCTCTGACTACTGTGGAACTGATTTTGGAGGGTATTTTGGCTTGTTTTGTTTTCCGTACAGGGTCTCATGTCACAGTTTAGCCACATTATGAGCTTATGATCGCCTACCTCCACCCTGCCAATGCTGAGAGTGTATGCCAGCACCTCGTTTGAATGACTGGATGTAGCTAGTAGGATAGGTGGTGATGTTGTTGTTGTTTAGTATGTGATGGGTGTCATCCTGTATGTGTCTGTGCGTCCCATGTGCGTAGTGCCCCCACAGACCAGAAGAGGGCTTGGGTCCTCTGGGATGGTTGTTAGCTGCCATGTGGGTGCTGGGAACCAAACCCTGGTCCTCTGCAATAGCAGTGAGAGCTCTCAGCCTCTGAGACAGCCCCCTCCCCGGACCCATCCTGATGTTTTTATCTGTAGTCCCTGTTGAGCTGCTCCTATATTGTTACTCTACTCAGGGGTCACAGCCTGTGCCCCAAGAAGTCAGGTTTTGCCACCAATCCTCAATAAACCAATTAACAGAGAAAAGCAGAAAAAGGAGAATCATTCAGTGTTGGCACGGAGACAAAGAGGTCCAGTGGTGTCCCCCAGTCTATCTTTTGGGGTCCTGACATGAGTGTAGGGTAACTAGAAGCAAGAGATATATGGTTCTAAAAGGTGTGGTCCCTGGCCCGTTACCACTATGGCTCCAGGCCTCCTCAGCAAGGCCAGCTAAACAGTCAGTCCTAGTGGGAGAGACAAGGTCTTCTACTGTTTCCTCTGGGGAAATTCTAATATCTTGGGGGCCTTCCTTTCAATACTCTGATTACTCTATAGCCAAAGAGGGGAGCACAAGTGTCTCCTTAGACATTCATTCTCTCCAGAGAGGCCAGGTCCAATATCAGGAGGATCACAGTTACAGGCACAGTAACCAAGACCTGCTAAGCAGGTCCCCCATATGGCTCCATGGTTCCATGACCCATTAGCTAAGCCAGTAAAAACTACAAGAGGTCAACAGAGCGAGTTCCAGGTCTACACAGAGAAGCCCTGTCTCAAAACAACAACAAGAGAGCCTTAGTAAGAGAAGAATACGGGGTTAACTGGAGAGATGGCTCGGCGGCTGTTACAGGGGACCTGAACTTGGTTCCCAGCACCCATGATCTGAAGACACAGCCACCCTTACGCCAGCTCCAGGCTATCCAGTGACTCTGGCCTCCGTGGGCACCTGCTCGCCCCAGAAGAACCATAGACTTTAACTCGGGGTTAAAGAAACAGTTCAAAGAGTGTCCCTGCCGTGCTTGCTGTGTGTCCAGGGCCACCTGGCATCTGTGCTTAGGAGACCACAGGATGACCAGAATGGGAGGAGGCTACATCTTCTTCCAGAAAGCCCAGCCCCTCCGGAGGCTTCGAACACTGACTTCCATTTAGGATGTAGACAACCTTGAGTCACAGTCCACACCTGTACTACCTGACCAGCGAAACAGAAGAGTTCAAGGCCAGCTGCAAAGCAAATCCAAGGCCATTCTGATCCATATGAGATGCTGTAGAAGAAAATTAGTCAGTGTTAAAATTTTAACTGAAATGACAGAAATCTGTTGTTTGTAAAGTCTTGTCTTGACTCTGACTCTCTCCTCTCTATTATCTAGCTATCTATGATCTACCTATCCTCTTTTATATATCATCTACCTAATATCTATCATATACCTACTGTCTATCTATGATTAACCTATCTATCAACCTACCATCTATCTATCTATCTATCTATCATCTATCTATCTATCTATCATCTGTCTATCATCTATCTATGATCTATCTATCTATCATCTATCTATTATCTATCTATCAATCATCTATCATTTATCAACCTATCATTTATCATCTATCTGTCTATCATATATCTATAATCTATCTATCTATCAATCATCTATCAACCTATCATTTATCTATCATCTTTCCATCTATCTACCTACCTATCATCTATCTATCTCTAGCTCTATGCGCATTGTATTCACAAGTCTGTCTGCAGGTACAAAGTACCCATATACACAGAGGCCAGAATGGACCCTGCCTAGCCTGATCCATAACTGTCCATGTTATTCTTTTGAGACAGGGTCTCTCCCTGAACATGGAGGAAAGCAGGAGGCAAGCAAGCCCCAGCAATGCTTCTGACCCTCTTTATTAAAGTAGGGCAATGGGGCTGGAGAAATGGCTCAATGGTTAAGAGCTTTGCCTGCTCTTCCAAAGGTCCTGAGTTCAATTCCCAAACAACCATATGGTGGCTCACAGCCATCTGTAATGAGACTTGGTACCCTCTTCTGGCCTGCACTGTATACATAATAAATAAATAAATATTTTAAAAAATAAGATAGGACAATCTCAAATTCTGATCACCTTTGCATCTCAGAGCGGTGGCAGCATGTCCTCAGTGTTGCTCCTGAACAGTCTGACACTAGGAAAACTGCGGCTGGTCTGGGAAGTGTGTGGACCCGGCAGGAGGCAAAGCCAGCCAGGGCATTGGAGATATCGGGATGTAACCATGGCAGGACTTTTTCTCTATATTACAAAAAGTGAAATTTTTTTAATGCACCGATCTAAGTTTTGTTGTTGTTGCTTAGAGAACACGTGATTTGTTTCTGGAGTCAGACCCACATAGACAGATCGACAGCTGTCTGTCTGTCTGATGATCTGTATAACAAGGAGAAAGCAGAACAGGTCAGAGCAAGCAGTAAATAAATAACCTATAAGAGCAGACACTGTGGGGCTGGAGAAATGGCTCAGAGGTTAAGAGCACTGACTGCTCTTCCAGAGGTCCCGAGTTCAATTCCCAGCAACCACATGGTGGCTCACAACCATCTGTGTTGATCAGGTTCCGTCTTCTGGCCTGCAGACAGAATACTGTACACATAATAAATAAATTAAAAAAAAATAGCAGACCCTGTGCGCTGGGAAGGGGTGGACTGAAGGTCCTGACAGTAGGTAGCTATTGAGTGAAATAATAAGTTCATATTGTAAAGACTCGCCTTAGAAGTCATGTTATGCCAGGCGGTGGTGGCGCACACCTTTAATCCCAGCACTCAGGAGGCAGAGGCAGGCAGATCTCTGTGATTTCAAGACCAGCCTGGTCTTCATAGCGAGTTCCAGTTCAGGTTTCAAAGCTACACAGAAAGAAGTCATGTCATGATCTGAGGTTCAGGTGGGAGTGGATATCCTAATTATGGCCCTCGCCCCTCTTGAACCTCTCTGGATCTTCAGATCAATGACTGAGACAGGGGTATCACAAACACAGCTGCCACCTTTACCTCTTTCTGGGAGGCAGGAGGGAGCATCACAGGGGCTAGAAGTACATGAACCAAGCCGAGTGAGACAACTTAGCGGTCCCCTCAAGCTCCCGTAACTCAGTGAGAGGCTCAGCTGTGAGGCAATGGGTTGGACCTGAGTCCAGGCAGGCTCTTGCTGTGACCCCGAAGGCACCAGGGACTTCTTCCAGTGGGATCTTCTCCTGGAGGACTTATTCCTCAGGAACATTAGCTAGAAAAAAAAGGAAAAGAGGGAGTTGATCTGAATTGTCTTTCGCTCGGTGTTCGGATCCATGGGAGAGCCTGGCAGTCAGTGTATACAGAAGGTTTCTCTTTGTGTTTGCTGAGCATCTGACCACATAACGAAGGTGACCCCATTGCGTGTGTTCACACCTCCTGAGCATGTGATAGTGTAACATGGCAACCCATGGTTTCTTCCTTCGATTCTCAGGTGATGCCTAGGAAAACAACATTGCTGTGTCCCTTTCTTTTATCGATAAGGAAATCGTTTGAGTCACAGAACAGCAGAGACAGGACGGAGAAATGGGACCCTCTTGTTTATGGTTCATCAGAGGATTTATTCTATTTTATTTGGGGGGCGGTTCGAGACAGGGTTTCTCTCTATAGTCTTGGCTGTCCCGGAACTTGTTCTGTAGACCAGGCTGGTTTCAAACTCATAGAGATCCATCTGTCTCTGCCTCTCAAGTGCTGGGATTAAAGGCATGAATCACCACCGCCCTGGCTAAGGATTTTGCTTTTTAGTGACCTGGGGAAGCATGGGCAATACAGAAGTGAGTATTTTATTAGGTGAGATTATCCAAGTGGTAGCTGGGACCCAAGGAGACAAGATAGAGTCGTGTGGGTTTGCTGTAAGCACAGAGGTACCGGCCGTGTGTGCATGGGGAAGGTATGGGAGCGGAATGGAGAAACAGTGGGAACGGAGTTCCGAACACTGCTCAGGACCTGCTCTTTGCTGGCAGAAGGTCCTATGGGGAAATGGTTCTTTATGTCCCTTTTTTTCTGAACTGTGCTCCACAAATGGGAAGCTGAGAAGCAGCCACGGTTCTCCAGGATGCTGAAAAACTGTGGCCAGATGTTTGGAGAGGTAGCTCGGAGCTGCTTCAACTGGAGCCTCAGAGACATGGAAATAGCAGCCTAGAGTGAATGCATTCAGACACTTGACTTGATGAAGTCGCCCTGAAGGAAGGCTTAGGTTGACTCTTCAAGGAGGCAATATAGAGACCGAGAGATTCTCAGAGTCGGTTTATAAACAAGTGTGTTATAAAACTGTGTTGGGGGTAGGGATGGGGTTCCTCTTAGTGAGCAGTTGTGCCCAGCAAACAAAGCTTCTGAAACAAGGGTGGGAGGGGCGGGGACAGGAAGGCAGATAGGTAGGAAAACAGACAGAAACCACAGGGGATGGGAGAGAGACTTTAGGAGGCAGGGAGGAACTCAGTGTTGGCAGGTATAATCCGGGGAGCTACGGTGGCTGATGTGGCCCAAGCTTGCCACACTCACTAGGGTCTGCGTGCACATGTTCCCAACCTCTCATTTCCTCCTCAGTGTTAATTACCAACCACCCAAATCAACTCCAGCCGGCTGCTTTGTTTGGCATTAGCTGTATGTGCTGTTCCGAGCTTCCTCTCATTTTCTCCCTTCCTACCTGAGCTTCTGCTGCTGACCAATCTAGTTCATGTTGATGCATAACTTCCGTTTAGAAACGCCCATTTCCGAGGTGGGCATTTTCCAGGCTTCTCCTCTCACTACTTTGTGGTGTGTTACCCCTAAGCAGCATCTCTATGACCCCCCCAGCCCCGACCCGACCCCAGCAAAGACCTCACTTATTCTGCCCATGGACTTGTGTCCAAGTTCAGCGTCTTGAGAGTGTTTCCCGTGCCGCGATTTCCAGGGGCTGTCACTGACGATGTCAGAAGCTTGAAACGCACGCAGAAATCACAGTGTCTGTTTTCGCTGTCTTCCAGTGTCATCTTGCATTACAACATATAAGAAGACACCACCTCCAGTCCCACCCAGAACTACCACGAAACCTTTCATTTCTATCACAGCCCAGAGTAGTACAGAGTCTGCGCAGGATGCCTACATGGACGGACAGGGCCAGCGCGGAGACATGATCAGCCAGTCTGGCCTCAGCAACTCCACCGAAAGCCTGGACAGTATGAAGGCTCTGACGGCCGCCATCGAGGCCGCAAATGCCCAGATTCACGGCCCAGCGAGTCAGCACATGGGCAATAATGCCGCTGCTGCCACCACTGCCACCACCATAGCCACTGTCGCCACCGAGGACAGGAAGAAAGACTTCAAGAAAAACCGATGCCTCTCTATTGGGATACAGGTAACAGCTCCCCGGACCCTTGAAACAACCCGACTACTAGGATGTGTGCCTCTTCCTGGTTTGTTGTTGGTTTTGTTTTGTTTTCAACTGACTCCTCCCAGATCCTCCCCACCTCCTTGGCCAAATCCACATTCTTTCTTTCTCTCCTTAGGAAACGACAAGCACATAAAAATAAATAAAATAAAGCAGAAATAAATAAGCCAGAACAGGAGAAATCAAACAAATAGAAAGAGAAAACGGACCAAAGAAAAAGCACAAGAAATATGTATACATGTCGACACACTGAGCTCCCATACGAAACACAAAACAAAAGACCTATAAGTTCTAAAAAAGAAAAAAATCCTAGACAAAGCATTACAGACAAAAACCTCCAAAAACCACCACTGAGTTCGTGTTGTTGTGGGCCGGGGCCTCCCCTTCCGAGTGGTTTGTCCACCCAGTGAGACGCCATTGGAGAGAATGAATTTTCCTTTGCGAGCAGATGTCCACTTAGGTAGCTGTGGGCTAGGATGGGGCTCATGCCCGCTTCTTTCAGCACCGGGAACCCATCTGGCTCAGCACCATGCAGGCCCCGTGCCTGCTGCCACAGTGAGTTCCTATGTATGCCAGTTCTGTAGTGTCCTTGGTGTCTTCTTAGGACATAGAGATACTTCTGCCAAGCCTGCCAGTGTGAGCTCAATCTACAGAGTCCACTGGAGGAAGGAGAGACCCACCACCTACAGCATGTTCTCCACCTCCAGTGCAGTGCTGTGGCCCGCACATACCCGTTCTCTCTCTCTCTCTCTCTCTCTCTCTCTCTCTCTCACACACACACACACACACACACATACATACACACACACACATACACACTTATACAATACATGCATTCTCACGGACTCACCCACACCCACATATTACATACACATATCCTCACAGACACACACACTCACACAATACATACACTCATACACATTCACACATACTCCTACACACACGCATACTTACCCACATGCATGCACACTCATGCACATTCACACACATACACACTTGCACGCTCACGATACCAAATTTGTAAAGACGACCTGGTGCAGTATCGCTGTGGTTACCATCAGGTTGCCCTACGCCTAACCCTATTGAAATGCCATATGAGAACAAAACGTGATCCATCACTCACAGATGTGGGAGACCCAGGGCGGAGCTACTACTAGTGTGGAAAGCCCAGGGTCGTCGTTGGCTATTTAATCGTGCGTTTCATGAAATGCAGTAGCCAGCTCGGAGACTTCTCGGTTCTTTGTTCTCTTTCCTTTTCCAAACTCATGCTCCACAGCGGAATTACTATGGAAATATTTTCCTGTGTTGTGGGTTTTCTAAAATAACACCCATCTGATCATCTGATCTTATTTATTGTATGTGTACACACGCACACTTGCAGCAGCACACGTGTGGAGGTCAGAGGTCAACTCTCAAGACTTGATTCTCTTCTTCTACCATGTGGGTACTGAGCATATTTGCTTATTTATTTAGTGGGGGGAGGGGTGGCTCACTTCAAGAAGTCAGGGGACCAAATGTGGGACTTGGTTCTCTCTTTCTAGCATGTGGCTCCTAGAGATTCAATTCCAGTTGTCAGGCTTGGTAGCCTGTGATTTTACCCGTTGAGCCATTCCATCAGCCCATCCTTTCTCTTGCTTACTTTTTTATTTTATTTTTTTTTTCAGGACAGAATTTCTCTATGTAACCCTAGAACTTGCTTTGGAGACCAGTCTAGCCTCAAACTCAGAGATCCACCTGCCTCTGCCTCCCAGTACTGGGATTAAAGGTGTGCACCAGCACCGCCCAACGTAAAAATTTATTAAAAATCAGCAGAGTTGGGGGCTGGAGAGATGGCTCCGTAGTTAAGAGCGCTTGTTGCTTTTGCAGAGCATCAGGGTTCAGTTCTGGCACTGACATAATGGCTCACAACTGCCTGTGACTCCAGTTTCAGGGGATCTGTCGCCCTCTTCTGGCCTCCCCAGGCACTTCATATACGTGGTGCACATACATATGCTCAGGTACACACACATACACACATGTGTGTGCATGTTTTTAAAAAATATTAGCAAACTCGGAGGGCATGCTAACTAATGTAGTGATTGCTGACTTCAGATACACAAATATGAAAGACATCCTAAGTCCCAGAGCATCCCCACACAACACCGATGCCTGAGGAGGGAGCACATTTGTCTCTCGAGTGAGGCGATGGGAAGGACCAACCCTGTCTGCTTGATGCCTTCCGCAGGTGGATGATGCTGACGAGCCTGAGAAGCCAGGGGAGAATAAGGCGCCCAGTAAGTTCCAGTCCGTGGGAGTGCAAGTCGAAGAGGAGAAGTGGTGAGTCCACAGTTTGTCCTTGTCTTCCTGTCGGCTGCTGGCCAGGGTGGTGTGGCACTCATCCTCGACAAACCTCTGCCTTCCTGCCACTAGGTTTGGGAGAGGGCAGATGTGGAACTGCCAGAGCCCCTCTGTAAAATTCACAGCCATTCTATATTAATTTTACTTTATTAGTATTGTTATTATTATCACGTTGTTGTTGTTGCTGCTGCAGCTGCTGTTAAAACAAAGTTGTGCTGTGTACCCCTGGCTGACCCAGAACTCTAAACCAAGCTGGCCTCAAATTCACAAAGATTGGTCTGCCACTGTCTTCTGAGTGCTGGGATTAAAAGTGTATGCCACCGTGCCCAGCCATGTGACTTTATTTTAATTGCGTATTTGTCTGTGTGTGGGTATGTGCTGGGGAGTGCAGGTGTACTTACACAAAAAAGAGAGAGAGAGAGAGAAAAGAAAAAAATGTTAAAAAATATTTTTAAGTACACAAGGACCCAAGGCCCAGCTTTACATCACTGATGGGCGAAAGCAAACTTCCTATAGAATCTTAGCATCCAGAGGTGTTAAATTCAATTTCATCATATCTCAGAATCCCATTGCTGAAACTGACTACTGATGTTAATATTTTCATTTTTTAATTTTATTTATTTTTATTTCCTGTGCATTGGTGTTTTGGCCTGCATGTGTGTCTGCATGAGGGTGTTGGACCCCCTGGAACCGGAGCTACAGACAGTTGTGAGCTGGCATATGAGTGCTGGGGATGAAACCTAGGTCCTCTGCAAGAGTAGCCAGTGCTTTTGAGCACTGAGCCATCTCCCTAGACACCCAGTATTTTCATTTTACAAATAAGATTCTATGAACTTATGGGCTCAGATGTCCTATTGCCACAGAGCTAAGATTAAACAATATGGGGGACCCAGTTTTGGTTCTTAGAACCCACAACCCTTGACTCACAGTTGCCTGACACCCCAGCTCTGGGAGGGCCGATACATCTGAGTGTCGGTGTATGCTCTCTCTTGAGTGTGCACACACACACACAATTTAAAAATTACCAAATTTTAAACAATAGAGCTATGCCATTCCTCTCCTGCTGTATCTAACCTCTGCCCAATCCTCGCCTGAAGGACCTTAAACCCAAAACTGCACATCTGTGTGCTTGGAGTCCTTCAGTATAAAAGGGTGACAGGCCGGGCGGTGGTGGCGCACACCTTTAATCCCAGCACTTAGGAGGCAGAGGCAGGCGGATCTCTGTGAGTTCGAGACCAGCCTGGTCTACAAGAGCTAGTTCCAGGACAGGCTCCAAAACCACAGAGAAACCCTGTCTCGAAAAACAAAAACAAAAACAAAAAAAAAAAAGGGTGACAGTTACCAGTCTAGCATATCAGGAGCTGGGAAGTCATCCCTGTACCCTCTGATAAATAAAAACAAATCATGCCCTTGGGGCTGGAGAGGTGGCTCAGCAGTTAAAAGCACTGACTGCTCCTCTAGAAGACCTGGGTTAGATTTCCAGCACCCACATGGCCTCTAACAGCTGTCCAGATGGGTCCAGTTTCAGGGTCCATCACACCAGGAATACATGTGGTGCAAGTATCTGTGCAAGCAGGCAAGATACCCCACATAGTAAATGAATAAATCTTTAAAAGTAAGTCCTAAATCTATTAAAGAAGTGAAGTCATGTGACAAAACACGACCTGCCCCTGCTCCCCCTACACACAGGCGCACACACGGGATTAGAGAAACTAGAGACAGATACCAGATACAATCACAAACATGGAAGGGAAGACCAGCCACAAGCCTAAAGCAGTCCTGGGGAGGGAAAACCCACACTGTCGCCAATTCCTGCCCCCTCAGAAGAAACTGCCCAGGAAGAACTTAGGGCAGGAACTGAGGACACCCTGTACTTGGTATATTTTACCTCAGGAACGTTCCTGGGCCTGAACAGTGAACAGACGGACAGTCCCATATTGGCTGCAGGAAGAGGAAAGGGAAGGGGATCAATTTTAAACTGGGCCTGCACTCAGCAGGAACGATGTCATGGTGGGGGGGGGGTTCCCCTGCTGGAGTTTCATCCTACCTGGGGAAGAGGGATTCCCCTTTACGGTCCTCAGTTTCACATGTGAGGGATGGGATCTGCCCAGCCCCCCACCTCACCACCATCTCCCCCTTAGCTATCTTTTCCCAAATAAGAGAGAGAAATAACTGAGGCACTCCCATGAAGTACACAGTCCAGGGGATAGGGTCGCAAAGAGGGAAGACAACCCCAGTGTTATAGGACAGACATATTTGCCACACACCTTCCCACGACTGACTCGGTCTATGTTTTCTCTCACGCCGTGCATACATCATGTCCACTTGTCAGGACGTAGTAAGGCACCGCAAGTGGTTAAATATGATGTGGAAAACACAGGGGAAAGTGTCCATATCAGGGCCAGGCGTGACAAGGACGTTGCACTGCTACAAGCAATCCTTTGAAAGCATGATTAAGATGCTCAGGGCTGGAATGGAGGAAAATTCCAAGTAAAACAGAAGACCATAGCAGAAAGGGGAATCACAAGAAAGTGTCAAAGTAAATGCTAGGAGACTAAGAAAAATATGTAACAAAGATGAAGACTGTTAGCTGAGGTTATAACTTGGGGTTAGACTGCACTGTGAGCATGTGCAGGCCCTGCCATGAGTTCCCTGTGCTCAGCGTGTGAGGCCCTGTGTTCAGCCATGAGCTCCCTGTGTTCAGCCATGAGCTCCCTGTGTTCAGCCATGAGCTCCCTATGTTCAGCCATGAGCTCCCTGTGTTCAGCCATGAGTTCCCTATGTTCAGCCATGAGCTCCCTGTGTTCAGCCATGAGCTCCCTATGTTCAGCCATGAGCTCCCTGTGTTCAGCCATGAGCTCCCTATGTTCAGCCATGAGCTCCCTGTGTTCAGCCATGAGTTCCCTATGTTCAGCCATGAGCTCCCTATGTTCAGCCATGAACTTCCTGTGTTCAGCCATGAGCTGTCTGCACTCTCATGAGCACCAAAATGCAGAAGGCACACAGAAGCCTTTGATGGGATCAATAGTAACACTCTCAGAGCTTTGGGGTACAATCGTCTCTATCACTGAGCTTGGAAGACGTGACGATAGAAATCTCCAAAACATAAGCAAAGAGATGGAAAGGCCGAGAACACAGAGCAGACAGCCTCACCATAGCAGGACAGCTACAAAGCATAACATACGTAAGACAAGAACACCAGGAGAAGGGGACAGAAGGGGAGCAGAAATGGCATTTAAACAAGAACAACTAAGAAATTGCCCCAAAGTGATGTCAGACATCAAACTACAAATCCAGTAATCGCAAAGCGTCTCAGATAAGAGACGGGAGAGTTTAAGGTCGGGGAGAAAACCCCACCAACTCAGACTTCTGTGCTTTATGAAATCATCTCATTAAGCCGGGCTAATTGGCACAGGTCAGTAATAGTCCCAGCTACCTGGAATTCTGATTCATGTAGATGGCAAGTTAAAGACATGCCTGGGCTACCACGTAAGTTCAAGTGTAGACAAGTTTTGGGAGCCTCTATCATGGTGGTATGTATGTACCTTTAATTCCGGCATTCGGGAGCTAGAGACACATAGAGTTTGAGGTCAGCCTGATCTATATAGGGAGTTCTAAGCCAGCCAAAGTTACATAGTGAGACCCACCCCTGATAATCAATCAATCAGTCAATCAACCAATCAATGATGGCTTGGTGGTTAAGGGCACTTGTTGCTCTTGCAGAGGACCAAGGTTTGGTGCCTAGTACCCACACAACATGGAAACTCACAAGTCTCTGTAATTCCAATTCTAGAAGGTCCAATATTCCTCTGACCTCCATAGGTACCACACACATGGTGCACAGACATATATGTGGGCTAATAAAATAAATCAATCTAGGGGCTGGAGAGATGGCTCAGTGGTTAAGAGCATTGCCTGCTCTTCCAAAGGTCCTGAGTTCAATTCCCAGCAACCACATGGTGGCTCACAACCATCTGTAATGGGGTCTGGTGCCCTCTTCTGGCCTGCAGGCATATACACAGACAGAATATTGTATACATAATAAATAAATAAATATTAAATAAATAAATAAATCTAAAACAAGTTAAGTAAATTGAGGGAGACAGAGCCACGGTCTAAGACTAATAAAAAGAACGCAGGAGTGTGAAGCCTACACCATCTGGAACCACAGTTGGGCAAGGGTCTGGGGAGTAAAGAACTCACAGAGACACGGGTCACTCTGGAAGCAAGAATGCCAATTTTATTATGTTCCAAGGCAGCTTATATAGTGCTCTCCTTAACTAGTAGCCACGCCCTCACTCTCAGCATTTTCTACTGCAGGCCCACCAGAAACCACTTGCTTGTTATCAGGAACTCATGAAGGTTTTGTGCTCAGAGCAATAGGGATGCACGGCAGTCTCTGGTGGGAAAGGGAACCTTAGCCACGTAAGACAGCAGTCTGGCAGTCTCTTACCATACTCTGCTCTTAGAATACCGTGCAGCGGCTAGGCTCCTAGCACATCCGGGTAAGGAGATAATAGTTGAAGCTTTTTTAAAAAGGTATCAGACAGTGTGATAGGTGCCTTAAACCCCAGCCCTTAGGAGGCAGAGGCAGGAAGTTCGAGGCTAGCCTGGTCTACGCAGTCAGGGCCAGTCCAGTCAGGACTACAGAGTGAGACTGTCTCAAAATGAACGGTACCACGGAGCTGGAAAGATAGCTGGCTCGGCAGTTAAGAGTACTTACTCTGCAGTGAGGACTGGTGTTCAGATTCCAGCCCCAGTTTCTCCGCAAATGCCTGTCTCCCCAGCCCTGGCTGGGTAGAGAAAGGATCCCAGGAGCTCATTGATCTTTCGGCCTAGTTGAGAAAACAAACCCAAAGTTCAGGGAGACCTTTCCTCAGAGGGACAAATGGGGAGTGACGGGGGGTGGGGGGAATAACACCAGATACCCCCAGATACCCTCTTCCTGCACACACAGGTACACACACAAGCACACTCATGCACACAACAAATAAATAAACATATCGTACCATTCTCAAAACAAGGGCTGGAGCGATGTCTTAGTGGTTCGGAGCACTGGCTGCTCCTCCAGAGGACCCCAGTTCAATTCCCAGCACCCACACAGCAGCTTATGGTTCTCTGTGACTCCAGGTCCAAGGAATTCATGGCATCAAGCATGCAGGCAAAATACCCATACACATTAAATAAATCATTTAAAAATTTTCTTAAAATAAAAAGGAACCAGAAAAGCTGTCATGCAGGACAAACAGAAACAAAATAAACAAACAAACAACCGCGGAGGAAAGCGCTGTCCCAGAACAAGCCAATCCAAACAGATGACACACCATATCATTGTGTTTAGCTGGCGTTAAAGAGAACGCCATAGTAGAAACAGAAATGGTTTGTGTCTGCGAAGGGTTGGGGGTGCCAAGGGATGGCTAGAGGCAACACAGAATTTTCGGGGCCGTGAACTCCTCTGTACCAAACTATGATGGAGCCTACATGTTAGAGCGCATTTATCGAAAGCAGTAGAACATACAACAGATACCAAGACTGAACTCTGGCTGGGCGTGGTCACACAAACCTGTAATTTCGGGACTTGGGAGGTTAAGAGAACTCTCCCAAGGCCAACCTCAGCTACACAGATGAGCTAAATGACACCCTGTCTACAAAAGAAAGGGGGCGGGGAGCTGAGTGGGAAACAAACAGCCAAAGCAAGTGAACCCCAATGAACACCATCGTTTGGTAACGTAGAGGTACCATTTGCACCAAACGTAACATTCTAGTGAAGGGTTTTGATATCTAAATGAAGAGGAGGTTCATGGGAACTTGACATTTTATAGAATTTTGCTATGAACTCCAAACCGTTCCTAAGAACTTAGACGTATTAACTGTGAAAGAGAGGATGGATAACAGTATCAACATCAGTGGTTGTGGGGATGTGTTGTTTGGCAAATGAAACATTCAGCACAGTGCTGGGCATGCGGGATGCTCTCCTCACATTTGCCAGGATAGAGCTGCACAGCATGGCTGTAAAGACAAAGCTATAAAAGAGCAGGGCTGCTGCGAAGGCTCAGGACACAGAGCCCCCCAGCACCCAGCCTGCAGACATGACGGAAGGAAGTCGCTGACTCCAAACGTTGTCCTCCGACCTCCACGTTTGTAGACTGTGGGACAAACGTGCTCATATGTGTGCCGAAATTTTAAAGAAAGCAATAGTATAACCTTTTCTTCAAGAACAAGAGAAGGGGGCTGGAGAGATGGCTCAGAGGTAAAGCGCACACGGGCTGATCCGAGTTCAGTTACCAGCATCTACGTGGCAGCTCACAGTGGTCTATGACTCCAGTTCCAAATGCCCTACTCTGGCCTTCATGGGCACCAGGGACACACATACTGCACAGACACCCATGCAAGCAGAACAGCCATATGCATAAAGTAAAATAATAATTTAAACAGAAAGGGTCGCTAGTGGTAGTGGCGCATGCCTTGAATCCCGCTCTTAAGAGGCAGAGGCAGGCAGATCTCTGTGAGTTCAAGGCCAACCTTTTTTTTAAAATATTTATTTATTTATTTATTATGTATGCAATATTCTGTCTGTGTGTATACCTGCAGGCCAGAAGAGGGCACCAGACCCCGTTATAGATGGTTGTGAGCCACCATGTGGTTGCTGGGAATTGAACTCAGGACCTTTGGAAGAGCAGGCAATGCTCTTAGCCTCTGAGCCATCCCTCCAGCCCTCAAGGCCAATCTTGAACCATCTACAGAGTGAGTTCCAGGACAGCCAGGGATGTTACACAGAGAAACCCTATTGCGAAAAACAAATAGGAGAGAGAGAGAGAGAGAGAGAGAGAGAGAGAGAGAGAGAGACCACCTTAATCTTATAATCTTATATTTTTCTTCAGAAACTTCCCCTACAGTCAAGCAAGTCTTCTTAGAAATGCCCTGATGCTTGCCCATCTAGAAGAATGCTGGCTGATAGTGCAGTAGGATTGCCTTGATAGGAAAAGGTGCTCGCCACACAAGCCTGATGACCTGAGTTCCCTGAAACCGACCTAAAAGAGAGAGCTGTCTCCTCTGACCTTAACAAACCTGCACACGTGCGCGCACATACACACGCACACGTAACACATATACACACACATGCACATACAGTCACAAATGTACATGCATACATTCACATACACACACACATATACAAACATTAGTCATTTTAAAGGATTTATTATGTGTATGCATCTGTACGGGAATCTGTGCACATCAGTGCAAGTGCCTGCAGAGACCAGAGCCATCAGGTTTGGGTCTGGGAACTGAACTCAGGTCCTCTTGAAAGAGCATGTGAGCTCTCAACTACTGAACCTTTGTAATACTTTCTTGAGAAATTATTGGCAACTCTGGGCGTGAGGTGTATGCCTTTAATTCCAGCACTATCCAGGCAGAGTAGGTGGATCTCTGTGAATTGAGGACAGCCTACACTCCATAGTGAGACAGACTGTATAGTGAGACTCTGTCTCAAAACACAAACAACTAAAGGAATAAACAAATTAATTGATCCCCTAGAAGGGCTGACGGTAATTTTAGTGCTTAGCCTTCTAGAATGTTCCGCCACGGGCCACTTTGTAGTTGGCCTTTCTGTGAAGTAAATGGGCTCGCACAAAGATATCAGTGGCTGACCCCAAAAGAAACCCATTGTCAGACATGAAGGGTGTCTTTCATCTTCTCCTACAGTTCCTTTCTGTAATTCCGCGTGGCGGCTCATTTAGATCCCATCTTACAAGTCAGAATTGGGCGGTTGAGATTCCTTCATGGTGACTGGACACACACACACACACCAATTATGTAGTGTTAATGAGGAGCCAGCTGTGTTCACACTGAATAACTGATAATAACCCAGGCTTCCTTCCCCAAATAGACTGAAGGCTAAGAAGTGCCAGCCTCACAAAAAGTGAGAAAAGAAAGAAAACAGAGCCAGAAGAAAGAAAGAAAGAAATATGCAAGAGGCCAGGACACTCCTGGCCTTTCTGAATGGTCTTTCATTTGAAAGTTGTTTAGGTAACAACCTGACTGCCTGTTTGCTGAGCAGGGGACTTGAGAGTTCTGAGTTCAAACAAATTAGTTCATAGGCTATTGATAAAGAAATACATAAACAAGATACGCTAGGCAGAGATCTGCTCCAAGAAGAGGTTTGGGCATGGAACATCGCAGAGTTTGTGGGCCGCCAGGACATCCTCAGAATATCATGGTTAACCCATGTGCCATGTCCCCTCTGCTGGACAGCGCCACAGTAGGGACCATGCTGTCCAAAGGTCAGTTGTGTTAACGCCCCGAGTCACTTTTTGCAAGGAGGCTGTTCTCTTAAACCAAACTCATCACCTTCGTCAACATCAGCTGTCCCCCAGTTCCTGCTAGCTGTGCTATCCACAGGATCCAAGGGGTATATATATTTGCTGGCATGAAGGGCGGATCCCTCCTCCACAGCCCTGGGTGAAAGGCCTCCTACGGCTGCCCCATCCTTTTGCCAGCTCTCAGGAATTCCTGTGAAGTCTTCTAGGCTTTTAAGCTGATAATTGGCCGCTCCAGGACAGTAATCCTTTCTGTTGACTAAGGTAAGAAAGCCTGGGGCTCCCAGGGGGCTCCTTCCCGAAGGAGGAAGGATTGCATTCGCCTGGTGGGTGACTCTAAACTGCCCTTTGTCACTTGGCCCACTGGCGATTCTGACCCCAGCAGTGGACCCAGAAAGGGAGGTGATTACTGCCCTCCCGATAAAAGGACTATGCAGATTCACTCAGAGGCAGAGACAGAGTGATGTGGGAACAATTTATAACTGACGGGCTTCGGAGTAATTAGAAAAACAAAAACCACCTGTGTCTGTGGTGCCCATAGCTCTTCTCTTTATACTATCTTTTTTTAAAATAAGGATTGTGTACTGTTGAATAAATCAGTTAATACTAAGAAAGGTAGGGGCTGGAGAGATGGCTCAGCTGCTAAGAGCACTGGCCTTTCTGGCAGTTAACGTGGGTTTGATTCCCAGCACCCACATGGCAGCTCACAACTGCTGTCACTACAGTCCCAGGAGATCTGACACCCTCTTGGGATCTCTAAAGACATCAGGCATACCTGTGGTACACAGACACCCCTGCAGGCAAAACACCCATGTGTATAAAATAATCAAATGAAACAGAAAGAGGAACATCACAACCTAAGTTTTCTCCTTGTTTTGAAAAGCCCATGCCAGAGAGTCCCACGCCAGTTACTAAGTCTAAAGACCTGACTTTGATCCCTGGGACCTATATGGTAGAAAGAGAGAACCAAGGTCCATAAGTTGGCCTCTGACCTCCATACACGTGCAGGGGCATGTGCACACCCCCACACATATGCACATACAAAGTAAGCAAATGTTTGAAATACGTAAAGCAACAACTTGCTAGCTTTGGTGGCACATGCCTGTGATCCCAGCACTCCAGAGACACCTCTGTGAGTTTGTGGCCACTCTGATCTGTACCGTGAGTTCAGGGAAAACCTCGCGGTTCTGTGTTTGGTTGAGGAAGTACTAACACTTGTTACTACCTTTTTTCCTTCTGTGTCGTCTTGGTGGGTGTGCAGTGGTAACTCATTAGAGCTTTCATTGAGTTTCTCTAATGAACAATGATATTGGTTGTTTTATCATGAATCTATTGGACAATCGTATGTCTCTTTGGAGAGCGTCTGTTCAAGTTGTTTCCCTTTTCTTATATAAATTGGTTTGTTCTTCTGTTAGTCAGTATTTTAAGATTTGCATATTTTATGTGCAAATACAAATACATACTAGATCTTTATAAAATTGAAAATGTATTATTTCCCCACATTCTATGAGCTGGCTTCCCACTTTCTGTATAGGGTCATTTAAGACCCCAGTTTTTAATTATCAAAAAGTCCAGTTTTTAATCTTTGTTTTGTTGCTTATAGTTTCAGTATCCTGCTTAAGAAATCATTAAACATAAAGAAAAGAAAGCCAGCCTACAAACCACAATCCCAGAGAACTTAGACAACAATGAGGACACTAAGAGAGACTTACATAGATCTAATCTACATGGGAAGTAGATAGTAGAAAAAGACAAGATCTCCTGAGTAAATTGGGAGCATGGGGACCTTGGGGGAGGGTTGAAGGGGATGGGGGAGAAGCAGGAAGGGGAGCAGAGAAAAATGTAGAGCTCAATAAATATCAATAAAAAAAGAAATCATTCCCAAGGGGTTGGGGAGCTGGGCGACCAGGGACTATGAGCACTGGCTGCTCTTCCAGAGAACCCTGACTCAGTTCTTAGCACCCATATTGCAGCTCAGAACCATTTGTAATACTAGTCCCAGGAGATCCAATGGCCTTTTCTGGTTGGGCACCAGGCATGAGTATGATGCACAAACATACATGCAGACAGAACACCCATACACATAATAATAAACTAATAATAATTTTTAAAAAAGAAATCATTACCAAATTCAAGGCCAAGATTTGGCTGCATATATTCTTCTAAGACTATCATAGCCTTAGATCTTAATTTGACCTTTGGTTCATTTTGAGCTGATTTTTAAATATGAGAAGAGATAAAGATGCAAAGTTATCCTTTTGTGTGTGGCTGTCCAGCCAGCTGGCATTCACTTATTTATGGATTTGAGGGAGAGAGATAACTCCGTGATAAAGAGCACTTGCTGTTCTTGCAGAGGACACCAGCACCCACTGGCAGCTTTACCTGTGACTCCAGTTCCAGGTGACTGTGACAGCATCTTCCAGTCTTTGAGGGCACCAGACACAAATACGGTGCACAGACATATAGGCAGGCACTCACATATACACATTAAATAAAAGTAAATACATAGTTTTAGAAATTAATAAATTTGTTAGTTTGTTTGGGGGGGACTAGGGTCTCTTTCTGCACTGGGAGGCAGAGGCAGGTGAGTTTGAGGCTAGCACAGTCTACAGAGTGAGTTCCAGGCCAGCCAAAGCTACATTGTCTTGAAAAATAAACAAACAAACCAACAAGCAGGTTACATGCCTCCAAGGTATAATATCCTAAGGGAAAACATAGAAAAGAGGAACAAAATCAAAGTAAAAACCTAACAGGGCAAATGCTAAATCTTGTAGCCCCATGCCTAAAACACGTTGATGTAATGGAGCGAACTCACCTCTGTGGCCTTTTCATTTACAGGACACATGGCCTCTCTCTGTGACTGTGGCTCCATTGGGTTTGGAGTGCCTGGGTGGCTATGCACGGTGAAATAACTCCTTAATAGATCACTTCTATGGCAGCCCTGTGCAAACAGGGTGTGATGGAAGTACTCTCTTCTCAAGGGAAAGAACTTTTCAAACAACTTCGTTTTTCTACTCTTGAATCTGGCATGGGTGAGGTCTGGTTGATTCCTGAAATGTCCTCCTGGAAACCTCACTCACTGTCCCAATACAAAAGTGTCTGACTTCTTTTTAAGGACACTGGGCTTGAGAAACCAAAACTTACTCTCTAGGCTTGAACTTGTGGTTTACAAGTGCCTTGAACTTGTGACGGTCTTCCTGCCTAAGTACTGGGATCACAAGCATGTACCACGAGTCTCCTGAGCCTCCCCAAAGAGTTAGGACAAGGGCAGAACATAGACAAGTTCTTTGCCAGAGTATAATATGAAGAACTTGTAGTCCATTTCCCAATACAATCTTTGTTCCTGCCAGGGGATGGTGGCGCACACCTTTAATCCCAGCACTCAGGAGGCAGAGGCAGGCAGATCTCTGTGAGTTCGAGGCCAGCCTGACCTGCAAAGCGAGTTCCGGGACATCCAGGGCTACACAGAAAAAAAAAAAATCCTCATTCCCATCTGAAACATCAAGACCTAATGTTGACTGTCCACATTTCTGTCAACACTCTGGTGTATTCTGAATTTTTACCGGAATCACCTGTTTGATTCTTCTTCTTATAATTGTGGAGATTCTCAAGGCTGCAATACCATACTCCTTAAAATTCTTCCTCTAAACCAGTATCAAAGACTTAAGAATTACACGGTCAGATTTTAGACACGACAGCAACCCCACTTCTGGAGCCAACTTTCTGCGTCACTTATGTCTGCTTGCTTATTTGTGTTGCTGTGATCAAAATATCTCAGAAAGCAGCTTCAAATATATTTTGTCCTATGGTTTCAGGGCAATCAGTTCATGGATTCTTGGAGCCATGCGCTTAGGCAGAGTGTCACTGTAGCATGAGCATGTGATGAGGTTCTTCATCTTGTGACAGCAGAATCAGAGAATGAAGGAAACAAAAATTCCCTTCAGTGACATGCCACTAGTGACCTTGCTCCTCTAGCAAGGCCCTACTTCCTGGAGTTTCCACCACTTTCCAAAGTAGTTCTACCTGTCAAAGATCAAGCATCCAACACAGCGTCAAAGGATGACCCTAGTTTAACAGTGCATGCTTTGTGAATGTAGAATGTGATTACTCACTTTAGGGGCAAACCAGGAACATTCCTGTATGTTGGTGGAAAGGGAATTGGTACAGAGAGATATCCTGACTTGCATAGAAAATTCACTGCGCTGCTTGACCCCTTCCTACTTCTCCCACCACACCTTTTCCTTTGTGCTTGGTACTTAGACCTCAAGCGTACACTGACTAGAGGCAAGAAAGATGTCCTGGCATTAGGATGTGCTTGAGATCTGGGTATCAGAGTTGTAAGCTCACACAGGGGGGCTATGAGTTTGAGAACGGCTTGACCTACACTATCACATCCTCTATCAAAACAATAAAATCGTCTTGTAAATAACTCCTGCCATTCTAGCCCAGATACAGACTGAGCTCCCTGTGACGAGAGCCACTCCCCGTCTCCAGAAACAAAGCTTCAGTGAACAGAACTCTTTTTTGGTGTTGTTTGTTTTTGGTTTTTTTTTTAAATATTCATTATGTATACAATATTCTATCTGGGTGTATGCCTGCAGGCCAGAAAAGGGCACCAGACCTCATTACAGATGGTTGTAAGCCACCATGTGGTTGCTGGGAATTGAACTCAGGACCTTTGGAAGAACAAGCAATGCTCTTAACCGCTGAGCCATCTCTCCAGCCCTGGTTTTGTTTTTTTGTTTTTTTTTGTTTTTTTTTTTTGGTTTTTCGAGACAGGGTTTCTCTGTGGCTTTGGAGCCTGTCCTGGAACTAGCTCTGTAGACCAGGCTGGTCTCGAACTCACAGAGATCCGCCTGCCTCTGCCTCCCAAGTGCTGGGATTAAAGGCGTGCGCCACCACCGCCAGGCTTGGTTTTGGTTTTTGATGAGATGGGGTTTCTCTATGTAACAGCCCTGGCTGTTCTGGAACACACTCTGTAGTCCAGGCTGGCCTCGAACTCAGAATTACGTGCCCTTGCCTCTCGAGTGCTGGGTTTAAAGACATGCATCACTACCACTGGATTTCTGAGGAGAATTCTTATACTTTTGGTTTTCCATCAAAATTGCCTCTATTTCCGTGAGCATTTCCAGCAGTGACCTACTTCTGAGTTTCAAAGACCTTTCTTCCTTCCTTCAAATTATCAAAGCTTACAGCTCAGAGGCAGATATGGTGGCACATTCCTGTAATCCTAGCATCTGAGAAGTGAAGGTAGGAGGGTCAGGAGTTCAGGCTCATACTTGGCTACATAGCAAGTTTGAGGTCAGCCTGGGCTACATATGACCCTGTATGTTTGTTTATTTAGTGGGCAGGTGCATGTTGGCAGTCAGAGGAAAGCTTGCAGGAGTCAGTTGGTTCTCTCCTTCATTGTGTGGGTCCCAGGGATTCAGTTTATAACATCGGGTTTGGTGGTGGGTAAGCCACCTCACCAACCGGCAAGATTCTACATTTCAAAACAGAAGCACTCACAGCAGACTCAAAACTGAACAGAGCAAGCAAGCTATAGCGAAACCACGCTGTTTTCTCTGCCCACAATGATGACCATTATAAAGATTCCTCCTCTGATCCCAGATGACTTCACTGTGGAAATACTTGGGCTTTTGTGATTTCAATTAAACAAGAAATTTTTTAAAAAACCAACAGTCAAAATCGAGGGGCCTAGAGAGACAGCCACTTTAAGGTCAAGACTACATTCCTGTTTTGCTCACCTAGATTCTAGATTCATCACACACACACACCCCCTCTCTGTCTCCCCAAGGACCCCACAACCAGCACCCACCCTTCACAATCTCTCTCCTTTGCTTAACAATGATGTAACCTAATCAAATAGTTTCTAACCATGCACCTGAGTTTTAGAGGTGTGGCCTTCAGGGGTTTTGAATTTCAAATGTCTGACACTTAAGACACTAAGTCCAAGACAGCCTCAGATTTATAGCTCTTAGTCCTGGGCTGCACAGTATGTGGCACCACCCTTGACCCATCCCTCTTTGCTCCTTTTTTCATTCTTTTCTTCTTCCCCTTCCTCTCTTCCTTTCTTCTTTTCCTTCTATCTTCCCTCCTTCTCTTTCTTCCATTTTGCATCATTTTTGTTTGGGTTTGGTTGGGTTTTTTGAGACAGGGTTTCTAGCTGTCCTGGAACTAGCTCTGTAGACCAGGCTGGCCTCGAACTCACAGAGATCCACCTGCCTCTGCCTCCCGAGTGCTGGGATTAAAGGCATGTGCCACCACTGCCCGGCGTGTTTGTTGCTGTTGTTGTTTTAAGATCATTTAGTTGGTAGAAAGATAAAGAAACCAACTCACTGTGACTTTCATTTAACCACAGCTGTGTTAAAATGTATTAGTGGGACTGAAGTGACAGATAGCTCAGCAGTTACGAACACTTGCTGTTCCTGTAGAGGACCTAGGTTGGTTTCCAGCACCCAGCTGGGTGTTAGCCATTGTCTGTAACTACAGTTCTAAGGGATCTGACGCCCTCTTCTGGCCTCCTTAGGCACTGCATACAGGTTGTACACATACATACACAGGAGCAAAACACTCATAGACATAAAATAAGCATAAACTCTCTTCGTTGTTAGTGAGACTCCTCACACCTTGCGTCAGTGGCCAAGAACTGGCTCTGCTCCAGTTCTGAAGGCAAAGTAATTTCTTCCGGACCTTTCAAGAGATAGAACCAAGTTTCCCATAGTGACAGCCATCAGGGACATTAGTGGCTTCCTAGCTCCTCCTCGAAGAAGACCGGAAATACATGGGTCCTCTCAAAAGCTGCTGGGTGTCACCTACTGTCCTTACTTCCCATGTTCTGCCCTTGTCTGCCAGTGCATCGCCCCTGCTCAGCTTGGTGTGAGTCTTCATGCTGGAAATCTGGTCCTTGATCTTAAAGAGATTTCTGGGCAAAAAGAATGACGTCCGTGGAGTTCATCAGCAGTGGGTGCGTCCTGTGAGCAGCTCTGCAGACTAGATAGAACAGCATTAGCCTGGCTCACGAGGTGGCAGGGAGTTCTCTGAGTGAGGGCAGTTGATGGCTGTGACAGTTTTGGCTTGGGAGCTCTGACTAAAGAGCACTTTCTTTTTTTTTTTTTTTTTTTTTTTTTTTTTGGTTTTTCGAGACAGGGTTTCTCTGTGGTTTTGGAGCCTGTCCTGGAACTAGCTCTTGTAGACCAGGCTGGTCTCGAACTCACAGAGATCCGCCTGCCTCTGCCTCCCGAGTGCTGGGATTAAAGGCGTGCGCCACCACCGCCCGGCTAAAGAGCACTTTCTTAGAGGACTCATGACCTACCACCCCTTTCTTTTCACGTTCAGTTTGTATAATGAATTATGTCGGGTCTTGATCAGAACTGGTGCCGGTCCACAAAGCACCGAGATGGGCATCACACTGAGGCATACTTTTCAGATCCCACATAAACCTTGACAGGAGCTTGGGGAAGGCTGAGGGTTTCTAAGGAGAAAGGATAGCCTAAGCTTCGCACTTCCATCTGTGTGGCCAGAGTTACCTCAGAAAGGCAAGCGTTATGCAAATGGAAGAGTAAGGGGGGTGAGGACAGGCTGGGGACTCTGCCAAGGGAAGACTGGATTACTCTCCCTAAACCCCACATGCCTTGTAAGGTACTGGTTGTAGGCCAAACAGGTTCAGACCATTAGCACCGAGATGTCAGAATTCGAGTGTGGCTCTGTAGGTGAGCACTTGCCTAGTACACACCTGGCCCTGAGTTCAAACCCCAGCCCTTACACAAACATACACTGAAGATGGCAATTGTGCTTACCTGGCAGCCCCGTGTCCCCACTCCCCCCACTTCCCCCTACCCCCCACTCCCACCGTTTTATAAAAACTGTAGCACAGGAACCTGTAACAGGTTCATCTGTAACCTGCTCCACATAGAAACATTGTGGCAGTGGGGTAGAAAGTCCTTCAACACCCGCTTGTTCACAGGCACAAAGGCCCTTACTAGGACTGCAAGCCGGTGACTTGTGGCTCGCTCTGCAGAACACACAGGGCTTTGTCCCCTGCACCGGCTGAGCCACAGGTTTTGTGCATCCCAGGCCTGAGCACTGGCTGGCCTGGTTCAAAAGTGTTATCCTTACACACTGTGCCCGCAGGGCAAGCAGGAAGGAAGAACTTCAAGACTGGGAAGTGTGGGTTTGGAAGCTTTAGGGTTACCCCACTCGCGGAGATTAATCTTAGTGACCCTTTCCTGGGTGCCCGGCAACAACTGAAAAGCAGTCACAACTCGATCACGCCCTTGACCCCCCAAAGGGCCTCTGCACTTGAAAGACACACAGCAGTTTTGTAGCGGAGCATCCTTTGAAAGCTCTAGGGGAAGAAAGCCTTTGCTTATGGGACTCAAGGGCTAAAACGGCCCAGCTTGTGCGGGGTTGCTGGAGTTCAAAGGCACCGCTTTTAATCCCAAACCATTTTCATTCAGCTTAACTTTTTATTTCTTTCTGGGTGGCTAAACTGCAAACTTCTATTAATCTTCTGCCAAGTTGTTTTTCTTAAGAAGGTAGATATATTGCCCAATCCACAGCTGGGAGACTGTGGCTGTCAGGAATGCTGGCAGGACAGTTCCGTGGGGCTGCAGACAGGGAAGTAGGCCACCGCTTTCTCTGTGCAGCAGAGTGTGAGCTGTTTTCTCTCTGGAGCCGAGTGTGAGCTGCTGGGGCCCAAGTGGCAAGAGTGAATTTGGGAATCTGATCCCCAGCAATCAGAGACCTTGGGGAAAGAAGCCTAAATATTTCTGCAATGTTGAGTTTTGAGTTAGAAGAACCAGTATGTCAGCAGCGGTGACGAATGCCATCCAGGTCACACATGGGCAGCTGGAGAGGAGAAAGCTCAACCTCGGGAAGCAACGTTTAGCATTTAGGGACAACAGGAAAAAATACAGACACAGCCAAGGAATGAGTGGCTGCTGGAAGGGACCTTTTACCTGAATTTCTGCCCTTCCTTGTTAGAACAAAGAGACTTCTTAACATGACTCTCAAGCTTGTACACCACACACAGTCTCCCCCACTCTCTTCACACACACACACACACACACACACACACACACACACACACACACACATGCGTTTCGCTTCTTTGCAGTATTAAGTTTCCAGAAGTAACGAGAGCCGATCATGTCAACAGATGTGATTTCCTTTCTTTGTATGTGCGTGAGATGGTTTGAAAAAGGTCTCACTATGTAGCTCTGGCTGTTCTGGAGCTCTCTGTGTAGACCAGGCCGGCCTTGAAGTCACAGAGGTCCAAGCGCTGGATTAGAGGCATGTGTGCCCATGCAGGGCTACATGCAGTATCTTAAGTCTTAAGTGATGAGATGTCCTGAAGTGAGCGGCCTGGATCATGGTGTATGTGGCTGTCTGTCTCTGTCTCCCAAGTGCTGGGACTGAGGGTGTGCGGGTGGCTTCACGCTTTGTCGTTGTTTAGTTTTTGTTTTTCGAGGCTGTTTCTTTCTGTAGCCCTGGCTGTCCTGGAACTCACTTTGTGGATCAGGCTGGTTTCCACCTGCCTCTGCCTCCTGAGTGCTGGGATTAAAGGCGTGCGCCACCACCGCCCAGCCTGCATTTACTATTAATAATTAGCACAGACCAGTCCTCCAGCCATCTTTGACATGTAATCTCTAGGGGAAAACATGGATTTTTTTTTTTTTTGAATAATGATCCTTTCTCCTTTTGACGACTTGATTTAACTTGTTCACATGACTGCTTCCCTCTGTTATCTGGGCCTTTGTTTTGATGTTAAAACAAGCTTAATTGACTGACACAGGGTAATCCCAGAGAATTGCAAATGTCTGAGCTATTTAATGCTGCACAGACTTTGCTTAATGCTCAATCCTTTCCAGTTGGTACTATTGCATATGAAACATTAATTGGAAATCGACCGGCTACAAGAACGAATCACAGGATACACAAGGAAACCCACTTTAAGAGTTTTATTTATTTATTTATTTATTTATTTATTTATTTATTGGTTTTTTGAGACAGGGTTTCTCTGTGGCTTTGGAGCCTGTCCTGGAACTAGCTCTTGCAGACCAGGCTGGTCTCGAACTCACAGAGACCGAGTGCTGGGATTAAAGGCGTGCGCCACCATAACAGGGGCGGGGAGGGGAGAGTAATGAAGGCAAACTGTCAATGCGGGTGAGAGAAAGAGGGTGGAGTGGGCATGTCTGCCTTTAAAGGCCGGTTAGCGCATGCGCACAGGGGCTTATGTAGCAATGTCGTGCATAGATTACATGACCACGCTGTGCGTAGATTACACACAGCTTCAGGCACTGGGGTGACCAGGCAGTTTGCCTGAATGCCCATGGCACATGCATGACTGTGGGACCCAGGAGCTAACAAAATCTAAGGTGCTAGAGAGACGGTTCAGTGGTTAAGAGCACTGGCTGCCCTTGCAGAGGACTCCCAGCAACCCACACGGTGGCTCACAGTGTCTATAACTCGAGTTCCAGGGGATTCAACACCCTCTCCTGGCCCCTGAGGGCACCAGACATGCGTGCACACGCGCGCACACACACACACACTCTCACACACACACACACATGCGCGCGCTAATACATATACATTCAGGCAAAACACTCAGATATGTAAAATCAAAATAATTCTTTCAAACATGTTTACCGCTTAAGCATGAGGATTTGAGTTCAAATCCCCAGCACCCACATGCCTGACTGTAGCCCCAGCACTGTGGGGAACAGAAAAAAGAAGCTCACTGGGTCCTCTTGGCTATCGGCCTGGTTCCAGGTGCAGTGGAAGACCCTGTCTCAAGGGAACAGAATAACCAATGTCTTTCTCTAGAGCAGTGGTTCTCAACCTCCCTAATGCTGCCACCCTTTAATACAGTTCCTCGTGCTGTGGTGATTCCCTAGACATAAAATTATTTTTTTTTTTGGTTTTTCGAGACAGGGTTTCTCTGTGGTTTTGGAGCCTGTCCTGGAACTAGCTCTTGTAGACCAGGCTGGTCTCGAACTCACAAAGATCCGCCTGCCTCTGCCTCCCGAGTGCTGGGATTAAAGGCGTGCGCCACCACCACCCGGCACATAAAATTATTTTTGTTGCTACTTCATAACTGTGATTTTGCTACTGTTATGAATCGTAATGTAAGGGTCAGACTCACAGGTTGAGAACTACTGCTCTAAACTCATGTGTATGCACATGTGTGTGCTCCCAACATATGCGCATATACTACACACGCACACATTAAACACAGAGACACAGAGAGACCTAGTGAATAAGAGGTGATATTGATGGGGTATAGAGAAATTGATACTTGAATCCATCACAACCCTCTGACAGACCACATGTCCTCACCTTCATAGTAGGGGTAAGCAATAGATACTCAGAACTATTTGGTTAAAAAAAAAATTCTCATGAATATCCATATAAAAATGCCCAAACTAACCAGGTAGTGGTGGCGCATGTCCTTAATCCCAGCACTCAGGAGGCAGAAGCAGACAGATTTCTGTGAGTCCCAGCCCAGCCTGGTCTACTGGGCTAGTTCCAGGCCTGCCAAGGCTATACAAAGAAACCCTGTCTCAACAAAACAAAACAGAGAGACAGAGAAAGAGAGAGAAATGCCCAAACTAAGTCCGTTAATAAGCAGTGTTTTGCCACATTTGACGAATTGTGGAAAAGCAAGCAAAAGCACAGGAGGGTAGTCATGGAGAACTCTAGAACTGTAAACTTGGTCTTTATCCCAAAGTCTCTGAACCATGTTATTACATGGACCTACAGGCCTGTCAGGTGAATGCTTACCGAGCAAAAAGGGTTGAATTTGAAGGAAACCTAATGAGTGTTTAGGAAATCTTTCTCCTAAGAGGTGTCCCTAGAAAATGCAGGAATTATGAGTCTTGGTCAAGGTTAGCTTGCATTGTTCTCCCCATCTCTCAGATAATCATACAAAAATCTAATAGAAACGTTTTGCTTGTCCGGTGGCCCTCTGAAAGCCGCCCCAGATCTGGGGAAGAAGTCAGATACTGGACATCATAGCGATTTCGGGAGCTCTATGTTATGCTCCACCTATAAAATTACTCCACTTATGCTTTATTATTCCATATTTAACAAAGATTTAGATCTGTGGCAACCAGCATATTCACCCCAAAGGTCACTCCCAGCAGTTCCTTTAAACGCTGAGAAGATGCGACCACACCCCTCGTCAGATCCATCAAAACAAATAGAATGTGTACTTCGATACACTTGAATAAGTATCCCAGAACTAAGCCTCATGTCTCTTCTCTCCCAAGCTTCCGCAGGTTCACTCGGTCCAACAGTGTGACCACCGCAGTGCAGGCTGACCTGGACTTCCATGACAATCTGGAAAATTCTCTGGAATCTATAGAGGACAATTCATGTCCCGGCCCGATGGCCAGGCAGTTCTCCCGGGACGCCAGCACCTCCACTGTCAGCATCCAGGGTTCAGGAAACCATTACCACGCCTGCGCGGCCGATGATGACTTTGACACGGATTTTGACCCCTCCATCCTGCCTCCTCCGGACCCCTGGATTGACTCTATCACAGAAGACCCTCTGGAGGCCGTTCAAAGGTCCGTGTGCCACCGGGATGGCCACTGGTTCCTGAAGCTTCTCCAGGCAGAGCGGGACCGCATGGAAGGGTGGTGCCAGCAGATGGAGAGGGAGGAGCGGGAAAACAACCTCCCGGAGGACAGTAAGTACCGCCCACGGGTGGCTGTGGCTGTGGTGTGGGCGGTGCCGGTTTGTGTTTGTAGGCTTTCCTGTTTGCGCTCCCACCGGCTCAGCTTCTATAACCTTCTGTTTCACACCCCAAATCCAAACTCCCTGAAGAGCTGGGCAATCCCATGAAAGACCAGAATCTGCTAGACTGCTCAAGAAAAAAGCCCCTAAGCAGATGCCACCTCCTCCAGCTCTAAGATCTGTGACTTCCTTCACAGAAAAACATTCAAGACCAGCATGGCAGTGGTCTCACTCCCCCAGGATCCCCGCTTCCCCAGATCATCTTGGAATGTGTCTGATCCCAAGGGATTAAAAATAATTCTAACTAGCTGGGTAGTTAAAGGTGCACAACTTTAATCCCAGCACTCGGGAGGCAGGGACAGGTGGACCTCTGTGAGTTCAAGGTCAGCCTGGTCTATATAGAGTGAGTTCCAGGACAGCCAGGGCAATACAGAGAAACTCTGTGTCAAAAAACATCATCATCATCATCATCATCATCATCATCATAATTCTAACTAGTTTTAAGGTCTGCCTTAGTCAGGGTTACTTTTGCTACGATGAGACACCATGAGCAAAAGCAAGCTGGTGAGGAAAGGGATTATTTGGCTTACACTTACACTCCTCATCATTGAAGAAGTCAGGACAGGAACTTAAGCAGTGCAGGAACCTGGAGACAGGAGCTGATGCAGAGGCCATGGAGCAGAGCTGCTTACTGGCTTGCTCAGCCTGCTTTCTTATACAACCCAGGACACCAGATCAGGATGGAACCACCCACAATGGGCTGGGCCTGCTCCATCAATCACTAATTAAGAAAATGCGCTGCCTACAACCCACCTTAGGGGCCATTTTCCTAGTTGAGGTTCCTGCCGCTCAGCTCCCAGATAAATCACAGAGACTTATTCTTAGTTATGAATGTCTGGCCTTAGCTTAGCTTGTTTCCAGCCATCTTTTCTGAGCTTATCCTGACTACCTTTTGCCTCCGGGTTTTTATCTATTTCTGAATACCTTTCTTTGCCTCTTTCTCTGTGGCTTGCTGTGTAACCGGCCCCTGATATCCTCCTCTCCTTGTTCTCGCCTTTGCTCCTTGTTCCCTCCTCTCAGATTTCTCCTTCTGTACGTTCTTTCTCCCTGCCAGTCCCGCCTATCCTTGCTCCTACCTCACTATTGGCTGTTCATCTCTTTATTAGGACCATTAAGTGTTTTTAGACAGTCACAGTACCACAGCTTCATAGAGTTAAATAATTGCAGCGTAAACAAAGTCACACACCTGAAAATAATATTCCCCAAAAATGTAATGAAACTTTTTTTTACCAGTCTGTTGACACATCCAGTTAGGATACTATTCTCTATGTACAAAATATCCTTTAAGCGTAAACTGTAGCTGTTTAGGAAGCAGCTTTAGGCCAAGCTTATCTCTGCTGTACACTAATAGAATAGAAATTCACAATCTGGCTGACAGTGGTGGCACTCAGGAGGCAGAGGCAGGTGGAACTCTGTGAGTTCAAGGCCAGCCTGGTCTACAGAGGGAGTTCCAGAACTGGCTCCAAAGCTACAGAGAAATTTTGTCTCCAAAAACCTTAAACAAACAAACAAACAATAAATAAATATCTTTAAAAACATTGAATTCATGCTGGGTCCTGGTGGTATACACCCTTGATCCCAGCACTCTGGAGCCACAGACAAGTATTCTCTCTATGAGTTCAAAACCAGCCTGGGCTACAAAAAGAATTTCAGGCCAGCCTTGTCTACATAGCAAAATCCAGACCAGCCAGTGAGTAATAGGGTTTTTTTTTTTTTTTTTTTTTTTTTTTTTGCCCCACACCCTCCCCAAGTGGTAAGTTTCTCTGCTGACACAGTAAGCCAGATCAAGCCAAATTGAAAAAGTATAACAGGTTTATTAAGAGCAACTCCCAGGTAGGTTCTCTGATCCCAGAGATTGGGCCAGAAAAGTCCCATCCCCAAACTACAGCAGGGAGATTTTTCAGGTTTTACGTGAGGGGTGATGATATGTCTGCCACAAACTGGGTTTGTGCCAAGTATGGTCAAAAGCTAAACACTTGGGCATGGGTTTAGATGCCTGGCAACTTGGGGGTGGGGCTCCAATAGCTGCCAAGAATGCAGAATTGAGCTTTTTGGTGCCTGTCTTTTGTTTGGAGACTCTTGGAGCAGGCAGGGTTTGGAGAGAGAGGAATGGGGCTCTCTGGATTGTGCAGGGGGGAGTGGAGGCTCCAACTGAACTGTAAGACTCGGTCTCTAGAGAGAGAGAGAGAGAGAGAGAAGAGGAGAGGAGAGGAGAGGAGAGGAGAAGAGAGAGGAAGGAAGAAGAAGAAGAAGAAGAAGAAGAAGAAGAAGAAGAAGAAGAAGAAGAAGAAGAAGAAGAAGAAGAAGAAGAAGAAGAAGAAGAAGACCCACAAGGCCCTAACCCTACACAAAGAAAGTGACAATATATGAACTGGACAGGTTTAGGATTTTATTTTTAGGTACATATATGCACACAGTAACAATTGATGAAAAGGGAAGTCATGATGAAAAGGGGGCAGAGGCGTATATGGGAGGGTTTGGAGGGGGAATGGGAAGGGAGGAATGTTGTGATTAAATATATCCTCAAAACAGCCAAAAAAGAAAGAGAAATGAAAGGAAGGGCAGAAGGGAGGGAGAAAGAAAGGAAGGAGAGAGTAAAACTATAGGTCATTGCAAAGTAATGCCTCCGTTTATTGTCCAAGCTGGGTTTGCTGTTGGGGTGCACTGGGCATGGCTACCAGGACTTTGGAGGTGCCTAACCACTCTCAGGCCTTCCAGCCTCTTTATGATAGTCTATGTTCTCATTTTCTCTCTCTCTCTCTCTTTTTTTTGGGGGGGGGGAGTTTTCAAGACCGGGTTTCTCTGTAGCTTTGTGGCCTGTCCTGGAACTCTCTGTAGACCAGGCTGGCCTCAAACTCACAGAGGTCCGCCCGCCTCTGCCTCCTGAGTGCTGGGATTAAAGATGTGCGCTACCACTGCTCAGTGGTTTTTGTTTGAGACAGTGTCTCTCTTTACAGCCAGGCTGCCCTTGAACTCACAGCGACCCAACTGCTTCTATCTCCCGAATGCTGGGATTAAAGATGAGTGTGCCATTACTTCCAACAAGAAGTGTTTTGGTTTTTGCTTTTTTTGTTTGTTTGTTTTGTTTTGTTTTGAGACAGGGTTTCTCTGTGTAACAGCTCTGGCTATCCTAGAACAGGCTTTGTGGACCAGGCTGGCCTTGAACTCACAGAGATCCACTTGCCTCTGCCTCCTGAGTTCAGGAATTAAAGGTGTGCACCACCACAGCCCAGGAAGAAGTTATTCTTTTCTTATTCTCCTTTACATATCTAGCCTCTCTGCTACATAAGATGGGATCATTAAGTATAAATTTAAATCTTTTTTTTTTAAACATTTATTTATTTATTATGTATACAATATTCTGTCTGTGTGTATGCCTGCAGGCCAGAAGAGGGCACCAGACTCAGACTCCATTACAGATGGTTGTGAGCCACCATGTGGTTGCTGGGAATTGAACTCAGGACCTTTGGAAGAGCAGGCAATGCTCTTAACCTCTGAGCCATCTCTCCAGCCCTAAATTTAAATCTTTGACATATTTAATCTTATAAAACTTTTTAAATTTTCATTTATTTACTTTATGTATGTGGGTGTTTTGTCTGCATATGTCTGTGCACCATGTGCATGCCTGGTGTCCTCAGAAGCCAGAAGAGGGGATTGAGTCCCTTAGACTAGAGTTACAGATGGTTGTGAGCTGCCACGTAGGTGCCAGGACTCAAACCCAGGTTTTCTACAAGAACAGCCCAGCCAGTGTTCTTAACGACTGAGCCATCTCTCCAGGCCCCGGTTTTTTAAATTAGCAACACCTTTTTTCCTACTTAAGTAAAAAGTGCATAGTAAGTAGTACGTTAGTCTGGTCAGTTTGCTACAGCCCACTGTCTGCTTCCAGCATGGGATCTTCCTGACGCACTTTCGGGCTGCAGAAAGGCTGCAAGCTCGCCAGGCCTCATCTAGGAATCCACTAATCCTGTTCCCGAGAGTCCCACCCCATGTGCTGGGATTCCGGATTTCTGAAGTTAACTGGTAATTCCAAAGACAAACCATTGCCAGTTTCAGATGAGGCAAACGGAAGTTAGCGGGAACCAGCGCTCTGTGGGAGAAACCCAGAGAGAAACTGCTGCCTAGGAGAAAGCTGGAGCCTTTGACAGATGCCTTTTTCCCTTGCCATCCGAACAGCTCTCTGGCAATGCCTAGTCTGAGGTCACAGAACACAGAAGTGTCTGGCAGGACACACACCACAGCTGACAAGATAATGACACTGTGTGTTGCTTGGCAAGACCCTCAGGAAAGCTTGCCACGCGTATTTGCCCCTGGCTTCTTGGCAGTTGTCCCTCTATTCTGATAATGGCCTCAGTCGGTGTCCCAAATTCTCTGATCCAGCCTTTTTTTCTGAAGCTGAGGACCGAACCCAGGGCCTTGCGCTTGCTAGGCAAGCGCTCTACCACTGAGCTAAATCCCCAACCCCTGCTGTAGTTAATGTATACATTTCATGTGTTCTTTTATCCTGAAAAGAAAAAGAGGAAAAATTTGACAAAAATTTCCCAGGGGACCTAGTGTTTACAGTCATCGGACATAGGTACACAGTGAGGACAGGGGAAATTCTGAACACAGCTCTTGCTCAGTTTTCCAACTTTTGTTTGCTTGCATTTTATTCATTTATTTATTTATAATAGGGCCAGGGTTATGAAAACTGTTAAGTTTGCCAAGTAGTGGTGCCACATGCCTTCAGTCCCAGCACTCGGGGTTAGGGAAGCAGAGGCAGGCTCTAAGTGTGAGGCCACACTTGGTCTACAGAGTGAGTTCCAGGACAGCCAGAGCTGCATAGAGAGACACTGTCTTGGAAAACAAAAACAAAACAAAACAGCAAAAAAGTGTTAGGTTGCCGGGCGGTGGTGGCGCACGCCTTTAATCCCAGCACTCGGGAGGCAGAGGCAGGCGGATCTCTGTGAGTTCGAGACCAGCCTGGTCTACAGAGCTAGTTCCAGGACAGGCTCCAAAGCCACAGAGAAACCCTGTCTCGAAAAACCAAAAAAAAAAAAAAAAAAAAAAAGTGTTAGGTTTAAGGTCAGGGCTAGGGTTAGTCACAGGATGAGGGCTGGGTTGTGATTAGGGTTACAGTTAGGGTTAGGATTAGGTTTAGATTAGCTCATTTGTCTAAAACTTTACCAGCCAACAACCAGGTTAGATTTTACATAGGGTTACGAACAGGGTTCAGAGTTATCCCAGTTTTTAAATATTTCAAATGCTTGATGCACGGATTTTGTGCCTTCATTGTACATTTAAAAATGGTGGAGTGGGGGGTATGACATGGCTCAGCACTTGAAGGTGCTTGCCACAAAACCTGACCATCAAATTCAGTCCCAGAGACCACATGACAGAGGGGAGAACCCATGCCCACAGGTTGACCTCTGACCCTCCCCCCACAGGTGTTCTTGGGGGTATAGGCATGTGGTTGTCAGCTTTCCTGGCAAATACAAGGATTTAGGGTCCGTTCCTAACAACGCACGATATAAGATACTTTATTAAATGTCTAAGTTCAAAACACAGATGTCCACAGTCCAAAACAGAGAGAGGGAGACAGACGGGGGGGGGGGGGGGGAGAAGAAAGGAGGGGGGGAGGGGAGGGAGAGAGAGAGAGAGAGAGAGAGTGAGGTAAGGAATCGGTTGCTGGATTACTACTTGAAGCAAATCAGAGATTTGGGGTGTGGGGAGTTAGAGTGGCCTCTATAAGAGAAGGAAAACTCCATCTTGTTTTTCAGTGCCTCTGTGGCCATCAGCTATGGAGATTCTGACAACTCCCTGTGAATAGTTTTTGGCATTCCCAGTTCACCTGGAGCCCAGGGAAGAGGGAAAGCAAGCCAGCTAGCTTTGGAAGAGTAAAACCATACATTCTTTGGGTGTGTGGAGCTATTACTTCCCCCCGATAAAAAAGCCAAGCAGAACAAAGACTGGTTCTTGATTTAGGCCTTCGACCCTCCCAGTCGAGAGTGGTTTGGGGCCAGATAACAGAATAATGGAAGTCTGCAGTGGGCGAGGCTTTCTTTGAGCCAAGGCAGCTGACAGAGTCTCCCGAGCACTTGAAGGGAAACCGATACCCGCTCTCCTCAGACAATGCAGCCCTTGTGCGAAACAGCTGTCCCGGGGAGATGGCTCAGCACTGTTTGACAGCGGCTCGCATGTTACATGGATACGTCTGGGATTATCTAACCGGGAAAGAACCAACCAGATGGAACCGAGCCCTTCTCACAAGAATGCAGTCTCGGCTCTGGGGGGAAAAGCGGGCTCAGGTTTCATTAGCTCAAGGATAAAGTACCAACCGGTTTGTAGTACTTGGTAGTCTGTCTTTGCCTCCTGAATTGTGGACAACTTCTCTGTGGAATTTTCAGGCGTTATCCAAAAGACACAGATAAACAGCGTGTGATTTTTTTTTTTTTTTTTTGGTTTTTTCGAGAGGCAGATTAATTCCAGTTGAATTTCACCTGGCAGTAGCATTCAGGTTAGTGGATAGCATCTCCCACAGGAGGCTTGTGAGTTTGGCCAGGGAACTTGAGGCTGCTGATGAAACCCTAAGTAAGCTCTGGCTGCGTTCAGGTTTGGTTACGGAAGCTAGGCAGGGTCGTTGTTGTGACCGGCTATCAGTGTGATCACTGGGTTTCTGTCCAGGGTTGCCTCTGCCCAGTCTGCGCAGCTCATGGGCTGGTAGGCGGTGGATAAAGCTGCGCTCTGTGAGGCCTGCCGTTCATTCATCAGCCCTGGGCGTGTGGCTAAGGGCGGAGCTGCAGATGCTTCCTGGCTTCTTCTTGCAGTTTAATTCTCACCTTTTAAAGTGAACCTTCAAAAGATTGTCTCCTTTTCCCAGTGTGCGTGCCTACACACACACACACACACATGCACACTCGGTAGTAGGGGTCAGAGAGAGACAGAGAGCATGCGGTCTGTTTCGTAAGTTCTGACTAACCTGACAATAGTTCACGGCCACAGGAAGTGATAGCCAATGCGCTTTCTGGTCAGCACTCTGCTCTCTGTATATATAAGAAGGGACCTCTGGGTCACAGATGGGAGAAAGTGCCCCAAGGACGCGTTCTTCAAAGCCTGGGCAATCTCATATAGATTTGTACTGACAAACCCATGTGGCTTTAGATGTGGACTCACATTCTCGCCCACTCTTCTCTCCTCCTTCACCCCAAAAGTCTCCAGAATAAAAAGAAAAGCACAAAGAGGTTAAGGAGGAGCCCAAACTTGGGAGCAGATAGCCTTTAATTTACGCCAGCAGGTGTTTCCGTGACAGACACTCCATGCCGCTTTGGGCTTGTGGGTTCTGTTTTTCCTAGGCTGGCCACACGCTGGTCGTACCCTCTCTGGTTAAAGTGAAGAGTGGCAGCCACCTGCTCCCAACAGCTTCAGGAAGTGGGGGTTACAAGTGAGATTGCCCAGGGGTGGTTTGCTAAAATCATAAAGGTTAGTAGATTAGGAATTTACCTGCCTTTTCCGTTGTTGAGGAGTTTACTGGGAGTTCCTGGAGGAACATTCCCCATGAGGCAATTCACTTCACCCGCAGACATGGTCACTCTATCCCACATGGCCTGACACCTGCAGGGTGGGTGTGCAGGCACCAGAAGGCAATCCCAGCACAGGACAGAGAAGCCAGAGATGCTGAATTCAAAGGCTACTACTGAGCTCGCTAGTGAATTAAGAGTCAAGGGTGGTGGCGCACACCTTTAATCCCAGCACGCAGGAGTAAGAGGCAGATGGATCTCTGGGAGTTTGAGGCCGGCCTGGCCTACTTAGTGAGTACCAGGACAGCCAGACCTCTGTAGAGAGATCTTGTCTTAGAAATAAATAAACCTAGCTCAGACTGTACTTGTTAACTACTCAACAGTAACTTAAAGGGCGGAGGAAGACAAGACAGAAAGGAGTCAAAATCTAGGTCAGATTGTTGCTAATAACTTTTTTTTTTTTTTTTTTTTTTTTTTGGTTTTTTCGAAACAGGGTTTCTCTGTGGTTTTGGAGCCTGTCCTGGAACTAGCTCTTGTAGACCAGGCTGGACTCAAACTCACAGAGATCCGCCTGCCTCTGCCTCCCGAGTGCTGGGATTAAAGTTGTTGCTGCTGGTGGTGATGGTGGTGGTGTGTGTGTATGTGTGTGTGAGTGTATGTGTGTGTGAGTGTGTGTGTGTGAGTGTGTGTGTGAGTGTGTGTGTGACACAGAGTCCAGTTGATTCAGCTGATCCCCAAACTTATTCCTTCAGTGTCAATTCAGGGATTGCCTGAGTGCATGGGCACCACCTATGCAGTCCAGAAGCTTGCGAGCTGGTTGGAAATCAAGGATCTAGTCACCCTATGGTAGAAGAATGAGCAGATGGCAGAGGCAGCTAGGCCTAGGAATTTCAGGAGAGATGAGGAGGAAGAGGTGTGTAAATGGTCCCAAGACGAACAGTCACTTAGTGAAGAAGCTGGCTGCCCTTGAACCTACGGCCTGGGTGTCAAAGAAAGTTCCATGGAAAAGGAGCACAGCAGATGTACTGCAGTTGAGGTGGTGAGCCATTTGAAAATGGCTCCCTGGCGTGTTCACTTGACGGCCCTTCACCATGGCTGGACAAATCGATGGGCTCCTGCATGGTGACGTGTATTTTCTAGTCCTCCGGGACTCTACGAAAGGAGTAAGAAATATGTCTGTAATTCTCTTCCCTTTGATAATTCAGACATCAAGGTCATGAGGGAGACAGTGCTGCGGCCATTACTTCCACATCCCTGCTCTGTCTGCAGCCTTACAGAGCTTCCAACAGCACCATGTTAGGCCAGAACGTCCAGAGTTCACCACCTCTGGGCTTCTTTTTTTTTTTTTTTTTTTTTTCGAGACAGGGTTTCTCTGTGGTTTTGGAGCCTGTCCTGGAACTAGCTCTTGTAGACCAGGCTGGTCTCGAACTCACAGAGATCCGCCTGCCTCTGCCTCCCGAGTGCTGGGATTAAAGGCGTGCGCCACCACCGCCCGGCACCTCTGGGCTTCTTGTAGCCACGGTGAGGAAATCCCCGTCGGTCACTGGCTCTGACAACTGTGAACTTACAGATCTGGATGTGTTGCTCCTTTCTTCCTAAGACAGCAGCGACTACTTAAGAAAGCAGAATATTTTCATTCATCCCTTTAACAACTATAAAGAATGTTTAAGAAATGAAATCGATGAGAAATGGCTTAAACTTTCAAATTCTTTTTTTTTTTTTTTAAATATTTATTTATTATGTATACAATATTCTTTCTGTATGCCTGAAGGCCAGAAGAGGGCGCCAGACCTCTTTACAGATGGTTGTGAGCCACCATGTGGTTGCTGGGAATTGAACTCAGGGCCTTTGGAAGAGCAGGCAATGCTCTTAACCACTGAGCCATCTCTCCAGCCCCAAACTTTCAAATTCTTATACTAGATATGATTGTAAATAAACTAATAACATGGGGAAAAAATGTTTGTTTGAGCTGGGGATGTAGCTCAGTTGGTAAGAGTGAAGCCCTGGGTTCAATCACAGCCCTGCATAGCCCAGGCATAGTGGCACATGCCTATAATCCTAGCACTAGGGAGATGCAGGCAGGAGACTCAGGAGTTGAAGGTTGTCTTTGGCTGCATAACAAGTTTGAGGCTATATGTATGTTCTATCCAGTGTCTGAGGCCCTAAAGTAGAGGCATGGTGGCTGTGGATTGGGCAGAGGTGAGTGCAAGCCAACCATGGTGGCTTTGATCCTAGCACTTGGGATTCAGGAGGCAGAGGAAGGTGAGTCTCTGAGCGCTTGAAGCTGGCTCAGTCTATAGCTTCAGGCCAGCCAAGCCTGTATAGCAAGACTCTGCCTCAAAACTAAAAATAAAAAGAAGGAGGAGGAAGAGGAAGAAGGAGGAGGAGAAAGAGGAGGAGGGAAGGGGAGGGGAGGGAAAGAAGGGAGGGAGGGAGGGAGGGAGGGAGGGAGGAAGAGAGGAAGAGAAAGGAATTAAAAGAAGCCAGAGAAACCAGTCTTCTGACTTTTTCCAATCTAGAGACCAGTTCTCCTGGACTATGGAGAGGGTCACAGAGTTGCTGGAATACTCACCTGTTGTGTGCCTTTGTTCGATTGTTTGTGTTTTAGGTACTAAGGATTGAGTTCCCCGTGTCACACATACTAAGGAGCACCTTCAACCCTGAAATTTTGATTCAGCAAAAAGCCAGGCGTATTCCCAAGGGAACTAACTGGTCTTTGTTTTGGCTCGCTGGCACCGGCACACAGAAACTCCTCGTAGCAATCATAGATTCCCCTGGCAGGGTTAAAAGAAATCGCTCGTTCTTTTCACCCCCGTGTTTTTTCTACCATTGCTATGTTCCCCAAATAAAAACCATACCCCACACAGGGAGGTGGGGAAAGAGGAGCTTCATTCTTCTCTAAATGTCTCGGTCTTTAATTCTGCATAGCCAGGGGATTTCAAAGCATAGTCTGCATAGACGCCCCTCCCCACAGAGCCTTTCTCTGCTTCTCATTATAACATGTAACCTTTAAAGAAAACATGGGGCTTGTAATTTTCTCTAACCATGTCTGTGGAGTGAGCCCCAGACCCTCCACTTTCTTCACAGCTGACGTGACCTTGTCCTCAGCCACTGGGACTAGGTCTGTTCTGCCCTCAGCTCCAGATTCCCACGGGGTTCCCTTATACCCAATTCTTCTGTCCCGTGGCGCTGGCTGGAAGGCGAATATTTGGTTTGGTTTTGCTTGGCTTTGGTGTTCAGAGACAAGGTCTCGCTAAGTAGTTTGG
This sequence comes from Microtus obscurus, assembly GCA_963919715.1. Taxonomy (NCBI): domain Eukaryota; kingdom Metazoa; phylum Chordata; class Mammalia; order Rodentia; family Cricetidae; genus Microtus; species Microtus obscurus. The sequence goes on from CAWTZC010000768.1 coordinate 5,111,881, forward strand.
CACAATCTTGAACTCAGAATCCTCCTGCCTCAGCCTCCTGAGGATTGGCTACCAAACCTGGTTCTAGAAAGTGTTGATAATCGAGAGAAATCACACTCCACAGACTTTTGTTTGTTTGTTTGTTTTTTAGTTTTTCAAGATAGGGTTTCTCTGTAGCTTTGGAGCCTGTCCTGGAACTAGCTCATGTAGACCAGGCTGGACTCAAACTCACAGAGATCCGCCTGCCTCTGCCTCCCGAGTGCTGGGATTAAAGGCGCATGCTACCACCGCCCGGCCACTCTGTAGATTTTTAAATGCTACGCATGGATACCATGGAATGTTACTGAGCCTTAAAAAGAAGAAGGTCCTGTGTGACAGCATGGGTAACTCAGAGACCCCCGTGTTAAGTGCGATAAGCCTGTCACTGGAAGGTACATACTGAATACTCCTACACACATGAACAGCATAAAGTAAGGAAATTCAAACCTTGTTGTAGCGGAAAACTACTGGGATACCAGGGGTCCTGGGGCTGAGGTAGGAAGGTTTGCTTGAATCAGGGACGTTGAGACCAACCTGGGCTATATAGTAAGGTCCTGGTTCTAAATAAATCAATAATAAAATAAATAAGGCAAATTCAAATTCATAGAGTGGATCACAGAGCAGAGTGTAAGGAGAGACCCTGTATCAAAAACTAAAGCAGGGAGCCGGGCATGGTGCTGCGTGCCTTTAATCCCAACACTCGGGGCAGAGGCTGCTGGATCTCTCTAAGTTCAAAGCCAGCCGGGTCTAGAGTAAGCTTCAGGACACCAGGACCACAAAAAGAGATTCTATCTCCCAGAACAAATGAGAGAGAGAGAGAGAGAGAGAGAGAGAGAGAGAGAGAGAGAGAGAGAGAGAGAAGAGAGAGAGAAGGAAAGAAAACAAGTGCTGGAGAGATGGCTCAGTGGTTAAGCGCTCTTTTTGCTCTTGAACAGGACCCAGGTTCCATTTCCAGCACCCACATTAGGAAGCTCACAGTCCCCTATAACCATAGTTACAAAGGATCTGCTACCTGTTCTGGCCTCCGCGGGGACCTGTACACACACGATGCACGTATGTCCATTTAGGCACTTGTATATACACATAAAATAAAAAAGAAATAGATTTTTAAAATAAAACAAGAAGTCAGGCCATGCCTTTAATCTCAGCACTCGGGAGGCAGAGGCAGGTGGATCTCCATGAGTTTAAGACCAGCCTGGTCCACAGAGCGAGTTCAGGACAGTCAGGGCTATATAGAAAACCCTGTCTGGGGAAAAACAAAAGCAAAGGTTCAGTCCATGGTTACTTAACCTTGTTGCTTGTAGACCTCAGTGGCAGAGTACATCGTGGGAGCTGAGGAACAAAAGAGAAAGTGGAAATGACTGGGGTACCAGTGTCCTTTTCCGGCACCTCCTAGCAGCTCGAGTTCCTTCCCCTAAGGCCCCACTTCCCAAGTGTCTTCTACTTCCAGAAGCCCCATAGGCCAGTGAACAACATTTTAATACAAAGGCCTCTGGGGGACATTCATGTGAACAGAACAGCACCCTATTTGGTTGGACAATCTAAAAAGTTTACAGGAGCCTGCTTGTAAAGGAGGCCACTACCCAGAACCCCAGGAGCAAAACCCATTCCCGACCCACAGAGTCCTCGAACTTCCCATTTTAATATTCAGAGAAAATCTGTTGCTTCAACCCACAGTCTATCTACTGTGTTAGTGGGACGGATCAAATCCAGTGTTCGTGTGTGTTTTCATTTATATATTTATGGGGCTGGAGAGATGACTCAGCAATTCATAGCATTGGCTGTTCTTCCAAAAGACCCCGGTTCAACACCCAAAACCCACATGGCAGGTCAAACCTGTCTGCAATTTGACTTCCAGGGTTTCTGGCACCCTCACACAGACATACATGCAGACAAAACACAAATGCACATAAAATAAAATTATATATATATATATATATACAATAAATGGTGTGCATAGATGTAATCAGGTAAATAAGATAAAAAGTGCTGTTATAAAATTGTGACTATCAAGACAAACTGTTTAAGCCAGAGCCTGTTTGTTGCTCACTTGTTTTCCGTTTCGTAGGAGACAGAGGAAGAACGCTATGTTGTCTAATCCACTGAAGGGGTCTGCTCCCCTACCTTTTCTTTGTGCTTTCCACTAGGATGCAAAGCCCAAGAAGGCAGGGCCTTGGCTCCGCTGCCCTTCTCTGGCCTTGGCTCTAGCCTTGGGGACCAGGCTAACTGCTTCAAGGTTAACCACCACCTTGCTGCAGAACAATAGTGGATTCAAGAGTGACCTTGGAAAGACTTCTGTGTAGGTCTGCTGCAGAACTTCCTAGGTAGAATGAGCTTCATGAGGCCTGGCATTGTGAATCCAGTACAGCAGATTATAAAGCCAGCCTGGGCAATGCCCGTTGCTTTCTTTGTTTTCTCCTGACCTTGTGGTTGAGAAAAGGAGTGTGAATTTTTTAGATCGAAGCCAACAGTGAGATTGCTTGAACTCCATATTGTCTCTACCAGGCAGAATTCCCAGCCTATCCAAGTCTCAGGTTGTCTGAGTTCTCTCTAGTCTTCTATTGTGGGAGGTTTCTGTCCACTCGGGTACAGGAGGGTGGTTTGCTACGTGGCAGAGCTCCAGCGGGGGCAGCTGCAAGAGCTGCGGGTGCAGGGGGAGCCCTGGGGACACTGAGACCGGGGCCCCTGCAGAGGCACTCAGAGACGGTTACTGAGACCTCTTCAAGTACCAAAGCAAGGAGGAAGACTCCACACCAAATGGATGGTAGGGTCCGTGCTGGTGTGACCCAGGCGACAGGTTGAACCCCCATCACTCCCTAGCAAATTCATTTCTCAGAGAATGTCAGTGGCTGAACTCCAGGGAAAATGCTGGATTATGGACTAGTTAGGGTGTTAGGAGATTCCTCCCCCAGTTTGTATTACTTTTCTTGTGTTTGAATCGGAATTAGAAAATCAAGCTAGTAGATCAGGATCACTGACTCCATAAACCCGAAACTACACTGGGAAAATCGCGTGAAGTTTGTCTGGACAAAGAAAAGGAACGCTATTTGCCTCTCCTTGGGGTACAGCACAGTGCTGTGACGGAAAACTCAGTTCTCCCAAGAAACAAGAGCGATAAACATGTGGTTCCCCAAGTTGACTTTATGCTTGAACCCGGTATCCCGGGTTTCATGGACCCAGGTGCATGTGGGTGCGCGTTGTGGGTGTTTTTCCACACCGCAACAGCATAACTTTTTCTTTGCCTTTTTTTTAAATCAGACTAAGCTCAACATTGAGGCATCGTGTAAACCTCTGTGTCTGCTCTTTTCAGTTCTAGGGAAAATCCAAACCGCTGTGGGCAGCGCCCAACTTCTCATGGCGCAGAAATTCTACCAGTTCAGAGAGCTGTGTGAAGAGAACCTGGTAAGTACCATCCACATCGCCGTGACTCCTTGTAGCACAGCTTGGAGAGACCTTGTCCTCAAGACTGGTCTAGCCTAAGCAAAACTTAGTTTGAACCAAGTTAAGTCAAGGCTCCTTGGAGTCTTTTAACAGATGAATCTGGTTTCCTGCTTTTCACTAAATAAAACAAACAAGAAGAAAGAAAGAAAGAAAGAAAGAAAGAAAGAAAGAAAGAAAGAAAGAAAGAAAGAAAGAAAGAAAGAAAGAAAGAAAGAAAGAGAGAGAGAGAGAAAGAGAGAAAGAGAGAGGAAAGGAAAGGAAGAAAGAAAGAGGGACAGAATTAAGTTAAAACTCCATTTCCTGATTTTTTTTATATTGAAAACTTTCCATGTTCCTAGATTTTGTATGTTGCTTTTGGTTTTCTTATTCTTAGTAAAATTTGGAGCAATTGGTGTTTCCTAAGTACTTCCCAAACAAAGATTTTCTCTCTAAAACAGCCTTCGGTGTCTCCTGATCGGTTTTTTTGTTTTTTTTTTTTGTTTGTTTGGTTTTTGGTTTTTTGGTTTTTCAAGACAAAGTTTGATGTGGCGGCTTAGATTAATGAAGACAAATTGTAATGAATATTTGCACAACTTTAATGGAAAAACCAGACTCACAAACCCAAGGTTCCCGCGGAGCACAGGAAACAGGAAGGGGCCCGCAGCTTCTGCATGCGCAATTTAGCAATTTATATGTAAACATTCACCAGAGGCGAGCCCGGCCCCCTTAGAGGCTGGCTTATCCCTACATCTCCCCCTTTTGTCTAAATAAGACAGAACTAAACCAACTACAACTATAAACAATAATAACAAATAATAAATATAACAAACATTAAAGAGAACAAAGGTTTTGCTAGGCATTCTATCTCAAGTAGTCTAAATAATGTAGAGAGTACTACAATTATATAATCTTCAACTCCATCAAAGATCTGAGAAGGGAATAAATATTACTTAACAAATGAGAGATATCCAAAATGTGCAACAAATGACAGAGACAACTGACTACCTGGGCAATCTCCCAAATTCTCTTTTGCAATGTTGAGTCAACAAAAGTTTCTCTGTGGCTTTAGAGGTTTAGAGATTTAGCTCTTGCTGGCTGCAAACTCACAGAGATTCACCTACCTCTGCCTCCCGAGTGCTGGGATTAAAGGCATGCGCCACCACCGCCAGGCTCTCCTGATCAGTTTGGCTCTAACCCAAAGGCCAGAGGTTGAGGGTATGACAAAATGTGGATCTGACACCCTGAGACAGGTGACATACAAACACGAAGGAAGGGAACCTTCTTCCGTAACAGCAGCAGTACAGCAATAGCCTTTGCAAACCTGGCAGAGAAATAAAGGCCAGGAACCTCTTCCAGGAGGCCTTAAAGAAGACCTCCGTCCACCAGAAGGGACTCTGCACACACAACTGCTGCCGGTCAGGTTGGCGCTAACACAGCGCAAACGCACAGCAACTCGGTGATATTCGGGAAGGGAAAACACAACCGACATCTTAGAGAACCCAGGTCGGGCTTTAGAGTTTAAACTCTGTGTCCTAGACACTGTGTTTTCTCCTCAAAGGAATCTAGTCCAGGGCTGGCAAGATGGCTTCTGGGTCAAGGGGCTTTCTGAGAAGCCTGGTGTTCAATCTCCAGAGCTCACATGGTGGACTCACAAAAGGACCAGCTCCCATTCTTACACACACACACACAGACACACACACACACACACACACACACACACACACACACGGTGGCATGTGCACCAGCCCCACCCTCACTTACCCCACACCCATACTGAATAAGTGTGAAAACAGAATTGATGGGCAAGTAGCCAAGTGTACTACAAAGGAGAACATAAATCTCATGCACATTTTAAAGATGAAATTACAGGAACTTTTTTTTTTAATGTGTACTGATTTCTAGAAATTATCAACTTCGTGAAAGCCAGTTTTGACATCTTGCCATTCCTCATGGTGGCTCCTATAGCCACTAGAGAAATCCCTATTTATGGTAATGCCACACCAGCAGAGGATGGTCATTGTACTGCTCACAGCAAGCCTCTGAAGAGCAGGTCCAGCACCAAATGTGTCGGATTCCCGGGTGACTACACAGAATGGGCATTTGGAGTTCCTAGTGACATTGTCTTTATGACTTACAGATGGGATCGATAGGCACAAAAGTTAAGAAACTTAGCTACCAGCCCACAGCAAAATCAGACCCAAGAATCAAACCCTGCTCTCTCCCTGCTGTTCCCCATGAATCCAGGCAGGATTTGAGTTCCATCCCTTACCTTTGCAGAGCGAAGTCATCCCAGGAAGTAAATATGACCTGGTGGTAGTTCCTCTTAGCACCACATCTGTATGAAAGGGACTCCAAGGGGCAGCAAGATGGCTCAGCAGGCAAAGGGGCTTGCTGCCAAGTCTGATGACCCAAGTTTGATCCCAGGTCAAATAAGATGGAAAGAGAGAACCAGCTCCTACAAGCTGTCATCTGACCTCCACCTGCTTGCTCAGGCACTGCCTCCAGCACACGCACATTAAATAAGTGTGTGTGTGTGTGTGTGTGTGTGTGTGTGTGTGTGTGTGTGTTTAAAAGTGACTTGTAGGGTTGGTCAGAACCAGGTGCAGCTTTTCTTTCTTTACTTCCTCTTCCTTTGAGGAGGAAAAAAAAAAAAGAAGATAGTTTGAAAACGTATTTATTCCCGACTAGATTCTCAAGCTTAAAGTGAATGGACGAAGTTTGTTTTATCCCAGCCACACTAAACCAGGGGGCCACCCCCGACTCTCCCTCTGATCTCAGAGATGGTCTGTCTAATGTCAGCCACCCTGTCACATGACTCATGACTGCTGAGTTAGAGAGTAGCTAGCGGTTACATGCTCTCTTTTCTCATTTGTCTGTTTGACAACATGGGGCAAAGAGATTCCTTTGGGGGGAAGACCGAGTTGCCCACGATACTGATTTAAGCACTTCTAAGTACTCTAGAAGCTACTGAACTGGAGGTTGACCATGCCCAAATTCAAGAAATCTAAAATCAAAAATTCTGTAAAATCTAAAACTTTGGGGACACCAAGTCATTGATACTGTATACATCTGACCTCATATAACATGTCACAGTCAATATAGGTACATTAAAAATATATATAATAACCTTCAGACTGTGTGTACAGGTGTACATGACATATACATGCATTTCACATTAAGACTTGTATTCTGTCTCCAAAATATCTCACTGTGGACAGGAAAACATCCAGATCCTGTGAACTCTAGCATCTCGACATCTCTCCCAAGGGTGCCAGATAGGAAACTCAGTCTGTATTATTTCTTTCATTGGTGCTAAAACAATACAATAGTAAAAACTCATGACCGAGAAAATGTCACTGCATTCCAAAATATTAACTGTTTAGTTTCCCATTGTGGATAAGGCTGACTAATTGTGAAACCATGAAGTAGTGAGATGAGCTTTCTCAGTCTGCTTATCCGTTCTGCATGTTGAGGGGTTGTTTGTCTAGCCCTTTTGGTCTTTTGTTGCTTGTAGTGTAAGCCTCAAACTTGAGAGTTCTTGCTCCAGCTTACTTAGTGGTAGACTAAGTTGTTGTGTTCATTTTATTTTGCTTTGTTCTGGCTAGGTGCTGAAGACTGAGCCCAGGGTCTTGAGCATGTACCTCTAAGCCACACTCACTCTTGTCCCTGGGATAGATTATAATATTGCCAAGCACCTAAAAACTCCATAATTTGAGTTGTTTCAGAACCGTGTGCACGCCGGCGTCTTTATTTGTATTTCTTTTGAACGAGGCCATCACTCTTGCTCGTCCTCCTATGTAAATGCTATTTCCAACCTTTTTAAACAACTAGATGACCCCACAACCTTGACACTCTCTGAAATTCTAATGATACCGTTTTCGTGAGGTTAATTTTAAATGTCCAAGCTGGCCTTAGTTATCATAAGAAATGGAGGTTTACAATTGGTTTTGGTTTTTTTTATAATATTATTTATTTAATTATTTAAATATACAATATTCTGTCTGTATGCCTGAAGGCCAGAGGAGGGCGCCAGACCTCTTTACAGATGGTTGTGAGCCACCATGTGGTTGCTGGGAATTGAACTCAGGACCTTTGGAAGAGCAGGCAATGCTCTTAACCACTGAGCCATCTCTCCAGCCCCCTGGTTTTGGTTTTTTAAGACAAGGTTTCTCTGTGTAACAGTCCTGGCTGTCCTGGAACTCGCTCTGTAGACCAGGCTGGCCTCGAACTCACTGAGATCCTCCTGCCTCTGCCTCCCGAGTGCTGGGATTAAAGGCATGTGCCACCACCACCCAGCACAGTTGTTTCTACTACTAAGAAATAAGGAGAAACGACACTGGCCAGAAGCCCTGCAGCGTGGACGGAAGGGCGACTCCTGCTGTTTGACTGGGAAGTCTTCAGCTGCTTTTGCAACAGCTTACAGGGACAAAGAAAGTTAACTCCCGAGCCAGGTCTTTCCACTCAGGAGGCTGAGATAGAAAGGTGGAGATTTCCAGGCCAGCATAAATCACACAGAACACTCTCAAGCAAACTAACAAAAGTCAGCTCTCGGCTGGCTTCAGTGGAGGTGGCTTCTCAAGCCTGATGACCAGAGTTAAATTCCTGAAACCCACACAAAGGTGGAAGGAGAGAACCAACTCAATAAAGTTGTCCTCGGACCTCCACACGCATGTTGTAGCATACACACCACACACACAAACGCACCTGTGCGCATGCACGCATGTGTGTGTGTATCATCCTCTGACCTCCACACGCTTGTTGTAGCATATATATACCACAGGCACAAGCACACGCATGTGCACACGCACACATGTATGGGCTTATTGTCCTCTGACCTCCACACGCTTGTTGTAGCATACATACCACACACACAGATACACACATGTGCACACACACGCATGTATGCGTGTATTCTTGATAATAATAATTTTTGTTGATTTGTTAGTTTTTGTTTTTTGAGTTTTTTTTTTTTTCCAGACTGGGTCTCACTCTCTAGCTCTGGGTATCCTGGAACTCACTATATGGACGAGGCTGGTCTTGAATTCCTATGAGATCCACCTGCCTCTGCCTCCCAAGTGCTGGGATTAAAGGGGTGTATCGCTATGCCCTGATGACAACAATAAAATTTTTTTTTTTTTTTTGGTTTTTCGAGACAGGGTTTCTCTGTGGTTTTGGAGCCTGTCCTGGAACTAGCTCTTGTAGACCAGGATGGTCTCGAACTCACAGAGATCCACCTGCCTCTGCCTCCCAAGTGCTGGGATTAAAGGCGATAAAAATTTTGAATGATTCTTTATAAAAAACTTTTTGTTGGTAGTGGTTTGGTTTTTCAAGACCGTGTTCATCTGTTTAGCCCTGGCTTTTCTGGAACTCACTCTATAGACCAGGCTGGCCTTGTTACTCAAAGACCCACTTGCCTCTGCCTCCTAAGTACTGGGCTTAAAGACAGGCATCACTACTGGCTGGCAAAACATCAGTTTTTAAACACTGAAGGATATTTGCGATCCTGAAAAGGGAATTATTATCAGCATGCATATGTATGTGTAAAGAAAAAGTTTTCTGACATTTGCTATATTTAAAACTATCTAACTTCCAATGTGTCATATGATAAAATAATTCTTTATTATATATACCAGTAATGTCTCAATTACTGAACACATATCTATTTCAAGGACTACCTGTGGATATCCACGGTTTGCCGCACACCGCGCCCTCGTGTCTGCGCTTTGTGCGCTGGCACCCAGTTCGCGAGCTTCGGGCAAGGGGGCTGGAGGTTAAAATACACAGACACACCCAGACAGAGAGACAGCGACACAGGTCATCCTTGAATTCCCCAAGAATGCCCCCTTTATTGTGTTCAGGGGCAGATTATATAGAGATAGCCACGCCCCAGCCAAACCCACCAGAAACCACTCTCCTGCCATCAGGAACTCCTGAAGGTCTCATGCTCAGAGCAGCTGTAGGCACTCAGATCAGGGGATTACAAGAAATTCAGGATCTGGGGTCTCACTGCTCCCAACAACGGTTGACCATTTGCTTCAAATATGCAAATTCTGGGCATCAGAGAAGCCTCGTGAATCAAGTACTTAAAAAATTTCTTGTTGCTTATTAATTCTGTACCTAATATTTTACTCAACATGAGTGCTAAAACTAATCTCACTCTAGAATTCTCGTCTGTTCTCTGGATAAACTGTGTGGCATGAAATCATACATGGTTTTATTTTCAAGGTAGTATTTTTATTTGAATCTATTGTTTAAAAATGCATTGAAGAAGAGATAACGCATTCTGGGATGTTTTTGTTTCAAATGTTTAGACTCTCCCCCACTTATCAGACTGAAACAACCATGCTGTTGTAAGGACGAGGAATTTTACAGCCTTGACATTTGAAAATCAGGGACTAGGATGGGGGCCTGTAGAAAAATCACCATTGGTAGCCTCACTGTTATCTCTTATAAAAGCCTCACTGTTATTTCTTTGAAAGCCAAAAGGAACTCGGCCTCCTTGGGTTCTTTGAAATGTTTGAAAATGCATTTGTGGCCCCTATTTGCCGTCCCACTGCCTCTAAATCATCAATATTTTTCTCTCTCTTTGCACAGAATCCCAATGCGCATCCAAGACCCACTTCCCAGGATTTGGCGGGGTTTTGGGACATGCTGCAGTTGTCCATAGAAAATATTAGTATGAAATTTGACGAACTTCATCAGTTAAAGGCCAATAATTGGAAACAGATGGATCCTCTTGACAAGAAGGTAGAACAATGTAGATTTTGTATGGTCCATTTAAAAAGCTGCACAAACCCTGGACAGTCTAAATAGGCTTCTGCACTCAGCCCTGCTGTTCACCATGTGAAATGGAGCTGGCATCGTGTCCATGTCATTGGAATGGCAATGTTTACATACTAACCACTTGGGATATTATCTGTAATGTGTTGCAGGCATACTTTTGAAGAAAGACCTGTCTTTGTGAATTGGAAAGTGGGAATGTGGTTTTTCTTTCTCTTTTTCCTTTTTCCTGTCTTTCTTTCTTTCTTTCTTTTTTTCTTTTTCTCTTTCTTTGTCTTCTCTCATTAATTAAACTTTAAGTTAAACCCCTTTAGACACTGGAAGGAACCGCCTCCAGTTTTGCTTTCTAAACCAAAATCACTGACCTCTTCAGTGTATGGTTCCCTAGAGTTCAGTTCCACGCTCAGGACGTGTTTCTGAGCAGTAACTGGCTGATGGTCGTCTCACAAGCACAGTAACGAAGAAGTCACTGGCCCCCAGTCTAAATGCTCCCTGTGAGACTGGTAGTCATCATAAGTGTTGGGATTTTTTTTCCTAACTTTGATTGATTTGCCTGGGGCAGTATTGTTCCCTGGGAATCGTCATGCAACAGTGTAGAAATAAAGGCTTAAGTTATTTTAATTAATCAGTAATAATTGCATATTTGATTACTGTGGTTCCACCAGGCTTCTACAAGTATCTCATGTCTGCCTTTCCAGGCTGATCTGTCCTGTATGAGGTTTGTCTTTTTTTTTTTTAATAACTTTTGTTCTTCTATGACCCGAGGTCAAATAGTTCCAAGAGATGCCCCTGAAAATGAAGGCTGGTTATTTGCTCAGAGCACTGAGAGCCCTGCCCTTTGGGGTCTCCTGACCCATCAAGAACTAACAGTAATCCACTGCTGCCCATCGTCTCTGGGTGTATGGGGTCAGTGGGCACCCAGGACAAACCCAGTCCCAAAGGAGGGCAATGTTGTCACCACTATCCACCATCTCTAGTTCTATGGCCATCCAACTGGGGGAATTAGAACCAAGCTTGAAGTGCTATCGATGTGTGTGTGGCCTCTGCTTTGAGAAGCCAAACGTTGTGCTTCCTCTGGTTTTCTGTATGTGTGAAACTGTCTGCTGACAAACTGGTCTTAAAAGAATACACACGTGTACACACGCTGGAATTTAGGAATGCTCCCTCTAACTTCTCACCTACTGATTCTTTAAAATTATTGTTTTGAAAAAAAATAAAGTGTGCAAAGAAAGAAAAATGACTAAAAAGCTTCCAATATTCATACTTTTAAAAATATCCACCAGTTATCCCACAATGAAGATTACAAATGCCCCCGAAGAAGTGATGCAAAGAAATCGTTACATGTGATTTATTGGTATGCAACCTAATAATAAATTATTAGCTTAATTATTTTTTTAAGTTTTTAACAATGCATTTTGCCTATGATCAGAGCCTTTCATCATCTCATGAACCTGACAGGGAAACAAAAGATGAAGAGACAGAGGTGGTGGTGGGAGACTGTACTCTGTCTTCTCCCTTTTTGTCCGTCAGCAACACAGTCCACTTTAAGCAAGCACGGGCCAAAGCCCAATGTGATGATACTGAGCCCTGCATTTCTCCCTGGCAAGCAAGGAGGACCCGCTGTACTGAGCATCAGTGTTAAGTCAGATACTCGGTACCTTCACGATAAACTTCACGTTTGATTTCATAAGGATGCAGGGTGTTTTATTTGAGTGGAAATGTGGGGTTGCTGTGGACTGTTGCAGAGCCCAAAAGGTCAACATCTCTCTCCTTAAAAGCACCCTTTGTGGTTTAGATGCCTTTCCTTCCCTTGTGCGGTTATCATGAAGGCGTGAGCGGCTGGATTTTGCAGTAGATTAGAAAAGATCTAATACCATTTCAGAGTTTGCTGATAAGAGACATGGCCTTTTCCAGTCCTGTGCTCAACTTTGATAACAAGTTGGGATTGTCTTCAGGGCTACCACAAGCATGCTGAAACCCCTAGGGACGGCTGTCCTGGAAAAATCCTCCCCAGAGTAGGAAATACCAGTCGTTCACCCTATACCCCTGTGACCCTGTACAATCTATAGCTGTGTGTTGTGCAAAAAGGGTGTAACTCCCGATGGCACCATTGAAGCCTAAAAACACTATCTTATAATAGGAAGGGATGGAAGGGAAGGCTGGGGAGGCGGAGGGAGAAGGAGAGAGAGAGAGAGAGAGAGAGAGAGAGAGAGAGAGAGAGAGAGAGAGAGAGAGAGAGAGTAGCGGGGGCTTTTTCTCGAACCCAAGCTCTCCTACCTGATGCTCCTCATAAAGATACAGCTTAGAGTTCTAGTTCATTCTGTAGCTGTTGAGATCTCCTGACCCACTGCTAGCGCCAGGAATAGTTTGGGGGTTGCAGACAGAGCCACCCTCACTGTGAAGTGCACGGAGCCCCTTGCAGGGCTGCATTTTAAATGCCCACACCCTGCCTTGGAAAGGCCTAGTTCTGCGATGCAGTTTTCCCCTCGACGTTAAGTGTAAGAGATTATGTGTTGTTATTGTTGTTGTTGTTTTGTTTTGTTTTGAATATCCAAGCCAGAGCAATGAAGAGAAATCATATATACAGTGTGCAGATCAGAACTAACCGTCCTTACTTAGGTTTAAAAAAAAAAAAAGAAGTGTATGTGTTTTCGAACTACTGACCTATCCCAGTCTTTCCCAAGCTTGTCCTGAGAAGCTGTGTAATGTCCTGAACCTTCTGCTTTGATCAGGAGCGAAGGGCCCCTCCTCCAGTGCCAAAGAAGCCGGCGAAGGGCCCCGCGCCGCTGATCCGGGAGCGCTCGCTGGAGAGCTCGCAGCGCCAGGAGGCCCGCAAGCGCCTGATGGCTGCCAAGCGCGCCGCGTCGGTCCGCCAGAACTCGGCCACCGAGAGCGCGGAGAGCATCGAGATCTACATCCCCGAGGCGCAGACCCGGCTCTGAGCGCCGCAGAGGACCGTCCCGCCGCCCTGCCCTCGGCCGCCTCCCCGTTCCCCTCCGTCTCTGAGCTCAGTGACCGCCACCGTCCTGGCTTAGTTGTCCACCTCGCAGGAGCCGCCCCGCTTCCTGGACCGCTTGGCCCATCTTCTCCACCGAGCTTCGCTCCCCTGTCCTGAAGCCTCATGCAGACATCCAAACCTTTCTTTTCTGGAACAAGCAAACCCACCTGTGTAGAAAAGACACCTTGTAGGTCACTCACCTTCCTCAGTTCTTTCAAGCTAGTGTGTCCCTAGAACTCAGCAATATAAAACCATAGGGTATTTCAGAAACCCGGTATCACACAGGGTGATGATCCTCTGAGACTTAACCGTCTTCCACGTGAAAGAAACGAGGGCTCGCGTCCCTTTATTTGCCCCCAAACAGTTATTTTTACAAGCAGGCAGATCGCTTTATTTCTTACATCAGAAATCACACCGTCTTGTCGGAATCCATGGTGACCAAGAGAGAGAGGGACCAAAGCTGACCTGGGGTTGGGGGCCTGGGTGTTGGAGGAGAGAAGGGTAAGTGTGTACCTTCGCAGCTGTACAAACTGCCTCTCTGGTACTTCATTCAAACCGCCTCAGATGTTTCAATCAGCAGAAGATTGTAAATTCGATCTTTCAGGGAAATTAATCTATTCTGAAAGGCAATAAAATGAAGAAAGCTAAGGCAAAGGAAGGTTTAAGATCCTATATAAGGAATCTATTTCTGTTATTATTAAGAAAATTTAGACCTGAAATGTTTTATCAACTTTTCTTGTACTCTGTGTATTATAATGTCATGGCCGTGGTTTTTAAATGGGGGAGGGGTAGGGGAGAAAGAGTTGGTTCAGGTAATTTAGTGTCCATTCGCGTGGGCTCATTTAAGATTTCACACACACGTAAGAACACTTCTGCTTCCGAAAGACGGCCTGGTCATTTCCAGAGAAGAGTTCCGGTTCCCTGCCACCCCTTCGAAGGCTACATATCTGTCTAGTTTAGCCCAGCACGTCATATTTCAGGACTCTCCCCTCGCTCCCGTACAGGGTTCACGTGTTCCCAACACAGGGTTTCCTCCTCTAGCAAAGGAATAAACTTAAAAAGGTTGTCTACCCCAGTTGCCATGCCGCCTCATTCCAAAGAGCTGCCATCATGATCCCGAAGTTCCAGGTAGAGAGAAGTCTTTGGATGTGCAGGGACCAAGAGCTGTAAGGAGAAAGGGAAGTCGTAAACGCTGATAGAAAGCCGTGCTTTGGGTTGGATTCCAGACTTTCTCTTGGCTTGCAGGTTAGTCCTGGTGGATGGCTGTGAGCACTGGCCTCCTGCTGAAGTCTTCAAATGCCCTTACTTGTAGCCGTTTAAACATTCAGAATGTGGCGATCTGAAAGGGTCAGCCACAGACTATGTCAAGCTTGCAACCTAAAGAATTAGAAATTATGCCATTGAAAAATGGAAGTCTTAAAACAAACAAACAAACAAACAAAACGCTTGCACCAGAGACGCTTAAAAACATACACTCTCATAGCCAGGTGCTAATTTAATTTTCTTTACAAACTTCAGAGAAGCGATGGGTCTGGCTAGCACTATTTTCAGACACACTCTTAAAACCACTAGAGGATTCGCTACCTCTCAGAGCCCTTGGTGCTCTGAGCTGCCTTTACTAACAGGGCACAAATGTTCGCTCCCTGCTGTGGTTTACAAGAAAAGGGCTACTAGCTTATTTACAAAAACAACAACAGAACAACTTTTAACTATGGCAGACAAAGTCAGTGCTTTCTCAACTGGAGCAGAGATCTGTAGGCTTCAAGTATTTGCTAGTTTCAAAAAAAAAAAAAAAAAAAAAGACACTTTCTCTTTACATACTGTGGGAAGTATGCAGGAGTAAGGCCAACTGTCCCCTTGGGTAGCCCGTGGTCACACCCGAGAAAGACTGGAATTCACCGGAAGCAGCCATTCTAGACCCACTGTCAGGACTACAGCTCCCTGCCCTGAGGTAGAGTTCAGGTTCTAACGTGATCCCAGATACTCCTGCAGGGTTTTCTTTGGAAACTGATTTGGCCCAGGCTGTTTTAAAGAGGGACGAGAGAAGGCCTAGTTATCTTGTCTAAGTGAGTGGCATTTGTATATTCATAAGCTATTTTTGGTAAGAATTTTAAATCTTTTAGCTGAACGCCTGCAGGGCATCACAACCTTTGCCTTCCTGAAAAACACAGTTTAATCTGTACAAACACTTTATAAAAAAAAAAAAAAAAAAGCTAATTATTGACGTTAGGACCTGACCCCCACACAATACAGCTTGTTATCCACTGGACCCGGAAACTGACATCTTGTGAGCATCACCTCTGTTGCATTATTCTTTTTGATGTAATTTGTAGAGATGTTTTTTAGTTCGTAATGAACAGCGGATGTACCCTGAAAAATTACTTATTTTGTTTAACTTTGGTATAAAGGTGTTGGGCATTTTCTTGGGGCGGGGGGGGGATTACAAAAGAAATTTTTTCCCTCATCAAAAACAAAACAAAAAAAATACGTTCAAAGAAATTAAGTATTTATTATATTTTTTGCAGATGTTTCCATAAAATTCACATAACCTTTTTGTAAAGAGAGATGAAGAAATGGATTAAAGATTTTTAATATTTGAAATGGTAAATAGAGCTAATTTATTTGTAATATATTTCTGTTATTTATAGATGTTCCCTTAATGTTTTCCTGTGCAGTACTGCTTTCATTTAAGCCTTATCCTTGTGAATTTACCGTTTCTTTTTTAAGAACATGTCTAGATGCATATTTTAAATAACTGGATGTAAATCATTAGCATATCTGAATTCCCTAATGTAATTTTTAAAAATTATTTTGGTTTGGGGAAAAAAAAGATTCATTTGAAAGCCTTCAGATGGAGGGGTGGGGAAGATTTTTATGGCTTTCAGAACTGGAATTTCATAGGCTTATTTACCTAGATTGTGTGTGGTCCAAAAAAAAAAAAAATCAACAATCTGTAAATACATGAATGTTTCCCATAATGTAAAAAGAAGGAATTAATAAAATAATCAATGCACCGCTTTCAGGCTTGTGTGGGTTTTTTGTTTGTTTGTTTGTTTTAATTTTTCGAGACAGGGTTTCTCTGTAGCTTTTTGGTTCCTGTCCTGGAACTAGCTCTTGTAGACCAGGCTGGCTTCGAACTCTCAGAGATCCGCCTGCCTCTGCCTCCCGAGTGCTGGGATTAGCGGGCAGCTCGGCGACTAAGAGGCACGTTGTCTTGTCTTTCTCATGTCATTGTGATGACACACTGTGCTCCTTCCCCTGCCACACAGGCTGTGGGAGCTCCCATGTCCAGGGCTTCAGAACTGAAGTCTTCTATCCCGATAATCACAGATGCTTGGCGTGTTGATTCAGGTGCCCCTGCCACTGCATTATGCTGACAGGTACAGGTTATGAGTGATGCTTTGAGCCCCTCACACGTATATATTTTAACCACTTTGGTTTCTTTGCATACATGCCCCCCTGCGTTGTGTTTCCCACACAGTTGGACTCCGTTGTTTGTATCCCACCCTCACAGTAATCAAAACTGTGTATGTCAGTGACTGGGTGTGTTTAGCATGTGTGAGGCCCTGGATCTCATCTCCGGTACTGGGAAGAAAGGAGAGGGGAGAGGAAAAGCAGAGGAAAGACATTTTTGCTCACAGTTTACTTACTAGACACGGCAGCACAATTACTAAAGGATGGGTTGGGCTCTCATGTGCAGGTCTCCAATACCACCTCTGCTTCTTTCCCTAGATCACGTTGGCTAATTATTTGCCACTTGCCATTTTCATCTGGATTTTATGCTTCCAAAGTGGACTTGTGCTCATCAGTGGTCTGAAAGAGTCTGGCCGCTATGTCCACAGTGCCTCCTAGCTTCCTCCACATTCTTGGCAAAACCCCTTCACCTACATGCAACAGAGTTGGAAATGAGTAGACAGACAGGCGTCTTTTCTGACTTTGTTCATAAGCAAGATCTGTGCCAGTCCCCAAATAACACAAGATGTGTTGAACCTGAGAAGCAAAATGGTCACCTTACCGAATCCCTGAGGGCCACAAAGACCTCATGACTGGACACACGCACACTGCTCATCTAATCTGAGTACATTTCTTGCCTTTTCGCTGCTCAGTTTTTATCTTATCCAGGCTCTATAGCATTTCAATCAACCCCCAAACTGAGTTTGCTTTTGAATGTAAGAATCTAAAGTTAACGAACTCCAGCTAAGGCAGGAGGATCAAGAATTCAAGTCTAGTCTGGGCTACATGGAGAGACCCTGCCTAGAAAAATGAAGGATAAGAAAGTGAAAGTGGAGGAAGAGGAGGAGGAGGAGATGGAGAAGGAAGGAAGAGATGAAGGAGGAGGTGAAAAAGAGGTGGAGGAGTTATTAAGTAAACAGTTTTATGTTAGAGTCTAAACCCCCTTTCCTGGAAAATATAATTTAGTTGTTTTTTTTTTTTTTAAAGAAATTGAAAAAAAGTTTGTTGAGAACATGACTTTTTTTTTTTTAAATCTTTGAAACCCACTCTTTGAAAGCTTACACTGATTTTGGTTTAAATAAATGACATGTTATTAAAATCACAGTGTCAGTATGTTCGCTCAGTGAGTGCCGCTGGGAACCAAAGGTGCTGGTTTTCCTTTTGTTTGTTCAATTGCTGTTTGACTTTCAACTGCGAAACCAAGACCCAATCAATTCCTTTTGCAAACAGAAACTAATGACCCTGTCTGAAATCCCTCCTTCGCGTCTAACTAATTTTTAAGTTTGCGAAATAGGCATTAAATTCCCCTTAAGTCACTCACGTCTCCCATGAGGCAGAGTGAGAGGGCAGGGCTACCCCAGGTACACCCTTCTCCCCTGTGTGAATCCCAAGAATGCAGAGCCCCAGATGGCACCCTGTGCCTTGGTTAGGGGATTATTTCCATATGTCTTCTAAACAAAGGAACACAAGCCTGAACTTCCACAAGGCAGGAAGCAGGGAACAATCTCATAAATGGCAAAAAACAAGGTCTGCCCCATCTCAGGCTGAATGCTGCTGTCCGTTACACAGAACGTTCTCCACGACACCGATGGAGACTGATCCTCTCTGGCCCTGTTTTGGACAAGTAGATGTTAGCTCCACCTGAAAACCTGATAGGTAAGCCAGTGTAACCAGGCAGTTTCTTATGAGATCTCAGCGAAGAAATTCTTCCACCGAAAGGTTTTCACCTTGGAAGAGGAAGCAGAGAGAACCCTGTGCCCTCTGATACCCAGGGGAAATGTATTCTGCCCAATGGCTCTACAAGGAGGTTACAACTGACAGCACCTGTTTTCTGTAGTCTCCAATCCTGACACCTTGAATGCTTCAGACGCCGATGCCCTATAGGGAACATCCCAGCATAGCCAGGCTTGCAAGGTTTACAGTCAGCACTACCTACCCCCGAGTGGCCCATACCCACATTCAGCCAACTGTGAATCGGTAATAGTTGGAGCAGCTGGCAAGATAGCTAAGCATGTAAATGTGCTTGCCATCAAGTTGGACAACCTAAATTCAGTCTTCAGTACCAGCTTGGTGGAAGGAGAGATTCAACTCCTACAAGTTGTCCTCTCTCTCTCTCTCTCTCTGTCTGTCTCTCTCTCTGTCTCTGTCTCTGTCTCTCTCTCTCTAATAATATAATAATTTAAAAAATTTTATTTGAAGAAGTATCTGTAGTGAGCATGTATAAATGTTTCTTTTCCTATTTCCTAAACAATTCACACAACAGCGTCTTTACAAAGTCATTGTATTGTACTAAGTATCACTAGGAATCTAAAATTAAGGACCCAGCAGGACAGGCACAGGCAGTATGTAGATTTTATACCAAGATAGCATCCACAGATTTTAGTGTTCACGGTTTTGGAACCAGTCATTCACAGATGTCGTAAGAGGGCTGGTTGATGGGCACTACTTTCTCTAGGCGTTCAGAGTCCAAGGCCTGCCAACAGTTTCAATGATGCAAAAGACATAAGGGGTTAGATGATACTATATATGGCCCCAAACAGGCAAGAACACATCTCCCTAGATTAAAATAAAAACTATTCTGCCAACTGTGGCTGGAGAAATGGCATAGTGGGCAGAGTGCCTGCTGCTTCTCCAGAGGACCCGAGTTTAATTCCCAGCGTCGGCAGTGGCTTCCAATCACCTGTAGCTAGGTTCGTAGGCTTTGGCACCTTCTTTTAGCCTCTAAGGGCACTGCACACATGATGCACATACACACATGCAGACAAACATTCATGCACATAAAATAAAAATGGATACATCTTTTAAAATATATGTTCTACTAACTGAGAAGTGGAGAGTCAACTTTAGGGAGTGGATTTGTTATTTTCTTGACTTGTTATCTTGCTGCAGAAAACATTCACTTCCATACCTGACACTTCTTAGAGATACCAGATTTCTCAACGCATTAGAAGTTTATTGTATGCGTCTCACTTGTGGGTTTTCAAGTGTGGACCATTTTCCCACCAATTGGCAGCACACTCTACACGCTCCTGTTTTAGTGCCCTATTATTCCGTATGGGAGCACCGTGACCCACCCATCACAAGTGGCCAGGCCGAAAGGAGCATGACTGTTGTCTTTATCAACCCTCTTGGACTGAACATTTTGAGCCATTTTGGGTTGGTCTCAAATGGTCTGAGGATGGTCAACTTCTGATATCTTTGTAAACTATCAAATCCTCTGTTCGTTGAATTCAACCCAAGAATGTCTGCTCTCCAGGAAGTAAGCAGTGTCTTGAGGCCAGCTCAGGGTGGGGTGATAGGTAAGAGATTGTGGGTGTCCTGTCTCAACAGGATCCTTCACAGACCCCGTGACTTCTGGGACCTAGTCATCATGATCGGAAACCGTTTACCCCACACTGCCACTGTCCCTCTGTCTGGTCATGTGCCGCAGCCCTTTGTGTCTGAAGTCGCCAATGTTCCTTGTTGGTTGGAAGCCAGCGATAACCCTAGTTCCAGGAGATCTGACATTCTCTTCTAGCTTCCTTGGACACCAGATACACACACTGTGCACGTACATACATGCAGGCTAAACACTCATACATGACAAATAAAAATTTATATTAATAGCCAGGCGGTAATGGCACACACCTTTAATCCCTGCACTTGGAAAGCAGAGGCAGGCAGACCTCTGTGAGTTCGAGGCCATGCTAGTTCACAAAGACAGGTTCCAAAGATACACAGAGAAACCCAGTATTGAAAAACAAAAAGCAAACAAAAATTTACATTAAAAAAAAAAAAAACCTTGAGCCAGGCATGGTGGTGCACACTGTTAATTCCAGCATTCAGGAGGCAGAGGTAAGAAGATCTATATGGGTTTGAGGCCAGCCAAAGTGAGTTCTAGGACAGCCAGAGCTACATAGTGAGACCTTGTCCCAAAGGAAAGAGGGGGGAGGGGGAGGGGAAGGAGAAGGAAGGAAGGAAGGAAGGAAGGAAGGAAGGAAGGAGGAAGGAAGGAGGAAGGAAGGAAGGAAGGAAGGAAGGAAGGAAGGAAGGAAGGAAGGAAGGAAGGAAGGGAAAGAACAAGTAAAATTTTAAAACTTAAAGATGGTGGCTCACTTCATCCCAACAATCCCAGCAATCCCCACACAGGAGATTAAGAACGGGTTGCAAGTGTGAGATCCGGTCAGGACTATGCAAGACTCTAGCCCCAAAGGGACAAACAAACCTGAAAATAATCACGCTATTCTGTTGTTTACGATACACTGAAAAAAGATTCATGAAAGCCGGGCGGTGGTGGCGCACGCCTTTAATCCCAGCACTCGGGAGGCAGAGGCAGGCGGATCTCTGTGAGTTCGAAGCCAGCCTGGTCTACAGAGCTAGTTCCAGGACAGGCTCCAAAACCACAGAGAAACCCTGTCTCGAAAAACCAAAAAAAAAAAAAAAAAAAAAAAGATTCATGAAGCCATAAACAGCAATAGAAGCAGGTAAAGGCTGTGTGGGTGAACAGCCTTGATTTACAGGCTTGCGGTCCCTGGGCATCATCATTTAGGTGTTCTGAAGATCCCTTAGGCTATCCCTGGAGCCCCTTGCAGATCCTGAGTGGAAAGCTGGCTCTGAATGGCCACCTGCATGTCTAACAAACATCTTGTTGAAGCTAATGCCGCCAGTGCCCAGAACGCCTAAGAATCTGCTGTCTACTATGGGTTTTAGCTTTGGCAGCTCTATAAAACCTGACACAGGCCGGGCGGTGGTGGCGCACGCCTTTAATCCCAGCACTCGGGAGGCAGTGGCAGGCAAATCTCTGTGAGTTCGAGACCAGCCTGGTCTACAAGAGCTAGTTCCAGGATAGGCTCCAAAGCCACAGAGAAACCCTGTCTTGAAAAACCAAAAAAAAAAAAAAAAAAACCTGACACTGAAATCACTCCCACATCACTGACACAGGAGAAGAACACTTGCCTGGCACTCATGAGGCCCTGGGTTTGATGCCCAAGAGCCCAATACCAAAGATCGGTCATGTTAAAATCTGGGCAGGGCTTGGGGAGGAGGGCAAAGGCAGCGGTATTGCTGGGCATATTTTCATCAGCTCAGGTTCGAACTCCCATTTTAGTATTTGAACCTAAAGGAAGAAGATGGCCAAAGTGTGGCAGAGGGTGGGAGTGTAAGACTTTAAGACAATCCTGAAGCCATTTTTGACAATTCTGAATCCTCTCAGCCTCTGTGCCATAGTGCTTACCCTCCTCCCCTGGGAACCAAGGACATAACAGCTACACTTTCACGTACTCAGTTCCTGAGTACGCATATACGTATGTTTTGATTCAGTCCCCTGGGAAACGGGGTCAAAATGACCTCTTACCTCATCTGATCTGGCAACAGCTCTCCAGTCAATTATTGGTAATAGTCCTTTCAAATAAGCCAATCAGAATAGTCTAAGAACAACCCCCCCCCTTGCTTCTGTGGCCCCTTTAAAAGTAGACTGTACCCGCTATTCGAGGTCCCTCGGCTTCCTGAATGCTGGGGGACCCTGTCATGACAGAATTAATAAAATCCTCATGCTTTTGCATCGGCTGTGGTGTATGAGATGGTCTCTGGGGGCGACTCCTTCTCGGTGTTTGGACGCTAGAGTCCAACAGGAGCTGAGTGTTTGAGTTGCTGATAAAAGACCTAACTAGAAAGACAAGCTCATCGCTCAGCCTGTATTTCAACTTGTGTCAGAGCAAGGTCAAGTCAGAACCAAAATATTATGTACTTGAAGAATCTACCCTCACAGCCCTACTTCAGGTTTATTTCACACACACGCACACACACACGCACACACACACATACATACACACAGCTGTTGTGGAATATTTATTTAACTAAGCAAAGATGTGTTATATTTGTTTATGCTGCATTTGTTAACTATGTAAAGATATGTTGCATTTGAATTAATTAAATAAAATTAGTCTGGATTCAGGCGGGGTTAGCAACTTGTTGACAAGAAGTAGCAGGGAGAAGCTTAGCATGGTTTTTTTTAGTTGAGGCAGTGTGGAAGGAGAGAAGTTCCCGAGATGCCAGCTGAGAGAGAAAGTCAGCCAGTTGCTACTCCAACTCTCTGAGCTCGCAGGTTTTCTGGCCTTTGAATCAGAACAACAGAGATGTAGCTACAGCTACAGAGTCACTGTCTGGGGAAGAGAACTCAAGCCAGGCTACAGTCTCAGTAGCCAGACCACTGAGGAGAAGGCAAAGCAGCATTTTGGGGCTCCGATGCGTGGTAAGACCAGACAGGCTGGGGGAAGGGGTCATGCCAGCCGGATCTGCTGCAGCTGTGGTCTGGGCCTCTCTGCCCAAGCATTTACAGCAGAGAGCTGATGCTTGTCAGGACTCCAAAAAACTGGCTTACATTTGGAAAGTGAGGGCAGGGCTTGACACAGCAGACTAACAGAAAAGTCAGCAGATTTGGTTAGATACCAGAGAAACCCTCTAGGGGAGATCTTTCCCTCATTAGAAATGGAAAACATCACAATGCAGGGTGCTAGGACCCTGTCAGTGCTACTGTGGATTGTTTGGTGGAAAATTTCATTGAGGGGATAAATGACCTAACTGGGATTGACATAATGTCGACTGTAATTCCTATCAGTTTGGTGATTACTATTGTCAGAGTGGTCTGATAATTGGGCCAAATATAATTTGATTGATAAGATACAGGCCTTAGAAAGACCTATTAATGAAAATAAGAAAAATATTCACACACAAACAGGAACTTAAAATAGAACCTACTGCACCATTGCATGATGAAACGGAGGAGGAGTGGCCTAAGGTTATTAGAACACCAACCTTAAGATATCCAGTTACCAACTGAGCAGTGGCTGAGCTGTTATGTAGAGAAACCCTGTCTCGAAAAACCAAAACGGGGGGGGGGGGGGGGGGATCCAGGTGAGGTAGGCTGGAGAAATGGCTCAGAGGTTAAAAGCACTGACTGCTCTTCCAGAGGGCCTGAATTCAATTCCCAGCACCCACATGATGGCTCACAGTGATCCATAATGAGACATGGCACCCTCCTCTGGACTGTAGGCATACACACAGACAGAACACCGTATACATAATAAATAAATAAATAAATCTTTTTTTTTTAAAAAAGCCCCAAGGTTATGCAGAAGTTAATTGGAATCCCGTAGAAATGGTAGATTTGAAAAGATTTAAGGAAATAGGCATTTCATATGGTATGCATTCACCCTTTGTAAAACAAATGTTAAATTCGTAGGCAACTAGAAACAGTTATTCCACAAGACTGGAAGGATGTAGTTCAGCAGTACTGGAAGCTGGCCCTCAGCTACAATGGAGAACATGGTGGAGAGAGGAACCTAGGGCCAAGGAACAATGAGGTCAGGTGAGAGGTCATGAGATCTCCTAAGGCCAAATTTGCAGTGAGGGTCAGAATGCTGATTTGCGAGACAGGCTATATTTGATGATCATCTTGGTTCTATGCTATATAGCACCTTGGAATGCTTGGGATGGGGCTTAAGAATCAGGAAAGAAGTCTTCGCTGATTTTTTTTTAACAAAGATTGACATCAACTGTAAATAGAATGATATTAGATATAGGTGTTAGACAAATATTAATTGAATCTTTGGCTTTTGAAAATGCTAATTCAGAATACGAAAGGGTCATTAGACCTCTAAAGGCAAGATCAACACCCGTAGAAGAACAGATCTGAAATAGAGTTGATATTGGACCCCATACTACTAATGATACTTAGATAGGAGCACTGCTTTCTAAAATTACCAATAAACAAATTAATAATAAAAATATTAGATGTTTTAATTATGGCAAACAAGGACATCTGAAAAGGGATTGTAGGCAAGGTGTTCTTAAAAACAATGTTTACTCTAGAAATGTTTGGGGCTGGAGAGATGGCTCAGAGGTTAAGAGCATTGCCTGTTCTTCCAAAGGTCCTGAGTTCAATTCCCAGCAACCACATGGTGGCTCACAACCATCTGTAATGGGGTCTGGTGCCCTCTTCTGGCCTGCAGACATACACACAGACAGAACATTGTATACATAATTAATAAATAAATATTTAAAAAAAAAATAGAAATGTTTCAGCCAAAAGGCCCCAGCTTTCTCGAATATGTAGAAGGTGTGACAAAAGGCTGGTAATAGACTAATGAACGCAGATCAACAAGGGACGGGCAAGAGAACCATTTGTCATCTGGGAAATGACCTGAAGGGGCCTCCTGTGGGTCCCTATAAGGGGAAGGCTATTAGTTTGTTTTTGGCTGCTCAGCCCTGAAATAATCACACAGAAACCATTTCATTTGCAATACTGTTTGGCCAATAGCTTAAGCATATTTTTAGCTTGATCTTATATCCTAAACTAACCCATCTCCATTAATCTATGCATCACCACGAGGTTGTGGCCTACCAACAAAATTTCAGTGCATCTGTCTCTGGCAGTGGCTACATGGCTTCTCCCTGACTTTACCTACTCTCTCTATATATCTCTTTTAGCCTGGCTTTACTCTATTAAGTAAACATTGGCCAAAAGCAGCTTTTTTTATTAACTAGTGGCAATAAAACATATTCATAGCATACATCACTTCCCATATCAGGTCCCAATACCAAATTTGGTTCAACCATTCTCTGCCAGCATAAAGGAAGTCCCTCCACAGAGCAATTAAAAGATTTAATGCCTATTGTTAAAACCCATACTGCTCTGGATGCTGAGAAAACATCAGTAGATAAAACAAGATTTTCAGGAGAAACCATAAAGCAAGTATTTTGCAAACTTCTATCCATGACCAAAGACCAAAGCTAAAATTACAAATAAACAGCCTAGAAGTTAAGGGTTTGGTAGACACATGTGCAGATATAACAATAATAGCCCCAACATATTGGCATCCAGGTTGGCCTCTTCAGCTTCAAGAGATTGGAACATTATCTCGGGTAAAACAAAGTGCAGGACAGGTCAAGTGTATAGGGTCAAAAGGACAGATAGAAAAATTAAAATCATATGTGGCTAACATAACAATGAATTTATGGGGACATAATTTGTTGCAGCAATGGAAAGCATGGCTTAATATTCCCCCAATCTCATAAACAAACTATAAAATAAGGAATGCATCTGGAAGAAATATAAGAGGTATTATTAAGGATGGTCACAGACTGTTTGAGTTACCTCTGAAATTATTAACTGACAAACCTGTGTGGGTAGAACAATGGCTTTGGTATCAGGAAAATTACAGGCACTAGAACAACTGGTACAGAAGCAGTTAAGTGCTCAACATATTAAAGAATTGATCAGTCCCTAGAATTCTCCTATATTTGTTATTAAATAAAAAGAAATCTGGAAATGGAGAATGTTAACAGATTTAGGAGCCATAAGTGAAGTGATTCAGCCAATGGGCTCTTTACAACCTGGAATTCCCTTTCCTTCTTTACCACCTAAGGGATGGTCTATTATAGGGATTGAGTTAAAAGACTGCTTTTTTACTATTCCTTAGTAATATAACAGGGTAGAGAAAAAATTTCCTTCATAGGGTCTGCTTATAATAATTTCAAGCCTGTTAAAGATACCATTAAAAGATTCTTCCACAAGTAATGTTAAACAGCCCCATACTAGGTCAATATTTTGTATAATAGCCATTAGGACTAATTCATAAGCAGTTTCCTCGATCTATAATTTACCACTACATGGATGATATTTTATTGGATGATTCAGATATAGATATTTTAGGAAAAATGTTTGATAAAGAGAATGTTTCCTTGTTGGGGATTACAAATTACTCCTGAAACAAACACAAAGGAGAGTCTACTGATTATTTAGAATATAAATAGGTTTACAGAAAATGCAACTACAGAAAGTACAAATCATAAGAGACCAATTATGAACAATTAATGATTTTCAAAAATTGCTGGGAGATAGTAACTGACTACAACCCACAATTGGATTGAAACTCGAGAACTAAGTGATTTATTTCAAAACTTGCAAGGTAATAAGGACTTAACTAGTCCAAGAAAACTGTCAGTTGAGAATGAGGGAGATTGGCTTTGGTAGAAGAGAAATTACAGGATGCACAAGTGGATCATTTGGATCCCCAGCTTGATTTATTCTGGTTATTTTACCTTCTGTGTATTCTCCTACTAGAATTCTAGTACAGAGAGAAGATAATATATAAGAATGGATATTTTTACCACACAGAGTAAAATATATGTAGAAAAGGTTTCTGAATTTATCCTGAGATGAAAAATTAAGATTTCAGCAATTGCAGAAATAATAACCAAGCAGAAATTGTGGTACCTTTCACTAATGCCAAGATTTCCTCATTATGGAAATCAGAAAATGAACATTGGCAATGGCTTGCAGCAATACTTCGGGAGAGATTAGTAACAAATATTCCCAAAACAAAAGACTTCAGTTTACAAAAAGAACTAATTGGGTTTTCACTCATATAATAAAAGGTATCCCAATTTCTTTGAGTCCCTACATTCTATTCTGATGTAAATAAATCAGGAAAGGCAGGTTATAAGTCAGGGAAAATAAGTAAACTGGCTCAAAGTTCTTATGATCCAATTCAGAAATCAGAATTATATGCTATTCTCATGATATTATTCAGATATTCAGAACCTCTTAATATAGCTACTGACTCTCAATATGCAGAAAGAGTTGTTTTGCATGTCGAGCCAGATGGAACTTATTTCAGATGATTCAGAATAAACCTTGTTTATGTATTCAACAACAACTAATAATCATAAATGGAAATCATCCCTATATATAACACAGATGAGATCCCATACAGGCCTACCAGGTTCTCTAGTACAAGGTAATGATCAAACTGATCATCTATTGGTAGAAAATGTGCTGGAAGACTCAGATTTCCTAAGAAACACCATATTAATAGCAGGGGTTTAAAGAAAGATTTTTCCATCATTTGGCAACAAGCCAAAGAATTTATAAGGCAATGTCCTACTTGTTCTTTGTATAACCAAACTCCATTACCTGCAGGAAGTAACCCAAAAGGTACTCAAAGAAATGAAATTTGTCTGGGTAGTGCTGACACACGCCTTTAATCCCAGCACTCGGGAGGCAGAGGCCAGTGGATCTCTGTGAGTTCGAGACCAGCCTGGTCTACAGAGAAAGTTCCAGAACAGCCTCCAAAGCTACACAGAGAAACTCTGTCCCAAAAGTCAAAAAAGAAAAAAAGAAAGAAAGAAGAAAAGAGAAGAGGAAAAAAAGAAAAGGAAAAGAAACTTGGTAAATGGATGTGTTTCATTTTGTACAGATTGGAAAATTAAAATATGTGCAACATACCATAGACACAGACTTAGGATTTTAATGGGATACTGTTTTAAGTTCTGAAAAGACTAATTCTGTAATCACACATTTATTAAATGCCATGGTCGTTATAAGCATACCTGTACAAATTAAGACTGACAATGCCCCAGAATATATCTCTAGTAAAATAAAAGTGTTTTGCATATTACAGCATAAATCATATTATAAACATGCCACATAATTCTGCAGGATAAGGGGTTATAGAAGAATCTAATCGTACTCTAAAAGATATGTTCAATAAACAGAAAGGGGGTAATAAAGACCCCCAGACATAGATTACACAGTGTTTTATTGACTTTAAATTTTTTAAAACACTAACAAAAAAGGAAAAACAGTTGCAGAGTGACACTGGATAATAGAATAAATATTATATAATATATAATAAAATAATATATTTTTAAGATGTGTTGACCTCAGAATGGAAACCAGGAAATGTCTTATGTTAGGGAAGAAGTGTTGCTTCTTGTTTTCACAGGAGAAGAAAAGCTATGGATATCATAAACACTGATAAAGGTTAGATTCAAACAGGAGAGCCTTCCAAATGAGGAAAGGAGATAATTTATCAAACAGCCAGTTCATTCGATCTAAACTAACTTTTAAGAATAACAAATGTCTTTCATTTGATCATGATAAAAAATTATTAGTAAAAGATAATGATTTTTCTATTGCCACAAAACATTTTATCTTAGCAAAGATATGATCTGACAGAGAAGGAATTTCCCAAAGTTAGGGTGGGGGCAGCTTCCCGCTCTGATCTTATGGCCCTATGTAGTCAACCCATCTCATGCTTTGTTTAACTTGAGGTAGGGTTCCAATTCCTAGTAATGATGCCAAGATTCTGGAGCAATGATACTCACATCCGCACCCATGTCTATCAAACCAACAATTACAATGTCATTTATACGCATGCTTAGCTTTGGTCTTTGATCATTTATAGAAGTCTGACAGAATATACATTTCCTATTTCCTATCTGAATTTTTGATTTATCCTCCATATTTATTCCATCATCCAGAACAGTATGGTCTTTTACAGAAGGCTCTGGATTTTTAATTTTCCTGGTGAGACATGTCCTCCACAGTGACTGGGAATAACTGGACCACTTCTGCCTTGGGGGCCTGTGAGAGACCCCTAGGAATTTCCAGTGGTATCAGGTTGCCCTTGTCTGTCTTTTGTTGATCTGCATTCATTGGTCCAATGTCTGCCTTTGTCATACCTTCCACATATACCTGAAGGCTGAGTCCTCATATTCTTGCCATTCCCAAAGGAGACATTATTCCTAGGAATTCCTCATCTACAATTCCTTCTCAGATGTCCTATTCTACCATAATTAAAACATTTGGCACTTTGATGTTCCTCATTCCTTTGGAAATTGCTTCTCCTACCCAAGATTCAGTATTATAGTCAAATGTCTCAATGTTCATTGTATGCAGGATCCATTCATCCATGGGTGCTGATCTAACCTTTAAAGGCCCAATTATCTTTCTGCATTCTAAGTCAGTATTTTCAAAAGCCAAAGATTCCATGAGTACTCATCTAGCATCTCAGTCTGTTATTCCTATTTTTATAACCTTAGTTAATCTTTGTAAAAAGTCACTAAAGGGTTCTCTCTGGCCCTGTTTAACCCTGGTATATGATTCAATTCATTTTCCTGGTTCTTGAATCCTGTCCCAAACATTTAAGGCTGCTTTGGGGCATAGGGACAAGATTTGTTCATCTTAAAGAGCTTGAACCTGTGGGTCAGCATAAGTGTCCTCACCAAGAATTTGATCTTGGGAAGTCTCAAGGCCTTTTGCTTTTCCCTGTTGTTCTAGAATTTTAGCATCGTCCATGAAATAACATTTAACAACAACTGAGGCCCATCATCTAGAACTTCTGAAACTAACTAAAGCAAGTCATGTGATGTCACCTTAATGCTTGAAGCCCATGTCTTTATCATCTCCCTTACAAATGCGGAATGCAAGCCATAAGTTGCTTATGGCTTGCTTAATTTCTTTTAGATCATGCATTCCTTTAGATATCCATCACCTTCTTTAGATCCTTTTAGACCTTTAGAATGTGATGCTTTGTCAGAGTAGATTGCAGGGTAGAGAGCTAAAACCCTGGGTAAGTCATCTCTGACAGCTACCGGTAATGTTGAATCCTGTCCCTGTGCCTCTTTCCCTGTTAATCAGCTCCAACAATTTCCCTAAATCATTTCAAATCTTTTTACTCTTGTCTCTTGTAAAGTCTGAGTCTCCTGGCCTCTATGTATTTCTAGTAATTTTACCAAGGCACCTAGCCTCTGGCCCTCATTCTGCACATGTGATTTCAAGGTCTGAAGTTTCTCCTTTAAAGATAATATTCATCCTTGGACATTATTTGGATAGTATATAGATGGCCATCCTGGAAAAATACACTATCTGTTAACTTATCATAACTTTTAAACAAATTTTGATTGTCAAATTCAACAGTATAAATTCTTTCAGATAATTTCTCAGTACCCTTAGACATGGATTCAATTTTGTCTGTCAAATTAATATTACCCTTTTCAATAGTATTAATTTTTTTCAGGTAACTTCTGATTTTTAATGGTATTAATCCTGTCAACTAGCTATTCATTATTTGTCTGTAAAAACTACATCATTTCTAGCCGGGCGATGGTGGCGCATGCCTTTAATCCCAGCACTCGGGAGGCAGAGGCAGGCGGATCTTTGTGAGTTCGAGACCAGCCTGGTCTACAGAGCTAGTTCCAGGACAGGCTCCAAAGCCGCAGAGAAACCCTGTCTCGAAAAAACAAAAAACAACAACAACAACAACAACAAAAAAACCTACATCATTTCTAAAAGTATCTCATTCTTTCTTAAGGATATAATATGAAGAAGAAAACTGAGTCCCAATATCCAATAAATGGATATATCACCATAACCATATAAACATTGTAGAATACAATCTATAGTCTTAGCAAAAAAGTTACTAAAAGTTCCAATGTTAATGTAGTCTGCCATGTTGATTTATTAATTACTTGTTATGCGATCCGGTAAATTGCTTTAGGTAATGATAATTTAAATAATAATCCTGGTTGCAGAGTCGCCACTAGCAGCAATGCAACCAGTGGTGGTATGAATGGTCCTGAGCTGCTTTCGTTTCCCACTTTGTTACTGATTAAATACTGAGAAATATGCTTTGCTTTACAAATTAAAAGCAATTAAACCAATTCCATACATGGAGCAAGAAGCCCACAACTCACAGGCAGGGACCACAAACCGGAAGCTGCACAAGAGACGCCACACGGAACATGGGAGTGGGGGAGGTGATGTTCGTGAGCTTGGGAAATTTCCAAATTACTGCAAGCAGTAGCTTTGCTGTGGCGGTGGGGGTGGGAGGGGTGGAGGATGGGGAGGTGTTTACAAAACCAACTTAGGTAAAAGCAAGCCGAGCAGGCAGGGTTGGGAGATTTCTGGGCTGGGGACTGGTTAGGCCCTCAGGCTGTCCACCCCTTAGGTGTGGAGTCCGAATCCACGTGGGGTGCCAGATGAAGAAGGATGCTTAAAAGAAATCCCACACTAGCTCAGAACTGAGAATAATAGAGGGTTATTTATTTAGGGGTAGACTCACAAATCACAATCCTCTGCTGGAACAGAGAACAGCAACAGAATCTCACAGCCAGAAAAGAGACTGGATGTGTTATTTATACCGGCATAAATAAATAGTAAGAGGCCATGCCCAAGTGGGCGGGTAACTCCCACAGCATCCTGTTATTTGGCCTTGACAAGCTTGAACTCTGACCTTGAGTCAAGATGGAAATAGAATGACTGTGGGCTCCCACAATCCCCTGGGCTGGAGAGTTCGGAGTAGAAGGTGGGGTATGCCAGTCATGTACCTGGTGACAGGTAGGACTGAGGGATACTGGGAGAACCCAGAGGCCAGGTCAGCTTTCGATATATAAAACAGGTACCTCAGCCACTGGCCTGCGTTTGAGACCCAAACGCTTGCCTAAGCCATACATTTCCGTAGATCGGAAAACATCTATTGCAGAACCACCCATTATTTCTGTAATGATTGTTCTGTCTCTTTAAGAGACAAGCCACACCCACTCCTTCTCCTATCCCCTGAGGCAGGCTGATCTCCAGCTTCCAGCCTGAGCTCGCTCTCTTTTTCTGTCTTCCTCTCAGAGAGGCAGCTTCTGCCTCTCTCCCCACTTCTTCCCTTCCCCCGCTTCTGTCTCTCTTCTCTCTCCCCCTTCCCCTCCATAACCCACCTAATCACCTAATAAATGTCCAATTTCATTCCGTATGGTGTGCCTATCTCTGTGCCTCCCACCCACCGCCTGCCCACACTGCTAGCTGGGGACCAGCCAGCAGCCACATGGCTGGAGACCAACCACCTTCGTTTGGGGACCTGCCGTGTGGTCTCAACCCCACAGCAAGCTGCCTGGACACGGGCAAAAAATCCTTTACAATTTCCTACTGTGTTTACTGCTCTAAAGATGGGGGGGCTTGGGAGAGTGGAGCCTATGAATGAGGCTGAGAAGTTTCTGTACCCTGATAAGCCTCACCCCAGGCACAGCAATTCAAATCAGACCAAATCAAACTGAATTAGAACAAGCCCGGGTTTAATGAGTAAAACACACCTGGATGGTTTTCCAGGCCCCCAAGGAGGTTCTGTGTTTGATGGTCTTTCTGAGATGAGGTAGGATTTGGGGAGAGTGAGATGGGGGAGGGAGGTTGTCATGGGGCTTCCACCAGAACATCCCAAACTCTTTGGGTACATGGATGCCAGGGGCTGGGGTGCAGCTTCCACCAGAAAAGAGGCAGAACAACTTTATTCAGAGCATCAGACAGCTCATATTCTGAGGGTTACAAACAGTCACATGAGTAAAGTATACAATCACATGTCAAAGTGGCAGACAGGCTGTGGTGGTGGCGGCACAGTGGTGGCAGTGGCGGGCAACACAGGAGGTACATACTCAGATATGAAATTCTCAGCCCAAAGGAGATTTATTACCCCAGATGGGCAAGCAAGAAGGGTAGGGGAGGCTGCAAAGGCAGACGGCAAACAGCAGCAAGCAAGCAAATACTGAAAGACCTCCGGAGTGGGGAGACTCTCACTCAAGTCTCGGGATAACACGATCCTCCAGGAGCTCATGAGAGACTGTCCTTGCTGCAATCACACAAAGTTTATTGACAGGACAGGAACCAGTGCACTGGGGCCAAAACTCATTTCCCACGCAGGAGTAGGGAGTTCGACCCCGAGTAGCTAGGAGAATGGGTATTTAAGGGGAAAAAAAAAACACAACCCAGTAATCCAAAGGGGGTAGGGAGGACGTCATTGGAAAATTCTGAAAATACCAGTGATCATTGAAAAATTCTGAAAATACCAGTGATAATCACAAGGGGGTAACTCCCTATTTCTCAAGATTATATTCTAACTTTATGGTCAGCTAGTTCCTGAAACAGAGTCACTGAACCAGCTAATCCTAGATTTTTGGCTCTTCTTTTCCTGCTAGACTTTTAGCTCTATTTTTCCTGCTAGAGGGGTCTGGATTTATCTGGGTCTTTCAATACTTTTGGTTGGTTTTTAAGGTGAAAAAGGGGAAGTCTGTGTTGATAAATCCTGATTGGACTTATTAGCCAAATAATGAATTTTAACTGTTGGTTCTTAGCGTTTTGTCTCAGGAATGAGTCAGTGTCTGACTGCACGCGGCAAAGTTATGTTTTCCCATAGAGCCATATAACAATAACAATAACCGATTGTAATTGTAGGACCCAGCCATGACAAGCTCAATAGAGGCCCGAGTCTCAGTAGTTTACCCTAAGGCGATACCTGGTTCCAAAAAAGACCACAAACTGAGACCATCCAGGCACCATCCAGGAACAGACCATCCAATGGAAATTCCTAACGTTCCAACCATTGTAGACAGGATCACGTGCCAGCACACACCCATCGCTTTTCATCAGGACACCCCTAGACAAATGTCAACCAATTAGGGGTCCTGTACCTTAGAAATCCCTCACCCCCACCTTTACTATAATAGAAACCCAACTCTAACTGAGCTTGGGGCTCTCCGATCACGCCAATACATTGGACACACAGAGAGTCCGAGTTCATGAACTTGTGTAAGAATAAAGGCTCTTTGTTTTTACATATAGAACTTGGTCTCCTAGTTGGTTTTGGGAGGACTCCATGATCAATCTGTATTGATCAATCTGCATAACAGTAATGAATAATCTGAAGTAAATTCACTCCTATTCACTACACCTGGGAGGAGCATGAAAACACATTTCAAAAACAATTCTGTTGTGTTCTGAAGAAACTGAGGTCACAAGACTCTTGTCTTGTTTTTTGAAACAGGGTTTCTCTATGTAGCTCTGGCTGTCCTGGAGCGAGGCTGGCCTCGAACTTGGAGATCTGCCTGCCTCTGCCTCCTGAGTGCTGGGATCAAAGGCGTGCGCCACCACTACCCAGCTTCTTGTCTTATGTTCTCGGAGCCTTCTCCTGGCCTGACTCACTCTTGGCTGTGTCCCCACATTCCTGTGTACTCTCTCCCTGTGCCTGGTGCCAGAGTTCTGAGATGAAGTGCGCAGGCCTAGCTGCAGCTGGCAGCACACCCAGCTGGGTTCACACTCTGTCATCTCATATCTCATTCACACACAACAAGCCCAAAGCCAGTTCACATATGCATGGGAGGGTAGCAGGTCGTGCAGTGTCAGGTAAACATGTTACATGTGCACCTGAGTAACCAGAGATGGTAGTTATAGTCCAGACAGGGAACACTTTTCCTTCAGGCCAGGAAAAAAAAAAAGCTGATATTCGAGAAACATGAATGAACAAGGAACCCTGACCATTCTTCCCTGGCCCTGTGACTGCCCTGTGTTCGCCAACAACGATCAAGAAGGTAAGGGCAAGATGGCGTCACCATAGCGCCTCTGATTCTCCCTTCTTCCTGGAGTGCATTGGTGAGATATGAGCTGATTAAGACAGGAAAAGAGAAAAAACAAAACAGTATTACTACTTGGGTATAGCTTTTTGGCTTTTTATTTTGTTGTGATTTTTAGTTTTTCAAGATGAGGTTTCTCTGTGTAACAGCCATGGCAGTCCTGGAACTTGCTCTGTAGACCAGGCTGGCCTCGAATTCAGAGATCCACCTTGCTCTGCCTCCTGAGTGCTGGGACCAAAAGCAAAGCTGCCTATCCAGGAGGAAGATGTAAAAGAGAGCGAGCTCAGGCCAGAAGCTGAAGATTAGCCTGCCTCAGTGGATGGGGAGGGAGTGGGCGTGGCTTGTCTCTTAAAGAGACAGAACAACCTTTACAAAAAGCATGTGCCACCACACCCGGGCAGGCACAGCTATTTGTAAGAACAGGATACGATGCTCAATGCTCATACAAGTGTTGAAATTGAAGCTTGTAGCTTGGAAGATTACACATGTAATACAACGGTTTTAATTTCCATTTCAGGATGGCAGTATCTAAGAGGATAGCAAACGGCCCAAATGCATGCTACTGGTTTGTCAGACCTCTCTCCTGCAAACATTATAGAAACATTAAGTAGAAATCAGTGCACTGAAAAGGGCGTCTGGATACTTTGCTTTTTTTTTTTTTTAATCTTTTACAGACAGATTAAATGTGTTTCAGGCTGACCTCCAACTCTGCGCACCCTGAAAGTGACCTTGAACTCCTGGCCCTTCCGCTTACTCTTTCACTGTTTGCATTTTGATTATTTGCTGTTTTGTTTTGTTTTGTTTCCTTGAGACCGGAGTCTTGCCCTGTTAACTTTGAACACCAAACTCTACTGTGTCTCCTGCCTCAGTCCTCCAAGTTCCCCGTGAAGTGCTTACCCAGCCAGCACTTGAATACCTCCCAGGGCTCTTTTTCAAACTTACATTTTATTTCTCTGTGAGGATGGAATGGACGCATAACCGCTGTGTACATGTGGAGGTCAGACAACAACTTGGGGGCGTCAGTCTACTCCTTCTGCCATCTGGGTCCTGGGGATCCAACTCAGGCAATCAGGACTGGCAGCGAATTCTTGAACATGCTGAGCCACCTTGCTGGCCCTGATCTTTCAGAAGGGGCTTTACTGGCATCTGCAGCCCCTAGAACTGGTGTGTACAGACCTGAGTCCTAGAGAGTTCAAGTGAGAGAGAACTTTGGGTACATGGCCTACAAGCTCTGGGCCTTGGGTTTCTTAGCGTTTGATTCTTATCTTCCCCCGACACACACACACACACACACACACACACACACACACACACACCCCAAGCCCCTTCCCACCTGGGCTATTTGACTCTGACTACCTTGCCCCTCTGCAGGGTGCAGGGCTCTCTCCAGTGAGATGTCCTTGATGTCCTTCTGTGAAGAAGGTTGCCTAGTGCTTGCCCTGACTTCCAGGCTGTGCCTTTCTGTTTTGTTTTGTTTTTAAACATTTATTTATTGTGTATACAATATTCTGTCTGTGTGTATGCCTGCAGGCCAGAAGAGGGCACCAGACCTCATTACAGAGAGTTGTGAGCCACCATGCGGTTGCTGGGAATTGAACTCAGGACCTTTGGAAGAGCAGGCAATGCTCTTAACCTCTGAGCCATCTCTCCAGCTCGCCTTTTTGTTTCTTGTAGTCATGGGGCTCTTTCCTCTCCAGCCTCCAGCTCTTCCTCCGGCTACTTGCTGAGTTTACGTCGATATGATTCAGTAGCCATCGCTAGTTGGCTACAGGTTTTACAGGAGCTCTGTTGGTCAGTTATACCCAGATTGTGGGGTCCTTCCAAAACCACCACGGAGTCCACACTCGTATTCAGCAAAGGCCTTTACTCACGCTTGAGCCTGGACCTTTCGTCCGTCCAACATAGCGGTAAGGTCAGAGAGCTCCTAGCACAGCTGAGGTGGAGTTTTTCTCTCAGCAGAGGTTGGGGTGAGGGGACTTCTAAGGTTCAGGACCCCTGATTGACATTGACTGATATTTGTCTATGGGATGGGTGTGTGCTGTGCTTAGGGACGTCAGGTGAATCTATCCATAATGGTTGGAATGTTAGGTATTTTCCCTTGGATGGTCTGGTCATGGGTGGTGCCTGGGTGATCTCCATTGAACCTGTAGGGCTGGGTCCTACAGTCATCAAAAAGTTAGGGGGTCTTGGAGTGTGTAGGTCAGTGATGGGATGTATGCTTAAGATGTATGTATAAGATCCTGGGTTTAATTCCTAAACACCAAGGAAGGAAGGGGGAGGGAGAAAGAAGGGAAGGAAATAAAAATTAAAGAAATATTATAGTCTTTTTTGGTCTTCTCCTACGTTCAGTACAGAACACTTTGCCTGAACTTGATAGGACTTGCTTGATGTTTGGCTGCCTAGGACTAGTGGCCAGCAGCCCACAGCACCCCTCTTCCTGTTTCTCTGGCTCCTCTTCCACCCTCCACTCCTCTCTACCTACTCTTTCAGGGGACACTGACTCTACACATCAATTGCTCCCACCTGAAATATAAAACTCGACTCTCAAATTTAATGTTTTAACACAGATTGTTCTTTCCCCTGAAGGGTCAACCCTAAAGTTTGCAATGATCTTTGGGTGGTTTTGTCCAAAGACATACATCATAGCACCTGTGCCGGCTAGCTTTTGTCAGCTCAACAGAAATTAGTAGGAAGGGGGAACCTCCATTGAGGAATCGGCTCCATCAGATTGGCCTGTGAGTTTATCAGTGGGGCATTTTCTTGATTAATGTTTGAGTTAGGGCAGCCCAGCCCACTGTGGGCAGTACCACAAAGCATGGGCCTCTACTTCAGGTTCTACCTCCAGGTCCCTACCTTGAGTTCCCACCCCGACTTCCCTTAGAGATGGAGTGTGATGAGGAGGTGTAAGCCAAATAAACCCTTCAATCAGTGTTTATCACAGCATCAGAAATCAGAGGAAGATCACACACACACACACACACAGAGAGAGAGAGAGAGAGAGAGAGAGAGACACGCGAGCGAGCACACACACACACAGAGTAAAGTTACAAAGACCAACTTCTTTTTGTTGTTGGTTTGTGTGTGTGTGTGTGTGTGTTTTTGGGTTTTTTTTTTTTGTTTTTTTTTTTTTTGGTGCTTGTTTCTAAACAGGATGTCTGTTGCTCCAACCCTCCTGGAATTCACTATTTAGACCAGGCTGGCCTTAAACTCACAGAGATCTGCCTGCCTCTGCCTCAACCTCCCAAATGCTGAGATGAAGGCCTGGACCCAGCAAAAGCAAGTTCTGAGTGGCCAGATAATGGTTAAATTGTCCGGTGACCCTCCCTGGATAGGGGCCAGAATCCTGCTTCCTCTTACTTGCCCGTGGGCGACTATCCTAGCCTCGCTTCTGCCTTTTGGCTCTGGTCTGGCCCTGACTTGCTCATTCCCCAGCCTGCCCTTCTCCAGTTTCTATTGACACAGCAGCAAAGCTGCCCTCACTTCCTTCTCTCCTTAGGACTTCGTAGGAGGAAGCAGTGTGAGGGCTTCAGAGACAGCAGGAAGTTCAGGAGAACTTCAGTTCAGTGAAGTTCAGTGAGCCCCGGGTCACTTGGGTTTGCTTGTTTTGTTTTTGTCCTTTTTGGTGCTGGGGATCTACATGGGGCCTTTCACATGCCATGAAAGACCAGAGCTTTACCACTGAGCTCACCCCAGACCAAGCCCAGTTCTTTTCTTTCTATATCCTGTGGGTACCAGTGTTACATCCCTAGGACCCGATGTTAGTCAGTTGGAAACTGTAGTGTGCGTACTAGAACCCGGGTCCTCTGGAAGAGCAGCCAGTGATTTTAACCACCGAGCCATCTCTCCAGCCCCCATCCCAGTTCTGAATTACTCGAGGATGGGTCACCCCATGGCAGAACCTGATTTGCTTTCACCTTCTCTCTTTGGCCAGCTTAGGGGGGATACTCTGAAGAGACCTCAGTTTACCTTCTGTGATATTTCAACAACTTTGAAGTTTAGTGATTTGTTTTTTTTTTTTGGGAGGGGGGGGTTGGTGTTTTAAATACTAAATTGTTGTTTACAGGGTGAGTTCCAGGGCAGCTGGGGTGGTTACAAAATAATAATAAATAAATAGATAGATAGGTAAAAATAAATACCAAAATGTGGATAAAGAAATTATGCTTTTCAAAGATTCCAAATAATTGACTTAGAAGGCTCTATGGAGCTTAGCCTCACATTGGTCAAGGCCTGAGTTCAAGCCCTTGTACAGTGAAAACACAACAAAATGCTTGTTTAAACCACACTAGTCCAGTTCTCATTTTCCCCTGTGCTGTTGTAATATAAGCCATAGATCAGGACCAGGGAGACAGCTCAGAAGGTAGCCGCACCTGCCGCCACACCACACCCAAGGACCTGAGTTCAATTTCCTAAAGGAGGCGGAGAGGAGAGAACTCTTTCTAGTTGTCCTCTGACCCCTGCTCTGTACGCTTGCCAAGGGACACACACTTGACACACAAAATACATGTTAAGTTTTCAAAAGTCTTTTTTTGAATCCCAAATACGATTAAGATCCCAGAACCCAAAGTTATGAGGGCCTTGAAAGAGAATGAAAATTTGAAGGCAAGTAGCGATGAAAATATCGAGAGA
Organism: Microtus obscurus; assembly: GCA_963919715.1. Taxonomy (NCBI): domain Eukaryota; kingdom Metazoa; phylum Chordata; class Mammalia; order Rodentia; family Cricetidae; genus Microtus; species Microtus obscurus. The sequence continues at coordinate 5,151,383 of CAWTZC010000768.1, forward strand.
AAGAAGGATGCAGGGAGGATGTAGAGTTCGAGGTCAGCTAGGACGATACAGTGAAACTTTGTCTCAAAACAGAGATGATAGCTGATAGGTAGGGAGGGGGGGAGAGGGAGGGAGGGACGGAGGGAGGGAGGGAGGGACGGAGGGAGGGAGGGAGGGAGGGAGGGAGGGAGGGAGGGAGGGAGGGAGGGAGGGAGGGAGAGGATAGATGATTGCTAGACAGACTGACTGACTGTATTGATTAGGAGTTTTGTTTAGCCCACTGCCAGTCTGTGGAAGTAGGCTGACTTAAATAGCAGTCTTCCTGGTATAGATTTCCCCAGAACGGACGGCTTTTCACGTCCAGCTTCCGGACAGCAAGCATTAAGTGACAAGCCCTCCTCCACATCCCTGCAAATGAACCTGAGCCGGGTCATCGTCTGGCCCAGTCCCCTGCAAGCGCACGCAGGGTTGCGGTGGCTGCACATAGTAGGAACCAGAGGACAGTCTGGGGGAAGTCGGGCGGTTGTATGAGCACCCAGGGGGCAGGAGCAGAAACAGGAAGACCGGGATTACAGTCGGCTTTATAACTCTTTTGAAGTCGCCGGACCCAGCTCGGGAAGCCTGCAGGCTGCGAGCGCGCTGATCAAAGGTCCCTCTGCGGGCTCAAATTAACACGGAACTGGCGAGCCGCGCTGCACCTGCCCGCGAAGAGCAGCGTGGCCGCAAATCAGCTCTTGTCCCGAGGTGAGCCTTTCCGAAAGCTCGCCCAGGCTGACGGTTCGGGTACTGTCCGGGTTGAAGGGGAAAGGCGTGCTCTCTTTTTCTTGCATGGAGGTATTTGCTTATTTTTAAAGACGGTCTATATATCACTAGAGACCCCTGGCTCTCATTAATGGACATCCCACTTTCAAAGGCGAATAGAAGCGTTGGGGTTGAGAGAGAGAGGGATGGAGTGGCGTTATCAGAAACTCGCGCCGCCCTTTAATGCACCGTTGTCCCCGCATCTCAATTAAAAGCGATGGTATTAATAGAGAGAAAAAATGAGAAGAATTAAAGGGTCAAAACAAAAACAGAAACTTACTGGGGAAAAAAAAGGTTGTAGGCTCAGAGAAAAGAAAAAGTATTGAGCAGTTGGGCGAGTGTTGTTACTTACATCGGGAAGCTGCAGCGAGCACAGCGAAGGAGTTCTTTATGCCAGACTCTTTGCAGTTCAGGAGACTTAGCAAACCCAGAGGATGTGTCAGTGCCTCCGGAGAGTCACCCCAAGAAACAGATGCGGATGTGATCAAAAGGAAATGGAGTGGGGAGGAGAGGCGGTAATTTGGCAGACAAAAAAAAAAAAAAGTATTTAGAAAAAAAATTTGTAAACAATGTTTTGATCATTTTGGAGTGGCAACTCCAAAATCTTTAAGAGTGTAGGGTTTTTTTCCAGGTCGTTTGATTCTGGCACAGTGCACCCAGCGTGAATCTGCAGAATCCGCTGCAAAATTACTGCCAGCTACCGCAGAGAAGCTGAACTCTAGGTAATTGGCTTCCTCCCCCTTTACAGTAGTAACACCTCCCACTAAATCGTGACGTTTAAAGGACCGGTACATAAGGTGCTCAATAAAATGCAATAATGCCATAAATGGCAATATAAGGTGTTCAATAAATATTATACTATTGCTTTTAACTTCATCTGACTTTGTTTCTATGTTTAATGTATGTAGTGTTGGGAATTGAACCTTGGACCTCTGCAAGCACGGAATCACTGAGCCCCAGCCCCACCAGCTCTTTCTCTGACATTTCACTGCTATCCTGGATTTACAGAAGATACTAGAAAAATTCTACAGTTAAAAGTTATTTTGAAGTATTTAAAGGCTTTACAAAAATTGTGAAGAAAAAAATTGTATTTTTCTGTGGCATCTTCATCTATGATATAAATTGTGAAATGATTGGATTGGACTAATAACATATCAAGATTGTTCATTAGAAAATTTTAAATAAATTATGCTCTGGACTGTGTGGTTTGCTGTGCGCCTGGCCTTGGGGATAAAACACTGACTGTATAATACTTACCTCCTTGACTTATAATGATATTACAACCAGATGAATCTGCCATAAATTGAAAATATTCTAATTCCAAAAGGGATTTAAAACACTTATCTAGTTTAGAGATTTATTTTTATTTTATATGTATGAGTGTTTTGCCAGCAAGTAGGTGTCTGGTCCCCTTTCAACTGGAGTTGATGCTGGGATGGAACCCAGGTCAGCCCTCTTTCCCACTGAGCCGCCTTCTCTTCAGTCCCCACTCACCTAGTTTTATCTGGTCTGTCTATTTTGTTCTTTTGTGGTGTTTTGTTTGTGCTTACTGGGGATAGAAGTCAAGGCCCTTCAAACTGAAATGTATCTCCAGTACCTTTTGCCCCAAGCCTACACTATACTGTGATGAACATCTTGTGTAATGTACCCGAGTACCTGTATCCCAAACCAAAAGGCCACAGAGCTGCATTCCAAGGTCGGTTTTCTAAGTGAGAGTTGTGACTCACTGTGACAGCTCCGCGTGACAGTGTCCTCACCAGCCTGGGCAGCCGTGAGGATCAGAAGGATGAGTCTACTGCTTTCACACCATTGATAGGTCAAAAAACTGTAACCATCACAAATTGGCTGCCATCTTTAAGTAGTAACCCTCGGGGTGTATGCATTCCGAGACACCTGCTGGATACGCAAAGTCACCACCAGTCCTGAATCCTCTCATATACAATTTTTTTCCATATTATGTGTGCACAAGTATCATCTTATGTCTCAACAAGTATTTGTCATGTGCCGTGTGCAGTTTGAGGTTGAGAGCCAGAATTAGCCTGAGCTTCTGTTTCCTTCCTCATGATGTCACAGGTACAGTTGAGCTCCCTTAGATCTGACCAACTACAGGATGTGATTTTTTTTTTTACTAACCTTACTGGGAACTTTCACTTCTTTACTTACGGGAAGATCTTTGTAAACTCTCTCTGGCGTATGCTAATTGCCACCATGGCTCACTACTCTCGCATTTTTGCATTGTGAACACTAGCTCTGGGTGCCCTAAGTCCATTCAGTAATTAATATGGCTACCATGTGATTGACCAGCAGGCAGTAGAGCCCTGTGTAGAATGGGGGTGAGTCACGGGGTAAGACTGTATGAGATTTTGTCATGCTACTTAGAACAGCGTGGAATTTTAAACATGAGTTGCCTCAGTCCTTATGAGTAACTGACACCCTAAGAAAGGTAGATAAAGGTGAACAATAGTTTATATTGGCTTTTCACAGAAGCGTTCCAATAAATTTCAAACCAAAATTCATTAGAAAGAACTTAAGGCAATAAAATATTATTAGACCAGGTGACAAGAGATAAACAAGACCAGAATAGCAACTATCTTTGTTTTATTTCAATTTATTGATTTCACATTAAAATTTATATGAGAATTCATACCTTTAAGATATAGATCCTATATATTATTGCATATATGTATATGCAGTAATTTCAGATAAGAGCAGAATTTGCCCCAATATCATAAATTAGAATGATCTTATCAAATGTCAACATATTCAAGTTTCCGTAATTTTATTTACAAAGATAATAGCCAGCCAGCGCCATGACTCAGCGAGTAAAGGGTCTCCTCATCAAGTCCTATGACCTAGGTACCATTAGAAAGAGAGAAGTGACTTCCACAACTTGTCCTCTGATCCCCATATGTGTGGGGTGGCCCACACAGGCCACATGACATAAAAAAAAAAAAAATAACACGAAGTGACGTGAAGTGGAGCTTGAAATTTTTTTCTAAGGTCGTGTTCCCTAGAGTAACAACTGTCTTCCGAAATCTCCCCATGGTTTCCTTTGACTTACCTGCAAGTGCTGTTTGCTAACCGACTGCCTACAGCAGTCTCCTTTTAAGGCCAAGGAAATTTCCATCATGGGGTCTGAGTCATACACCAGTCACCCACGCGCAACCTCCAGGGTTGCACGGGCTATTGCCGTCTATCAAACACTTCATTCAGAAATCCGGTTTCCCTGACATTTGTTAAATCTCTGTGACACTTGCTGCTCTTCCTCATCGATTTATCGTGCTTCCCTTGATTGTTGGTGGTGCTGCTGTGACCGCTGGCTAAGCTACCACCTTTGCTTCACCTGCCACGCTGCTGAGCATGGTTCAACCTCCGAAGCACGAGTCCAGCCCACAGGGCAGTCTGTTGTGAACCAGGTCAGGATATGGAGAGGCCAAGACTCGACACACTTTCCTGCCAATGAGCTTAGTAAGATCTAACACTCTGATCTCTACATATTATTTTTTGTTCTCTGGCCACGCTTCAGAGATACATTATTCATTTAGGGGTCAGGGATAGATAAAAATCCGGAAGTGATTTCAGGGCAAATAGGGGCCAGGCTTCTTCAACCAAGTGAAGCCTGTCTTCTGAGTCCAGCGTCAAATATCAAATTTAGATTGAAATTTTAACTGAAAAACAGGCCAGGCATTGGTGGCACACATATTTAATCCCAGTCCTCGGGATGCAGAAGCAGGAAGATTTCTTAAGTTTGAGGCTAGCCTGTTCTACAGAATGAGTTCCAGCAAGGGAAATCCTGTCTCAAAAAAAAAAAAAAAAAAAAAAAAAGATAGAAGAAAAAATAAAAGGAAGAAAAAAGAAAAAGAAAAGAAAAACACTGATCTGGGTAGCAAAATAACTCTATATCAAATTTATATCAAATCACATTTTTTTTTCAAAAATTGTAAAGAAAAACACTGATCTGGGTAGCAAAATAACTCTATATCAAATTTCTATCAAATTACATTTTTTTTCAAAAATTGTCTATTGTCTGAAGTACACTTTTAAAAATAGCTTGGAAAGAGAATGGCCAGCCTTTTTTTTCTTTTTGGAGTTTTTTTGAGACAGGGTTTCTCGGTAGCTATGGAGCCTGTCCTGGAATTAAAGGCATGCTGGGATTAAAGGCACGCACCACCACTGCCTGGCAACCTTTTTTTTTCCTTTGGAGACAGTTTTTCATTGCGTATCCCTGCCCTGGACAGTCTGGAACTCACCACATAACTGGGCAGGCCTCGAATTCACAGATTGCTTCTCCCTCCCTGCAGAGCGCTGGCTGCGGTTGAAGGCATGGGCCACTAAGCCAGACCCAAGAGTACAGACAACTACTAAGAAGAGAAACTCAAAAAAATAAAAAAAAAAAAATAAGAGAGAAAGAGAGAGGAGAGAGAGAGAGAGAGAAGAAAGAGAGAGGAGAGGAGGGGAGAGGGGAGAGAGAGAGAGAGGAGAGAGAGAAACAGGGTTTGGGGCCTTAGCTCGGTAGAACAGTGCAGAACCAGCGCAGGCTCTGGGTTTGGTGCTGAGTGCAGGGTGAGCCTGCCTTCTCTGCTCCAAGCCAACCTAGGCTACATGTGACAGTGTCTCAAGAAACTGAGGGAAATTTAAGAATTAAGCAGGGCAGAGTTCCCAGACGAGCTATAAAATATAATAAATAGGTTTTTTTAATATGTAAATAAATAAAAAAGTTCCCAGCCCCTGGCCAAAATAGTTTTGAAAATTTTCAAGGTGATTCTAATATTCAAATAAGTGACTTAGGTAGCTGGGAGTGGTGACCCAGTACTCGGAGGCAGAGACAGGTGGGTCTCTGTGAGTGTGAAGTCAGCCTGGTCTGCAGCGGGAATTTCAAGATGGCCAGGGCTACACAGAAGAACCGTTTTGGAACACCAACATCTCCCCCAACACATAAAAAAAGTGATGTACAAGGGCTGAAGAAACAGCTCAGTCAAGAGAGCGTCCTGAGCACAGTTCCCTGCATCCATGTGATGTCTTACTACTGCCGTCTGTAGCTCCAGTTCTAGGGGATCCAACACCCTCTTCTGAAATCCTGGGACTCCAGGCATACAGGCAAAACACTTATAGGCATAAAATAAATCTTTACAAAAATATAAACTGGGCGTGGTTGTGGACAACTCATAATGAGGCTGAGACAGGAGAATTTGTCTAAGCAGGTCTGAGATATTTAACTCCTTCCTCTCCTGCTGATTTTGAGTTTAAAGGGACAGTAACATTCTAATGTTCAGCATGGGGAAGTCTTTTCTAGACCAACAGCATTCGAGGTTAACAACTACAAACTAGAAACAAATATTTAACAAAGAGCTGGTGGCACAAACCTGCATAATCCTAGCGTCGGACCAGGGAGCTGAGTTTAAGGATAGTGGGTCGGGAGACCAGCTTGAACTATTTTATATATAAAATCCCCCTCCTCAAAATAATTGAGCAAAGGGTGAGCAAAAGCCGGTAAAAACTGGAAGACTGTCTCAATTAAGAGGAGGTAATTTAAAGATGGACTCGTGATGTAAGCCCCGTTCTTCACACACCTAGCAAAAGCTGAATACTGACTGCATCCTTCTTGGTTTAAAATCTCTCAGAAAAGCTGGGTGGTGGTGGCACACGCCTTTAATCCCAGCACTCGGGAGGCAGAGGCAGGCAGATCTCTGTGAGTTCGAGACCAGCCTGGTCTACAGAGCTAGTTCCAGGACAGGCTCCAAAGCCACAGAGAAACCCTATCTCGAAAAACCAAAAAATATAAAATAAAATAAAACAAAACCACAGAGAAACCCTGTCTCGAAAAACAACAACAACAACAAAAAAAAGTCTCGGAAAGACGCTGGAGTAGTGGCTCGGGGGTTGCTCTCCAGAGGACCAAGCTTCATCCAGAGCCTACACACATGCAGGCAAAACACTCAGGGTTAGAAAGTGAGTGAATTTTAAAATGTAGTTTTTAAAGATGTCACGGAAAGGTCTGGGGGTGCAGAAGAGTTGTGAAGGTTTTGCAGTTCCAGGGGCAAGTCTCAGCCTGTGCAGAAGAGAGCACTGCTCTGGGCCACTATGGACAGTGAAAGAGCAGGTTCAGACCTCAGCACCGGCAGTGTGTGCCGTTTATTTAGTCCAAACATTAACTCTTCACAGGAGTGCCATGGAACTGAGTCTACTTGTGTCCCGTCCACAATGTCCAGGATACAGTTAAAAAAAAATTACTGGCCCCCAGAGCTGACCCCTACTGAAGCAAAAGGCTGCCAACGGAGACTTTGTCTATTATGACACATTACAGCTGGCAGACTCGTGCTTCAAGGCTGTGAGAATGAACAGCCTGTGAGGGACTGGGGATAGAGCTCGTGCCATGCAAGTGTGAGCGCAGAAGCTCAGAACCCTGTACCCACCGTGAAAGCTAGGTGGGCATGGCGGCTCACTTGTAATCCAAGCACTCGGGCCCATGAGCCTCAGGGTAAGGGTTCAGGAAGAAACCCTGCTCAGTTAATAAAATATAAAGGGATTGAGAACAATTAATGTCAATCAATTAATGAAGATTGATGTCAATCTCTGACCTACATATACGTCACAAATAGAAAGTAAAAGATAAAGAAATTGCTTACACATAAATAATAAATAAGCCAATGGCCACAGTAGAATAGAAATGACTTTTCAAAAATAAGACTAAGGCACGGTGTGATGGTGTGTGCCTTTAATACCAGCACTCGGGAAACAAGCAGGAAGATCACTTCAGGTTCCAGGCCAGCCTGATCTACAAGGTGAGACCTTGTCTCAAAACAAAGAATCGGATGGTAGTCTGGGGTGTAGCTCAGTGGTAAGGTATCCGCAGAGAGAGCATGGATGAGCCATGGGTTCTATCTCCAGCGAATGGGAATCTATATGTAAATAAAAAAGACCTGAGATAGACCCAAGAGCAGGCTGAAGATGGAGAATAAGCTGAATTTGAAATATAGTGGATATATAAATTTTTTAAAATATTTATTTATTTATTATGTATACAATATTCTGTCTGTGTGTATGCCTGCAGGCCAGAAGAGGGCACCAGACCCCATTACAGATGGTTGTGAGCCACCATGTGGTTGCTAGGAATTGAACTCAGGACCTTTGAAAGAGCAGGCAATGTTCTTAACCTCTGAGCCATCTCTCCAACCCCTGGATATATAAATCTCATAAACATGTTAGGCAATCTCGGGTGATCTAATATAAGTTTATTGGCATTTTCGAAGAGAATAAAATAGAAAATGTATTTTAAAAACAAATGACCAGCCAAGGCTATAGAGAAGCCCTGTCTTGAAAAACAAAATAGAAAACGAAAAACAAACAAACCTAATGGACAAAACTTCCCTAATTTTACTTATACATTCAAGATGTTCAATGAACTCCAAGACAATACAAAGCAAAGCAAGCAACAAAACCGAATGAAAACAGAAGAAAACCCCAGCTAATCACATTGAGGCTCAACTACTGCAATTCCAGAACAATGCAGCTAAGGAAATACACCCCATTGCGGAAGACAAAAGAAATGGCAACAGGTGTCTCCTCCAGAAGAATGGGGAGAGAGGCGTCTGTGCCTTATCCACGCCAAGGGAAGACAAGTACCAACCTAAAACTCTCCATCAGGGAAAGCATCCTGCCAAGACAAATGTGAAATGAAGTTCAATAAAAAAAAAAAAAATATCCTCTCCAGGGAAGCCTGAGCCCTGAACTAAGGTTACCCAGGCTTGGGTTCCCACTGGACCATTTCACACTACACTCCTGTAGGAGCTTCCCCCAGCCTAGGAGGACACTAGCTGTCACTGAATCTTCAGGAAAGAATGGAAGGCTCTGGAAAGGCTAAACCAGTATTATTATATATTTTTTTGTTTCCCCACAAAGCTTATGTTTTAAGAGAAGGTCTCACTATGGAGCCCTGGCAGGCTTGGAACTCACGTTGATCATCCTGCCTCTGCCTCCCTAGTGCCAGGACTAAAGGCGTAGTCTACCAAGCCAGGCCAAGCTCAAGGTCTGTTTCTTAAGCCAAACTTCTATCTGTATTGTTGAGTTTGCTATATACAGATCCATGTTTATTGTGACAGACACAAAAAAGAAAATCAGGAGATTAGGTGAACAGACCTTACTAGAGACTTCAATAAACTAAAGATGAACGTTGTAATCTCTGCAATAGCCACACAAAATTAGCAGTACAGCTAGGTGCAGTGGTGAATGCCTTTGATTCCAGAACTTGGGAGGTAGACACAGATGGATGTCTATTAAGCTCAAAGTCAACCTGGTCTACTTAGTGAGACTGTCTCTAAAAATACAACAAATAAACAGTATAGTTCATGACTCAAACAAACTAAAGACAAAATACTAGATAATACTAATTAAACCAAAAATAAGGTAAAAATGGAACAATACAAAGGAGGGAAAAACAAGACAGACACAGACTATCAACAGATCAACAGATAGCTGGCCATGGTGCTGGAAATACATTCGGTGTAAAAAGACTAAGGCAGACCAGAAAGACCCAATTATATACACCCTATGAGATAGCAAACACCAAAACCAAACCAAACAAAGCGACCCTGGATTGCTCCAACCTTATGATTCTCCTGTTTCGAGGCTGGATTACAGATGTGACATCATGCCCAGCTGATATACAAGCTTTTGAGTTACACGTTTTCACACAATGGCTTATATTCACTCTACATCAGCGATTGTAGGGTCTATAGAGTGCAAATGAGGAAAACCGCATAAAACGTGGGCTTCGGGTCTCGTTGACCCTTAACCTTGCCATTTTTTGGCCTGGTCTTGTGTACTCTAGTCCTGAGCTACCTCCCTCCACAGCTTTAGTTTTGGGATTCTTTTTGATGTCTCTTAATGTGAGTAACACCATAACATGAATAGGCGGTTGGATTTAAAGCAAAGTTAGTGACCTTTGTTCCAGCTCTGACGTAAGCACAATTCTTTAACCACCTTCAGTTCGTTCGTACTATGGCCAGGCAGCCATCTAACAGAACCCCACTGGCTGGAAGACTTTTTCTTCATTTTGTTATACTTCTAGGCTGGCAATTGTCAAGTTTTTCTGTTTCACTTACAGAGAAACCTTTTAGTGCATCGTTTTCTATAGCAGCCACGTTCACACTTAGGTAAACTTCACTGTGTGAGAATTCGCTCCTGTTTGAAACCACCACAGAGAAGCCTGTGATGCACCCTCAGACTTTGGACAGTTCAGGCCGTGGGACAGCGGACAGGGCTTTAGCAACAAAGGAAGTTCACACTAAGCATGACTTTGTCAGAACAGTTTTGTGGTATGTGACAACCGAAGGGAGCATGACCAACTCCCCTCTGACCAGCCAGGCTTTGTAAGTGTAAGGAATTTCCTGTCCCAACAAACTCCACTTGTACATGGCACCAGTTTTTCAAACTTATGACCCTGGAAAGCTTCCTAAACTCAGAGTATCATCGGAGCCAGCACTTTCCCGGTCATGCCGTCATCCTGGGATACGCTTTAAAAGCATGTCAAAGGTGACTGCTCCACAAATGAGTGCTACGGTCAGATGCAAAAGCCTGTACCACCTGTACCACCAGAATTAATACTAGAAAGACATGAAAATTGCTTGTACTGTTTACTTGTGAAAAATTAAGCCTTTCATTTAACATGGGCCTGTCTGAAAGCTGCAGCAGCTCACTACTGATGTATGTAGTGATATCTAATACTTAAATGCTGGTACCTCGGTACAATTTGCCAATCTACGCAAAGACTGAGGGGCCAGCTCCGCCTCCAATCAAGAGTAAATATCACACATCCTGTTTATTCATACTGGTTTGTTGTCCACGGCTCTTCAGAGCAGTGACACACACCTCGAAGTCACACTCCTCCCTGCCCCCCACTTCCTGCTCGTGGGTGTACTGTATTCCTGCTGGGCTCTAAATGCTTCCTTCAAGAAAGTACTCCTCATGGCAATAACTTTTAAAGAAAATACTTTATTACATCATGAAAAGATATCCAACAACTAGATTCATACTTGCCTGAATCTTAAAAAAAAACTGAAAATGTATTCATTAGACTGTCTGTGGGTATTCTGTTCCACATGGAAATAGAAAGACGCTACGGCTTCTAAGTATTGCACAGTCTGGAAAAAAAACATCAAAAAAAAAAAAAAAGGAGTGGGGAGAAGATCACATGATATTGGGAACATCTCACATTATGAAAAATCTACCAAGAAACATTTTTAAAAGAAAACCCTCGGTTTCTACAGTAGCTTTAGTTTGTAGTTCTTGGAATGAATGGCTGCATTCCATTGAAGACATCTTAGTAACAGGAAGCTTCGTTTGAGCAATCCCATGTGCAAATATTCATAGAAAAATATATAAAATAATGCAAATCTTGCCATCACTCTGACAGTCAGGACCGTATTGTGGAGAACTGTTTCGGATGAAGAAGGGTTAAGCTGTGAGTTTGGCCTGCAACTCCATCTCTGCCGCTCGTTTGAGTGCAACATCCACTAGGAGCTGGAATCCGCTAAAGTCCTGGTTGAGGTCCGGCGGAGTAGGGGGAGGAGTGTTGAAAAGGCCGCTCTGAGGGTTTGGACTCGGTCCAGATTTGCAAGTGTCCTCAGGGTACACGAGAGAGGTGTCTGTGAAGCTGCTGGCTGTTATTTGCTGAACGTCTGTGCTCTGTCCCACACCAACCGGCTGGCAGAGAGAGAAAGGCCCATCTTTCAGTGCAGTCACGGTGGTATGGCAGATCACTGACGGGCGAGCCAAAATGGACCCCGGAGAGGAAGGCTTGGGAGACACTGGCCTCCCTAGGGTTGGGTTGGGTCCAGCTGTGCAGGAATGAAACGGGCTCTCGTCTAGAGCCGGCAGGAAGTTTTTGATACCCATGGTAGCTTCCACAGAACTAGCTTCTGAAATCTTGGCCCCACGGCGGGAAATTGTGAACTGATTTGGATCTTTGCCATCCTTTCTCAGCATGTCAGGGAGGAGCCTGCGGCGGGCGTTGATGAACCAGTTACAGACCTGAAATCACAGGGATCTGCTTCAACACTTTCTCTGTGCACTCGACAAACAGGTTCTGAAAACATCCTATGTAGGGTGCCTAACTGACCTCTCTCTCTCTCTCTCTCTCTCTCTCTCTCTCTCTCTCTCTCTCTCTCTCTAAGTTAAAGGAGGCATAAAAGGGCTTATCTGGGACTAAGGAGGTAGTTCAAACGATGGTAGAACATTTGCCTAGCAGGTGAGTAACCCAACAACAGCCATGAGGGACTTACAAGTTATTGCAAGGCATTCAAACTGAGTCAGCCTGCCCTGAGGACAAATTTGCTATGGTCGTGGCATCATCCACAAACCCTTTCAGGAGCAAGGGAGAGGCATAAGATCTCAAATACCTGAAAATAACTTTAAGGAAGGTTCACCTTTAAGTCTGCTTCAACCTACCACCTACTGCCCTAGCATTTAAGTTAATCAACTACAGGAAAGCTTTTCCTGTATAAAAGAGGCCACACCCCCAGTAACTGATTTCTCTCCGTTCAAATGACTGTGTCAACAGACATAACACGAATTACCTCACTGAGGTCTGTCCTTGTTTAAATATCAAACCAGTTTCCTGGGCAATAGAGTAAGGTTTAACCTCCTTTTCAGTACACATTGCATAGGCTCTTTCAGGCACTGAAGGAAATGCTTCCTGACCGACGAATGCCAAGTGTTTCTGTCCTCTATAAATAGCCAATTATTAGCTTTTCACACTATGAAGTTTGAAATGGAAAGGTTCTGTGTCTCGCTTTCTCTAGATGAGGGGAGAGCTTAATGAAATGACACACGGGAATGCTAGAAAGTCTCAAATGGTAAATAAAACAAGCGTATGCACACATTAGGGGGAGGCTTGGTGGTAGAAGCCCAGCAGTGCAGGGGTGAAGTCCTGGCGCTAACCTTTAGCTTTTCCCCTTACCTGCAGTGTGGACAGGTGTGTTTGCTGGGAGAGCAGGGCTTTCTCTTGCTCGGAGGGATACGCGTTGTATCTGTGTTCATACAGCCAGTCCCGCAGGATCTGAACAGACTCCTTGGGTAGGTTGCCTCTCCTCCTTCTCTTGCCAGAGGCCGCTGAAGAGGACAGATCCAGGGGAATATCCATGCTGTCTTCATCCTCAGTCTCACTGCCAGAAGCCGCAACAAGGCCTGCGAGAGGACAAGGCCGCGTCACTATCACCAGCAGAGCTACCACCTCAGAACTCACTTACTTACTCCATCCCCTGTCCTTGTGAAGTTTTCAGTCTGAGCCAGGGTCTCCATAGAAAGGCCTGGAGTAGCAGTCAGACTACCACTTTCATGGGGCAGGCACTCAACCAACAAAATTCTCAGAGTCTTTCTTGCTATACCCAATTGAGATGAAACTTTTTTTTTCCTAACATGATGCTTAGAAAAGCCAACTTGCACTCAAAGGGAGTAAGAAGTCTTCACACTTGAAATAGGAAGAGGAATGTATCCCACAACCTTGTCTTTAAGGTCGCTGCTACCTAGAGTCACTATTGAAGTACACTTTGATGGTCCCTAAGCTGTCAATTAGATATGAACCTAGAATGCTACCCTGCCCATCAGTTTTTAATTCTTACATGACAAAGGAAATTGAATATGCAACCCACAGAGGAAACCATTTTGGTGACAAATGCTTTAATCCTACCAGAAATGTTAAGAATTCCCAAACCCTACAGAATATTTAAATCACAGTCCAATGAAAATTCAGGCCAGCTTGACTTTTACAGACATTTTAGCGTCATTTTGAACCTTAAGACGTTTAATCTAACAAATGCTAGTAACTGCTTTTAAACCTAAAAGTCAGGCAATGTAAAGTTTATAATATATGAAACTTTCTATTTGAGGAGAAAGTGTGCAAAAATGTATCTTTTCTAAGCTTTGTATAGCTTTTTATCCAATCTTAATTGAGCTCTTTTATTGATCTAGGAAATAAAAACAGAATATTCTTCACAGTGAAACATCAACTCCATAAATTTTAAAGGAATTTATTTTACAACCAGGAGCAGACTGACTTTGTTGACACATTTTTAGCTTTGCCTGCAGGGGGCAGAAGGTGCTAGAAGGCATTCCTACAGGAAAAGCCCAAATCCCCCAGACAAAGTAAAAGCAAGTTCTAACAAAAGAGGCAGATGATTTTGCAAATTCACTGTAGCTTAAGGCTTAACAAACTGCCATAATAAACCACAAGAACCCTCCATTTTTAACTGCCATGCAATTCAAGTGTCCCTTCTTAAAAATGCAATTAATGCTTCGAGAGGGAAAAAAAACTCTAAAGAAAGGACAATTTTTAAAAACGAAAGCACTTTCATTGTACAGAATTTGAGAACATTTAAAAGTCCCATATTGAAATTTGGGTGAAAAACCGTTTTAAAAAAAACCACCTTCGACTATAAATGAGTTCCTGGTTCACATTTGCTTTGATAACCAAAGAAATCTCACTCTTAAACATGTCAGGTTAATTGGGTAACTAACAGCATTTGAATAATGCAATTTGCTTCAACTCCCCCAACTTCAGAAAAGCCAGGCACTCTATTCCCTGCCCTCCTCTTTTTAAATCTAGGAGGGGGCAAGTGTGAAACTCGCTCATTGAGCAGTTAATTCCCAACTGTAAATTGGTAATAACAAAGTGCTTGAAACAAAAAACCCCTAAAGCCTGCCCTTTCATCTGATCACTCGAGTTTGACAAAAAGCATGCATGATCTTTCAGAATAGGTCTAAGGACACAAAGCAGGTTTCAGTTAAGCAACACCAAACTGCCACCCCTGTTCATTTGAGAAAGAAAAAAAAAAAGGTAGGAAGGAAGGAGGGGAAAGGGAGGGGGAGGGAGGAGAAAGAAAGAAAAAGAAAGAAAGAAAGAAAGAAAGAAAGAAAGAAAGAAAGAAAGAAAGAAAGAAAAACCAAGCCTTCTTTACAAACATTTCCAAAGCACGCACAAAGGCTGAAGGAACAGGAAGTTAAGACTTGGTGCCTTGGGCGGGCCAGCTGATGTGTTCAGCGCTGCTAGACCACGTTTGCTACTGTCAGAGCTGTTTTTATTAAAACTCGCTCCCGATTGTGGCTCGACTTGGAAAAACACAGGCTTTTTTCCTCGTTACTCATTTCCTACTGTAACAGAGCTTTTGAAAAGTTTCCCGGTCAGGACCTGTTTCCAATAGTCTCACTTTGCTTACACTTTTTGAAAAAAAAGAAAAAAAATGCGGTTGGGAAGGGAGAGAGGTGGGTGTGGGACAGAATCACAAGCCTCTTACTCTACCCACATACAAGGAAATGTTGTTCAGAAAGCCACAAGATGGCCTGTGGATCCCACGGCGCTAAGAAGCAAATCTTGCTTCTTCACTTTCTTTTTCTGAACCTCTGAAACAAGGTTGGGGGGTGGGAGAGCTTGGGTTTTAAAGATCTAATGGAGACTAGAAATAGAATGTGAGGAAAGATCAAAGGAAAAGTTTAAAGATAAACAAACTTAACAAGTCTCCCCTTTGGACAAGTAACTCGGATGGAACTTCACACCCAAGTCACTAAATCCACAGCGCAGCACGGCCCTAAACTGATTCAACGGGGCTTGGAGACCCCGTGAGGACACTTGGGGGTTTCCTAGTCGAGCCTTCTCCCAGCCGGTTCCGAAGCCATTTTGGGAGCTCTTTCGGGCTGTCTCGGCTTTCTACGAAGGCACTTTATTATCAGATCAGTCTTTGTTCTGAAGTTGAAAGATGTTCAGACTTTCCTAAGACACACAATAGGCAGACAGGTTTAAGCAGTCCCGGCCCAAGGACAGGGAAAGCTTGCCCTCCCCTCCCAGGTAGTCTCCGGCAGGGGGAAGGCAGGGCTGTAGAGGCTCGCAGTAGAGGGAGGAGCCGGAGGAGAGCAAGCAGCTTTTGTTCTTTGGAGTTCTTCAACCCCTACTGTACAAGTTAGCAACCAAGCTGGAACAATGGGGCTCACTGCCTTAGGGTTCTGCCCCCATTCAGACCATGTGTTGGGGAAACCTAAAAAGGGAAAGGAACCCGAGCAACCTCCGCAGTCTCCCCACCATAAGCTCTGAAGCGGCTGCCGCAAAGTTTCCCCTCCAACACGTCACCGCTCATTGTTTCCACGAGTTGGGGATTGACTTGCGGGACCCACGCGCTCTGGGCTGGGGACCTCTGATGTTTTCCCCAGACCTTACATCTAAGGAAGGGGACACCCAAGAAGGAGGAGGCTAGTAGCCGGTCCCCCTCCCCACCCACGGAATCCCGGCTTCGCATTCCGCACTGCACCGAGAACCACTCAAAACCAAAACACCTCATGTAGATGCTACTGGAACAGAACACCTCCCATCAGGTCTACATCTGTCAGTCTCGTCAGAGTGACACGACTCTGCAGAGGATCCCGAAGCCTTCCCCAAAGCTCAGCTCAACTCTTCCAACTCTAAGCGCCCAAGCTCTCGCTATACCGGGATGGAGATGGGCAAGGCGGCCTACTTAACCAAGTACCCGGGGTCTTCATGAGTTCCGTATGTTTCAGGGTCTCCTACGGAACTACATCAGCACAACTCTATAAGGGACAGAGCGGGGAGGAACCCCGGGGTGTCTGTGTACGGGAGGTGGCCACCGAACTGTGTTCCGTAACCGTGTTCCGTTGGAACTGCAGTGGCGGTCTGGGTCTGAAAGAATGTGGAGTAACAAACTCGAGGAAGCTCTTGGGCATGCGCAGCAGCGCCCCCCCCCCCCCCCCCCCCCCCGCGCCAGCTTCCCCAAGCGATTAACTTCTGTTTTGAACCACCCCACATAAATCACAACAGAAAAGCCAACTCTAGTCCACGACTGAACACTCGAGGGACCTCCCAGTCAGGGATTCCAAAGTTAGCTTCAAAAGGGACTTCACAGGCTTTTGACCTTTCGGGTTTTTTTTTTCCCCCTCTCCCCGGTGTATTTTGTTTTTAAACCAGACTGACGGCAAGTTTTAGTTGTAAAGCTTGGTGGAAACAATGACAGTTTCGCTCTCTGCACTTACAACCAAGCCTGCTTGTCACACTTGAACACATCTTGGCTGTATGGTCCTAGTGTTCTAACAGCTCATGCAGTGCTAAATTCATCGTGGGAAAACTTTTAGAAGCTAGTAATCCTAAAAGTCCAGCTTCCCTCGCCCGAGAATGATGTGTGGGTCCTGGATCACATTCTTTTGATAGTGAAAAAAATAAAAATAAAAACCAACCACATCCCTAAAAAAAAAACGGTACCGTGGTCTGGGGGAGTGAGAGCACCCGGAACCGAACTTTTAGACAAAAGGTAAGGTGGCTGGAATGAGTCAACGACCCCCCACAGGGAAAAGCGAGGTGTGAGGGGCCCTTAAACACCCAACCCACACCCCGTCCCAGAAAACAGCACTAGAGACCACGCGGCGGCTGGATCGAGCATGGGGTGTCAGTGAAGACAATGAAACTTGGAGGCGCACAAACAAGGCGCCGAGCGTGTTTCTTGACAACGTGCCAGCAGCGTGGTGAGGCTGTTCCCCACAACAGCCCCTCGTGTTGTGTCTAGAAGGAAAAGAACAGCAACTGCCATTCGAGACACAGCCTCAACAAAGAGATCGGCCACTTCTCCGGCCCGGGTGCCACTGGGCGGAAAAGTCCACCAAGTCAGTGTCCCCCGATCCAGCACGGCCCGCACATGTCCCGCACTGAAGCCCCGGGTGC
This sequence comes from Microtus obscurus, assembly GCA_963919715.1. Lineage (NCBI taxonomy): Eukaryota > Metazoa > Chordata > Mammalia > Rodentia > Cricetidae > Microtus > Microtus obscurus. Next base: position 5,168,874 of record CAWTZC010000768.1, read on the forward strand.
TCACAGCCCGCCGCAACCTTACCCTTTTTGCTTTTCATTCTGGAACTCCCGTCCCAGCGAGAGGTTAAGCTGGGGTTTCTAGGGGCCAGCAGTCGGAGTGGCGGGGGGCGGGCGATGATCCTCCTTTACTGGCGCTCCGGTAACTTACAGAAGAGTATTCCAGCCACTATTGCTACACAAGGTGCTTGGGTCCCAGACGCTGACTCCTGGGTTGGAATTCAAGTGACACTTGGGCTTCCTCCAGCCAGGATCTTCTGGCAGCCAGCCGGGGGCTCTCTCTGGCTCAACTCACTCCCCTCCCTACTCAACTCCTTTGTTTCCCGCTCCACTCCGCGCACCTCGGCGCTGTCAGAGTGAGAGAGCAGAGGGAAGGTACAGGAGGTCCTGCCTCCGCCCCCAGCCGCCCGCCCAGTCCCCCGCCCGCCCAGCCGCTCCTCTGCCCCTCCCCCGCACCTTCCAGCTCAACAGCTCTGATCCGGGGGCCGCGGTCACTGGTCCCTCTCTGGGGTGGCGGAGCCCAGAAACAGGGTCATGCCTGCCTGCCTGAAGCGCTAACGCCGTCCACATCCCTCAGACCTCGGCGGCCACACCGGTTTCTCCTCCGGGGCCTTTCCTCCCGGGGCGAAAAGTGCTTTTAGTTTGCAACAGATGGGGAGAGAGTTAAGGACACCTCCTCCTTCACTCCGTTCCATCCCAGAGAAGAAAAGACACCCCCACCCTTGTTTTTGACAGCTGCCCCAAACTCCACTTGTCCCTGCTCCAGCCGCAAGAGGCAGCGGCTGCTGATTCAAGGGGTGGGGCACCGGAGGAAAAGTATTCCGGACAAGAACCAACTTCTTCCAGTAGGCGCAGCTGCCATTGACACGCGGGCGCGGCGCACCCTTCTCCTCGTGGACTCTTCTTGACAGTGGGAGGTGTGTGTGGAGGTGAAGGGCGCGGGGGTGAGGATGGGGGTGGGGGGGAGGTGAGACACAAACTTAAGCACCCTAGGCGAACGTCTGTTCCCCCAGGCTCTGAGTTCCGGATTGGATTGCAAGACAGTTTCGAAATCTAACACGTTGGGGGATAGACACTTGTCATGCTCACATGGTCTTTAAACGTCTGGGCTTGGGGATGACTGGGGCGCGTGTGTGCCCCGCTACAATCCCCCCCCCCGCCGCCCACCTTTGTAGAAAAGGGTTGACCACGCCGGGGCTGCTTGTCGGTTTCGGTAAACAGTGTCTAACTTTGTGGGCTACAATCCCTACCATAGGATACCCCCTTCACCCTTCAGTATTTCAAACAGAAACTAGCCATTAAGTACACACTCGTTCCTATTGGTTTATTTTGCTTGAGAGGGGAGCTCCAATAGGAGTTCAACTATGAATCCCCTCCACCCCCGCCCCAAATGCAACCCAGATGCTGTTTTGGCTGATTTCAAGATGCGCATGTCCGCACTTCTGGGTCTAGTTTTCACCTATGCCCATTAGTTTTTTTTTTTAAAAAAAAAAGGCAGCAAACCAACTGTCACATGTCACAGAAGACTTTCCCCATTACTTAAAAAAAAAAGAAAAGAAAAAAGAAAAACCCCAAACGTAAATAAACCGAGCTGCGACGTCAGCGCCAGTGTCTGTCTCCAGTTTCGACTCTGTGGCTGTTCTGGTTTTGTGACCTCGGTGGAGATCCGGCGGGAGGAGACGTCCCGGAGAAAACAAGGTTAAAGCCGAATCACACTAAGGCGGCCACAGAATGACCCGCTAGACTTTGGAGTCTGTTTACGATTACGTTGGAAATTAACGCGTGCCCACGCCGCGCCCCCTTCCCAAAGACAACCCCTCAGGGGAGTGCGTTAAAACTCAGAGTTAAGGAAGCTTGGGATACTTTTTCCAAACTGAACCAACTGCGGGAAGCGTCACTGAGAGGCAGGAACCTTAAAGCTACTCTACCCCCACCGCACCCCGCGCGCTCCCCGGTGGTTTGCAGAGTGCACGCGCGGAAATTAAAGCAGAAGGCGGTTGTAGGACCGTGTCCGGGGAGACAGAGAGAACCCACCGGCTGGCAGCCCCCTCTGCAAACTGCCCGGGTCGCAGAGCTTTCCGGGACCTGGCCAGCGATGACTCAGCTGCTGCGCCCGGGTGCGGGACTGAAGTGATGCGGGGAGGTGGCCGCCCGTTTGGAGGGCCGCCTCTGTCTGGTTTTGAAGGGTTGTTTGTGGCTGGGATTGGTGGCTCACATCCGCTGGGGACTCTGGAGAGGAGGGAAGAAAGACGCGAGGAGGAGGAGCTGGACCGCATGAGTGGCAGGAGTCCGGTTCGGACCCGGCGGGGACTGCCTAGTCGCTTTGTTTGCTAACTTGGGACAGTGGCTTCGGGGCCACTCCACGGGACCCGCCTCGGGTCGGCTAAACCCAGCCGCGGCAGCGCGAGGCCGAAACGTTCCTTCCCGGTGGTTACCCGCGCCCACGCGGTGGCTCTCATTATGTACACAAAGGTAGCTTTTCTTTTCCTCCAAGTCAGCCTGGCTCACGAATGTGATCCGCAGGCAGCCGAAATGGAAACCGGGTTTAACGGTTTGAAAACAAACTTTACAGGGCTAAGCGGGACGGGTGGAGAGAAGTAGAAACCTCTTTCAAACGAGCACGGGGGGGGGGGGGGGGCAGAATAAAACTCACCGTGACGCGAAGGCCAGCTGGACCCCGCCAAGGCACACCTTCTGCTCGTGTAAATCATTTCGAGGCCGTTAGGAAGCGGGGAACGCGCTGGCCGGATTCTGAGATCAGCTGGAGCCTTATGGTGCCCCTCCCCCACCCCTGCGGCCGGAGCGGAGCTCGTTAGAAGCTTCGCATTCCTGCAGGACAGTGTGCATCCGCTCTGCACAGCTACAGAAAAGGGAAACGACACCCCCACCCTCACCCCACCCCCCAGCTCGAGCTTGTAACACCAGCAATATATTTTTTTTTTTTTTTTTTATTTTTTTTTTTTTTTTTTTTTTTTATCCGCTGTCTGCACGGCAGAAAAACGAGCTTCAGTTCTGGCTGTGTCACTCTGTGAAAGTCTCGGGGCCTCTTCCGCGTCACTGATTCAATTGACTTTGGGTTAGTAGTTGCTGCCACATGTTATTTAATGGATTTTTAAAAATGCCTTTTCATCGAATTGCTTAAGTACAACCGAGCGGTGGCCCTGTGCTCTCACAGCCTAGCGACAGACGTTTTCCACCACTATTTGTTATTTATTCATCTTCTTTGCCGTTCACACAGTCCCGTTTGGTGCCTTAAGCCAAGCAGAGTTATTAAAAGATAATTTTCCCGGTCTGCAGACCCTGAGCAGGCAGAGATTCAAATGGCACAAACTTGGGAAAGCCGAGAGAAGAGACCGGTAGCAACAAGTTTGTTATTATTGGTACCAGGCCCGTCAAATGATGGAGTTGTTTGGACAATTGCTTGGGTGTGATTGCCATCAGGTGCTGGCCCGGGGTTGGGGACGGCTGACTCACGTGGTCATCGGATCTCTTGCTTGGAGCCCAGCAAGGGCTGATATTTATAAAATGTGTAGGTTGGGCTCCAAACACTGCACAGGGGACCTGCAATCGTCACAGCTCAGATCTGGGCGGGGCTGGGGGAGGGTGGGGGGGCACGCTAGACATTGTCTTTTCAAGGGCCAGCCATCTTGTGAGCTTATCAACATTATCAGGTAATTCTCTTCTTCAGGTGTAGGCAGCTGTCAGGGCTGCTTTTGCTTTTGAGCACTTTCTTGGAAGTCTGTGTGTGTGTGTGCGCGCGCACACACACACACACACACACACACACACACACACACACACACACACACACCACTCATTCTTATTCCACAGTGGAAGTCACTTTTATTTACCTGGGTGATTTGGACTGAAGTTCCCTGAAAAAGCCACACAGTGTGGTTCGTGTGGACTGGTTGCCAGATTAGAATGTCTGGTTGGGGAGAGCTGGGATATGCAGAGCCAAATTGTCCTGATCTATCTCAAGTCCCAGCCACAGTCATTCATCGTCTAACCTGCCTCTTTGGGCTATCAGTTAAAACCCTTAGAAGATAATGACTTAACCGACCGGCAGCTTCCACCAACTCTGTGGCATCCGAGACTTTCCCCGTCCTGCTCTGACTTGCCTCACAAATGGATGTGATTAACAGTTTACATGATAACTTCCGTGGTGGAACGTGTCTCTGGGGTCCACCCAAACTCGGGTTTCCCGGGCCACAATCACTTTCAAATTTGGCTCAGAATAAACTATCTCTTACTGCCTTTGGGAGGAGATCTTGGTTTTCCTCCGATGATGGCCTTTGGCCTCCAGGGGACAGAACAAAGAACCAACTCATTGAGCCCAATCTTAATCTACTTTATTTTCAACAGCTGTTTTTGGGGGGTGGTGGGGGTGAGGCAGGGTTTCTACGTGTAGCCCTGGCTATCCTAGAACTCACTCTGTAGACCAGGCTGGCCTCAAACAGAGATCCGCGTACCTCTGCCTCCCGTGTCCTGGTGACTTTCAACATCCTGTATCTTCGTTGTTCTTCATAGTTTCTGAGACATTTAAATGTTCCCACTAATATCCAATTATTGTATAAATTATATTTTTCTTAAAATCAAGATAACTTGAACAATATATCCAATTATAGCATAGCTAAAAGACATAAAACAAGGTATTGGGCATATGTTGCCTGGCTCTCAAGGAATTCCTGTCTTTCTGGCAGGTCAGAATTTGACCTAAGATCAGAGACACCCAAGATCTCAATGCTGGAAGTTACTAGATTTTCACCCCACCTGTTTTTTGCACGGTTTCTGTTCACTCTTCCGTTTGTGTATATGTGGGGCGGGGGTACACGGGTGTCACATTGGGAAGCGAGAGCTGGTGTCTTCCTCTGCCTCTTTCAGCTTTGGTCCCTTGAGACAGATTCCCTTCCTTGACTCAAAGCCTGAGGGTTCTGCAGTCTGCTCTCTGGATTGACCCAACTCAGGGTCCTGCAACTGTACCTTGCTTTTATGTAGGTGGGAGGATTCGAACTCAACTCTTCATGTTTGCATAGCGAATATTTTTAGCCACTGAGCCATCTCCACGGTCCCTTCTCTCTTCCTTTTATTCTTTAACATTCTGGTAATGGAACTCCTGGCTTCATACATGCTTAGGAAGTACTCTACCACTGTGTTGGTTTTTTTTTTTTTGGTTTGTTGTTTAGATTTATTTATTTTATGAGTGTTTTCCTGATTACATATATATGCATGATGTGTATATCTGGTGCCCATAAGAGGTCAGAAAAGGGTGTTTGATCCCCCAGGAATAGAGTTACGGGTGCTGGGAACTGGACCCCAGTCCTCTGCAAGAGCAACAGATGTTCTAAACTACTGAGTCATCTTTCCAGCCCCTAACACCGGTTTTTTAAAATAAGCCAGCCTGGTGGTGGTGCACGCATTTAATCCCAGAACTCAGGAGGTAGAGACAGGTGGAGCTGTGTGAGTTTGAGGCCAGCCTGGTCTACAAAGCAAGTTTCAGGACAGTCAGGGCTGTTACCCAGAGAAACTCTGTCTTGTAAAAACAAAAAAAAAAATGAAGTAAAAGAATAAGCAAATAAAAGAAGAACAAAATTCAAACCATGTAGAACTATTCGAACTCAGATATAAAAAACCTTTTTATTATTTGTTGCAACATTTGTTGTTCATTGTGTAGACTGGGCTGGCCTTGAACTCACAGAAATCACTGCCTCTTCCTCCTAAGTCAGTGGTTCTCAACCTTCCTAATGCTGTGACCCTTTAATACGGTTCTTCATGTTACGGTGACCCCATACCATACAATTGTTTCACTGCTATTTCATTACTAATTTTGCTGTTGTTATGAATTATAATATAAATATCTGATATGTGACCCCTCTGAAAAGGTCATCAGGCCCCCAAAGGGTCCTGACCCACAGGTTGAAAACCCGTCCTAGGTGCCCGGGATTCAGACCCTCATTCCCATTATAAATGAAAACCTAGCGGAACTGATTTGTCCTGCAGGATGACTTCCTGGACTAACGAGCCAATAGCGATACTCTGAGCTTTGCTTTTTTCCTTCCTTAACAATTATCTTAGTGGTGGGCATGTGATTGTCCTTAAATGGAACTGTTTAATGAGCATAGAGCGTAGGAGTCAGGAGAAAGGGAGTTTGCACTGGGGCACACTGGGGAGAATCAACTTGTCAGGTAGTGGCGAATTACCTGTAGGGGTCTGAGAGGTGAAATCTCACGTATGCTCAGAGTTCCACCAGATATCGCCAAGGTGTCCTCCATGTCCTCCCTCAGCTAAAATCCCACTCTTTCCTACAGCCTTGCTAACCCCAAAGCTGCCGTTTTTCTGTTGGTCTGTCTCTTAGATAAAACTAAGTTACACCATTTTTTTTTTAAGATTTATGTTTTGATTATTTATGTATATGGGGGAGGGCGTGCACACGAGTGCGGGTTCACCTCAGAGGCCAGAAGAAGTGGCATTGTCCCCACTGGAGGTGGATCACCGGCTCCTGTCAGGCCTAGCTTGAGTGTTCAGAACTGAGCTTGACTTCTCTGGAAGAGCAAAGTGCTCTCCCCACTGAAAATCTGTCTCTCCGGCCCTGCACCTCTTGTTTCTCTTATGTTCGCATTTCTGTGTTCACAAGGATCAGCTCGTGTGTGGATTATACATTTGTCATCTTGCCTATTCATAATCATAGCCCCATTTTACTTTCCTTAAAATATTTTGTTATTGCCGGGCGGTGGTGGCGCACGCCTTTAATCCCAGCACTAGGGAGGCAGAGGCAGGCGGATCTCTGTGAGTTCGAGACCAGCCTGGTCTACAGAGCTAGTTCCAGGACAGGCTCCAAAGCCACAGAGAAACCCTGTCTCGAAAAATCAAAAAAAAAAAATATTTTGTTATTGTGGGGTGGGGAGAGGGAAGGAGGAAGAGAGAAAGAGAGAGACAGAATATGCACCTGCTACATGTTATATCATGCAGAAGTCAGGGGAGTTTTATCTTAGGAGTTGGTTCTCCCACCATATGAGGTAGATCAGGCTTGCATAGCAACTGCTTTAACCAAATGAGCCATTTTGCTGGCCCCTTTTGCCAAATTTTTCTATGGTATCTTTAGAGGAGTTGGGGAATGAGCAAAGGTTGGCTTGGAACTGGATCCTGGATGAAACCCAGGCAACTTTTTCTGTTTAGTGTTTTAATCGGCAAGCAGTGCTACAGCTCAGGGAAATAAGCAGAGGGGGTGTTAGTTAAAATAAAGCTGGAACTGGGCAGTGGTGGCGCACACCTTTAGTCCCAGCACCTGAGAGGCAGAAGCAGGTAGATATCTGAGTTCGAGGTCAGCCTGGTCTACATAGCAAGTTTCAGGACAGCCAGGGCTATCCCCTCTCCCAATCCCTGAAAAGAGATTTTTTTTTTAAATGCACAGCAGTGTGCTCTAAAGGTGCTGCAAGAGAGAAGGATTGTGCCCTAGAAAGAGGTTATGCCTCGCTCTTTATGAGAAATGTATGATGTTGGAGTAAGGAAAGCCTTCCAAATCAGAACCCAGAGTTATAGAGATAGAAATCTGTATTTCTATCGTGTGGGTGAAGACTACGGGAGAGATGTGTCTGACAGGACAGCCTTGTGGACTGGCTCTCCTTTCCCACTTTTTCGTGAGTCCCAGAGACGGAACTTGGGCCACCAACTCACCAGCAAGCTCTTGATCTACTACTGAGCACAAGACACACATCTTTATACGCATTTCACTTCAAAAAATGAAACTATGTTGGATAGAAGGAAAAATCCAGAATGTTTTTAAAAGCAGGGCCAGGCATACACATCATCCCCTAATCCTAGCACTCAGGAGGCTGAGGTGGTTCACACTTGAGGTCAAGACAGCTTGGGCTTGTTGTCAGAAAGCAGTTTGGTTTGTCCATTTTCTCAAACGCAAGGAAGGCAGAGTAAATAAGAGCACACGTGAGACACAGACTTAGTTCAAGAAGAGGTCATGCAGATGTAGGAACAACCTGGTGTTAAATGAGACCAGGGCTGGAGAGATGCCTGGGTGGGTAACTGCTCTTGCCTCGAGGAGGACCTGATTCAGTTCTTAGCACCTTTATCAGAAGGCTCAAAACCACCTAAGTCCAGCTCCATGGAATCTGATGCCCTCTTCTGCCACCTCAGGCTGTCGGGCACATGCATGTACACACACACACACACACACACACACACACACACACACACACAAATATTTCCAAAGTTTGACAAATGAATCTACAGGTTAGAAGTTTACAAAAATAATTAACGAAAAGAATCCAAATGACTAAAAAACACAGGAAAAGACATAATATGCTGACGATATATTATCACAGGATAGAGGAAATCAGCCTGACTCATCAATTAACAATGCTAATACATTCTGAAACAGGTGATTTCATTATGCAGGCATCGTGCAGTGTTCTTATCCAAAATGGATATGATGTCACTAGGCCACTTTTGTTTTTGTTTTGTTTTGCTTTGCTTTGCTTTTTTAAGAACAGATCTCCCTGTGTACCCCTGGATGGTCTAGAACTCATTACATAGGCCAGGCTATCCACCTCTGTCTTTCTAGGTGCCGGGATTCGAGGTGTGTACCACCACATCTGGCAAGTCTCTTCAGTCTTATAAAACTGCCATTATATGTGTGTTTCACCATTTGGCCTGTAACTGTCTGTACAAACACATACACAAACACACATATACACCTGGTAAAAACAGTGTGATCATTTTGCATAAAAATTTTTGAATGGCTGCATATTTTGGGATGAATGTCGAGAGAACATTAAGGGTGGCTACCTCTGGGGATGACATGAGATTGAAGGTTGGAGTAGGGCCTATGACAAACCATCTTGTCATTGTAACAGCTGAGTAGCAATCCGTCCATGGGTTGCATGATATGCACCCATCTCTAGCTATTAGACATGTGTATCTGGGTCTAGTTTGTTAGATTTGTACAACCTGTTGAGCGACGTCTGAGATGGGACTCTGATGTGTTTAAGGCTCTCCAGTCAGCTTCTCCAAGAGCCAATGGCGGTTAATCATTAGCTGTATGAACCCCTAATGGCACGGAAAACAAATTATTCATCATCCCTTACCCAAAACAAGAACAAATACTGTCATAGCCTGGGAGTAGGAGACCCAATGTGAGAAGAATTAAACACATTTATCTTGATGCAGATCGTTTTTATAGGCCAAGCATTATGACGTGTGAAGACAGGGCTGGGTCATTTTCATCAAGAATGAATGAGTACAGCTAGCATACTCCTCGAAAGACAGGACCACGGTTAATCAAAGGCATTCCAGTCCAGTCGTGTGCTTGTAAATGGGGGTGACCGATTGTCTACGCAGGTGTTCTCCAGAAGCCAAGGCTTTCATTTTTCTTTTTCTTTTGGTTTTTCGAGACAGGGTTTTCTCTGTGTAGCCTTGGCTGTACTGGAACTCGCTCTGTAGGGCAGGCTCCCAGAGATCCGCCTGCCTCTGTTTCCCGAGTGCTGGGGTTAAAGCTGTGCACCACCACCATCCAGCCCTTCGTATTTTCTTGAAAGACAGGAACGCTTGGTTCCTTCCAAGCTACATGGATAAACGTTGAACCCGGGACTTCCCCGTGCTAGGCAAACACTGGCCATTGGGCTACACTCCAACCTTAATAAACTGGATTTTAAAACTCTGACATCTGTTCCATATTATTTACTATATTCGATGTACAAGGATTGGCATAGTTCATTTTAGTTTTTCATTTTGAAAGCCCTCTAACATAAAGATTACATAAAATACACATGTACCATTCTTTTTTATTTTTATTCTCAATTCAGTTCCTAGAAGCAATGTAACTATGCCACTAGAATAAAAGGTAACGAGGTATCCACTATTCCTCCAACACACCACCACCCTCGGCCTCCTCCTCCACACACCCCACACCCTGGCCTTACCCAGGAAGCAATTATTTAGTGGAAAATACTAACTTTTAGATAAAAAAAATATAACCTTAAAGAAAACATTTCTAAGACTCTAAATTCACTTCATGGAATCCAACAACTTCCCTGCCTTTTCTAGCTTTGCATATCAACAGCAAAGCGTCCTGAGTGTGTGGGTACCTTTAGTGACATCACCTCTGAAGAAAGTGGGTGGAGAGGAAGCCGTGATGATCGTTCGATCATTCCTTCCAGGATTTCAGAAAAGATCGTTTTTTGTCTCTGCCCTTACGATAGCTCCATCCGCCAATGAGAAGCGATGGGGTCTCAGCATGGACTCGAATAGTGACGCTTCTGGGACCGTGAATGTCCATCGTTCTGACTGAAGAATCTCGGGATACACTTTTGGATGGTACAGTACGCCAGGCCTCGTGGAAGATCTGAGTGAGTTTGTATCTATATCGACAATCTTTCCTGAAAGGTCATGCCTGGTACCAAGGCTCCCAGACTTGGTGGGAAGGCTCTTTCCCCTGTAGTTACCTGCTGTGCCACACAGATTACACAGCACGCAAGTCTTGCCCTGCTTCCAACGGAGCTCGAAGCTGAGACAGGGCGGGCCAAGAACTGCGGTGTTTCATATCCCTGGGAGCTTCAGGACTGGCATTCATGTCTTCCAAAATATCGTGTTTTCATCAGTATACAAGGATGGCTTTTTGTCTCTGGGCCTCATTAGTCCAAGAAACTCACTCCATTAACTATCGATTTGGGTAAATGTTGAAGGAAGTCCTTTCCCTCCTTCCCCGGGTAAGATGCTGTAGACACTTGTGTTAACTAGGTCCTCCTGCTTGTACTGCAGATACTGCGTGCTATTTTCTGACGTAAATACGATGCTGCCCTCTCGATCCACCGCAAAACGAAAACTGTCCAATGCCTCTAGTAAAAGCCGTCCGAAAGAATCTTTACCAGTGACCGCCTGTCCTGTAGAAGACACGTCAGCTGTCTGAACATCACCATCGCTGGAAACAGTTTTTCCTTGATGTACCTGTCTCACTGCGTCCTTTAAAATCGCGTGTTTATCTGGTTTGGCGTTGAAATTGTCAGTACCGCTAAGATTTGCAGGTATCAGCTCAGCCAGTTCCTGTATTTGCTCTCCTCCTCCCTGTCTCGCTTTTCACCACTGTAGGCAAGACCCTGCCCTGCAGTGTCGCGTGGCAATGGCGTTTGTTTCCGAGACTCAGTGGCCAGCGGATCCAAGGAGCTCTCACCAAGTCCACTCATCTTGAACACAGATCTGCAACTGGCAGCCCAATCAGTGAGGTCCAGGTAGGCGCAAATCTTTTTGATCCGCTCGCCACCGTCTTCCCGAGCGCCGCTGTTCTCTTTCGGAAACGCGCAGCTCAGCCCGGGCGATCTGAGGAACTGAGGCATGGGTACTATTCTTAAAGACAAGAAACCCTTTCCTTTTTTTTTTTTTCTTTACAAAGTAAGCTACATTTTCTTTTAACTATGTGCTTATGTGTGGGTACACGCACGAAAGTGAAGCTGTCCTTGGAGACAGTACTCAGGAGCCTCCCAAGATGCTGGGAACCGAACTTGGAACCTCTGCAAGAACGGTACATCTTAGCCAGCGAATCATTGAATCTCTCCAGTCCAAAACGTGTTTTTTTAATTATTAAAAAAGTTATTTTCTATGTGTATGGGTGTCTTGCCTATATGTCTATGTATCACATGTGCGCCTGGTGCCCTCAGAGGCCAGAGCAGGACTTTGGATCCTTTGGAGCTCGGTTATCGCTCTGTCAGTTGGCAATCTTCCCGCCGCTAGGAGTGCAGCCCGTGCTCGGAACCACCGAACCATTTCTAAAGCCAACCACCCATCTTATTTTTAGGAAACCCTGAAGATAGAGGAGTGATCTCAGATACAATGATTTTGTCGTTCCCAGCCTGGTTTTGTTTGCTTTCAAACTTTTTATTGTGGATAGCTTTCTTTTTCTCAGGACCAAGTAGGAATTCACTATGTAACCCAGACAGACAGACACTGGCTTTGACAGTCCTCCTGTCTGAACCTGCAGAGTACAGGGGTTACAGGCATGTAACACCACGCCTGGTTCTCTGCTTAGGTAGGAACGGGGGACACGGGTCTTTGTGCAAGCGCCCTGCCCACTGAGCTACACGACCAACCCAAGAGCTATTGACTTTTGAGCTGTCTGTCTTCCTTCTTCTACATCCTCACACTTTCTTCTTTTACTATTTGATATAAATCCCAGACATCCTATCACTTCTGGCTCCGCATTTATGATTAATGTCCTAGCTTGCCTGATCAGTAGCTCTGAACTTCTGCAGCCAAAATGGCTCACTTACAATAGGGTTTGGCAGTCCCAGAATTAAACACTCCATTGTCTTTTTCTAGGTGTTTTTTGCTTCGAGGGTTAAACTTTTTCTTCAGAGGGAACAATTACACTTTGTCCTTAGTTGGGACTTCAATGCTTTTAGTTCTATTAGTCCGTTATTTAGGCCAGTAAAGCGGTGGCATTCCTCCTCGGGACAGGTTTGTTCTTAGATGCCCATTTCCGTTCTTTCTGCTGGCACCTGACACACTGTGCCCATTCCGTCCGGCTTTGCTCTGTTGGCTGGTTGATCTGGTTGATGAAGCAATTCGCACTTTACACGCCCTTTTTTTTTCCCTGGTGCTGAAAATTGAATAGTCACTGTGACCAAATCCTCCACAGGAAGCAACTAGGGAAGAAAATTTTATTTTGTCTCATTGTTTAAGTGGGCATGGAGATGCTCTCAAACAAATAAATGCTTTAAAAAAGACAAAAGCCTTTATCTTTCTTCTCTTCCTCCCTCCCTTTTTTTTTTTCTGTAAAACACACAGAGATGGAGAAGGAGTCCTTCAGGCATGTGATTGGAGTAGGATGGCTTCAGGAGTCTTTTCTCTCCCTCCACTTTGTTTCTGGGACAGTCTCTCCTGTCGCTTCTACTCCGGGCTAAGTGGTCTGTAAGCTTTGGTCCGATTCTCTTGTCCCCATCTCCCACCTCTCTGCAGGAGTGCTGGGAATAGGGCTGCACGCCACTGAACCACTGTGTTAGTGTGGGTTCTGGGGGGTCGAATTAGGTCAGGTTTGTGCACCAAGTCCTTTTGTCCATCAAACCACCACCCCATTTCAGGGGGCCATTCAGTAAATGGAAAGAGATTACAAAGAAGGCAGGCTTGACTCGACTGTGTCTTGTATGTGAGACAGGTGTATTCAGTACTGTGCAGCTACCACAGTCATTGCTTATTCTGTAGTGAGTAGGTGTGCCACCTTAATAAGAAGACGAAGCCACTTCAGGCCAGGCTCATGCCAAAGTATAGACTGTTATGTTAGTCTGTAATATTTTTTAAATTTTTGGAGACAGGATCTCACTGTACAGTCCTGGCTGGCCTGGAACTCAAATCTTCCACCTGCTTCTGCCTCCTAAGTTCTGGGATTAAAGATGTACACCACCTAAACCCTGTCTCGAAAAACCAAAAAAAAAAAAAAAAAAAAAAGATGTACACCACCATGCCTGACCTCCGGCTCATAATTTTTAACGTTAATATAATTTCAGCCTTACAGGGAAATTTAAGAATAGTATAAAAAAATTAGCCAGGCAGTGGTGGCACACACCTTTAATCCCAACACTCAGGAGGCAGAGGCAAGCGGATCTCTGTGAGTTTGAGGCCAGCCTGGTTTTCCAAATCTAATTCCAGACAGGCTCTAAAGCTACAGAAACAAAACAAAAACAAAGAAATCCAATATACTCTTTACCACCCAGACTCTACAGTTCAATTCACGATTTTTCACATATTCATACATGAATTTATATCCATATACATACATACGCATGACTGCTTTTCTCCCCTTCCTGCCTCTAAAGAAGACTCTCTAGTGGTCTTCTGCTCTGCTTCTCCGATCTTTCAGCATTAGCCCCTATATTGGACTCTGGGATTTTTATTATTAAGACCAATTAGATTTTGTGCAGGCGTGGGCGGCACAGGCGCCTGAGGCGGCCAAGAGAGGACATCAGATCCAGTAGAGCTGGGTTTATAAGCAGCTGTGAACCTCCCAGTGCGGGCGCCAGGAACTGAACATGATCCTCTAGAAAAGCAGCAAGTTCTCTTAACCACCAAGCTGTTTCTCCAGCCCCACACAACCCTTTCCCATACACTTGTATTTTATTTTCCTTGAGTTATGTGATAGTGTATTGCAGAGCCGTTGCCCATTGGCCCCTATAGACCTCAGTGTGTGTCCTAAGGACAAGGGCATCTCCTTACACAGTAGAAGTGAGCACAGTTAGTTGAGAAGTGTTATCTAACACACCGGCTGTTTATAGTTTTCTACTTGTCAGATAATGTCCTTCACCAGAAACAAGCTTTCCTAAATTCAAGTGAGGATCAGACTTTTGTTGTATTTGGTTAACCTCTCTGGCTGGCTTTTTTTCCTTCCTTTCTTCCTTTCTTTCTTTGATACAGGCTTTCTCTGTGTAGTCCTGGCTGTCCTGGAATTCACTTCATAGGCCAGGCAGGCTGACCTTAACTCGGAGATCCACCTGCCTCTGCCTCCCAAGTGCTTGGATTAAAGGCGAGTACTACCACCCCCTGGCTTCTCTGGCTTTTTTTTTTTTTTAACCTGGTTACTCTGCATTTGTCTTTAGTAGTCTTGGCCTTTTTTTAAAAGCAAAGACCGCTGTTTTAGAGTTCGCAGTTTGGTATTGTCTGCTGTCACACTGAGTTCGAAGCTGTTTGTTTCTGACAGTCACATTCAAAAGTGACTTTATGCCCTTCTCAGTGCAGGTGCCAAGTAACACATGGTTTCAGCATTGGCTTCTTTTGTTGATCTGGGTCACATGGTTGAGATGATGCCCCCCCCCCAAACTCTCCACTGTGGGTGTTATTTCTACCCTGTGGTTGATAAATCTATCAAATGTATCAAAACAGGAGGACGTCCAGTCCTCCAAACCTTCATCCTGTACCTCCGTACTCCGCCATTTCTTCTCCATTTTTCTGCTGTGTTCTACAGCGGAAAGAGCGTCCCTCCAGTTGACTGTATTGGTTCCTTTACTTACAGAACCCCAGATGTTTGGAGTCCTGCTTCATTTAGTGCCTTAATCGCCCATTATTACTATTAGTGAAAAAATTCTCAGATTTACCCAGAGGGAGTTAGACATACTGGCTTTTTTTAAAATTAAATTTATAGACAATTTCATCTATACAATGCATGAATACATTCTGCTTACTCCCCCCTCCTCTCTCGTCTCCCCCTCTTCAATCCCTCCTCTTCTCCACAAGCCCATTTTTCACGTTCATGTCTCTTTTTTTGTAGATTTTATAAGTTTTATGTATATGGGTGTTTTGCCTGAATGTGTGCATGTGTTCCATGTGTGCCTGGTACCCACAGAGACCAGAAGAGGGCATTGGATCCCTGGAGCTGCAGTTAGGATGGCTGTGGGTCACTAGGTGAGTGTTAAGAAGGAAACTTGGATCCTCTCCAAGAGCAACAAATGCTCTTAACCTCTGAGCCATCCCTCCCTCCAGCCCCTCAAGCCGCTGAGTTTAATCACAGTGGCTTGTGTGACCTTGAGCATAGGAACTACTGATTGAAACTGGTAAACCCACCAGAGGGTACACAGCGAGGACAATGACTCCCTCTTCCCCTGCAGCATCCAGGAGCCAATAGCTCCCTAAACTGGTTCCCTCCTCGTCTATACGATTCTTAGATTTTCTTACTGTTTCAGGGGCATGTTACTTTTTCCCTGTTCCAGCCCTGGCTATTCTCAGTGGAAAAGGGCCTCATTTATCAACACTGACTTGGGCTCAAGGCTGGTTCATTGGTACTCGACCATCATTGCTTCCGGGTTTCTCAGCAGAGGTGAAACATACACACACATGCACACATACACACACATGCACACATACACACACATGCACATGCCTTCATATGTTGAAAATCACAAATTCAAGCAGGGTGTCATGGTAAAGAGCTATACAGTTATAATTCCAGTACTTAGAACACTAAGGCAGGGGGGCTGGGAGTTTGAGGCCTTTTGGGGGCTATATAGACAAGAAGAGTCTGTGTCTGAAAAAAAAATGAATATATGTGTGTGTGTGAGAGAGTGAGTGAGTGAACGGGGAGAGGAATACATGTATTCTGATACTTCCAGTTTCAGTCCAAAACTCCAGCACCTCCTTCCAGTTCCCACTTCTGATATCCCTGCCTCTCCTTTCTAACCCGGAGAAGGCTGCTTCCCACCGCCAGGGAGAATGAGTACTTAACCTAGAATATGGCTGCAGGTCAGTGCAGAGAGCAGCCTTAACTGCTGCTTGTCTCTTCCCGTTGGACTGAGGGTTTAAGGTCAAAATACCCCCTACTTAAAACTTACTTCAGTAAGTTCTGCCTCCCATGCTTTTCAACTGACTGGTACTCTTCTGAAATACATTTGAGTTTTTTATTTGTATTCCATATTGTGTTCCCACCTCATTCTTCTGACTCTACAGATTTTCTCATTTACACAAGTCAGAAGTCTTCACCAAGTGAAAGGGTCAGCCATAGTCAAACCCACGGATTCCTCCAACCCTGGAGGTCGCTGCTGGAAGCAGGAGGATTATAAATGTAAGGTCATGCTCAGCTACATAGAGGGTTGGAGGTCAGCAAAAAAAATGTGGACCTTTAATCCCAGCTTTTGGGAGGCAGAGGCAAGTGGATTTTAGTAAGTTCGAGGCCAGCCTGGTCTACCAAAGGAGTTTCAGGACAGCCAGGCTACACAGAGAAACCCTATCTAGGGAAAAAAAAAAAGGTGTATATGTTCTGTATTTTGGATTTGTGTTTGGGGCTCCATTTCTGGTAGTAGTAATAAATAATAATAAATAATAATCATAAATGCTTTATAACAGGTTATAGAAGTCTTATTTTTATAGTTGCATATTAATGTTACCAGAATTTTAAGTGTCAAAGCATAGACCCTGGCAATCCAAATAACCTAGGTTCTGTCATCTCTCCACTATATGGAGAGACAAGCAGAATGAAAAGCAGAGAGAGGGTCCACCAGGGAACGGAATAAACAACATGGTTCATGGCCCGTATGTCCTTTTTTTAGGTCATCGACATACAGTTCAGGCTAAAGCAGAGGGCAGGCAGACGGCATACCTAAGTATTCCTGGCCAAGGTGTGTCTCTGGCATCATTGGTCCATCCCTGTCTTGGCGCCAATCTGTCTTGCAAGGTGGACTGACAAGCAGTCCAATTGTGAAACTTCTTCCTGGGATACAGGCTCTTCCTCTGGCTGGCCTCAGGCATCACAGTCCTAAGGGAAGATTCCTGGGAAATTCCGGTTCTTTGGGATCTATTGTCTCCATCTTCAGATAGCCAAAGGGAAGGGCTCAATCTCCTCTCAGATTGTCTTCCCTGCTTCTGGGTGGTTGTCCTACTCCAGCACCTTGGACCACAGATTCTTTCTCTCCTGCCTTCAAGCGTTTGAACTGCAGTTAAAAACAGCACAGGCTCAGGCATTTTCCTGTCAGCACCTTGGGCAAAACCTCTTGTGACATAGCTTTGTGAAGAGTAAGTACATAGCATCGGTGGACTGGGGAGATGGCTCAGTGTGTAAGGGTACCTGCTCCAAACCTGACACCTGAGTTAGACCCCCAAAGCTCCATGGTAGAAGGAGAAAACCAACTCCCATGAATTATTCTACACACACACACACACACACACACACACACACACACACACACTGAACAAATGTTGTGATGGGGGAACTTCCAGGCTAGGGCTATATCTCAGTTGGTAGTTTTTGTCTTGCATTTACGATTTAGTCCCTAGTATATACCTATAATCAGATTCGTAGCACATACCTGCACCAGGAAGGTAGAAGCAGAAAGAGCTTGGTCAACTTGGGCTACGTGGTGAATTTGTAGGCTATGTTATACCCTGTCTCTAAAATAAAATAAAAATTCAAGATTACCCATCTCAAACTATTTTCTGAGCTTGAGCTTATTGTCATCAACCAAAATAATGTATATAAAGTTTTGGTACAGACAGAGTTTAAGTTTGGCCAGACATAGATAGATAGATAGATAGATAGATAGATAGATAGATAGATAGATAGATAGATAGACAGACAGACATAATATGGTTTGGTTTAGATCCTATCACATTTCACCTCACAAGCCTGTTGTTAGTGGAAATCTCCCTCCTGTGCCAATCAGTAGGCTGATGGAATTAGAAGTGAGCCCAGTCAATGCTGAGCCAGATCCTGTTGTCCTGGGACCTGTCTAGGACTGAGGACCCAATCTGTCTCTATTAGGAAATTCAAAGTTGTGCCTTCCTAGTTGCCTCTGGCCAAACACCAACCAAAGTAGACTTAAGGGTTCAAGAGAAGCCAAATCCTGTCTCTCCTGGTATATATACCATTGTTAGTTCCCTTCTTAGAGGAAGCTTGTCATGTCTTGTAGGGAAAATACCAGTCTTAATAAACTTTCTCTCTTACCTCTACCTACCTGTCAGCTCTAAAACCCTTTGGGTTGGTGAGTTTGGAAAACAGTTTAGAGAGCTCAAGGAAACTATTTGCCTGTTTGCTTTTGTAAGGGGGGTACCATGAAAGGTGCCGATGAACAGCAGTTCTCAACCTGTGAGTCACGACTCCTTGTGGGGTCAAGTGACCCTTTCACAGGGGTCACCTAAGGCCATTGGAAAACACAGATATTTACATTATTATTCTGACCTTTAGTTCAGGGGGAGCTGTGTTAAGGGTCACAGTGTCTGGAAGGCTAGGAACCACTGCCCCGATGGAAGGGTGTACCAGTGAAGAACTCAGATACGTTTCAAAGCCTCTCCCTCTCGGGCTGCAGGGCCCTCTCAGAGACTCCACCCCAGAACCCCGCCTATTGGGTTTTCTGCGGGCTTTATTGTGTACCGTCAAAAACAAAATTACAATGAATTTAGTCACAGGCATAATTGACTTTAAGATTCCTGAATGGAGCAGTCTCTGTTTTCCTGAAAGGAATGAGAAACCCCCTCCCCCACCCTCCTGGGCCCTGCGCAGAACAGTGGGGTTTGTGAGGTGGGAACAAGGAAACAAGAACACCTGATTAACATCAGCTTCCACCAGGTCACTGTTCTGTGAGGGCCAAAGTGAGAGAAAGTACTTCCTTGTGGCGGAGACTGGAACCTCCAATTTTAAGGAAAAACTGGTCCATCAGGGAAACTGCTTCTTTAAAGTTTTAGTTCGCGTTAGGATGATTGGCTTTATTCTGGTTTGATCCTAGAAGTCACTTTTGCTAAAAAGCAGTGACCCCTGACCTGAGCCTCCGATGAGGAAGAGCAGGTGACAACCAGAGGCCTGCCTTCCACTCTCACCGTTGCCTTTGCACAGAGATGATGAGTCACCCTCCTTAACCTTTCCTCCTGTGTCCCTTTGTATTCTAGAAACATCAGAACCTCCCTTGACAGACCACTCCTTTCCCCAGAAGAGGGTGGTTCTCTGTGCAGGTGAGGCTGCCACTTAGAGAACTGCTCTGTCCCCTCCAGCGACAAGGACTTCCTCCACTCACCTGGGAGACAAAGATCAACAAGACCACACCTAGACCAGGGCTATAACTACACACCTCTCCAGGCTCTGGCTTTCCTCTGTTTAAACCTGAAGCTCTAGTGACACCTTAAAGCAAGGTGGCTGGCCGCGCTAGTCCCTTCTCTCTGCCGGCTACCATTTCTTGTTTCTTTGATTGGCCTTGGGGGAGGGGAGCATTTGCTGAGCACAGCTTGGGAGGTGGGGTAGCAACCCAAGTACTGTTACCCTAAAACTCTGGGAACAGTTCGTTGGGTCCTAGCTCAGCCCATACAGTGACCTCTACTTGCTCAAGGAGGCGTCAGTACCAGTTGTTAGGGTCAAATCCTGGAAGCCCTTAACAAGCAAGGCTCAGTTGTCTGTCCCAGTAAGCAAGTAAGGAAACCGATAGTCGTGAAAGAGACATTAGGGAAAAAACGAAGAGATATAGCAAACTCCCCACCTACCCCAAGCTCATCTTTAGGACTCTCACATCTGACGCATCATTAAGAGTCACTAGGTACTGTCCTGCCTGTTACTGACAATCCTTGTCTTAACTTCCGCTCCCCAGTCTATTAAACAAGTCAGTACTGACTGACATGTTTTTCCCATGGAAAAGATCACCCCATTGCTGACACCAGGGCATTAACTATCCTATTTGTTCTTACCCTTTGGAGAGCCCAAGGGTTTTTTGTTTTGTTTTGTTTTGTTTTAAGTTGTATGCCCAGAAATGAAGGTCAAATGTCTATTTCACAATGTCACACTAGAGAAATCTGGCTCACAGGCCTAGAAACACCCTCCTTCACTGGGGACTTCCTTATTTCCTGACCCAGATCCTGCAAGGCCTGGCTGAACTTCCAGCCCCCATGCAGTAAAGATTTACTACATGTTATTATTCACTGGTGCTGTCATGATTACTGATGACTTATAATAAAATAAATGGGGGGGAGGCAGGTGTGGAGCAATGGCTCAGCAGTTAAGAGTAATTCCAGCCCCAAGGACTGAAGTTCTGGCCTCCACAGGTACTGTTTATGTGCGCGTGCGCACTCTCACACACACACACACACACACACTTTACAATGGGTTGGATATAGCTCAGTGGTAGAGCATTTGCCTAGCCAGCATAGGCAAAGCTCTGGATTGACCTCCAGCACTGAGGCAGGGGAGAGAATTGTAATTAACAGATAGTTACAGCGAGATGCACATATTTAGGTGACAGCTTGAAAGATTTTATTTCTGTCTCCGTCTAATCGCAAGCCTTCCATGCTGGTGCTTGGTTGGGCAGGCATTGGTTGGAGACTGGGGTTTTCTGCATGGGTGCTCTCTTGCCAGCTACTGCCCCCCCCCCCTTTTTCTTTGCAGTGCTAGGCTGGAATCTAGGCCTCATTCTCTTTAAGCAAATGCTCTACCACCGAGCTCTTAATTCTTGCTGCCTTAGCTTTTCTACCATAAGGATGAAAGAAGCATGCCTGTACCAGACAGTAACAGTCCAGTCGAAACCAGGCCACATACATGACAGTGGCTCATAAAATGATATTACTAAGTATAGAGCATATAAGTATATAGACATCCTTCTTCTGCCTTTTTTTTCTAATTTCTTTGTTTTTTGAGACATGGTTTCTCTGTAGAGTCCTGGCTGTCCTGGAACTCACTCTGTAGACCAGGCTGGTCTCGAACTCACAGAGATCCGCCTACCGTGCCTCCCAAGAACCGGGATTAAAGGCATGTGCCACTGTGCCTGGTTTATAATTCTTGCCACAGCTTGTTAATTAGAATTAAGTCACAGGTCAGGTCAGGCAGCTAAAGAGTCTAAGAAACAAAGACTTTGGTCTACAGTTACAGAAAGCTCGGTAAGGGCTCTGTGGAAGCCCTTTGGGGAAAGCTACTTCTCTGACCTGGGTGAAGACAGAACATTCTAAACTATCTAAAACAAAAGAGTTAATGCAGTTAGGCTGGTCAGTCATTTGGCTGAGAGACCACTCCTCAGGAAGATAGGAACATCCCACAGATAGGTAGGCTCGCTTAAGTGATGCTTAAGAGATAGGAGGGAGAAAAAAAATAAAATAAAAAGAGAGAGAGAGAGAGAGAACAGAATGGGGAACTTTAATACTCAAACTCTATCTCCTAAAGCAGTATCTAGCAAGCCTCAAGCCTCGAACTGAACTGTAGGACAGCAGAATCTTTAACACCAATTCAGATGTGGCTGTCAGAAGAAATTTCTAGAATCACATACAAATGCCACAGAGGACAATAGAGAATCCTTGGTAGAGGTAGCGCCTACACACTGGGCAATGGCCAGGGTGAAGTGTACAAATCTAGCGGACAAGACATCTCAGCATTTCAGCTAACCAGGAGCTGCCTTTCCCCACCTTGCCTCCACTTTGCTCTCGAAGTATTCTTTGTAATGTGTTTCTGGGTCTGGGTCATCACTCTCTTTTTGGTGGGTAGAAGTGGGGAGAACAGGTACCTCATCTTTCAGAGGTCTTATGAGGAGCCACAAATGAGGAGAAGGGCCCTCTTCCAGGAGTTCGATTTAGCATTGGAACATTGCATTAGAGTTCTTGCCCCTGTGTGTGTATTCCGTTCTTTCTCTAGGACATGGCCACTGCCAAAAAAAAACCCAAAGTGACAACAGATATAAAGAACTTGTGTGTGTGCGCAAGTGTGTGTATCTGTCTGTGTGTGTCTGCATAGCAT
Source organism: Microtus obscurus (assembly GCA_963919715.1). Taxonomy (NCBI): domain Eukaryota; kingdom Metazoa; phylum Chordata; class Mammalia; order Rodentia; family Cricetidae; genus Microtus; species Microtus obscurus. Next base: position 5,191,045 of record CAWTZC010000768.1, read on the forward strand.
CAACATCCAGTGCCTTCCTCAATCACTCCTCACCTTTCTTTTTTATATTTTAAAAAATATTGCTTTTTTGGAGCTGGAGAGATGGCTCAGTGGTTAAGAGCATTGCCTGCTCTTCCAAAGGTCCTGAGTTCAATTCCCAGCACCCACATGGTGGCTCACAGCCATCTGTAATGAGATCTGGTTCCCTCTTCTGTCATGCAGACATACATGCAGGCAGAACACTGTATACATAATAAATTAATAAATCTTTAAAATAATATTTTTTTCCTTATGTGTCTATGTGCATGCATGTTCTCATGTGTCTGAACTGTAACACATGCCCCAGGAGAGGGCAATGGATCCTTTGGAGTTGATGTTACAAGGCCTGCTTGTTAGTTACTTGTGCTGGGGGTTGATCTCTGGTCTTCATGAAAGCCAAGGAGGCACTCACTCTTGACCAATGAACCGTCTCTCCAGTCCCTTCACCTTCTTTTTTAAGACAGGATGTCTCACTAAATCTGGGGCTCACTGAACTAGACTGGCTGGCCGGAAAGTTGTAGGGACCCACCATTTCTGTCTTGAAGTTTTACATGAGTTTTAGGGATCAAATGTGGCAACCAACTGAGCCATCTTCCCAGCCTTCTTGTCTTGCAGACCAAGGGTGGTCACGTGACTATTTAAGCCAGTGGTGAGTGAAAATGACGTGGGTGACTTTCAAGGGATTTCTGTGAAGACAAATTTGCTTAACCTGGACTCTAATGTGGAGGTTGACCAGCTTCTATCATGCGGCCTGGACACCAACCTAGAGGAGACAACACAAGAGGAGAGAATTTTGGATTCAGCTTCACTGTAACACTGGAGAGAACAGAAGTTCTTACCCTTTTGGAGCCCCGTATTTTGTGTTTCTTTACCAATAGCCTACACAGCAAGACCAGCTCTCAAAAAACAAGAGCTAGGGTTAAAGTTCAAAGATGGCGCAGTTCTTAGCCACGCCCCCAGCCACCCTTGCCAAAGACAATGTGAAACCCACTGTTCTCCACTGTAAATATCTGGGTATCTGTTTACTTGTGATCAGACATATTTTGTGGAGAAAATCCCCAGATTTTATTAAAGCTCAACAAGTCAAAGGATGGGTCAACAGTGAGAGCCAGAATCAGTTCCTTCAGCCGATGCTGACATCCCCAGTGACCCTGAGCCTCATCTGCCGGATACTGGGAACTAGGCATGGGTAGGTGAGGCTACAGCCTTCTCGTGCCTGGACCAGATTCTTTATCAGTGGGGCTGCCTGGTGCTTCTGCATGTGAGAGCAAGGATGAGAATAGAGAGACCCGCATGCCACACCCAGCAGCTTCTCTGAACCATCAAGTTATTCTAACGTCCAACTCCAAGAGCAGCCAGTGCTCAGAGAACGTCCTGGCTCCTCGCCGCCTTAGCAAGTCTCTTCCACAAGGTCCCGGCTTGCTGAGCAGGCAAACCACTGTGGTGCTACACACCCTTTCCCTTATAACAGATACAAAGATCCCCGTGTTTCCTTATGATAAGCTAACTTCTGTTTCCTGAGTCCTCCTATCCTAGGGTGAGGGCAGTAATCATCTCTGGGAAGAAGGAGGATCTGATGAAGGGAAATACTGGTTCAGACAGGAAGAAGCCTGGGCCTGCTACCTAGGGCTGCTGGGTACCAATTAGCCACTCCCACTTCTCTTTCTGGGTTGAGATTGAGATGCGGTCACGAAACACGGTCAAGGCAGACAGTATCATTTCCCAAAGCCACCAGGCCCGGAAGCTCTCATCGGTCCGGAGAAGACACAGAGGACCTTGAGAACGGAAACTTTGTGGGTCCCGAGGAGACAAGGGGAAGAGACCTGAGAGAAGGAACTCGGGTGGGCCTGCTGTGTGAGGGTGTGGCTGTGGCATGGCTCGTTCAAACTGAAGGTGCCAGCCCGCAGGCACTGACCAGTTCCACCCACAGGACAAGCAGCAGTCAAGCTGACATGCGGCAGTCACCTCTGAGACCGGAAATGGACAGGTGAGACCTGAGACACTACACCATCAAGCCATCAAGCACTGCATCATCCCAGGCCTGACCAGGACATAGTAAGTTCAGCCCTTCCTCCTGGAACAAGGGAGACGTGGAGAGTAAATTGAAGGAACAGAGTATGGATTTATCTAAGGTAATTTACTTAACCAGATTAAGATATTAACTGGCCCTAGTAGCAAATAAACTTTAAATGGGTCAAATGTTTACTGTGAAATAAGCTTGAATTAATGGGAAGAAATGGAAATATTATAAAAGCAATCAAATCTAGGGCCTGGTGAGATGGCTCAATGGTTAAGAGCACTGGTTGCTCTGGTAGAGGACCTGGGTTCAGTTCCTAGGCCCACATGGCAGTCCAGAGCCACCTGTAACTCCAATCACGAAGTCCAGTGCCCCCTTCTGGCCTCTGAGAGCACAAGAGACACACACACAGTACACTTACTTACACACATGTAGGTCAATGCTTCATACATACACATAAAAACAATCTTTTTTTTTTTTTTTGAGACAGTGTCTCTTTATGTTGTTCTGGCTGTCCTGGAACTCACTATGCAGACCAGGCTGGCCTCAGACTTAAAGAGATCCATCAGCCTCTGATTCCCGAGTACTGAGTACTGGGATTAAAGGTGTATGCCACTACCATCTGACTCAAAAAGGTTTTTTAGAATTACAAACATTTAGTGACTTATTTGCAATCCCTGAATCAATCAAAGCTCCATTCCCCAGAGCAGACAGAGAGAATGAGTGTTTTAATGAGTCGCTCAAGAGGTCTGCTTGATAGACAAAGAAGGAATTGGCGAACACAGTAACAAACCCCAAAGCGGACGGGTCACTTAAGTACTTCCTGTAAAAGTGGAAACAAAAGGCTTTACAGTTAGTCTTGTGGTAAAAATGAAGAAGACACCAACACCTCTATCTTATACGGAAGAAATTGAGCCATTTGAGTTGCTCCCGGTGCAGAGCTACCACGCAGATGGGAAACCTCACCAAGCCCTGTGTTAACGTCCTAAGTGTATCAGCTGTTTTCAAGGAGTTCCTGAAGATTTCTCCCCCGCCTTCCGAATATAATTATGTAACAGGGTCTAATTGTCTAGCAGAGTGTGTGAGGTGAGGTGTCACTCGAGTCCTGGCCACTCCCAGGAACACCACCAAAGCTGTCCCCACAGTACCTCGGGGCTCTTCAACCTGGCCCGTCTCCCACCAGGATTATTTGGCACTGACAGCAGAGATCCCGACATCTACATGGGGCACAAAATTTTAACGCTGGTGTGTTAAAAGGAAGCTTACGAGGTCTGGTGCCCTCTGGCCTTCAGGCATACAGACAGAATATTGTATACATAACAAATAAATAATTAAAAAAAATTTAAAAGACAGAACCACAGTTTAACTGTTGCTCTCGCACCGTGGAAGCTACTGTAGCTGTCTGGACAAGGGCTGGGGCCGGGGTAGTTGAAATACCATGACTTCCGGAATGTGAATGTTCACCTGCTGGGCCGGAGCGGCGAGGCTAGCGAGGGCTCCCCAGCTGAAAGCCTCCATTATCCTGCACGTCTGTGTACTCGCCGCCTGAATGAACAAGTGGCTGACTGAGGCCTTGCGACAAAGGGTGACAGCCACAAGGCTGCCTCCAGGCTGCTCCCAGCTGGTTCTCATGGCTTGGCCACATGCATTGCTGCACAGCTCTTCAGAGGATTACGCCAATGAACGAGGGTTCTTTGTAGAAGCCCCGCCCCATTCAACCACCCTCAAAGCTCCTTCCAGCGGCTGGGCGAGCTGAGGCTCTGAGAACATGCTGGCGACTTCTGGATAAAGCAGGGCGCTACAGAGAAAGCGTTAGAGTAGGACACTCCATCCCCCACATTGTGTGCAGCCTCTCTCTGGTGGTTTAACTTTAAATATTTGACAGCAAAATTTCCGTCATTATAAGTACTTCATGTGCAGCTGAAGCAGACTCTAGCCCCCTCTCTCACTCCTCCCTTTCCAAGCACTTTTAAAACATAAATTTGTTTATGACAGGGTGTCTGGGAGACAAGTGTGCTTGGGCCACAGGCATCCGTGCGGATATCAGAGGACCGTTTGCTGGAGCCACGTGGGTTCCAGGGATGGAGCTCGAGCTGTCAGGCTTGACGCAACTGACTTGGCCATCTCTGGCCACCTCAGAGCCTTAGAACATTTTTGTTTCCAAATGTCCTCCCAAAATCCCTGTTCTGGCCCAGCCTGTCTCCTCAGCTCTGACGGGAGGAAAGAAAAACAGCTAAGGGTGTTAACATTGCAGCTTTGAGAAGAGCTGAAACTGAACCAACAGAGGTTACTACTGTTCATCCTGGGGACTGAAAATGCCTACACTGGAGAGAATCCTACTGGTAGCTCCAGCTCGCAAACTCTTTCCAATTCTGTTTCTGCTGGGCGTGATAAGCAACGCCCCTCCCCCCACCTTGAAGAGTTACCTTTGTTGGCCTACCCCCAATGTGGCTACTCTAATCACCACTACTGGGTGGTGACGCTTTGTTATGCGTTTGCCCCCTCTAGCTATCTGCTGCTTTCTGTTGTCCCTTTAGTTTTCCTTGCTAGTGCTTAATTTGATCAGCTATCGTAGATGGTTGTCCAGGACAGAATCCAGAGTTAAATCCAGCCCTAAATTAAACAAAAGTCAAGCAAGAAGAGGGCGATAATGAAACTGAGCATCCTCCATCCCTGCATCTCTACAGGTCTCTGGGGTTTTATTTATAATTGCCTGGTTCCATTCTCCTGGCTGTTGTCTTAGTAAAGAATTGTGCTGGGGGCTGGAGAGATGGCTCAGTGGTTAAGAGCATTGCCTGCTCTTCCAAAGGTTCTGAGTTCAATTCCCGGCAACCACATGGTGGCTCACAACCATCTGTAATGAGGTCTGGTGCCCTCTTCTGGCCTGCAGACATACACACAGACAGAATATTGTATACATAATAAATAAAAAATACTAAAAAAAAAAAAGAATTGTGCTAACAAGGATGATGCTCCTTGATAGGGCATTTTTTTTTTTTTTTTTTTTTGGTTTTTCGAGACAAGGTTTCTCTGTAGCTTGGGTGCCTGTCCTGGAACTAGCTCTTGTAGACCAGGCTGGCCTCGAACTCCCAGAGATCCACCTGCCTCTGCCTCCCGAGTGCGCCACCACCGCCCGGCGATACGGCATTTTCTGAAGCTATCTACTGACTTCCTGCTATGAAGGAAGGAAATTTTGTTCATACAGGCCGACAAGATATCCTGGTGGCTAAAAGGCACTTACCGCCAAGCCTGAAGACCCGGGTTCTATCCCCAGGCCTCATGGAGTAGGAAAGAACTGACTACTGACTCCAAGTTATTTTCTTTTTTTTAAAAATATTTATTTATTTATTATGTATACAATATTCTGCCTGCGTGCAGGCCAGAAGAGGGCACCAGATCTCATTACAGATGGCTGTGATCCACCATGTGGTTGCTGGGAATTGAACTCAGGACCTTTGGAAGAGCAGGCAATGCTCTTAACCACTGAGCCATCTCTCCAGCCCCTCCAAGTTATTTTCTGACCCTCACATATCCATGGTTCGCCCCACAAATGCACAGGTAAATAAATAAATATAATATGAAAAAAAAAAGAAAATTTAGTTCGTAACCACTCAGCCCTTCTGCTAATACTTGTTCTTATTTTGAGTTTTGGTTGCATGTATAATTTTCAGTCAATGACTTCATTTCTTACTAGGTCAGCTACTGAATTCCTGCTTTCTCCCTCCCCCATTTCTTTTCACTTTAAAATTTTCACTTTTGGGGCTAGAGAGATGGCTCAGAGATTAAGGCTGTTCTTCCAAAGGTCCTGAGTTCAATTCCCAGCAACCACATGGTGGCTCACAGCCACCTGTATTGAGATCTAGTGCCCTCTTCTGGACTGAAGGCACAATGCAGGCAGAACACTATATATAATAAATACATCTTTTAAAAAGTTCACTTTTGATTGGTGAGTTATGATTGCATATGTTAATGGGGTACAATGTGATGTACTGATGGGTGTAAATAATATGGAATGGTTAAAGCAAACTAGTTAACATAGACATTTCCTTACTGTGCCTATGTGTGTGGAGGATACCTGTCATTTTTTCTTAGCTATACCACATTGCTGTTAATCACGACCTAACGTGTATTGCTCCTGTCTACTTGAAGGTGGTACTGTTGGGGTTCAGAACCAGACAACACCCCAAATGTCTCTTTGAACATCAAACAGAGCACCTGAGAAAACAAAAACATCAAACAAAGCAGAGAAGGGCTTTCTCGGAGGTTCTGATATATGTCCGAATGATGGCTCTTCCAGACGGTTTGTTCTTACTCGTGGTGGCCCTTCCCCAGAAAATGACACCAACTGGGAGAAACCGATGCACGTGGCCGGAGGAATGACCAGCACCTGTGCCCTGCCAGAATACAAGGAACTTTGACCCAGGCTGTGGTCCGTTGCTCAGACTCGTTCATCTCCCCTAAAGTTCACGTCCTCCTCATCCTCTAAGTTTGCATATTCTTCCTCCTCTGCCCTGCAAGCAAGCCTCTGCCTGTCGCAGCGCATCTTGGTTAATTCTCTATCACCGTGACAAAACACCATGGCCGAGTCAGTTTAGGACAGAAAACATTTAACCTGTGGCTTACAGATTCAAACATGAGCACATGCCCGTCATGATGGGGAGCATGGCAGAGAGCAGACGAGCATAGCACTGGAGCAGGAGCTGAGAGCTTCCTTCATGAGACACAAACCAGAAAGCAAAGAGAGAGAGAGAAGAGGAGAGAGGAGAAAACTTTCTGCACTCCATAAGCCTCTCCGCCTGTGTGGCAATGCAAATCAAACCAAATTAGATAAAGCCCAGGGTTTTTTTTTAAATATTTATTTATTTATTATGTATACAATATTCTGTCTGTGTGTATGTCGGCAGGCCAGATGAGGGCACCAGACCTCATAACAGATGGTTGTGAGCCACCATGTGGTTGCCGGGAATTGAACTCAGGACCTTTGGAAGAGCAGGCAATGCTCTTAACCACTGAGCCATCTCTCCAGCCCAAAGCCCAGGTTTAATGGATAAAATGCTCCAAGATGATTTTCCAGGCCCCCAAAGAGGAGGCAGGAAAGGAAGATCAGGAAACCAAGTCTGTTTTCCAGGGTGAAGTTTAAACACCCTGTGGGAGTGGTCTTGAACATTTTGGGGGGGAGCGTTAACCATTCTGTGGGCTTTCTAAGATGCAACAGGGTTTGGAGAGAGAGGGGGTGGGGGCTTGGGGTGCTCCCGACTCTGGTTATATGGATGCCAGGGCTGGGGTGATGCTTCCAACTGAACAAGGGGGAGAGGGAAGGGGAAAGAGGAGAGAAACTGGGAATGGCATAGGCTTTTGAAACTTCAAAGCCTGCCCCCACTCATCCCCCCACGGCCTGCTGACAGGCCTCCTCCAACAAGTCCTCCCTTCCTAATCCTCACCAAGCAGTTCCAACTGGAGACCCAGCACTTGCATGTATGGGGACTGTTTTTCAAAACACTACACTGGGAAACTGGGTACTTGGTCAGGGAGCCCTTTTGCCTTCCCTCCCGATGACCCGCCTACGGTTCATTTACTTTAGCGGGCTTGTGTGAGCACAGACAAGTGATTTTCTGGCCTTCCTTTCGGGTCTCATTCCTGTGGGGTGGGGGGGGTGGAAAATAATCTGGGAGCATTTTATCCATTAAATCTGGGCTTCTTCTAATTTGGTTTGAGGGCAAGAAATTGGGGAGAAGGGTGTTTGAGGTGGGTCTAGAAGGAGTTAGGGGAAGGAGATGGGGTGAATATGACCCAAATACACTGTATGAAATTCTCAAAGAATTAATAAAAATTATATATATAATATATGTGTATATGCCCTTTACAAAATAAAAAACAACCCAAATTGTGCTGCCTGAGTACTCACGGATATGGAGCCATCTTCTGGAGCATGGTCAGCCTACCAGGAGCCACACCCTTAGAGAAAACTGGTTCCTTGTCTAAAGAAACCATCGCCTGGCCTGCCAACAGCTCCTCTGTTAGGGGTGGGCCCACAAGCCCCACCTTCCTCCTTGGTAGAATGATGATTGGCTTGGTCTAGTGCTGGTCTTGTGCCGCCACAGCTACTGTGAGTTCCTGAGTGTAGTGGCCTGTCATGTCCAGAGGGCACAGTTCCACTCTTGTCTTCCATGACCTCTCAACCCTTACAACCTTCCTGCCCCTCTTCTACACTGGTCCCTGAGGCTTTGGTGGGTTGTTGATACAGATGTTACATTTGTAGCTGATTGTACCACTGACACTTTCTGCACTTTGAGTAGCTGTGGGCTTCTGTATTAACCACCATCCACTGCACAAAGAAACCTCTGGTGGGGACTGAGAGCCATGCTAATCTGTAGGTATAGGGAGAGCCATTTAGAGGGTAGTTTGATACTATGTCCATTTAGAAAAACAATAGTAGTAAGCTTACCCCTGGGGCCTGTTTTTTAAACTTAAGTGTGCAACAGAATGACCTGGAAGATTATCAAAAATGTGGGTATCTAGACTATATAGTCAGGCATTCGAACTTGGTAAATCTGGGTGTACCAGCACCCGGGTGATGCAGACTGCAGACACTGCCAGAGTAGGAACCTTGTTGAGAACCACTAACCTAAGTGAAGTTTGGCCATTTCTGCAATTTGGATATGGTACTGACTAATAATAATATATGACCAAACATATTAATATTATATGTTATATTAATATTAGCATCTTAATATAACATATAATATATTAATACATTAACATATAATCTATATTAATATAATAATAATGACTGAAAATAATTAGAATTTCAAACTAGAAAACCACGTAAAGATATTTCTTGATGGGAAGGATTTGGGTCCTGGGTTCCTTCTACTTAGGTCTCTGAGTTACTGATACTGATCTATCCCACCAGACCCTCATGCTTCCAAGAAGGAGGAAGCAAGACAACAGAGAAAGCAAACATTTTAAAGGATCAGTCTACGATTTGCTTACCAACTTTCCAATCACAGTCTATTGGCTAGAACTTGGTCATGTGAAGACGAAGTGCAGGGGAGACAGGGAAAGGATGCTCCTATCCTGCTGGCTGTGGTCCAGGTATAATCGAGGAAGTTTTACCATGGCACAGCAGAGAACGATGATGAAGTGAGCAATGACCCACATCTGTGCAACTCCAGTCTCCTTTCTAACAATGCTTTAGACACAGCAAGGACTCAAGGTCAGTTAGGATAGGATGTCTGCTGGGGGATTTGGGGAAGGTTTCCAGAATGATGTTGTCTTCGTTAGGTTTGTATTGCTGTGAAGAGACACCATGACCATGAGAACTCTTACAAATCCAATCATTTTCTTGAAGGGGCTCAGTTACAGTTTCAGAGGTTCAGTCCATTATCTTCACAGTGGGGAGTGTGGCAGCATGCAGGCAGCTGGAGCTGAGAATCCTGGAGGCAACAGGAAGTCAACTGACTCACTGGGTGATATCCTGTGCATAGGAAACCTCAAAGTCTGCCCTCCCATCCCCGCAGTGGTACACTTCCTCTAACAAGGCCATATCAACTCTAACAAAGTCACATATCCTAGTAGTCCTACTCCCTATGAACTTATGGGGACCAAATACATTCAAACTAACACATTCTACTCCCTGGCCCCCATAAACCTTAACAATATCATGATGCATTTAGTTCAACTTCAAAAATTCCCATAGTCTACCACAGTCTCAGCAATGTTTAAAAGTCTGAAGTTCAAAGTCTCTTCTGAGACTCATGTAATCTCTTAACTATAATCCCCTGTAAAAGTCAAATTGAAAAGCAGACCACACACTTCCAGCATATAAGGGCATAGGATGTACATTACTATTCCAAAATGTAGAAGAGTGAGGGAATACTTGGGCCAAAACAAGACCAAAAGCCAGCTGGGCAAACTCCACATTCTGCATAGAAACACTCTTCAGCTCTCTAATTCTGTTCAGCTTTGTTGATGGCAACATACTCTTTCCCTTGGACTGGTTCCACACCCAAGGATACCTCTCTTTGGCAGATATCCCATGACTCTGGCATCTCTAGCATCTTGGAGTCTCCAAGGAAATCTATGCTTCACTTCACAGCTTCACTCAATGGCCTCTCTCCTAGGCCTCCATTCAGGGCCACCCCTGACACATGTCTGGCCTCGCAGCTTCCTTAGGCACAGGCAACTTCCATACCCGTTTCTTTTCTTTTCTTTTTCTTCTTCTTTTTTTTAACATTCATTTATTTATTATGTACATAGTGTTCAGCCTCCATGCCTATAGGCCAGAAGAGGGCACCAGATCTCATTATAGATGATTGTGAGCCACCATGTGGTTGTGGGAATAGAACTCACGACCTCTGGAAGAGCAGTCAGTGCTCTTAACCTCTGAGCCATCTCTCCAACCCCTATACCCGTTTCTTTCATCCTTAACTCTAAAGCCAGAAAGAAGCACATGGCTAAAGGTGCAAAGTTCTGCTGTTTGCTGGGGGCTGGAACATGGCCCCTTTGTTCAGTTACATCTTCACCGGCTTTCTGCTTTTTTTCACCTTCATTGCCTAAGCGTGCCTGTTGTTGAACTAGCTCTGTAGACCAGCCTGGCCTCAAACTCAGAACTACCAGTCTCTGCCTTCTGAGTGCTGGAAATTAAAGGTGTACTCCATCTAAGCTTTCCTTTCCTTTCAATATAAATCTTCGCTAGAGTTACTACCAAAAATCACGTGACAGAGTCTATATTAGGCTGTTTGGAGATTTCTTCTGCCAATGGAATTAATCTAAAATTCTTCACTTTAGTCTTGGGCAAACTTTTTAGACAAGGGCAAAAGCAGGTCACCAAAATATCTTAAGAACAATCTCTAGGCAACATACTAAAATTATTCTCCTCTGAAATCTCTTGACGTCATCCCCCACAGTTCTTCAAATCCCATTCAGCACCACTGTCTTCCACGCTCCTACTAGTATGTCCCACTAAGTGGTGCTTAAAGTAGTCCACTGCTTTATTAATGTCAACTCCCATAGTCCAGATTTTTCCAAATAAAAGCATGGTCAGGCCTATCACAGCAATATCCCAGTCCCTGATACCAATTTCTGTCTTGCCTAAGGTTTTTATTGCTGTGAAGAAACACCGTGACCATGGCAACTCTTAAAAGGAAAACATTTAATTAAGAAGGCCCATTTACAGTTTTAGGGATTCCATTCCTAATACCCATAGTAGGGTGCATAGCGGCATGCAGGCAGATGTGGTGCTGGAGTTGAGAGTCCTACATCTTGACTCAGAAGCAACAGGAAGTCGACTGAATCACTGGGAAGTATCGTGAGCAAGGAAACTTCAAAGTCTGCCCCCGGAGTGACACAGTTCCTCAAGGAGGCCACACCTAGTCCAACAAAGTCACACCTCCCATTGGTGCCACTCTCCATGAGCTTATGGGGAACAAATTACATTCAAACTATCACAGGGGTCTTCTTTGGGATCCTGTCGTGTTAGAGATCAACACTGAAATAACAGTGGAAAACTAGCTATTTTGGGGAAAGTTAGTCTTTGAATAAATGAGGCTTAAGCATTTGATGACCTGGCACAGCCACTTCACTACCCTGTCAGCTGAAGCCTCCCTGCCCATAGAGGCTTAATATTCATATAGCACATTTCCTAATACTTACCAGAAAGTTAAGATAACTGATGGTTCCTTCTACGTCTTTCAATTGTCCTTTGCCCCTTTGGTTGTACTCTTAAATTTTTTCACTAGCATTTTAATAGGGTCACAGGAATTAATCACTAAATACAATACTTTCTGAGTTCTGGGATTAAAGGTGCACCTAGTTCATGCCTGGCTTCTTTTAAGACAGGGTCTCACACTGTGGTCCAGGCTGGCCTACTACTCACTGTAGAACCCAGACTGATCTCAAACTCTGTAGGCAATCCCCCGTCTCAGTTCTCTAAGTGCAGAGCTTACAGGTGTGTGCTTCTAAGCTTAGCTACTAAATAAACGTCATTTCTCCACTTTGAACTTTCAGCTTATCCTCTTTTAATACCCACTATTATCCAGATCTTAAAATATTATTTAAAAGAAAGTTAACAAGGCTTAGTGGTATGCCCCTTTAATTCCAGCACTCAGGAGGCAGAAACAGGTGGTTCTCTGTGAATTCAAGGCTAGCCTGGTCTATAGAGTGAGTTTCAGGATAGCCAGAGCTACATAGAGAAACCCTGTCATCAAAAATGAAAAACAAAAAACAAACAAACAAAAAACCCAAAAACAACAACAAAAAGAGCTGAGGTTTAAAGGATGCAAGTAGTGTGTGTGTGTGTGTTATGTGTATATGTGTGTATGTGTGTGTGCGCATGTGTGTTGTATGTGTGTATATGTGTTTGTGTGTGTATGTGTGAGTGTGTGTTGTGTGTATGTGTGTGTTGTGTGTGTATGTGTGCGTGTGTGTTGTGTGTGTCTGTGTGTGGTGTGTGTGCGTGAGTGGGAGTGTGTGTATGTGTCTGTGTTTGTATGTATGTGTGTGTGTGTGTTGTGTATGTGTGTGTGTGTTGTGTGTGTATGTGCGCGTGTGCGTGTCTGTGTGTATGTGTGTGTTTGAATCCAGGGCCTCATACAGTAAGTGCTCTGCCACCAAGCCCCACACCAACCCACCAATTAATATTCCTTAGGAACCTACTATCTGCCTAATATCTTTCCTATATTTATGAATTCTCTCGGCTTGGGTTTGTCACCCTCTCCCCTCTACAAACACGCCACTCATCATCATAAGTAAACTGTTTAAAAAGGAAGTTCAAGGTTGTCCTTGGCAACACAGTGAGGTTGAGGGTAGCCTGGGCTATACAGGATTCTTCCTCAAATAATTAAAAACGTATCCTATAGAAACAAAACAGAACATGAAATTGACTTCAAGGGACATCATGCAGCATCGTGGGTGCTGGAATTTTAAAAAGCAGCATATGACAGACAAACATGCGACAAAGCTCAGGTGGAGAGGTTTTTCATGGGGGAAAGTGAAAGGGTAAAGCGGGTGGAGTGGCAGAGGGGAGACCGGCCTCTGGGGTCAGGAGCGGCAGAAGAGAAGAGAGAGGCAGACAGAGAGACATAGAGCAACAGGCAGAGGGGCAGAAAGAAAGGAAGAGATGGGAGGTGGGCAAGGCCCACTCCCGCCCCTCTCCAGACAGGGTTTTTCTGATTAACAGCGGTCCTGGAGCTTGCTTTGTTGATCAGGCTGGACTTGAACTCAGAGATCCGTCTGCCTCTGCATTCCAAGAGCTGCCATTAAAGGCGCTCTAGCCCCCTGCAGTTGAGGTTGTACCCTGTCAGGACCCTGAGGGCAGGCCAGCACAGATGCCTGAAGACATCAATGGGGTAAAGCAGATCTTTCTAGAATGTAAAGGTCCTTGCAAAGCAATGCCCCTTTTCTTAGAAGATGAATCAAATCTGTGACTCAGGTGGGCACGGGGCTCCTGCGGGGTCAGTTTTCACCACTGTTACTTAATGCTTACTGTATTGGTACCCCAGAGTTGCTGCAGGAACTCTTTAGGATGCAGCGTTATTTAAAAGGCACTGGGGTCTGAGGTCCTTCACTGGACAGACTGCATTAACTATAAACACGGACGTTCATATTTGCTAATAACGATGGCTATTTGGGGGGGGGGGTCAGACCCCCATTCCTTTCTTTATAAAAATATGTGGCAACAGCCGCTAAGCTCTCCCAGTCGAAACCGGATCTGTGTGGCTATTGCAGAGGTTCCGTTCAGCTGTCTGAAATCACCAGACACAAGGTTGCATCTGTAGTCGGTGCGCATTTACATGTGGCTCGCATCAATGATTTCTCCTAGTTGTACTTCTGTTACTTCTGTGGTTTCATTTCCCTCCATGGCCTGTCAGTCATCTCCACGCCTTCCACAGACGCATGAGAGTGGAGCCAATGGTGGGCTCTGGATAGCCACAGCATGAGTCTTCTGGCTGGCAGGACATGCTGTGTGTGTGTGTGTGTGTGTGTGTGTGTGTGTGTGTGTGTGTGTATGGGGTGGGGGAGTGGTATTTTGCTTGCATGTCTATGTACCACACAAGCGCAGTGCCTGTGGAGGCCAGAGGGTGTCAGATGTCAGATCCCTCAGAACTGGAGTTCCAGATGGTTTTTAGACATGTGGGTGCTGGGTAATGAATTTGGGTCCTCTGTAAGAGCAGCCAGTGCTTTTAAGTGAAAGACCATTTCCCCAGGCCAGAATTCATGCTTTTAAGAAAAGTTACACGAACCCTCCCAACCCCCAGCTTTCAAGGGTGTGTGTGCATATGTTTGACTGAAACACCACCCATGCCCATTAAGGCCCTGTGAACTCCAGCCGTGCATGTCGGCAGGGAATCGATCCTCCCCAACCGCCCCAGCCCTCTAGATCACAGAACATCACTTCTTCCCACATGCTGTATCTGCTTCCTCCAGGCCCACATCGAGAGGCTTTGCTGATGCTTCCTTCTGGTTGTTTCATAACTGTCTTGTGGCCTGTTTTACTTCTCTCACTTAGTGTGAAGCCCTTTATCTTTATTTCTAAAACAGAGGAAAGCAAGGCTTTCATGTTTAACAGATGTTACTAAGGTTTGAAATGAACACATGTTACTATTCTGAAGAAAATAAAAACTGAGACTCGTTCCCTCATATCCCTTCATTTAAAGTCCCGTCAGACATGTTTTCACTCTACTCTTATTCAACCCCTGTGCTGCTGGAGCCCTAACCCTAAATCTTAATCCTTACTCTAAACCTTAACCCTAATTCCTAATGCCTAACCCTAATCCATAACCCTATCCCCTAACTCTAACTGTAACCCCTAACCCTTAACCCTAACCCCTAACCCCTAACACTAACCCCTAACCCTGTCATCAGGTAGAGGAAGCAGAAATCCAACAGCTAGAACAAATCAAATCTGTTTAAAACAAAGACACCGGAGGCCAGACTACTAACAAGACAGCATCTACCATTTCTGGGGGATAGGTGTGTCTTTCAGTCCTGCTTAAGAACAACACACTGTGGGGCTGAAGAGATGGCTCCGTGTTTGAGAGCATTTGCTGCTCTTGCAGAAGACCAAGGTTCAGTTCCTGCACTGATGTGGCGGTGCACAACCATCTGTAAACTCCAGTTCCAGGGGATCGGATGCCCTCTTCTGGCCTCTGAGGGCCCCCAGCACTCATGTTGTTCACATAGACACATGCAGGCAAAATATTCACACTCATTAAAACAAGTAAATCTTAAAAAGACCTCACTGAACTAAGTACAAATTTCTCCTGAGCTCCTACCTCCTAGTACGGGCACAGCTCCAGATTTAATTAAACACTTACAAATTATTCCTGATGCCAAACCATTCAGCCATATTTGTTTCTTAGTTATTTATGGCCACACTGGCTATATGAGAGAGCCCAAAGAATAAGGGCTTTCCCTGGCCTCTTCCCTTGATTCTGGTCCTGTTTTTGTGGTGGGTTGATAATGAGATCGTGGACAAGTCACCTGACCTCTTAGAACTATTTCACACATAGAAGAAGGAGAATGTTATCAGCCTCCACAATTTAATGAAAAGTAAATGAAAGAATTTGTAATGAAGACGTAAGGACTATGGTGTGGCTTTAGTGGAACAATATATGCTTGGCATGACCTTGGTGTGCAGAAGGCCCTGGGTTAGTATAGAAAGAAAAAAAAAAAAAAGATTCCAGGACAGGCTCCAAAGCCACAGGGAAACCCTGTCTCGAAAAACCATAAAATAAAAAAGTGAAAAAAAAAGAAAGAAAAAAAGAGAAAAAGGGAAAACGAAATACCTTAAAAAACTCTGTGTAAAGGCTAGAGAGATGGCTCAGTGGTTAAGAGTACTTGTGACTTAGTTAGGTCTTAGGGTTTCAGTTGCTATGAAGAGACACCATGACCCCAATAGCTCTTATAAAGGAAAACATTCAACTGGGGTGGCTTACATTTTCAGAGGTTTAGTCCATTATCATCATGGTGTGACACGGTGGTGTGCAGGCAGACATGGTGCTGGAGATATAGCTGAGAGCCCTGCATCTTGATTTGCAAGTGACAGGAAGTAGTCTGAGCCACTGGGCATGGCTTGAGCATATATAAGACCTCAAAGCCCGCCTCCACAGCAACATACTTCCTCCAACAAGACCACACCTACTCCAACAAGGCCACACCTCCTAGTAGTGTGTTGGTTTTTTTTTTTTTTCTGGAGAAATAAAGTCCAGAGGATATAAAGTTATTATTGGGGCTTGTAGGGCCTTGATTCTAGGACACACATACCCTCATCCAAACCTGAAGATGCTCAAGTCCCAAAACAAAATGACTTAATATTTATGTATTTCCTGTGTGGTTCTGTATACTTTAAGTCAATTCTGTGTATATATGTTGTAATATACATACTAGTAGATGTTATATAGATGGGCCTAACTACACAGTACATAACAGAGACAAGGTAACATTATTTTAATATTTTTAAAAGATTGTTATTTTTATTTTATGCATATAGATGTATTTGTGTGCATGCCTGGTGTTCACAGAGGCCAGAAAAGGGCAGTGGATTCCCTGGAACTGGAGTGACAGATGGTTGGGAGCTGCCATGTGGGTGCTTTGTGAGAGCAAGGTCCTCTATGAGAGCACCCAATGCTCTTAACCACTGAGCCATCGGTTCTCAATCTGTGGGACCCAACCCTTAGAAGGGTAACATTAGATATTTACATTATAATTTATAAAAGTAGCAAAATTACGATGATGAAGTAGCCATGAAAATAATTTTGCAGTTGGGGTCACTACAACACAAGGAGCTGTATTAAAGGGTTGCAGCACTAGGGAGGCTGAGAAGCACTGCTCTAGGCTGTGTGATACTGTTTCTTTTACTAAGTTTGCTGTTGGTTTTTGGAAGGAGAGTGGAACTTGAGCTTGTCATGCAGTCAAGCCAGTCTCAAACTCATCATCTCTTGCCTTAGCCCCTGAACACAGGAGGTCTTACTGGCTGCAGCTGAGGACCTATCCTGAAAGCAAAGGAGGCAAATTCTCTTCACCCCTTTTGTTGCCTTCAGGCCCGAAATAACCCTACTGATCCCGTCGGCACTGGAGAGAGCAATCTGCCTCACCACCTGCACTGTTGAAATGCTAATCTCGCCAGAAGCACCTGTCACACTACTCTGGGCACCCTGTGGTCCTGGTGATGTGCAAGCACTACAGTTGGTGCATTTGTGTGCAAACTGGAGCTTCAGGACCTGGGAACACTCGCCCCTCCTTACTTTATCACGCAGGACACTAGCAGTGATGACTTTGGTCAAAAGAATTAATGGTTCTGTGCCCCTTTCCTCCTTTGTAAAATGAGCCTGCAACAATGTTCCTGTGGTGGTGCTCCCTTGAGTGTTAAATAAGCGATTTTAGGTAAAGCCCTTGGAGGTGCAAATGGAACAGCATTTACAAATGTTAATCGCTGTGCCTGGAGCGTCCCAGGACACAGCTGGGGAGAATTACCCTGGCTGTAACTACTACAGCTCTGGAGACACACATTTTAGTGATTCCTAGCTAGGGAACCTAGGGCTTGCCCCATGGCCTTACTGTTTCCAGAGAAGCTCATGCTTGTTGGTCATGGTCGCACTTCTACACAACACCCAGGTTTTTGTGAGTGTTTTAAGATTGACTTTTATTTATTTTTGTGTCTATGTGTCTGTATGTGTGCTTGTGAGTGCAGCTGCCTGGATGTCTTAGGGATTCTACTGCGGTGAAGGAACACCATGACCATGACAATTCTGTCTGTCATTGTTGTGTGCTTTTTGTTTTTTCAAAACAGTAGCCTTGGCTGTCCTGGAACTCGCTCTGTAGGCCATGCTCTCCAACACCTCACAGAGATCTGCCTGCCTTTGCTTCCTGAATGCTGGGATTAAAGGCGGGCACCACCACTATCCCGTAGCAACTCTTATTTATTTATTATGTATACAATATTCTGTCTGTGTCTATGCCTGCAGGCCAGAAGAGGGCACCAAACCCCATTACAGATGGTTGTGAGCCACCATGTGGTTGCTGGGAATTGAACTCAGGACCTTGGTAGAGCAGGCAATGCTCTTAACCTCTGAGCCATTCTCCAGCTCCCCTCCCCCCCCATGGCAACTCTTATAAAGGATAACATTTAATTGGGGCTGGCTTACAGTTTAAGAGGTTCAGCCCATTGTCATCCTGGCGGGAAACATGGCAGCAAGCAGGCAGATGTGGTACTGGAGAAGGAGCTGAGCTGTACATCTGCAGGCAGCAGAAAGTGGATGCCACACTGGGCACAGCTTGAGTATCTGAGACCTCAAAGCCTGCCTCCCAGTGGGACACTTCCTCCTAGCAGCCACTCACTATAGGCCAAGCGTGAGAGCCTTTCCTACTTAAACTACCACACTGAGAAAGCCAGAAGTGGGTCTCTGACTCCCTTGGAGCCAGGGTTACTTTGGGTTATGGGCTCCCTGATGTGGGTGCTGGGATTTGAACTCAAGACTTTTGCAAGAGCGGTATACATTCTTACTCACTGAGCCATCTCTCCAGCCAAACATCTTTGGTTTTGTTTACGTTTTTCTCCTTTGTTCTACATTTCAGGCCGCCAGTGTGGCTCTCTTTGGAGTTCCCCTTGCCTTCACTAGACAGGTAACTATTTTATAAACAGTGATATCATCAAACAGTCACACAGTGTGTGTGTGCATTCTATTGCTTTACTGATACACGAAGTCTGTGGTCCAACTTCCACCGCTCACCCCATCCCAACACAGCTTTCTCCCTGTCTCCATCTAACCAATGTGTTTATGGAATTTATTTCTTCCTAATCCACAAAAACCTTCCCGCAAACATCGAAGCACACGTGGGTCTGAGTCCGAGACAAACAGTCGAGCTGTTGTGTGCTGGAGCTCTGTCGTAAACTGTGGAGATCCCAGAGCAGCAGCCTCTACTTCCGGCTGACAGGCGGAAAGCTGCTGTTTCTGGCGAATGATCTCGGGACTTCGGAGTGAGGAAGGGAAAGCGCGGGCGGTTTCAGGTTGAACCTGTTTGGTGTCTTTTTGCTGCAGGGAGGCAGCCAACCACACACAGTCCGGCGGCGTCGGCTTTCTCTGTGCCAAGTTGCAGCGTTCTTGCGGTGAACACGGAGGGACTGTTTCCCTATCTAGACAGGGGCCGCTTTGTAAGCCAAATGACCAGCCCAATAGGGGAATGTTCTCAGAAAAGAAAGCTACTCGCAAAAGCGTCTCTTCGACTGTGTGTGTCACAACCCAGCTCTGTAAAACCCAACAAAGGATGCTCACTCTGCGACCAATGGTTTTTCTTTCCCAGAACACAAGAGCCTATAATGTATTCATCCTGGCAGCTTGCTGCCGCCTAGTCCGGACACTCTCCTCTGGTACCACGGTGGGGAAATTTTCTTTTTCTCAAATTCCCTCTACTTTCCTCTGGTTAGCTTGACATTGTCCTCTGCCTACTTAAGATTCATGGTGAGTTCACTTATAAATGCGTATGTATGAAGACATTTATCATACTTGCTTTTGTTTGCGCTTGGTGTATTTTAGTCATTTTTCGCGTTGTGAAAATCTTTTGGAAACATAACTCCCTTTTCCATGCTTATTTTCAAATATTTTGTGCTGACTATATTCCCATGCCATAAGGTTTTGTCTCCTCCTTGTCTTCTGGGATATCTTTTGTTTTTTTTTTTTTTTTTTTTTTTTTTTCCTGTGCAGTCTCCTCTTCTGTTACAGAAACAATGTGTTCCTTGTTTTCCAGCGAGGGTCCTCTCTACGGCAGGGGAGCCTGTGGGAGGGTGAGCCTGACCCAGCTCTGCCATCAGACATCAGTGTGAGGCATCTCTGCCACTTTGTTCATCTGGATATGCCCACCGACCAGGGCATCGGTGTCTGAATCCTTAAGTTCAGTATTACTTAGCATTTTAAGCATGCAAAGCAAAAGTCCAGCTTTTGTGCTCGTGAGAGAGATGGCTCAAGAGAGGGAAGGTGCTTGTTACCAACTCAGGCAAATTGTCATCCAACCTTCATACATGCACCATGGCACACATACATGTACACGTACACACACACACATACACACACAGAGTCATAGACACAGGGAGTCAGAAACAATAGTAATTTTTAAAAACTGAGCATTTCTTCTGCTCCCCTGGCTCTGTGACTTGGCCCGAGTACACAACTCACACTGCTTCTGTAAGTGACTTCTGTCAGGTCATTGGTGACTTTTATGGGATATGCATTCTGAATGGCCGGGACACTTTCATGAACAGAGAATCAACAAAAACATTTGATCCTCTAAATGTGCTCGGTTTTGTTGGCTTTTCTCAGCCAAGAGAGCAGTGAACCATTTTCCCCAGGTCACCTCAGGCGCTTACAGAACTGAAAGCTCAGCCCTGAGTAGTTATTTAATATTTCAAGTTATACCCTGCTTCCTGCTATCACTTAGCCACTACCGCCTTCAACCTCTGAACTGTTCCTCTTCCACACTGCCCGCTAGGATGCAACATTTACTAAACTCATATTAATAGACTAAAGATTGTGCATTTGGGATTGTCTATGTTCGTGGCTAGGCTAGCCACCTTCATGAATACTTACACCATGCAGGGAACTCTGCCTTGATTAGCCCTCCTGCCCCATCACAGGTGATCAGAATAGGCATGGCTATGTTCTAGGTCAAACTGAGAACTAGTACACTAGGCACTTACCCAAGGAAGGCAAAAGTAGGTATAAATAAAAGGCTTGAGGTGGAGGATACCATTGCGGGGAAAATTGGCTATTTGTCCCCCTAGATGGGCTTTCCCACTAGGTTAGACTCAGCCCTGTGTTAACTGAGCTAACCTTGACAACCAAACTTGTGTATATTTAAGGTGTGTAATGTTTTGATATACACATACATCATGAAATGACGCCAATTAAAGTAGCTGTCATATCACACTGTTTTCAACTGTGTGTGTCTTTGTGTTCACGGATTTGCTCTAGGGGTGTGGTGGTACAAGCACCAAGGCAGGGGCAGGCAGAACTCGGCAAACTCAAGGCCTTGAGTTCCAGGGCATCCAGGGCTATGTAGAGAGACCCCATTTCAAAAAAATAAAAAATATATACAAATAAATCCACTCTAGCAGATGTTGCAACAGTGTGTACGACTTACAGCTCACATGGGCCTATAGCTACAGCCCCAGGGGACCCAGTGACCTCTTCTGAACTCTGAGGGCACCTGCACTTCACATATGCATGTTCACAGATACACATATTCACATAATAAAAATAAAATATCATGACTAAAGACATGCTCAGTCTTTAAGAGCTCTTGCTCCTGGGTCAGAGGACCCAAGTTCTATTCTCAGCACCCACTTTTTTTAAAATTGAGGTGCAGCTTTAATTTTTTTTTTTTTTTTGGTTTTTCGAGACAGGGTTTCTCTGTGGCTTTGGAGCCTGTCCTGGAACTAGCTCTGTAGACCAGGCTGGTCTCGAACTCACAGAGATCCGCCTGCCTCTGCCTCCCGAGTGCTGGGATTAAAGGCGTGCGCCACCATCGCCCGGCCTAATATTTTTAAATATATATATATATTTATTTATTTATTATGTATACAATATTCTGTCTGTGTGTATGCCTGCAGGCCAGAAGAGGGCACCAGACCCCCATTACAGATGGTTGTGAGCCACCATGTGGTTGCTGGGAATTGAATTCAGGACCTTTGGAAGAGGAGGCAATGCTCTTAACCTCTGAGCT
Source organism: Microtus obscurus (assembly GCA_963919715.1). Lineage (NCBI taxonomy): Eukaryota > Metazoa > Chordata > Mammalia > Rodentia > Cricetidae > Microtus > Microtus obscurus. The sequence goes on from CAWTZC010000768.1 coordinate 5,212,796, forward strand.
ATCTCTCCAGCCCCTCAGCACCCACTTTTGGTAAAAAAGGTGATTAACTGTAACTCTAGTTCCAGGGGATCTGACAATCTATTCTGGACACACGCACAGACACACATACACATGCACACACACACGCGGATAAATTAAATATTTTAAAATAAAATAATCTTGGCCTGAAAGATGGCTCTGAGGTTAAGACCACTGGGCCATTCTCCCAGAGGTCTTGAGTGAGATCTGGTGCCCTCTTCTGTCATGCAGGCAGAACACTACATACATAAGAAATAAATTTAAAAAATAAAAAACAAAATAATATTTATTAAAAAAAGGTTCACTCTCATAGTGAATCGAGAACATTTAAGATGGACTGGCAGCGCCTTTCCCATGTGCGCTAGCCATGGTGCTGCACGCTGGACCTCCAGAGTCAAGTCATTTCATGACTAAATGGAATACTTTCTCGTATTTACCATCCTGCAAATAAAGACACAGGGACTTACTATTAATTATGAAACCTTGGCCTTTAGTTTAAGTTTGTTTCCAACTAGCCTTTATAACTTAAATTAACCCATATTTTTAAGTCTACATTCTGCCTTGTGGCTCATTACCTTATCCTCATACTGCACGTTCTATTTCCCCTCTGTCTCCAAGGAGTCTCCTCACTTTTCTTCTTCCCAGAGTTCTCTCTGTCTTTCTGGAAGTCCCGCCTATTCTCTCCTGCTTAGCTATTGGCCGTCCAGCTCTTTATTACACCCGTCTCAGCAATATATCTTCACACAGTGTCGAGATACCCACGAGAACTCAAAACTCATATCTCTTGATGAGCCTCTGCTCACTTCACCAAACCCCAGGCCCTGGAAGCCACCGATCTGTTCCCAGTTACGAGTTCCTCTCTGCTGTTGTCCACATTAAATGAACTCATGCAGCGCTCCTCTCCTCCTCAGGCAGGTGCATGCATGTCGCCGGACTCCAGAGTTAAACAGCTCTCCTCCTCATGCAGGTGCACGGGTGCCTCTGACTCCAGTGTTAAACAGTTCTCCTCCACAGGCAGGTGCACGCATGTCGCCGGACTGCAGTGTTAAACAGTTCTCCTCCTCATGCAGGTGCACGCATGTCGCCGGACTCCAGAGTTAAACAGCTCTCCTCCTCATGCAGGTGCACGGGTGCCTCTGACTCCAGTGTTAAACAGTTCTCCTCCACAGGCAGGTGCACGCATGTTGCCGGACTGCAGTGTTAAACAGTTCTCCTCCACATGTGGGCACCATACTTGCCCTTTCACCTGTGGCCATGCATGCAGGTTGTTTCCTGCATCTGTGGCATGCTGAGAAACGCTGCAATGGATGAGTGCAGGGGTCCCTTTGAGACACGTTAATCTTTCCTGGACTCACACCCCATTTTTAGTACCTTTAAGTTTCCTTGTTGGGAGGCAGACTGCTGAGAGCTGCCTTGTGGGTGCTGGAACTCGAACCTGGGTCTTCTAGAAGAGCAGTCAGTGCTCCTAAATTGAAGGTAATCATACTTACCTCAGGGTTTTAGAAGGATTATATGTGACAAAAGTGTGTGTAACCTAATAGAACTTTATTTTGTGTTCTTATTTATTCCCTTTTAGACTATGAGTCCCAGGCAGGCTGGCTCTAAACTCACTATATAACTAAGGATGTCTTTGAACTTCTTTTTTTAAATCACACACACACACACACACACACACAATATTCTGTCTATGTGTATGCCTTCAGGCCAGAAGAGGGCACCAGACCTCATTACAGATGGTTGTGAGCCACTATGTGGTTGCTGGGAATTGAACTCAGGACCTTTGGAAGAGCAGGCAATGCTCTTAACTTCTGAGCCATCTCTCCAGCCTGACTTTGAACTTTTTTATAAAGAGACATTGAAAAGATTATTTTAATTAAGATTATGTGTCTGTGCGTGTGAGAACAGGTGTCTGAGGAAGCCAGAGAAATCAGATCCTCTGGAGCTGGAGTTACAGACAGTTGTGAGCTGCCTGATATGGGTGCTGGGAACTGAACTTTGGGTCCTCTACTAGAGCAATATTTGCTCCTAACTGCTGAGCCATCTTTCTAGCCCCCTCAAACTTCTGAGCCTCCTGCTTTCACTTCTAGCGTTTTACATGCATGTTCCACCATGCCTAGTTTATGCTGGCTAGGGATCGAACCTGGGCCTTCATGCAAACTAGGCAAGCTCTCCATCAGCCCAGCAACATCCCCAGACCTTAAGTCTTTTTCAAATGGAAATAAAGGAAGCAGAACCTTTCAAAATCACCACTTCCAATAAAGAATGGAGTGTGTAGAGAAATAAAAGATTGATACAGCACAAAATTCTATTTTAAGCCGACTCTGTCTGTTGTTAGTACTCGTGAGAGTGTGCTTAGTACTCAGCACTGTGCCTGGCAGACCCCAGCACTCAGTCACCTTGCTTTCTGTGACTAGCTTTGAAACAAGACACTCCTTTGACTCCGGTACCCCGGGTCACCCAGTTGACTGGTGACTTCTATGCATTCACTCACCCTGCTGTTGTGATTCATCACAGCAGCCACAATTTCACTTGAAACCCTGGGATTTATGAGGCCATTTTCCCTTTAGTCTTTCCCCATACTCGCTCACTTGCTCTTCGGTTCCCATCATGTCACACAGGCCAACAGGGGGGAAACAAACCCAGGGCTCCTCATGGAGTCACTTGTCACTGCCACTGAGGGGAAAAGATATGAAAAGCCAGGCCACACGAATGTCACATATTTTAGCAGGATGCACACTCTGATAGATATTTGAGTGTTAAGGTCCTTCAGCTAACCCTCAAGCAGAGGCAGGATGCGCTAAAGGCAGGCAGGGGTACTGCCTGGGCACATTTCCATACCAAAGAGTGTGAGGTGTGGGACAGCTGCTGCCTTTGTCTTCCCAACAAAACATCCGGCTTTACACTAGAGGCTTGGTCTTTCCAGATCCCGAAGGATGCCCACGGGACTGGCTACTGAGGTGGATACACAATCCACCCCATCCAATCCTGCCAACTGAGCCCTGTTTACACAGTGCTACCAGGCATTGTCCCAAGCTATTCCAGTCTTATTTCTTCCAAAGAGGCTTGCTGTGTGACATACCGGGAAAGCTGGGAAGGGTCTGCCTCTCTGAGCATGAATCAGAGGCAAACAGGAACCTTCTCTCCTGGAACACGGGAAGTACATTTTTGGATCAGAAGAGAATGAGGCCACATGCAAACAGAAACAGAGACAAACCTGGGAGGAAGAGTGGGAAAGGGAAATACAATCCTTGGTGACATCATTTAAGCACCTGAGTTCACCTGTGACTAAAGCCTTTGTTCGGTTAAGAGCGTTGTAACGGCAGAAACTGAGTTCTGAGTTTCCCAGCTCCAGGCTCCATAAGTGAGTGTGAAGGTTTTTGGTTTTAATATTTAAAAGATTTAAGTTTAATTGTGTGTGTGTATGTGTGGTGTGTGTTTCTCATGAAAGATTTATGCTTAATTGTGTGTTGTGTGTGTGGTGTGTGTTTTTCATGGAGGCCAGAGATTTATGCTTAATTGTGTGTGTGTGGTGTGTATGTGTGGTGTGTGTTTCTCATGGAGGCCCACAGGGTCAGATTCCCGGGGAGCAGAGTTACCAGTGGTACAAGCAGCTGTGAGAAACCCAATGTGGGGACTGGGAACTGAACTTGGGCATTTCACAAGAGTAGTGTGTGCTCTTAACTACTGAGACTTTTCACCAGTCCCATGGTGTCTTAGTTAGGGTTTCTATTGCTGTGAAGAGACACCATGACCACAGGAGCTCTTATAAGGAAAACATTTAACTTAATTGGCTCACTTACGGTTTCAGTTATCAGCATGGCCGGGAGCACACTGGCACACAGGCAGACAAGGTGCTGGAGGAGGAGCTGAGAGGCCTGCATCCTGCAGGCAACAGGAAGTCTGCTGACTGTCACACTGAGGGAAACTTGAACAAAAGAGATCTCAAAGCCCACTCCCACAGTGAGACACTTCCTTCAACAAAGCCACACTTCCTAACAGTGCCACTCCTTTGGGGGGCCATTTTCTTGCAAACCACCATAAAGGTTGAAAGAAAGGAAACTTATTTTTTGATATACAAGGAGAATTTGGACAGGAGCTACTCTTACGATACAGGGGGAGTGGGTCCAAACCGCGGTTGGTGAGAGAATACACCTTGCAGACCGAGCTTGAGCATGGAGTTTATTGAGATAAAGGGAATGGGAAAGGAAGAGAGAATGGGGGTGGGAGAGAGACCTGCTAGCTTCTTGAGAAGAATGGCAGGGAGGGAGGGAGGGGGAGAGAGAGAGAGGTGGGCCTTGTCTCCTTAAAGGGACATTTTGCGCCTGTGTACAGACTAGGAACCGCTTGCCATGCACAGAGGGGTGACGAACTGTAAAAGGTTCCCAAGGGATAGGGCCAAGGTGTGCTTAGATACTAAAAGCTGCCATCCATGATGGAGAGGGTGGGAGCAGAGTAGGAAGGGCAGCCCAGAGAAAGAAGGGGAGAGGGGTAATAGAAGGCCACAAACCCTCACATCTTAAGTAAATTGGAGTAATAAAAATTGTCAGTTGGCTTCTTGGTAAAAACCAAAATTTTAAAGAAAGATTTATTTTATATGTATGAGTATTGGCCTGCCTGGATATCTGTGCATTATGTGCACACAGTGCCCATGGATGTCAAAAGAAGGCGCCAGATTCCCTAGAATTGGAGTTAAGGAGAGCTGTGAGGTGCCTGATGTGGGTGCTGGGCACCAACGCAGGTTGTCTGGAGAGCACTGGGCACCAACGCAGGTCTCTGGACGAGCACTGGGCACCAACGCGGATCCTAGGCAAAACACGCACACACACACTGTCGTAGTTTGAATGTAGTTTGTTTGTGGCTCCCATAATCTCATAGGGAGTGGCACTATTAGAAGGAGTGGCTTTGTTGGAGTGGGTGTGGCCTTGTGGAGGAAGTGTGTCACTGTGGGGTGGGCTTTAAAGTTTCTTATGCTCAGGATACCAGCCAGTGACTCGGTTGAATTCCTGTTGCTTGCAAGATGTAGGACTCTCAGTTCCAGCACCATGTCTGCCTGCATACTGCCATGCCCCCAGCCATGATGATAATGGAGTAGACCTCTGAAACTGTGTCCCCTCAAACGTTATTCTCAATTAAATGCGCATGGTGTCTCTTCACAGCAATAAAAACCCTAAGACCCGTACAACATAGAAATAAATTATTATTATTATTATTATTATTATTAAAAGCTAGGTAGATGGCATGCACACACCTTTAATCCTAGCACTCTGAAGGCAGAGGCGAATGGGTCTCTCTGAGTTCAGGGCCAGTCTGGTTTACATAGTGAGTTCCAGGCCAGCCAAATATACATAGTGAGATCCTGTCTCAAAAAAACAAACAGAAAAATCCTATTATTTCAAGTATAAAACTACTTTGTCGGTAATATACTGAGATAAAGGTTCTGAGATAAAGGTTCCAAGACACACCCAAGGCTCTGGCGCTGGATGAGGACGGCAGACACATCCTTGCTGTGGTTTGCTGGTGGGCAGTGCTCTAGGCTGGTACCGTTTGAAGACACTGTGAACTTAGGGCGGGGCCTACTGGAAGGCCTTGAGGAGCCTGAGAGAATACCACTGAAGGGGGTTGTGGGATCTGATCCAGACTGTCTTTCTCTCTCTTCTGCTGCCATTAGCCATCCTTACCGAAAGCCCAAGGCAATGGGGTCACTCAATCTTAAACCTGGATCTCAAAACTATGAGGCAAACACACCCGTTGTTACTTCATAAGGCACTACACTAGTTCCCCACCCTGTCCCCACCCCAGAAAAACAAAAACAACAACAACAACAGAGTTTCATTGTGTTCTGGCTTCATGGCTGGTCTCAACCTCACAAAGATGGAAGATCTACCTGCCTCTGTCTCCTGAGTACTTCCGTCAAAGATATGTACCATCACACCTATCCGGTTATTTTCTGTAACAAAAGACCTGACAGCAAACAACTTCAGGATTGAAGGGTTTGCTTTGGCTTATATTTTATAAACGGGGACACCATATCATGGCAGAAAGGCCTTGTGGCAGGAGTTACCTTGTGTTAGAAATCAGACAGTAAACAGAGCATCGGCTGGGCTATTAAGTCTCAAGGCCCACCCTTAGTGATCTGCTTCCTCCCAAAGACTCCATAGCCTTCCAAAGAAACACCACTACCTGACAATCATAATTCCCTTCCTTCAAGGTTCCACTGATAAAAGATTCAAAATAAAAAAATCAAGCAAACAAAAAGCCCAAACCGCCGGGCGGTGGTGGCGCACGCCTTTAATCCCAGCACTTGAGAGGCAGAGGCAGGCGGATCTCTGTGAGTTCGAGACCAGCCTGGTCTACAAGAGCTAGTTCCAGGACAGGCTCCAAAACCATAGAGAAACCCTGTCTCGAAAAACAAACAAACAAACAAACAAACAAAAAAAGCCCAAACCAACTAAAGGGCAAGAGTACATTTACGGCAAAGGCAGGAAGGCAAGCTGAGTGAGCCAGCATGAATGTGATCCCGGAAGAAGCATTTTCAGGACCACAAAGATGGGCAAGAACAGGCGTGGAGCCTTCCCGGGAACTCCCAAGCTCTCCAAACCCAGCCTGTGAGGGGCCTGGCAGTCTCTGGGGAAGTTGGGAACCCAGCTGAGATGCTGTGAAAAGCACAAGCCACATGGACAGTCCGAGTGCATGTCCCGCCAACAGCCCTGCTGAGCTGCCAACTGCCCCTCTGTCCCTGCCAGCCACAGGAAGGAGCCACTGAGATGGACCCGCCCAATCAAACGCCCTGATGAACACAACCACAGCCCACATCACACACAGTTGAAAACAAAGTCCCTCAGACACAGTAAACACATAGAATCATCGGCGATAATAAAACGGGTATTGCTTTTGACCACCAAGCTTTAGGACTGTTAAATAACAATAAATAATCAAGGCAAGAGCCCAGGAGAACCAAAGCTAATGAAAGATTCTCTTTTGAGCCTTTCCTTCTTCTTAGCACTCCTCCCCGCTTCTAGGGAAAATTTGCAAATATTTTTCTACCGTTTTTAATTTTTTTTTTTAAAGAAAGGAGTACATGTAGCCCAGGATAGCCTCAAATTCACTATGCTACAAGTGCTTTCAGTTTCAGATCTTCCTGCCTCTACCTCCTGAGGGCTGGGATGACACGTGTGCATTACCACCCAGGTTTATTCAGTGCTGGGGATTGAAGCCAGGCCCGGGTATGTGCCAGACAAGCAAGCGACCAGCAGAGCCACACCCCAACCATGATGCTTGATTTCTATCCCTTGCCTGTCATCAAAGTGAGAAGAGATGGGAGCGGTATATCTTGAGATGTAGAATTATGAAAATGATCCAACTCTGTATGAGAAGTTTCTGCCTATGAAAGGAAAAAAAGCGATTGAAGAATACAAACAAGGGCTGGGAGTATAGTGGTGGTTACTCGTCTAGCATATGTGAGGACCAAGTTCAGCTGCCAGCACCACAAAACCAATTATGTTAAATTAAGCTAATATTGAATGTTTTTAATGAAAAGACAGTGGCAGATTTAGAATAAATCTTTAAAGACAGCCAGGCAGTGGTGGCGCACGCCTTTAATCCCAGCACATGGGAGGCAGAGGCAGGCGGATCTTTGTGAGTTCGAGACCAGCCTGGTCTACAAGAGCTAGTTTCAGGACAGGCTCCAAAACCACAGAGAAACCCTGTCTCGAAAAACAAAAAAAAAAAAAAAAAAAAAAAAAAAAGATTTTGGGGGCTGGAGAGATGGCTCAGTGGTTAAGAGCATTGCCTGCTCTTCCAAAGGTCCTGAGTTTAATTCCCAGCAACCACATGGTGGCTCACAACCATCTGTAATGAGGTCGGGCGCCCTCTTCTGGCCTGCAGGCATAAAGACAGAACATTGCATACATAATAAATAAATAAATATTTTAAAAAAAATCTTTAAAGACAATCACAAGCAAGGAAAGATACTGTCTTAGTTGCTTTCTGTTGCCATGATAAAACACCAAGGCCAGTTTAAAGAAGGGTTTATTTAGGATTTATGGTTCCAGGGGGATGAGTCCTGCTCATCACTGTTCTGCCAAGGAAGCACACAGGTAGGCATAGTGACTGGAGCTGGAAGCTGAGCGTTGAGGCTCACATCTTGACCAACAAACTTGAAGTAAAATGACTAACAGGGAGTGGCAATGGCTTTTGAATCCTGAAAGCCTGCCCCCAGGGATGACCTTCCTCCAGCGAGGCTATTCTCCTAAACCTCAAAGCCTGCCCCCAGGGTTGAGCTTCTCCAGCAAGGCTATTCTTTTAAACATACCCAAAGAGCACCATCTTCTGAGGACCGAGCACTCAAATGCCAAAGAGTATATGAGAGACATTTTCATTCAAACCACCATGGGCATCTATGGAACTAAGGGTGTTGAGACCATTTCTTTGGAAGAGCTAAAAGGGCCTTTTTGGCACAGAATTCCATTTTCCCTGCAAGCCCCATCTGAGTCTCCAGCAAACAGTGTGGACACAGTGACTTACTAAAAATAATGTCTTGTGGAGTTAAAACATTCAGGATTAATTCAATAGCAAAGCACAAAATAATTATGGGATAGCATGTAAATGTTTAAAATGTTTATGCAAATAAGAGGTAAGGGAGGCATAGAATATAATTGGAAAGTGTTCATTGTAGTCACCAGAAAAAAAAACTAATAAAAATCTTAAAAATTGTTCTGGAAAACGAAGGCTGAGGGCAGGAATAATTCAGACAACTTGTCTTTTAAATTTTAGGTCCCCCACCACCTCTGAGACAGGGTTTCTCTGTGTAGCCCTGGCTGTCCTGGAACTCACTCTGTAGACCAGGCTGGCCTCGAACTCACAGAGATCTGCCTGCCTCTGCCTCCTTAGTGCTGGGATAAAAAGCCACCGCTGCTCAGTTAGAACTGATCCTTATTTCATTAAAACTTTGTTGGAAGAGCCGGGTGGTGGTGGCGCACACCTTTAATCCTAGCACTCGGGAGGCAGAGGCAGGGGGATCTCACAGTGAGTTTGAGGCCAGTCTGGTCTACAGAGCGAGTTCCAGGACAGCCAGGACTGTTACACAAAGAAACTCTGTCTGGAAAACCACAACCACCACCAACAACAACAACAAAAGCAAACAAAGAAAAACGTTTTAGAAGTCTACACAAAAAAATAAAAGAAAAAAATGCAAGAAAATATGCTAATACTTCCCTTGAACTAGTAGAAATGGAGGATTTTCCATTCATTTTATTTTCTTTGATTTTTATCAGTTCCATGTATATGTGTATATATAATATATTTTCTGATTATTTATAACTAATTGATTTTGAATAAAGGATATAAGACTATACATTGGAGAAAGGATAATCTTTTCTAGCAGAAACCTGGATATTCATATTCAAAACAATAAAACTAGACTCTACCTCACACCACATACAAAATCAACCAAAAAGACAGAAACTATAGAACTGCTAGGAAAACAAATACCAGAGAAAATACTTCAAGAAGTTGGTGTTGTACGGAGAAACTCTGACTTGAAAATCCAAAAAAAAGAAAAAAAAAGAAATTGGTGTTGCCAAAACTTTGTGTGTAAGACCCGATGAGCCTAAGCGGCAGAATAGACGAACGGGATTCTGGGAAACTAAGAAGCTTCTGCGAAGGGCACAATCAACAGAGAAGAGGCAGCCCGCAAAGTCAGGGAAAAACTGTAAACTGGACATGGGATTAATAGACAGAATATATAAGAAACTCAAAACAATGATAATATTGACATAGACATTTCTCAAAAGAAGACTACAATGTCCAATAAGAATTGTATTAAACCAGGCGTTGGTGGCGCACACCTTTAATCCCAGCACTCTGGAGGCAGAGGCAGGTGGATCTCTTTGAGTTTGAGGCCAACCTGGTTTACAAGAGCTAGTTCCAGGACAGGTTCTAAAGCGACAGAGAAACCCTGTCTTGAAAAACCAAAAAGCAAAACAATAAAAAGAAGAATTATATTAAAATATTCAACATCACTCTCATCAGGGAATGCCAAACGAACAACAATGAGATTGCTGGCTCCGGTTAAAACGGCTGTTCTCAAAGGCATGAAAACATCTCTCTCTCTCTCTCTCTCTCTCTCTGTGTGTGTGTGTGTGTGTGTGTGTGTGTGTGTGTGTGTGTGTGTATACATGACACAGCCTCCTGGCTTGTGTGTGGAGGACAAAGGATAACTTTTGGGAATCAGTCTTCTCCCTCCACCAGGCGATACCTGGGAAACAAAGCCAGGTTATCTGGCTTGGCGGCAAGTTCCTTTACCAGCTAAGCCTGGGAAAGGAATCTCTGACCTGGAAAGTGAACCTTTATTATACTGTTAGTGTCAATGAAAACTATCACAGCTAGCAGGGAAACAGTATGGAAGTTTCCCGTCCAAAAATCAAAAATCAGAATCACAGCCAAGCCATGCTCCTGCAAAGGGACCTGCTCTGAGTGCTCATTTCTCAGCTGATTCATCTGACAGCCGCAGAGGAGGAAAGTCCTGAGAAGCAACAATCCTCTACCTAATTCCAGGTCCTCAGGGCAGGATGCTTCCTTGGTAGCATCAAGACCAAGAGCCACTCTCAGGAGTGGAAACTGACGGCGATGCCAGGCTTTGTGGCCAGGAGAGAATAAATCCCAGCCAATTGGCTGCCAGTTACAGAACGCCCTTAGGTGCACCATTTGGAATGAGGATGGAGCCGCGTGGGCATGGGCGTGGCGAGGCAGTAGCAAGGGGTGCCTGCTCCACACGGCCCCTGGCCCCTCTGGAATATGAAGTCAGTCTGATTTAGTTCTATCTTTCACCTGTCACTCCTCCGTCTTGCATATCTATTCATGAGTAAAGTACTTGCTGTCTTCAAGTGGTTCTTTCTTTTCTTTTTCTTTTGAGACGTAGCTCTGGCTGTCTTGGAACTTATTATGTAGACCAGGTTGGCCTTGAACTCAGAAATCTGCCTGCCTCTGCCTCCCAAGTGCTGGAATTAAAGGCGCCCACCACCATGACTTGAAAGTTTCCTGCTTTTAAATTTTAGTGGTTATGACAATGATCAAGCTGGGTGGGGAGATGAATCTGTGAGAATATCCCATCTCTTCCACGAAGGGCAGGTTCTTTAAACTTCCATCTCCATCAATTCATTAAGGTTATAGCAGTGTACATGTTATCTTCTTCATCGTTTTCCTGCACAGTTCATTGTGTGTGTGTTGTGTGTGTGTGTGTGCGCGCGCGCCCGTGTGTGTGTCTACGCGCGCGCCCAAAGAAAACAGCTACAGGAAGCTGTACTAGAATCTGACTCTCTAAATTAATGTTCACCTGAATGTGCAGCTAACACGCTGAATCCCAGTTATCTACAATTTGAACTCTCAGGTGCTGGAGAAATGCCTTAGCAGTTCAGAACACTGGCTGCTCTTCCAGAGGACTCAGACTAAGTTCCCAGCGCCCACGTGGTACTCATAACTGCCTGTATTTCCGATCCCAGGGGATCCAGGGCTCTCTTCTGGTTTCACGTCCACCAGGTATGCATTTGGTACACAGGTGTGCACACAGATAAAACACCCATACACATTAAAAAGGTGAGAATTTAAAAATCTCATGACTGGTTTCTGTCTTGAGGCATTATAGTAGAGAATGTACCCTGTAGGTGCATTTTTTTTTTTAAATTTTTGAGACAGGGTTTCTCCATAGCTTTTTTTGGTTTCTGTCCTGGAACTAGCTCTTGTAGACCAGGCTGGCCTAGAACTCACAGAGATCCGCCTGCCTCTGCCTCCCAAGTGCTGGGATTAAAGGCGTGCGCCACCACCGCCCGGCCTGTAGGCGCACATTTCTGTATGGCACAAGAGCCATAAGCCTGGTCTGAGGTGGTCACGAACTCTGCAGACAAGCTGTCTCTGTTTATCAATAGCCAGGATGTGCTGCTCCTAGTTTATTTTGTTATAAATGTAGATCTCCTGAGAAGAGGTGTTGGCTGAAGCTGGTCAGGATGTTTGGTGCTTATTTCTTGGTAATTTGGAGGAAGCCTCATAGAGATGCTAATTCATGGCCTCCGTGACTGCTAGCATACAGGTAGATGCGGACGTGACTTGAGCCCATTCACCTGGTTGCCTAGGAGACAGCCTAATGTGTTTTCCCGCTCAATTGATGTGGTGATATATAAGGTGTTTGGAGAATAAACGAGAGATCTTCGAGAGAGATTTTGCCCTTCCATGATGACCATGTAAGCTACGTCGGTTTATTCCTCGTGACTCCGTTCCAGTCCAGTTAGGGAATCTGTGTTGGACCCACACGGGCCCCAACAGTACTCTACATAATTTTGCTCTTAATGTTATCATTATTTTCCAACGTGGACTCATTCACTCCTCCTTAGGCAGCTTGGAGTCTTATTGCTATTTTCTATCGACATTGGGGAAAATGCGCATTCTGTATTGTAAATTTGTTTATTAGATTATTATAGCCTCTACAGTCTGCTTTATTTGTTGCCTCTGCCTTCTGTCAAAGACAGACTGAGAACGGTGAATATCATTAAAGTGTGGTGCACTGTTCATTTTTGTTTCTTTGGCTTTTATTTGTTACAGGGATATGAAGTGTCATCTTTAGTAACACAGTCAACTGGAGTTTTCTTTCAGAAGCAGCTTGGTTTATGACAAAGCTTTTAATCAAATTTTTTTGGACTATCCCTGCTTCCCGACCTGTCCATGTAGCTTTCTTGTTTTCTTCTTCCTTCCTTCCTTCCTTCCTTCTTTCTTTTTTCTTTCCTTTCTTTTCTTCCTCCTTTCCTTCCTTCCTTGTTTTCTTGAGAGGAGATTCTGTGACCCAGATTGGCCTTGAACTTGCTATGTAGCTGAGGCTGGCCTTGAACTCCTGATTCTCATTCATGTGCTTCCATGTAAAATTAATTAAAGTAAAAGTAAATACTAACCTGTACCTGTTTAAGGCTTTGGCCCTGACTTCATTACATTAACAACAATAACATAACAATACATTAACAGTGTAATTATATCAATGCCAATTACATCATCTTAGTTAGGGTTTCTATTGCTGCAATGAATCATGACCAAAGAGCAAGTTGTGAGGGAAAGGGTTTATTAGGCTCACACTTCAGCATTGCTGTTCATTACTGAAGGAAGTCAGGACAGGAACTCAAAACAGGGCAGGAACCTGGAGGCAGGAGCTGAAGCAGAGGACATGGAAGGGAGCTGCTTACTGGCTTGCTCCTCCTGCTTGCTCAGCCCACCTTCTTATAGAACTTGGGACCAGCAGCCCAGGGATGGCAGCACCCACCATGAGCTGGGCCCTCCCCCATTGATCACTAAAAGAGAAAACGCCTTACAGCTGGATGTCAAGAAGGCATTTCCTGCCGGGCGGTGGTGGCGCACGCCTTTAATCCCAGCACTTGGGAGGCAGAGGCAGGCGGATCTCTGTGAGTTCGAGACCAGCCTGGTCTACAAGAGCTAGTTCCAGGACAGGCTCCAAAACCATAGAGAAACCCTGTCTCGAAAACCAAAAAAAAAAAAAAAAAAAAAAAAAGAAGGCATTTCCTCAGCGGAGGTTCCTTCCTCTGGTGACTCTAACTTGTGTCAAGGTGACACACAGAACCACCCAGCACAATGCTAAGTATTTTCAGATCACATGATAAGTCTGTCCATCTTTTGTTTTATATTAAAAGTCTTAAGATAATTCATCATTGGAAAGTCTGATACTTTTCTGGCCATCTTTTATACCAAAAACTATGAGATAATTCCATGATAGGGTATCTATTATTGATATAGTAATAGCCAACAAGTTTATTTATTTTTTTAAGGTAAGCATTCTAAGATAGCATTCAATACATCTTAGATCTTTAAGTATTAGGAAATCAATAAAAGAAAGTACTTTTAACCTTTTTTTTTTGTTACTTAATTTTAATGATGCTCCTACAGGAGCCATTGGGAGTTTAGAGTCTAGCCTTATATTGAAAAGAGTAAGTTTCTCTATTATTTTATTTTAATACGCACATGTCCCTCAGAGTCAAGGGCCATTTATCCCACGACCTTGTGAAGGCGAAGGCGTAAGTCTAAAACAATCCCACACCAGTTTAGAATTATGATTAATAGAATGGTTATTTATTTAAAGGGGAAAAAACTTACAGATCACCGTCTCAGACAACAGCCCTCTACGCAATCAGGAAGGGAGTCTAGCCGGAAGCCGAGCAGGAAGTAAGAGAGAACGAGAAGGGAAGTGGCTGCTTTTTTAAAGAGAGAGACCACGCCCCAATGGGCTGGTATCTCAGCGGCTACTGGCTGGAGGAGCAGAAAAACCTCCCGCAACAACCTTGGATACACAAGCACAGATGCTCAAGCCTTCTGTGAAACGATGATACTGAGATTTGGCAATTAAATTAATTTGGCAATTAAATTGGGACTGAAAGCACCTGGGGATCAGCAACACGTCTCTCTGGGTGTGTCTGTGAGGTATTTCAAGAGGGCTAACCAAAGGGAGGCCTTCCCAGAACGTGAGCAGCACTATCCTGCAGCTGCAGGCCTGGATGGAATAGATGAGGGAAAGAAAAACTAAAAATCGAAATCCCTGCTAGCGCAGATCCAGACCACCATGGTGTGCACAGCTCTATGTCCCCCCCTCCTCGCCCCATTCTCTTAGCCACAATCAGATGAAACCTCTGGGAACTCTAGAGTCATGAGGAAAAAAAATCTTCCCTTATAAGTTGTTTTGCTTAGATATTTTATCACACAGATAAAACCCTGACTAACACACATCCTTCAGAATTTTAAAATACTTTAATTTTTTGAAGACAAGAGTCTTAACTATGTAGCCCAGGCTGCCTGCAAACTCCCAGACTTCTGCCTGCCTCTGCCTCCCAAATTTTGAAATCAAAAGCTTTGTACCACCATGTCTGGCCACTATCCTCATTTTTATTGTTTGGTACATGCTTAAATTATTCTAAATTTGTTCATCCAAAGACTATTCTGTTGACCCCTGCTTTTTACTTGTCCAATATGTTTTCTTTTGTTATTTTTAAAGAATCAGGCATTTTCTTAAAAAAATTTCAATTAGGGTTGGTGAGATGGCTCAGAGGTTAAGACGCTGACTGCTCTTCTAGAGGTTCTGAGTTAAATTCCCAGCAACCACATGGTAGTTCACAACCATCTGTAATGAGATCTGGTGCCCTCTTCTGGCCTGCAGACACACATGGGAGGAATGTTGCATACATAATAAATAAATAAATAAATAAATAAATAAATAAATAAATAAATCTTTAAAAAAATTCAATTACATTTATTTTGTGTGTGGAGGGGAGATGGTGAGTGTTTATGCCACAGAATATGTGTGTGGGGATATGGGGATGTTTATACCACAGAATGCATGTGTGGTGGGAGGTATTCATGCCATAGAATGTGTGTGTGGGAGAAGATGAGGAATGTTCATACCACAGAATACATGTATGTGAGGAGAAGGGGGTGTTCATGCCACAGAATATCAGTGTGCGGGGGAGGATAAAGGGGTGTTCATTCATACCACAGAATGCATGTGGGGGGTGGGGGTGTTCATGTCACAGAATGCATGTGTGTGTGGGAGATAGGGGGTGTTCATGCCACAGAACACACATGTATGTAAAAGGGATTGTTGTAAATGGGAGCAGCGGGGCTGCGTCCCCAGCACCCGGCTGCCTGGCTAGCTTATGCCCCAAAATAACAACACACAAACTGTATTCTTTTAAACACTGCTAGGCCCATTATATCTAGCCTCTTCTCTTTCCAATATGTGTGTTAGCACCCCAAGGTGCGCTTACCGGGAAGATTCTAGCCTACGTCCATCCTGGGTCAGAGCTTTATCATGTGTGCCCTGGAGAGGGGAGCATGGCCTCTCCTCCAGAGAGCAGAGCTGTCGCATCTGAGCTCACTTCCTCTTCCTCCCAGCATTCTGTTCTGTTTACTCCTCCCACCTATGTTTTAACCTATCAGGGCCAAGCAGTTTCTTTATTGCTTAACCAATGAAATCAACAGATTGATATATGACACTCCCACAACAAGGGATCAGTTTTCTCTTTCTACCACATGGATTCCTGGGGTTGAACTCGGGCCAGCAGGCTTAGCAGTGTGAGGACCTGACTTTGCAAACTCCATTCTAAAGAAGGGGCTTCATCTTAAGCCATATAATGAGCTGGGTAGGGGGTGTCCAGATCTCAGCTCCAGAAATGTGCTGACAGAGCAGAATTTGAACAGATACCCTAAAAATAGTCAATTAAGGAGCTAAGAGCAGGGCCATAAAATTTAACGAGGTCCAGATGTTCCCGGGAGGCATCCTGTCCTTGAAGATACCTCCCCAGTTATTTATGGCTCTTTGTTAGGTTTTCTAGCACAAAAACTGACCAATGGTTTCAGAAACTACCTTACCCTATGGCCTCCTTACCAATCCCAAGATGACAGGACAGGACCTCCCCTGATTACGGCGGTTGTTTCCCCTTTAAAAGTTCTGCCCTCCCATGGCTCCCTGCCACACTTTCTGCACCCACCATGCTGGGGTGCTGGAAAGGTGTTGGCCCAAACTTGAGTTTGAATTTTTAAAAAACCCTCATGTAATTTGCATCAGAAATCCGGCTCCCTGAATTCATCTGAGGACCAGAAACTCGGGCATAACAGCGGCAGGTGCCTCCACCCATTGAGCATCTCATCACTCCCTCGTGTGTGTTTGAGCACTTTCTTATGTCCTGGAATAGGAACGATGCAGGCCCACTTCTAACCCAAAACTAGTCATCTCTTCAGGATTCCTAATTATGTTTTTGGCAGAGATGGCACTTAAATTAATGTGCTTTAATATAGAGTGTTTTATGTTCATAAACTAGTACTTTTGTGATACCTGCCTTTAATCTCTGCACTTCAAAGGCAGAGGCAGGTGGATCTCTGTGAGTTCAAGGAGGCTGGTCTACAGAGTGAGTCACAGGACAGCCAGAGTTAGTCACACACACGCACACACTCACACACACATTCTCTCACACACATATACACACTCTCACACACACACATGCACACACACACTCTCACACACACATTCTCTCTCTCTCACATACACACACACACACACACACACACACGCACACACACAACAAAAAGGCCACATTTGAATAACGCAGGGAACTGTGATAATTTATCCCACCTACCCCACTATCTACCATCTCAATGATGATATTGTTAATTATAGGAATAATTTCACTACAATTAAAAAATTATCATCAGAGCCGGGCGGTGGTGGCGCACGCCTTTAATCCCAGCACTCGGGAGGCAGAGGCAGGCGGATCTCTGTGAGTTCGAGACCAGCCTGGTCTACAGAGCTAGTTCCAGGACAGGCTCCAAAGCCACAGAGAAACCCTGTCTCGTTATCATCAGTCATATGTTACCCTTAAAACAATCTCTGTACTTTTTATAAAGCATTGGTTCACAGGACTTAAAATTGACTCAGAGTAATGAAATACAGTAGATGTGTTAAAAGAAGACTTGGTTTTCAAGACAATCTCAGTACAGGTCATTAACATTTTCTTCTTAGCCAAGTCATGATTTTAAAGCCAAACATGGTGGTGAATACCAGTAATCGCAGCATTTGGGAGGTCCATAGAGCAAGGAAGGTCAGAAACTGAAGGCCGGCTTGGCTATGTTACAAGTTTACAGCTGGCCTGGGAACGTGAGACCTTGTTTCAAAACAAAATCAAGGCTGGAGAGATGGCTCAGTGGTTAAGAGCACAGACTTGTCTTCCACAGGACCTGAGTTCAGACCTCAGCACCCACAGCAGGTGACTCACAATTGCCTGTGATTCTAGGTCCAGGAGACCTAAGCTCTCTACACACAGGGTGGGGGTAGCACACTTAATAAAACAAAACACGACGGCTGGAGGGGAAGAGCACTTGCTGTTTATTCTGAGAGCCTACAGAAGCTGTGCTCCCCACACCCATACTAGGTAGTTCACAACCATCTCTGACACAGGCATGCATGCCCACGCATGCCCGCACGTCTGCACAATTAAAACCCTGCCACCTCCTTCCTCTGGTGTTGAAGTAGGTGGCAGTGACCTCTACTGGAATCTTGTTGTTTATCTAACCGACTGATTCACTGAGTGTGACACAGGAGACAATTATTTCTGTTGCACTGTGGTTTTCTGTCTCAAGTAGTGACAGCCGTATGCAACTCATGAGAAATGCTTCCTAACTTCTGAGTCACAGAGCAGTTGCGTAAACTCTTTTTTTTTTTTAAATTTTCATGATCTATTTAGATATTTAACAATAAAATTCAGAAATTGGGTCATTTACTTACTTTAGTCTTGAGAAGAATGGGGACTGGGAAGGCTTTTATTTCTAATTTTCCGCTTTCTTAATGTAGCCACAGCTGGTCCTGAGCTCCTGATATTCCTGCCTCCATCTCCAGAGTACTTGGATTTCAGCTGTGTACTGCCAAACTACTGTTTTGATTCCTTAATGCATAGAGATAATAGAAGAATATAGAAAACTGTCATCAAGATTAATAACACTTGTTGGAGACATAATATTGGTCATCTTTTTGTGTTAAGTCTGAAGCATTCATCTTGGTCAGAGAGGAATGTGAATCTAGAACCCTTATCCACTTAAACTTTGAATATTTGTTTGCAGTTTGGAATAGAGAGAAGAGGGGATATTTGAACCTGGGGGCTCATTATGTGCTCTACCACTGGGATACACCCTCAGGCCTGTGTGTGTTCGTGTGTGTGGTTGTGCATGTATGTTAAATATACTTAACATGAATTTCCATTTTCGCCACTTGTGTCTAGGTTACTTTTGTTTTGTGTTTTGTTTTTTTCGAGACAGGGTTTCTCTGTAGCTTTGGAGCCTGTCCTGGAACTTACTCTGTAGATGGGGCTGGTCTTGAACTCACTGAGATCTGCCTGTTTCTGCCTCCTGAATGCTGGGATTAAAAGCGTGTGCCACCACTACCACCTGGCTCCTGTGTAGGTTTATGGGTCCATTGCATTAAACACTTGCTGGCTGGTGTGCAGTAGAGAGGGTGGGCTGCAGGTGGGGATTTCCTTGTTGAGGTTTGTTTGCAGTTGAGTCATCACAGAGGAAGACAATTTCAATATGGAACAGAAATGTCTAAAATGTCTAACAAGAGAGAAAGCGTTCCCTCTGGCCAGCTGTGGTGGCACATGTGTGTAATGTTAGAACTTAGGAAGCAGAGGCAGGAGGAAAGTCTCAAGTCTGAGGCTAGGTTGGTTCACAGAGTGAGTTCAAGGTCACCCAGCAAGCAAACTAACAAAAACCTGTACTGTGTCTTCTTGTAGAGTAGGCACTGTTCTCGTGAGAACAGATGATACACATATAAAGTCGGAAACTTGATAGAGAAGCTGTTTTTATCATAAACTCACAGAGATCCGCCTGCCTCTGCCTCCTGAGTGCTGGGACTAAAAGCGTGTGCCACCACCACCAAGCAATGTCTAAAGCTTTTTTAAGTCGGGGGCCAGTAGAACCGACTCAGAAGCTAAGTGTACTTGTTTCTCTCCCCAAGGACTCCACAGCTTGTAGCCTCAGTTCCATGGGATTTGACTTCTTCTTTCAGCCTCCACAGGAGCCTGTATACACATAACAAAAATATAAATAAAAATATTTACATTTTTTAAATTAAAAATTTAAATTTTATGTGTGTGAGTGTTTTGTCTCCATGTGTGTTGTGTGTATGTACATCACATGTATGCCTGGTGCCTGCAGAGGCAGGTGAATCTCTGTGATATTTTTTAGGCCAGCTTGGTCTACATACTAAGGTCTAGGCTAGCTAAGGTACATAGGGAGACCCCATCTATCTCAACCATCGCAAAACAAACAAACAAACAAACACAACCTTAACAACTGCAGCCAGAGTTCCCAGCCGGGGCCTCCTTCCACGCCTACCATTTGCTGCTGTGTGGCTCTGGGTGAGTTAAACTTGTGCTTGGTTTCCTTATGAAAAACAGTGGTTATGCCCACTCGCCAGAGCATGGTCAAACTCCCAGTGGCCTGCACCTTAAAACTGAGTCCTTCCCCTCCCACCCTCCCGCCCCCCATCCTCCCACCCCCGGCCAGAAGCCATCAATTGTGGAGAGCCAGTTCAGCATCTTTGCCACACATTTTCTCTTCGACGGTCTCCTGTTTCGGCTGCTATTTGGGGCGGAGGTTGGTGGATAGTAGAGGTTGTCACAGAATCCTTCCCTGGCCCTTTTTCTCAACTATGTATCTGCACTCATCCACACCATACAAATACAATCGATACCATCCTTGCTCTTCATTGTCATTGGGAACAGGGGTCATGGGCTTCACACGATCTCTGGACACGTCACAGACCGCGAACATGGTCCCTGGCTGCAGAAGGACCACAGACCCAGACAAGGCCCTCGGAGGCAACGCAGACCATGGACGTCAACATGGGCTCAGGAGGCAGAGCAGACCACACACATCCATGTGGATCCTGGAGATAAAACCCAGCTTTTACAGAGGTCTAGTGGAGTGATAATCCAACATATCGGACACAGTGTGAAAGTAGCAATCCTTTAGGTAAGGGAATTAAAAGCCATAAATATGGCTGGGCTGTGGTGACACTCAGGAGGCAGAGGCAGGCGAATCTCTGTGAGTTCAAGGCCAGCCTGGTTTACAGAGCTAGTTCCAGGACAGGCTCCAAAGCTACAAGGAAACCCTGTCTTGAAAAACCAAAAGAAAAAAAGTCATAAAAATGTTAACATAATTTATTTCAATAATCCTCAAGAAAACTAGAGAGTTAGTTACACAGGTGACAGCTGTGTAATAGCACTCATTATGAGAAAAGAAAAATGCTAAAAGTATATTAAAAAGAAAATTTTAAATAACAATTTAGAGATTTAATTTTAAAATATTTTACTTATTTAAATGTATGTGCATGTGTGTGTGTGTGTGCGAGTTTATGTGACCCCTGTGTGTGTGTGGCATCGTATCCCCTGGAGCAGGAGTTACAGGTGCTTGTGAGCCCTTTGATGTGGGTGCTGCGGACTGAACCTGGGTTTCCACAACAGCAGTGAGCACTCTTAACCACTGAGCCATCTCTCTAAACCCTTAAAAATTTTTAAAAATATTACATGATTTAGATAGCATTTTGTAGCAATAAGGACATTCAGATTAATATCTGTGGTAGCAGAATCGTGCCCGCGTGGGCCAGACTCACCTGGTTCTGTCCCCTGCCTTACGCTGTTCCCTTGTGTCCGTCCGATCCTGTGTAACTCAGAACACAAGAAAAAGCAAGAAGCTCAAACTGGCTTTAAAAAAAAATAATAATAAAATACTAACCCCTCAACAAAAAAGCAGCAAGCTCCATCCCACCACCTGTGAAAGGACGGCAGATCACGATTGGTGGAATTTTACCCCGGAATGCAAGGGCAATGCAGCAGCTGGAGCTCACCCAGCAGCATAGGCCACATGAACTCAGGATATGAGAAAAGTCAATGTTCGTCAGCACATGAACAGATAAAGCAACTGTCGTGTGCTCCCGACGCCGCGTGAGTGCGCGTGTATGTGTGTGTGTGTGTGTTTGCATGTGTGGTGTATGTGTGTTTGCATGTGTGGTGTGTGTGTTTATGTGTGTGGCATGTGTATGTGTGGTGTGTGTGATGTTTGTGTGTGTGTGTTTATGTGTGTGGTATGTGTATGTGTGGTGTGTGTATGTGTGTGTTTGTGTGTGTGTATTTGTGTATGTGGTATCTGTGTGTGTAGTGTTTGTGTGCACGTGTGTGGTGTGTGTATATGTGTGTGTGGTATTTGTGTGTGTGCATGGTATGTGGTGTTTGTGTGAGTGAGTGTGTATGTGGTGTGTGTATATGTGTGTGTGGTATCTGTGTGTGTGCATGGTATGTGGTGTTTGTGTGAGTGAGTGTGTATGTGGTGTGTGTATATGTGTGTGTTTGTGGATGGTGTGTGTATGTGTGGTGTGTGTATGTGTGTATATTTGCATGTGTGGTATGTGTGTGGTATGTGAGTTTGCATGTGTGGTGTGTGTATGGTGTGTGTATATGTGTGTGTGTGGTGTGTGGTGTGTGTGTGGTGTGCAGTGTTTGTGTGTGAGTGTGTATGTGGTGTGTGGTATGTGTGGTGTGTATGCATGTGTGTGGTGTGTGTGTGTGGTGTGTGTGTGGTGTTTGTGAACATTAATCTGCCCACGCAGACTAAAGAAGTTCTGATACCTGTTACAGCAAAATGAACGTTAGGCTAAGTGAAAGACACAGCATGCCATGCGGTATATGGTTCTACTCATGGGCGATTTCCAGAATGGTAACCTGACGTGGACTTTGGATGGACTGGTGGCTGCCAGGGCTTAGAGGAGGTGGCGGCACTGGAGGAAAATTGCTAGATGGATTTGGAGTCCTTTGGAAGTGACAAAGATGTTTGGAAGTGTTTAAAATGGTAGATACTAGGCTAGAGAGATGGCTCAGCAGACAGAGGTGAAGTTACTGTTGAACACCATCCCAGAGGGGAAGTCAAGCTGACGGGTCTGTTGAGTTTCAGTTGTCTTTGCCAAAGTGGCATGTTTGGGGGTTGCATAATCAGACTCATTTTGAAGTATGATTTACTCTGAGATCTTAATATATTTACAGATAGTAAGACTTATTTGTTACAAGCTATCTCTTTTCTCTATTTATTTAATTTTTTTATTTATTAATTTTCAAGACAGGGTCTCACTATGTAGCTGTCTATGTAGACCAGGCTAGCCCTGAACTCACAGAGATCCACCTGCCTCTGTTTCCTGAGTGCTGGGAATAAAGGCACGTGCCATGTCTGGCTTCCTACCTCGTTTTCTAGTTAAAAGAACCAAATCTCTAAATCAACCGACTCCTTGTCCTAAACCCCCAGAAATATCCCGGCAGACAGAGATTGCAACTAGGAAGATAAATAAGGAATGAATACCAGAAAGAAGCGTCCAATCAGTTAGTCTCTGCCAGGGTCTGTCCAGTGATGGGATACACCTCGTGTGTGTGTTCCTCACAGCAGGTCTCTCACCCACCCCCAGCCCCCAGGTCACTTGCAGAGCTGGTACTTCAACTCAGGGACCCCTAGAGTCATCATCCAGAGTGAAGAGAGAGACTATTTCTTCAAAGGCAGGCATGCTGCTCTGATCATGTTCAAGTAAACAGAGTTAATGTAACGAACAAGCTCCTTCAGATCTCTGGGCCAGATCCTCTCACTGGTGAAAGGGCAATTAAAAGTCTCCACGCTCTTTACGGAGCCCAGGTCATAGTCAGCCTCTGAGAAACCTACATACTTCAGTTTGATTCCACAGAGTGCCCTCCCTGATAAAGTGCAGGGAAAGAGGTATAAAAATCTGGGATCCCTGAATATGATAAAGAAACATCATGGAGGTGAATTTTATGATAAATGGTTTCTAGTCAACACAGCCTTTAACAGAGAGAACTCAAGAGGGGATGATCATGCAATGTCAGCAGCCTGCAAGCCCAAGGAAGGCAATGTACGCCTGTGCCATGGGGGGGGGGGGAGATGACGTGCCGTGGGCATAGAGAACAGCCCCAGTGTGGGCAGCACCATCCAGTGGGCTGGGGGCTGCTATGGAAACCAGAAGAGGAAGGTCTGTTCGTGGTTCTTCCTTCCAGAGTGGCCCTGGGCCCAACCTGAATTCCCCAGTTTGAAGAAGCCACTGTGAGTCATCCGTCCCACCCTTCCCCTGCCTTTTGAGGTGCTGGGGCAAGCAGGAACAGAGAGCATCTGCACTCTGTACAGACTAAGGGGGCAGGCAGCAACAGGAAAGCTCCTACGAATGAGTTTAATAGTAGTGCGTGGGCCACACCTGTAATCCCAGCCATCAGACAGCAGAGGCAGAATCGGGAGCTCCAGGGCAGCCTGAGCTACATGGAAAGACTGTCTCAAAGCAAATGAATGAACCCAAAACCAAAATTCATAAAGAGCCAAAGCGAGAGGAGTTTTAATTTTGGGTCTCCAGAGAAGACTCAGAAGTAAAGAAAGACCTAGAAAGGGACTATCAGAGGGGCTGGTGCCTTAGCTAAAGCCCAGCTAAGACTTGGGACTCCTAGCAGTTTTCCTTAGTGATGACCCTGTGACATCACCTTAGAGTGCTCTAACCCCATGGCTGTTGATAGACTGAAACCCTAAGTCTGAATCCACAGCCACACAGAAACTGAAATTTAAAAAAAAAAATCTTTTAGAACTTTGACACACCTAAAAATGGGTCAAACCTCAGGCAAATTTGAGTGCTGGGCACTGACTGTGGCAACACACATCTGTAATCCTGGGCACTGGCTGTGACAGTACACATCTGTAATCCTGGGCATGGCTGTGACAGTACACATCTGTAATCCTGGGCACTGGCTGTGACAGTACACATCTGTAATCCTGGGCACTGGCTGTGACAGTACACATCTGTAATCCTGGGCACTGGCTGTGACAGTACACATCTGTAATCCTGGGCATGGCTGTGACAGTACACATCTGTAATCCTGGGCACTGGCTGTGACAGTACACATCTGTAATCCTGGGCACTGGCTGTGACAGTACACATCTGTAATCCTGGGCACTGGCTGTGACAGTACACATCTGTAATCCTGGGCACTGGCTGTGGCAGTACACATCTGTAATCCTGGGCATGGCTGTGGCAGTACACATCTGTAATCCTGGGCACTGGTTGTGGCAGTACACATCTGTAATCATGGGCACTGGCTGTGACAGTACACATCTGTAATCCTGGGCATGGCTGTGGCAGTACACATCTGTAATCCTGGGCACTGGCTGTGACAGTACACATCTGTAATCCTGGGCACTGGCTGTGGCAGTACACATCTGTGATGTGGGAGTGTCATATATCAATCTGTTGATTTCATTGGTTAAGCAATAAATAAATTGCTTGGCCCTGATTGGTTAGAACATAGGTGGGTGGAGTAAACAGAACAAAATGCTGGGAGGAAGAGGAAGTGAGCTCAGACTTCATGCAGCTCCTCTCCGAGCAAGACACTCGTGATGAAGCTCCAACCCAGGATGGACGTAGGCTAGAATCTTCCCGGTAAGTGCACCTTGGGGTGCTTACACACATTATTAGAAATGGGCTAGTCCAGGTTCGAGAATTAGCCTAGAAGAGGCTAGATAAAAATGGGCCAAGCAGTGTTTAAATGAATACAGTTTGTGTGTTGTTATTTCGGGCATAAGCTAGCCAGGCAGCCGGGGTGTTGGGGACGCAGCCCCGCCGCTACAATTACTACACATCTGTAATCCTGGGCACTGGCTGTGGCAGTACACATCTGTAATCCTGGGCATGGCTGTGACAGTACACATCTGTAATCCTGGGCACTGGCTGTGGCAGTACACATCTGTAATCATGGGCACTGGCTGTGGCAGTACACATCTGTAATCCTGGGCACTGGCTGTGAGAGTACACATTTGTAATCTTGGCCCTCTGGAGGTGGACACAGAAGGACAAGCAATTTGAGGCCAACCTGAGACATGAGACCCTGTGCTTACGATATCTCCTGTGTGCTTCTTTGTGTCAGTCTGAACCTAGGAGTGATGTGTGAATATACTCACATACATGTTTGTGTATATACTTACATAGGTGTTTGGACTTAATGGAATGGCTTGCAAGACCACAGATGTGAAAAGTCCCGCTCTACGAGCCAGTCGTGCGGAAGCCTCAACCAATGAGGCAATGAGGAAGCCCCCAGGCAGATGCCAAAGAACTAAAGCATCAGTGGGCTCTGGTGGGGATCCCAGAGCCTAAAGACCAAGCAACCTGGAGACTGAAGAGGAGAGCAGCAGCAGCAGACGGCTAACTCAGCAGAAGATGGCTAACTTCTTCCCGGGCCCAGCCCTGCCCACACAGGGAGCAGTTCTTTTCCACTCAGTTGGCTCTCTCTCTGGAAACACGCTCACGAACATGCCCAGAAGTGAAGAACACTCTACCTTCACGCATCGCTTGATCATGTCAACATCCACCCACCACCACCAAGTTAGCCACCCCATGACTGAAACAACACAGATCCAATTCAGGCTAGCGAAAGTCTCTTTAACCAAACGAGCTCAGCCAATGTTCCTTCCTTCCCACCCTCTGCGCACTCTTGGGAGGATGAGAGCTTTCCATTCCCACCGACACTTTGGTGTAACTAAATGACTTCCTTTGCTTCTCCTAATGTAGACGATGCCACAGGAGCCCAACCCCAGAGAGCGTCCCCAGACAACCTTTCCTGAACGCACAGCGATAACAAACCTCCAAGGCAGAAGCCACCACCCACCTCCAAACTGTTCATTTTATCCTTATGGAACTTGAGGTGAGCGTTATCCCACAGCCGCAGACAAGGAAATCAGGCTTTGTTTGTGGCTGACACAACTCCAGAACCACTCCACCTGCAGCTCGTGAGCAACTGGGCTGGGGCAATCCAAACTAAGGAGGTAGAGTCAGCGTGAACCCCATGTCAGGCTAAAAAAGCCGTATGAGGAAAGAAGGTAAAATGTCTCATTTTATCAGACTCCGGGATGTAACTCAGTGGTAGGGTACGTGCTTCCACACCCAAGGCACTGAGCTTAGTCCCTAGTACAATGCAAGCAGTGTCACAGGGGAGCTGGAGAGATGGCCCCGTGGTTAAGAGCAGGTGCTGCTTCTGCCGAGGACTGGAGTCTGATTGCCCACACTGGGCTCCAAGAGGCACACAGATCCCTGGAACTTGAACACCTGGGAACTTAGTGCCCTCTTCTGGCCTCCTCTGGCACTGCACTCAGGTACACAACCATAACCCCCAGACACACACACACACACACATTTATATAATTAAAATCAAAACAGCCAGGTGTGACAACTCAGACTTTTAATCCTAGCACTTAGAGGATGGAGGCAGCTGGATCTTTGTGAATTGGAGGCCAGCCTGGTCTAAACCAGTTCTAGGCCAGCTAGAGCTGTTTTGTAAGAACCTCTTTTAAACAGGATGGTGGTGGTGCACGCCTTTAGTTCCATCACTCCAGAGGCAGAGGCGGGTGGATCTCTGGGAGTCTGAGGCCAGCCTGGTCTACAGAGCAAGTTCCAGGACAGGTTCCGAAGCTATAGAGAAACCCTGTCTCAAGAAACTTTCTCTTTTAAATAGTAACTAAATAAAAACTTAGGGGCTGGAGAAGTGGCTCAGAGGTTAAGAGCACGGTCTGCTCTTCCAGAGGTCCTGAGTTCAATTCCCAGCAACCACATGGTGGTTCACAACCATCTGTAATGAGATCCGCTGCCCTCTTCTGGCATGCAAGCATACATGGAAGGAATGTTGTATACATAATAAATAAATCTTTAAAAAAAACTTAAAAATTTAAGTTTTTGACTGTATAATTGTTATGTGAAGAAATAATATCCTAGATACATCAGGTTAAATAAAGTGTCATTTTAAAATTAATTTCACCCATTCTTTCTTACTTGGAAAACTGCAGTTACTAAATCTGCGCAGCCAGGCAGTTAGCTGGCATTTGTAAGTTGTGCTGTATTTTCATTGGCTGGCGCTGGTTAACAGGTTACATGCTGTTCTTCTGAACTTAAGTGCAGTATTCCTGTACCATAGGACTCTTCCCCAGAGAGGCAACTGACCCACGGAAGGTGTTGTGGCTGCCTGCACATCTGCATTGATGTAGTCTTAGAGTCCCACAGCAGCTATTTCTGTCCCATTGCTCTCCATGAAGCTCTGTAGGAGGGGACTTCGATATTTGCTCGGAGCCCCGAATCCTGCTGAGGTGAAAGTTTTCTGCTGGAAAGGTTGACCAACAGCCAAGTTAGGAAGTAAATCGGATGCTCATAGGAATGAAGCTCAGAAAGGGGAAATATGAGCTGAGTCAGGGGAGTAAAAAGCAAAGCTGCTGAAGACGACTAGGGCACACTTTAAAATGCAGACCGCAATCAAGTTTTGCTGCGCAATCGCCATCCACGGAAACCCAGCCGGTGGGTGATAACTCACTTCTCATCTACCTTCTACAAGCCAACAGAGCTCAGCACTCAGGGGAAGGTGCCCAGGGACTCTGTTTCCTTCTGTCCCAATCAGACATTGAAACGCAGTGGCGTAGTGCACAGCAGCGCTTTGATCAAGGATGGGCCGCTTGTGACATGGAGGTCGTGCAGTGTATTGACGGGCGACTTTGAAAACAGTTAAATAGTTTACGTAAGTGTGTTCTGGGATGCTTACACAGTGACAAAACTGTGTGATTTGCTCAGAACACATTCCTTCTGTTAAGCAGTCCAAGACCGCCATCAGTGCTGTATCTTACAAGTGAAGATAACCATGTCACGCTAAAGTTCATTCTTCCGTGATTAGCCGCTAACGGGAAATTGAAATGCAAGATGTGGGTCCTTTTTCACTCACTCATGTGGGATTCAATGTTTGTGTCAAAAGCCTTTGAGTGTTGCATCTTTGTGTGTGTATGTGTTCATGAGCATGTGTGCATGCATGTGTGTGCATGCATGTGTCACATCAGAGATCAGTCTCAGGTGACATTCCTGAGGAGACTTCTACCTTGTTTCTTGAGATCAAGTCTCTTTCTGGGACCTGATGTTTCCCAATTAAGCTAGGCCGTCTGACCAGCAAACCCCAGGAATGCCTCCACCTCCCCAGTATTGGGATTACAAGTGTCTGCCACCATTTCTGTTTTGTTTTGTTTATTTTACGTGGGTGGTGGGGATTGAACTTGGGTCCTCATGATTCCCCAACAAGTATCTTGCTTACCGAGTCATCTCCCTGGCCAATTTTCATATCTGTCAAATGACATACAGTGTATGATGAACTATGTTCTCTATCTTCCATATGCAAGTGAGTCCCCTCCATCAGGCTTTTCACCGTGTGGTCTGCAGCCAGGTCACTAATATCAGAGTCCTTGTCAAGGGAAACAGCTTACTCCTTCCAGAACTTCGGTAAATGTGGCCTGAGAGCCTAACTTCTTACCAGGTGGTTTTTATGCACACTAACTGGAGAGAGGTAAGGTCCCCTGAAGCATTTGGAGAGGCTCCAAAGGTCAAGCAGGGTGGAGAGAGCTGTCCATCATTCCCTGGTGCCAAGAAATCTGCAGTTCCTAATGCTGTGCGCTAATGCATCTTGTGTTAGTGACCTGGCACACAGGAAACTCTCCACCCACAGTGCCAGGAATGCAAGACTTGGCATCTTCTAAGTCAAACAGTCGGGATTTCAAGTTACACAGGGCTTTGTATTTCCTACATTAGCTATCTTGTGGGATTCACAGGGAAATGGTTTCAGGGTCCCTACAAACATCCACAGCTGTGGACGGCCAAGTCTCTTATAAAATACCATTTTACTTTCATGTAACTCATTCTGTCCCTCGCTACTTAAACAACACAGATAACTAGTGACATGTCCATATTCCACTTAGAATATGGAGTAGAAATGTGTCACACTAATGCAGAATGTGGAAGTGTCCTTCCTTACCTTGGACACAACATTTCACTATAGTTTTAAATTTATTTTTACATTGATTTTCTTTGTCTTATGTGTATGGACTACATGTGTGCCTGGTGCCTGAAAAGGTCATCCGGTCCCCTAGAACTGGTGTTATAGATGGTTGTGAGTTATCATATGGATGCTGGGAATCCAACCCAGGTCCTCTGCAAGAGTAACAAGAACTCTAAACCACCAAGACCTCTTTCCAGCCCCAACCTTATGCTTGGAATTGATTTTAGAGACAGAGAAATTGCCAACAGTTGATTTCTGTATAACGCCCACCCCCAGCTTCTCCCGGTAATAACAGCTTACACGATCAATGTCCACGGCATATAATCAAAACCAGACTTGAGGTTTTGCAATATTGACTACTTTATATGCTTAGATATCACTTTTTTTTTTTTTTTTTTTTGGTTTTTTGAGACAGGGTTTCTCTGTAGCTTTGGAGCCTGTCCTGGCACCAGCTCTTGTAGACCAGGCTGGCCTCGAACTCCCAGAGATCCGCCTGCCTCTGCCTTCCGAGTGCTGGGATTAAAGGTGTGTGTCACCACCGCCCAGCTAGATATCACTTTTGATGTCTCCCCCAAATTCACCTCCTGAAACCCATCTCCCTTCATTCATATTAATAGGGGAGGACTTTAAGAGTTGATTGATGAGGCCTGGGCAGAAGAATTTGTGTGAATGGAGCCAGAGGACATCAGAGGCACCTCTGTGAGGAGCACACCCTCATCAGGCACTGACTTCATTGATTTTAGACTCTCAAGCCTATAGATCGTGAGAACACATATCTGTCACTTGTGAACTGTCCAGACTCAGCTATTCTGTTACAGTGGCTCGAATGGATTAAGAAAGGCCCTTTGGTTCATCAGAGGAAGATGGCTCAGCAGCAACTCCAGCATGGCTGCAGACATTCTGGAACTTTCTAAGAGCCATCAGTCATCCTGCCCCATGGTTCCTTTCCAATGACCCTTGGCCATGCCCTCTTCTGTGCCTTGCAGGGACTTTCCCTCCAGAATGTCCGAGGGCTGCAAGAATGAGAGAGACAGTTGTCATTTCTAGCTGAGCTTCGCTGTCTGCTTTTTGCCTTGCGGATGAAGTAAGCAGCTGACATTTCTCCAGGATTCTGAACTGATAAAATGCTGGCTTCATTCATGCTTCTTTATCAGCACAGGAAATTAGACTGTATCCTACAGTTAGCATCTGACAAGGGAAAACTCTGTCTGACAAGGTTGGAAGGTTCCCGTTCAGGCAGTAACTCATTTCATAGCCGCATTTATGATTTCTGCTCTCCTCATTTGCTGTCCTGTTTAATAGATGGCAAACTTACATGCATGCCAAAGATTTCCTTTCAAATAAATTTATGATTATTGTCAGTAACTGTTGGATTTGTGTTGAAATTGGGGCGCCTGGATTGCGTCCCCAACACCCCAGCTGCCTGGCTAGCTTATGTCTGAAATAACAACACACAAACTGTATCATTTAAACACTGCTTGGCCCACTAGCTCTAGCCTCTTACAGGCTAACTCTCGCACCTGGTCTAACCCATTTCTAATATTCTGTGTTAGCACCCCAAGGTGCGCTTACCGGGAAGATTCTAGCCTACGTCCACCCCGAGTAGGAGCTTCATCGCGTGTGTGCCTCAGAGCACAGAGCTATCCTGTCTGCCCACTAGACAGGAACCTTGCATCTCTGAGCGGAGCTGCATGATTTCTGACCTCACTTCCTCTTCCGCCCAGTTCTGTTTACTCCACCCACCTATGTTCTAACCTATAGGACCAGCCAAGCAGTTTCTTTATTTTAACCAATGAAATCAACAGATTGATATATGACACTCCCACATCAGATTTGTATACCTATTTATTTCTATTTTAGGACATTCTTATTTTACTGTCTTAGTCAGGTGTCTTATTACTGTGAACAGATGTCAAGACCAAGGCAACTCTTACAAAAGAAAGAATTTTTGTTGCTGTGGTTGTTTTTTTTGGCAGTTTTTGTGGTTTTATTTAAACATGAATTAAAACATGCATGCAAGCTATGGTAGCCTGGCATTGGGGTTGGTGACTCTGGTGGCATTGGGGTTGGTGACTCTGGTGGTATTGAGGTTGGTGACTCTGGTGGCATTTGGGTTGGAGGCTCTGGTGGCATTGGGGTTGGAGGCTCTGGTGGCATTGGGGTTGGTGACTCTGGTGGCATTGGAGTTGGTGGCTCTGGTGGCATTGGGATTGGAGGCTCTGGTGGCATTGGGGTTGGAGGCTCTGGTGGCGTTGGGGTTGGTGGCTCTGGTGGCATTGGGGTTGGTGGCTCTGGTGGCATTGGGGTTGGAGGCTCTGGTGGCATTGGGGTTGGTGACTCTGGTGGCATTGGGGTTGGTGGCTCTGGTGGCATTTGGGTTGGAGGCTCTGGTGGCGTTGGGGTTGGTGGCTCTGGTGGCGTTGGGGTTGGTGACTCTGGTGGCGTTGGAGTTGGTGACTCTGGTGGCGTTGGAGTTGGTGACTCTGGTGGCGTTGGAGTTGGTGACTCTGGTGGCCAGCTGTGCTGCTCTTTCTACGATGTTCCTTGGAGGAAACGTTGTGAGCATTCTCAGCACAGTAAGATTTGCTGGACATCAGCAGCCCTTCCAGCTCCTTGACATTGTGAACCAGAAGCTTCCTGACACCGGTAGGCAGATGTGCTTGGTTTACTTGCTGTTCCCATAACCAATGCTGGACATTAGGATCCGGCCCTTGAATCTTCTCTGTACACTGCTCTGGGTTTTGGCCAGTTTCGCTTAATTTTGACATATCAGGTGCTGGGTGAACTTCTTGGTCCTGTTTTTGATGACCTTGGACTTGACCAGAGGCCGGAGGGCAGCCATGGTGATGCAAAAGAGATGGCAGCCACCTCACAGGTAGTGCTGAGGAAGAAGAAAAGAAAGTATTTAATATGGTGGTGAGCATGACAGCGTGAAGGCAGTCAGGGTGTTGGAGCAGTAGCTGAGATCTACTTCCTACTCCA
Source organism: Microtus obscurus (assembly GCA_963919715.1). Classification (NCBI taxonomy): domain Eukaryota; kingdom Metazoa; phylum Chordata; class Mammalia; order Rodentia; family Cricetidae; genus Microtus; species Microtus obscurus. The sequence continues at coordinate 5,245,261 of CAWTZC010000768.1, forward strand.
CAAGCAGTAGACAGTGAGAGACCAGGCATAGTGTGGGCTTTCAAAAACCTCCAAGACCAGAGTGACATACCTTCTCCAAGGAGGCCACACCCCCTAGTCTTTCCCAGTACATGACTGATGACTGAGCCTATGGGGATCATTCTCATTCAAACCACCTCAGTGAACATGTGTATCTGTGTGTGCACTACATGTGGGCCAGTGTCCTCAGAGACCAGAAGAGGGTGATGGATCCTTTGCCACAGGTGATTGTGAGTCTTCTGGCATGGGTCCCTGGAAGAGGAAATGCTCGCACCTGCTGAGCCCTCTTGCCCACTCTTGTAACCTATTTTCTATCCCTATGTGCCCAGAGTTGCATAAAAATGTCCTGGTCAAAAAGAAGCCACAAGTGGAAAATGTTTAAGAAATTGTGATATAAACTACTGTTTTGTATATTTATTTTGCATTCTGTAACCTTACTGAAATAATTTACCAGTTCTAATAGTGTTTTGTTTGGGGAAGTGGGAACCGAGGGAGCCCTGCCTGTGTAAAGAACAGATAAAGCCTTGAGTGCATGTGTATTGTAGTCATAGGCACCACCACGTTAAAGGACCCAATGCCTCAGTTCCACGGGAATAGACGAACTTCCCTCCGCCCCACCAGTCCAATGAGGTTCAGTGTAGTGATATTTTGTTTGTGTTTTAACAAATAAAGCTTGCCTGAAGATCAGAGTGCAGAGCTAAGCCACTAGAGGCCAGGTGGTGGTGACACACTCACACCTTTAATCGCAGCACTAGGGAGGTGGAGACAGGAAGGGGTATGACTGGGTAGAGAGAGGAATATAAGGTGGGAGGAGACAGGAGCTCAGATGCAGTCTGAGGCAGCAGTCTGAAGGAAACAGTCAGTCCGAGGACAGGATCACCCCTTTGGTCTGAGCATTGGTAGAGGTAAAAGGTCTCTCTAGTGGTTGGCCACTGTGCTTCTCTGATTCTTCAGCTTTCACTCCTGATAACTGACTTCAGCTTTTTATTATTAAGAACAATTAGAAGCCAGGTGGTAGTGATGCATGCCTTTAATCCCGGCACTCGGGAGGCAGAGGCAGGCGGATCTCTGTGAGTTCGAGGCCAGCCTGGTCTGAATTTGCGCACATGCGCGTGGCAGGAGGAGGAGGAGGAGAAAGAGAAGCCCTCCCAAGTCCTAGGATTAAAGGTGTGTGCCACCACTCGCTGGCCTGTATGACTGACTAGTGTGGCTGCTTTGCCCTCTGATCTTCAGGCAAGTTTTATTAAAACACAAATAATATACCACTATAGAGCAGGATGGGTTTCCAGTTGGCTCTGGCCTGCAAGGTCCATGTGCATGGTTTTACAGACGTTGCCTGGGGTCTCAGGGAGCTGCTGAATGAGTCCCTGAGTGGAGCACAGGCAGTTTGGAGGGAGGTGCACCTGACAGGAACAATGTGGATGGAAAGAAATAAGCCTTTTCATTTCATGGCGATCACACTGCTGTGATTTAGTACGTGATACTGGTAGAAACCGTGCACCACATGACCAAGAGTCCAGATTCATTGAAAACTGAAAGGAATAGGTTTAAAAAGCCATATAGAACTCCTTAGTGTATTTATAATAATGTAAAATAGTGTAGTATCCTCTTCAGAGATCATACAGCTACTAGGGGAATCATTACAGTTCTGGACAGTATATCTTGATGTTTGATATATCCATTATGAAAATTTAGTGTAAAGAAAGTGTGTGACAGCAAATACAATTTTTTTTCAGATAGGATCAGGAAAGACAAAAAGAAGTCATATGAGTAAAAATGTATAGTGCCTGTGTTAAGACAGCACGGATGGCGAAGGCTTTGTTCCTCTTGGAGGCAGATGGGAAGGGAGTGTCTAATGGTGGAAGACGAGGGCAAGGCTGGCTGTTGACGTAGGATTAATGACACCCAACACCCTGAAAGAACTAACAGATGTGATCACAGGACTGTCCAACCAGAGAACGCAGAGAGGATCGGAAGACGAGCAAACAAGTTCCAGATTTCCCGGCCCAATTCACAGGTCTGTGCACTGGCTAAGTTCAGTGAAGGGCCTGAACGGAAGATTAAAGGGAGTTCTTGAGAGCTTATTCAAGGATGTGGCGACCCTTGGGCGTTATCGCGGATTCCCCAAACCTGAGCTCACTCTGTCAAAGCCTTAGTGGAGCAGGCGAGTAGCGCAGTCATCTGTCTGCCAGCATCCTTGTGAATGCAGCGCCGGGGTCCTGCCTTTTCGGGTATTTACGCCATGAATCCCAGCTTTAAAGGGACAGGGGAAGTAAATTTATCACATATAACAGAGCAAGCGGCAAGCTACATCTACCTATTTAGAAACACACACATGCACACATACGCGCATTACCACCACCACCAACAGCTAAAGAAAAGAGGCCGTGAAATCGAGAGAAACCAAGCAGTTGGAGCACATGGGAGAGTTTGGAGAGATAAAAGGGAGGGAGGAAATAATGTAATTATAATCTCAAAAATATTCTTAAAATTATCAAAACGGAATTACTTGCTTTTAAAAAACCAAATTTTTTTTTTCAATCCCAGTAGCCACTCTAGTTTGCCCTAGAAACCGGGTGGTAGTGGTGCATGCCATTAATCCCAGCCCTGCAGAGGATTATAAGACAGGAGGAGACAGCTCTCACACACAGTCGCATCCTGAGATTCCTGGAGGCAGGATCGCCATTTCAGACTGAGCTGGAGGTAAGAGGAAGTGGCCGGCTGTTTTGCATTTCTGACCTTCAGGTTGAACCCCAATATCTGTCTCTGGGTTTTTATTAATCATGCTACAGAAAGAAATCACTATTTTTTTCATTCTTTTAAAAAAAATTAGATACGCCGGGCGGTGGTGGCGCACGCCTTTAATCCCAGCACTCAGGAGGCAGAGGCAGGCGGATCTCTGTGAGTTCGAGACCAGCCTGGTCTACAGAGCTAGTTCCAGGACAGGCTCCAAAGCCACAGAGAAACCCTGTCTCGAAAAAAAAAAATTAGATACATTAAAGTGTGAAGCATAGCATTCTAATATACCTATCTTTTTAAAAAAATATTTATTTATTATATATACAGTGTTCTGTCTGTCTGTATGCCTGAAGGTCAGAAGAGGGCACCAAACCTCATTACAGATGCTTGTGAGCCACCATGTGGTTGCTGGGAATTGAACTGAGGACCTTTGAAAGAGCAGGCAATCCTCTTAACCACTGAGCCATCTCTCCAGCCCTAATATACCTATCTTGATACACACAAGCACAAATATATTTACACACGAGGTGGTACGGATGAAAAATGTTCCCCATATGCTCAAGTATTTGAACACTTAGTCTTCAGTTGGTGGCGCTCTTTGGGGAGGTTATGGAGCCTTTAGGAGGTGAGAACTTACTGGAGGAAGTGTACCATTGGGGGTGGGCTTTGAGGGTTCATAACTTCATTTTACTTCCTGTCTAGTGATGAGCCAGCTTCCTGCTCCTGCAGGCCATGTTTCCTTGCCTGTTACCATGTATCTCCCACCATGATGGACTCTGTCCTTCTGGAACCATTAGCTCCAGTAAACCCCTTCTTGGTCATAGTATTTTATCTATCTATCTATCTATCTATCTATCTATCTATCTATCTATCTATCTATCTATCTATCTATCTATCTATATCTATTTACTTGAGACAAAGTTTCTCTTTGGCACTCTGGATGGCCTGGAACTTTCTATGTAGACTAGGTTGGGCTCTAGCTCACAGAGATCTGCCTGCCTTTGCCTTCCGAATGCTGGGACTAAAGGCGTGCATGGCGTCTTATCACAGTAACAGAAAAACAACTACAGTGGTCACATGACGTGCTCATCGTGCAGGGCCAGCTTCCCATATACCCTTTGACCCTGTCATTCATTTCCACTGATTCCTCTCTTCCTCCACCACTGGGAGCCCCCATTTTATTCTGCTTACTTACACTTCGTCTATTTTTAGACGTGAGACCTGAGAGACTGTTCATTCTTTTTCTCTCTAGTTCTGCTTTATTTCATTTAGTGTAATGTCCAATAGGTTTTGTTTGGAAAGATTGAAGAATTTGGGGGTTGATGGTGGTGGCAACTGTGACACGATGTAAATATTCTTTAAAAAAATTGAGAAGTGGTTATCTTGGTTAAGGTTTTTATTGCTGTGAAGAAACACTTTGACCATGGCAACTCTTATAAAGAAAACATTGAATTGGGGTGGCTCGTTTACAGTTTCCGAGGTCCAGCCCACTGTCATCATGGTGGGGAGCATGGCAGCACGCGGGCAGACATGGTACTGGAGCTGAGAGTCCTACATCTTGACTCAGAGGCAACAGGAAGTCAGCTGAGTGTCACACTGAGTGATGTTTGAGAAAAAGACCTCAAAGCTGGCCCCCACAGTGACACGCTTCCTCAAACACCTTCTAATAGTACCACTCCCTTTGGGGGCTGTTTTCTTTCAAACCACCAAATTGGTAAAACAGGCGCTCTCTCTCTCTCTCTCTCTCTCTCTCTCTCTCACACACACACACACACACACACACCCCTTTCAGTGAGGGCTAGCAACTGCATACAGCAATTAGCCAAACACCTCTGTAGACAGACATTGAGTGTTAACTCCTGCTTGTTCCCTATCAGTTCAGGAGACCCAATCCCTCTTCCGGTGTCTGTGGGCACTGCACACATGTAATACACAAACATACACACAGGCAAAACGCTCACGCAATAAAATAGAAATAAATGAATCTTTATTGGAAGACAGTCTCCCAAAGGCACTTCCTAGAGCCACCTACATCACTGACTTGGACTTGGTCACATCCACTGCAGGGGAGCCTAAGCAACAGAGCCTGGGTGTAGAAGCCAGCCAGGCTGCCCTGCCTCACGAGACAGGTACCAATACTGTCGATTGCGTTTTGGGTGGGCTACTCAATCTAGGGGTTAGTAACCCACCTTGCAATCTAGTTACTCCAGCGTCTCTCGGAGGGGCGCTACCTGGAAGGACATGAGCTAGAAAAGAAGAAGGAGACCATGCTAAGTTTGTCACGGCCTCCGTTTATTAGGGACAGGGTTACAGCTTATATAGCCCCTGGATGAGGGCTTGGGGGGCAGGGCACAGGAGCATGGAATCTGGCCGCGTGGTCCCGGGTCACATGCGTGGTCCTGGGTCACGTACGGTCAGGTAGGCCAAGAAGTCAGGAGTTGCCACACCTAGTTCCCTGGATAGCTGGAATTTAAGGCAGTTCCGCTAACAGATAACAGCTAATTGGGTGTGGGGCAGGTTTTGTCAATAGAACAATTCTTAACATAATTATGGGTGTGGGGTTCCCTGCAGGCCCCCCAGGTTGATGGTTCCTGAAATAATTTTTAGGAGGGAAACGGCTCCCAACACAATACGATTAACACATACATGATGGAGAAGTGGAAAAGACAGAAAACTGGAGTGGTACACTGTGGAGCGGGGCAGAACTGGAGACTGATGATGGTGACGCGGGCGAGAGAGGGCTGAGGTGGACAACGGGACGTGTCGTTGTCCCGTGCGGTCAGCAGGTAGTGTGCAGCAGCATAGAGCTTACACTGATGCTCTCACTCAGCTGCTCCCCCTCGCCACTAACAACACCTGCAATAAGAAATGGCTCAGAAGGAACTCAGGACCGCGAGGGGTGCACCCACACACTGAGACTGTTGTTCTTTTTTAAAAAATACTGCAAGATCCCCGAGGCAGTAGGCAGCAGAAATGCTGTAGGTCCCAAATGGTGGTAGCGGGCCATGTGGCGGCAGACAGCAGGCTCTAGGAGCAGCCAGTCCCAGGCAGAAATGGCTGCCGGTCCCAGAGCGGTGGCCTGAGCGGTGGTGGCGGGCCATGTGGCAGCAGACAGCGGGCCCTGGGAGCAGCCAGTCCCAGGCAGAGATGGCTGGTCTCAGAGCAATGGCTGGTCCCAGGCAGGGAGACACATGGCGGGCGGGCAGAAGACAGAAACATGGACACGACAGGCAGGGTGAGGTTGAATGTTTATTCAGGGGGTTATGGAGGAGGAAGGGTGGAGGGGGGGGACAGAGAGAGAGGGAGAGGGGGAGAGAGAGAGAGAGAGAGAGAGAGAGAGAGAGAGAGAGAGAGAGAGAAGAGGAGAAAGAGACAGAGAAGGGGGGAAGCAGAGAAGTAGGGAGAGAGGCAGAAGCGAAGCTGCCTCTCCGAGAGGAAGATGGAAAAGAGAGCGAACTCAGGCCGGAAGCTGAAGATCAGCCTGCCTCAGCGGATGGGGAGGGAGTGGGCGTGGCTTGTCTCTTAAAGGGACCAATACCATAACAGAGACAATGGGGATGTTCTATTGGGAACTCACCAAGACCAGCTGGCCTGGGAAAAAGCCTGGGATAAAACCGGACTTGCTGAATATAGCGGGCAAGGAGGACTACTGAGAACTCAAGAACAACAGCAATGGGTTTTTGATCCTACTGTACGTACTGGCTTTGTGGGAGCCTAGGCAGTTTGGATGCTCACCTTACTAGACCTGGATGGAGGTGGGAGGTCCTTGGACTTCCCACAGGGCAGGGAACCCTAATTGCTCTTTAGGCTGACGAGGGAGGGGGACTTGACTGGGGGAGGGGGAGGGAAATGGGAGGCGGTGGCGGGGAAGAGACAGAAATCTTTTTTTTTTTTTTTTAATATTTATTTTTATTTATTATGTATACAATGTTCTGTCTGTATGCCTACAGGCCAGAAGAGGGCACCAGACCTCATTTCAGATGGTTGTGAGCCACCATGTGGTTGCTGGGAATTGAACTCAGGACCTTTGGAAGAGCAGGCAATGCTCTTAACCACTGAGCCATCTCTCCAGCCCGAGACAGAAATCTTTAATAAATAAATAAATAAAAAGAAAAAGAAAAGAAATGGCTCAGTTCATTTTCTGAATTGGACCTCCTCGATGGACCACCACCATGGTCTGTGATGCCACCAGAGGTCATGTTGGCGTCTGTGGCCCATGCTGCTGCCCAGGCTGCAATGAAGCCTGAGGTCTGTGGCTCAGACTGAAGCTGTGTTGATATCTATGGGCCATGCTGCCGCTGAGGGCCATGTTGATGTAAGTGTCCTGTGTTGCCAGTGATGTCCAGGTCTGTGCTGCCTGAGAGCCACATCTGGTGGCTCTGTGGTTCTTACTAAAACCAGGGTCTGTGTTGATGTCCATGGTCCATGTCACCACCAAAGGCCATGAGGATGTCTACGGTCTTTGCTTCGGCCTGTAGCCGTGTTGATGTCCGTGGGCTATGTTGCCCCTGGAGGGGCCATATCGACGTGGGTGGCCTGTACTGCCACCTGAGGTCATTCATGTAGATGTCACCATCTAGGCTGTCTCTGGGAGCTTCATCTGGGTCTGTGTTCCTACTGCAACTGGGGGCCCAGTTCATAGTCTGCTCTGTTGCCAGCAACCTTGTGGAGGCTCGCGATCCATGCTCCCTATGGTTATAGCTACTTTTACTGTCATATTGATGAACTCTGTGAGTTCAAGGCCAACCTGGTCTACTCTAGGGCAACCAGGTCTATAGAGAGAGACCCTGTCTCAGCACTGCCCCCACCATACAAACCAACCAACTAACCAACAAACAAAACTCTAGGTTTGGGAAACTTAACAAGAGAATAAGAAGGCTGGAGAGATGGCTCAGAGGTTAAGAGCATTGCCTGCTCTTCCAAAGGTCCTGAGTTCAATTCTCAGGAACCACATGGTGGCTCACAACCATCTGTAATGAGGTCTGGTGCTCTCTTCTGGCCTGCAGGCATAATGCAGAAAGAATATTGTATATTAAATAAATAAATATTTTTTTTAAAAAAAGAGAGAATAAGAGAAGAGAGAAAGAAACAAATTTTAAGAAAAGCAGGGGTCAGGGGTGGATGGTGATGACTCAGGAGTTCCGGAGCATAAACTGCTTTTGAAGAGGGCCCAAGTTTGGTTCCTAGCACCCACATCAGACTGCTCCCAACTGCCTGTCACTCCAGAGATCCTATTCCTCTGCATAAGGGCACACTGAACAGTAGCATGTACCCCCTCTCTGCAAACACATGTGCATGTACATACACAAACACGTGTTCCCCCACCACATTTAAGTGGCTATTAGACTACCTTATACTCTCAGAAGATAAATAGGAACCATCTGCTCCCAGCCAGTGTCAGTCAGGAAGGGAGGAAAAACAGATCTCCCCCACGGGATATGGCCCAAAGAGAAGAAATTCCAGAATCTTTGGACCTTGCTTAAACCATTGGGCTAAAAAGTTTATCATTACAGCTCCATGCTCTTCTGTCACCGACTGTCCAGGAGTGCTACGCCGTGACTCAGCGGGGCCAGGGTTTTTCCAGAAGGCTCGAGAATGAAGGCCTGGAGGCAGTAGCCTTTGAACAATTGCTCCTTGGGCAGGTTTGGCTGCCACTGTCACTGTCTAGCTGGCTCTCTCTCTCTCTCTCTCTCTCTCTCTCTCTCTCTCTCTCTCTCTCTCTCTTTTTCTCTCTCCTTTTAATAAAGTTCAGTCCTTGATGTTTTATGGTTGTTACTCAGTAGTAAAACCAAAGCTACTTTGTCCCCTCGCTAAAACTCAAAAAACACAGACACACATTCTTCTTTCTGAGTTATGAAATTCCTGTGGCCTACAAAAGCCCACTAAGGGGCTGTCAACTCAAAAGAACAGGAAGAACCCTTGGAAGTTCCCATCCAGTCCTGCCTGGTCATACACTAGGAATCTGACCCTCAGAAAAATGTCAGAAGAAACACGAGGATGACCTGTGTGGCCCCAAGTCCCCCCAGCTCTGTCTTCAGGGCGGACAACGCACAGGTGTGTGATGGAGGCAACGCATAAAATATTTCATTGGGCTCATTAAATACATGTGTGTATTATAATATAAAGCTACCGTTTTGTTCCAACTTGTCACTCGGGCACATGCAAACCCTTCCCCTGTCCCCCTCTGTAGTTCCTCTTCAGTTACGCTGCCAAAAAGGAAAAATAGGAGCAGTTTTTGCCAGGATCTGAGTTCAGAGGTAAACGAGGGAGAAAGACAGATAATCAGACCATCCGGCATAGCGAAGCTGCAAGTCCCTTCCGCCCACTCCCCGCTGCTCTTACACACTTACCGTGGTTGTTTTAACCAGGGAGGAAATCAACGACAAAACCCATCTCTTTGCACGGTTGCTTCGTTCTTTCTTTTAAAAAATAATTTACTTATTCTTATTTTATGTGCATTGGTGCTCTGCTTGCATAAATGTCTGTGTGAAGGTGTCAGATCTTGGGGTTACAGATGCTTGTGAGCTGCCCTGTGGGTGCTGGGAATTGAACCCAGGTCCTTTGGAAGATCAGTCAGTGCTCTTAACCTCTGAGCCATCTCCTGAGCCCTGCATAACTGTTTCTTGACTGACTTCCACCAGGCAGGTTTAAATGCCCTGTTCTCTCTCACATCTCTCCTCTTGGACTGTGGGGTGGCACGGGTGACCAGAGCCTTGAGCACGCCAGGCACGTTCTCCATGCTGAGTTACATTCCTGCCCTCTTTGCTTGAACTTTGCTGTAACTATACTGATACTTTTTTTTTTTTAAAGTGGGATGAGAAGGGTTGCCAGATAAAACACAGGATGACTTGTTAAATTTCAAATAACAGCATGGGCATTCTTACAAAGAAAATGTACTCATTGTTCACCCCAAATTCAAGTTCTACTGGTGACCTGTCTGTTTGCTGGCACTGGCAGCCCTTTAAGGGAGGGGTCTGGCCCAGAGGAATAGGTCTGATTGTGTGTGTGTGTGTGTGTGTGTGTGTGTGTGTGTGTGCGTGTGTATGTATGTGTGTGAAGCTATGTGAACCTGGTAACTTTCTCTCTTTGTTCTGAAGTCTCTTCTCTGACGTGACGGAGGAATACCACGTGTGGCTCCAGTCTCGGGAAACTGATTTAGGTCCTTAATTTTAAATTCTGTTTTGAGTATCTTTGCTGGAGTTTTAACCCTTAGAATATTTTTAGTCAAAAGTGCTTTCTTTGGCCTAAGGTACATGGATTGTCAACTGTTCTCCACTGGAAGGTGTGAGCAGCCTCAGGGGCAGGGCCATAGCAGGTGGGACTTTTGATGGACTGAGTTGAGACTCTGTGACTTACCCTTCCTTTCTTATATTGTCCCCAGCTCCTGGGCCAAGCAAGACAGCACCGTAGTGTATTACAGTTCTCATTGCTATGACAGAATGCTCAACAAGCTTTCAAGGGGCCAGGAAGGCATGGCCAAGGGGCTCAGTGGAGGGGGGAGGGTACACAGCGTGGCTCCTTACAGCCATTCAGGGAAGCACACTTAGACTAGATCTTCAAGTGGATGTAGCCTTTAAGGGGCTCCTAGGGGACGGTGTCTGTCAAGCAGTCGTCACACACCGAAGGTTCTACATGTCCCCAAAAGCAGCAGCCCCAGCTGGGGACCAGACATTCAAGCAAGGGAAAATTCTGAGCGCACGCAGCTATTCTTGGAGGCAAAAATACAACAGTTTACAGGGATGGACACTTGGGAAAAAATCCACAGGTTTTTTTCTGTGGATTGCAAGGGAGGATACGAGGGGAAAGAAAGCAACCGTTTGAACGTGATTGCTTTTCTGGGTAACAAGGAAACTTGAGACTCAAGAGTGCAGAGGCACCGAAGCTGCTGAGCGTCAGGTCTGTTCTGGCCGCCATTTCCAGGCAAGACCCTTAGAGTCTGTCCTGTATTCCTGTCTTTCTCCCCTCTGGGATATTATTATAATACTAAGCAACTGAGGGCAATTGAATCCAGGGCTCTAAAATATAGCACTAGCATTTAAGAGACTTGTGTTAATATCCATTACCATGACAAAATACCTGGAGGAAGTAAATCAAAAAGGGGAGATTTTTTTGGCTCTCTAGTCCACAGTCCCTTGGTTCTGTGGCCTCTGGCCTTTGTGTGATGGGACAGAACATCATGGCGAAGGTGGAATGTGACGGACCGAAGAGGCTCATCTCAAGATGGACAGGAGGCAGACACAGACAGGCCTCTCCTGGAAGGCCTCCTCCTGTTCCTTCCGGGCCTCTGTCTGTGGTGTGGTGCTAGCTCTAGTTAGAGCAAGCTTTTCCCCCTCAACTTCTGTCCCACATGCTGGTCATCCCTGGAAATGCTTACACCGATACGCCCAGAAACGCCCAGAAACATGCTTCCCTAACCTCCCAGGACTCTCTCATTCCAGCCAAGCTAATATTGAAGATTTTCCAGGGCTGGACCACTGAGTTGTTGGGTCCCCAAGACCTGAACTTTCCTGCCTGGTTTGTTTCTTTTAGTTTGGGTTCTTTTGCTTTGGGTTTGTTTTTATTTTTGAGACAGGATCTCATGTTGCAGTCTGGCCTAGAACTCCATATGTAGCTGAGGATGACTTTGAACTTCTAGCTTTGTGCCCTTCCTTCCCTAGTGCTTGACTATGAAACGCTCATCATGGCAGAAACTTTGAACCACTGGGTTAGGGAAGGAAGTTTATAGGGCAATGAGTCCTTGCTTTAAACACCAGAGGCCGTCTGTGGTCTTTCAGGTCCTTGGCACAGTGGTGGATGCTCAGCCTGGACAGTGGCAGGTGTGGAGCAGGAACGGTCTTAATAAGCCTCAACAGGTAAGGCTCTACACAGGTCCCACACGTCCACTACATTTTAGCAGCAGCAGATGGGAAACACACGCAGGAAGAGCATTCTTTATCACCTGCAGTGTGACCCATGCTTGTATCAATCCCTTTTCTGGCTGGACAGACAGTGTGCTCACTCTGTTGTTTTCTCCTTCTACTGCTTTATCAAAGTCTATTTTAAAGTACTGGGTGCAGATAACTCTCAGGAATGGGTGGTTCTAGTCACTGGCAGTTAAACCACTAGCTTCAAGATCAGGAGGTGGGGGTTAGAGCGATGGCTCAGTCGTTAAGAGCACTGCTTACTCTTTAGAGGATCCAGGTTTGGTTCCCAGCACATGGTGCATATGGTGGCTCACACCGTCTGTAAGTTCCAGTGCCCTCTCCTGGCCTTCTTGGGCACCCGGCATGCACATGGTACACATGGATATTGCAGGCAATGCATTCGCACGTATTAAAAATAAAACATCTAACAGGAGATGGGAGAAGTCTTTCTTACGCAAGTCAAAAGAGCAAGGTGTGATGCTCAACAATGCTTGTGGCAGGGTGTGACTGTCGGTCTGACAGGCTCTAGAATCTAGAATCATCTAGGAGACAAGCCTCTAGGCATGCTTATAAAGGATTAGCTAGATTAGGTTGGCTCCTGATTATGTAGGTTAAGTTAATTGAGGCAGGAAGGCTCAATCTGAATGTCATCAGCACCATTCCTTGGGCAGAGGTTCTGGACCAAATAAAAAATAAAAAGGAAGGGGCTGGAGAAATGGCTCAGAGGTTAAGAGCATTGCCTGCTCTTTCAAAGGTCCTGAGTTCAATTCCCAGCAACCATATGGTGGCTCAGAACCATCTGTAATGGGGTCTGGTGCCCTCTTCTGGCCTGCAGGCATACACACAGACAGATTATTGTATACATAACAAATAAATAAATATTTAAAAAAAATAAAAAATAAAGAAAAAGGAAAAATTGGGCTGGGGAAAAGGCCTCAGGGGTAAGGGTAGTTGTCATGCAAGCCTGATGACCTGAGTTCAAATCCCAGAACTCACAGAAAAGTGCTGGGTGTAGTGGCTTACCTCTGTAACTCCAACGCGGCTATGGCGAGTTTGGAAACTGAGGTAGGAGACTTGACTGGAAGCTCAAGTGAATAGCTCAGCGGCAGAAACAACAATCTCCCTTTGCTTAGCTTCCTAAGTGCTGAGACTGCAGATATGTGCTGCCATATCTGACTCAGAAGAAAACAAGATTTTAAGAAAAATACAAGAGAGCTGAGGAGATGACTCACTGGGCACAGTAGTTGCTGCCCAAGCCCGAGTATCTGAACTGGGATCACCAGAACCCATGTAAAAACCAGTAGTGGCGACAGGTGCCTATAACATTAGAGGTGGGTGTGGTGAGCATGGACACAGATGAATCCTGGCATTTCATGGGCCACCTAGTCTAGCCAGAAGGTGAGCTCCAGGTCCTTTCAGAAACCCTGTCTCGCCGGGCGGTAGTGGTGCACGCCTTTAATCCCAGCACTTGGGAGGCAGAGGCAGACGGATCTCTGTGAGTTCAAGACCAGCCTGGTCTACAAGAGCTAGTTCCAGGACAGGCTCCAAAACCACAGAGAAACCCTGTCTCGAAAAAGCAAAAAAAAAAAAAAACAAACCAGAGTCGTGAAGGAAGACACCCAAAGCTGATCCCCAGCCTCTGTATGTACATACACAGGCAAGCATTCATAGACACTATGGCATATATACAACACATACACATGCACACATGTACATATATATGAATGTGCGCACAGGAAAAATAGAAGATAAGAATGTCAAAAGCCATTCAACCTAGCAAGACTAACAGCTGTCTCATGAGGCTTTGTGTAGCAGAAGCATGGGTTTTATTAGAATTAATAAGAGAGAGTGGAATGTAGGCCCATGTTTCTACATGGTATGGCAGCCTTCCAAACAGGCTGTCGCTACCCTAACAAAGGGTCAGGGTGTTGTTTTGCTCATTTTTTGTAATTTGGAGGACGCCTGGGATAGAGATGCTAATTCAGCCTACCTGACAGAACAGGCATAGGTTACCTAGGAAACAGAATGCTAATGAGTGTCCCCCCCCCCCAGTTTATGGTTTGGTATAAAGGCTATTTGGAGAATAAACACAAAGGAATTCATGAGGGATCACTGAGAATCTTCTTCCCGATAAAACCATGTGAGCTGTGTCTTTATTTCCGCACCTCCACGCCCATCCAGAGAGATAATTTATGTTGGGGAGTGGACCCTGACAGCTTTGTTTTAAAAGATACATAGATAATAAATAAATTGACAGGTGATAATAAAGATAAATGATAAATGGATAGATAGATAGATAGATAGATAGGTAGATAGATAGATAGATAATAGATGGTAGATAGAAAACATTGGTTCTTATATAGGGAAAATGTGCCCCTTAGAGTGGTAGCTGTCCCAAAAGTGTACAAAGATTATTTGCATTGAGAGCCTCACATTTTTTATTTTTATTTTATTTTATTTATTTATTTATAACTGTTTTATTGATTCTTTTGAATTTCACATCATGCACTCCAATCCCCTCATTTCCCTCTCCCTCCATATCTGCGCTCTGCCCTTGAAACCTTGTTTCCAAAGAAAACAAAACAAAATCTTACCATGGAAGCCCTGGTGTGTCACGGCGCATCTCACTACCATGGCTACAACCACTTGGCAACACACGGATTAATAGAAATGGGTTAAATTAAGATGTAAGAGCTAGCCAATAAGAAGCTAGAGCTAACAGGCCAAGCAGTGATTCAATTAATACAGTTTCTATGTGGTTATTTCAGGGCTGAGCAGCCGGGAACAAATAAGTGGCCTGTTCATACAACAGATTGGCACTCCAAAGTGTGCTAGCTAAATCCACACAAAACCTGAGAGGGCTTGGAAAGGAATTCTAGACACTGAAAGACAAAGTTTACCCTCTTTTTTTTTTTTTCTTTTTTGATGGGCTTGGCTTGCTGGGAGTACACTGCTGCTCCTTTAAGAGAGGTCTTCCTGATTTAGCACTAGCAGCAAAAACAAAAACACAGCAACAACAATAAAAACAACCCATGTGGTTTTGAAACAGTGGCTTCTTGGGCTATGCTGCTAGCATGAACTCTGACTCTTTCAGGAGGTCTGGCTATGCAACATTTAAATGGGGTTTGTGACAGAGTGCTACAACTCGCTTAATGGCAGCACAGACCTGCTGTGACCTGACCCTGGATCCGGGGTGGAGAGAGTGACTCTCAGCGGCAGTGAATGGACCTCCAACATGTTGGACTGGGAGGAGCCAAAAAGGCAAAGTCCTAACCAAGCTGTTTTGTATTTTAAGAAGTGCTCCTGGACAGAAAAGGATTTCAGAAACACAATAGGACAGATTCAGACATAAAAGACCTCTAACTGAGACACAGTGTGTTTTAAAAATGTGTGTAGGCTTGGGAGAGAGAAGAAAAAATAAAGAGACAGTAAATGTAATATAAAAGGGTACAGACAGTCATAGGTTAAAGGAGTAAAGATAATAAAATAAATATTAAACTTGTAGAAAAAGTAATAGAGTAAGAACAATCAGCCATGTAAAGATGGAAAATACCCAGAGAGTCTGGATTATATATATTATTGTGTTTTCTTTAAATTTTTTGACTGCTAAAGAGCTATGTAGCGAGAGACATTTAATAGTATGAACTGCTAAGTTAAATCAACATAAAGGTATTTTAACATCTGAATTTGAGTCTAAGGACATGTTGCTTTGGAAAAGAGGTTCTGCTTTTGTTTCCACAGGAGATGAGAACCTGTGAATTAATTCCAGATTAATGGGGTTTGATGGACCAAGACCATCTGAAACCATGAACACCCTCAAAAATTACTTTGCCCAACAAAAAGCAGTAGGCAGTTTGGAGAGAACTATGCACATATTCTCAAATATTGCTTATAAATGTTTGTTTACATTTAAAGGGGGATATGCTATAGAGATTTACATTGGATTGCATAGATCTTGGTCTATTGATACAAATTTAAGGTCAATTTTGTTATACTATGTTATTTTAAATGCCATATTCTGAAGGTCTCTAAAAGATTTGAAGAATACCTATCTAACTGAAATATCTCTACATATCTAGAAAACCTAACATGACTACAAACAAACCCCTTTAATCCCAGCACTTAGGATGCAGAGGCAGGGGGATCTCTGCTAGTTACAGGACAAGCTCCAAAGTTACAGAGAAACCCTGTCTCAAAAAACCACATACACCCCCCCCCCAAAAAACCCCATCTCTCAAAAAACAAAACAAACAAACCACATACAACTGTTCATCTCTGGGTACCTTGGCAAGGCTGTGATTCTACAAAGAATGGCTGCCAGGTTGGACAATCTGGTTGGACCAGTGGTTGGACAATCTGTGATGCTATAATGGGAATAGTCACTTTAGGAGGACTTAATGCTCAGAGCAGTTCATAAAAATGTCAAAGGTCAGTTGGGCAGTGGTGGGACATCCTTTAATCCCAGTACTTGGGAGGCAGAGGCAGGTGGATCTCTGTGAAAATAAGAGCTAGTTCCAGGAGAGGTTCCAAAGCTACAGACAAACCTTGTCTTGAAAAACGTAAAAACACAACAAAAGCGAACACCAAAGGTCTTCATCTTTTTCTTATTGCTACATCAGTGTATTACATACTAGATAATTCATAAAGAAAAATGTTCACGGTCCTAGACGTCTAAGAACACATGTCAGTACCTACTTGGCATCTAGTGAGGACCTTCCAGATGAGCCATGATGCGCAGACATGGTGAGACACAGCAAGCAGCAAGAGCCACAAACCAAAAATGGATTAATCTATATTTGCCTCAACCGTGTCTTAAAAGGTCCATCTGCCCCTGTCACTTAACACCTAACAATAGGGATCAGAGCCCATTGTGCATTTTAATGTATGTATTCAAACCACAGCAAGATAGCACCCCTAAATCGGGACTTTACAGTGAAATTGTTTCTAAGCCTGAGAAGCCTTTCTCTGCCTGCCCAAGTAGGCAGGAGCCCTTTACAGAAACTGCAACCTTGTTGTTTGTTTCAGAGTTCACTGCAGAAAGCAGGGGAAAGTTCAGGCCTCGAGTGAGCCAGCCTGGAAGCTTCTGCTGCGTTTTTCCTTCTTTCATCATCTATCTCTCTGTTTGTCTACGATATACTATCGAAACACTATCTATCTATCTATCTATCTATCTATCTATCTATCTATCTATCTATCTATCTATCTATCTATCGTCTATCTATCATCTATCTTCTAACTATCAATCATCTATCAATCTATCAATCTTTCTATCTATCTATCTACCTATTTATTTATTTTTGTTTATTTAATGGGGGTGGGATTCACGTACCAGAGCACCCGTGAGGTGTTTGGAGGACAGGTTGCAAGACTCGGTTCCCTCCTTCTACCATGTGTGTTCTGGTGGTTAAACTTGGTCATTGGGCTTGGTAATAAACACCTGGAAAGGCTATAAAAGCAGGGACAATTAAGGGGATATGGAATAGAGAAGGAATACCTCACCAGAGTCTGACTGAAGTCTCAATACCCAGGAGTATCAATTAATTATTATTAATAATTAATAATTAATTAATTAAGAGGAGTATTATTAATTATTAATTAAAATGGCTATGAAAGCTCCTTACACAAAGACAATACACCTTTTTAGAATAGGGAGATATTTTATTAACTTTTCATTAAAAATTTTTATATAATATATATATTATATAAATATAATATTTTATATAATATATAAATATAATATTTTATATCATATATATAATATAACATATATTATATATAATATAAAATATAATATATTTTGATCATGTATTTCCCTCCCCTGACATCTCCAAGATCCTCCCAACCTCTCTGCCTCCCAACTTTATGTTCTTTTTTTTCTCTAAAAAGAACCCCCCCAAACAAGAAACAAACAGCAAGAAACAAGCAAATAAACATAAAAATGAGAAACCAAACAAACAGACCCCAAAACCAATATGACAAAATGAAAACAAAGCCAAATGAAAGGAAAAGTCCACAACATACCACCGAGTCTGTTCTATGTTGGCCAACTACTCCTGGGCCTGGGCCCGCCTAAATGGAGCTGATACACCAGTAGTCTAGATGGAGCTGACACACCAGTAGTCTAGATGGAGTTGATACACCAGTAGTCTAGATGGAGCTGACACACCAGTAGTCTGGATGGAGTTGATACATCAGCAGCATAGATGGAGCTGACACACCAGTAGTCTAGGTGGAGGTGATACATCAGCAGCATAGATGGAGCTGACACACCAGTAGCCCTCACTCCTTTGGGGAAAACTGATTTCCCTTTACCAGCGGAGTCCAGTCGCAAATCGTTTCTTGGCTAGGGGTGGGACTTTGTGTCTACTTCTCTCTCTCTTTACTGGGACCCTATTATGGCTTGAGCCTGTGTAGGTCTTGCACATGTTGCCACAGTCTCTGTGATACACACACACATACACACACATATGTATATGTATGTATATATTTAAAACTGTAATGGACCATGTTCAAGGCCTAACCACACATGATCTTTGAGTTTAACTTTCTTTCTCCACTCTAAACATGTAACTCTTTTAGAATCCCAAAACACATTTATGAAGTTCATTCACAATCAAATCTATGTCTCTATGACTCCCTTGTGATTGGCATAGTGAAGATTCCTTTGATCTTTACAACCTTCTGTGATCTCATTTAGGGGGGTTGGGAGGTGTCTTGGCAACACTTTGTATGACCAGAAGCCATCAAAGTTGCTTCTGTGGTTATTGCTAAGATCTGGAGACAAGAATCTTGAGACACCCGCATTCACATTTGGGTGTTATTGTTTGGAGTCCCCTCAAAACCAATAGGAATCCTGTATGTAAAAGCAAAGAGTCTTTATTCTTCTTCAAGTTCAAACTCGGACTCTCCGTGTGTTCAACACATTGGCACAATCAGAGAGCCCCGAGTTCAGTTCAGATGGGGTTTTTATAATAGCAGAGGTTTTTATAATAGTGAGGGATTTCTAAGGCTCAGGACCTCCAATTGGCTGATATTTGCCTAGGGGGTGTCCTGATGAAAAGCGATGGCTGTGTGCTGGCAGGTGATCCTGTCTACAATGGTTGGAACGTTAGGAATTTCCATTGGATGGTCTGTTCCTAGGTGGTGCCTGGGTGGTCTCAGTTTGTGGTCTTTCTGGGAACCAGGTATTGCCTTATGGTAAACTATTGAGACTTGGGCCTCTATTGAGTTTGCTATGACTAGGTCCTACATTATAAGTCTTTTCCTAAGCATCTTTCTCCATACATTATGCTCATATTCAAATATATGCTAAAATTATAAATATATATTTATTTATTTATTCTGTGTGTCTGGTGTTTTGCTTGCATGTATGCACACACCACATGCATGGCTGTTGCTCATGGATGCCAGAGGATGTCGGATCACCTGAATTTGAGTTACAGACAGCTGTGAGCAGCTATGTGTGTTCTGGGAATTGAACTGGGGTCCTCTGGAATACCAGCCAGTGCTCTTAACTGCTGAGCCCTCTCGTTATCCCCATTAAAATGATTTTTCAATAATCTCCATACTGACTGTTGTGTAGCAGTTTCCTCTGTGATCAAAGCCTTCTGTCTTGGTGGAACGCTTATTAAGACACAGAATGTTAAAGAAGAGGAGGCTAACTCAATAGCTTCAGGAAGCCCTGGGACTGACCAATCTAAAGACCTCCCTTTGTTCTCCCAGCAGGTACAAGCTGTAAGGACTGTTAAGGACACTCTCAGACGAGCTGGGCTGCCTAGAGGAGGTTCAGATCAGGACAGCTACAGAGAGGACACTCCAACCTGTGAAGCTGCCTGTGGGCTGTGCAGAGCTGACACCCATGCTGGGGTGGACTTTGATGATGCAGCTGTCTTAGACTTTTTCCCACTCCTGTAAGTAACCCCTCATCCATATTCCTCTAAGTAATACCAACAAAAGAAATTGGCTCACCAAGTTAGACTTTGGTGTTATCTATATACTTTGGTCTATCATCATTGGTTCTGCTATAAAAGTAAATCTGCTGACCTGGCCTGTTACCTGGGTACCCTGTCCCTTTAAGAGACAAGCCCCGTCTCCTTCTTCTGGAGGGGTACCGTCTGCCTTTCTCCCTTCTCCCCTTCTTCTCCACGTTCCCCCTTCTTTCTTCTCTCTCTCTTCTTCTTCTGTGTCCCACCAGGTCCCTGAAGTCATTCAGTCCCAAATAAACACACAGAGGCCTACATTAGTCATAAACTGATTGACCTATTAGCTCAGGCTTCTTATTAACTCTTATAACTTATATTAGCCCACAATTCTTGTCTGTGTTAGCCACATGGCTTGGTACCTTTTTCGGTGAGGCAGGCACATCTTGCTTCCTCTGTGTCTGGATGATGACTGCAGACTCAAACTTTCCTCTTCCCATAATTCTTGTTGCCATGCCTCTACTTCCTGCCTGGTCGCCATTGCCCTACCTATACTTCCTGCCTGGCTACTGGCTAATCAGCATTTTATTAAAAATAATACAAGTGACACGATAAAAGACCATTGTCTCACAGCATTCTACCCCTCTCCCAACCCCATTAAATAAACTCTATTCCTAAACTCTCTCTGCATGATGTATCTATCTATCTCCTACCCGCCAGGGTCTCAGGTCACCCGCTGCTGCCCCTTGTGAGATCTGCCTCAGGTGACCCACGTTATGAATGATAACAGGTTCCCTATCTGGGGTGAGAAGATATTTAGTCAGTTGTGTGTGTGTTTTGTGTATGCACACCCACATGCATGCACACGCACATGTATGCCTGCATATACACATGCAAGTGAAGGTCAAAGGGCAACTTTTGTTGTTGAGAGACAAAATTTTCTCCTTCAACCACGGGAATCCAACTTGGGTTGTCAGGCTTGACAATGAGCACCTTTACCCACTGAGCTCCCTAGCAGACCTTCAAAATTCCTTCCTCAAGAAGATCATGTTTCTGTAATTTAAGAGGCAAAGAAATGCAAAAGATTCAACAAAATGATGAGGAGAAACAGTCTTGGCTGGGGGGCAGAAGGGGGTCAGTCTTGAGTTCCTACCTGCCTCATCCTCCTCCTGCAAGGAAAAGGGAATGAATAAGCAACCACAAGGACTTCAGTTAGCATCCTGGTGAAAGCTTTGCTGGCTATACAACCTCAAGCCATAATTACATGGGAAATTTGCCCACTGAATTCCGGGAAGTATCTTACACTCCCAACACAATCTGAGGGAACTAACCCAAACTGTATTTGTATGGTGGAGGGGGGGGGCAGTTAAGGAATTCGTCAACGCTTTGTATTATTAAAACTGTTGTGTTTGAGTATGATAGACATATTACAATAGGTGCTTTGCAAATGTAAGTGTCTGTCTGGATAATTGATTCAAGTACATTCAAGTTCATATTCAAGAGTGAATAATTTAAGAGAACTTCATGTCCAAATGATTGTAAGTGGGATTTAACATATCAGATTGAGAAGCACTCAGGAAGATTTAATTTATGACAACTATGTAATAAATCAGACATACATTGATAAATAAAATATAAACACTCTTAAAATATTTGATTTTGGGGATTGGAGAGATGGTTCAGAGGTTAAGAGCATTTGCTGCTCTTCCAGAAGTCCTGCGTTCAATTCCCAGGAACCACATGGTGGCTCACAACCATCTATCTTCTGGTATGCAAGCATACATGCAGGCACAACATGATATACATAATAAATAAATACATCCTTAAAAGTAATTTAGTTTTGCTCATAAGTAAGACCAAACTTTGATCAGTCCTCTCTTCAGACTGGGTATGGTGGGGTACACATATAATCCCAGCATCTCTGCAGACTGGTTATGGTAGGGTACACATATAATCCCAGCATCTCTGCAGACTGGGTATGGTAAGGTACACATGTAATCCCAGCATCTCTGCAGATTGGATATGGTGGGGTACATATTTAATCCCAGCATCTCTGCAGACTGGGTATGGTAGGGTACACATATAATCCCAGCATCTCTGCAGACTGGGTATGAAGTACACATATAATCCCAGCATCTCTGTAAACTGCGTATGATGAAGTACACATGTAATCCTAGCATCTCTGGAGACTGGGTATGAAGTACACATATAATCCCAGCATCTCTGCAGACTGGGTATGGTGGGGTACACATTTAATCCCAGCATGCAGGAGACTGGGGTAGGAAGGTTGAAAGTTCAAGGCCCATCAAACTTTCTCAAAACAAACTAAAACAAAGGCCTCCATAAAATGTTTGCTGAGTCTATTTTGCTTATAAAAATAGAATTCATAAACAAAACTTAAAAGCCTAAGGAGGCACTGAGTTGTAAGAATTTTATTTTAATATATTAAATATTAGTAAAATTAAAACATTTTAGGCCTGGCAACATAGTTCAGTGGCTGATTCCTTGTCTGCCATATGCAAGGCCTTGAAGTCAATCTTTAAAACTGCAAAACTTTATTCTTAATTAATTAACTTAATTAATTCAGTTTTTCCCCTAAGAAAATAGGTGAGGGTAACCAACACATAGATTGCTACGGTGAACTATTAAAAGGACACACTGCCAGGAACAGATACTGAGGACTCAAACATACCCTTATTGGGGGGGATGGAAATAGCATTGAGCCTTTATAAAACATAGAAGAGAAATGGGTTTATTTTGGATTACAGTTCCAGATGGACAGAGTTCATCAGTGGGAAAGCTATGGTAACAGGCAGGGAAGGCATGGTGACAGGAACAGAAAGTCCACAATCAGAAAACAGAGAAAGAGAACAGGAAGTCAGGCTAAACAGCTTTAAGACCCACGTTCAACGATGTAGTTCTTCCAGCAAGGTTTCACCTCCAAAGGGTTTGTAACCTCCCCAAAGAGCAGCTGGGGACCAAATGTTCAAATACATTCACTTAGGAGGGACATCTCATTCAAATCCCCACAGGCTTCCAGCTCTCATTTCATCCCCTAGAAAAAGAGCTGTGGTTGTATCTGGGTGTGATGAGCGGTGACCACTGAGCCACTCCTAGGGAGAGGACCCGACCTCATTGAGCTGCCCCTGGACCTGGACTTCTTGCATGGAAAACAATGTGTGTCTTTAGTGTCCATATGGCTGAGTTGTGGTCTTCAGCTTGCAGACAACATAATCTTGCTGGCATAGGATGTCATTTAAACCCACGAGACAATGCTTCCTGAATATTTAGATGAGAGTAGAGCTGGGGCTCCAAGCGCTTCTAGCTATATGTCTTTGGGCAACTTCATTGACCTGAAAGTTTGCATATCTTACAAAGTCGCTGCAAGTCTGTGATGTGGGAGTCCCCTCTGTGTGTTGCTTTTCTTAGTTAATGAATAAAAAACCTGCCCTGACCTGTTGATAGGGCAGAACTTGGGTAGGCGGGGAAGATGGAACTGAATTCTGGGAGGAAGAAAGCAGAGTCAGAGAGACGCCATGAATCTGCCGGAGACAGATGTTGGGAATTTTACCCGGTAAGCCACTGCCACGTGGGGATAACACAGATTAATAGAAATGGGTTAAATTAAGATGTAAGAATTAACCAATGAGAAACTAGAGCTAATGGGCCAAGCAGTGATTTGATTAATACAGTTTCTGTGTGGTTATTCAGGGGCTAAACTAGCCAGGCAGCCAGGACAAACAAGCTGCCCCAGGCCCTTCTCTTACAAGTCTGAAGTAGCACAGGGCTTTAGTAGCAGTTTCTTTAACTGAAAGATGATAATTTTAGTGTGCAGTAAATATCACTGTGATGAGGATGGAAGACAGGTCTACAGAATATCTTGTAGCCGGGCGGTGGTGGCGCACGCCTTTAATCCCAGCACTCGGGAGGCAGAGGCAGGCGGATCTCGGGGAGTTCGAGGCCAGCCTGGTCTACAAGAGCTAGTTCCAGGACAGGCTCCAAAGCTACAGAGAAACCCTGTCTCGAAAAACCAAAAAAAGAAAAAAAAAAAAAAAAAGCAGAGTATCTTGTAGTAGGGTTGTGTGCAGAGCTATTTTAATGATTGTTATTTCCAGAATGTCACACTGGACTACAAACACGTTAGGGGAACACAGCACAGGAGTTGGTCTGATGCTGGATGTCTCTCAGCTTCTGTACCTGCTGTCTACACTGCGAGGCCTGCCGTAGAGGCCTGGATCTCAGGCAGCTACTTACAATGCTGGTAGGCTAGAGCCATTAGAAGAATTTCTTCTAAAAACATGCTATCATACTTAGACCTCTCCACAAAGAATTTAAGTTAGACTCTCTAAAGGTGGCTCCAGTTACAGGTCTAAAAACCTCTTATATCAGAGTCAACTGTCAGTTGGGTTTGAGAGTCAATGCACTGGACATGGGGGTGTTCACTTGCAGGCCCACTCACGACAGTGAGCAGGAAGATTTGAGTCGGAAGCCAATATAGTAAGACCCTGTATTTGTTGTAATTGGGGAGCGGCGCGGCTGTGTCCCTGTACCCGGCCGCCCGCATGGCCCAGCTTACGCCCCGAAATAACTACACGGAAACTGTAATCTTTTAAACACTGCCTGGCCCATTAGTTCCAGTTTCTTATTGGCTAGCTCTCGCACCTGGACTAGCCCATTTCTTATAAGGTGTGTAGCACCCCAAGGTGTGCTTACCGGGGAGATTCTAGCCTGCGTCTGTCTGGAGTACGGGCATCATGGCGACTCCTCACTCAGCTTCTCTCTCCCAGCATCCTCTTCTGTCTACTCCGCCTACCTAATTTTCTGTCCTATCAGGGCCCAGGCAGTTTCTTTATTGAACCAATGAAATCAACAGATTGATATATGACACTCCCACATCACTGTGTCAAAAGAAAAATTAGTTTAGAATCACTGATCTAAGACTTGAAATATTTAAAAGGGCATATGAAGGGTTGGAGAGATTGCTCAGTCATTAGGACTACTTACTGCTCTTTTAGGGGGACTGGAATTCAGGTCCCAGTATCATGTCTAAAGGCTCACAACCACCTGTAACTCCAGCTCCAAGGGATCAGATGCCTTCTTCTGGCCTCTGCAGGCATGCATGCATGCGCATGTGTGTGCACACATACACTTTAAATAAATCTAAAGGGTATGTAGTATGATAAAGTGGACACTAGTTTGGGACTGGAAGAGGCAGAAGTTAAGAGTTATATCATGGACAATAAAACACTATGCAAGAGGCCTTCTTTGTTCCTGATTTTAACTAAAGAGACCACTCATGGCAACAGTTACATCAGCAACCACAATACTTAACCTTTGTGTGTTAGGTGGGTGTATGATTGAGCCCAGTGTTTTTATAAATGAGGTTACTTTAGAATCCTCACCAGGCTCTCTGTTCTTGCAACCCTCTGGTCAAGTCTGGCTAGCCGTGTAGGGATAGGGACCACAGGACTAGTCACAGCTTTGTTTGAGTGGGGCTAGCGACCCTCAATCTCAACAGTTCGGATCTCAACCGAGGTATCTAAGCAACTGACGTTCTCGTTTCCTGCCCTTCCCCCACATCTTCTGTCTGCCGGGTAATCTCAGGAAGCCCCTGGGCTCTTGAAGCTCTTGGCAGTCTTCTGTCTGATGAATATTTTAGTACCTTCAGTAGCCCTTCAGAATTGGCAGTGTTCCCTCTGACGATCCATTCAGACACACGGGATAATTTGAAATAAAATTACTGCCAGATTTTGCATTTGTAGAAGTAACTTTGATAGCACGGTACCAACAAATGGATCTTGTCAGCCACCAATGGGGTAAACACAGCTGTTTTCATCCCTCACCAAAAGGCTGGGAAACTAAAATTATAGGGTAGCCTGTGGGCATAGTAGTTAAGCCCTTACATTGACTCTTCTAAAGTCTAAATAAATTAATTTTGTTTTATTGGATTAAATAAAGTACACTGGTTAAAAAAAAATCAAAGGTTTTAGAGGATTTTCTTAACTTCCTAAAATAGTCAAAGAGGTGCCTGAAGCTATTTAACTAATTCATATGCAATCCCAAATTGAGTGGGTAAAAAAGAAAAAGCCATTAAACTTTGTAAGTCACAGGAGCTAAGCCATCGTCCGCTCCTTTCTTTTTCTTACTCAAGCCGTACAACTGAGCCTCTTCCAAATATAACTTGCAAAGTCTCCCCTGGTCCAAATACCACAAAGATAAATTTATGTAGTTAGAAATAGTCTCTAGACAGAAGTAAGTCCAGATGGAGGGTGCAAAACTTATTTATAGAAAACATTCTTTTCAGTTTTATGGTTATCACATACTGAACTGTTTTCAAGTTTTGGTCTAAGCAAACAAACACCTTACCCAAGGGCCTAGAAAGATGGTTCCGCAGTGATAGCAAGGGCTGCTCTTGCAGAGGACCTGAGTTCTGTCCCCAGCACCAACATCAGGTGGTTCGGGTCAGTGTGACTGCAGCTCTGATGGACCTGGCCTCCTCGGGTGCACATACACAGAGATTCACACACACACATGCTCATAACTAAAACCAAAATAAACTACTTAAAAGAAATATCCTACCAATAAAGTCTTAGCATAAATACATAGTGATTTTTACATTTTTATGTGCGTTTTATGTTCATCTAAGGTATGAGTCGTTCATTTGTTTATCCCACCAAATTTTGTTTGCTTTTTTTTTTAGTTGTTTTGATAAAACACCGTGACCAAAGCAACCTAAGGAAGAATGTAGGCCCATATTTCTGTATGGCACAAGAGCCATTAGCCCAGTCTGAGCTGATCACGAACTCTGCAAACAAGCTGTCTCTGTTTATCAATAGCCAGGATGTGCTGCTCCTAGTTTCTTTTATTATAGTGTAGATCACCTGAGAAGAGGTGTTGGCTGAAGCTGGTCAGGATGTTTGGTGCTTATTTCTTGGTAATTTGGAGGAAGCCGTATAGAGATGCTAATTCATGGCCTACCTGACTGTTAGCATACAGGTAGATGCGGACTTGAGCCCATGCACCTGGTTGCCTAGGAGACAGCCTAATGTGTTTTCCCGCTCAATTGATGTGGTGATATATAAGGTGTTTGGAGAATAAACGAGAGATCTTTGGAGGGAGATCTTGCCCTTCCATGATGACCGTGTAAGCTGCGTCGGTTTATTCCTCGCGACTCCATTCCAGTCCAGTTAGGGAATCTGTGTTGGACCCACACGGCCTCCAACAAAGCCTTTGATTTATTTCGGCTTACAGTTCTGGAGAGCTAGAAGTCTCTAAAGGTGGTGCCAGCATAGTGGCAGCAGCTGGGAGATCACCTCTCAACCACACCCAGGAAGCAGAGAGCAAGCAGGGAGTCATGCCTCAAAAAAACCCTGTCCTCAGGAATATCTTTGTCTATTAAGGCTTCACATCTTATAGATTCCGTAACTGCCCCCAAACACCGCCACTGTCTAGAGACTCTGCATTCAGGTACACTTGCCTGTAGCTGACAATTCTCCTCTAAACCACCACACTTAGGAACTATAAGACATAATCCCAACTCAGGTTGCCACACATTTTGCTGAGTAAGACAGGCATGCAAATAAATAAAATTATTGTATAGAAAGGCTATTTAAAAACAACTATAGGGCTGGAGAGATGGCTCAGAGGGTAAGAGCATTGTCTGCTCTTCCAAAGGTCCTGAGTTCAATTCCCAGCAACCACATGGTGGCTCACAACCATCTATAATGAGGTCTGGTGTCCTCTTCTAGCCTGCAGGCATACACACAGACAGAATAAATAAATATTTTTAAAAAAAAAAAAACTATAGTCACTGGGGAAAGGCTGGTTGGTGTTAAAAGAGTCAGTAGGGTCTTCATAGAGGAATTTCTGTTTAACCAGCCTGAAGGGGTAAGTCCTACTTCTTGGGAAGAATCATGTACATCTACAGTTTATACTCTAACGTCTTCCAAATCTCCATCTTGCAGCCTAGACTTATCCTCTAGACTTTAGAATGGCATGTGAAAATGTTCACTGAAGAGCTACACCTCACTTCAAAATCCCAAACAAAACTTACGTCTGCATCTGTGATGGTGAATTTTGATTGTTGGCTGTGGTAGTTTGGATGTAATTGGCCCCTACGATCTCATAGGGAGTGGCGCTACTAGGAGATGTGGCTCTGTTGGAGTGGATAGGGCCTTGGAGGAAGTGTGTCACTGTGGGGGCGGGCTTTGAGGTTTCCTGTGCTCAGGATATCACCAGTGTCTCAGTCAACTTCCTGTTGCCTGCAAGATATAGGACTCTTAGCTATTCCTCCAGTACCACATCTGCCTGCCCACTGCCATGTTCCCCATCATGATGATAATGGACTAAACTTCTGACACACTTCCTCTAACAAGGTCACACCCACTCCAACAAAGCCACACTCCTAATAGTGCCACCACCTATGAGAGTATGGGGGCCAACTACATTCAAACTACCATATTGGTTTCATGGATTAATAAATACCTAGGAAGTCAATAGAGCGTGCTGTTGGGTGTGTCTGTGAGGTTGGATCATGAGGGCTGCAGTCTAGCTGATGGGTGAATCCCTTGATTGATTCATCTTTCTATGGTGTTATTGGGAGGCAGAGAAATGTAGGCGGAGCCTGGCTGAGGAAGACAGGTCACTGGTGTCCATCCTTAATATATATATCTGGTCTTATCTGATTCCTACATTCTCTTTTTTTGTTTCCTGGTTGTCATGGTAGCAGCTGCTGTGCTCTGCCATATCCTCTGGCCATAGGGAATGGAACCTTCCAAAACTGAGGCCAAAAAAATTTTTGTTCCTCTGAATTATCTCTCTGAGGTATTTGGTCACAGGGATACCACCCAAAGCCTTTGCCTCCCATATGTTGTATCTCAGGGAGTCTATCACCATTCTTCCTCGCACTAAGCACTCAACACTGTGGGTTATCTACACACACACACAATATATATATATATATATATATATATATATATATACACATATATATCATATTATGTACACATTATGTGCATTTCTATTATATTATAATCTATATATTATATAAATACATATACGATATATGTATATTTTAAACATGTGTATATATTTAAAACTCTTTGAAGCTTCGTGGCATTGAAATTTATTTTATTTCTCATGATTCAGTGGGTGACTTGGGCCCAGGCGACTGCTTCTTGTTGGCTTTTCTTAGACAACTAAACGAGAGACTTGGCTGAGCTGAAACTCGTCTCTAGACTCAGTCGGACTAGGTGGCTCACAGCTGGCAAATGTTCTGGGTGTCCCCTGGGGGCTCAGCTGGGTGGCTTCGACTTCTCACGAAACTTCCCAAGAGTATTAATGGACCAGCCTTGGGATTCTTTGTGACTGGGTGTGCTTCACTGGGGTCTGAGTAAGCCTGCTCTGCCATTTCAGTGACAGACATGTGACAGATACTTAAACAAGATGCAGTAGGGAATGCTTGTGTTGGCTCTCAAGGATTCAGGGGTGTCAGCCCATCCAGGTGAGGAGGGCGGGACAGAGCAGTGCAGTTCACAACATGGTAATGAGGAAAAAGAAACAAGGGAACACAGCAAGGGGCCAGAGCGCCAGGGAGCTGAGGGAAATGTCCCTCAAGGGGTTAATGTGCTCACTATGTGAGAAGCTGGGGTGTGCCTAACTGAATTCACACATATTTCTTTAAACATGTTAAATTTATTTACCTCATTATCTTAGGTTTATTTATTTTGTGTGTGTATGAGTATTTTGCTTGAGTATATAAGTGCACACCACAAGCATGCCTGCTGCCTCCTAGATGTTTCTTAATTTAACCAACTTGACAAGACGAGCCACCACGGGAACGAGCTTCAGAGACAAATGTCCCCGTCCTGACCTCTCCTCTCCTGCATTTACTTTCTAGCCAGCTCTCATCTCTCACTTCCGTCTCACTATTCTCGTCTCTCAGATTCACCCCCCATTCAGGTCCTGGCCACGCTGCTTGTCTGGCTGCTCCTTCATCACCACCTCCCAGTGCTTCCTTGACTGCTGGCTTTCTCCTTGCACTTTGTACACACTTCCCCCCAAGAGTCTGAGTATTTGGTTTTGTTTTGACTTTGTGACTGTGTATCTCTGGCTATCCTGGAACTCGCTCTGTAGACCAGCCTGGACTGAAACTCACAGAGACCCGCCTGCCTCTGCCTCTTGTGTGCTGGGGTTAAAGTTGTGCACCACCACTGCCTGCTAAGTCTTGTTTCTTTTTTTAGAAAATGTTTTTCATATTAAGAAAAGCAGTTAAGGGCTACTGAGATGGTTCATGGGTTAAGCACTTTGACCCATGTCTGACAACCTAAGTTCAGGTCCTGGGACCCACAGGCGAAAGCAAAGACTGACTCCTGCAAGCCTCTCTCTGACCTTCATACCAGTCATTCTGGGGTACTCTTCAACATGAATGTGCATGTGTGTGCGTGCACACACACACACACACACACACACAGAGCAAATAAATACAAAAACAAATATAATGCAATAAAATGTTTAAGAAGAAATGCATTGTACATAGAAGGGCACACCAACTATAAATGTATAATAATAGAAGCTTCCCATGACCATAAAAAACAAAATCCCATCAACACCTAATACCTCCTTACTATACCCTATCCCCAAAATACCTCTGGCCCACACCAGAAATAGCTATTTTCTTGACCTTTATGGAAACCACTTCTAAGCTTTGCTTCACTCTGATTTTACCTAACTGTTCATTCTTAAAATTATAGTTTATTCTTGTCCCAAATTTATATATAAATAAAATTATACAATATCTATTCTTTTGTGTCCAATTCTTCATATTCTGAATATAAAAACACAATAAAAGATAGTTTAAGAGGGGGCTGGAGAGATGGCTCAGTGGTTAAGAGCACTGGCTGCTCTTCCAGAGGTCCTGAGTTCAATTCCCAGCAACCACATGGTGGCTCACAACCATCTGTAATGAGATCTGGCGCCCTCCTCTGGCGTGCAGGCATACATCGAGGCAGAATGTTGTATACATAAGAAATAAATAAAATCTTAAAAAAAAAAAAGATAGTTTAAGAGTCAAATGTTGCGGGAGCTCCTTCCGCTCCTTCAGCTAATAGCTGCTGAGATACCAGCCCATTGGGGCGTGGTCTCTCTCCCTTTAAAAAAAAAAGCGGCCACTTCCCTCTGCTTTCTCTCTCTCTGGCTTCCTTTCCTGATTGTGCAGAGGGCTGTTGTCTGGGACGGTGATCTGTAAGTTTTCCCCTTTAAATAAATAACCATTCATTTAATCATAATTCCAAACTGGTGTGGGATTGTTTGTGACTTACGCCTTCAGTCAAATATGAATGTCCATGGTCCAGGAAGGCACATTCATGTCGCCCCAGTTTTCATAGTCCACTGTGACAGTGGTTACTGGAGATGTTTGTTTCTTTGGTTGGTTTTGTTGTTGTTGTTGTTGGGGATTGGACAGGGTTTCGCTATATAGCTCTGGCTGTCCTGAAACTCACTGTGTAAACCAGGCTACCCTTGAACTCATAAGAGAGCTGTCTGCTACTGCCTCTTAAATGCTGGTTTAAAGGTGTGTCCCACCACACCCAGCGGTTACCTGAGATTTTTGTTAGTTGGAGAGCGAAGAGACCCATAAATCAAGGCATTTATCAAACACACTGGCAGGAACCTTGGATGGGCAACTACAGCAAAGCAGAATGAGGGGAGATGAGTGCTATAGGAATTCTTACTGCCAGTAGCCTTTAAGTTACCCGCCCATATGGGCGTGGCCTCTTATAGTATTTATGCTGAAGTAAACCGCACCTGCGGCTTCTTTTTCCAGCTGTGGGATTGGGTAGCTGTTTTCTGTTCCAGCAGAGGATTGTGACTTGTGAGTCTACCCCTGAATAGATAACCCTCTATTATTCTCAATTCTGAACTAGTGTGGGATTTTTTTTAAGCGTCCTTCTTCAGATGAGGACCAACACCCGCAGGTTTTAGCTGTTCTTAGCGGCTGCATCTCTGAGTCGGAGGCCAGCTTGGTCTACATCAAAAGCTCTGAGTCAGCTGAGGCTACATCGTGGGACTCTGTCTCAAAAATATCATAAATTACCTTTTAAAGATTTTTGATAGTTACAAGGATGTTAGGTCAGACGTGGGAAAGCAATGCAAGGGACTAAAAGTAGCCCAAGGTGATTTAGCTCTAGTCTGCAACATTTCAGAGCTCCATAATTTTGAGGTCCCTCATCTGACCCTGTGGCCTGTTTAACACATGCTTTTCCTTCGCCTTTCTGTTTCCGGTATCCATTGTTAAATTCCACCCCCTGGTGTCTTGTTGAAGATCCTAACTTTTCTATTCACGAGCGATACTGACCAGAAGGCTCTTTGGCCGGTGGGTATTGGCTTTGCTTCTGTCTTTGGCTTTAGCATGAGGGCGGCACCAGCTTCACACATTAAAGTACTATGCTTTTCTACCATCTGGAAGGTGTAGAATTAGTGTTGATTATTTTAACGTTTGGTAACTTTCTTTAATAAAGCTATCTGGTTCTGATGAATTCTTTTTTTTTTTCAGGAGTTTTAAAATACAAATTCAAATATATATTTGGCATACAGTGAAGGGGCTCTAGCCAGCTCCAGTGTGGTGAGCATGGCTCTGGCAGGCCTTGCTCTTCTCCTCCATCCCTCTGCCTTAGATTACATTCCAAAAGCTAACCACCAAGGCCTATTCCCTTACTTGACCACTTGCTCCTCCTGAAACTACCAAGGTCCAGCTATCAAAGTACTGAAGTCCAGCAATCATCCTCTATCTCCCGTCTTTGTCTCTAATTCTCTGCTCTCTGTCCCTCTGGGGTAAATAAATCTCCGTTGTGCTGAGAACTTGGTCTTGGGGTCTCTGGGCTGGTACCAATCTCTTACAATGTTAGCTGTTTCATATTGGGTGAGTTATGGTAGGGTACGCTGTGTGAGAGATCGATGCCTGTGGCAGTCAGAAGAGGTGTCAGATCCCATGGAACTCAAGTTACAGATGGTTACAAACCACCATGTGGATTCTCAGAACAAAACCCAGATCCCCTGTAAGAACAGGCAGTACTCTTAACCACCGAGCTCCCTATCATTCTAGTCCTGTCAGAAGTTTCTTAATTCGCCTTTTGAGGTTTTGCTTGCTCCCTCCATCCCCATCCAATCAGGCTGAATAGAGACATTTTGATTTTATTCGTATTTTCAGAAACCCAGGTATTATTTTTTTGGTTGATTTCCTATATTATTTTTCTATTTTTTCCCATTGATTTCTGCTTTAAACTTCATCTCTCTCTGTCTCCCAGAGCCTTTGCTGGTGCAAGAAATGCCCTTAACCACTGAACCAACTCACTAGTCTTGTTTGGTTTTTGTTGTTGTTTGTTTGTTTGAAACAAGGTCTTGATAAATATCCCAGGCTGGCCTTAGACTCTTTTTAAGAATGATTTACTTTTTACTTATGTATTTATCTGTATGAATGTATACTATTTTTACACGGGTGCCCACGAAGTCTCGAAGAGGGTGCCAGACTTCTCATTTCTGCTCAACAGTGAAGGGAGTTCGGGGCAGCACAAAGTATCCTCTGAGACCGTTGGATAGGAGTGTCTCACTGGTGCCCCAGTATGACCTCTGCTGACAACAGAAGGGGACAGTGTTGGTGCAGGAGAGCCCTGACCCCCCAGTGGAGATTCTCTGACAACAACCA
This sequence comes from Microtus obscurus, assembly GCA_963919715.1. Classification (NCBI taxonomy): domain Eukaryota; kingdom Metazoa; phylum Chordata; class Mammalia; order Rodentia; family Cricetidae; genus Microtus; species Microtus obscurus. The sequence goes on from CAWTZC010000768.1 coordinate 5,278,539, forward strand.
GCTCGGGTATTTGGAGTTCTTGCCACAGTTGGAGAAAGCTAAGCTCTGAATCTGGTTGTGCAGATAAGAGTGGTGTTTGGCCCCTTCCCTGGAGCCCTTGTCTAGAGAGAGCAGGCTTTGTTGTTTTATCTGTGTCCGTTGGAATTTCTGGGTTGCTAGCTTCTTCAGAGTATGAGCTGGAGGAGGCAAAGGCAAGCCTAGGGGAGTCACTGTCTTGTTCCTTGGATCTCAAGGTCCCTTGCCTGCCGGCTTTTTTTCTCTACATTTCAGAGTTTGGCCTGTGTCTTATGAATTGTACTTAGGGATTAGCACTGTAGTTAATAAGAGGGATAGAGAAAAGTACATTTACGTTTTATGAAACAAATATTCTGTCCCATGTTTTAGCATGTAAAATAATTTGTTATTTTTCAACTTTTCAATAGAGCAAAAGAAAAATACATGGGGGCTGGAGAAGTGGCTCAGCAGTTAAAGCACTGGCTGTTCTTCCAGAGGACCCAGGTTCAATTTCTACCATGTCATCTGTTACTCAAGTTCCAGAGGCCCAATTCTATCCTCTGGCCTCCTTGGCAGGGCACAAGTTACACGGAAACACACATGGTAAAAACACCCACATACATAAAAGAAAAACTCATGTTCAGGGAAAGTTGTCCTTGGAATTTTGAATTTTATCTTCTTCTTGGTTAACAATAAATGGTAGAAAACTGCTACAGGGCCCACCTGGAAGCTGCTGCGTGTGTTCTGACAAGTGTAAGGCTACAATATTCAATAGTTATATAAAGTAAATGCACATCCACCCTACCCTATGTTATGCAAAGGGTAGTGAAGGGGGGAGTGTCTCAAAAAAAAAGGTTTTATTTTGCTTGAGATAGTTTCCCTGTGTAGCCTAGGCTGACCTGGAACTACCGATTCACCTGCTTTTGGCCTTCCAGATATTGGGATCACAGGCCCGCTCCACAATGCTCAGATGGCAAATGAATTTTTGATATATTAAACATACGGTAGAATTATAACTTTGCAGTTATAATGCGTACAGTGAGCAGCAGCTGGATTACAGGTGCGTGTGCACTGGGTACTTTCTGTCAGTGTGACACGAACACAGGTCGTTTGTGAAGAGAACCTCAGCTGAGAAAATGCCTCCGTCACTTGCCCGCGGGCACGTCTGTGGGTCATTTTGTTGCTGGGCGATTGATGCGGGAGGGACCAGAACACTGTGATCTGCGCCACCCTTGGGCGGCTGGTCCTGGGTTGTATGAGAAAGCAGGCTCCCTAAGCCGAGGAAAGCAAGCCATGAGGGCAAGCCAGTAAGCAGCATTCTTCCATGGTCTCTGGTTCGGTTCCTGCTTGAGCTCCTGCCAGGCATTGCTTGATTGCTAATGGACATGCAAATCAAATAAACACTTTCTTCCTTGCGACAGTTTGAATAAGATGGCCCCATAGGCTCATACATTTGCACACTTGGCCAACAGGGAATGGTCCTACTTGAGAGGGGTTAGGTGGTATGACCTTGTTGGATGACGTCTGGCCCTGGGGGTGAGCTTTGGGGTTTTGGGGCCTAGAAAATAGGCCTAGTGTTTCTCTCTTTCTGCTGCCTGAGGATCTGGATGTAGAACTCTCAGCTACTTCTCCAGAACCATACTTCTTGCCATGATGATGCTAAAGGACTAAACCTCTGAAACTGTAAGCCAACCCCAATTAAATGTTTTCCTTCATAAGAGTTGCCTTGGTCATGGTGTCTCTTCCCAGTAGAAACCCTAACTAAGACAATGACCCCAGTTACTCTTTAGTGGGTTTGAGTCACAAATACCTGTAAGCAAACTCTGGAAATTTATTCCTGGTGACAGATGCTGATTTTTATAGCTTAACAGAAAATTGTAAAGACAGCTAGTGGCCATTAGCATTTCCTTACAAGAATAGTGAAAGTAGGTTGGGTAGAGTTATTTTTATTTTATTTTGTCTATTTATTTAGACTGGCTCTTATGTAGCTCAGGTTGACCTCAAAGTAGCATGACCTAGAACCTCTGATTCTCCTGCTTCCACCTCCCAAGTACTGGGATTGCAAGCGTACAGGCAACATTCAGTTTTAGGTAGTAACTGAGCCCAGTCGTCACAAATGCTAGGTAAGCACTCCACCAATTGAGCTGCATTCCCAGTCCCTGTGTGATCAGTTTTAAAGTCTGACACTGCATTTTAGCTATGTTCTCATGTGGGAGTTTTAAATTTATCCCCCATGGCTGTAAATAAATGTGGTCCTATAAGATCTGCTCAGGGTAGTCTGGGAAGCCAGCTACCTAGCAGAACTTGGTTGATATTCAACTCTGACATTTCTGCCTGAAGCAGTTGAAGGAAAAGGTAGTGTACTCTGCCCTTCTGGAAGGATTAGCAGGCTGCCGTTAGGATTGATGGAACCAGATCAGAGGGAAAGTCCACCATGAGATCATCTGGGAAACTGTTCGTGGTCTGTAGAGCATGACCTGTTTTTTTTCCCTTTTACCCACTTGCTTAGGGAGCCTCTCATGGACCAAACATCCAAAGAAGTGTGCACTGTGTTCTCATCAATATCACTTCAATCACAAAGGATGTGTCTGTTAGCAGGTATTACATTAAACAAAACGTAGCACTGAAACAGGAAGCGAACGCTAAGGTGAGTTGTGATTTTCTTGAGTCGCAGAAGCAAATCAATTGTTAAACATCCAAGTTATCACAGAGTGAGCTGATAAACCAATAATGAAAATCCTAGACAGACAAGGATGAGAGGAGTTGTTCTGTCAGGTCAAACACAAGGGGATACAGTAAGAACGGAATCTTTTTTATTTTATTTTATTTTATTTTATTTATTTATTTATTTTTTGGTTTTTCGAGACAGGGTTTCTCTGTGGTTTTGGAGCCTGTCCTGGAACTAGCTCTGTAGACCAGGCTGGTCTCGAACTCACAAAGATCCGCCTGCCTCTGCCTCCCGAGTGCTGGGATTAAAGGCGTGCGCCACCACCGCCCGGCTAAGAACGGAATCTTACATCAGTTTATTGTGACCTTGAGACCTAGCCCTCACCAATAACTTACCTGTTATTGACAAGAAATGTAAAAGATTGATCATGCCCAGCATTGGCAATAGGGGAAGAAAACAAACCCTTTGACACATGGCCGGTAGGATGACACACGGATGAGCTTTGGGAATGTGTTCTAGTTTGACATTTTTTGTTGTTGTGATAAATACTCTAATCAAAAGCAACTTGGCTTACACTTCCAGGTCACGGCCCATTGTCAAGGCTTACACTTCTAGGTCATGGCCCATCGTCAAGGGGGACGTCAGGGCAGGAGCGCAAGGCAGCAATCGTAGAGGAATGATGCTGCTACCTCATTCTCTGGCTCACGCACAGACCCATGCTTAGCCTGCTTTCTTAGACCACCTAGGACCACCTGTCTAGGGATGGTGCCACCCACATGGGCTGGACCCTTCCAGTAAAGACAGTGCCCCCATAGAAATGTCCACAACAAATCTGAGCCAGGCAATTCCTCAGCTGAGGCTTTCTTCTGAGATAACTCAGGGTGTAGTACACCAATACTTGAGGCTAACCATGACAGAGGGATAATTAAACAAATTCCACTGAAAATTTAAGATACACTTATTATTTGATCCACTAGTTCTACTGTGACTGAAAACCAGGATGTAATTGTAAAAGTATGCCTCATTGTAAGCATAGAGATGTTCATTAAACATTAATAACAATAATGCCTTAGACATCGCCTCAAGCACACCTGTTTGGGAATCAGGCAAACAAACTGCGGTGTGGCTTCCTCACGGCTCCACAAATCAGGAATCTGAGAGCTTGGGCCAGGAGCAGGGTTGCGCCGTAACCTTCAAGACCTTCCCACAATCAGTGTGCTTTTGCCAGGCAAGCCACACCTCCTGAAGATTTCATAACCTCAAGAATGGCAGTGCACGCCTTTAGTCCCAGCACTGGGGAGGCAGAGGCAAGCAGAGCTCTGTGAGTTCAAGGCTAGCCTGGTTTACACAGTGACTTCCAAGACAAACAGAGCTACACAGTGAGACCCATACTGCCATCCAGCAACCATCTGTATTTCTTGTTTGTTCTTGAAAAAGAAATTACCTCACCCAATGAGCACAGTCAAATGTCTGATACATTCAAATGAGTTGATCAAGTTCAAAATGTTCAAGTCTCTGTATGTACAAGTTGAGACCTTCATAAGAAAATTGAGGCAGGGGCTGGAGAGATGGCTCAGTGGTTAAGAGCACTGCCTGCTCTTCCAAAGGTCCTGAGTTCAATTCCCAGCAACCACATGGTGGCTCACAACCATCTGTAATGAGGTCTGGTGCCCTCTTCTGGCCTGCATACATACACACAGAATATTGTATACATAATAAATAAATAAAAGAAAATTGAGGCAGTTGGGCATGGTGCCACACGCCTTTAATCCCAGCTCTTGGGAGTTTGAGTTCAGCCTGGTATACAGAATAAGTTCCAGAACAGCCAGAGATACACAGCGAAACCCTGTCTTGAAAATCATGCCACCCCCACAAAGAGAGAGAGGGAGATAGAGAGAGATTTGATATCCCATTTTCTCATTTTGGCTGTGTTGCAAGCCACCTGAATGTTCTAGACATCAGTTTCTCTCTCTCTCTCTCTCTCTCTCTCTCTCTCTCTCTCTCTCTCTCATATTGGGGATGAATTTGAATTACTAGGCAAGCACTGTGACACTGAGGTTCACTCCTGTACTTATTTTTTTTTTTGAGATACTATTATGTAACCGAAGCTGCCCATGATCTTCCTGCCTCTGCCTCCTGAGTGCTGGGAATCCCTGCCTAGGATGTAAAGTCAGGACCTGTATATTGTGACATCTGGGTAATTATGTCTAAATCTACATGAAATTTCCATCAATTCAGATTTCATTCCTTCATTTGCTAACACTAAAGAGGCCCACATGCATCAGAACAAACCCTCACGTTGAAACCGCAGCCACTGCCGGTGAGCAGACACACTTCAGATCCACTGGTGACTACCAAGTGCAGTCCCCGTGTGTCAGTTCACCAGCTTGTCCGCAGAACACAGTGTGGGCTGTTGAGCGTTGAGCGGCTTTGAGCATTGCTCCAGGGTGGCTAGAATTGGGCTCCTTAATAAGTGGAGGCCAGCGAAGCCTTCACTAACTTATTTGTCGAAGTGTGAAGATTTGAGCTGATCCCTGTGACTCAGAACATACTAAATGCAAGTCACACTTCGACAAATAAGTTAGTGAAGGCTTCACTGTTTATTCTGAGTGGCCTCAACCCAGATCAAGTGCCCAGCAGCCTTCATGTGCCACTCAGAATAAACAGACAACAGAGGCAATCGCTATCCTGGCTTTTGACACTAAAGATTTGTTTTCATGGCTTTATTCTTTTATTTTCTTATTCTATTTTAATTCTCTCTCTCTCTCTCTCTCTCTCTCTCTCTCTCTCTCTCGTGTGTGTGTGTGTGTGTGTAAGTGTAAGAAAGGGAGGGAGGGAGAGAGTGTCTATTTTAACTTCTCTCTTTCGTGTGTGTGTGTATGCGTGTGTGTGTATGTATGTGTGTAAGAGAGAGAGGGAGAGAGTGTGTCTATGTGGATGTTTGCAGGTGGGAGGCAGAGGACCACTGCCCGAGTATGGAATATGTTTCCCCCTTCCTCCACGAGGATCCTGGATGGAACTCAGGTGGTCAAGCTTCCTCACCACCTCACGGGTCCTTTACTGTTAAGGTAAAAGTCATGCAGAGCTAGGCTGCTTAAGCACAAGGGGACAAATGTGTTTTAATCTGCTCATCCTTTAAAGAACACCTTTCACTGCCTCTCATCTTCCGAGCTCACCGTGTTCTTTTCAAAAACCATCATGCAAAAGATCTTAGATTTAATATGGCTCTTTCAAAGGAGAATTTTTCTAGGGCCCCTCTCTTTATGGTTTATTTATGCTTGAACTTCTGGCATGCTCTAGAGATCAGAGAAAACTTAACAAGGCGGAACGAGGAAATGAATTAGAGAAGGATTTTGACTTTTTTCTTTTTGTCCAAGTCTGCTTTCCCCTCCTGTTCTAGCTGTCACCACCTTTTCCTCTGTAGCTCTGCACAGTCACAGAAATGTGTCTCACGACTCAAAACATTATGGCGTACTTGACATTTAGGACAAATGTGGGGAGAAGCTGGGGAAACGTCCAGGCTCAGGGTTTCCGAGAGAGCACTGACAGCCTTTGCAGAAGACCTGGGTTCAGTTCCCAGCGCCCACACGGAGGCTCACAACCATCTGTAAGGTCAGTTCTAGAGGACCTGACACCCTCTGCTGGCCTCTATAGGCACCGCATGCACATGGAACACAGATCATCTACATGTAGACCAAACACTTATAAATTATATGCATATATGTATATATATACATACATACATATGTATTTTAAAGAAAGAATGTTTGCAGAAAGATTACTGAGTTTGAGCATAGACACCCCAGGGAGGCAAGTCCTGAATGGATTTTGTTTGGACTTAGGGAAATTACTAATAGCAAATAAATAAATAAATAATTTTTTAAAAGTGCTAATATATCCCCGGTGCATATTTTTCTGACAAAAATCTATGCCTACCTTTACATATTCAAAAGTTGGCTATAAATACACATGCATGTGCATGCTCTCTCTCTCTCTCTCTCTCACACACACACACACATACACACACGCAAACAAAACTAAGCAACCATGTCAGTGATATTTCAGGCTGTTACCCAACAGGAGTTGGTAAAGGAACTAGGAAACAGGCATGGAATGAAGGCTCTGGAGCCTGGATTTAGGATTATATTTGAGGAGGCAAGTATGAACACCGACAGCACAAGTGTCTATTAAAGCAGAGGAAGGTGGGGGCGTGGAGGAGAAGCACCCTAAAGGAACTCAAGCCGGGCTAACATCGGTGCCGCTTACAACACTTATTATTTATTATACATGCCAAGCGGGACTTCCAAATGATCTAGACTGCTATTATAGGCCAGTGGAATAATAATATATATATTAGGAGACAGCTGCCTAAGGAGAAAACCATCCTGAAATGTCTTCATTTATTGAGCAAAAATAGTTTCAGATGACCATATCCATCAGCTAGGAGCTAAGAAATAGCTAGCAACGCCACAGTGACAGGACTGTCCCTTGGTAAAGAGCCACTAATCAGCTTTTGTCTCAGGTTGAAGAGATGGCTCAGTCTGTAAAGCACCGTCCACACAAGCATACAGACCTGAGTTCACACCCCCAGAACCCAAGCAAAAAGTTTATCATGGTGGCAGGCGCCTGAGTCCCTAGTGCTGGAGGGGCAGAGGCAAGCAGTTCCCTTGAAGGGCACTGGCCAGCTCGCCTAGCCAAATTGAAACACCCAGCCTCAAAAACAAACAAACAAGCAAGATGAAGGGTGATCAGAAATGACTCCTGATGCTAGCTGCTAGCACACATATGTACACATGTGCATACACATGCATGCTCACACTCACTACACGTCACCTCCCGACACACAGAAAATGTATACATCATCAGACGGCCGAGACTCATCACACGTCAGGGTCCCCCAGAAGAACACAGGAGACACTAAAGATGCGTGTTCATACAGGTTCTTCATGCTGAATGTGGTGGCTCATGTCGTTAATCGCAGCACTCAGGAGGCAGAGGCAAGTGGGACTCTGTGAGTTCAAGACCAGCCATGGCTCCATAGTGAAACCCTGTCTAAGGAAAGAGCTGGGAGGGCATGGGCTTTGTTAGTCTAATAAATTGGTCCTTCCAACTTAACATTCCATATTTATTTTGGGGGACTTTTGAAGAAGATAAGATAAGACACTTTAAAGCAGATCACAGAACATTCTGTTAAATGCACAAAAGAGAAGGTGCATAACAAACACTATTAGAGACATCATCCCCTTTCCCCACCTACCCATCCCTTCCAGTACACTCTGTGCTGGGAATGGAACCCAGGACGTCCTACACACTGGACAAGCACTCTCCCAACAGCTCCACATCTCTGACCCTATTTATTACTTTAAAACAAAGTCAGAGAACATTTCCTCCTTGAATGACCTCATAGATTAAAATTATAAAGTTTGCAGCGTGGAAGCTGGGGATGACACTCTGTTGTAGGGCATGTGGCCTTCTGGTTCCATCCTCAGTACCACTAAACAAGCAAAAGGGCGAAAGCTCGCTGCTCTGGACCAAATCCCGTGTCTGTGGCCTTTTCTTTTGTGGACAGGTTCTCACTGTGTGTAATCCTAGGCACGGTCTTTCCCACCGATTTATAGCCCCATCCATAATATTTTTTTTTACAATAAAATATTGGTTTGTGGTTACATTTAAAAAGTAAGAGAGCCTTGTCTTTTAGAGATAACTGCTTTAATACTTATTACCAGAATGAAGGGCTGGCAAGGTGACTCAGTGGGACACTTGCTGTGCCAAGCTTAGGGACCTGTGTTTAGTCCTGAGACCCACCAGGTAGAGGGGAATCAACACTTACAAGTTGTCCTCCGACCACCACAGCCACGCCTTGGTCCTTGGTGTGCATGTACACATGTGAACAAATGCCTACACACACAGACACAAACAAAAATAAATGTTAAACAAACACTAGGTAGGGCTGGTGGCACATCCATTTAATCCCAGCACTTGAGAGGGAGAGGTAGGTAGAATTCTGTGAGTTTGAGGCCCTCTGGTCTATGTAGTAAATCCCAGGTCAGCCAGGATTATATAGAGATTCATTCTCTCTCTCTCTCTTTCTCTCTCTCTCTCTCTCTCTTCCTCCCTCTTTCACTTCTTTTTTCTCTCTCTTCTCCTCTTCTCTCTCTCCCTCCCTCCCTCTCTCTTCTCTTCTTTTTTCTCTCTCTTCTCCTCTCTCTCTCTCTCTCTCTCTCTCTCTCTTTCACACACACACACACACACACACACACACACACGTTAACAGTTGATTACAACTGAAATTCGGAGGCACTTACATGGGAGCTCATTATATTACTCTCAACAATGTCTACCCAACAATAACTGCCCAGAGTTAGGTCAGATTTCACAGCCTGAAGGCACAGCCTCTCCATAGACCTCCTCTGACTCTTGGTCCCAGCTGTAATTTCCAGAGTTCCTCCACCATTCATGATTCTGACCAACTGACTGCAAACTCAGAGGCTCCCATTGTGCCCTCAGACCTGCTGGTGCCCTCGAGTGATTCATATGACAGGAGACAATGTCATACTGAAGAGCGTAGTTTTACTACACAAGATGGCATCTGGAGCAAATGCAGACACACTGAGCACAGTTCGGGAGTGGGTAGCCCCAGATCAGAGCTTCCGCCACTCACTGCTCCACTGACACAGTGTAGCCTTCTCAGGTCAAAGAGTTTGTCATAGAGTCCAAATGACGATAGAGCCTGAAACCCAAAGGGTATGAGACTAGTTGGTAAGATGGTCCAGCAGGAAATTCAAGAGCAACCTTGAGGTTACAGCATGAGTTAGAAGACTGGAGGGCAGCGTGAAGCTGAGTTTGTTCGTATCATCTCTTGTAGATAGGACTGAGGCCCCCTCTCCTGGAACTAAGGGTACCTCTTTGGGCCCAAGAACCGGAGATCCCAAGGAAGGGCCCAGGGGAGGATAAAGCAGATCCAGCTGCTGCTGTACCCCAGGGGTCCCTCAGCAGATGAGCACTGTGTATGAGACACACGGTGGCCGCTATCTCTTGTTTAAGACAAACCTCAAGGCACACAGTGATCAGTACTATGTCAGAAACAGGTCTGTGGGAGGTGAGTCTGGCGTAGGGTACAAGGACATCATATTACACCTATCAAGAGCACGCGTTTGCCAGAGCTTATGCCTGCTATTCTAGCACCAGGTCAGCCTGACTATAAGGCAAGACTGTGTCTCAGAAACAAACAAAACAAAAAACCCAAACTAAAAACAAAAGACAAATAGGTCCAGTGAGCTGGCTCAACAGGGCACTTGCTGCCGAGTCTGATGGTTTGAGTTGGATCCCTGGACCCACATAGTGGAAAGAGATAACTACCTCCCCCTCAGTTGTTCTCTCTCTCTCTCTCTCTCTCTCTCTCTCTCTCTCTCTCTCTCTCTCTCTCTCTCTCACACACACACACACACACACACACACACACACACACACATACACAATGTAATTTCAAAGATTAAGGAATGATGTTTCATCACTAGTTCTCCTGTTTCTGGCTTAGATATTTTTAACTCTTTAACATTGTTGTTTGAGAGTCTTCTCCTGATCGGCAAGTGCGTTATTCTCTCTCTTCTTCATTGGACACATATTTTAAGAATGGAACCACTGGTTGGGTGGACTGGCAAAGGCCTGTCATCCTAACTCTGGGGAGTCAGAAGCAGGAGTGTTGTAAATTCAACTCAGTCTGGCGCACATAGCAAGACTCTGTTTCAAAAAGGAAAGAAATACGAAAATGTACCATTTCATTGTTACTTGTGCACTGTGATTTTTATGTAATTAGTTGAAAATATTCTTTTATAAAGAAGGAAAGAAACCCATCTTCAGCAGGGCCTAGTTCAGTAAGTCTACCCTCCTTGCCAGGAAAACGTCTCATTGCTACACATTGGAACTACTACAGAAACCACAACCAATCAGAAGACAGAGTTGTGGAGCCCAGTCCCGCTGGGTACAAAACACACCCCATAGGTAAGGCTTGGGGAAGACTGCAGAAGAGGAGGCAGAAAGATTGTAAGGCCCGGAGGACCCAGGGGTTGGCTGTGAGATTATAACCCCTAGGAATGCCGTAGAGTCTCGCCAACATGACTGGCAAACCCGACAGCATGACTCACAGACGTGAGCTGAGCAAGGACAGCAGCAACAGACATATTGTTGAAAGAGGAGCGGCCAGGCTGTGTTCCCAGCACCCCGCCGCCCACATGGTTAGCTTATGCCCCGAAATAATTACACAGAAACTGTATTCTTTTAAACACTGCCTGGCCCATTATTGGCTAGCTCTTCTCGGCTAAGTCTGGCACCTGGACTAGCCCATTTCTGATAATCTGTGTAGCACCCCAAGGTGTGCTTACCAGGGAGATTCTAGCCTGCCTCTGCCTCTGGTAGAAAAATCATGGCGACTCCTCACTCAGCTTCTTTCTCCCAGAATCCTGTTCTGTTTACTCCACCCACCTAAGGGTGGGCCTAATGAATGGGCCTAGGCAGTTTCTTTATTAATAAGAAACCACTCCCACATCAGACATATCAAAGAGGATGGGGGAAAGCCACATGGCCTCAACCCTGCACAAAGAGCTACAGGCAAGTAAGAAATGCTGGGTGGGAGAGATAGTCTCCAGGAAAGAGCACACCAATTGCTTATCCAATACTCACTGGCCAGCCCTGAAAACACACCTACGACTAACAGTAGACAGACCGATCCATTTGTATATGTGTAGGCATATATGTGTGTCACAACAACTAATGAGGAAAGAGGCCATGAATTTGAAAGACAGCAAGGAGGGGCGTATGGAAAGGTTTGGAGGGAGAAAGTGGAAGTGATGTAGTAGTGATATAATAATCTCAGGGGGAAAAAAAGGAAAGAAACAAAAAACTAAAGTACCGGGTGAAACTTGAAATATGTTCCAGAGTTATTACAATAATAAGGGTGTAGCCCAGTGTAGTGGCGCACACCTTTAATCCCCACGCTCAGGAGGCAGAGGAAAGAGATTTCTGAGTTTGAGGCCAGTCTGGCCTACAGAGTGAGTTCCAGGACAGTCAGGGCTACACAGAGAAACCCTGACTTGAAAAACAACAACAAAAAAGGGGCCTGGAGAGATGGTTCGGTGGTTAAGAGCACATACTGTTCTTCCTGAGGACCCAAGTTCAATTCCCTGCAGCCCCAGATCCAAGGGGTCTCACACCTCTGACCTGTGGGCACTTGCATCCTGTGGGCACTTGCATGCATTCTCTGTCTCTCTCTCTCTCTCTGTCTCTCTCTCTCTCTCTGTTTCTCTCTCTCTCTCTCTCTCTCTCTCTCTCTCTCTCTCACACACACACACACACACACACACACACACAGGAAAAGATAAAGAGGGTAGAAAGAAAGAAGAAAGCCTTAGGTTAAACATTGCACACGAGCATGTTTGGCGAGAAAGGACAGAGGCCTGAGTAAACCTAAAGTATCATAGATCATAGTCAATCATAGATCCTCTGTAGATCTCACAAATGGCAGCTGGACCATTCATAAGCCAGATGCCAACTGGTGACAGCTATTCTCGTCCCAGGTGACCTCAGTATGATGGGTAAGTAGCAGAAGTACACAGGCCACTTGACTGTTCATTTCTTTGAAAGAGAAGCCTCTGCGCTGATCCTGGATGCATTCAGTCTGCGGAGACTCCTGTTTCACCCCCAAGCCTGACCCCCGCCCACACACAGCAGACCACAGCATCAGGAGGAACTGTGTGGCTCACATCCTTCACGGTGACAGCCTGTGTCATTTATTTTCCTGCTGCTTTTTGTTTTGTTTTTCAAGACAGGGTTTCTCTGTAGCTTTGGTGCCTGTCCTTGAATTTGCTGTTGTAGCCTAGGCTGGCCTCGAACTCACAGAGATCCACCTGTCTCTGCCTCCCGAGTGCTAGGATCAGAGACCTGCGCCACCACCGCCGGGGTTTCCTGCTGCTTTGTATCTTAAATTTACTCAATGTGATTATTTTTGATCGTCAACTTGACATGACTTAGAAAGGCCTGGGAAGAAACTCTTAGAGGGGTTGTCTCCATTACAGTGTGCTGTGGGGGGCTGTCTTGTTTGAATTCACTGAGTGGGAAGACCCAGCCTGGAAGTGGGAGGCACAGTCCCTGGTTTGGGATCCCGGACTGGATGAGTAGTGAAAGCTAGCTAGGCGCTAAGCACACATGCACTTAGAGTTCTCTGCTGTTGACCGTGGATATGACGTGATTAGCTTCTTCAGTGATAGACTGCAGCCTGGGATTGTTCCCCATGCTCTGGCTGCCTGAGGAGGGCAGCACAGTGGCCCTCAGGTGGCACACGGCCCATCTTCTTCCTGATTCGTGCAGCTCATTGATTTCCAACTCTGCCACTCCAACTTCGTCCACATCTTTCCAAGCATTAAGTCTCCCAGTGACAGGGTCATGAAGGTGGCTTCCAGGCCCCAAATTCTTACTGTATTTTCCATAGCTTTGCCATCAGGAGTTCCAAAACCACACTGTTCCAGAACTATTTGGCACACATGCGTACACCTGTCCCTCAACATGGCCGTGGCAAAACCACTGCATGGACTTACTATGTTTCATCCCTCAGAGTGAGGCGACAAATGAGATCTCATTCCTTAATGTAAAGGGATGGGCTACTCTAGAGAACATCTTTTAAATTGACCTAGTCTTGTGAAACGTGTTGTCATTACGGGATAGTCTTGGTTTTTAAATGAGAAATGCAAGTACAATTTGTAGACTTTTTTTAATATTTTTTTAATATTTATTTATTTATTATGTATACAATATTCTGTCTGTGTGTACGTGTGCAGGCCAGAAGAGGGCACCAGACCTCATTCCAGATGGTTGTGAGCCACCATGTGGTTGCCGGGAATTGAACTCAGGACCTTCGGAAGAGCAGGCAATGCTCTTAACCACTGAGCCATCTCTCCAGCCCCCCAATTTGTAGACTTTTAAGCTGAAAATCTGATAACTTTAGTTAGTTCCCCTGGACCCATATGATAGGAGAAAATTCCCCCTCCCCCACGCTGCCCTCTGACCTCTACATGCATGCTGTATATGCATATGTATGTGCGTGCACACACACATACGAGAGAGAGAGAGAGAGAGAGAGAGAGAGAGAGAGAGAGAGAGAGAGCATTCATAGTACATCAGGCTCTTCCAGGGCCATATGGACTCTAACCAGACTCTGTCTTAACACGTGACCACAGGTTTCTAGATCTTGCTGTCATTTCTGACCTTGGCTGCACAAGGAAGCCCAAAGGAGGGAAGATGCCCTTGGCCTGCTGGCCTAGCCCACGCAGGCATCATCTGCCAGTCCCTACAACCCAGCATCCCTGAAACATGCCACCTCCCCTCACCCATCAGGAGATAATCCACTTTGTTACATCTCTCTGGTTCAGCCCAGCAGTGAAGAAACTTGGACAATGTCTGTGTTTTCCAAATCCACAGAAACTGTGCCACCAAGAGTGTTAAAACCGAGGTCTGTTCTGATTATATTCTAGTCAAGTAGCAAAGCGGTGAAGCTGACAGACATGTGGGGTAAGAAGAGAGGACTCACAACAGACACTATATAAGAGAACGGGTATGTGCGAAGAGATCGGTCTTCAGAACTGTGCAGAGAGTAGAAATGCTTATTCTTGGTTTCTTTAAACTCACCAGTCTGTTTCCTCTTTGTAACAGTTTGATTGCATCCATATGTCTCCCATCGCGTTCACACACCCCTGGCCCCGCCTGCCGCCTTGAGGGGCTAGCTCCCCTGGAAGGTCTTCCCGATGCAGCCATCTTAGATGAGCCATGGGTTTACCGTCTCCACCTGCTTCCCTCCCTCCCCCTTCCCTTGTCCTTCCTCCTCTCCTTCTTTTCTGCCTCTCATGGACTTCTAGACAGCTGGTGGGTCTGCATTGCCTGCTCTGAGCAGCAAGCCCGTGAGAGGAGGGGAGTTTCTGTGGAGATCCTGTTGTCTTTTAACAGACTCATGAGCAAGGTTAAAAAAAAAAAAAATCTGGATATGGTAGAGTTTAAGGAGTGTGTCACACACACAACAAAAATCTCTTTTACTTGGGAATACACACAAATGGGGAAGGAGACAGAGTCAGACACAACAAACCTTTCGGGTTTGGGAGGAGTCTCTTGGAATGGCTGATTAAAATTGGCTGGCCTCATGGCTTTCTAAGATTGCTCTGTGTATACAGACAAAGGCAGGCACTGTTTCCCGTTTGTCTCTGTGTTTGGAAATTCTTGTCTTTTTTACATTCAAGGTTTGGGTTCTGTCATAGTTTTCAGATAGGAAATATCCCCTACAGGCTCTTGTGATGAGGGGTTGCTTCCCAACTGCTGGTGGTGTGGGATCTATTTTGGAAGGTCCTAGAAACTTTAGAATATGGTATCTCGTAGCTGAAGGAAGTATGGATTTGAAGGTGATACTTGGTCCCTACCCAGTCCCCCGTCCTCTCTGCTTTCTACCCACTGTGTGGTGAACATTCTTTTCTGCACACTGTTCTTATCCAGTGTATAGGACCAAGAAACCCCGGAGCAAGCCCTCTGAAACCGTGACCTCAGACATGCCCCTTCTCCTTAGATGTGTTCTCTCAGAAACTGGTTGTAGCTACACAAAAAGAATTAACATCGGCCCCCAAAGTATGAGGACACTTTTTTTTATTTTAATTCAAGTGTGGAACTCAAGGGCAATTTCTCATCATCAAGCCCTGGGGTTGAGTAGGTAGGCCAAGGCCACCTCTTGATAGACCAGGGGGCCGAGGAAGAGCCAGGAGTAGGAGAAGCTTCTACCACAACTGCCCATTGCTGTGACAGGGGTGCCGGACCGTTAGTCTTCTACTCTGAGAAGGGGGCGTTCTCCTCCCAAAATGCTTTTAGCAAACGGCCCCTGTTCCCTACTGTTGACAAGGAACATCATAGACAATTCAGAAACTGTGCCTGGGATGGAGGTTTGATGTTGGGATTTCCTCTGTTACATGTCTGGTTGAGTTCTCAGTGTTGCTGAGGTAACTGACCAGCATGAAGGCCAGCAATGGGATCTCAAGAGGAAATAAAGTCATTCTCCAGCAAGCAGATTTTAAAAACCAGCTTTGGCAGCTTCCTGTGTGTATGCATGTGTATGTATGTATATGTGTGCATGTGTGTATGTATGTGTGTATGAATGTATATGTATGTATATGTGTGTATATGTATGTGTGTATGTGCATGTGTATATGCGCGTGTGAGTGTGTGTGTGTGTGTGTGTGTGTGTGTGTGTGTGTGTGTATGTGATTGAGCCCAGGACCTAGTGCTTCACCACTGAGCTACATCCCAGCCCTAAAGTGTGGGCACTATGCCACTCCAGAGAGAAGGGTCAGTTTTTGCATTGCCTTTAACACCTGAGTATAATCAAAACTTGGTTAGTGAGAACTGGGCAAGCAAAGTACGGAAAAGGTAATTTGAGAAAGTATAGTCAGCACAGCCTAAGTCAGTCTGCACCGAGACATTGAGAAAAGGGGACGCAGGAAAGCATTCGCGTGGACTTTGCAGTGCTAGCCTCCAGAGTCCAGAGGAAATAGACTTCCTCCTGCTCCTTCGGAAGTGGGGTCTGAAAGGAAGCATTGTGCCCCGAGAACCCAGGACAGCAGAAGCAGGACTGGAGGGATTAGGGGCTCTTCCTGAAGACATGTCAAAACAATTTCCCATATTTAAACCTACCCACTCAAGCACATCCCACAGAGTGTCTCCAGCCCCTTAGCGAGCACTTCGAGCCTCTTATTCATTTGTCGCTTTCCTGCTATTATTCTGATGATATTTCCAGGAGATGGGGGAGGGATAGGAACAGAAAGAAGCCAGCTCATAAGCTTAGCGTTGTCTTAGTAAATTTTATACACGTCTGCTGGCTACAGCCTTGGCCTTCCCTCTCTAAAACAGACATGAAAATAGCAATAGAGTCCTGTTCAGACCTCACATGACCACGGAAGTGGTGTCTTAAGTCCCAGCTGCTGGGGAGGTTAAGGTCAGAGGATAGGGTGAGCCAGGAATTTGATGCAAGCCCCACAAAGGGGAGAGAGAGAGAGGAGAGGAGAAGAGAAAGGAGAGAGAAAGAGAGAGAGAGAGAGAGAGAGAGAGAGAGAAGGAGGAGGAGGAGGAGGAGGAGGAGGAGGAGGAGGAGGAGGAGGAGGAGGAGGAGAGGAGAGGAGAGGAGGGAGGGAGGGAGGAAGGGAGAGAGAGAGCAGACAGCTGGATATTCTGGAACTTTCCAGTCACTCAACAAATATTCATATGTGAATTAATGATGGCTGGCTGGAAGTAAGGGAGAGAGGGAAGGAGGGACTTGCTATGGGTATCTGTAAAAAACGAGTCCCGGAAACTAGCCCCAAAGTTTGGAATGTATGGATGATGCATGAATTTCCTGTTCTCTCTAAAGAACTCTTGACTGCCGCCAAGGCTCTTGAAGACAGTGCAGCAATCCTCATGCTGGATTCCTTAAGCCTTGGGTTACTACAGTACCAGGAACAATAGCGCCACCTAGTGACACTTCCAGTTACTGTCTCTAAACTGTTGAACTTGACAACTTGGATCCACTTATACTAAGCACAAAGGGGATGTGTGCAGCCTGTGATTGTCGTCATTTTTCAACGTGAAGTACGCTTTCTCTGAAGCCACAGCGTGTGATAAACTCTCGCATCCTCCACCAGTGCCCTCGGCTACACTCTCATGGGGTCTCTCCACACCAGGTCTTTCAATACTTCTGGTGCTCATGTTTCAAGGATTGTGCTTCTGTGGTAAGGTGTAACATTGGCTTTTTAAATTTAGCATTATTTTACTTATGAGGATGGGTGTTTTGTTTTCATGTCTGTTTGCCTGGTGCTCAAGGGGGTCTGAAGAGGGAGTTGGATCACCTAGAATTAGAGTCACAGCTGATCATAAGCCAAGGTACTGGAACCAAACCCGGAACTTCTGCAAGAGAAACAAGTGCTCTTAACTGTTGAACCCCTTCTCCACCCCCTATAAGGTATCATACTGATAGAATTATTCATCAGTCTAGACAGTATGATACACATTGATTATGTTAGCACGCACAGTAGTAACTCACTTAAGCCCTCACTGCCCAGGGCTTAAGGATGCTGTCTGAATCACGAAAAAGCAGAAGCAAGCTGAAGTTTGCTCTGAAAAACACGTAAAGAGCATTATAGGAAAAGAGGCCAAAGGACCACACTGAGCCCAGCGCAGCTTCGGCCCCAGACTGTGACCTATTCCTCTAGAGGCTGCTCCCTGGGAGAGCATTATCTGGAAAACAAGATATGCTCTTGTTCTTTTTGTCTGCCAGAGATTTCCTCCTTGCACCCTTCTAAAACCTGTCAGCACCTCTCTGCCCCCTCCCAAGTCTCAGCCCCATTCAGACTGGATGGTAGGCACCTGTCTGAGTCTCCTGTGAGGCTGTAGGGACCTGCAGATAGATTTCCACATGTGTCCTACTGGCAATCTCGCCAGTGTTCTGGCTAGTTTTATGTCCGCTTCATACAAGCTAGGGTGTTGGTTTCATCTAAGTTGTTCTATTTACCAATAAAGACTCAGGAGTCAGATGCACTCAGGAGGTGCTGGGGTGAAAACCTGCTAGATCACAGAAGCCAGGAAGCAACCAGCTGACCTTCCTTTTTGGCCAGAGACCCAGGAAGAGAGTTTCTCTCCACCCATCCCAAACCAAAATGACCAAGTATCTCTAAGTCCCTCCCTACTCCTTCCTATGGCTAATTCCTGTCAACCAGTCACTGGCTCTGCCCTCTGATCCAAGGTTGATTTTGTTCAGTCTTGGAGTTTCACGGTGCAATCAAATATCATACAACACTAGAGTCTTCTGAGAGAAGGGACCTCGGCTGAGAAATCACCTCCAGAAGATCTGACTGTAGAGCATTTTCTTAATGCCCATAGTGGGTGGGGCCATCCCTGGGCTGGGGGTCCTGGGTTCTATAAGGAAGCAGAATGAGCAAGCCAGTGAGCAGCACCCCTCCGTGGCCTCTGCAGCAGCTTCTGCCTCCAGGATCCTGCCCTGTTTGAGTTCCTGTCCTCACAGCTTTTGATGAACTGTAGACCTGTGAGAGAGATAAACCCTTTCCTCCCCAAGATGCTTTTTTTGGTCATAGTGTTTCTTTATGAAAATAGAAACCCCAACTAAGACAACTAAGTCATGCTAGTTGTCAGAGCCGTTTCCTCCTAAAATTATTACAGGAACCATCGCCCTGGGGAGTCTGCAGCCCAATTGTATTGAGAATCGTTCTATTGGCAGAGTCTACCCCACACTCAATTAGCTGTTAATAGAGAGCTATCTGTTAGCGGAACCCGCCCCACATTCCAAACTATCTAGAGAACTAGGTGTGTCAACCTGTGAACTCCTGACCTACGTGACCTGACCAAACGTAACCTCCTGGCCTACTTGACCAACGTGAACCAAGTGACCAACGTGAACCATGTGGCAAGAGTCCAGGCCCCTGTGCCCGCACCCCCAATTCCTTATCCTATATAAGCTGTGACCCTGTCTCTAATAAACGGAGGCTTTGACAAGAACCCCTGCTTAGCCTCCTTCTTCTCTCTTAGCCCATTATCTTACAGATAGTGCCCCTCTCCATGACCCTGGAATAACTGACTGCAGGGTGGGTTACAACCCCTAGACTAGGTAACCCACCCAAAAGCGGTTTACAGCTAGTGAGGTTTAAAGAGCAGGGAGAAATTTTAGCTCCCTTCTAACTAGAAAGCATCTTGATCGGGCTAGAGATACCAATTATTTAATTAGGAAATTATAGGCTTAATGGTTTGGTCAGAAAGCTTAGAACTCGACTCTGTCTTGCAAGTCAAGTTGAACAAACCAGGTAACTTCGGTAGTTCAATATTCTCACCCATAAAATGAGCTAACAATGCCTACATTATCCATGCCCTAGAGTTCTGGGAACAAAAAAATGCAGTGACTAAGGCCTTTATAACTTCTGTTCAAGGATAACAAAGTAGCGGTGCCATTTCTGACCACTCTCCTGGGCCCCTCCTGGAGGCAGTTGGGTATCACACTCAGCAGAGTCATATCAGAGAAACCAGGTCCCTTCTTGGGGTTCTAAGTTCCACTAGTAAGATGATTTAGGAACAGACTCATAGGGGAGCTTAAGGACAACTTTATTAGGGTTTGAAATAAAACCCCCAAGAGAAACACTGTAAACCCCGGCAGCTGCTTGGAAGAGGACAGAGAAGAGGGGGAGCAGAAGCCATACCATGTGAGTCAAGGCTTCATGGAGATGAGCCACAATGTGGACCAGTGGCCACCCGGCAGAGAGAGGGGAGGGCTGGAGAAAGAGTAAGGAAGCTGGAAGCCCCAGGAAAAGCACAAAGGCTCTGGTCAGCATCCAAAAGAAAGACAGAAGAGAAGACAAAGGAAAGGTTACACCTTTCTGAGAGTCAGGACAGCGAAAAGTGGGCAGACCCAACAGCCTCACACCAGCTTCCAGCAGCATGGAGGGCAGGGACTCAGGACATGTGGTGGCTCATGGAAGGGATGGCTATTCTCTTACCCCTTTAGCATAGTGTAGGGTGGGCCTGCCTTTTGAGGGTTGGACACCTGGACAAGGGATTGATCTGCCCAACTGGACTAACCATTGTTTGTTTGAGATAGAGTCTCACTGTGTAGCCCAGGTTTGTCTGGAAGTGGCTTCGTAGACCAGGCTGGACGGGAACTCAAGTAACCCTACTGCCTCTGCCTCCTGAGTGCTGGGATTAAAGGCCTTTGACACCAGGTCTGACTTTAGGTTAACTCTTTGTTAACTCTTTTCTTCTTGAGACTTAATTCATGTGTCTGTGTGTATATATGCCCACAGAAGTCCAAAGTGGGCATTAGATCCCCTGAACTTGGATTTACAGGCAGTCGTGAGCTGCCTGATGTGGGTACAGGAGGGACCCCATTCCTCTACAAGAAATATTCTTTTTTTTTTTTTTTTTTTTTTTTTTTTTTTGAGACAGGGTTCCTGCCTTGGAACTCACTTTTAGACCAGGCTGGCTTCAAACTCACAGAAATCCACCTGCCTCTGCCTCCTGAGTGCTGGAATTAGAGAAGTGCACCAGCACGGCTTGGTAACAGCAAGCATTCTTAATCATCTCTCCAGTAAACTGGAATAACCAAGGCAGGAGGCAATGGCATGTCTCCACCTAAAGGTAGATTTTATCCTTTCCTGTAACAATCGGAAAATACTCAGTACAGATGACCTTGAACTTTTGATCCTCCTGCCTTCACCTCCCCAGTGCTGGGATCACAGGCTTGAGCTGACACTTGTATTTGTATACAGTGTTAGAGATGGAACTTGAGGCTTCATGAATAAATACTAGGCAAGAACTCTACCAATGAGCTACATCCTCAGGCCCCTCCACACCATTTAAAAGGTTTATACACATACACATTCCAATGGCCATAGGATCAATAAGGTTCTCGGAGGTGATGTTGGATTCAACACCAAGGGTTATTTATCGAACAGTGATTTTGCTTTGTCTTAAACATTGAAAATACCTACCGGTACTCTACAGCATTCTTTCTGATCTTTTTAGCAGACTGATGGAATGAACTTACATTGTAACAAGGCACAGCCAGACTGGAGGTCAGCGGATCAAGGCCAGCCATGCCCCCATTAGCCCAGCCAAGGGGCTGCATCTCCTCTGGATGCAAGCTATGGCTCCCTAGCTGCCCCTGGGTCTTCCTTGTCACTTAATTCTATATACAGCTACAATGAGTTTTTCATTTAGGTCATCCAACCTAAATCCACAGATTCCCTATCATTGATGAAATCCTTGAGTTGAGAGCATCATGTTCTCCTTGTTACTGCATGGCCACCGTGACTTGGGAGTTGTCTCCTGAGTCTCATCCTGGGCAGACTTCAACTTGGCTATAGCTCCTAGGGACCATTTCTGGCCACGCTCTGCCATGTAGTGTTCACTACCACACATTCATCATGCCTCTGCCTGGAACCCGAGCTGTCTCTCCTGTCTTGGCCTTTGGTGAGCAACACAAGAGCTTGCTGGGTAACAACAGGTACTGACTGGATAAATGGCTTAGTGTCTACTTCTGCCTTGCTCTACCTACATGACAATTCACTTAGTTTTGTGACACTTCCTAGTGACTTTGAGATAAGTGTTAAGAGGAGCCTCGCAGGAATGCTCGGGATTCCTCGTGGTTCTGGAACGGAGCTCAGCTTTTCTCAGCTTCTATCAGTGAGTAGGAGTAACTTCAGAAATTTCCACTTTGGCTTATCCATCCATCCTCCTGAGCTGAACACTGTCTCATTTTAAGGATGAGGGAAGAGCTCAGGTGTAAAAGGACAGCAGGAGAAAGCAGGCCAGGGTGCTGCACCGAGTTACAAGACACAGGCAGCAAGAGGTGCGCATGCTGATTTTGAGCAACGTTTAGGAGAAATAGGTGTCACTCTCACCAAACTTCCTCTTCTAAGTACTTTTCGCCTGCCTTTGTCTCCTTCCCTAAGTCTATTGAAGCACATCTATAATTGATTGTAATGCTCATCCTTTAACTTTTTTCACCGAGGTTTGAACACAGGGCCTTGCATACGCTGAGCATGGGACTCCCACCAAGCCACACCCCAGTCTGCGTATTTTTGTCTTTTGCTTTCTCCCTGGGACAAATCCTCTGGAAAATTTTCAAACAATTGTCTTGCTGCAAGATGGTTTTAAATGTCAACAATGACCACTGAGTTCCGAATTCAGTGAAATGGAAATGTGCTGGCACTTATGGCTTTCTGTACACCTGTGAGCTCTGGAGTTAGTAAAACAGAACCGCGACTCTTACCAACTGTGACCAAAGAGTTGGTCACTTAGCCCTCATCCCTAACCCCAACTTACAAAAGAGGGCAAGCGGCTGGGGGTGCGGCTCTGGGGTACAGTATGCTCAACACCCAGCAACCAGTGCAGTCAGTAACAGCCTGTCTTACCAAACTGGGGCGAGGCGCTCTGAGAACTGCGGAGGTGCATGCTGTACACAGGAAGTACTTCTCCACGCAGGAAGTACTTTTCAGAACGACACATGCGCTAACATCACAGCAATGGAAACTCTGCTCTGAAAGACAACACTCTATGCCTAGCATTTAGCAGACGTTCCCCTAGTAGAAGCAAAGCTCTTGAAGATGCTAACATGATTTAGAAGTTCTGAAGAGCGCTGTCCCGGGGATGTGAAAATCACAGTCTGCATCTCACAAGGCGGGAGGCCTGAAGGAAGGGCTTCCCCAAACTGTCACTCATTTGTCTTACACTCCATTTGAGTCAGCATAATCTTTATTTCAAAATAACATTTTTATTATATAAAAATGTAAAAAATCCAGCAAACCAGAACTATGGATATATTTTCCTGGGCTTTCACATTGTTGATTTTTATTCGCATGGCATTTTCAACACAATCTACAGCACTGTCCCCATTTCCAGTCTGATTATACAAGTGCTAAAGACAGAAA
Source organism: Microtus obscurus (assembly GCA_963919715.1). NCBI lineage: Eukaryota > Metazoa > Chordata > Mammalia > Rodentia > Cricetidae > Microtus > Microtus obscurus. The sequence continues at coordinate 5,301,684 of CAWTZC010000768.1, forward strand.
AGTCTGAAATAAATACATCACAAAAGTGGCAAAGCTGTGAACTAAGTGGCATGCAGAAGGTCCTACAGGTGGGGGAAGGAGCTGAGAAGGAAGTGAGCAGGGTCAAGTGACAGGAGCTCCCGCTGGGGTTCTTCAGTCGTCTTTGTCTTTTGCTCCGTGCTTGAGGATGCGCGTGAACTCGATGTAGTTGAAATTGCCCTTCTTGTCAATGGGGGCCTCCCTGTAGAGCTCATCCACTTCCTCATCTGTGAAGCGGTCGCCCATGGTGGTCAGCAGCTCCCTCAGGTAGTCCTCCTGGATGGTGCCTGGAGGGCAACAAGGGATGGACTCACAGATACCCAAGGACATGACATGTCATGATTCCTCAAACTCGTCATCTACCACACACTCAGCCACAATACACGTAACTGCACCACTGCTTCCCATCCCAATCGCTTTATTAATACTTCATTAATACTAAATTATGTTAAAAGCTTCAAAGCAGAGAGATGGCTCCGTGGTTAAGAGCACAGGCTGCTTTCAGAGAACCTGGGATGATTTCCAGCATCCACACAGCAGTTCAGAATCTAACCTGTAACTGCAGTTTCAACGGATCTTATGCCCTCTTCTGGCACCAGGCATGCACACACACAAAATATTTATACACAAAAAAGAAAAATAAATCATTTTAAAAACCACAGTATAGAAATAAAAAGTCAAACAATAATAAGAGGCAGATCCCAGAACAAAGACAATGTCACCCAGATCAATGGCTCAGGGAGAAAAGTCAGGAAGGAGCGAGGGAGATTCCAGGAGATGTGTGAGGCCAAGCAGAGGAAAGGGAGGAGGACTGAAGGAAGAAGGGATGGAAAAAGGAAGAAACATGGGACTGAAGGCTTTCATGTCAAAGCGTGCTTCTCCAAAGGGCAGGAAAATGAAGACAAACAGAGAAACCCTGAGTAACTCCAGAGACACACAGCACTTCAAATGCTCACGCTAGGAACTATGCCGTCTAGAGAAACCAGGGTCTCTGAACAGTTTTCATCTCTAAGGCGACATAATGGACCCTAAATTCTTACAACTGCTCTAGGAAGTTCGAAGTCAAATTCAGAGGTGAACAAGGTAAGCTGTAGTTTCATGGCCTACAGCCTACAACAGGTATGTGACAAGACCATTTCTGGTGCATTCCTATTTTAAAACAACAGGATTTTCTTTTTACTTTATTTTTTTTTTATTATTATTATTTTTTTTTGGTTTTTCGAGACAGGGTTTCTCTATGGTTTTGGAGCCTGTCCTGGAACTCTTGTAGACCAGGCTGGTCTCGAACTCACAGAGATCCGCCTGCCTCTGCCTCCCAAGTGCTGGGATTAAAGGCGAGGATTTTCTTTTTAATTAAAAAAATTACACATTATAAACATGTCCTAAAATGTGCTGCATAGACCCTAAAATGAGCTGGCCACAAACATGCAAGCAGCACTTACCTGTGGCTTCCTCGTCAAAGCAGGCGAAGGCGTTTCTGATGACATCCTCGGGGTCTGTGCCATTCAACTTCTCTCCAAACATGGTGAGGAACATGGTGAAATTGATGGGGCCCGGGGCCTCATTCATCATGGCATCCAGGTAGGCGTCGGTGGGATTCTTGCCTGTAAGAGGACACATAAACCCACGTCATGTGGCTCGCCTGGCTGCTCCTATGCTGCCAACCGTACTGTTAGGAGGGTCTATCGCATTATCGTTCTGTGCCATGGCACACGTGTGGAGGCCTGAGGACAACTTTCAGGAGTTGGTTCTCTCTTCCACAAGGGTCCCAGGGACCAAACCCCACAGGCTCTGGACATAAGCACCTTTCTGTGCTGAGCCATCTTGCCAGCTTCTTCATCACTTTTTCATTTAAAAAACAAAACCCCAAAAGTCTCAAGTTTTGACAGGGAACACCATACTATCACATGTTGTTGATTCTACACTGGTTCATCAGGGGTTGTTATTTTAATACCAGTTATTTAAAATAAAAATCAACAGGCAGCACATGCCTTTAATCCCAGCACTTGGGAGGCAGAGGCAGGCGGATCTCAATGAGTTCCAGGCCAGCCTGACCTACAAAGTGAGTTCCAGGACAGTTACACAGAGAAACTGTGTCTCAAAAAAACAAATAAAAAAATAAAAATTAATTTAAAAAATCGACATTAATATTTCTAATTATGATACAGTTGCATGTGATTTGGTATGCTTCAAAATTATTTATAAGCTGATCATTTGGGTTAAGATTATTAGGTCAGTTTGGGACTGGGAACTTCTTTTGAACAATATTAAATAAAGCATGGTCAGCCCCAAGTGCCCTTTCTACATGCTGCTGACTGGAATCTTCTTTTGCTTTACTTTTTTGTTGGGGTGGGATGAGGTAGGGGCCACATCTGATCTATAGCCCAGGTTGGCCTCAGATTCTCAGGGACCCTCTTGTCTCATCCTCCTTCTTGCTGATGGGTAAGCAACCATGCCAGACTTGAACTGGGGTGCTCACCGTCTTTTTTTTTTTTTTTTTTAAATATTTATTTATTTATTATGTATACAATGTTGTGTCTGTGTGTATGCCTGCTGGCCAGAAGAGGGCACCAGACCTCATTACAGATGGTTGTAAGCCACCATGTGGTTGCTGGGAATTGAACTCAGGACCTTTGGAAGAGCAGGCAATGCTCTTAACCTCTGAGCCATCTCTCCAGCCCCTCACCGTCTTGTTTGTAAAGAGAATCCTGATCTCAGTTCCTACTGCGAACAGCTCTCAGGACAGTGGCCAGAGACCTGACAGGAGGGGAAACAGCTGTAGAGCTCCCCACAGGAAAGGTCTTGAAACCAGTTCACCAATTGGCTATGAGGTCTGGAGAAGGTGGAAGAATGGGAACTCAAACCCAGCTCTCCAGGCATCGAGGTTAGTGCCAGTTGGACCACACACCCTCCTTTAGTTTTAACCTGTAAAAATGGTTGGCTAAAGCCAGAATCTTGAAGGTCCCCCAGACAGCAAGTTGACACACGTGAAAAGAACCGTGTTGGTTGGGTCTTCAGATCTAAAGGAGCATCTCAGAACTATACCAAACTAGAAGCTGACGGCAGTCCAGTCTAGAACTGGGGGGAAATCTAAGAAACACATGGACAGCTGTTTCACTGCACGGCAAATCCACCTCACTACACCCACTTAGCTCACCTGTACAACAAGAGGCACTGAGCAAGTGAATTCGAGGCCAGCCTGATCTACAGAGAGAGTTCCAGGACGGCGCCAAAAGCTACAGAGAAACCCAGTCTCAAAAAACAAAAAAATCAAACAACAACAACAAAAAAACATCAATCCCACTTCCCTGTTTGGAGAGCAACTGTCCTACAGCCTTCTAGGGGTAGAGTGCAGGTGATTGTAATCCAGAGGTTCCAGAGAATTCTCAGAGCGAAATAGGAATCAAAAATGGATCTTTTTAAAAATGTGTGTGTATAGCCAGGTATGGTAGCATACATCTTTAATCCTAGCACTAGGGAAGCAAAGGAGGTCCGGTCTACAGAGCGAGTCCCAGGACAACCACACAGAGAAACAAAAAACCAAAACCACACACACAAAAAAAGTGCACACACATACGGTGTGTGTGTTTGTGTCTGTTGGTGGTGTACATATAAATGTGTGTGTACCAGTGCTGTGGAGCACACGTGGAGGACAGAGGACAATGTCCAAGAGCCAGGTTTCTCCATCCTGGGGCTCATACTGAAGACATCAGGCTCGGCAGCATGCACCTTTAACCTGCTGAGCCATCTCATCAGACACACCCGTCTATGGTTTTTACAGAAAAAAAAATTCAATTTCTTTCTTTCTTTTTAAATTATAAAAAACATTACTGTGGACGTCTCTTTCCCAGGGGTCCATCTTTGAGTAACCATTGTTGGTTATAAAGTGCTTCCTCTTTGTTCATTTGCTCATGGCCTGTCCTCCTTCCACAGAAGATTATTAGCTGCATTTGTTAATGTGACTTCTGGTCTTCTGCACACAGCCACCAGCATGCTCGCGCATGCACGTGCGCGGGCACACACACACCCCTCGGGCTCACACAGACACAATCAACTTAGTTAACAGGAACAGTATCTGCCTGGTCCCCCACTAGAGCTGATTTCCCCCTTGCTGGGCCCAGCCCTGAAAAGGCCCCTCCCACACCTGAAAACTTTTCAAAGGCCAAATGGCCCAAGAATTGAATCACAAGACAAATGAATCAGAGATGGATCAGCGCCAGGGAAAGGCACAGAAGGCTACCTAGAGAAGCCAGCATGTCATGCAAGTCCTCCTTGTCGATGAAGCCGTCCCGGTTCTGGTCGATCATGTTGAAGGCCTCTTTGAACTCTTGGATCTGGGACTGGTCAAACATGGCGAACACATTGGATGTTGCGCGCTGAGGGCGCTTCTTGGTGGTCTTGGTCTTGGCCTTTTTGCTCGACATGGTAGTGGTTTAAATCTGGAATTAAATGAAAAACTGCTAAACACATAAAGCAAAAAGGGGCATACACACAAACAGACAGACAGAAACACACACCTAAAGTTAGTGAATAAAAGTATCTTTTTCTTTCTCTCTGAAAACAGAGTCTCCCTGTGTAGCCCTGGCTGGCCTGGAATTCACACGGATCTACCTGTCTCTGACTCCCAAATGCTGGGATTAAAGTCATGTGCCACTATGCCCAGCTAGAGTAAAAACATCTTACTATTGAAATTTACTTCAATAGGGCAGGAATAAGTACACCTAAGCTTTATTTTCAATGTGACAGCTGCAGTGGATTTAAAAAGTTTATGTTAATGAACGCATCGATGTATTTCTTTTCCTGGGTGTCCTGGAACAGACTATCAAGATCTGGCCTGCTCTGCCTCCTGAGAGTTGGAATTAAAGGCATGCACTGTAACTGTCCAGCCCGATTAATTTCTTTTCAAGATTTAGCTTTCATTTTTAAATTCTGTATGTATGCGTTCATGTCTGTGTGGGTATGTGCACATGAGCACAGGTGTGCAAGGAGGCCACAGCAGGCTGTCGGGCCTCTGGGTTTGCAGTCACAGGCAATTGTAAAAGCTCCCATGTGAATTCAGGAACCAGACTTGGGTCTTCTGCAGCCATTTATCTAGTCCCAAGTTTTTGTTTGTATGTTTTCCAAAACAGGGTTTCATGGTGTAACCCTGGCTATCCTATATAGACCAGGCTGGATTCCAAGCTGGAACTCCACCTGCCTCTGCCTCCCAAGTGCTAGGATTAAAGGTACCACCCAGTTCCCAAGACTAATATCCTTATCTATTGGGATTTATAGAATTATGTAACAGGAACTGGAGAGATGGTCAGCAGTTGAGAGCACTGCCTATTCTTCCAGAGGACCTGGGTCCAATTCCCACCACCCACATGCTAATTCACAACTGTTGGTAGTTCCACCTCCAGGGAATCCAACACCCTCACACAGACATGCTGGCAGGCAAAACACCAATGCGCATAAAATAAAAATAAATCATTAAAAAGGCTTTCTCACACAAACCTCTTACCCTTTCTAGGTTCATTTATCCCTCACAACAACCAAACATGACCAGTACTTTTATTCTTTCCACTTTACTACCACTGAAATCAAATCTTTCAGAAACCCAATTTTTCATCATCAAAATATAGTATCTATTATAGTGTATACTATGAACTAAGTAGATACTGTACATGGATAGAGAGATACGGTGTCCACCTTTAAACCCAATTTCCTCTTGTAGGCTTCCAAGCTACCCCTGCATTTCCCTCATTTGACAATTGTAAAGATCAGTTAACATCAACTGCTCCCGCTCTGCCACCTTCCATTGATGGCGTTGGTGTTACCTTCCAACACTACTGACAGCCAGCAGCAACTTAACTGTCAAACAGAATGATAATTTCCATTTTTTTAAAAATAGGGTCTCATGTAGTCCAGGCTGGTACTGAACTCAACACGTAGCTGAGGATGACCTTAAACTCTGATCCTCCTACCTCTGTCTCTTGAGCACTGGGATTATACGTATGGCTCATGCCCTGGCTGCATTTAAACAGTATAAATATCTGCACAGTAGTGTTCTGGTCAATGTGACAGACAGCATATACAATGGTATAGACCCACAGTCTAGGTCTGAAGCAAGCTATTCCATCTGGCCTTGTATAAGCAAACTCTACAGTGTTTGCAGAGCAACGAGACAGCCTAACAAAGGGATTCTCAGAATGTATCCCCATTACTAGACAGCGTGCAAAGTTCAAATCTAAGCCACGAATGAAGAGTTATACATAACTTTAAGTCTCACAAATATCAGGGCAGTTTTTAAAAACTATTTTTGAGCTTTTATTATTTTTATACATACAGTCTGCATTCATGTAAAGTCTGTGCACATGTGTGCAGCACCCATGGAGACCAGAAGAGGATGCTGGGTCCTCTGAGAAAGTTACAGACCAATGGCCATCTCCATGTGCTCCTGGGAATTGAACCCAGGTCCTCTAGAAGAACAGCCAGTGCTATTAACCATTAAGCCATCTCTCCGACCCCTTAGGACAACTTTAAAAAAATATTTTTATTATTATATTTTAAAAATTCTGTGCCAGGGTGTTCTGCCTGATCTAGTTGGTGTGGCACATATGGGCAGTCCCCTGAGACTGGAGTTACGCAGGGTTGTGAGCTGCCGTGTGGGTGCTCGCAATCCAGTTCAGGTTATCTGGAAGCGCAGTCAGGGCTCTTAACCAGCTCCAATTATGATGATGATGGTGATGACGATGTACATCTAAAAGTGCAGGTGAGTGTGTGGAAGTGAGAGGCTATCTGGAAACGCTTTCTCTCCTTCCACCGTGGGATCAGCACCAACCTCAGCTGTCAGGCTTGCACGGCAGGCACTGTTACCCCCTGAGCTATCTCACCCGCCCATGGCAACTCTTTGATCTAATGTTTTATTGCACCTCTACAACTGCCCTATGAGATAGGCACTCCCTGTGTATTAAATAATTCAAGGCTGTTCTGAGGGAGGTACATATAACCTTGTCCTTGGCTCCTGCGACGTCCTGCCTGATATTTACTATCTTAGGTCACATCAGATGATCTAACTATGAGTTATGATGGGAGGCTTTTGGTCATAAGTTATCAGCTTGACTTCTAACAGGGCTGGACACCGAGGTCGGACATGTGGAGAGCTAGGTATACCTATGCAATAAAGCCCTCATTCCCTGGCTGGCAGTACTCTGCACACAGTGACACATCGATGCTAGGAGCTGACACCGTCCATGACTTTACTGGGACAGACAACTGAAGCTGTGTTAGGAAACCTCCCGGGCACTGCCCTGCAGGGAGAACCACAGCCATCAGTGAGTGGGAATCCCAGCAAATCAAACCCGAGTGTGGCCCCAGGGACACCTAAAGGTACAACTGGTGTGAGAAGTGAGGACAGCATAGGGGAGTTCCCCTTCTGCAGGGCCACTGCTTCAGAGGGACCGACAACAACTAGCTGTTTCAGTTAGGGCTCCTACTGTGATAAACACCACGGACAAAAGCAACTTAGGGAAGAAAGGGAAGTCAGGGCAGGAACTCAAGCCCAGACCACGGAGTGGTGCTGCTTACTGGCTTCCTCCTCCTAACCGCTCAGTCTGCTTTATTATACAACCCAGGACCACCCACAGGGAGCTGGGCCTCCCAACACTTCACAGACTGGACTATGGTCCACACTGGGTCCTGGTTTGTGTCAAGCTGATAAAAACCAAGCCGCACTCCAGCCATGTTAGCTGTCTACAAAGGAACTTTGGGCTTTCTCTTCAGACGGTGTTTCTCTGCCATCAACCTGAAACATGCGCGCAGTTTGGGTTAGCACAGCTCTGAAGTACTCCAGCTTCACGGTGCTGACTCTCAACATCATCTTCTTCTCCTCCCCGTAACTTAGTGTGATACCTGACTGCAGTTGTATGGAAAGTTACACAGAGAACAGACAGACAGAATGTGGTCACTACTGGTCACTCCCCTCCTTTCGTTTTCTTTATTTTTCTGCCTGCTGCGGCGGCGGCCTTGTCTTAGTTAGGATTACAATTTTGATGATAAAACATCAGGACCAAAAGCAAGTTGGGGAGGAAAGGTTTTATTTGGCTTACACAGCATACTGAGGGCACCTAAAGGCGGGCACTCACAGAGAGCAGGAGCTGAGGCAGAGACCATTGAGGGGTGCTGCCCACTGGTTTGCTCGGCCTGCTTTCTTACATAACCCAGGACAACTTTCTGATAGGAGCCCAGGGATGAATGTGGAATATTAGATCACACCGTGACACTCAGAATGTTAATAAAATTACCTTGGATCCGGGGCAGAGCCAGCAACTACCTGACAGAAATTAGACATAGAGAAGCCAGGAATTCAATAGAAAAGACCAAAGCAAAGGAAAGGGAGGGACTAAGAGTTTGGCGCTTTTTTTGGTTTTGGGATGAGTGGAGAGGCGTGTCTCTTGGTGTCTCTGGCCAAGGTCAGCTGGTTGCTTCTCAGCTTCTGTGACCTAGCAGATTTTCACTCCCCACATCTGACTTCCAAGTCTTCATTGGTAAATAGAATAGACTTAGCTTAAACCTACACTGCCTAACCGGTTCTGCTGTGGCAGTGGGACCAGAATGCCTACTAGGCTGCAGCCTGAGTGGTGGGCCGGAGACGATAATTAAAATATCAATAGTATTATATTCAGTCACTAAGCCAACAGGAAAACTACAAGGAATGGCGCCACCCCGAGTGGAATGGGCCCTCCCCACCAACCACTAAGAAAATGCTGCAGGCTTGCCTACATCTGATCTTGTGGAGGCTTCCTCTCTCAGATTAAACTAAAATTAGGCAGCACAGGTATAAGCCCAGGTTCTCATGCATATTATAATACGTTCTTCCAATGAGCCACCCCTTGACACTTTACATCCCAAAATTGTTAGACCCAGGTTTTTTTCGTGTGAAAAGTGTTTAGGTGAAGGCTTCACTCCAGGCCCTGGCATCCATATACCCAAAGAGTCTAGAATGTTCGGATGGAGGTGCCACCCTGAGCCTCAGTTCAGACTCCACCCCCGAGAAAGTCCCTCAATAATAACCCCTCCCCAGAGATGCTCAAGACCACTACAGCAGGGTGTTTAAACTGCCCCCTGGAGAACAAACGTGGTTTCCGGTCAAACCTGGGCTTTTTCTAATTCGGTCTGATTTTGTCTAATTTGGATTACTGACTGTAATCGCGGAGAAGCTCATCAGGGTGCAGAAACTTCAAAAAGTATTAAATCTTATTTCAAGATTTAGTAGATATTAGTAGTCTGAAGGCACAGATAAGTTCTACCTGCCGATCATTTATGCAAACTCACTAACGAGTAACATTTAAAAAAATAATCTGTCAACTCTATCATGCTGAAAGTTAACCCAGAATATCCTACGCTAAACATTTTTGAGGCTTAATTAGAGTTCTTCAAGAAGGTAGAACTAAACGCAAGGATCAGCTGAAGGAGCTTGATTAGTGGAAAAGAACTGCTGGGGGCAGCACCAGTCTCAGCTGGGACGGCAGTCAGTCTGACCCCCAAATGAAGGGAGGAGCAGGGGCAGGGGGAGGGGGAGGAGAAGGAGGAGGAGGAGGAGGGGAGGCTGATGGGTGAGGATGCGATTACTAACAGGCTCGATCAGAACGTGCTACAGAGTAAGCAGGGGACTGGGGAAGCATCTGAGTTCTTCACAAGTTTGGTTTTTGCCACAACTCTCTTATGTCTTAGGTATGGACTGTCTTTTTCCTAAGCACTCCTTCCTTAATGCTGGTGTTTAAATCTCTATTCAAAGTGTCTGTGTACACGCACGGATGTGTGTGGAAGTCGGAGGCCAATGGTGGGTGTCACCACGCGTGGAGAGCTCACTGACTAGCCAAGGAGCTCCAGGGATCCCTGCCACCGTGCCTCCCCAGCACTGGGATCTTAGGTGCACTTATGTGTCCGCCATTTATGTGGGGTCTGGACCATGACAAGCACTTTACTGAGTCATTACCCAGTCCGAAAACTGTTAAGAAACCCAACTTTGAGCCCAGCATGGTGAGATCCTGTCTCAAACCACCACCAGCAACCCAACTTTGTTATACATACATACTTACCTACATACATACATACTCTCTCTCTCACACACCCCACATTCTTTAGAGTTTTACTATGTTTATAGCCCTGGCTGGCCTTGAATTTATGATCCTCTTGCCTCTGTCTCCTAAGTGCTGGGAGTTTTAGGTATTTTAGGGCTGGGGACATAATTCAGTGAGAGTAATTGTCTAGCTGTTCAAGGTACTGGGTTCAATTCCCTGAAGCACAAAAATAAAATATACTTCATATAACTATATGGCACCTATAAAAACTAAACCTACGCATCAGTTGAGAAGTGAGCAAAGGTATCAAGACCGGCAGTCTGAAGAAAACAGCTCTTCCTTCCTCTTGCTCCATGAGACAAGCACCTCTGCTTCCTCACCGCACACTCGCTCTCCAGCCCACAGAAAGCTGGCCATCCATCTCCGCCACAGCGGCCGCTGCCCCGACTCCTGTGGCTCTGGTCCCCCTTCCTGGACTGGCCCTCTGCATTTTCTTCTTCTTTCATCCTCACTCACTTGGCATCCAGGTTTCTCATGCCCTGCAGTTTCTGACAAGGGTTCACCATGCATCCAAGGCTGATAGGGTTTCTCCTTCTGCCTCCCCAGTGCTGGAATTATGGCATGTACCACCACACCTGGCTCTTATGAAGAATATTTTTATAACCTGCAAGCCAGTCTCTGCCTCTCGGTTGCATTAAAATTCCCCTCCATGGCTTAGAGCGCTCTCCTTGAATGATCTCATCGACTCTCACTGTTCTGGCTCCGAGGCCTACACCTCCAGGCTTGTGCTCCACCTTTGTGCTTTAGATTCATATCCCACTGCCTAGGAATCACGCCCATTCGGCCATCCCACAGACACCGCAAAACCAACAGGCTGAAAACTGAATCCATTATCCTCTCTCTCAACTTTCCCAGCTTTCAGACTTCTCGGTCCACCCACTCACCCTGCCAGGAAGCCAAGTCATCCTCCACAAATCCCTCCCGTCTCTCAGATAGTTCTCAGATGTGCTCACCTTCCTCATTTCCCTGTCACCATGGAGAGCCCCTTCTCCCTCATTCACGTAGACTATCTCCAGCTGTCCTGCCTCTCCAGTGCGGGCATCAAAAGCATGCACTACTGTGGATTTTTTTAAAAACATTTTTTAAATTTGTGTGTGCCAACATATGCACGGATGTCAGCTGACAATGTTTGAAAGCCGGTTTCCTCTCACCACATGGGCTTGGCTTCTGAGATCAAACACAGGCTGCCAGGCTTGGCAGAAACAGCCGTCACGCACTAAGACAATTCTTCAGCCCCACATATACATATTTTACACACATGTGTGCACACACACATGCTTACTTTTTTTCCAGGAGGAGTCACAAGTGGATAACGTTCAAGACACCCTGAACTGAACGAAACTGCCTGCCTTCCCAATGATGTAACTGAAGACCAGACATTAATGACCCCAGGTCAGCTGTGCTCACAACCCACTGGAGGAAACGTGGGCTACTGAGCAGCGATCCTCCTCTACACTCGGCTCATAGAAGAGCAGAACTAGAGTAGAGAATCTACATGGACAGCAGGACTACACGGTGAGCGACCAGCAGATGGAAGGAAAACCCCAGGGTATGTGATGTGGTGTAGCAGCTAAGACTGGGTTAATAAGTGCCAATATCTTTATGTTTTGTTTTTGTTTTTCCGAGACAGGATTTCTCTGTAGCTTTGAACTAGCTCTTGTCTGGCCTCGAACTCACAGAGATCCGCCTACCTCTGCTCGGATTAATGGCTTGTGCCACCACCACCACCCGGCCAGCAGTATCTTCTATTAGCTGTGATTTAACAGAGAAACCTTTATGCTCAATTATCAAAGTGGTGTGTGTGTGTTGTGTGTGCACGTGGCTGGGGAGGGCCCACCTAACCCAACACTCTACCCTTAGACTACAGTTACAGATGAGACTATTCACAGAAAACACTGCCCAGAATGTAAATGACCACCTTTAATAAAAACAAGACCCATTTTCTCTTCAAACATTTCACTATTTCTCTACATTCCTAATGTAGTGAACTAAGTGGTGTTTGTGCGCTCGGGTCACTCCATAGGCTGAGGTGCAGGAAGCCGGTGCCACAAGTGATGCAAATGTCTGATATCCAAGTCAGAGCAAGGGAACGTATCATTAACAAGCAGAACTCTGTGAGTTTCATTCTGCCCGTAAGGCTTCCCCAGGCTTGGAAAGATGCTCAGAGCACATGCTGCCCATGGCTTCCAAGCTCCCTTTGATGCTTTCCCAAGTCTTTGTTATCACCATATGCCCAATAAACATGGCTCTCCCAGCAGCTGGTCATGTATCAGTCATCTATGAAGTTTATAAAAAACGATGCCTGGGTCTTCGACAAGCCTACCAGAAGGGGAATGTTGGTGTGGAGGCCAAGAATTTAAACGCACCAAATAGGAGTTGGAGAGCTGCTTCACTGGCTGGACGGAGTACCTGCAGAGGACCAGGATTTGATTCCTAGCACTTACGTGGAGGCTCAGAACTATCTGTGATGTGACTCTAGTCCCTGGGGATCTGACACCCTCTTCTGACCTCCAGAGGTATCAGGCATGCACACAGTGCACAGATATACATGCAGGCAAACACTCATAATCATGAGATAATAAAATAAATAAAAATTTTAAAAATGCACTAGGTGTTTCCAGTGTTCAGCTAAGGCTGAAACCACTTAGCCCACTCTGGCCGTATAAATGTCCAGTTTCCCCTGGCTTTTCAAAGTTGATGGTCATTATGGGAAAATGAAGATGCGGAGGCCTGGATTCTAACTCCAGTTATGACATGAGCAGCTGTTTGACCTTTGGCTAGTCTAGCTATCCCAGACCCCATTTTCCTCATCCATCTAAGAGGTGACTCATAAGCTACCTAGGAAGATGGCTCAGTTGGTGCTTAGCCTTTGAGCATGAGGACCTGAGTTTGAGCCTATCCGAATCTGGTGATGCACGTGGGCCAGTGGTCGATGATGTCTTAAAATGAAGGTGAACACACCTGAGAAATGACACCAGAGATTGTCCTCTGGCCTGCACATGCATGCGCACACATATACACATATCCAATAACTGGCTCATAGCCAATGACTGGCAGCCAGCAAATTACATGCAGTCTGTAGGAAGGTTTGGTTAGTACCCTCCAAGATGGCCTTTAAAATGTCTCTTCAAAAATTAGCTTTACTTAGAAACCGAATTTCAAACATCTTGAACAACTGCAGAATGAAGAACTAGACTATACCTCCTCCCTACACCCTAACCCCACCCCCATGTTCATGCTACCTGCATGGATCCCAATGGCACCGAACTTCCTTCCCTCCCTTGTCAAGGGGTAGTTAGACTCCTCAACAGCTGTCACCGTGAAGTGACCAATGTAAACACAGAGCGTTATGAAATGACGGTGGTTGACTGTCACAAGAGACACTGCACCCCCCCCTTCCTCTGTTGAGTCAGTATGTAGGTGCTCGCACCAGGAAGTGGGGAGCTAGGCCTCCAACCAACAGCCAGAAGCAACTGGCCAGCCATGTGAGTCAATCACACTGAAGAAGACAATCCTCTTTCAGATAAGGACAACCTCACAAGACTAAAATGTTTGGAGATTTTGGCTTTTAAAAACTGGAATTTATTAGCTAGGTATGATGGCACACCCCTCTAATCCCAAGATTAGATCTCTTTAAATTCACGATCAACCTCGTCTACAAAGTTAAGTTCCAGGACAGACAGGGCTATAAAGACCCTGCCTCAAAACAAAACAAAACAAAAAAGAACAAGAAACAAACAAACAAACAAAAAACCCCAGGTATTGCCTTACAGGTACTCAAAACAAAATTGAGGGCAATTTGTTATATATCAACAGAAAAGCAGCAATGCCACTGTTATGTGATTTCTTTAATAGTGAGACGAGGAAACATGTTTGTTTTGAGATTAGAGCCACAGAATTCTAGAAAGTTCAAATGGATCAGTCAGGTGACTAGGGAATTTTCTTTCTGGTTAAGAAAGTGCGACTGTGACAGAATTTCCCCCAGTTCGGAAGGTTCTCTCAAACACAAGCCTCTTCTCCCTGCCACCACCACCCTATTTCCTATGCCTCTACTGCTTTGCAGGTTTTTCTTGCTTTCTAATTGCAGCTTTCTTCAAAGTTCCATCCTTAAACGTGCTTAAAGGCTGGCTGAGAAGCGTGTATCACAGAGGCTCCACTCAAGCTGGGCATAGGGCTTCACGTCCTTCCTCCCAGCACTCTCCAGGCCAAGACAAGAGGACTGCCACAAGTTCGAAGCTAGCCTGAGCTACACAATGAGCCCCAAGCCAGCCTGGTTACAGAATGAGATTCTGTCTAAAAGACTGAATCAAACAACACAAACCATAAAATTAAAAAATAAAAGTTATCACTCAGTGTGAGTCAATTAGGGGGGAAAGGGTGGGAACTGGCTTTGTGGGCAAAGGAATCATAAAGGGTTCAAATTTTAGGGGCTGGAGTCATCAAGAGTGCAAGCTGCTCGGAGAAGACCACAACCACCTGTAACCCCAGCTCCAGGGGATCCACTGCCTCTGGCCTCTGGGATCAGTACTCAGTCTTTTACATGCACACACCCCACACACATAACTAAACATAAACCTTCACAGAAGACTTCTCGTTCTAGCCCAAATACACTAGGATGGCAGATGCCCAAGGTGGGGGCTGTGAGTCTTGTTGGCAGAGTCGCAGCAGGAGAAACCGAAGGTAAAAGCAGAGTGGCTCCAGGGTTTAACACTCTGATCTTTTCACATTCAGTTTTATCTTTGCCAAGGTCGGCCAGAATCTAGAAACTTCACAGGGCTTCCCTTGATGAGCTACTGTTTGTTCTAATTCTGGGGATCACATGACTAGACACAAGAACAACAGTTTGAAAGCAGCAATCAAAGAATTCAGTATACAGTCAAATTAAGATGCTTTACAAAATTAACCTAATGTACTTAATGACACATAATTGTTTTTATGCTACATACGCAGGTTTTTAAGTTCCATAATTATCTTTCTTTTAAAGAGTCAAACACAGCTTTTACATCTAACACCAGGCATACTTGCTCCATACGTGTATCTTCACGCTTGCCACATACACCGCAGCGCTCTCTCTTCTTACTTCCTTACAGGTGTTCTGGGTGTCCCCGCAGTTCCCTATTCTCTGATATCTCTCTCTATCATTTCTAAAGTGCGCAAATCTGACCGACCACTTCTGTAACTGTGTACGCCCATGTAATAACCCAAGTCAGTTACAAATGTGAAACATCACTCCAGAAAGTTTCCCGGAAGTCACTACCCAGGCAAATCTTGTTTGGATTTCTTTCCTGAGACAAGTTTTACTACACTGCCCAGGCTGACTGAAGCTCAGGACCTCCTGCCTCAGCTTCCAGGGGCTACGATAGAGGTTATCAGAGACCATCTTAACTTGATCTACTCTTGTTTGAGTGTCTTTTAAACCAAAAGGCAAATGTATATACTTGTGTAGGCCTGGCTTCTTTTTTTCGTTCCTTTTTTTTTACTTTAAGATTTATTCACTTTTTAAAATTTTATGTGCACTGGTGTTTTGCCTGCATGAATGTCTATGTTAGGATGCCAGATTCCTTGGAACTGGAGTTACAGACAGTTGTGAGTTGCCATGCGGGTGCTGGGAATTGAACCCCAGGTCCCGGAAGAACAGTTAGTGCTCTTAACTGCTGAGCCATCTCCCCAGGCCAGCCTGGAGTCTTTCAATGTAATATTTTTGAGACTGACCCACTGTGTTGAGATTATGAATGGCCTTCCTCCTCCTCTTTTAAAAACCATTTTTGAGTGTGTGGGATCAAACCAGGACCTCCAACATATCAGGCAAGTGCTACACACTCAGTCCTTTATTCTTTTCTACTCACTAGTAGAATTACATTGAAAATTACAACTTACAAATATTCTTAAGTTTTTACTTACAAAGGCTTTTTACAGCCTTTTGCCTTTCTTCTTGGATTATAAAATCTAAAAAACTGCATTGCACCTGGCAGGTGCCAAACAGGTAAGCAAGACCATACATATAAGTAACTTCTTTCCATCAAAAACAAATTGCATACACAAGTGTTCACGGTACGGCAGGTGTTAGAGCTGAGCGAGCACTCCTGAAGTAAGGCTTTTTCTAAGTCAGCACACACTTAGCCAGGCTCATTTTCCAGAGCTTCCTCACAAACTCCACCAACTGGTTACCCCTTGCTCAGTACTTGGAAGGAATATTAGCAAAGGACAAGCTACGGTGTTGCAGGCACGGGAGAAAGCAAGTCACAAGCATTGACTATTTAACCCTCACAGCAGCTTATAATGTGGGCGATCGCTGTTTCCCATGTAAAAGCTACAAGTAAGTGGCAGAAAGCATACCTAGGGAGTCCAGCCCCAGGCTGTGTCTCACCAGCCCCTCATGTCCTTAGCAGCAGCTGCGACAAAACCCACCTTGAAAACTCTAGGTGAGGTGACCAGCAAGGCTAACGTGTACTTTGGGGTTCAAAAAAAATGGCGACATCAAGTATGCTGTTCGCCACGCTAGTACTCTGAATCAAAGAAGCGCCTTTAGGTCTCTGCCTCCCTTCTCCTCCCTCTCTCACTTCCATAGTCCAAAGAGGATCCGAGCATGGGAAGCAGAAACAATGGAGTAGCCAGGGCTACCTCCCTATGTCTGGAAAAACGGCTAGAGTTCACACCACACTCAGAGTCCAAAGGAGCTGTCCCGGATATCCTGTTTTTCAAGCCAGTTTACCAGAGCCCAAAGATGCTAATGAGGGTATAATAAAACTCCTTAGACAGATGGTATTTCTTAACCTTGGGAAAATGAGGGCACTGGCCCCATCGTTGGCTTTCCTAAGTTTAGCCACCATCACCTGGGGATCTGTCCTATTGAGACCAAAGTTCAGTAAACTCAGTCTCACTAAAGCAGAAACAAGTACGGAGGCAGCCATCACAGAATTTTATTTAACACAGCGGAAACAAACTTAAAGCTGTGCACTCAGAAGAGTGATCAGGCACCTGTGTGTGTGTGTGTGTGCGCGCGCATGTAAGTGTCTGTGTTCAGTGGAAATTGGTGGCATCGTATGAATTTCTCAATTGATCCCAGGCAAATTACCTCACCACTTTCCGTGAGTGTAAACTAAAAACGGTTTCAGGAGATGGTCTGTAGGGGGTCTACCGAATTAGAAAATGCTGTGATTTTTCTCCAACACGCAGGACTACATACAGTACAGCAAAGTCATTTTTAACGAAAAGCTGTTAGCCTGACCCCCTAAAGACCCTTTCATCGTGTTATTTCCTTATAGAGTGACTCCCTAAGGTCCCTTACATAATTATTTCTCTGTAAGTTTTCAACACACCTATAAAAAGGCCTAACTTAGTTTAACTACTTTATTTTATTTTATAAGGTCCAGGCCCGGACCTTGTATAGAGCCCTGCCCCACCCTATCTTTCTCATTCCCAGCTCTTGTCCATTATTGTTTGGTTCCATTCGGGGGGCTGGTCTCTCGTGCTTCCTGAACATATGGTACGATGCCCACTTTTCTTTTTTTTTCTTTCTTTTCTTTTTTTTTTTTTTTTGCTTTTGTTACTTCCTCCAAGACATCTAGCCAAAAACACCCAGTTCTTCCTCTTGGAGCCTTTGCTTAGTAAGTTCTCAATTCTTTACAGCTTTTTTTGAATTGTCCTTTTCTCAGATAAACTAAATCTCTGCAAGACCCCAGGTACAGGAAGAATGGATGGAAAGCGGTTCGTTTTAGCCTTTGCTAACCACGAACTCCAGGACCGGTGCCAGGCTTCCTTAGGCAGGAACCGTGGTGCATCAGCGGGCTTCTCCTCCCCCAAAGCGTCTAGAACGGATGCGCGTAGATGGCGCCGCCACACCACTAGGACCTGAAGCCTGCGGCCGCGGCAGGTGCAGGCAGCCGGGTACCAGGTGTCAGGCATCCAGGCGACACAGGGCCTGGGGCAGGGTTCGCCAGCCCGGGACTTGCGGCAGGGCCTCATCCTGAGCCGCCTCCAGTCCGCCAGCCTGGCGGTCCCGCCGCCCGGAGGCTCCAGGCGCGGTGGCGCAGCAAGAGGAACCGACGCGGGGTGGGGGTGCCGCGAGCCACTCACCAGATCCGAGGACACACGGACGACACGACCCGAACGGCTACTGCGACCGGCGAAGGGCTGCGGAGGGACCGTGGTGGCGCCGCACTTCCGGCCAGGGGGCGGGGCGGAAGGAGCGGCAGCGAGCTGGGCGCGACCAACCGCGGCCGGGGGGGTGTGCGGCTAGCTTGTCGCTGGACCGGGGGCCCGGGTGCCAGCGGCGGCGACTAGCCTGGCTGCGCGGCCCGAAGAACTGAGTCTGGATGGCCACGAGTACGGATTCCCCAACTCACCTGCACTGCATCCCCCTGCCGCAGTCGCCCCGCGACCCGCCAGCCTCCCCGGCTTCCCGTGCCGGTCCCCCGGTTCTTCCGCATTCCTCGACCGAGGGCGGAGCGCCAGCGCTGGAATTTGACCCGGGTGGGCCGCGATCCGCCCTGGTTTTGGGGTCCCCTGGCGCCCGTAGCGGCCAGTCCGAGGTTGCTTGGTTTAGCAAACGGCGGTTGGCCTGGTTGAACCGAACTTTAGATAAACAGTTCTGGAGAAGGAATGTAACACGGAAGAGGGCGGAGGCTGAGCACTCCCCCGTGAGCTCCAGAGCCGCCTTCGCGGATTTGAAATCGCTCTCCAGCCAGTGTCCTTTACTTTCTTCCTAGCTCCAACTTGCAGATTATCAGGGCTCAGCCAATTTTGAATTATTCTTGAAGAAAGGATAGAATTAAGAGTACGCACTGC
Organism: Microtus obscurus; assembly: GCA_963919715.1. Taxonomy (NCBI): domain Eukaryota; kingdom Metazoa; phylum Chordata; class Mammalia; order Rodentia; family Cricetidae; genus Microtus; species Microtus obscurus. The sequence continues at coordinate 5,320,610 of CAWTZC010000768.1, forward strand.
GCAGAATTTGTTCTAGATACTATGCATAGTGTATTCTTGAGGATAGTTTTTTTTTTTTTAACTTCCCTCATTCTGGGATAATCTAGGTGAGGAGCACTATTTTGAAATAATGAAGGATAGTCAATCTAGTAATAGTCTTGATTAAGCACTTTCTCCCCCCATAAATTTGTGCCAGGCGCTGGGGGAGACAATTAAAAAGGTCTTCCCTCTGGAGTTTACATATTCTAGAAGTCTGATCAATTTCTAGAAGGTAGGGACACCATTGTATGTCCAGCACTGAGCAGTACTTACAACAACAAAAAGGTAGGGGCCAGCGAGATGGTTCAGCAGGTGAAGGTGCCTGCCACCAAGTCTGACTACCTGAGTTAAAAGTCTCAAGACCCACAAAAAGAACCAACTCCCGCAAACCATCCAGATGCCGGCAGCAGGGAATGAGCAATTCCCTCCCTCAAGCAAATACACATATAAGATGTAAAATAAAAAAAAAAAATAAGCTGAGGGTGGCTTTAACTCTGCACTTGAAAATCTGGCGCTGGTATTGAATAGGTCAGAGATGGATAATAATTTCCGTTTTTAATGGGTAGGAATCAGGTAATGCTGATACTATGTCTAATCCTGAGTATTCTTTCCACTTCAATGCCATCTGTCCTTAAGTCATTGTTTAAATAATTATGTTTCTTATAAAATCTTAAGAGTTTGTCACACTCTATTAACACTTCCTCCATGATGTAAGACCAGTTGACAGGCAGGCTGTGGTGGCACAGGCCTTTAATCATGGCATTCTAGTAGCAGAGAAGCAGGCAGGGGGATCTTGAGCTCAAGGCAAACTTAACACAGCAAGACCCCCCTGTCAAAAAAGCAGGGAGTGAGGCTGAAGGGGTGGATCAGACAAGGCCAGACTTTCCCCCTCTATAAAAGACTTCATCATTAAGAATAGGCCCTTTGAAAGCCTTGATTTCCCTTCTGGATTTCTTCTCAGGAACCCGCTAGTGAGCAAAATAAGAAAAACTACAATTTGCATATCTGCTGCATTCAGAACCTTCGTTTTTAAGCTTCTAATTTTTGTAGCAAACTTCGAAGGAAGCCTTCCTGTTTCCGATGAGGAAGCCGGCATTTAAGAACAGCCCGACCACAAATCTACTTGGGTAATGAGTGGGGTTTATTCAGCCACACCCAGCTCTAGATCCATGTTGCTTTTAATCATAAAATGCAATTAGGAACAGCATTGATTTATTTTAGAAGTGGAAAAAGAGGTCAACAAAGGTTAAGTAGCTTGCTTACGCCCGCCTGAGAAGAAATCCCTGGTGTAGTAGAACTGGGACTTGAAACTGCAAGTCTGCCAGAGCCCTAAACGTCAGCGTTGTTCACTATACTGTTTCATTGTGGTTTCTGCATTCTGAACTACCTAATGGCTGACACATGGCCAAGCTCCCTACACTTCTCTGTGACAGGGTGACCACCCTCCTTCCTCCTAAACCAGCTTTCTGTAACTGTTTCTGTCCCTGTCCACTTGTCCTTCCTTCCTCTCCTCAGTCTGCCTTTTATTCTGGCCGTCCTCCCTTTGTCCCAGCTGCATTCACTTCCTGCCCTAAGTCTCAGGTTCCCTGGTCAGAGGCACTCTATCTGGGCACTGAGTCTCAAAGGCAACATGACCATGAGCAGACGGTGGGGTACTGCCCCTTGGAGTGCTTTCCTGGGGCTTTTGAGATCACCCTCATCATGGAAACTCCAGAGATTGGTTCTGTAGTCAAGTTCGTTGCTAGGAGACATTTTGACAGCTTTTCATTGGCAGCCATTCTTGTGTAAGCAAAACCCAGCTACTACGCAGAGTCCCACTAGCAAACTGTTTCATTTCACTGAGGGCTGACCACCTACTACTGTTCCTAACGGCTGTTTATGGGGTTTTCCGGATGGAGATGGACGCTGCGAGAGATAATTTTAGTAGTACTTTCTTCCTAGAGTGTAAATAACTTATCCCTGGCTGAAGATGTGTGAACGCAGTGGTAGGTTGGGGTTTGTATTGTTTTCAGTAGAAATGGAAATTCGACAAGACTAGCACTGAGAGGATAAGCTGAAAAAGATTTCTGAGATTGTAATCTTGAAGGAAGCAAAGAGCAGTTGTTGTGATCTCCTGTCCCCTGCCCCCATTCCACTTGGGGCTCTGGCTCTCTAACCTGCTGCTCAAAGGCATTCCGAAATTGTTTATCAAATGAGGTAATGGTTTCCTTCAAGGACCCACCAACCCCCTTGCTTCAAACCTTTTTAAACTTGGGAATTTTTGAAACATTAGAAAACTAAACAGAACGAGTGTTTTCCCCGATTAGCTCAGCAACAGTTCTGAATTATCACAAATAACCGAAGTTATTTTTAGGATCGAAACGATGACCTCACTTTCCCAGGCATGCAGCCACAGCTGTTGTGACTGTGGGTAGGTTAGGAATGTCTAAAGCTCACACACGACGACTCTCTGCAGAAACAAACATTCTTTCAATAGGGGTTGCTATAAGGGAAAAACTGTACACAATAAAAAATACTATGTGTATTTCCGACAGCTGGAAACACAACACAGAAATCTTTTTGTTAAAAGCATTCCATAAAACCTTTAGGGCTCAATAGTTTTTTGATACAACAAATGAAAATTAGTATACTTAGTGGCCTGATCTTATTTTAGGAAGTAATGTACAGAAGTTTAAAGTCGGAGGAGATAAAGCAAGAGTGTTGAACTCTAGTATCTCAAGCTGCTCAAGTGCTCACAATTATGCAGGAATTGTTTTCAAAATTGTAGACCAAGTCTAGGAAACCCAAATAGGGCAGTTAAAATCTGATTTCCCAGAGAGGGGAGAAATAAACAGGTGCAGAGGAAACCAGGGCTACTTTTAAAAAGACAAGGAACACTGGAAGGAGGTAAGCAAGCTCACAGGAATGCTGTTCACTTCATCTGCCTTGCTTTCAAAGACACAAGTGAAACTAAAATCAAGTGGGAAATAAACTTAAACAACTAAGTATTTTATCAAGAAAGTTTAATTATCATTCAGAAAAAATTGAGTGGATAACTTTCTCTGAAAAAATATATTGACTCTGTGTGGGCTGCAGGTATTACACAGGAGGGACAAGACTGCCTGTAAGACCCGTTACCTTACTTTCTGGTTGGATAATGACACCAAGTCCCATTTCCAGTCTGATTATAAAGATACATGTGGCCCAAAGAGGCTGAGATTATATAAATACAAAACCAGACAGCAAAAAGCAGTAAGCTAGGGCATGCACCAGGTTCTAGGAGAAAAACCTCAGAAATACCCCAGTGGCAACAGGGAACATGTAGCTGGAATTTGGAGTTCCTCAGTCGTCTTTGTCTTTTGCTCCGTGCTTGAGGATGCGCGTGAACTCGATGTAGTTGAAATTGCCCTTCTTGTCAATGGGGGCCTCCCTGTAGAGCTCATCCACTTCCTCATCTGTGAAGCGGTCGCCCATGGTGGTCAGCAGCTCCCTCAGGTAGTCCTCCTGGATGGTGCCTGGAGGGCAAAGAATGGAGGATCAGAAGACTCACACCCACTGCACAGTCCATGTATTTTCACGGGCCTACAGCCCTAACAGAGACAAGCAGATGCTCATGGCCTTACTCTGCTGCCTGCCTGTCCCACATCCTTCCTGTTGGCTTGGTGTTCAGCAAGAGGCCATACAAACTGTACAAGCCAATAGCAGCCACCTTCTACCTGACATTTTCATAAAACCCTCCTGCCAAAAAGAATGGAATTACTTACAAAACAGAAGCAGACCCCTGTGTTAGCCCTTATTTCTTTCTAGTACTGGCAATTTTAAAGGGCTCAAGTAGCTTGTATGCACAATGATTAAGAACCCTTAATATACTATAGGTGGAAAAGAAATGAAACAGGCTTAGTCACAAAGCAAAAAAGAACAGACTCAAACAACTTCCTGGGTGTGAAATTAATACACTAAGAATACATTTCCCACAAAGTGAGATGGACAAACAAGATGAGATTAGCAAAGAAACGCCAATCCTACATTTTGAAAGAAGGCCCCTAAAGTCTTAGACGGGTAGCTTTGTAGAAATCAATCATTCACTCCAGCCAACTCACATGAATGAGCTGTGGTTGGGAGTAAGCACACAACTAAAATATGCCCACCATGCACGTGTCAGGAGAGAGACACAAGTGAAGAACTGGCGCACGGAAAGAGAGGAAAGGCTTATTGTTTTTGAGGAGCCAGGAAAAAGCCTACAAGGACACTCACATGCACACATGTGCCTCTCTTGTGGCGGTCATATGTGAAAATCAGAAGCTGGCCATGCTGCGGGTGCGCTAGAGCGAGGAGAGCATGCTTCCACCAGCTGGCCCTGCCAACCACGGGCATTTAAGACTAGCCTACGTAGTAATGTCGGCAGTCAGAGGGCGCCTTCCCTCTCTACACACACTGTGGAAATCTTAGAAAACAGGCCCCATATGCTCTCTCCTCTACTTTTGCCAAAGGACCAGGCATTCCAATAGTCAACACTGTTAGTTTTAATGGTTTGTTTTTGGGGATATAGTCTTCTATATCCCAAAGCCATGATTCCAGACTCAGCTTCCTGAGCGCTGGGTTTACAGGCTCCAGTCCTGCAGCACCGCACCAAGCACTTCCTTCTTCTCAGTCAGCTCCATGCCAGCAGCATGCTTGGCACTAGCTACCCATCTCATCCCCCATTTCATCCTCATAACAGCCCTGCGAGATAAGGTCATAGGATTGCCAGTTTCATCAAAAATAAAAAACAGAACCTTACCAAAGTAACCTGCCCGAATACACAGCTATCACACAGCAGAAGAGGAACCTGAAACCTGCTCACCTGATACCAGAGTCTAAGGTCTTCTTGGAATATTCTAATATAGAGGTTAGATAGCACATGGGATGGATAATCTGGAGTTGAGAGATGCCTGACAGGCAAACACAAGACTACTGTGCTGTGGTCTATAGCAATCTACCAGGCTGCTCTGGCCAGCTACTCCTTTAACACAGTACTGACAGCCAGGACCTTGGGCAATTAACCTTTAAGTAAAAGAGTAAGTACGTTTCCCAAAGACGTTGCAAATTTAACCAACAAACTTCTGAAAACGACTAATACTTAAGGAGCCCAGAAAAAGTCTACAAGTCACACTCACACACTCATGTGGAAGGGAGGAGGAGGAAGGTGTGTGATGAGCACACCAAAAGAAAGCTGGAGAAAACCTTCAAGAAGTGCTAACTCACCACACTTTAAATACTGTGGATCTTGTCACATAACTAAAAGAGCATTGTGATTAAGTCACCCTGACTTACCTGTGGCTTCCTCGTCAAAGCAGGCGAAGGCGTTTCTGATGACATCCTCGGGGTCTGTGCCATTCAACTTCTCTCCAAACATGGTGAGGAACATGGTGAAATTGATGGGGCCCGGGGCCTCATTCATCATGGCATCCAGATACTCATCAGTTGGATTTTTTCCTAAACAAAAGGAGCCATATTCATAATTACATTACGAAATAACCAACTCTTAATCACCGTAAACATTCTAGCAGGAAATGAAACCACTATATTGTTTGCTATTTGGGTTCATGATAGCAAAACAAGGGGAAAGTTCAGAGATCTACAATAAATGTGTAATATTCCAGTGAGATGGCGGAAGGATTAATACTGCTCTTAATCAAGATCTCTCACTTTCTCTTTATAAGGACTTATTTTATGCACTCACTTTCTCAGACAGCACCCACATACCTGCATGCACATACAGCCCCTTCAGCCCAACTCTGCGTGTGCCCAGTGGGAAACACTGCTCTGAAATCAATCACTTAGATGGACTCCATAGAGCTTTAAGAATCATGAAAACGTTAAGGGAATCCTAGCTAATACATCAACACTGTAAGTGAACATTACCCATTGAAGCCAGCATGTCATGCAAGTCCTCCTTGTCGATGAAGCCGTCCCGGTTCTGGTCGATCATGTTGAAGGCCTCTTTGAACTCTTGGATCTGGGACTGGTCAAACATGGCGAACACATTGGATGTTGCGCGCTGAGGGCGCTTCTTGGTGGTCTTGGTCTTTGCCCTTTTGCTCGACATGGTGGTGGTTAAATCCTAATTAAGAAAGAATTCACAAGGGAAATAAAATCTGTATCTAAGATGACTAAGTATGGATAGCAACAGAGATTAACGAAGATGAGTGGAATTGTCTTTTTATCAGTCAGTGGCAAGTTTCAGTGGGGTAGTGGGGTAACCCAAGTGCGTCAAGATTTCTAGCTGTTCAGGACCATCACCCCAACAACCAAACTAAAAGAGAAAAACCAGTCTTCAGTTTTGAATTCATTCACTCTTAAAGTTGAAAGATTTTTTTATAAAAGGACCATCACTTCCAATACCACCAACATCAAGTCAAAGTTCACAGCACATTAAGATTATATACATACACCTGGTACTACCATAGAGCCTAACAACAAAAGAAAGATAAAATCCAAGGAGGTGCGTGCATGTGTGTGTGAGTGTGTGTGTGCACGCGCACATGCACGCACACAAGAGAGAGTGAGAAAGAGAGAGAGAGAAAAAAACCTTAGATACCCAGGAAACAGTAGCAGTTCTTATACATTAGCACTACGGGTCTGCTAGTGTTCAGAAGCCTAGCCTCCTGTAGCTCACGCCATCAGAAAGAACTGACCAATGGAAGAGGTCTTCCCTTCCAACCTCTACTGACAGGTGCTATTCTTCCAGTCAGAGAACATTTCAGATCGCACCCTCATTTCCGGATTCAGCGTCGTTAGACAACAGTTTGATGAAAGGCTAACATAAAGGCATAGAATCTCCAGGAATTAAGTGTTAACAGACCGTACTTTATACAGACCTGCTCTGCACTCAACACCCGATACAACTAAGGCTTCTCTTTCGAAATCAGAGTACAAGCTGTAAGCAATTTCGTTTAAAGAACACCTCAAGATCACAGATTCTATCTTCGCTCTCTAATACATTTATCCCTGTAAAACTTAAAAGAACATCTAATACATAAAATGAAAATATTTTTCCTGTGAACACAATATAAAATGATTGAAGTGGAAAACCCCCGAGTTATCAGATAATAAAATTCCAGCATACCATTCTTCAGGGGTGAGGTGGAGATGACAGCCAGCAGAGTCCTGCAGCAAGCCTAAGCCACTGCTGAGTTATATTCCTCCAGGCAGGGCTAAAACAGGGACTACTGACTCCACTCTGACCAAGATAACAGTTTTAAAGCTTACGTTCTGAAAACAACATCTAGCCATGATGCAGCAAGCACCATGCCCTTGCGCTAAAAATAAGTCTGTGGACTGCAAAGAATGAACCGCTACATAGATTCCAGCACCCAAAGTGACCTCTAGAATGTTTCCTATGAGGTAAAAAAACAAAAATAAAAAACAGAAAAGAAGTTAGTTCTTACATTCCTTCCTCGACCGCACCACACCATCAGACCACAAACAGCTACGGAAACATCAGAGCTCTGCTCACACGGCTCCCTATGGAAATCTGGTTTCAGGTAAGTAGGAAATCCTTAGACGGATGGTCAGTCACCAATCCAATCCATCTGCACATAGGCAGTACAGCGGGATGTCTTTAGAAAGATGCCATGCACAGCACAGAAATTATATATTCCCACATGTCCTACTCTTATTTCTCCTTCAGGAGACTGTCTTTTACAACCTACTGAAAGCATTCGTAAAATAGTATTTTCACTGTATGGAGGCGTACGTCTCATTTACTACACAGAGTTGCATTCTTCCCCCTGATCTAAATGGCTAACGGCAGGTATGAGGGGATGCGCCTCTGAAATGCCCTCACCAACTCCGGCGAGTGGCACCTGTTTACTAGTCCACAGCTCTCCAGTGTTAAGCATCGTCCACCTTTGCAAGTCAAAAATCATCTTCAAAAATAGCCTGTTTGTATGACAACATTGTTTCCCTTCCCCAGTGACACAGGAATGTCAGTTATGCTAAGAACAGAAAAACTGATGAGAATCAGTCAAATGACTGACAAAGGTGGATTTTTACTCTTTAAAATCTCACGGAAAACTAAATTTGATGGGTGCACTCTTAAAATTCCTTTATAAAAATGCTTAACATGTTAAAAGTCACATGTAACCTTTAAGACTATATTTCCTATTATTTAAACCATGCATTTAAAAATTAGTAAATGCACTCTTTCCGTCTCCGGCCGCCACAGGGAAAGGAGATACCGCCATGTCTGCGCATGTGCAATGAATAGTGGTTTGGAACTTCTCCAGTTTCCTGATCAAGGGGAATAAGAGAATGCACAGCAATCTGCAGGCCAGCAACTCCTGCTACAACAGGCTGACTCACAGCAAGACTATGGGAGTGCAGGCCGTGGCTGGGGGCAAAGGGGTCATGGTGGTCATGAATCCCAGACCTGGTCAGCTAAAACCAGACACTTCTTACGGAAGGACCACCATCAACAAGAATGCATGGCTACCCTCAGCGAATCAGGCACATGATCCAAAAGAACAAACACTCCCTTAATTTGGGCATGGCAGCCATCCCCAGGGCCAGTGTCATCCTGACAAGCCAGAAACCTGTGGTGGCAAAGAGGAAGGGACAGCCCCACCAGAGTTCCTGAGCCCCACACCCCAGAAGCAACAGAGTCCACTGACTTTTTCAACCACCAAAACATTAGTAAATGCATTACAAAACAATCAAAAAGAGTCCTTTCTGGTGTTTTATTTAGCATTAACAACAGCTTCATCCAGAACTTTAGCTCATCCCATGCTTAATTCAAATGATTGTATTAGGACCAGCTAATTATATTAATGCATATCAAATGTTATTAGCATTGAACACTAGTCAAAAGTTAAAAATGTAAGGCACATACGTGACCTATCTTAAAGAAGTTAAAATATAGTTGGAGAGGCAACTATAAGGAAATGCAATGATTAGTTCAACGTATGACATGAGCTACATACACTTCAGAGGTATGACTCTCAAGCTAAAACAATGCATGAAAATAATGAAAGAATGAAGCCGGGAATGGTGGTGAATTCCTTTCATCCTAACATCAGGGAGGCAGATACAGGTGGATCGAGGACAGCCAAGGACACAAAGTAAGACCTTGTCTAAAACAAAAAATAACCCAGGGCTTTATCAGCTGGAAATTATAAATTTTGTTTATAATCAAGAGTCAGATGTTCCATCCTAATTCAAGCAGTTAATTCTTTCCAAATCCAATAAGGTAACGTTGAGCAAGTTACTCCCTGGGCCTCAACTTTTTCAAGGAGATGAGACTGATTCAAGTATCTCCCAACGGCAGAAACTTGGAGCTTCACAGCCGTGGGATGGTCAATTAGGCATCTATACAAAACAATAGAAACTGTTTACTTTTTCACACCGAACTACAAGCATGGCTGGAATAAACTTAGGTAAAGGGATCACGTGGAGAAAGGTGCTATGACCTCAAAGAGATAATGTTTGACAGAATTGGTAGAATTCTCTTTGCTGTGGTTCTAAGACACTCTTCTACTGTCTCCAAAAGTGAAGATGTAAAACATAATTCTCATGTGAAATTGCAAATATTTTACAATCACTGTGACTAATTTTTATTTAGGGTGCATGAGAGGAACATGTGAGATCCTCCTCACTTTGGAAGCCTTGGGAAAGATCTTTGGGGTCGTGAAAAGCAGGGAAATTTGCAGACTGGCCTTCTAATGAACACAAGAGGGTTTCAAAGCATCAGAAAGAGAAGGCAGGCAGTCGAAGGTGGTCGGGACACTCTGGCTTACAGATGGAAAGGCGTATAATGTTTTAAGCTAAGTTAACAGTGCTTCAGCAATGACTAATATGGGGAGGGTTGTTTTTTGCAGTTCTGGGGATTGATCCTCGGGCCTCACACATGCTAGGTAAGCACTCTACTACTGAGCTACATTTCCAGCCTGAGCGATTTTGTGTGTTAGTTTGCAAAGGTGGGAGTCCATGCTTAAGGAAGACATCGGACTATGAAGACATGGGAAAACAAAAGACAGATCCTCAGAGAGGCTTTCTATACATACCAGATTTTTCAGGATCTTTAGAAATGTAGAATTTATAACTAAAGCGGGGTGTGGCGGTTCACAATTAGGTATATAATCCTAGCACTTGAAGCAGGACCATCTCAAGTTCTAGGCTAGCCTGGGCCATAGTGACATTTTTTCCATAACAACAACAGAGCTGCCTGTGAAAGCTATGAAGTGGGACCAATCAGTACTAAATTATACATGAGATTGCCTAAGTTAAAATAGGATCTCACAGCTCCTAAACTGGTAACACATGTAAAAGAGAAAAATCCTTTAACGAAAATCTAAAACAAGTATACTTAGGAAAAGTTATATTAAAATACCTTTTAATGAAAAACCCTTAAAATTGGGTGATATATCCCTTGGAAAACTCCCATCCCAGAACCTCCTAGTGTGCTATAAGACCTAGGTATTTGGCCTGCTTCAAACTCCAGATCAAATCTGTCTCATTTCATCAGTGCCATTTGTTTCCAAGATAAAATGTTTGGGTGTGTGGGAAAATTCAGTTTTTGAAAGTATATTTTCAAGTTGGGTGTTTCAGTACCAAGGAAAGCCAAGTTTTCATTTCTCAGGCACACTTCCAGCTGAGAATCGATTCAAATCTCCCAGACAGCCACACCCAAGAAGTCCGAGCACTTTTGAAAAAGTCAATTAGTTGTCAGGATTGACTTGTCAGCTACGTCTCACTTTTGAAGATAAAACGTTTTTCTATTAATCCTTATCAAGGCCATTCGGAAAAAGAAAATACCAGCAATTTCAGTAAACTCGCTTTTTTCACCTTTTGATACAAACGTTTGCATTTAAGAAGTTAAAACCTTAAATGATCGATATCTAAAGTTCTAATATTTTACATATCTACTGAACGACTAAAAACACTCCTCTGTAAAGTCGACTTAGTCCCCTCGAGAGACAAACGTAACCCCAATCTCTCCTCCCTGTTCAAACATCAAAGAAAAAGTTCTAATTAGAGGAGCGCCCTCTGAGCTGCTAAATTTGAATGGGTTCTTCCTACTAAACACGTAGCCGTACAGCTGCAACAACAGCTGCAGAGGGCGGTTGTGCTACGGTTTTTTTTATCTGCAAACTTTCTGGCAAGTTTACGTTAGCAACCAAACATAGTTTCGGAGTCAGCTCTGTGGGGCTCCGGTTTCGCGGGCCCAGGCGTGCCGCGCCAGCGAGCTGAGCATCATCTCCTAAGCTCCAAGTTTAGCAAACAGAGCAAGTTTGCGTCCCGGCCGCCCCAGCCCGCGGCTTCCCAGCCCACAGCCGCCCGCGATCACATAGGCACACCTGTCCAGGTGTGCTCCCCGCTTCCCCCTCGCTTCCCGCCACCCCGCGGGGACGCCTTCTCGGGACGGGCCACGCATGCCCCGAGGCCAGCCCCACTCACCCTGCCCAGCCGCGAGAATCGAGGGTGTCTCGGTGATGCTCTGCCTGCCGCTCTCACCGACTTAACAACTATCCAGCTGCCCCAGAACGGCCACTTCCGGCCTCCGCCAGCAAACCGGAAGGAAGCCTAGCCACCATTCCCACCGCCTCCGTGGGCCGGCACCGACGGGAGGGGACCCCAGGGAAGATGCCCGAGCGGCTGGCGGGAGCACGGCGCCCATGGGCAGCACAGAGCGCGGAACTTAGAACTGAGAGGGTTGTGTAGAGGATCTCTCGTTCCAATTACTGACTCTTCGTCTTTCTCGCGTCTCTTCTGGAATTGCGATCGTCTCCCCCTTCCTCCCGCAGATGGTTGCGTCCGTCCCGCCGCTTTCCAGCGCCGGCATTCCAGAGCACGGCGAGGGGCGGGAGCCCCGGCTCCAGTCCTTGTAGGGGAATCGCCGAGGGACGCGGGGCCACACGTGACTGCACCGGCTCCGCCCCCCGAGCCCGCCGGCGTGGTCCCCGCTGGAATGCGCCTGTGCAGGAAGTTCGCGTGAATCAGCGTCTAGGTCAGCACCTCGGGGTCCGCTCGGCGCCGAGAAGGCGTGTGCGAGCCATTTGGAAAGTTGCGAAGTGGCCTTTTATGGAGTACTTCACACTCCACGTGGGAGGGAACACTGAGCTTTCAGGGCCCCGTTGTCTCCTTGGTCCAGATTCCACTCTCGCCCCCCCCCCCCCAAAAAAGTTCCCTGGAACTTCCTGCAAGAGTTCCCTTTAGCCCTGATGGTGACTCCTGCTCCACCCATCGCTCGAGGGTGACTTGGTGAACTAGGACTAAGTGCAGGACCCTTTTACCCCTCAGGTCTCCTTTACGTGAGTCGGCTGCGAGCGGTGGTTCTGGTTAAAGGGAAAACCTCTTGGACTGCTTCGCCCCTGTTAGGAATCCTGCAGAGGCTGTACCAGCTCGAACCCAGAAGCACATCGCGTCCCTGGTGAGACCAGAGCAGTTCTAGAGTTCCTTCATCTCCAGAGCTCTGTCGCTTGACCCAGGAAAACGAAGGCGCTGTTCTAAATGATACGTGTTAAATAGTCCTAAGACCAGCTCTTTTCTTCATGGAACATACGTGATATGGTTTAAAGTTAACTCAGGTAAAGCCACTGAAGAAAATAAAAGTCCTAATCCTATAGGTGACAGAAACAGAATTTCTCTCCCTTCTTTGATAATATGAATCATTTGGAGTGCTAACTAAAAATATAAATAATTGGGTAATTCATCCCCAGCTCCCTGAATCAAGACCGGCAAGAGCAGGTTCTGGGGAGTCTATGACTTAAGGGGTCCAGCATGACTTTTGGGGAAGGCTGGGGACACAGCTGGTGGCAGGCCGTGACAGAAAAAACTCGAGGGCTGGAGTCAAACAGTGGTAGGTTTGAGCACACTACCCTCCATCCGGTACTGGCCTGTCACGCTGGGAAACTCGGGCCTTCGGGCCTGGCTGACCTGTGGAGGAAAATCCAAACCCCTGTAGATGATAACAAGGAAGTGGGCAGTTCAGTTTCCCCTTCACCTGGAAAACAGTGCGTTGTTGGCTTCTGTAGGACTTCCGGCCGAGTCCCCGTCAAATCAGCCAATACGTACTAAACTGGTAAACACTGTGTCCCAGGCTGCGGTTTGCCCATTTCAAAATGAACAGTTGCCATCTCTGGGGTTGGGTTATGGGATGGAACAGAAATGGGTGAGAATTACGAGGAACAAACATGCGAAAGGTTACAGAAGAACAAATACACCTACCAGGGGAGTGCTGGAAGACGTCCCCAGAGGGCAGTTGGACTGATTCCAGGGGTTAGTGGAGGAAAGGAGAGAGGCATGTTCAGTTGTCTGGAGGGGCAAAGAACCTGGCTGTTCGGAAGCTAGTTTCTGCTTACCATTCATTTCCAGAGAACTTGGATATACAAAGTCAATGTGGAAAAATTAAGTCTTACTACTTTACCTAACGTTCTGATATGACATGTTAATGATAGACCCACTACTGAAGGCCTCTTACGCTGTTCAATGTCTCTGTTCTTTTGGAACTTAGAGAGATCTTCCTAAAACAGCAGGTGAGAACCTTCTCACTACAAGCTTGGCAGTCTGGGTTCTGTTCCATATCTTTCCTTTAGCTGGCTCTGCAACTCTGAGAGCAAGTCCCTCGGTTGACCTCAGTTTTCTATTCTTCTCCAGCTTGCCTTACAGGGCTTCCCGATTAAATGTGATCATTTATAATTTTGTTTTTCTTAAAGATTTTATTTTGTGCATGTGGATGTTTTGTCTGCATTTACACCTGCCCACCAGAAGAGGGCATCAGATCCCACAGGACTACAGTTATAACCGGTTATGAACTGCCATGTGGGTGGTGGGAATTGAACTCTGGATCTCTGGAAGAGTAGCTAGACCTCTTAACTGCTGAGTTATCTCTCCGGACCCTTATTTATAACTTTAAAAGATTTTCTATGTACAGAAGAGTGGCTTTTAAATAAGTGTGTGTGTGTACGTCAGATTGAATGTCAGCTGTCTTCTTGCACCGCTGCTTTTCACTGAACCAGAAGCTCACTGTTTCGGCTAGGCTGGCCGGCCAGTGAGCCCTAGGAATCCTCCGGTGTCTGCCCCTCAGTGTTGGAGTTATAGGCATACACAGCAAGTGCTTTTACCCATTGAGCCATCTCCTCAGCTTCTGGTGACTTTCATATTTTTAACTGAAACTTAGAGTAGGAAATTTATCTCAGGACTGGCAAGATGGCCCTGCCTGCCACCAAGTCTAGTGACCTAAACTCAATCTTAGGGGCCTACATTGCAGAAGGAGAGAACCAGTTTTTATAAGCTGTCCACTGACACACCCACAAAATAAACACAATGAAAGTTAAAAAGAAATGTGTATAACTAAACAATACTGTGATGTTTTGCAAGATTTCCTATCCTATTATAAATTGATATTCACATGGCTGCCATATATATATAAAATCACAGGCTAGGCATCTTAAATAACAAGAATTTGTTTTCCACTTTGTCGAGGCTGAGAAGTCCAAAATCAAGGAACTGGCTGGTTCGTTTCTTGCTGGAGACCCTCTTTATGGCTCAGACACAGCCTCCTTCTCGCCCTGTCCTACATGGCAGGGAGAGGTTTTCCCTCCTTTTGCTATGATTAGGGCCTCAGCCTATGATATCTCCAAATTTTATTATCTCCTATGGTTCCTCTCTCGAAATAGCACTCGTGTTCCACTAATGCTGTGGTTCTTAATAGCCAGGGGTGAGGAGTGTAGATTTTGGTTCTGGTACACAGCAGTGGTTTTCAACCTTCCTAATACTAAATAAAATACTAAATTATTTTAGATGGGACTTCATAACTGAATTTTGCTACTGTTATGAATCATAATGTAAGTATCTGTGATTTCTGATGGCCTTAGGTGACCCCTGTGAAAGGGTCAGTCCAACCTCAGAGAGGTCGTGACCCACAGGTTGAGAACCTATGCTCTAAAGGAATACCTGGCAATGTCAGGGGATGTTTTGGATCATCATAACCAAAGGGCTGCTGCAGGGATGTAGAGAGTAGAAGTCAGAGATGCCAGCTAAAGGGCTAAGGTTGAGGAAACTCTACACTAGTGACTTGGGGCTCAGTATTATAATGATTGTTTGGGAGTACTATGAGTACCAAAATGACACTATTTAATTTCTTCCTTTCCAGAGTAAGATGTTTATTTTCCCGAGGTCAGGGCTAATGAGAAAGAACGAGCTAATAAAATATTACAGTGTGCCTAGTACATGCGAGGTGTTTATGTAATATTTAACCCCCACACACAGCCCAGTGGGCCTGCATAGACATTTGCTTTTCTCACATAAACTGAGATCCAATAGACTTAAGTTATTTGCAAGGTTATTCAAACAGTCATTCGAAAGCCAGAAGTATAACCTCTATGTCTTTGGTTTTTCAGAAGTAGGAGAGAAAGAAGCACAGGGCAAATCTATACTTCTCATATAGTGTGTAGTTATGAATACCAGCAAATCTTTGCTATTTAGATACTTATTTGGGTGCAAATAGCTAGTTGGTAGCACAATTGAAAGAAAATAATGTTTTCTAATTCTTTTTTTTGTAAATTTTAAGTGTGTGTATGTGTGTGTTTGTAAGTCAAAGGACAACTTGTGGGACTTAGGTTTCTCCTGTTACCTCGTGGGTCCCAGGGATGAAATGTCAATCAGCAGATGTGGCGGCAAGCACTTTTACTCACTTAGCTATCTCACTGGCTCAATCACTTTTGATTTTATTTATTTATTTATTTATTATGTATACAATATTCTTTCTGTGTGTATGCCTGAAGGCCAGAAGAGGGCACTAGACCTCATTAAAGATGGTTGTGAGCCACCATGTGGTTTCCGGGAATTGAACTCAGGACCTTTAGAAGAGCAGGCAATGCTCTTAACCACTGAGCCATCTCTCCAGCCCCACTTTTGATTTTTGTTGCATGTAAGAAACTACTAAATGTCGAGAAATATGGGCTTATATTCTTCTTTGTGTTTTGAGATATGGTCTCATGTAGTCCCAGGCTGCATTTAAACTCCTCATCCTCCTGCCTCTACCTCCCAAGTGCTGGGATTACAGCATGTGCCATAGGCCTGTTTCTGTGCCACTCTGGGAATCGAACATGCATACTAGGCAAGCACTAGACCAGCTACATCTCCAGCCATCAGTCTGCCTTTAGCAATATGAAGTCTAATCCCTTGTAGGTGAGATATGCGTGGTGTAACAATGAGCTGGGCTGGGTGTGTGTGGGGAGGGATTAAATATTACATAAACACCTAGCATGTACTAGGCACACTGTAACGTGTTATTAGCTCGTTCTTTCTCATTAGTTACATCATTTAGTCTAGGAAAACAGTAGGAGGAGCTCTTGTCTTTCAAATGAAGAGGTTGTTTAAATAAGTCTGTCTGATAATTAAATCTACGATACAGGCACACGAGCTACAAATAGAATACGAATAGTATGTTAAAAGTGTAGAAAAGTCAACATGAATGAAGAATTTCTAGTTTCTAAATTTTAGTCAATATTATTTTTTCTAAAAAATATTTTATATTCAGTTTATTTTATGTGTGAGTGTTTTGCTTGCATGTATGTATGTGTAGCATGTGCCCTTGGAGGTCAGAAGAGGGTGTTGGATCCCCTGGAACTGGATTTATGGATAACTGTAAGCCACCATGTGGGTGCTAGGCACTGAACCTGAGTCCTCTGCAAAAGCAACAAGTGTTCTTAACTATTGAGCCATTTCTCCCACTCCCAAATTATTTTCCATGTAATATTTTCATTATATCTTCAAAATTTTCATAATTCATATAATGGATTTAATCAAAATTCTTTTAAGCTGAGGAATGATGAGCGAGGTGAGAGCCACATGGGACCGAGGCTGGGCAGGTAGTGCAGTTGGTAGAGTGCCTGCTGGCACAGAGCCCTGAGTTCGATCCTTCGCACTACATAAACCGAGAGCGGCAGTGTATGCCTGTAATCTGTGCACTTGGGAGGGCGAGGCAGGACTCACAGGTCATCTTCAGCTACTACTTTGAGGACTGTCTCCAAAAAGGAAAGAAAAAATGAAATGTGGAATTGAATTAAGGATATTTGAATAAACTTATTCTATGCAATTTTTTCAGAACTGATCTCAAACCCAGGACCTTGTACATGTTCAGTAAGCACTTTCCCACTGAGCTAAAGGCTCAGCTCTGTAGCAGTAAAAGTAAGTAAAGTAAGCGCTTAGAAAATTAGAATACTAAGTAGGATGCAAGACAGAATATAAATAATGCATGTCAAATGTACAGTAACAGTTACCATGATGATGATACTTGGCTCTAAGGTTAAAGACAGGCTGCCCCATTATTAGAAAAACTCCCACTATCATAAGCTAGTTCAAAATGTTATCTTGACATAATTGATTCTAATTGTTAATGAATAAATGTATTGATCAGATTATATTTATTGAGTTAATTTTACAGTGCAAATATTAGTTTTACCTCCCTTTGAAAATAATACATTAAACAAGAATTATAGTTTAGGCTTACTTTAGCAACCCCTTTAGTTTCCTCATCTGAAAAATGGCACAATAATATTAATATAATCTACTTTTTTCAGTTTTTGTGAGAATTAAGGAAGAAATTCATGCAGTTTTGTAGTGAAGAGGCGAATAGTCCTGCTTTTCGTTCTGCCCAGCTCCCGCACAGCTAGCTTAGTCCTGGAATAATTACATGGAAACTGTATTCATTTAAACACTACCTGGCCCGTTAGTTCTAGTCTCCTATTGGCTACTTCTCACATCTTGCTTTAACCCATATTTAGTAATCTGTGTTGCACCATGAGATGGTGACTTACTGGGAAAGATTCAGCATGTCTGACCTGGCAGCTGGCTCCATGGTGTCTGCCCAACTATGCTTCCTTTCTCCCAGCATTCTGTTCTGTCTACTCCACCTATCTAAATCCTGCCCTATCAAAAAGCCAAGGTGGTTTCTTTATTAACCAATGAGAGTAACACATAGACAGATGACCCTCCTCCATCACAGTTTTGTCAATACACAACTGTGGTTGTATTGGGGCCTGGAATTTCAAGAGATAGAGCTTACTCTGTCAAAATATCATGGCAGACTTTTTTGTCTGCTTGACCATAAGAAATGCATTAGTGATCATTTACTAAGGCAGTGATCACAGACTTCAGTGGTCCTTGCTGCTTCTCGTGTGTCTCCAGCCTTGTTGTGCCCTTTTCTCTTAGGTGTTAGTTCTATAATGCATTCCCTGTGCATGTGTATAAAACAAAGTAAAACTATGGGTTCTTGGGATCAAATTCCAATCTTCATGCTTGCAATACAAGCAGTTACTGAGCCATATTCTCTGCTATCATCATACCTCTGTGACTTCTACTCCACTGTTACTCACAGGTGATGACCTTGCTTGTAGGTCACTGAGAAAATGGTCACTTCATCATCTACTGCCCCACATCTGCCCGAAGAGTCTTCTTGGGTAGCTAGACCCTAAAAAGCTCCTTTCTCTGTCCTCTCACCCGTGTCCACACTAGTAGTTCTCCCCGCTTCCGCAGTATCCAGTTCTTTTTCTATTGTATTATTCCTGTCAGCAAGAATGCTGTAATGTACCCTGTGCGTAGTAGACAGAATAATATTCCCTCAAAGATACCCATATCCGAATTCCTAGGATCTATGTCGAGTTATATTGCAAAGAGAATTAAGGTAGCTAATGAAATTAAAGCTGCTAATGAGCTGCCTTAAATGAAGAAGGTTATCCTGCATTGTCTCATTGCAACAAATGTCACAGAGTTTTCAGAGTGGAACATGGAGGCAGAGGAGATCAGAGAGCCATGTGACTGTAGGCAAATGGAGAGATGTAGGTGGTTGGCTTCAAAGGGGCGGGAGGAGCCAGAAGACCAAGCCTTTAACAGATGGGCCTTTGGGGAACACTTATTAACAGGAAGAGTAATACTTACTCCTTTCTTTCTTTTTCCCAGAGAAAGATCATATGAACCTCATGGAACTTCCCAGCAAGTGGGCTCAACCCCACTGAAATCAGTACCCTGGGAAACAGCTGCATTGCCAAGCACCTGTAAGTATGCTCTGACGTTAGGCTGAGTTCTCCTTTCCAGAGGAGCAATGGCAGACGAAAGTAATATGTCATCTACATAACTTGTAGGCACTTCATACAGAACACCTCAGTTTCTGTTGGCCACAGAGCACCAAGTCAGTGAAGCACTGTTCTTGGTGCTGGTTCCTGCCCACAAAAGCCACGGACCCAGAGGTTAATCTGAAGGGTCTCCCTAGGTCGGGGTTCTTCACTGGCCACCTGTGCGCTCCACGCATTACTTGGGTGAGGAAAAAGAAAACACTATGAAGGTGGATTTGCTGCCCAGAGAGCCTTCTTTCGTATGTGTTCCCAGTGCCTTTCAAAGTAGCAGAATAGCCGATCTGCCACCTGAACACAGTAAAACTTTCGGCTGTGCACCATAAAAGTTTGGGGCAAAAGCAGTAGAAAAGGCACAGGGCATTTTGGGGAGCAGTTAAATAGATGATGAGAACCATCCCTTTTGAAACTCAACCAAACTGAATGACTAGCCATGGAGGGGTTAGATACTGTTTAGATGGATAGGCTCAATTGTTGGGACACAGATGTGAGCCTGTTCCACCTTGTCTGAAGGTCAGAGAGTTTGAGCTTATTTTTGCTCTTTCAAAGTTGTTAACAGGTGTAGCCTGACCGAGGGTGTGGTTACTTGGTGTTTTGGACATTAAGATGACCGTTAGAGGTGGATCTGCTCCACCCTGACCAAAGGTCAGAGAATTCAAGCATACTCCTGTAGTCCTTCATTTAAAATAGGAGGGTTGGCATAGGGAGTGGCTGCCTACAGGATACTTGGTCTAGGGTGTGTTCATTGCTACAAACATCAAATGTTTTACTGAGGAAATAGTGACTTGATGTCTCAAGTACTGAAGCAAGTAACTGTTCTGGCTGTCCTTTGTGTCATGTTAAAGCAGTCTTTTGCCTTCTTTCCTCCTTTTCTATTGGGTTATAAAAGCGTATGAAAAATAAACACGGGCAAATTCAGCATTCAGTATTCGCTGAATTGCCCTCCTGGTACTATTCGGTGTCTTTGTGTTTCTTTCTTATCTCTGTTCTTCTTTTCTAGCATTTATAATTCACACACCTCTACCCTGAAACATATGAAGCTGATGTAGCCAGGACTATGGCAGAAGTCACCCCAAAAGGTGGCTCATGGCACTCAATAAAATTTATTATCCAAGGCAAAGGAGGATATTAAAGAAAATGCTTAGCACCACTACATTAATTCCTGTTGTAATTCTATTTCATCATAATTTCATATAAAATGCCTCATTAAAGGCCAAGTCTTAGCATAACTTTAAAGTATTATAAATGAACAAAATTCCTGTAAGCTAGATGCTACCAAGTTTAAAAACAGAAAATTGGCCAAGAGATAAAAAATAGTAATGGTAAAAACTTGAAACTATGAAGCTCAGTACCTCTTTTCCCAAGTGTGATAAACAACGATGGAAGAAATCTTTTCAATATGAGATACTGTTGGAAAATAAAATAGAGAAACTGAGGCCCATCTGCCTCTGTCTCCCAAATCCTGGGATTGAAAGTGTGTGACACCACTGCCTGGCCTCTAGTGGCTTAGTTTTATCTTCTGGTCTCAGGCAAGCTTTGTTTATAAAACATGAATAAAATATCACTATAGCGTGTAGTGGCATTTCATTTGTATAAATAAAGTTTGCCTGAATATCAGAAAAGTAAACAGTCACTCTGGCCAGCCTTACATACCAGGCAGTGGTGACACACACCTTTAATCCCCGTAGCCACACTAGCTTCCCATAGAAACCAGGCAGTAGTGGTGCACGTCCTTAATCCCAGAACTAGAGAGGAATATAAGACGGGAGGAGACAGCTCTCAGTCTAAGTCTCATTCTGAGTTTTCTTGGAGGCAGGATCACCATTTCGTACTGAGGTTGAGGTAAGAGCCAGTGGCTTGCCGCTTTGCTTTTCTGGTCTTTAGGTTGAACCCCAATATCTGTCTCTGGGTTTTTATTAACTGTGCTTCAATAGTGGGCCCTTAGAGTATGCCAGAACTGAATTTAAACTTAACTCTGCCATCTACTAATTTTGTGACCTTTAGTGACTTTAAAGAGCTAGAGAAGCAACTCTGCCAAGCTCCCTGAACTCTAATTTTCTCATTTATACCTGGGGATAATAAGTATCTTTTAGAGATTTGGGTTGTTTGTTTGTTTGTTTGTTTAATTTTTTTTTTTTTTTGGTTTTTCTAGACAGGGTTTCTCTGTAGCTTTGGAGCCTGTCCTGGAACTAGCTCTTGTAGACCAGGCTAGCCTCAAACTCACAGAGATCCGCCTGCCTCTGCCTCCCAAGTGCTGGGATTAAAGGTGTGCACCACCACCACCCAGCGAGATTCAGTTTTAAAAAAAGTTAACATTTGTTTTTGTAAAGAACCAGTATGGCATGCGATACACAGGAGTTCTCAGCAACGATGGACGTTTATAACAGCTTAATGGTGATGTAAAAAAATCCACCTATGAATCAACATAACTCACATATATTTTGAAAAATTATGTCACCCAGGAGGAAATTCAAACAGTTAACTTTAAGGATGTCCAGCCCCACAAAGAAATTTATAATACATTTAAAAATAGATGTCTCTTACATCTATTGAATGCTTGACAAAATAATCCAAACATTCTCTTTTCTTTGGCTTTTGTTTTTGAGACAAGCTAGCCTTGAACTCATGATCTTCCTGCTTCAACCTCAGTGATTGCTCCTATTATAAGTGCATGTCACCACACTGGGCAACATTGTATTATTACTGGGGTACAACAGTATGGTACATTAGGTTTCTGGCACTATAAATCAGCCTGAGTTTTCCAAATGGCAGTCTCATAAAACATACCCTGGAACTCATAATACCATCTGGAAAAACACTTCCTAAGGAAATAATTGAAAAGGAAACTTTTGTTTGTACAGATATTTGTAGCTTTCTTTCTAGTTCCAGACTTTTGTGACTTTAGAACTAGAAGAGGTGAGATGATTTCCCCTCTTATGTTTCATGCTGGAATCATCTTGGAGCTTTTAAAAAGCATTCATGTCCATTCCAAAGATCCCCACTTAGTTGTTCTAGAATACAGCCTTGTCCTAAGTATGGTTTAGAGCTGCTCAGATGAGCCTAACATGTATCCAGGAAAGAGAATTGCTCTTGCCCCTCCCTATCAAGGGGCCTGAGAAAATACAAGAACCAGAGAGATTAAAAGGCCTCACAGAAGAAAGCATGGGTGATGGAAGACCTAGGTGAAAATGAAGATTCACCAACTGCCTCTTTCCAACTGCAAATCCCAGAAGCACCCACATGCTTAGCATTTAGACGAGGCAACAAAGTACAGGAGTAATATGATGAGTAATATGATGCGTTCGGCAATACTACTGAACGGATGGCTATGGGCAGGGTAGAAAGGAATGTATGCAGCTTGATAACCACAGTGACCAGGGTCCACACTACCCCTTATGCAGAGAAGCAATTGTTTCTGCTGGTACTGTTGCCTCCTTTGGGGGACCACAGCTCTTTCCTGCCCTTCTCTGATCTACTAGAGGCAAGTTCATCTGTTAGAAGGGCGGGGCTCTCAGCATCCAGTACTCATAGGTGGCGAACTGGCCATGCAGAGCAGATATGAGTCAGCAAGTGTCCCCCCCCCCCCGTACCTCTTTAACCATTTTATAGACTGTTCTGTGGCATGAAGTATGCTAGTCTCGCTCATCTCTAGAACTTTTTACCTCTCCCAACCAAAATTTCACACCCATTAAATCCACCACCCCGGCCCCTGGCAACTGCCGTTCCACTTTCTGTCTTTATGAATCTGACTCTTAGAGGTAGGCTCAGGGCGTAGTGGTTTGGCTGGCTCCATCACCAGCTCTGGAGACAAACAAGGTAGATGGTACTGAAAGCTCTTCTGATCTGTTACTTGTCTGTTGATACTGGGTCTGGCTGTTTCATTGTTCTTATTTTTCCCATCTCTAAGTAGTTCCTGGTTCCTTATCAAAGGGCCACTATATGTCAAGAGACGTGCTAGATACTGGGAGTCCTACACAAGGAGACCAGCTTCTGTCTGCAGGTAATTCACAGCACAGGAAACAGAAATACAAACACACTGTTTACATATCATAAGATATATATCTATATATATAGATAGATAGATATAGATAGATAGATATATACAGATATATCACTGTTTACATATCATATGATAAAATTCACAGCCTAGTGGGATTGGGAACATTTTCCCAAGGGGATGACAAGGAGTTCCCAATGAAGAGAAGTGAAGCCAGGAAAGAAGTGTGCATGTGGTACGTGGTAGGCAAACTAAGAGGATAGCTCATTGGAGGGACTGATGCATTCAAGCCCCAGAGCTAGGAGAATGCAAGGACTTACCTGTGGTTGGAGCTCAGGAACAGTTAGGGAAACAGAGGGGGTGGGGCTGGAGGAGTAGGCGGGCTCCAATGCCAAGATTCCCTACACTGTGCTAAGGAGGGGCCCTGGGAAGGTTCTAAGGGCCAGAAGAAGGAATGAGCTGTCTGCACATGTCCTGGGTCCCCAGCTGCAGCACTGATTCTGCCATGGCTTCAGGACCTGGTTGCTGTAGTTCATCACAGTGCCCAGGCTTTCAGACAGTGTGTCTTAGTACTGACACATGAGTGGATCACAGCTTTCAATAATTCTGACAAATTACATGTAATGTGTCGGTTAGTCTGGAAAATAAAGGGATTCACGAGTGAAATGTGGTTCTAATTGCTAATGCCTTTGTGTGGAAACAGTGATGAAGTCATCAGTCTTCTCAAAATGCAACATTTTGTAATTTTCTGTCTCTGGAATTCAAGCATGTTCTTTGATGGCACACATTAGTTGACAATGTGAGGAAAACATTACAGCCCGAGTCAAGCAAAGATTCTGTCAGAATCACAGGAGGGGGTTGGGGCTGAGTGAAAGAGAAAAGGAAAGAGCCAAGGAGATTAGTGTTTAGCCACAGGAGAACTCAACATGCATAGAACCATTTATCAGTGGTGAGCAGAAGGGCGTGGTGAGAGCAGAAGGGCATGGTGTGAGCAGAAGGGTGTGGTGTGAGCAGAAGGGCGTGGTGTGAGCAGAAGGGCGTGGTGTGAGCAGAAGGGCGTGGTGTGAGCAGAAGGGCATGGTGTGAGCAGAAGGGCATAGTGAGAGCAGAAGGGCATGGTGTGAGCAGAAGGGTGTGGTGAGAGCAGAAGGGCGTAGTGAGAGCAGAAGGGTGTGGTGTGAACAGAAGGGTGTGGTGAGAACAGAAGGGCATGGTGAAAGCAGAAGGGTGTGGTGTGAGCAGAAGGGCGTGGTGAGAGCAGAAGGGCATGGTGTGAGCAGAAAGATGTGGTGTGAGCAGAAGGGCGTGGTGTGAGCAGAAGGGCGTGGTGAGAGCAGAAGGGCATGGTGTGAGCAGAAGGATGTGTGAGCAGAAGGGCATGGATCAAGGTTAAAACAGTGTAGTTACTTTCTCATTATCTTAGGGGTATATTAGAGTATCTTAGAGTATAATATAGGTAGTTGATGTTCAGGGCGTGGAACCTGCTTACCATTTAAGATATTGCCCCACAAGCCAGGTGGTGGTGGTGCACACCTTTAATCCCAGCATTCGGGAGGCAGAGGCAGGTAGATCTCTGTGATTTCGAGGCCAGCCTGGTCTATATAGCAAGTTCCAGGACAGTCAGGGCTGCTATACAGGAAAACCACCCTGTCTCAAAAAAAAAAAAAAAAAAAAAGAAAGATATTGTCCCATATCTCTGCCCTCATTTACCCCCAGACAGTGTAGTCTAGGAAGAGAGGTGTCAAGGCCAGGGTTTGTGTAATGGTCTGTCTTGTCCCTTTAAGAGACAAGCCCCACCCACTCCCCCCAGTCCCCTGAGGCAAGTGGACCTTCCTTCCTTCTTTTTTATCTCTCTTCTAAAGAGGTAGCTTCTCTTCTCCCCCCCCAACCCTGCCTCGCTCTCCTTGTACCCCTTCTACCTCTCCCCTTTCCTCTTCTCTTCCATAACCCACTAAGTAAATATAAATATCCAACCTCACTCTGCATGGTGTGCCTATCTGTCTGTCTCTTACCCGCCTCATGGCTCCCTGCCTGGACCCAAATACCCCGATGCCCCTCATGGTGGAGCTTGTCTCTTAAGGAACAGGACAGACCATTACATGTAGAAGGATCAGTGGGCTGCGTTCCTGCCACCTGGCTCCCCCGCCTGGCTAGCTTATGCCCCAAAAATAATAACATGGAAACTGTATTCTTTTAAACACTGCCTGGCCCATTATCTCTAGCCTCTTCTTGGCTAACTCTCATATCTTGCTTTAACCCATATCTAGTAATTTGTGTATCACCACGAAGTGGTGACTTACTGGAAAGATTCTAACCTACGTCCATCTCGGAGAGGAGAGCTATGGCGTCTGCCTCATTGCCTTCTTCCCAGCATTCTGTTCTGTCTACTCCGCCCACCTAATTTTCTGCCCTATTAAAAGGCCAAGGCAGTCTCTATTAACCAATGAAAGTAACACATAGACAGATGACCCTCCTCCATCAATTACATTTTGGATCTAGGATGGTGGCAGAAGCCAAGGTCACTCCTTCACCTCCGCCTCAGTAAGAGTTTTCCATCAGTGCCCCTGACTACCCACCCTTTTGCTGCTTGTGCAGAAATATTTTATCTGCCTCTGCTGACTTGGCCAACAGTCCTGGGCCAGATTCAACTTAGCAACCAAGAGCTTCCCTCCTGAAGCAAACATGCAGAGTATGATAATTAATATTTGTTGTCAAATTGGTAGGAATTAGAATCATCATAGAAACATATCTCTGGGTCACTATAGAAACACACCTCTGGATTACCATAGAAACACACCTCCGGGTCACCATAGAAACACACCTCCAGATCACCATAGTAGCATACCTCTGGGTCACTATAGAAACACATCTCTGGATCACCATAGAAACACACCTCTGGGTCACCATAGAAGTACACCTCTGGGTTACCATAGAAACAAACCTCTGGGTCACCATAGAAACACACCTCTACTATAGAAAAACACCTCTGGGTTACCATAGAAGCATACTTCTGAAATCACCATAGAAGCATACCTCTGGGTCACTACAGAAACACACCTCTGGGTCACTACGGAAACACACCTCTGGGTCACTTCTGAGTGTGTCTTTAAGGATGTTACCTGAAAGGTTTAACTGAGTGGCAAAGACTCACCTTGAATGTGAGTGACACCATCCCATGGTCTGGGGTCCCAGACTGAGTGGAAAGGAGAAAGCCAGCCAACAGCATGCTCCTCTCTCTCTGCTTCCTGCCTGTGAACATACGTGAGCGGTGGCTTCATGTTCCTGTCACTGTGCCTCCCTCTCATGACAGGCCACGCCTCGAGCTGTGAGCCCAGGCAAGCTCTTTCCTTCGGGCATTTTGTCATAGCGGTGAGCAACAGTTCATGCCGAGGGTCTGGAGAGGCAGTAAAGGTTCTTGTGATGGGGGAAAGAAGTGAGAGAAGGAAGCACAGGCCCAGGAAAGAACAGAAAGAAATTAATATTTGAAGGCATAAGTGAAGCACTCTACAGAAACCCAAGGCCTCTTTGGGATTGCTTGAGCTTACTGGTGGCAGAGTCTACTCCAGAGACATGGCAGCAGACAGGACCTGGGTGGCGTTGGGACCCATCTTATCACTAGTGCCGTACCATCACAGGTTTGCCCTTTTCCAGAAGCCCTTCCCTTCTGCCTGGTTCGGAGGGAACTTGCTCAGGACATTTGCAGCCTGCAGGGCCTGATGGGAGACGGTTGGCTTCACATTGCCACTGCTCAGATAACTAGTTCTAATTTTAGATCCAGATCTAGTTCAGAACTGGTTCATTTAATAACTGGGTGAAACCTGGCTTCTGGAGAGAATTCTAGGCCCAGTCCTCTCACTATTCCCACTGTCCCCTCTTCCACACCCCCTCACTCCACTGCTTGCAACCCACAGCCTTAAATGGTAACACAAACACATTTCTGGATTGTTTTCAGGGACATCAGAGGTTAAAAACAAAACAGCACCAAAGAAGGGGCATGTCAGAGGTGAGATAGCAATTTCACGCAGTTTCCTTTTGAGAATAAACTGTTCCTTCCAGGTAAGGTATGCTGCTCAGTTTATGAGTGAGGACAGAGGAGGCCAGTCACCTTCTAGATCAAAAGCCCAGAAACTCCTTCTAGAGACAACTTGAGAAGGAATGCAGCTTTAAAGCCTAGAGGCATGACGTGGTTCTTGAAGCATTCAATAAACACCAAGGTAAGACATCAGATACTCAAGACCCACCCTCCCTACACGCACGTACATGCACACACACACACACACACACACACACACAGCAATTTTAATTTTAAGCTAGTGGGGATACAAGCTAGTTACCCTACAATTGTAGGGTACTCCAACTGCAGCCTTCAAAAAACCCGGTAATTCCCTTAAGATTTTTCTTATGTTTAGATGATCTGCATTGGAGAGATAGGGCTTAGAATTCAGAAATTTTTAACCACAGGGCCTATATCGGTTATTTTTCCCCCTTTCCCAGCATAACGTTAGATTTCCCTCTTTGTTCTCATCTGGTAAAGGGGAGGGAATCTTTGAGATGTCGCTTTATGAAGCTCTAACCGGGAATCATGTCTTCCTCCTGTGCCACGTCCTTACTGCATCGTGTCACTGAGTCCACCATCGTGTAATTGTCCCTAGGGATCTTTTCACTCTTCAGTGTGCTGTGCTGTGCCTCGGTATGCTGCGCTGTGTGTGCCTCGGTGTGCTCCGCTGTGCCTCTTGCGCTGTGCTCAGTGTGCTGGGTGTGCTGCGTTGTGCCTCTGCGCTGTGCCTCGGTGTGCTGCGCTGTGCCTCGGTGTGCTGCGCTGTGTGTGCCTCGGTGTGCTGCGCTGTGTGTGCCTCGGTGTGCTGCGCTGTGCCTCGGTTTGGTGCGCTGTGCCTCGGTGTGCTGCGCTGTGTGTGCCTCGGTGTGCTGCGCTGTGTGTGCCTCGGTGTGCTGCGTTGTGTGTGCCTCGGTGTGCTGCGCTGTGTGTGCCTCGGTGTGCTGCATTGTGTGTGCCTCGGTGTGCTGCGCTGTGTGTGCCTCGGTGTGCTGCACTGTGTCTCGGTGTGCTGCGCTGTGCCTTGGTGTGCTGCGCTGTGCCTCGGTGTGCTGCGCTGTGCCTCGGTGTGCTGCGCTGTGCCTTGGTGTGCTGCGCTGTGCCTCGGTGTGCTGCGCTGTGTGTGCCTTGGTGTTCTGCGCTGTGTCTCGGTGTGCTGCCCTGTGCCTTGGTGTGCTGCGCTGTGCCTTGGTGTGCTGCGCTGTGTCTCGGTGTGCTGCGCTGTGCCTCGGTGTGCTGGGTTCAGCCTATACAAGGGCTTTCAGCAAATGCTTCATGCACTAAACTGAATAGATGCAGACTTTCCTTTTTTCATATTGTAGATACATGAGTTTTAGTCGTGAATTAAGGCCGGCAGCCTAGGAAAACGCTTTCTTATTTTAGGTGGAATTTGGTTCTTAATTGTTTTCTTCACATTTCACTTCTTAACAATACTTCTTTCATTTCCCCCCTCATGCAGAGAGTGATGGTCTGCTACTAATTACTTTGTGTGCTGCTGTAAAGTGAACGCGAGCTGGCCGTGTGCTAGGGCCTAAATAAAGCTTAGACGTCTATTTTGTCTCTAGTCTCTCATCATTTTATACTCAGAAAATGCCAGCATTCTTCCAGTTAGCTTAAAGAGAAAATCTATATCTGCCTTAAAACCAGGCGTTTCCTTAAGAGAAGAAACTAGCTAGAATTCTCCTCTCTTTCTGAATATAGAGGAGTGGAATTATAGAATTAAAGTACTATTTATTTATTTATTTATTTATTTATTTTGTTTGCTTATTTGTTTGAGACAGGAATTCTCTGTGTAGCCCTGGCTGTCTTGGAACTCACTCTGTAGACTATGGTGGCCTGGAACTTATGGAGATCCACCTCTGCTTCCCGAGTGCTGGGTTTAAAGGCGTGTGCTACCACCACCCGACTTGAATTAAAGTATGTTTTATAGACAATGTGGTCACAATGAACCATATCTACCAGAAAAGTCTCTTGGCACTCTGTGAGGCAAACCTGATGAGAGTTCTTGAAGCAAATGGTTTCTGCGTATTTTCCGTTCATTGTTAGTGTGGATGCTGTGTGTCCATGTGTGAGAGTGGGGTGCATGTGTGGAGGTCAGGAGACAGCTTGCTGGGGTTCGTTCTTCCTTTCACTCAGCTGGGGTGTTTGTCTTGTTCAGCTGGGCTGAGTATTTCAGGTCCACTGGCCCACCAGCTGCATGGTGGTTGTCCTGTCTCTGCCTGTCGTCTCGCTGTAGGACTCCTGGGGCTACAGGCTCTATGGTGTTCCGGAAGTACAGATGTGAACCATTGCTCCAGACTTCTTTTCTCATGAAGTCTGGAGAGGGAACCTGTGCTGTCAGGCTGAGCCCCTTCTTCCTCTTACCGTTGAAGAAACAGAATTGGTTGGGAACAAAGAACCAGTTAGTTGGGCTGTCCCTGCCCTTGAGTTTGGAAGGACGCAATAATGAATTCCTTTTCCTGAGGCTTTTGCTAAGAAACAAGGAAGTAAATGTTTACATCTGAAGCTCTGATGCATTTTGTCAATTTTCTTGAACCGAGAGGAACAAGGAGTGTTCATCGTGAAGTGAAATGGCCAACACGCGGTACACTAGGTCAGCCTCGAGTTCTTTCTTTCACGCTGAGCCTCTGTGGTATATGTGTTACCAGCGGCGCACACAAAGCCCACATCTTGGCAGTAAAATTCCATGAAGTCCATTTTGAGGATCAGATTCCTACACCTGTTTTTAGCTATAAACACAAGCCACTTGTTTTGCACTTTTAAATATAAAGCAATAAAGTTATATTGGACACCGGCCGTGTAACCCAGTGAAACTGCTCTATTTGCTTTAATCAGGCCAGATTCATGGAACCATCAGCCTAATCCTACTGCTCGTGCAACTTCTTGCTGTACTGTTTCGTCTCTTCTGAGTCTGGGACTACCCTCCCCATGTGCTGCTATATTTATCTGCCTTCTTGGCCATAAAAGGCTGGCTGTGGGGCCCTGACATTCTGCTGCCTGACCACATGCATTATTTTTGAACTGGCCCCCTGATCCTGCCTCTAGCCCTGCCTCTTAACTTTCTCTGGGATTCAGCCACCTAGGGTCTTCATTCTCTCCTCCTGCTCCTTGGCCACAGCAGTGGGACATTCCCCGGCCATCTCTGCCCCAGAGACTGGTAAGTGTGACACAGAGGCGACAAATGAACTCTGTAGTTTATGTCTGTCTTCTCAGCTCAGCAGGGAAATGCAGGGGAAGGGAGAGCAGGCAGCAGGGTGCCTGCTGGGGCCGGTGTTGTTTTGCTGTGTCACTATATTCTTTTGAAATGAAGCTGCTATTCCTGGAACTATAAGATCATATTGTGTCAGATTCAACTCCAAGTTATAGTTCAGTGGTTTGGTTGGAATCTGGACTGGACGAGGGACAGGAAGTAGTGAGGTGTTTTCCCTCCTCTGCATGCCTACAGATCTGTCTCCGTTCCCTAGTGCAAATTAGGCCAGATGCACACAAATTCTCTTCAAAGCCACTAGCGCATGCTCCAAGTGTGGGTGAACTCTCAAGTGCACTGTGTTATTTCTGACTTGAAAATGGTTGGGTACTAGAGAGGTGGCAGACCTGGCACTGTGACCCTGAAATTATTGCCTCCTGTAGGTAATTGTCATCAGCTTTTGGCCTCTGCTGCCAGCATTAAGAGTCCTGCAGCAAGATTACAATTACAGAGTTAGTATTTCTTCCTCAGCTCCCAAATTATTTTTAGGAAGAAAATGTAGGCTTCAGAGGCATAGAAGATGACAAAATCATCTTTCTTTCTAACAAATTCTGGCTGTTGTCTATTGGGCTAAACCTGACTCACATAAGAAAAGGAGGTGGTTATTCCTTGGTTTCAAAGGTCAGTCAGTCCTGGTGACGTAAAGTCAAGCCCTGTTTACTGGTAATACATGACCCCATGTACTAAGTAGTAGATATTAATAATATAAATAAACTTGCGGTCAGATAACAAAGACTGAAGAATAGAATTAGGGTAATACATTTAAATAATCTGTTCTGTGAACAAAATGATAGCATTTTGAATCATCTGGTGGTGGTGTTAGTTTATAATGCAATATAATATAATTACATTATAAGATAGTGAAAGATCTTTATTATTTGTAAGTCACTCATGGCACTGCCACAGAGACTTCTCTAACATTCATGACACTAATGCCATTCTAGGCTAATGTATCCTAACTCTTTATACTATAAACATTATCTAGTAACTATTAAGTACAATTCTGTATATTTAGTAACAGGAAAAGCAATCTATTTAAGTGTTGCTTTCTAGTAGCTATTTTTTTTTTCTTCTTAGGAAATGCCATGTAGACTGGTATTTTCCATGGGACCTAAGATACATATTTCTGGATTTTCTTCTTTAGAGAGTACATTTTGACTTTTTAAGCAGCTTAAATAAGACTTAGTTTTGAATTTGACAAAAATTTAAAGGACTCACTCCCCACTTAGGATTTTTAAGTAAAATAAGGTTTGAAAAAAAAACCCTTTACTTGAAAATAATTTTCTTACATATTTTTGAAAATAATATTTCAAAATATGATACATTAAAACTTAGGGGAAATGTCTGTAAAATTATGACATACCCTATTTTCCCACATGGCGGGTAGTCTTTCTTTGGTGATGCATTATTTATAAGAGTGAATGCAGGGTCTCCGTGAGTAATGGCACATCCTGAGTTCCATCCCTGGAACCCACATGAAGGGAGGAAAGAGCAGATGCTAACAAGTTGTCCTCTGCCCTCTGTGTACATGCAGTGACACAATGCACCCCGCATAAATTAGTTAATTAATAGATGGACAGATGTAAATAGAAAAGTAAATTCAGTGTGAAGCCTCCTCTCCTGAAGCTAAACAAGCAGCCCAAGTTCACACTGCCAGCTGCCCAAGTTCACACTGCCAGCTGCCCAAGTTCACACTGCCAGCTGCCCGAGTTCACACTGCCAGCAGCCCGAGTTCTCACTGCCAGCTGCCACACTGAGGCCTGACGTTCTTCTTTATATAGTAAGAATCGAAATATCCATATTTTTATTTGGAATAAGTATTTTTTTCTGGTTTGAAAGTTGCCAAGTGTTTATAAGATTTGGGAGAACTTGTATTCATAAACATTAGCAGACCCCAGTTTAGTTCTGGGGCTTTTTTGTTTGTACTCATATTCATCCTCTTCTCTCACCTCGGAAAGGGTATCACTGTGCAGTCTTAGCTGATCTGAAACTTCCAGAGACCAGGATGACCTCCAACTCGCCGAGATCCACCTGTCTCTGCCTCCAGAGTGCGGGGATTAAAGGTGTGCACCACCACCCGGCAATCTTGGTTTGCAGTTTCACCTACATGCGGTTGACTCTAAGATTTAATGTCCATCCTACACTATGACCCTGTTCTTTATTTGGCTTCCCACTTAAACCATCAGCTGGAGGGTGTAGCAGGTACCTTAAATGTAGGACATCTCCAGCCATACTCTGGAGTTTTCCATCCCAGATGACACTTTCTTCCCTTCCCCGTCTCAGATGATGATAACTTCACTCTCCTAGTCAGGAGAATAAAAGGCCTTGGGAGCATTGCCTTTTCCTTCATGTGAATGCCACTGGCTGTCCCTTCAAACCATATGCAGAGTCTGAGCACCTCTTACCTTTCCGTGGCTGCCTCTGCTATCACTAGCCTGGACTATGGACCGATTGTTGTATTTCTCTACTAGAACCACGAGCCCAGTGTAAAGGACGAGAGGTCTAGCCTGCAGAAATGTATTTCCTTACAGTTCTGGAGTCTAGAAATCCAAGGTCAAGTGTTCTTAGATTTGATAAGGCTACTCATCTAGAGGACCCAGGTTCAATTCCCAACACCTACGTGTCAGCCCAAAGGATCTGACACCCTCTTCTCTCTACCACGTGTCAGGCACACATATGGTGTACAAACATAGCAAACAGGCAAAACATCAAGACACACACAAAAAAATGAGAATAAGGGTAAAGCAATGGTAAGGCTTCTGATGGCTTGTAGATGGACCACTTCTGTGCTTC
The DNA here is from genome assembly GCA_963919715.1 of Microtus obscurus. Classification (NCBI taxonomy): domain Eukaryota; kingdom Metazoa; phylum Chordata; class Mammalia; order Rodentia; family Cricetidae; genus Microtus; species Microtus obscurus. The sequence goes on from CAWTZC010000768.1 coordinate 5,353,810, forward strand.
CACGTGATGGTTGCTATGGCTTGTAGATGGACCACTTCTGTGCTTCCACGTGATGGTTGCTATGGCTTGTAGATGGACCACTTCTGTGCTTCCACGTGATGGTTGCTATGGCTTGTAGATGGACCACTTCTGTGCTTCCACGTGATGGTTGCTATGGCTTGTAGATGGACCACTTCTGTGCTTCCACGTGATGGTTGCTATGGCTTGTAGATGGACCACTTCTGTGCTTCCACGTGATGGTTGCTATGGCTTGTAGATGGACCACTTCTGTGCTTCCACGTGATGGTTGCTATGGCTTGTAGATGGACCACTTCTGTGCTTCCACGTGATGGTTGCTGTGGCTTGTAGATGGACCACTTCTGTGCTTCCACGTGATGGTTGCTGTGGCTTGTAGATGGACCACTTCTGTGCTTCCGTGTGATGGTTGCTATGGCTTGTAGATGGACCACTTCTGTGCTTCCACGTGATGGTTGCTCCATCATTTTTTAGATACTGCCACCCATATGATTGGCCACTTTATCATGTGTTCAGACACTGTCCTCCACATGGTGGTCACCCTGTCACGTGTTCAGACACTGCCCATATTTTCTTTTATTCTGGGGATACCAAGCCTAGTGGCTAAGGGCCACCTGATGCTTCAGTTGAATTTTCCCTTTAAGAACCCAGTTTTTAAACACAGTCTCATTCTGAGGGTTGGAGGCCCTTTAGCACACCAGTCTGGGGAAAGGGTAGAATTCAGCCCAGTGTAGCCCTCTAATTGACCTCTTGGCTTTTCTTCAACAATCTGTTCTTCAGACATGAGCAAGGGCTTGCTTATTCAGAGACTCCTAGTGGCATCTCAGTTCTCTGAGTAAAAGTCACACCCTTCGTATTTCCTTTAGGAGCCTGTACTATCTGCCCTTCCTCTCTTCCTGCAGCCCCACTGTTAGCTCTTCAGGGAGACCATTTGCTCTTTCTTGGTGTTTTGGCGTGGGTGTTTCATCTGGAGCACGTAGTGGTGAAGCTTGATCTATCCGAGGGACCCTTGGCAGTAGGACCAGGATCTATCCCTGGTGCATGAGCTATCTTCTTGGAGTCCATTCCCTATGGTGGGATGCTATGCTCAGCCTTAATGCACAGGGGAGGGGCTTGATCCTGCCCCAACTTAATGTACCAGACTTCCTTGACTCCCTCTAGGAGCCTTTACCCACTGGGCGGAATGGATGGGGGAAGGTAATAGGGGGAGGGGTGGGAAGGAGAACTGTGGTTGAGTATAAAATGAAATTAAAAAATAGATAAATAAAATAATAAAAAAGAAAATTAGAAATAGGCACTACAGAGTGTTTGAAAGAAAAACACAGTAGCCAGAGAGGAAACTTTGTTTGACTGTCCTAAGCAAGCAAGAAAAGAACACATAATGGCAGGGAGGGGGTTTGTGAGTGCCCGGTTAAGGTGAACTTACATTCTTTCCTATTCACTTCTCAGAACCATTGCAATCTGCATTTTTCTACACTGGCTGAGATGAATTGTTCTTGGGGATTGTTCAGTCAAGAACTGTTCTCTTGCAGGTTGCCCCCTCCTCTCAAGGGCACACGATGTCTTTGCCTTTCTATCAGAAGTCCCACCAGCACTATGACCTCAGTTACCGGAACAAGGACCTTCGCACCACCATGAGCCATTACCAGCAGGAGAAGAAGCGCTCTGCCATCTACACCCATGGCTCCACCGCCTACAGCAGCCGCTCTTCCGCAGCACACCGTCAGGAGTCGGAGGCTTTTAGTCAAGTGTCAGCAGCCTCCTCCCAGCAGCAAGCTGCTCAGGCCTACAGTCTTGGAGCGTCCCAGTTCTCTCGAGGGACTGACGTCAGCCGGAAGACAGCCTCGGCTTATGATTATGGCTATTCCCACGGGTAAGTCAGGAGCAGCCTCCAACCTCGGGCACATTCTCTGTCTTAAATATGGCGACCCTGTTACTCCAGGTGTGGAGGGAGACCCCAGCACTGTGTCTGACCTTTCCCCTTTACTGTCCGTTTGAAATTCACGGAGTTTTGAGTCTCACTGGAGAGTCTCTCTTGAGTCATGCACTGCAGTGGTATTTCTAGAAGCAAGGAAGTTTTGGTTACTCTGGCAGCCACAGGGCCAGGAAACATTTTGATACTCAGCAGGACTCTTGGCGCTCATAGTGTTTCGGCTTAGATTAAAAGCCAGTACAGAATATAAAATTCACAGGCGCCAGGGAGCTAATCTACAGCAGAGATACATTAGAATTTTTCAAAATTGGAAAGCCAGTGCTCTAAGTCCCAAGTTATTCAAGCAGTATTTTCTCGATCTGGAATATTCTGTACAGAAGCCCGGCCTTCTCTGGGTGAGCCTGAGAGCGATAGGAACAAGCATGCGTTGGGTCAAATTAGATCACTGACCACACACAGCGAGGAGACTCTACCCACAAACAGAAGGGCACGTGGGATGCTAGGAAGAGTAAATCGCAGGTGAAGGTCTGCTCTGTGACACAAACCCCGACTCTTGCTTCCTTGGAAACAGTAAAGTTAGCATAAATATGAACGGTTATATTAGAAAGTTCCCATTTGGATCTCTTTGCCTGGGGTGGGAGTTAAGGTTGCTTTCCTGACTGAGGTCTTCCAGGTGAGAGTGGGAAGTTTCCTTCTTTTAAGAGATACTAATTTATTTCAGTGTGTGTGTGTGTGACGGCAGGAGTTTATGTGTACCACTTGCATGTAGGTGCCCACAGAGACCAGAAGAGGGCGCCAGAGCCCCTGGAACTGGAGTTTTATGTGGTGGTGTGAGACACACAGTGTGAGAGTTGGGAACGAAACCTGAATCCTCTGAAGAGGAGTGGTGCTCTTGACTGTTAATCTAGCTCTCCAGCCCCAGGCAGTCCATTCTCATCAGTACCAGAAATTAGTATTAGTCAGGGCTCCCCAGAGGAGCAGAACTGGTAGAATGAAGATATATAATATATAGTAATATATATCATATAATATATAGTAATATATTATATACAATATTATATAATATATATATATATGTATATATATATTACACACACAGACAGATACGTATGGGATTTATTAGAATGGCTTACAAGCTGTGGTCCAGCTAGTCCAACAATGGCTGTCTACCAATGGAACGTCCAAGAATCCAGTAGTTGTTCAGTCCACAAGGCTGGATGTCTCATCTGGTCTTCAGAATATGCCCAAATACTGAAAAAGTAGCCTTTAATGAACGTATAGACTTGCCAGTGAGAGTGAGCGCAAGCAAGCAAAGAGAGCAAGTCTTCTTCCATGTTCTTTATATAGGCTGCCAGCAGAAAGTACAGCCTAGATTAAAGATGTGTCTTCTAACCTCAAAAGGTCTGGATTAAAAGTGCTTCTTACCATTTCAAATGATTTTAATTGAGAAAAAACCCTTCCCAGGTGTACCTAAACTTTTGGGTTTTAGTTAATTCTAGATTTGGTCAAGTTGACAACCAAGGATAGTCATCACAGTCCACCCCTTGTCAACTTGACACACAATCATATCTCCTTATGTCATGCTTAATTTTAACATGAAAACAATAGCTAGGTCATAATTATACCTAGCATGATATAACTATTCCATGTACAATTGCAAATGCATTGTATATTTAACCAGTTAATGATTATGCCTAACATGATATAACTATCCCTTGAACAACTGCATATGCATTATAAATTTTTGAAAAATTTTAGAATTGGTGACATTGTTCCTTGAGGGATATTCTTTTAGTATCTCAAACCTAAATATGATAACCACTAATTTTCTCATATTGATATCATACTTATGCATCATGTTATCATGTTACATTGCATGATAAAAAAAAAATTGAGGAGGCCGGGGGGGAGGGGAGGGAGTGGGAACAGGGATAGCTATGTATAATGAAAAAATGTAGTATTGAAATTCTTTTTTTATTACTTAAAAAATACCAATCCAAATTTCCACTCCCTCCCCTCCTCTCAGTCCCCTCCCTCTCCCTCTACAGACCCTCCCACCCCACCCCCTCCATTCCTAAGAGAGGGCCATGCACCCTGCCCTATGGAAAGCCCCAGGCTCTCCCTACTACATCTAGGTTGAGCAAGGTTTACATCCAAAGAGAATAGGATCCCAAGAAGCCGGTATATGCAGTAGAGACAAATCCCAGTGTCACTATCAGTGGCCCCTCAGTCTGCCCCAGCTGTCAACCCCCTTCAGAGGGGCTTAGTTGTTCCCATGTTCTTTCACTCCCAGTCCAGTTGGAGTTGGTGAGCTCCCATCAGCTCAAGCAAACTGTCTCAGTGGATGACCCCCTCATGGTCTTGAATTCCTTGCTCATACTCTCATTCTTTCTACTCTTCAACTGGATCTTGGAAGCTCAGTCCAGTGCTCCAAATGTGGGCCATTGCCTCTGTTCCGGTTGTTGGACAAAGGTTCTATGGTGATATTTAAGATAATCATCAGTCTGACTACAGGGTAAGGTCAGTTCAGACACCCTCTCCTCTATTGCTTAGGGTCTCAGCTGGGGTTATCCCTGTGGGTTCTTGAGGCATTTTTCTAGAGCCAGGTTTCTTGCTAACTCCATAATGGCTCCCTCAATCAAGATATCTCTTTCCTTGCTCTCATATCTGTCCTTCCTCCATCTCTACTATCCCATTCCCTCAAGTTCTCCTCAACACCCCTTCTCTCCCCCATATTCCCCACCCCCTCCCAAATTTTTGTCTGATTCCAATTTCCAGGTGGGTCTATATATGCTTTTCTTTGGATTCACCTTATTACTTAGTTTCTCTGGGATCCTGAGCTATAGGCTCGCTGCCCTTTGTTTATGACTAGTATCCACTTATGAGTGAGTACATACCATATTCATTTTGGGGGGGCTGGGTTACCTCACTCGGGATGATGTAATTTCGTCCACTTGCATGCAAATTCAAGATGTCATTGTTTTTTATTACTGAGTAGTACTCTAATGTGTAGATGTGCCACACTTTCTTTATCCATTCTTCAGTTGAGTGGCATCTAGGTTGTTTCCAGGTTCTGGCTATTACAAATAATGCTGCTATGAACATAGTTAAACAAATGCTCTTGTCATATGATTGAGCATCTTTTGGATATGTTCCCAAGAGTGGTATTGCTGGATCCTGAGGTAGGTTGATTCCCAGTTTTCTGAGAAACCACAACACTGATTTCCAAAGTGGTTGCACAAGTTTGCATTCCCACTAGCAATGGATGAGTGTTCCCCTTGCTTCACAACCTCTCCAGCATAAGCTATCATTAGTGTTTGATCTTAGTCATTCTGACAGGTGTAAGATGGTATCTCAAAGTTATTTTGATTTGCATTTCCCTGATAGCTAAGGATGTAGAACATGTCCTTAAGTGTCTTTTGGCCATTTAAAATTCTTCTGATGAGAATTCTCTGTTTAGTTCAGTATACCACTTTTTAATTGGGTTATTCAGAATTCTAATGTCTAATTTCTTGAGTTCTTTATATATTTTGGAGGTCAGTCCTTTGTCTGATGTGGAGTTGGTGAAGATTTTTTTCCCATTCAGTAGACTACCTTTTTGTCTTATTGACTGCGTCCTTTGATTTACAGAAGCTTCTCAGTTTCATGAGGTTTCATTTATTTATTGATGCTTTTATTGTCTGTGCTACTGGGGTTATACATAGGAAGTGGTCTCCTGTGCCCATGCATTGAAGGTTACTTCCCACTTTCTCCTCTATCAGGTTCAGTGAGGTCGGATTTATATTGAGGTCTTTAATCCATTTGGACTTGAGTTTTGTGCATGGCAACAGCTATGGATCTATTTTCATTCTTCTATAGGTTGACATCCAGTTATGCCAGCACCATTTGTTGAAAATGCTTTCTTTTTTCCATTGTATCTTTTTTGTTTCTTTGTCAAAAATCAGGTGTTCATAGGTGTGTGAATTAATATCCGGGCAGGTCTTCAATTCGATTCCATTGTTTTTTATGCCATTACCATTACATGATAAAAAAAAAATTGAGGAGGCCGAGAGGAGGGAAGGGAGTGGGAACAGGGATAGCTATGTATAATGAAAAAATATGGTATTAAAAATTCTTAATAAAATAACAAAAAAAAACCAAAGAAATTGAGAAAAGAAACCACAAATATATGTACAAATACTTTCTTATCAAAACATGACAGAAACACTCCTGTCAATTTTAATCTTCGGTTCTGCAGCCTGTCACGTGGCCTTAGCTGGTGTTTGTAACTCCCTTCCTCTACTACCCATTCTGCGATTCCTCCACCCTCAGCAAAACCTTCAGCAGATCTCAGTGATCACTTTGGGTGCCGAAGCAGAAGTGTTACAGTGAGTCCGCAGTCCCTCAGAGAAGGGGGTTGTCGTGACATTGTACCATGGAAGCTTCTCTGGGGCAAATCCCATGTTTTTGCAGTTGACTTAGCTGTGTTTGCTCATCTAGCCCACTGTGTTGGGTAGATGTGTGTTTCCTCAGTCTGAGACAATTTTTATTTTACTACTTTTGTTTTGTTTTGTTTGAGACGGGGTTTCTCTGTGTAACAGCCCAGGCAGTCCTGGAACCTGCTTTGTGGCCCAGGCTGGCCTCAAACTCACAGAGATTCACCTGCCTCCCAAGTGCTAGGATTAAAGACATACGCCACCACTACCTGGCTATTTCTCTCTCTCTCTCTCTCTCTCTCTCTCTCTCTCTCTCTCTCTCTTTCTCTCTCATTCTCTCTCATTTTTCGAGACAGGGTTTCTCTGTAGCTTTGGAGCCTGTCCTGGAACTCTCTCTGTAGACCAGGATGTATTTTACTACTCTTAATAAAACATTTTATGGGAACTAAAAAAAAAGACATGCAAGATATACAAAGTTTTTAAGTAAGTCTATTTATAGCCTATAGAAAACATTACTCACTTTTAAAATGTAGACATTGCTGGGCTGTGTGGCTTCTCACCACCTGCTCCCTCTAATGTGCTTCTCCAAGGCTTAGGTGGCATTTTTCATAATACATGGACTATATTAAGGCTTCCAAAATTTAAATATAAAATATATATCAAGGCTCTCAGGGCATACAACGGTTACTGGGGAAATAACGCAGCAGCTCGTGTGAGTCGGTATGGAGAGGGCAGAAATTCCTAAGTTCCTGTTCAGTTCCTGTTCTACAGCTTCATGTTGTCAGTTACAGTGACCTCGAGGGAGCATCCGGCAGGTTCAGTAACAGCAGAGTCTGCCAGGGTCTACCTGGAATGCACGATGGCAGCACTCTGAAATTCCACGTGGAGTGGAACAGGATCCTTTTGCCATCTCTCTTTCATAGGTCATACTCTGCCTTGGGATACTCAGAAGGAGCTCATGTTGGCTGCAGACATGGAAATATTGTCGCTGAGGAGAATCTATTTCTTGTAGCACTTATTGCAAACGAATCACCTCCCAAAGGAAAGTTGGGAGGAATTAACACCACATGTGTGTGTGCCAGCATCAGCTTGTTCTCTGGAGGAATGTTCCACAGCGATGCTCAAGGACCACATTTAGGAGAGCAGCTGCCTTGCAGTGAAAGGGTTAGATGTTAAATCTCCGTCCTCTGGATCGTCTGCTCCAGGTCTGCAGAGGATGCTGTTTTTATGATCATGAAGTTATGAGTTATATTCTTCTGTATTTATTTTATTTTCCCAACCTGGAAGAATTGTTAGAATGTTCTACATTTATATTTTCAAATGATTTTATTTCTTTAGCTCCACTGCAAACTTTTATGCTCGGACCACTTTAATTTTACATGGTTTATTTAGATGCTATGCAGTATCCTCATTTATTCATACTTTGATACATCATCTCAAACATTAGTAATTGAACTGGATTTTTGGAGAGCGTGAGGGAACCCTGCTATGGAGCCTTAGACAAACGTTACACAGGAACCAAACTGTAATCATGTGTCACACCGCCTGTTCCTTCTGTGTGTGTAGGTTAGTGTTTATTAATGGCTCGGTATGTTCAAAGAAGATAGAGTTCAAGATTCTTGGTGGGAACAAGATGAGCTACAAATAGTGCATATGAGGAGAGAAAATACCAGTGCTATCTTTCCCGAATGTAGAAGAGAAGGAGGCCTAACATAACCTTGAAGGCATTTTAATCTTTCATTTTTAGAACTAGGAGTAACAGATGCAGGCTTAGATCTTTATAGTTTCTTCAGGTTGTTTTTAAGTTTATTCAAAAGGAAAGGATTTTTCCTGCTAAATGAGCTATGTCTTCTGACTGTGAACAGTGTCACTGATAAAGGCCCCTGCACTGGAATTGGGTTCCTCGGCAGTGTATGTAAACACTAGGCTAGGTCTATTTTTACCCTCTACTTTGTAGTTAGATGTCCAGTGTTAAAGTGGAAAGTACGGAGATTTAAATGTGCTCAAGGCTTGGCTGACCTCAGTCAGTCTTGCTTGGAGTCAAGGTGGTTTGCTTGGAGTCAGTGAGTCTTGCTTGGAGTCAGTGTGGCTGTGGTACAGATTGGTGACTGGCTATGTTACAAAACACATTAAATGCCTTTAGCTCCTGGTTACATTGAGAAAAAAAGATCCTAAAGATAGTACCAACCCTGTCAGAATGGCAAATTTGATGTTTTGTGTGACAACGGTATCAACAGTAGTTATCAAAGGGGAGTGCAGGGGCTCTGTGTGTGCCTTTTCATGCATTGTGTGTGCACGCACACATGGAGGCCGGAGGCCAGTGTCTGGTGCCCTCCTCTGTCTCTTCCCACAGTTTTGAGACAAGCACTCTCACTGACCCAGGATCTTGAGAGGTCAGCTGGATTAATGGGACGGCAAGTCCTCCAGTGCTGAAATCATGGTCCACATGGTCACAACGTTCAGCTCTCTCCATGAGTGCTGGGATCCTCATTTTCCTCCAGTGCTGAAATCATGGTCCACAAGGTCACAACGTTCAGCTCTCTCATGAGTGCTGGGATCCTCATTTTCCTCCAGTGCTGAAATCATGGTTTACATGGTCACAACGTTCAGCTCTCTCCATGAGTGCTGGGATCCTCATTTTCCTCCAGTGCTGAAATCATGGTCCACATGGTCACAACGTTCAGCTCTCTCCATGAGTGATGGGATCTACCTCACACCCCCACGCTTTCAGAGCACACGCTTCACAGCCTGAGCCACATCTCACGCCCGGATTCTGTAACTCGGACTTTTCTGCTGTTCCGCTTCCCTTTGATCTCCAACTAAGCGGGAAATAATAGGACATCTTTGTTTGGGTACCAGAAGATGGTTGGCAGTATGGCTCAGTTGGCAAAGGTTCTTTCACCAAACCTGCTGACTTGAGTTCGATCCCCACGCCTGGGGTGAAAAGTTAAGTCTGTCAGCACCTTCCTGCTGACCAGGCAGTGGGGAGGCCTGCGGGAACTGTCAGGAACTGTTTTCCCAGCCCTCTCTGGGAATGAGGAAGTGATGCCCTCTCTAGTCAACTACAGGACCATCTACATTGGGAATTGGGGTGTGTCAGTGTAAGTTGTACAAGGACAGGAAAATTCAACAACTCAAGGCATCTCTTGATTCTATTGTTGTCTGCCTAGAATACAAGGAGCAAGTTCTCCCGTTCTTGCTTTAAAATGGGCCAGGCTGAGTGTAGTGGCACGTACCTTTAGTCCCAACACTTGGGAGGCAGAGGCAGGTGGATCTCTCCGAGTTCCAGAACAACCAGGCCTACAGAGTGAATTCCAGGACAGCCAGGGCTACACAGAGAAGCCCTATCTCGAAACACACACACACACACACACACACACACACACACACACAAACCCCAAACCCAACCCAAACAAACAACAACACCCCTTCCCACCTACACAAAACTCAACTACAACAAAAGAACTGTGTAGGTAGAAGTTTCTGTCCTTGCTGGTCCCGCAACTGTTCTTGCATTCTCATCTTGCTTCCTCTGTGTCTGGGTGTAACTGCAAACAGAGCATCTCCTCTTCCCAGAATTCTCCTAGTGTGGTTGCCCTACCTGTACTTCCTGCCTGGCTACTGGCCAATCAGCATATTACTAAAGCAATACAAGTGACAAATCTCTACAGGGTACAAGAGCATCTTCCCACAGCAGAACTGTTAGGAAACCAGTGAGATGCTCGGAGGTTAAGGGTGTTTACTGTTGCAAAGCCAGCCCACGAACCTGAGTTTATTCCTAGGAACCCAAGAAAAGGTCAAGGAAAGAAGCATTAATCTATATTAGCTATAGATTTTCATATAGATAGAACCAAACATTTTTATTTAGGTGAGGGAGTTCCTTTCTTGTTCCATTTTTTTGAGAGATTTTAAATAATATTTACATTTTTTGTTATGTGTGCTTGAGTATATGCATGTGTACCTTGTGCATGCAGGAGCCCATGGAGGACAAATCACCCCTGAAAAAGGAGTTAAAGATAGTTGTTAGCTGCCATGTGTTTGCTGGGACCTGATCCTTGGTCCTCGCAGGGACAAGTGTTAACTACTGAACCATATCTCCAGCTCCTGCTGAGAGATTCTTTTTTAACATGCATGAACACCAAATTTTGTCCAATCCTCTTTTCTTTTTACACCTATATTAGATGATAATGTGAGTTTTGTTTTTATTATGTTGAAGTAAATCAACCTTGAATGATGGGGTTCACTTCACTTCACTTGGTTTTATATCCTATTATACCTAGATTTTAAGGACTGGAGGTTGAAACAAACATCCCTTTGGTTTGTTTGTTTGTTTTTTTTAATACATGGGATCACTATGTAACCTTGTCTGACCTGGAGCTAACTAGACTAAACTTTGAAGTCATAGAGATCCTCCTGCCTCTGCCTCTTGGGATCTGGGATTGCAGGCATGTGCCACCATGACTGGCACTTACTAGATTAATTTTTAGAAATTATTATTATTATTTGTGTGTGTGTGTGTGACTGCTTCTCTGTATGTATACCAAGTGCATGCTTGGTACCCAAGGAAACCAGAAGAGCGTGTTGGATCCCCTGGTACTGCTGGAATTACAGATGGTCATGAGCCACCATGTTGGGGTACCCAGTACCTAGTACCCTTAACCATTGCACTGTCTCTCCAGCCCCAGATGCAGTTTTTTAATGCTTCATGAACTTGTTTGTACATCTATGTTCATAAAAATACTGGGCTGTAGCCATATCTTGATGTATTTTTTAAATTGTTTTGATTGAGTTATACATTTTTCTCTGCACCCCTCCGTTCCTCTCCCCTCCCCTTCTACCCTCTTCTATAGTCCCCATGCTCCCAATTTACTCAGGAGATCTTGTCTTTTTCTACTTCCCATGTAGATTAGATCCATGTATGCCTCTCTTAAGGTCCTCTTTGTTGTCTAGGTTTTCTTGGATTGTGAATTGTAGGCTGGTTTCTCTTTGCTTTATGTCTAAAAGCCACTTATAAGTGAGTACATATGATATTCATCTTTCTGGGTCTGGGTTACCTCGCTCAACATGTGTTTTTTTTTTTCTAGATCCATCCGTTTGCATGCAAATTTTAAGATGTCATTAATTTTTTTCTGCTGTGTAGTACTCCATTCTTTGTAGTACTCCATTCTTTGGTTGAGGAGCATTTAGGTTGTTTCTGGGATTTGGCTATGACAAACAATGCTGCTATGAACATAGCTGAGCACATGTCCTTGTGGCACGATTGAGCATCCTTTGAGTATATACCCAACAGCGGCATTGCTGGGTTTAAGGTAGATTGTTTCCTAATTTTCTGAGAAATCACCATACTGATTTCCAAAGTGGCTAAACAAGTTTGCACTCCCACCAGCAATGGAGGAGTGTTCCCTTTACCCCAAATCCTTTCTAGCATAAGTTGTCATCAGTATTTTTGATCTTGATCATTGTTACAGGTTTAAGATGGAATCTCAGAGTTGTTTTGATTTACATTTCTCTGATGGCTAAAGATGTTGAACATTTCCTTAAGTGTATTTCAGTCTTTTAGATTCCTCTGTTAAGAGTTATCTGTTTAGGTATGTACCCCATTTTTTTAATTGGATTATTATTATTATTTTTTTTTTGCTGACCAATTACTTGAGTTCTTTGTATATTTTGAAGATCAGTCCTCTGTTCCATGTGGGGTTGGTGAAGATCTTTTCCCATTTTGTAGGCTGTTGTTTTGTCTTGTTGACTGTGTCCTTTGCTTTTCAGAAGCTTCTTAGTTTCAGAAGGTCTCATTTATTAATTGTTGCTCTCAGTGTCTATGTTCCTGGGGTTATATTTAGGAAGTGGTCTCCTGTGCCAATGTGTTCAAGTCTACTTTCCACTTTCTCTTCTATGATTTTATGTTGAGGTCTTTGATCCATTTAGACTTCGAGTTTTGTGCATGGTGATAGATATGGATCTATTTTCATTCTTCTACATGTTGATATCCAGTTATGCCAGCACCATTTTTTAAATATGCTTTCTTTTTTCCATTTGATATTTTTGCTTCTTTGTCAAAAATCAGGTGTTCCTAGGCGTGTGAACTGATATCTGGGTCTTTGTTTTGATTCCATTTGTTCTCCTGTCTGTTTTTATGCCAATACTAGGCTGCTTTCAGTACTGTAGCTCTGTAGTAGAGTTTGAAGTCAGGGATGGTAATGCCTCCAGAAGTTCTTTTATTGTACAGGATTGTTTTGGCTATCCTGGGTTTTTTGCCTTTCTGTATGAAGTTGACTATTGTTCTTTCGAGGTCTGTGAAGATTTTGATGGGCATTGCATTGAATCTGTGGATTGCTTTTTGGTAAGATTGCCATTTTCACTATGTTAATTTATCTTGATGTCTTGATCAGTGCTATTTTAACATATTTTTTTAAAAATATGAAAGTAATCATTACCATTTCTTCTTTAAATATTTGATATATTTAAATATTTATTATATTTAAATATAATATTTGATATATTTAAATATTAATTATATTTAAATATAATATCTATTATATTTAAATATTTGATATAAATATAAACCACCTAGCTGTCTGCTTTTCCTTGTGAGAATATTTTAGATTATTAATTTAATTTCCTGGCTTTGGTCATTTATAGTTTTACGTTTCTTCTTGAGAGAGTTTTGATCATTTTGGTCTTCACAGGAATGATTCCATTATATCTTAGTAGTGTGGTGAGTTGACCTGGAAGCATCTACACTACTTTCCTAGGAGTCTCTTGGTTTTGTAGGCCTGGCTATAATGTGTGCACTTTCATTCTTGGTTTTAATAACTTATTTCTTTCTTTTCATGATTAAGCTACTAACATTTTTTTCGGAGTTTTCTTTGGGGACATCTTCACTGACATTACCTGTTTCTTTTCTGTTTCCTGTTTCATTGTTTCTTCTTGAATTTTTGTTATGTCACCCTTTCTCTTGTGCCTATTTTAATCTACTTATGATAGTATATACATTTAGATATCACAGTATTTAAAGTTTTGTTTCATTCTGGGCAAACCTTCTGTCTCCACAGTATATCCTCTAGCCTTCTTTTGTTTTGAGACGGGGTCACTAAGTTACGCAGGCAGGCCTTAGACCTGTGATCCTCCTGTTTCAGTCTTCCCACAAGTGGACTCTAACTTCCGTATAACACAACAAATAACTGTATACAACTTTTAAAAAGAGATTCATTTCTTAAATGAAGAACCACTTCCCCATTTAATGTATTCCTTGGACTTCAGAGCTGAGTCTTGATATGTTCTGTTTTATCCTTGCCTTTTGACTAGAGGAATAGATGAACAACTAACCTCAGTAGTGGGACTCCTGCTTCTGCAGTGGTGTGTGTGTGTGTGTGTCTGTGTGTGTGTGAGGGGGCACAAGTGCACAGATGTGGATGAGAGTTGAGGCTAGAGGTCTGTCTCCAGTGTTGCTCTCAGGTGCTCTCCATCTTGGTTCTTTGGGGGAAAGAGTGTCTCATTGGTCAGGAGCTTGCCAATTAGTTTAGGCTGACTGGCCAGTGAGCTTACAGATTCCCTGTCTGTGCCACCACAGGACTGGAATGAGAAATACACATCATCACACTTAGCTTTTTAACATGGGTTTTGAGGATTAAACGCAGGTCCTCATACTGTCGCAGCGAATACTTTATCAACTGAGCATCTCCCAGGTGCCTGCATTGCTCATTTTTAATAGCTCTTCAGCTGTTAAGACATATAGTACCATATGATTACAGGAATTGGAATCTCGATTCCACATCAGTCAATCAGCATATTTTGGATGTCAAATGTAGCTACCGAGTGCTGAGGATCAAAAAGTAATTAAGATCACTCTTCAGTAGGAAAGACAACAGAGAAGCCAGCAATGCAGTGTTGCCCCGAGCACATAAGGATGGTTGACGCTGAGTTTGAGGCAAAGGCCACAAAGCAGGCCCACATTGCACCACTTTTCTGTAGTGCTTGACAGAGTGTTTTCAGAAAGCAGTTCCTTGATCATTCCCATCCCTATCCATTTCAGGAAACCAGAACAATTCACACAGGTCATGTGATGGGTACAAACATAATTTTAAGTAACTACATTTTAATTTAAGTTGAATAATTATTTTACTTTTTATCTGACCTGTGCTGATTTTATAACCCCAAGCTACGATTCAGTAACAGAACATCAACATCAGAGTCATTCTAGGTATTGTGGTCTCCACAGTGGGGAGTCCATAAGTTGGGAAGGTATAGGGAGAGGTATACCTCTTCTTTTTATCTTCCTTTTTAAAAAAAGGTTTATTTATTTATTATCTATACAGTGTCCTTCCTGCATGTATGCCTACTGGCCAGAAGAGGGCACCAGATCTCATTACAGATGGTTGTGAGCCACCATGTGGTTCCTGTGAATTGAATTCAGGAATTGGAAGAGCAGAGTGCTCTTAACTGCTGAGCCATCTCTCCAGCCTTTCTTTTTATCTTTCAAATTGAATTTTGTCTTTTGATTTTCCATAATAATTCATCAAGTGAGACTGTATAGTTGTGAATATGAGAATTTATGAGTAAACAAGTATTTCTGAATTAATATTTTAATTAATTAATAATTTGATTTATTTGATTAATAGATTAATCAATCAATAAATACGTGATTAAGTATACTGTAACAAATGTGGGAGACCAGTGATGTAGTAGAAATGATAATAACCTGCGAATCAAGACAGCTTGGGTACAAACCCCAGTTCAAACACCAGCTTGCTGTATGAATATGGAAGGATGACTCTAGGCCTTGGATTCTACCCCCATGAGAAGAACCTATTAAATAAGTGTCCCTGAGATGCTATATAGCTCTAGAGTTCTATAAATACTTTTCCTGCTAAGTATTACCCTGTCGTGGTCCAACTGAGGGGACATACTTTTGTTTGTTGAGACAGAGTCTCAGTCTGTAGCCTTTGCATCCCAGAGCGTGCTATGTAGACTTCAAACCTGTGCTAATCCTCCTGCCTCTGTTTTCCCACCTGCTAGAATTACAGGTTTGATTGTTAGCACACCTGGTGTGAAGACTACACCTGCCAGGATTACAGGTGTGTGCCAGCACACCTGGTGTGAAGCCTACACTTTTATCTGTTCAGTATTTTAATTAGATTCATAGGTCAGTCTATTTTTGGATTCCTAGAAGATTTCCAGAGAGTGGCTTCTGGCCTTTGATTCCATTCCTTCTCCATGGTATCACTGGCCATAGATGTGATAATATACATAGCAGGAGATTTATTTAAAATCTATCAAATGTAGACCTATTAACAGAGAAAATGACATAATAATAGCCAAGTGCAAAAAAGATGAACCTAGATATAGCCACAGACAGATGCATGGGCACACATTTAATATGATTTATTTGATCAACTAAGATTCAAGAACCCAGGAAATTTCATGATCGAAGTTAGTACATAAAGAATAACCAACACAATTTTAATAGGTAAAATATCTACACAGCACTATGTATGTCAGCTTTACTCAGAAACTGAGGGATTAGAGAAGGGTTATTGCCAAAATTTATATACAACTAAAATCACAAGAAATGAATAAACTTGTATTTAGGTTTTAGAGTCAAAGAAGTTTAAAGTCTACATACTTTACTGAACTCTTCTAGGATTTGTAGTATAAAACATTAGACTTTGGTTTCATGAATCACAACAAAATAGATTGCTATTCTACTCAAATAATTACAGAGATTATTACATGGTTCTTCAAAACATTGTGTTCCTAATTTGATTTTGTTTTCTAACTTCAGTAAATAAGTTGGAAGCTGGACATAGCTGCACACATCTGTAATGTCAGCATTTGGGAGGAAGAAGTAGGAGAGCCACCATAATCCTGGGCCAGCCTGCGCTGATCAATCCATCAGTAAATAACTTGACATTACTAAGTCATCGGTTTAGATGGTAATTTGACATCTACTTCACACACTTTGTAAGAAACAATAACTTAGCTCGTTGTGGTGGCGCAATGAGGACACTAAGAGAGACACACATGGATCTAATCTAGATGGGAAGTAGAAAGAGACAAGATCTCCTGAGTAAACTGGGAGCATGGGGACCTTGAGGGAGGGTTGAAGGGGAGGGGAGAGGCAGGGAGGGGAACAAAGAAAAATGTAGAGCTCAATAAAAATCAATAAAAAAAAACCCTCAGCTGCTCTGATTTCCCTGTGAGAATGAAACAATCTCATTTGTGGTATGTCCTATTAATAAGTTCATTATTTAAAATATTTGTCTTACAGGAAAAACGGAGCAAACAAAAATAATGGAATAGCATAACTTCTACTAGAATACAACATTGAAAAATGAGTTTGCAAAAATTTGATTGTAGAAACAAAAATAATAAGAGTAAAAATAGAAGAATAATGAGAAAATTCCACTTTCTCAAAATAATAAAGGAAGCAATCCTCTTGATCTCGTGGTTTATTTTGTATAGTAATGGAGTAGAGAGGTGGAGGCAAATACCACTTTAAACTTAGACCTGTGTAAGCACAGGCTGTACTCTGTGACCTGGGGTATAAAATGCAAGCCTTTTGCTGGAACAGTTAGCCAGGGACAAATTTCAGCCTGGCTTCCAATTGGTAAGCAATCCACAAGCTCCACTTCAAGGTTCTAACCTTTAGCTTCAGTGCTGTTCCATAGAAACGAGCTAGCTGTTACTCTGGGTAGCAGAGTGTGCCACTTCCATGTGACCACACCAGAGCATCAATGGCAGTAGCCCAGCCTGCATACGCAACACAGTCTTAATAAACAAGATACAGACACTCATTCATGCATGTGTGCTTACTGTCTGCTCAGAAACTGGGCCTCTGTGCACTCTGTAAATCTTTGACCCTTTTAGTTTTGTACAGTACTATTTACTTTCTTGCATTATCCATTTTATACTGTGTGTATGTTTGGTCCATGGTTCTGCTTTTGATATCGGTAATTGTCTTTGCTTTTCTACCTGTTAAAAAGATTATCTCGTGTGTGTGTGTATGTATGTATGTATGTATGTGCACACATGTGTGCACACACCTGTATAAGTCGGTGCACTGCATGCATGCAGGTGCCCTCTGATGCCAGAAGGCATTGGATTTTCTGAACAGATGGTGGTGAGCCATTTTTGGGAACTGAACCCCAGTCTTCTGCAAGAGCAATAAGTGCTCTTAATGGTACAGCCCTCTAACCAGCATGTCCAAGGGTTTGAATAATTTTAACTGGGAAGCTTGATATTTCCCAAGAGATACCACTCAAGGCTTCTCTTTCCTTTCAATAATCTCTAGAGTAGGGCTTTTAATAATATTATTTTATTTTAGAATAGTTCGTGTGTACAGGAAAAAGTTAAGTACAGAGAGTTCCCACACAGCCTCCTGTTGTTGACATCCTTCCTCAGCATAGAAACCAGGGAATTTTCAGTCTTCAGTTTATACATGGGCTCCTGAAAGTATGCACTCGAGTTCATGAAACTATCTACATTAAAAATATACTTTATTAAACTCAGCCACTACATAGTTTAAGGCTAATTTTTTGTTTTGTTAATTTTTATAGTTTCTACTGTTTCCCACCTCTCCAGTGAAGTTTTTCACCGTTCAAACATGAACTACCTCCTTACACACATTTGCCTCAGTGCGCACAGTCAGATAGAACTGGCCCAAGGATTCTTTATCATACTGTATCACCCAACATCAAATGTCCATGTAATGAAAACTTGTTTGATGAGTTCAGGGTTTCCTCAACTGCTGGAATATGCCTGCAGTTAAGTATGAAAAGATCTCACAGTGAGAACCTAGGGCTCTGCATCAGAGTAGCTCAGGATCCCTGTTTGGAGAACTGTACATTTCCCATTATATTCTAAGAGTACTTGAACACAAAATGCATCAAAACCATTTATATGCTTGCCTACAAGGCCTGGGGTTTGTGTCCCAATGCTGCAAAAAGGAAGGAAGGAAGAAAGGAAGGAAGGAAGGGAGGGAGGGCAGGCAGGAGGGAGGGAGGGAAGGGGGGAAGGGGGAAAGAGGGAGGGAGGGAGGAAGGGAGGGAAGGAGGAAGGAAGAAAAACCTTTATATAGATTGCCTACATTTCAAACACAACTTTATCCACAAAAGCTACTTGAAAATACCAACATCTTCCTCTTTTTCCCTTGAAATTTTAGAGGGAAAAAAGCCACGAAACCACTCTTTTTTCTTAGTATCTGTCTAGAGTACATTTCCATCTCTGTAATCTTTCTAACTCGAATTCATTTCTAAAGGGAAAAGATGCTAATCATATTAGAGACCTAAGATTCTAGGAAAAGGCCCCTAAGTTAAGCCCCCTCACCCCCTGCTTTGTCAACCCTTGGAATATCTTCAGTGCCCTTTGTGTTCTGGCTAATGTTAGGAGTCTTATTTCAGACTTACAGATTCCAGCTTGCTATTAGAAGATTATTCAGCCAAGTTGAGCCCCCAGCCAAAAAGAGCCAAGCGGAACCTTCTGCCTGGAGAGGAGACAGAAAACCTGCCAGGCAACTACATGGTGCCTATTTACTCTGGACGGTGAGTGTGCTTTCCCTTTGGTGTGTAATTATTATAAGTGTCAATAGTAGCTAATAATTATCGAGGACTCACTATTTATTGCTTTAAAAAGGACTTGGGGCACGCCTTTAATCCCAGCACTTGGGAGGCAGAGGCAGGCGGATCTCTGTGAGTTCGAGACCAGCCTGGTCTACAAGAGCTAGTTCCAGGACAGGCTCCAAAACCACAGAGAAACCCTGTCTCGAAAAACCAAAAAAAAAAAAAAAAAAAAAAAAAAAAAAAAAGGACTTGGGAAGCTTAGAACCCACTGAGAAGAAGGCTCATTGAAGTCAAGGGATTTCATTTTTAGACATTTTGTCATACATTGGATACATGACAAAAGAATGATTAGGACATCATGATGTTTATATGGTCAGTTGACATGGGATAGAGTTTTAGATGTGAGTGATTAAATACTATTTATAGCCAATCCATGGACAGTAAAAAGAAAGATTCTAAACTATAAAGTGTAATGTGAACAGGGTAAGTAAAGATTTGGAAGGGCAAAGGGAGGAGGGTAAGAAACGGCACCAGAGGAACGAATATGATCAAAATGTATAGAATGTCAAAAGAAAGCCTGTTACTTCACAAAATTAGTATATGATGGCAATAATGTTTAAAAAATATGTATGTTAAAAACCCAAACTGTAAAGTGTTGTAGGACTAAAGAAACCCACTGTTCACCAGAGTCTTATGTGACATAGAGCATGTTACATGTCTGGGCTGTGCACTAGAGCAGAGTTCACACATCACATGTCCGGCCACGGACAACTGATCTCTTCCATTGTACATTGTCGTCTCTTCTGGAAAAAGCATAGCTTTATCTCCTATTGTAAACTGGATCATATTTAAACACACTCAGTTGCCCATGGAACTCCTGGGCTGTTTATTTATCTTCTTTAGTCTTGTTACTGTATATCTAAAATAGGAGTGATAGCATCTACCTTGTGGGGTTTTATTAGGATGGAATGAGATATCGTATGTGGAAGGCTCCAGAACCATACTAGGAATCACTGCCCTTGTCATTCTTAGGGTTAAAGGGAGGTGCTTTCTTCTATAATAAAGAGTTAGACTCCGATTTATTAGGATATTTTTAAAGATGTATTTTTTGGTTTATGTGTTGAATATTTTTCTTGCATGTATATAAGTATACCACCTTCATGCATTGCTCATGGAGGTCAGAAGAGAGCATCAGAGCTCTAGGGACTGGAGCTACAGAGGGTTGTGGGCTGGGAACTGTGGAAGTTGGGAACTGAACCAGGGTCCTCTGCATGTGCCCTGTTGAACCATCTCTCCAGCTCCACACCAGGGCTTTTTAATGGCAGATTTTCTAAGGGCAGGGACAGTGCCTGAGCCCAGTAAAATCAGTTATCACACTGTTTCTACCTTCTGCTTTGTTGTTTCAGGCAAGTGCACATTGGTGGAATTAGAGACACAGAAGAAGAAAGAATCAAAGAAGCTGCTGCTTACATAGCTCAGAGGACTCTTCTTGCAAGCGAGGAAGAACTCACAGCCTCCAAAAAGTCCACAGCCTCTAAGAAGTCCAAAATATCCAAACAGACAACGTCCACCCTTCAACGAGAGGAAAATTTTGAAAAGAAGTCGAGGAGCGTTGCAATTCGAGAAAAAGCAGAAGAGCTGTCACTGAGGAAAACAGTAAGGCGAGCTAATGTCATGATGTTCAGAAGAGTGGAAATGTGTTTAAGAAGTTGTGTGTGAGCATGTGCGTGTGTAGTCCACACTGGGTTCTTTCAAGGAAACAAAGGTTCTTACAGGGAAACAAAGCTAACAGAAACAAGGAGAGAAGATGTCAAAATGCATAGGTCACATAAAGGCAAACTTTGGAATTTTAAACTTCATGGAAATTCAGATTTGAAAGATATTAAATAAGTTTCTGAAGCCACTTTAGGGACATATCATAAGGGTGTTGCTAAATCCTAGGGTTTAGAAAATCAAACTCATTTTTAAAACCAGGAAGGAAATGATTTTACCTGACTGTAAAAATAAGGAGCAAAATATAAAAATTAGGTCTGAGAAGCCGGGCGATGGTGGCGCACGCCTTTAATCCCAGCACTCTGGAGGCAGAGGCAGGCGGATCTCTGTGAGTTCGAGACCAGCCTGGTCTACAGAGCTAGTTCCAGGACAGGCTCCAAAAAACCACAGAGAAACCCTGTCTCGAAAAAAAAAACCAAAAAAAAAAATTAGGTCTGAGAATGCAGTAAGTTTATATTGCTTGCGTAATGCATAGAGTCACAGGTTCAGTCCCCACCAACCCATAGAGTAAGTAGGGTACAATGGCAATGCCATTCTGTAATCCTTGCATTTGAGATGTAGAATCAGGAAGATCAGAAATTTAAAGTTGTCCTTGGCTATAAAGTAAGTTAGAAGCCAGTCTGGACTACATAAAAATCTACCTCAAACAAAACAAGAAAACAAAGGGAAAGTAACATTTTGGCTTCTACTTGCTATCTTAGCACCAGAAGTAACTTTAATTTGGCAGTATTTTGGAAACATGTGGCTGTTACTTGCTTACTCTTTCAGTTAGAAGACACCCAAGCATATCGCGGAAAGCTAAATGAAGACCATCTACTACACGCTCCTGAGTTTATCATTAAACCTCGTTCCCACACAGTTTGGGAGAAAGAGAATGTGAAATTGCACTGCTCTGTGGCAGGCTGGCCGGAACCCCGTGTCACATGGTATGTTTTCTTTGTGGAAGCTGATAGAGTTGATAACCAAGTTACGTTTACATCCAGAGAAAGCACCCTGAACTAGCAGTATGCAGGAGTCAGTAAAGGCACCTGTAAGTTTGTACATGTTTTATGAATGGGAAGAACAAATGATCTTGCACAGAGATTATACATTTTAATAATTTATAATCATAAAGGCAGGAGCGATGGCTCCATTGGTAAGGAGCTTGCTGTGCTGACATGAGGATCTGGGTTTGGGTTCCTGCACCCACGGAGGAGGCTGGGTGCTAGGGTGGAGACGGGAAGAGCCCTGGAGCGTGCTGATTACCTAGCTAGACAGATCATGGCGCTCCAGGCTCAGTGAAAGACCTTGTCTCAAAAGTACGGTGGAGAATGATGAAGAAGACAGCTGATGTTGACCTAGCCTTCACATGCATATGCAAATATGTATCTATACATAGAAAACTAAAACTCAGAGAGCTTCGTCTCTGCCCCTTCTGCCTCAAAATCAAAAACAAAAGCAGCAATTGTAAAATGCCAAAAATGACTATGAATTTTACTATGGCAAATAGCTTATAATAAACAAAGATGAGAAATGCCATAAAACACATAATATTTCAACAAAAACGAATTTCTAAAAATTTAACTTATAAATTTTGAAATATAAAAGTAAATTAAAAATCAATTGCTATTGCCCCTACACTTCCTTATGACTATAAAGTTGCACCATTCAACCTTTAAAGGAATCAATAATCAATCTCTTTAAAAATCAACAAACAAACAACAAACACTAAGCCAGCAAAATGGTTTGGCATGTAACGTACTAGCCACCAAGCCTGATGACCTATGTTCAAGCTCCAAGACCCACAGTGATGGAAGGAGAGAACCAACTTTCACAACATGCCTGTACATATATTCATTCATTCATGCTCTCTCTCTTGCACACACAAGATAGAAAGAAAAAACATAGATAGATAGATAAGATAGATACATAGATAATAGATTACATAGATAGATAGATAGATGTAATTAAAAATTATAGCTGTATGTGATGTCACACACACACACACCTTTAATCCCAACTCTCAGAAAAGAAGCATGAGGATCCTCATGAGTCTGAGCCAGCATGGTATATATAGTGAGCTCTAAGAGTCTCAGAAAGAGGATTGCAAGTTCAAGACCAGCCTGGAGTACATAATGAGACCCTGTTCAAAAACCAAACCAAAACATACACCAACATAACTACAAATAAACAACAAAAAATGTCTAACTACTGGACTAGAGATGAACTCCATTGGTAGAGCACCTGCCTTGTGTGTGTGATTCCCGGAATTAGATCCCTGCCCCTCAAGTATCACTTACCAAAGGAGAAAGAAAATCCAAGCATTCCTATGGAAATCCATGAAGATAAATGAATGCTTAGTTCTCATGAATACTATTTGATAGGTAAAAAATCCTTTTGTCAGAAATGTAAATATATTAATGTTGACTAAATAGAGTCTTTAATCAAATAGAAAAGTTCACTGAATATTTTTGTAGCTCTCTTTTTTGCTTTTAATTTAAATTTTTTATTACCTGTTTTTGTTTGTTTGTTTGAGATTAAGGCCAGCCTTGAATTTATAACCCTACCTATCAGATTCCCAGACACAGGGACTGCAGGAGTATACTGCCTTACTCAGCTCTTTTTATTTTTAAATACTAAAGATGACTTTTAAAAGTATACAAAGGAATGTTCTAGGAGAAAAATATTAATTTCTTAAGCATTGTTTTGTAAACTGCAGCATCTGGAACATAAGCTAGGCCATGTTCCCGATGGTGTTTTTAAACCAGCAGTGGGGTTTCCCAGAGGCACGGCTCAGTTTTGGAGATTAAACTCCTTAGGTGCACTTGGTTGGCCTTGGAAAGGAATAATTAACAAACAAAGAGATTAAAGCTCTGCACACAGAGTATAAGACTACTAAGGTAATGGTTCTTGTCAAGTTAAATTTGAAAGATAGTCGTATTGTCTGTGTTCAGTTTTCCCCACCAACAGAGCTCAGTCGCAGCACATTGGCCACAAATCTTGTACTTGTGGCTTTGAAATCTTTATTTCGGGGAGAGTAGCCCCTTTCTGTGGTAGCCTCCTGCTCTCTTCCCTTCTGCACTTGGGGGGGGGGGGTGACTTCCTTTTTACTCGAAGGAGGACACCGTTTCCCAAGACTCGTTCTTTACACCAGTTCTTCCACGAGAGAAAAGCCAGAAATTGCAGAGAAAGTACCCTTTTCATGCTCAGTGAGACATACAAGTCAAAACAAAAGAACCGGAGAGCAGCTAAGAAACGGCTCTGTTTCTGAGAGGGCTGGCAAGATGGCTCAGTGGGGAAGGCGCCTTCCACTATCTTGAGACTGAGAGTCGCCCCTGGGTGAGGAGAAATGTTTGGAATCAGTGTGCACACAGTGACAGCTGGCTGTGGTGACAACGGGGACAAATTCAGGTTTGTGGAGCAAGGAGCTTCTACAATTTGGGGGTCACATTACGAAAACAAATACAAGGCTAGTAATCTTAAGGTTCTCCCGGAGGAGATCCCTGGAACATGGGCCCACTTCACTGCCAGGTGAACAGACCTCCGGGAACAGGTTCCTTATGGATTCGTGTCTCCTCTTGGACATGGTGTCTTTTCTAAGAAGCAGCAGCTGGAACTCTAATTTATATCACAACATGGACGCAAGGGGGAATACTTTTCACTGGCATCCTCGTACTCACAGAGCAGGGAGCTCGTCACCAGGTGAGAGCCAATGCTGTTGGTGACCACGTCCTTGGCCTCTCTGGTGCCCGACTGCAGCCTCATGGTACCCACACCCGTACGAATGGCAGGGAAACATGGGAGGAGGTGGGCTAAGGAAATGCGTTTGTGAGGGCTCGGTGCGGTCATGCTGCCTCCCGGATAGCAGCTAAGTCCTCGCTATGCCTTGCTGAGGCATGTGTCCCGGGTCTGATTCCCTCAGAGTCTTTTCCAAAGACAGTTTGGCTCCAAGTTTCCACTGGCCACTGTTAGGTCATGGAGTCCCGCAGCTGTTCTCCTGGCCAGTCTCATGTTACTGCCGACATCTGTTTAAGTGGAACTTTGAGGTTACCCAGAGAACAATGCGCAGCAGCAACACAACACTCAGCAAGGCCAGGAACAGGACAGTTTCGAGGTTCCAGGTCAGCCTGGAAGTAGAAAGGGTCCTATTTGTGTGCTTTCATTCAGCAGGAAAATTGGTTACACAGGACACCAACACACTAGGGTGGTGAAGCCTCCATCATGGAGAGGGCCTTGTTAACATGGAGGAATGATACCTCTGTGGTGGGAAGAAAGTGAAATTTTAGTGTTTAGTAGACTGTTTTATACAGTAGCCTGCCTAGCATCTATTGGTCTAGAGGGGGAAAGCAGAATTTATGTTGTTTCATTTGCATAGATTCTGGAAGGTTAGGTTCGAACCCAAGGAGAGTAATTGGTCCTGATGGAGTGGAATCAAAGGGCACAGGCACTCTGTGCGCAGCAGTCTCATATCCTCGGGCACTTACAGTAGACAGCTATATTTCCAACTTATTTGAAATGAAATGATAAGGTATAGAGAATGAAATAAAACACACGCTCTTGTGGATGGGAGTGTGTCTCAGTAGAGTGCTCACCTGTCATGCACAAATCCACACTAATCCTTGGTTCTAGCCCCACAACTGCATAAACTGGGCAGGATGGCGAGTGCCTATAACCCTAGCACTCAGGAGATAGAAGCAGAAGGATCAGAAGTTCAGAGTCAGCCTCAGTTACATAAGGGGTTCAAGGCCAGGCTGGGATACATGACACCTGACTCAAAAACTGTTGTTCGTAAAAAGGAAAATTGGTTGTGCACTATTTGAGACAGTTAGATTTGACTGGATTCTTCTCTTAACCATGGGGCCAACTCTGAAGCCCCAGATAATTGGTTCACAGCGTGTTGTAGCTGTTTCTTTAAGGTGGATTCTCACCAGCGTTCGAGGTCATTTCAATTTGCATGGCATCATGACAGAGAAAGGATCTCAGAGCCTTCTCGTTTCACTGAATTTGACTCTGCCAAGGAGCTCTCTCTACCACTCTCATCATCAACATTAGCTCTGCATTAGGACAGAGTGTGTAAGGACAGAGTGTGTAAGGACAGAGCGTGTAGGGACAGAGTGTGTAAGGACAGAGTGTGTAAGGACAGAGTGTGTAAGGACAGTGTGTAAGGAAAGAGGTATCCATACAGAGCATTTGAGCAAGCCTTTGGAAACAATCCCAGGGTGCAGATTACTCTCCACAGCTAGCTGATGACTGGCTAGTTTGGAATTCCACTTTCCAGAAGCAACAAGCTGTGAAGTGTGTGGGGGCAGGCCAAACCCCCTTCTTTTCCACTCTGACTTAATACTGAAGGCAGCCAGTCTCAAGTGACCCAAAACTTGAGTGCCTTATAGCGGACATTCCCTGCAGAATAGAACAAACTCTCCCTGTGACAGTCCTTTCGTTTCTCTCTCTGACGTGGCGAGTTCCGTGGAGGCCCACAGTCAAGTGCTGCGCATTTTAAAGCAGGTTCCTCAGCTAGGTGGCCACGTTAGAAGAGCTGGGTGTGTTTAACCGGGAAGGTATGAAGGTGCTAAGTCGAGCAGTACCTGAGGGCAGGAAGAGTGGCGCAACCTCGGGAGCTGCCGGATGTCACTTGAACGCAAACTTTATAGAGATAAGAACAGCATTGCTGAACAGAAGCCAACCCAGTGTCACTCAGATTTGGTCAGGCAGCACATGCCACAGTCTTCAGTGACACATTGTCCCTCTTGTCAAATGGGCAAGAGGGAGCTGCTCAGCTGAGTTTCCCTTGACCCAAGCCATTCTCGTCAGAAAGCACACCATTTCCCTCAGACGAGAGAGTCTGAGCGTCAGGGTTGCTGATGGCTGTCTCTGATCGCATTGCCCTGACAAGAGCTGTGTTGAAACAGCTCCCTGAAGCACTTCCGGGCTCTCAAGAGACAGAAAGGCAGCAGCACTGTGTTCTGTGAGTAGGGAGAAGGTCATACAGCACATCTTCCGTCCCACTGTGACTCTAGGCTAGAACTTCCCTCCTGATCCCAGACCTGAGGGAACAGGACTCTGAAAGCCTCAGCTCGCTCGCCTCATGTACACCCATTAAACCATCCATAGCATTTTCCAGAACTTGATTTCTTTAGTGAAAACGTATGAAGGTATAATTTAACTATTTATCACATAACAGTTCTGCTCAATCATTTTAATCAACACTGAGCATATGCAATATGCCAACGACTCCCTCATTGGAGTGGGGACAGAAGGAAACGTATAGCAGGACTAGCAACTTCATGGGGGAGATGCAAACTCAGCCATAACTTTTAAAATTACATCTATATAGTGTGTGCATGTATGTGTGTGTGTGTGTGTGTACCGCCCATGGCATGTGTGGGGAAGTCAGAGGACAACTTGGAGTTGGTTCTTCTCCTTCCAGCATGTGGGTCCTAGGGTCAAACCCTGGTCACCATTAGTCTTGGCGGCAAGTTCAGTTACCCACAGAGCTATCTTACTGCCCCCAACAATAATTTTGATAAATGTTATATTTAGTAGAGTAACCATGATTCCAAGAGATGAAAGCAGTTCATAGTTTGGAAAACTTGTAAAGAGGAGTGTTGAAGACTTGGCATCTGACCTGAATCTTGACAGCTGTGCTGCAGCCTAGCTGGGTGGAAAAGGAGAATGCTAACACCAATAGAAACGTGTATGGGCTGGGGAAATGGTGCCTACCATATAAGTAAGAGAATTTCCCGGTAACCCACATAATTGCCAGGCAGGCATCGTGACTCGCCTGTAATTTCAGCCTCAGAAGGCAGAGGCAGGGCTCCTCAGAGCAAGGTAGCTATTAGATTAGCCACATTGTTGAGCTCTGAGTTTTGATTGAGAGGTCCTGGTCCAAGGGGAAGTATAGAAGAGCAGCTGAGGAAAATTGCTGATCTCAACTTCAGGCTTCTATATTCACATCCACTGGAACACACAGAGACACGCTCATAATATCATGCACACAGACTCAGGAAAAGAAGAAAAATGAACAGTGTGCCTTAGAAAGTATATTAACTCCCCATTTCTTTTTTTATTGTTTTTATTGAGTTACACATTTTTCTCCACTCCTGTCCCTTCCTCCCCTCTGCCCTTCTACCCTCTCCTGTGACCCACATGCTCCCAATTTACTCAGGAGATCTTGTCTTTTTCTCTTTCCTATGGAGATCCATGTATGTCTCTCTTAGGGTCCTCTTTGTTGTCTAGGTTCTCTAGGGTTGTGGACTGTAGGTTGTTTTTTTTCCTTTGCTTTGTGTCTAAAGGCCACTTATGAGTGAGTACATATTATATTTATCTTTCTGAGTCTGGGTTACTTCAGCCAATATGTTTTTTTTTTATAGATCCATCCATTTGCACGCAAATTTCAAGGTGTCATTTTTTTTTCACTGTGTAATACTCCATTGTGTAAATGTACCACATTTTCTTTATCCATTCTTCGGCTGAGGGGCATCTAGGTTGTTTCAAGGTTCTGGTTATTACAAATAATGCTGCTATGAACACAATTGAGCACATGTCCTTGTGGTATGATTGAGCATCCTTTGGGTATGTACCTAAAAGTGGTATTGCTGGGTCTTGAGGTAGATTATTTCCTAATTTTCTGAGAAATCGCCATACTGATTTCCAAAGCGGCTAAACAAGTTTGCACTCTCATCAGCAAAGGAGGAGCGTTCCCCTCATCCCACATCCTCTCTAGCATAAGTTGTCATCGGTGTTGGCCAGTCTGACAGGTGTAAGATAGAATCTCAGAGCCATTTTGATTTGCATTTCTCTGATGGCTGAGGATGTTGAGCAGTTCCTTAAGTGTCTTTCAGTCATTTGAGATTCCTCTGGTGAGAGTTCTCTGTTTAGGTCTGTACCCATATTTTATGGGATTATTTATTCTTTTGATGTCAAAAGTTTCTTGAGTTCTTTGTATATTTTGGAGATCAGTCCTTTGTCCGATGTGGGGTTGGTGAAGATCTTTTCCCATTCTGTAGGCTGCCGTTTTGTCTTGTTGACCGTGTTCTTTGCCTTACAGAAGCCTTTCAGTTTCAAGAGGTCCCATGTATGAATTGTTGCTCTCAGTGTCTGTGCTACTGTGTTATATTTAGGAAGTGGTCTCCTGTGCCAGTGCGTTCAAGTGTACGTCCCACTTTCTCTTCTTTGAGCTCTCCATTTCTATATCAAAACACTAAGGCTACCTATGAGAGGTAGACTTATCTAACAGTTTGAAAGCCCAGACAGCATGGTGCCAGCTCTTATGAGGTCCCCTTGGCAGTGTTACATCATGGAAGACGGAATCGTGGTGAGCAAGCCTGCGGGGTGGTAGGTCACACAGATCAGGGAGGGCTTGCTCCTTTATGGTAACTCATTATTTTAGAATTAACAAAACACTATAAGGCCCCCAATGATCCAAGACCCTCCTCTCTATCACATAATGCTACACCATCGGGCCCCGACCTCCCAAAACATGGACCTTAGGAGGACAAAGTTAGGGTGAAAAAGTTAACTGAAGCCAATATTTTCCTCTTCCTTTATACCACTCCCCTCTTCCCACCCTTCCTTATATCCATTTCAAAAAGTCAAAAAGAAATGAAATGCAGCTATGTAGAGAACAACTTAGAAATGGAAATGCCACGTAAGTAAGGAGCCAGGCAGTCCTGGTTCAAATCCCGGCTCTGCTATGCCTGCCTTATGACCAGGGTGAGTTCCCTCATCTCTCCACGCCTCAGTTTCTCCACTGGGGAGTGAGGTTAAATAGTGACATTTCGTGGTTGTCCTGATGCTGTCTGTACGTGGACCAGAGAGCTCCCTGCCTCCTGTGCTTATTAGCTATATTAATCTGACCTGCACACATGAAGTAGGTTATCAAAAGGAAAGCAAGTGACCCCCTGCTGCTTCTCTCCTCCTCTTCTTTTTAAGCAATAAATAAAATTTAAAAAATGGTTCAAGTGGCTAAGCCTCATGTGGCACCAAAGCACCGGCTACTGAGAACTTAAGAAGACAAGTACCACGAATGGAAATTAGTGTCTCACAGAGAAGCCCTTCTGCATGGGCTACCGTCCGAGGGAAGCGAGCTGCAAACAGGAATAGAACAGCTGGAACTTCCCTTTCATGCTTTGAAGTTATTCTAAGTCAAAAGCCATGCTTACTTACGACAGAAACCAAGTCACTGGAGTGTGATACCCCGCGTTACAATGGCGCTGTTCACGAGAGAGCGCTAGTGGGAGGGAGATTGTACTTTCCTCCACAGAGAGGGCCAGCAACACAAGCGCTAACACAAAGCTTCGTTCTGCCGTGCGGGTGAGAGCCAACAATTTTGATTGTTGTTGAAGTATAATGTCCATACAAAAAAAAAAAAACGTATGCTACATATAAAGGAAGAGTTTGGGTTAGTGTTTGTTGGACTGTATACCATGTAACCAGCACCCAAATCTAACCCAAGCAATATTCAGCAGCCGAGACACATCCTTCATGCCCTGTGCCCACCTCAGGAAATCAGTGTTCTGATTTCCCGCAGCATCAATGCCTCATTCTGTTTTCTATTTTATATAAACAAGTCGCTACCCTATTTACTGTTTCACAACTGTAGTTTTTATTATCATTATGTGCATGAGATGCATACAGATTGTGAGTGGTTCATTTTCATGTAAATTTTAAGGACGAGGAGAAAGCACTTTGAGAGGATTGATTGTAGTGCTAGGGAATTTAGTTAACCTCAGGTATTTACATTTTTTCAATAGATGGAATTGTTGAACTTCACTTAACAGGTTTATCTACAAGAACAGTGATCATGTGGTGTGTGTGTGTGTGTGAGAGAGAGAGAGAGAGACAGAGACAGAGAGAGATATCATGCAGTTAATTATTCTTTAATCTATTTATCTTGTTTCCGTTATCTTTCAGGTATAAAAACCAGGTGCCTATAAATGTCCACGCAAACCCGGGAAAGTATATCATTGAAAGTCGGTATGGAATGCATACTCTTGAGATCAGCAAGTAAGGGAACATCAGTGTTTATGTGTGCTACCCAGCAGTCACTCAGGGTCACAGACAACATCTAGCTTCTTCCTGGTCCCAGGGCAGGCCTATCTCACAATGCTTCTTCATGTCCGTTTTTCTTGATGCAAACTTGGAAGGTAGCATGCATGGCTAAGTGTGCCATGCCCACGGTACCTCCTAACGTGATCTCACATTTGAATTTCCGAAAAGATGATAAAATGAGGATGTATTTATTTATCCTTCTGTATATATGAGCATGTGCTATAGAAATTAAGAAGATAATTGCTTAAGTAGGCACTTCTATGTCTGTATCATAACAGAATTCCAAATTCACAGTACTGTGTTCTTTTGTTTTAATCAACAAAAGGCGTAGAGGCTGGGGTGGGTGCCACGGAGAGGTGGAGAGACTGAGAATGACCTTTCCTTCAGCTCCCCAGAAACCAGGACGTTGTGTGCCTCATCAGTCTGTGTGAGCGAATCAAGGACAGACATTGGGTTAAGCAAAATTTGAAATGGAAGCTCTATCAAAGTTTCCAAGTCATAAAAAATATATAATGTTTTCCAAGATGGTTTGAAATGCAAACCTGATTATGTGGATGAGAGAGTAAATAAGTAAATAAGTTTTTGGTTCCCACAAGGCCCATGTGCTGAGCTGTAGAGGGGACAGGCGCCGATCATCCTCACAAGGTTTACTGCCTTCTCCGCTATAGAAGATACTGGGCTCCAAACAGAACCAGCTCTGAGCTGAAGTAGGATCGCTTCTGCTGAAGCAGCAGGGAGCTTTGTGGTTGCTTTTAAATTTAATAGTTCTGAGAAATGTGATTGTATTTACCTTCCTGGAGTCTACTGTCTTTCTTTTCCGCAAGATACAAGTGTATCTCAAATGAAACTAAACTAAATCCTAGAACATGGAAACTAGTGTGATTAGACACAAAACAGCCTGCTTTGAAATCTCAGCCTGACCTCTGTAAGAGTGTTCTTTCCTTGTTCCGCCTTTGTAAGACATCCCTGTTTCTGCACCCAGACAGCGCTTGGGTTCCACTGTGAGCTGGAACTTCATGTACAGCCCAAACACCAGCAGAACCACAGTATGAAGTCGCTTGTGTTTTGAAACTAGAACGCAGAATGGCATATAAGACCAGCCTTGCTCAGGTTTCTGCTTCAGAGAGGCTGTGGGAATATCATGAGAAGTTGCTTTTTCTGTTCCCTGTCATCCAGATGCCACCAGACTGAGACCCACCTCCTAGGACAGGACAGTCTGGTACAAAGCCACATGCTCGGCTGTGCATTTTCTCCCCCAATAATGCAAAACAGTTACTCGCTGCGTAACTTATAGCCTTAGTACTTGGTTAGCTTTTCCCTTCCTGCCCTACTGCAGCTTAAAAATTTGTAGATGACTTAGATTATAGAATGTCCCCTAGGAACAGAGACAGTCCCTTCAAGTCTTAAAGAGCCTCATGTGAGCCACTGACTTGCAGTCTGTTATGTTAGAATAGAATCTCCTGACCAAACACCCAGCAGTTACCAGTCAACACCACGGTCACTCATTTCCATGCGTTTCTGCAGATGCGACTTTGAAGACACGGCTCAGTACCGGGCCTCCGCCATGAATGTTCAAGGAGAGGTCTCAGCGTACGCCTCAGTTGTGGTAAAGAGTAGGTTTGCCCTTGCTTTATTCCAAGTGGATTTCAACCCCTCCCAGTGCTAAAACATCAGGCAATCACAAAGCAGCTCACACGTGTTCTCTTTTCTTCTCTAGGATACAAGGGGGAATTGGATGAGACTCGCCTCCACGCTGGGGCGTCCATGCCTCTTAGCTGTAAGTCTAACAACCCATTCGCTGCATGTCATCTCTATGTAAATTTGAGCATAGTAGTGCTCAAATTCCAAACCATGTTCTGAGTCCTTGAGTCTAGGGAAGCAACATGGTTTTTAAAAGGATGAAATAATTCACAATACTTATGATGTACCTGCCACGGTGGATATAATACTCAGTACCCAGCCATGGTTAGTTTGTTTTTTAAATTTTTTGGTTACTATTCTGTTTCCAGGTTTAATTGTTTTTTTTCCTTATATTTTAAAAGTAGCCTGTTTATGTTTGTGAAACTGATTATATGTTCAGACTGAAAAGGACAGTGCAGCCCACACTTATTCTCTACACATTAAATCATGAATGATGGTTCTGAAAATACTTAATACCAATACTTTCTTCTGATTTGGTCTTCCACTTAACCGGTTGGTTTGTTGTCTGTAGATGACCTATTCCTTGACTTCCTGAATGGTTCCTAACTTCGAAGTTATGATCCCTGGTATCAGTCCTATGGAGGAGACAATGGATGGAAATGCTCCTTCCCCACCATATTAGTACTTCTGAAATCATAGCATAGTCCCCAAAGTCCCCATGATGGGTGTGGTTTATCATGTCCCAGTCCTCTGACCTCATCCTGCTCATTCCCATGGCCACGTTTCTCATTTTTCTTCTCTCTAAAGCCGGGTTCTGCAAGACCAACTTAACCCTGTTTCTTCCACTGCATAGTGGCTTCTGATTACACCTGACTTAGCACACCTGTTCCTAACATATGAAACAGAAACTCCTCTGTAGGCAGTAGGCAAATGATTGTACATAGCTGGATTCCAGTAAAGCCATAAATACGAACATTGAAATTTGGATTTTCTATGACTTTTCATACATGATAAATATTAGATTTTTATCTTTTTTAACTGCCATGAAATCTAACAATAAAACCCATTCCTGATGATGATGATGAAGAAGAAGATGATGATGATGATGATGAAGAAGATGATGCAGACTGGATTTGGCCCGCAGGTTTCCCAGACCCTACCATTTCCCACAGATGGAAAGCCTGTTTGACCCAGGCCTGCAGAAGTGACAGTGGACTGCTTTGTCTCCTGGTTAGGACTGACTTCCCACTGAATACCAAGGCAGCCTCTGATGGTCCCGCTCGTCCTGCACGTGGAGACATTAGAACCTGTGTGCCCTTCCAGTTGGGTCTGGGACCTTAGGGCTGGTAAAGAACTTCCTTATAACTCTCCTCTGTCCCCTCAGGCACCTCTGGAACCAGCTGGCCTCTGAAGGCTGTGCAGGATCTGATACAGTCAGACCTCTCAGGTTTCATAGGAACATGATCACATAGAAACTAGGCAGACGGGAGATGTGCTCCAAAGAGAAGCTATTTCCCCCTTGACTAGTGGTTTTGAGAATGATGTGTGATGTGTTCTATGTACTTATGTAGAACTTGATTTTTTGCCCACATACTTTGCTCTGTTTTTATTTCAGCTGCTTTCTGCCTAGCTTATTAAAAATGCTGTTATACCTTTGAAGTGATGCATTACTGGTGTTTGTTTCTGTTGTACCCAGTTGCTGTAACCCCTTACGGTTATGCATCCAAGTTTGACATCCACTTTGATGACAAATTTGATGTGTCTTTTGGGAGAGAAGGAGAGACGATGAGTCTGGGCTGTCGGGTAGTCATCACTCCTGAGATTAAATCCTTCCAGCCAGAGGTCCAGTGGTATAGAAATGGTGAGTCTGTAGACTGAGTTCTTCCTTTGCTTCCTAAGGAAAGATGAATGGGCCAGATGCAGGTCTGCATTCCAGGGCTAGTGTAGCCTGTAAGCTGAGGACATTCTCTGATATACTAAGTGCTTAACATACCTTTCAAAATAATTGCACTCTCTGTGTGTGTTGGGTGTGTGTACACCATGTATATGTTTATTCCCTGAAACAGGTGGCACTGAGTAGCCCTGACTGTCCTGGAACTCATTATGTACATCAGGCTGGCTTCAGACTGAGAGATCTGCCTGCCTCTACCTCCCCAGTGTTGGGATTAAAGGCACATGCCATCATGCCGAACTAAAAAATATTTTTGAAGGTAAGATTTCCTTGTCACCAAGTAATATGTGTAACATTATCAAACCTATAATATTTACTTTGTAAGCTAGGTTATTTGATAGACCAGACTGGCCTTGAACTCACTCGTGAGTGCTGGGATTAAAGGCGTGTGCCACCACCACCCAGCTAGATATCATTCATAAGAGTTGTATAAAACTTTAAAAATATTTATGACCTTATGAAACAATTAAGTCCTAATATTATTAATTAATCAGCAGAGTAAATTTTCAGAAGCAATTCAGACATTAGTAATTTTTTTTTTCTTTTTGGTTTTCTGAGACGGGTTTCTCTGTACAGCCCTGGCTGTCCTGGCACTTGCTTTGTAGACCAGGCTGATCTCAAACTCAGAGATCCATTTGCATCTGCCTCCTGAGTGCTGGGATCAAAGGTGTGTACCACCGCTGCCTGGCTAGTAATATTACATTAATGTGGTAATCTCTTTATAATTTAAAAGTTTATAGTAAACATATTCTTTATATAAAATATGTAAACTAGTATAAAAACAGACACAAAGTAGATAAAAATTACCCTGTTTGCTTGTTTGTTTTGTTTTTGCTGGGACTGACTTTTGGGGAATATAGACGATGCCATCACACACTGCTCTGGAAGCTACCAGAGCTGGGTTCAATGCTATGTAGCCACTGATTTGACATTCATATCATTTTATCCTTTTTATAAATGTATTTTTATATGTATGGATGTTTTGCCTGCATATATGTCTGTACATTATGTGTATGCCCTGACAGAAGAGGCCATTAGGTCCCCCTGAACTGGAGTTACAGATGGACGTGTATACCTGATACTGCTGGAAATTGAACTCAAGTCCTCAGGCAAAGCAACTGGTGTTCTTAACCACTGAACCATCTCTCATTTTATCTGTGAAGTTACACTTCATATGTGTAAGTTCACAGCACACACATAGCAGAGAGGACAGGTCAAGTGCTAATACAGACAATCACAGGCTTGGGCTAGTGGTGGGTCATGGGCAACATGCCCACTAAGCTAAGGGCCTGTTCATCGGATGTACATGTGGACACCTGGAGCAGTCTGGGGCCCTTCAGGTTCCAACATGGTGGTTGGGACCATGGCCTGGCCCAGATTGGAATTAGCAAGACTGTGGCCCAGTGGCGGCAGTAGTGAGGTGGTAACTGTGGCTGTGGCCTTAGAGAACAGAAGAGATTCTGCAGGGAACAGTATGGAGACCCACAGTAGGAGGTGGCTTCCCCGCCTACCACAGAGCTCACCTCGGTGGGCCATGTGCAGGGACAGGACTGACCAGCACACAGCGAACAGTGCAATACCACACATGGCAGTGAGTGTGTAGACATTACAAGTAAAGCACATGAGGAGGTCAGTCTTCCTCAGAATTTTGATCCTCTGGCTCTGAGTCTTAAAATATAATTTAAAGATAGTAGCGCTCAATAGACAGAGCATGTTTTGTATATAAGTTTCTGAGTGGACCAGTTATTAACAAAAGGACAGTTGTAGAATTAGTTCATGCTTCCAGCTGAAAACTCAGAGATGGGATGCACAAGCAGGAATTTTAGGATGTATGTAAATCATGACCTCTAAAAGTTAAAGGACAAATCAGAATAAACATTAAAATACAATTGTATAAATTTACATTTAGAAATTAAGTTCAGACAATATAAAACTAATTTGTACAGTTAGAAAAATCTTCTTCCTCAACATTTATCAATTCTAGAATGTTAAAATTTATATTTATGTTTTGCACATAATTATGGCACTAAATTTTTCTGTAGTTTGTATGACCCCTGTTAGAAGTAACAGAATATTTTAAGCGGAAAAGAGGCTGTCTTAGGGCATCCTGCTGTGATGAAGCTCCATGGGGACGAAGGGTTTATTTGGCCTGCACATCCACATCACAGTATCACTTAAGCAGTCGGGTCAGGAACTCAAACAGGAGGGGAACCTGGAGGCAGGAGCTGACGCAGAGGCCACGGAGGGGTGCTGCTTACTGGCTTGCTTCCCCTGGCTTACTCAGTCAGCTTTCTTATAGAACCCAGAACCATCAGCCCAGTGATGGCACCACCCACAATTGATGGGCCCTCTC
Organism: Microtus obscurus; assembly: GCA_963919715.1. NCBI lineage: Eukaryota > Metazoa > Chordata > Mammalia > Rodentia > Cricetidae > Microtus > Microtus obscurus. Next base: position 5,390,477 of record CAWTZC010000768.1, read on the forward strand.
CCATCAATCACTAGTTAAGAAAATACCCTACAGCTGGATCTTAGAGAGGCATTTTTCTCGGTTGAGGTTCCCTCTGTTCAGATGACGCTAGCCCGTGTCAAGTTGACATAAACCAGCCAGCACAGGGGCAAACCTCAACTCTTTGAACTTCTCTGCTCTTTGAACAAAGAGCTTTAAATTTTAATTTTGTCAGATGTTACAAATTATGCGTCTGTCATGGAGCCCCTCACTTCTGTCCAGTATTTTCCCTAATATTAGACACGCCAGAATGGCTTAAAGAGCTACAGAGTTCTAAGAGTCAAGTGACTCTCAGTATGGAAGGAAGGAGGGGGAGAGGAGTGCAAGAAAGGGAGCCAGAGGAGGTAAAGTCAACGAATTTGCTTGTTTCTTTACATTTCTAGGAGCACCTGTTTCTCCATCAAAATGGGTGAGCATGAACTGGAGTGGAGACCGGGCAACACTCACGTTCTCCCACCTCAACAAAGAAGACGAAGGCCTCTACACAATCCGGGCGCGAATGGGAGAGTATTATGAGCAATACAGCGCTTATGTCTTTGTCCGAGGTAAGACCTGGCGAAAAGCAGAAGACACAACCACATTTTGCAAACATGTTTCGGTCAGAAGAGTCATCTGCAAATCCTCCCGCTAACCTGGAACAGGAATATTACTTTCCAGTGAATCTAGACCTAGTCCAAAAGATCCCCACAGGCAGCAACACAGAGGTACCTGGTTTCCAGGTCGTGTCCGTCACTAACAGAGGATGCTGTCTTCAGTGGGACGCAGTGCAGTGAGGGGAGCTTCTCCAGTCTCATCATTTGCAAAGCTGTCTTAGTTATGGAAGCTACCACGGAAGAGGCTACGTTATTTGGAGAAGTCCTCTTTAATAAGCACCTCAGATGGCAAATGTATTATTTCATGGCAAACTCCTTCAATGGCTTTGATTTAATGAGGAAAAAAACGGGTGATAGGACTTAATTCTTCCACAAGCTGTCAGTTGTTGGTTCTAAGCCTTCTTTTTCCACTGCTCTCTTGAGTGGGCCAGGTATGTGCAGTGGTGTGTTGCTCTGCATGGGATCCTAGCACTTTCAGCCTGTGCTCTATGTTTTTTTCACATAATAGGCATGTACAGCCACAGAGGAGACACAGAGTAGTCTTAAGAAAACAAAGTGTGCCGGGCGATGGTGGCGCACGCCTTTAATCCCAGCACTCGGGAGGCAGAGGCAGGTGGATCTCTGTGAGTTCGAGGCCAGCCTGGTCTACAAGAGCTAGTTCCAGGACAGGCTCCAAAGCCACAGAGAAACCCTGTCTCGAAAAACCAAAAAAAAAAAAAAAAAAAAAAAAAAAAAAAGGAAAAGAAAGAAAACAAACAAAGTGTTTCTGCTCACAGGTTTCAGATATCTCCTCAGGGCCATGTGGAAAAGCACCAGGGTCAATGGCTCCAGAGGCCAAAGGCCACAAACTTGGGAGAACTTGAACTGTGGCCTTTACTGGAGTCGTCCAGAAAGGGAAAGGTGTAGGTTTGGAGGTTAGACTGACTTTGGAGGACTGTGAGGTGTGGAAGTCCTCTCTGTTAAAGGTAGAGGGCAGGTAGGGGTGTGGGAGGCTGATCAAGGATGGTGTGGGCCAGGTGAAGGAGAGGTGTTTCAGGATGCTTGGTCTGCATGTCCTAGCCCTGCTGTGGGGATAGGTTGCTGTCACTAAGCTTCAGGTAGCCTGGGAAGAGCAGTCTCTCTGTGGTCATGAGAACATGAAAATACACAGACAATTAAAAATCTAAATAATACAGATGATTTACTAATTTTTATCTCTTGTGTATGAAATAGAAAAGTTAACTCATGGGCATTTTGATGGAGATGGAACTGCAGGTGCCATCCAGATGCCTTACAATAAGACCAAAACTCCCGCTCGTTCTGTCATTAGAGCCTTTTATCAATCTAATTGACTTCTTCTGAATCTCATGTCGTTAATGAATTTTAAAGCATTATTCTTACTGGGTTTAGGAGACAGCTCAGTTGGTGAACTGCTTGCCAAGTGAGCACGGGCCCCGAGTTCAGATCCTGGAGCCAGGGAGTGACTCCCACCTGTATCTCCAGTGCTGGGGAGACTCCTGTAAGAGGATCTGCGGGGCTTGCTGCCCAGCCACTCTTGCTGAAAATGCCAGCTCTGGGTTCAGTTAGAGGCCTTGTCTCAAAAGGCAGGGTGAGATTGATCAAGAAAGATGCCCAACATCAGCCTCTGGTCTACACATGCATCAGCCCATACCTGCCACATGCATTCAACACACACACATCAGCACACACCTACCTCATGCATTCAACATGTATACACATCTGCCATAGGCACACAAAACACACACATCAGCACACACCTGCCACATGCATACAACACACACATATGAACACACACCTGCCAATAGGCATATAAAACATACACATCAGCAACACCTGCCACATGCATCCAACACACACACATCAGCACACACCTGCCATATGCATTCAACACAAGACATCAGCACACACCTGCCACATGCATACAATACATATATCACAAAATTTAATTAAAAATCAAAGCATTGCATTGTTCTGACAAGGGGCCTGAGAAGGGTCCACAGACAACAGTAGTTAAGGACACGTGTCTTCTGGGGCCTCAGCTAAGACTTTAACTAGGGTGCCGGCTCAGCTGCTGAGATGAGATAACCACTAAAGATCTTCCTTCCTATGTCTACCAGTCTCTCACTTCCTGGCCTTTTGGCTAAGCCTGTCACTTTAGAGGTCAGATGGTGGTCCTGCTGGCTCTGCTCAGCATGATGTGCAGTATCCCAGGTTCTGCTATTTCAGGCTGTGGTCCCAGACTCTCATTCCAGTTTAGGAGGGAAAAAGGAAAGAAGTGGGGGGATGGGGGATGGGGCTGCTCACATCACTTCTGTTTGGTGAGAAATATTTTGAATATTCCATGTACAACACTCACCAAAGATGGCCCATGTGTTCCCTGCCAGCACTTAGTGGTCATAACACCACTAAGCAGAAGCAGGAAGAATGAGTACTGGGGACACTCAATACTCTGTACCATAGCCATGTTGAACAATGACAAGTGATCACTAAATTCGGTCACGAGCCAGCAACTGATAAAAGATGTGTGAACATCCGCAACAGCTGGGAAACATGTCAGAGTATCTTCTCCACAGAAGCATTGTGGGTAAAGTCAGGTATGGCTGAGGGAACAGAGGAGGTGGCCTTCGTAAAGGTTGCTATGGAAACAGGCTGGCTGGGACTCATCCAGAAGTTAGGTTTAGCTGAACAACCTGAGTCAGCTTGGCTAGATAATGAGGCTTCTCTTCCCTCTGAGGGTCTCATCCCACCCGACTGGAGGTTGTCTCCAGTTATGCAAACCAGCAACGAAGCAGAAATGAATCCTTGGTGGCCTTGTCTGGGAACCCTGGCCTGGTCTGGTTGTTCTGCATTTCCCATGCCCCACCTACGCTGTGTCTGCCATACTTGGATGAGACGTCACAGGACTGACTCCAGATGCAGAGCAGGGGCCAGCATTTAAATCCCACACACCAGTTTTAATATCCCACAAAGTAAGGAAATGGAAAGATGTTATAATTTATCAGATGCTAATATAAAAGGATTGAGTAAGATAACTGTAAAAGAATTTAAAAAGGAAGATTTCTGCAATTCTGAACTTGACAACTTTTAGGAAAGTGTATTTTTTTATATTACTACTACTGCTACTATTGCCCTGTTGTGAGGCTCAGGCCTGGGCATTGTGTGCAGAGCAAACGTTCTCCCACCCAGTTTCAAATAATAATATTTGAAATGATGTATTTTAGGGCTCAGGTATAAACACACAATGTTCTCCCTCCCGGTTTCAGCCTTTATTATTTGAAACGATGTATTTTAGGGCTCAGGTATAAACACACAAAATTCTCCCACCCGGTTTTGTCCTTTATTATTTGAAATGATGTATTCTAGGGCTCAGGTACAAACACAACAATGTTCTCCCACACTAGCTGTATACACGAATGCCTGTAAATACATTTCCAGAGTTAAGCAGTCTTCACCCATGACTTCCTTCTCTAAGGAATAATCTAATATTTCTGTCACTCTGAGCTTCCCTGAACCACCCCCATGCCCAGTCATGGCTTTTGCAGCCCCAATTTATTTCCATGTCTACAAATTTTCTTTCAGGGCATCTTTGGACATCAGTGTTCTTGTGAGTCAGGCTTCCTCCACTCAGCGTTTTGAGGTTCCCTTATGTCATCATATCATAGTACATAAAGTAGCTGATTCCTTCTGTTGCCAGAGTAGTATCCAGTATGGAGATGCGCTTCATGCTGACTGTATGTCACCAGTTGCTAAGCAACAGTACCATCTCTACTGCTGGTTGTTTAAGGGTGCTAGCACTATCTATATTCATGTTCATATTTATGGGACAGTTTTTTATTTCTCTTCAATATAGACCCACGTGTTGAATTGTTGGATCATAGGACGCATTCATATGATCTTTTTCATAACTGCAAAGCATTTCAAATGCTACTTTATGTGTTTTTAAACTTTTCCCATGGTGGCGTGGGATGCTACTAAAAGGCATTCTTTTTGGGGTTCTGGAATTTTCACTGTTTACAGAGTGGCTTCTATATCAGCATGGTCAGCATGTAAAACACCATGTTTTATAGAAACATCAAGGAGCTGAGCATATTTGGACAGGCTTTTATTACACAGATAATATGTGTGTCATAAAAATATAGGTGTTATAAAACAATAAAAGGAGAAGGGCCACCTATGCTGTCGTCAGAAATAGTGTCAGCAGTTGTTACATCCTCTGCTCTGCCTTAATCCCTCCCCGACACACACACACACACACACACACACACACACACACACACACACACAAAGAGAGAGAGAATAAAATTATAGAGGGCAAGATAGAAATACCATACAGGAAGCATTGCAAAGAGCCTGCAAGTATATGGAAAAAATGTTATTAGTAACTGAAGCATTCTAAATTATAGACAGCTGATGCTTTATCTACCATACTGAAAAGATAAGAAGATTTTAAAACTCCCTTGTGGGGCTGGGGAAATAGCTCAGTGACCGCTGAATAAACATTAAGCCTGCAGCGTTCAGTAAAAGGTAGGCACAATAGCTACATCTATAACCTAAGCTTTGAGGGTGTAGGACTGGGGCAGAGGCAGGTGGACCCTGAGACTAGCTTTAGAGACAGATTGACCCCAGCCAGTGTAGCTGGCTCCACAGACTCCTGGTTTAGTGAGACATTGTCTCAAAAAGCAAGGTGTAGACCAACCAAGACACCACTATTTGGATTCTGGTCTCCATACATGTGTGTACATATGCATGCCTACCCACATACACACGTGTACACACCCATACATACATACAGCATAGTACACATAATAAGACCAACTCTCCTGTGACTTTGAGTTGCTTCAGAGTTTCTGAGGGTGTTTTGCAACTATGTATTTAAAGCACACAGTTCAGCTTCTCCAGTCCCAGGACAGAGTGGACAAAGGTGAAGACAAATGTTAGAGAAAACTGGAGAAATCCAGATGTTCACCAATATGAGAACAGTAAAATATAATGTCTTTACATATGTATATTTTAATAAAGATACATAAATATATATGAATAAAGTTCATGCTCCATGTAAACAATGAAATACCACACAGCGATGAAAACTAATGATGTATATCTATACTTATTGAAATATATCAAGGAAAAGAAGCAGATTTCATGAAGACCATGACCCAGGTTACTTAAAAAATGATCATATTTAGCCAAGTGTGGTCAAATAGACTGTAATCCTTGAACAAGAGAGGTGAAGCAGGAGGAACACCATGAGTTCAAGGCCAGCCTGGGCTACGTAGTGAGTTCCTGAGCTACAAATAATAACAATCATTATGGTTTTTGTTAGATGTGTTGTCACATGCCTATAATCCTAGCACGTAGCAGATCAAGGCAGGACGATTTGAGTTCAAGGCCAGCCTAAACTACATGTCAAAACACATCTCAAAAAAACCTTTTAGTTTATAAATATAAAAATAGAACAAATCTAAAAAGGCTTTTAAGCCAGTATTTCAGTAGTCGTTATTTTGAGTTACAGAGTTAAAGGAGATTTTAAACTTCTTGATTACCATTTATTTTATAATTCTGTGCTACCTTTATAATAAATATAAACAACAAGATAATGTTTTGGAAAAAGGTTATTATTTGCCTATGTCTGAGGCCAAACTGTGACAAGTAGCAGGCTAATCTGACCCAATTTGTCAGCCTACAAAAAGTTCAGCTATTTGAAGGTTAGGAGAGAGAAAGCTGCGTGGGCACTGTCTTCACATCAGTGCAGCAGCAGCTGCTGCGAACCAGACATGTGTGAGAGCGCTCCGCACTTGTGTGGCTGGCATTCCCAGCATACTTGGCTCCCCACGGTGTGAGAACAAGAGCAATACTTATTTTTAACTTTTAACTTTTGCATTTAGTACTGTCTTAGGTAGGGTTTCTATTGCTGTGATGAAACACCATGACCAAAAGCAACATAGAGTTTATTTTGTCTTTCAACTTATGAATCCATCGCTGAGGGAAGCCGAGGCAGGAACATGAAGGGAGGAGCTGGTGCAGAGGTATAGAGGAATACTTCTTGAACTGGCTCGCTCTGCCTGCTCTCTCTCTCTCTCTCTCTCTCTCTCTCTCTCTCTCTCTCTCTCTCTCTTATCAACACACCACACACTGCTTTCTTATAGAATCCAAACCACCAGCCCAGGGATAGCCCCACTCACAGTGGGGGAGGCCTCCCGTTCAATTACTCAAAAGAATGCATGACAGACTTACCTTCTGGCCAATCTAGCCAATCTAGTGTAGGCGTTTTCTCAATTGAGAGTCCCTCTTCCCAAGTGACTCCAGCTTATATCAAGTTGACATAAAACTAGCCAGGAGGAGCACATAGAAGAATACTAAATGAACTTAGGGCTAACAACTTTGACACAATACCTACACCCAAGATTCGTAAAATTCTAAGATAATACAGGAAGACTTGATTGTTTATGAAGAAAAATCCCCAGAGGGCCCCCCCCCCATTCCACAGACACAGTCAAATTAGTGGTTGTTCTAGTGGTATTTGAACTAAGGACCACGAAGGTGAAACCTTTGCTTTTCTGGGACAGCAGATGCTGGTCACCTGGGGCTAGAGAATCAGCTATGATTAAGAAGCGACTAGTATCACTGAGGCAGAATTTTCCGGGAAGTGTTTCCTCAGCAGATGGAGCTGTGGTGCAGAGGTGGCCAAGAGCGGATGAATGAGTGAACGAATGAATGCCTAAATAACTGATCATCAAGCCCACCCCTGCATGGCATCTTGTAAACTGTGTTACAAAAATGCCGAGTCCTGGCTCTCTGGACACCTCCTGTCTTCCATGGTCGGTTACAGTGTGCACTGTTTTGTATTACACACCAAATCCAGTGACTGTTGAGCTAACTAGACTCCACTCTGTCAACATGGGACTCTCTCCATCAGTGCGTGGACTCATCGGTCTTTATCATAGGATGCGTCTGTGCTGTTGCCAGCTGTCCCTCTAGAAAGGCGCCTCTTCTGGTACCCGCCAGCAGCAGCAGCAGCAGCATCACTTGTGCTCTTGTCCCGCCCTTCCTCGTCAGCAGCATCACTGTCCCTCCCTCTCACAAAGCTGGTGAGGAGAGAGACATGCTCCCAGGAAAACACTTGCTTCCTGTTGCATAGCATGCAAGGATTCTAAGTTCAGCCTTGGCCATGATTTATTAGTGTTGTTTTCCTTTAGCACACGTGTCTGCAGGAGACATTTGCCCAGAGAACATGCCCCGATGGTTTATGGGACATGGAAAAGAATGTCCAAAATCCTAGTGATTTCACCTCTTCACAAGTAATGCAAACTTATTAACATTAAAGCCAAAAGTCTGCAAATGTTTCGGCTGTTATATAAAATACCTCTGTAGCTCACGAGTGTTACAGAATATAGATCATAGGAAAAGATTGTTCAGTTGACAGAAGTGTTTTCTCCTGGGTAAGTGGCTCCCATGTGTCCCAGGATGTCCTAACTAATTCTGTCTATGAAAATGCTGGGGCTGGAGAGATGGCTCAGTGGTTAAGAGCATTGCCTGCTCTTCCAAAGGTCCTGAGTTCAATTCCCAGCAACCACATGGTGGCTCACAACCATCTGTAATGAGGTTTGGTGCCCTCTTCTGGCCTGCAGACATACACACAGACAGAACATTGTATACATAATAAATAAATAAATGTTTAAAAAAAAAAAAGAAAATGATGTTCATATGCTCGGAACAACTGGCAGTGTGGGCCCCTCCACCAGGGTTATCGGGGTCTTTAATTATTCTCAGTTAAAGGGCTACTGATGATATATTTTCTTTCATTTCCTTCTGATCCATTAATTAGCTGTGCCTCAGGAGTTAGGGAAGGGCTCACAGTCTGAGAGCTGACCTCATAAACAGTCAATTTCCTGTTTCCTGTGCTATCGCAGACTTTCACTAAACTCAAATGTGGGTGTTGTGTCGGAGCTCTTTTCCTAAGTACCCTCAGTTTGGAATAGTCGTTTTGTGTGTTGACTTTTGTTTGTTTACTTCTTGGTCTTGGCTCTGTTACAGGGTTTAGTTTAGTTGACAATATCAGAAGCTTCAGCCCTTGGTAGGCTGGCCCCAGATTCCAGGACCCGTGGTGAGACACTTGGGTAGCAGACTAGGTGGAACAAACCTGCTCAACTCACGTCAGCTTGACAGAAGGGGGTGTGGCAAAAAGGAGCCAGGGCAAGTGTTAGCTACCCTTTAAACGCGTGCCCCACTGACCTGACTCGTCCGGTCAGTTTCCTCCTTCCACAGTCCCCTGCTCACCAATCATCAGTTGTTAAACCAGCACTGGGCTAAAGCTCTGATGGGGCCAGAGCTGTCATGATCTTATGGTCTTGGAAACGCACTCACAGACACGCTCAAGTGCACTTTAAAGATATTCTACAACTCCGGGGAAGCAAGGGCAAGGAGACAAAACACACGGATTCTTTTCAGAGCCCTTCTTATTTTCCAACATAGCGTTCTTCCCACAAAAGGGAAAAGCACACCTTGTTATATTGACAAACAAATTGTAAGATTTGAAGTTTGCTCTATGAAGCCCAATATGTAGCTACCATGTTCTGTAGGAAATGTGGGCACTATGACCTCCGTCTGCCATGCTAGCGGAGCCTGCGTGAGCGATTAACAGGCTCCCTCTGTCTCCACAGATGCTGATGCAGAGATTGAAGGAGCCCCTGCAGCACCGTTGGATGTGGTGCCTTTGGATGCGAACAAAGATTACATCATAATCTCTTGGAAGCAGCCGGCTGTGGACGGAGGGAGCCCTATCCTTGGATACTTTATCGATAAGTTAGTGCTTGGCCTGATATCAGTCTGTGGATGTACAGATGTGTTCTTGATTGTTCCCGTTATTTCTAAGTGAAAGCTTTCTCTTCTCTGGTTTTCGCCTCCTCTCCCTTTCTTTCTCCATATATGTTTAATACATATATAAACATACAGACATATTAGCACTTACTTATTTACATAAACTCTTTGAATTTGGCAACCAGCTCATGCCACTAACTTGGCAAGAATGTAATGACGTTGTAAACCTAATAACAGAGGCCAATGTAGAAATGACATAACTGATATTCAGTATACTCAGCATCCACGTTCCTAGTATGGCAGTTATTCAAGAGTACTGCCTTTAGGAGCACAAATGAATTCCTTGTACCATACAATGTGGTTTCAAGTTATCTATATTATATAAGAAATAATAGCAAAAATTCATAGTGTTAGGCTACACTCTTACCTACGAGTCCTGGTTGATTACAATCTTCAGTACTTAGGATTTTACACAGTCATATCCATTATATTGGGTAATACAAGCAACAAATTTAGATTATTGGCCCAAGTATGTGAGTCTCTGACTCAGTTTCTCTTCTGATAGTTACCCCAATTCCTTCTGCTTTTGTCTATGGAAACGATTAGAGACAGATGATCTAGGTCAGTGTATCAAACTTTCTGCTTGTAACAGTAAGTAAAGTGTGCGCGCTGTGCTCAGTGCCTCCAGAGAGAGCTTGTTTATCCGTAGACATGAAGTGGGATGGAGGCTCCACCTGCTTCTGATGAATTTGGAGGTTTGCATAAGTTCTTTTCCTATGTCAGTTCTGCTTTGATGTCTTCGACAAATAGCCAAGAGGTCTGCAAATTTTATGGAAGATTGGAGACAATCAGTGCACATTGTTCAATATTTACTGTCTGCTCTGATACTGCTCTAAACACTGCATGTGTTTATCACTAACCCATGGCCATCCCAGACAGGCCTTGTTATCACTAACCCATAGCCATCCCAGACAGGTCTTGCCCTTACTACAAGTAAGAAACAGAGGGCCGGCCGAAGCCACACACCACAAGGAAACATTATGTTGCTTAAGGTCACATGGGTAGGAAACCCAGTGCCAGAATTCTGCTATCAGCACAACTGTAGATCAGTGCTCTCTCTGCTCCAACATGCTATAGAAGCTTCTAGAAAAGATGCCCTTCACCTTTTCCCCTGCACAAATGAAGGTTAAGAGGCATGTTCTAATGCCACCATGGCAGGGTCTGAACAGGGAGGTGGGAGAGTCCAGACGGAAGCTTGGGAGATAGGTCTAGGAAAACTGCTGCAGCCCCTCAGCTTTGCACCACCCCGGGAGCAACTCTAGACTCTACAAAGCAGAGGTGTGGGAAGGTGGACAGAAGGCATGAGCTTGATAAGACTTTACGTAATGTTGAAGAAAATGATCGATGTTATCCCTATCAGAGAATGTAAAACGAGAGTGAGGAAGGGAAGACCCCCCACCCCATGTTTTATATTGATTGCTTCTGGAAGTGTCCTCCCATGAGAACTATTCGAAAGTTATACATTTTAAACATAATGTCATGTAGGGGACGTATTGCAAACTAAAAGCCTTGTGTACTAATTGTGAAAAACAAGGGATCGCGTTGTCCTAAGGCTGCACCATTTACTCAAACACCGAGTCGCTAATGTTGAGCTGATTGGATTGATAGCCTCATATTGTCTCCTGAGCAGCCCCCTGCCTCTGTTATTGGGAACCAAGTTACTTCATTAGCAAGCAAATAGAAATAAGTGTCCAACCACTTCATTTCCCATGGGAATCTTCAGCCTCATCGTTAAAGGGACAAGCATGGCTGGACATGGCACGTAGGCCCAGCACTTAGGAGGTAGAGGTATGAGGGTCATGAGTTAAAAACCAGCTCGGGTTACATAGCAAGACCTTGGAGGGAGAACAGAGGATGAAGAAAGAAAAGAAGCTAGATTACAGCAACCTTCTGACCCTTGCACCCACACAGAGCAGTGATCGTCAAGGAAGAAAACAGCACACTGTTTCCCTAACTGCAGTACAAACAGTTTCCTGTTCTGTTCTGTGTGGCTGGTTTGACTGGCCTCAAGGTCCCTCCACCTGAGTTCCCAAATGCCAGGCTTGCAGATGTGCACCACCGTTCCCAGATGCACGGTTATCTTTTTAGGTTCCAACTTGTCCTACCATAATTCTGCTTTTAAATGAAAATGCCTAAAGAGGACAAAATATCACTAACCGTGAAATTGAAAGTGTCAGCAGGAGATGAGTGAGGGCTCTCCCTAAAACTCTCTATAAAGATTCTGGAGAGGTGACTCTGGTTAAAGTACTGGCAGCTCTTCCAGAGGACCCGGGTTCAAGTCCCAGCACCCACATGGCAGCTCACAACTGTCTGCAACTCCAGTTACAAGGGATCTAAAATATCTTGTGTCCTTGGCAGACCAGGCACACAAGAGGTGAACAGACATCCGTGTGGCCAAAACACCCATACATTAAAAATACAACAAGAAGATTCTGGATACACACATGTTTTCCTTACCCCCCTCTAACTCCTCTTCACAACACACAAGGCCCTTCCCCCAGCTGCTCATTCGGGAAAGGTCTGAGGCTTCATTCTTCTGGCTAAAAAAGATAAATTGCTGACTGGTAAGATGCCTTAGTAAAGGTAGATGCCTGTACCCTACATTCATATTCTCTCTCTCCCCTCCCCCCTCACACACACATGCTTGAAATGTTCGAAGGAACAGGACACATTGAATGTGGGTGGGATTGTCGTGAGTGTCTGAAGTCTAGCCCCAATAAGCCATGCAGGTGTTGCAGGTTTTGACACAGAGACGATCTGAGGTGACAGGGGAATGTGTGCCTTGGAGCTTTGCTCTTAGCCATACTCGGCGTAACCTGCTGACCCCTCTTTCCTCAGGTGCGAGGTGGGCACAGACAGCTGGTCTCAGTGCAATGACACACCTGTGAAGTTCGCTCGCTTTCCAGTCACCGGCTTGATAGAGGGTCGTTCCTACATATTCCGCGTCCGAGCTGTGAATAAAACTGGAATAGGCCTGCCATCTCGAGTTTCTGAGCCCGTGGCTGCTCTGGATGCAGCTGAGAAAGCTAGACTTAAAAGTAAGCCCTCTTCATTTCTCTACATCTTCCCCGCACCTTTAAAAAAAATACTGCGGTGTCACTGCAAGTAATTCCTCTTCTGTCCACTAGAGGGCGGCAAGAGTAAAACATCTATTGGTGATCTGAAACTCCTGTGGTTCGAGTGAGTCCAAGAACATAAAAAATATTTGCTTTTGATTCATTTTCTGAGCTTTTTAAAAACCTATTTTATTTTATCTTTATAAAATTACTCAGAAAAATGTATCTTGATAATTTGTGTTCTAAACTGTAGGCCTGGAATAAAATATGGAAACAAAAGCCCAAAGGTCATTTTTATTTACATTATTAATGTATTCCAAATATAACTGGATTTATGGTTCAAAGTGATTTTTTTCTTTCTTTTATTCTTTTTTTTCTTTCTCCTCCTCCTCTTCTTCTTCTTCTTCTTCTTCTTCTTCTTCTTCTTCTTCTTCTTTTCCTTTTTTGATTTTTCGAGACAGGGTTTCTCAGTGTAGTTTTGGAGCCTGTTCTGGAACTCACTCTGTAGGCCTCAAACTCACAGAGATCCACCTGCCTCTGCAGTACCCAGCCAAAGTGAATTTCTTTACCTTGAAGTCTTTGTCCAAGTATTACTATCCAATCCTGTGGGCTTCTCCATGTTGATTAAAAAACAAATTTACATCTGACCCAAATTTGGGTTTCCCTTTAGGTAATATAAAATAATCTTGAGCTGTCAAGATGGCCCACTAGGTAAAGGCTGCCAAGCCTGACTATCTGAGTTCAATGCTTGGGGCCCATGTGGTGGAAGGAGGGTGCTAGCTCCTGCGATTGTCCTGTGACCTGCATATGTACTCTGTGGCTTACATGCACTCACATGCCCCATACATACACATACACAGACTTGTGCAAGTGCGCACATGTGCGCGTGCACACACAATTAAAATATAATCTAAAAGATCTTAAAAATAATCATTTCATATATTTATCTTTTGAGCCTGAATATCGAAGTCAGGTACGTAAATTATGCCTTCAGTGGGAACCTGTATGGCATCCCCAAACAACGGACCATAAAAATGACATCCTAAGAATCCCTAGATAGTAGCATCTCATTCTGTCCCAGTAGTCCTTGTCACACATTAGCCAGCAGCTGTTAGCCGAGGGCAGACGCACAGAGGACACTCACGGACCAGCAGCTGTTAGCCGAGGGCAGACACACAGAGGACACTCACGGACTAGCAACTGTTAGCCGAGGGCAGACACACAGAGGACACTCACGGACCAGCAACTGTTAGCCGAGGGCAGACACACAGAGGACACTCACGGACCAGCAGCTGTTAGCCGAGGGCAGACGCACAGAGGACACTCACGGACCAGCAGCTGTTAGCCGAGGGCAGACGCACAGAGGACACTCACGGACCAGCAGCTGTTAGCCGAGGGCAGACACACGGAGGACACTCACGGACCAGCAGCTGTTGGCCGAGGGCAGACACATGGAGGACACTCACGGACTAGCAGCTGTTAGCCGAGGGCAGACACACAGAGGACACTCACGGACTAGCAGCTGTTAACCGAGGGCAGATGCATAGAGGACACTCACGGACCAGCAACTGTTAGCCAAGGACAGATGCACGGAGGACACTCAAGGGCCAGCAGCTGTTAGCTGAGGGCAGACGCACGGAGGACACTCACGGACCAGCAGCTGTTAGCTGAGGGCAGACGCACGGAGGACACTCACGGACCAGCAGCTGTTAGCCGAGGGCAGACGCACAGAGGACACTCATGGACATGCCAGTGGCATTATTTGCCAGTTGTAAGGTAGAGTTTCCGGACACTGTCAGATACCTAGGGAGGAGGAGATAAAGCTATCTCCTGCAACAGGTCCACTCTTCATTTGCAGTTTTATTCTTTACCTCAGTTACTTTTAGTGTCACCACAAAATTCCAAGGAAATTCGCATTGCATTCAGTCTCTTTTCCCTGTTAAATTAGTCAATTCCATCTCACACTTTCTTCTACTCCTTTCTTTCCTAAACTGTCTGTCTGTCTGTCTATCTATCTATCTATCTATCTATCTATCTATCTATCTATCTATCTATCTTCTGTCTGTCTATTTATCATCTGTCTGTATATCATCTATCTATCCTCCTGTCTGTCTGTCTGTCTGTCTGTATCTATCTATCTATCTATCTATCTATCATCTATCTATCATCTATGATCTATCCTCCTATGTATGTATGTATGTATGTATCATCTCTATCATTCTATCTATCTATCTGTCAGTCATACCTTATCTATCTGTTTATATGGGCATATTTGTGTGGGGGAGGGCAGGCATGTTACAGTGCTCGTGTGGAAGTCAGAGGACAACCAGTTATTAGGAGTTGGTTGTCTCCTTCTACTGTGTTGGTCCTGTTTATCGAACTCATGTCATTAGTCTTGGCAGCAGCCACCTTTACCTGCAGAGCCATCGCTCCCACCCACTGTTCTCTTTTCCATGCTGTCAGGGCCATAGGACAGAGTTCTGTACATTATACCTCTCTCTTCCATCGTCCTTACTCATGTCCCATAGACAGCGCTTTTCCAAGCATAATAGGAACGCTTTGCCCCCGTTCAGCTCTCATGCCTAATCTGCCTCTTGTCTCTCCTGACCTTCATGATACCAGACAGAGAACTACTGTGTTATGACTGTCCTCGGTGTGTTTCTCCCAAATGTGTTGTCTCTGAAGAAGGCATGGGAAGCTTGTGGTTTGGGGGAAGGGCTATGTACTGACAAGTAGAACTGCAGAAAATTCAACTCAGTCCAGGGAGACTCTAGGTTCTGGGAAGGGCAGGGTTCCCATGGTACCTTCTACATGTTGGCAAAGGTGCAGCTAGAACCTATTTGACTAGTGGTTTGTCGAAGAGGCAGAAGCACATTCGGGAACGTGCGACTTTCATGCTTGTCCTCTTTAGGTCGTCCTTCAGCGCCCTGGACTGGACAGATCATTGTCACGGAAGAGGAACCTACAGGTAAAAACTCTGGCCACTCCAGATGCCACGACTGGTGTGCTGTGCAATTTAGCTCTGCTTGTAAATATATATAATTGTTTGTGAAGCGTTGGAAAGAGATGGTAGCTGAAATAGCATAACAAAGAATCGTGTGTGGGGTGGCGGGACTGGGGATTGAGCCCAGGGCCTTGTGCAGGCCAAGAACACACTTCCTCCAGGCCCCAAAGAGACACGTTTCATTTAAAAAGACATACTATAGTGTAGTTGTCGTATGATGAACTGTGCATATGCTAATGTACACTTTGCTAAGCTTTATGTGTATGCACGTGTGATATCATTGCTGTGACCAAAGCAGCAAACATGCCCACCACTTCTAAGACCCTCCCCCGTCTCTAGGTCATCTCTGGCCTGCTTTCGTACATTACAGTTTGTATTGTCCACATTCTACATAGACAGGGGCATACTCATTTTGTATGTTTCCTTTTGTTAACATACTTACTTTGTGATTTATTGTTCGTGTAGGTGCACCTATAATTTAATAACAATTCATCCATGTCCTGTTAAAGTTTCTGTAAGCCAGATGTGCTTGCATAGATGTGTGCACTTCACGTCTCTAGGGCACACCCTCGAGAGTGGAAGAGATGGCTCTCTGCTAGGTGTGAGTTGCTGTTTTTACCGAGATGATTGATCCACTTTACACTCCCATCAGCACCATGTGAGAATTCCCAGAGAAACCACTGGTCCCTGGTCCCTGGGTCGAGCAGTCTTTCTAAGTGAGCCTTTCTAGCACTCTTGTTGTGATGGCTCTGTCTTTGACGTGTATTCTAATCCCAAGCTTCTTTTCATGTCTCATTGCTGTGTCAGTTGACATTCGTTGTTGTTAGGTCTGAGGGTTTCGCCTTTCTTTTCTTCCCCTAAAAATGTTAGGGCATTTGCTCTTCTGTTTCAACAAGTGACCTATTTCAGGTTACTGTTTCTAGACTGTACGGAAGACCCGCCGTTATTGGGACTTGCATGTGGCTGTCAGCGTCTTGGAACTGTCTGTTGAAATAGGATCTTTACCCATGGAATTTGCCTTGGCACCACAGTCAAGTTCCACTGAATTCACTCCTGTGCATCTACTTCTGGAATCCCCACCAGCCAGTTTTATTTTCTCTACATCAGTATCATAATGGCTACTGTTGCTTTTATGGTCTTCCTTTGTTCATAAGTCTGACCTACAGTGTAAGTCAGGGAGTCTAGCTCTATCATCTTGTGTCATTGTTCCCAGAGCTGTGTAACTATTCTAATTCTTCGTCTTTTCATGTCGATTTCAATCAACTTATCAATTTCTACGAAGATGCTGAAACTCAGATGATATTTAACACCGTTGAGTTCTTCAGTGT
Source organism: Microtus obscurus (assembly GCA_963919715.1). Lineage (NCBI taxonomy): Eukaryota > Metazoa > Chordata > Mammalia > Rodentia > Cricetidae > Microtus > Microtus obscurus. The sequence goes on from CAWTZC010000768.1 coordinate 5,407,353, forward strand.
GTAGAAAAGCATATGCCGATCTTACTTGGGTTATCAGCCTTTCTTTCTAATGAACCTTTCTATTAGTGCAGATTTTCTGCTGAGCAATTGTTTCCCCTTTGGTCTGTGTGCAAAGGTCTTTGTTTCACCTTCCTTCGTGTCCAGATCTTCACTGACCATAGAATTCTAGATTGACAGTTTCCAGTCAGTACTTTGAAGAACTAGTCCAGCTGAGAGGCAGTAACAACGGCACGAGGAGCCATGGGTCAGGGAGGACTTGGGTCACAGGAGCGGATGGAGGTTTTGCAGCTACATGGACCAGACATCAAGATTTTAAAAATTATCCCCGTGCATTAGGAATAGCCAGATTAAAGATAAATGAAAAACTGAGAAGTAATGAAAGTAACAGTTTGCCTAAGAAATCAGAAGAGCTGGTGAGAAGGGCTCTTGTTGCTTAGAATGTGTTACACAGGGTAACCACCCTGAACACAAAGCCCTGACACTGCTCCTGGGAAAACCTTAGAATGTTACACAGGGTAACCACACTGAACACAAAGCACTGACACTGGTCCCGGGGAAACGTTTCTAGAACATGTGCCATATTGTGATGCTCCAACTCAGAAACAGGAAGTCTTGCAGGATAAAACAAGTCTTTGCACATTTTAACTTTAAACTTAAAACTCTGGCAAAAGTCCTAGAAATGTAGATATCTTTCTTGAGTTGGTTTGTTGGAAATGAATGAATCCAAGAGCAGCTTCATAATTTAATTTCCCATGAAGGGAGCACTGCTGAGAGCTGCAGAGCTTGATGTTAGCAGCCGCAGAGATGCCCTGAGATGCAACTAAGAATCAGCCCTCCCACAGTGACGTAAACGCTCGCTTAGGGAGGTGTCGCAGATTCCCCCATTCCTGGTGGCTCATTTTGGTCTTAACAGTGCCATTTGAGAGCGAAATGGCTTGACAAGTTTATGAGTTTTCATCCCATGGAAACACAAGTACTTGATATAAATTGCTAGATTAAATTGATGTTTAGACCCTCAAATATTAAATCGGTCAAAACCAGTTTCTGACAGCCTGCCACAGAAGGTAGCCTTCGTTCCCAAAACGCTGTAGTTATTTCGCTTGCTAACAATCATTTAGGTTCTTTTAGTGACAGGGTGTTTCTCTGTGTTTTTGTAAAAACACTTTAAACCAGTCTTCTGTGGATAGATAAATGAAATATCAAAATCACTTGGGGTCACTATGGAATAAAGACATCCTGTCTTCTTAAGGAAATAGCCACCATCCATGAGGTGATCTATGGTTTTCATAGTTACCTGCATTTATGTAACAATTAAATTATTTAAGAAATGCAATAGCTGCACTCTCCTCATTTGAATCAATAAAATGTCAATGAATTCTTTCCCATGTCCCATCCCTGACAAGACTGTCAGTATCACAAAGGGGCTTGGAATCCCACCATCTATTAAATGGAGGGAGGGAGGGAGGGAGAGAGAGAGAGAGAGAGAGAGAGAGACAGAGACAGAGAGAGAGAGACAGAGACAGAGAGACAGAGAGAACTTAGTTCCTGGTGCTGCAGATCTGTACTGTAACAATGACTATTGTCACTGTGATTTTTGTCCCTGGGTCTGCAGTACAGTTTTTCTTTGCTTGCTTCTGTGATATTCTCTTTATCACTGGCTGCAGAATTTTGATTATGATGTGCATCAGTGGTTTTCCTCCTGTGTATTGTGCTTCTCAGGTCTGTGGGTTTCTAGATGTCCTCTGTTCTGAGGAGGTTCCACTGCTGTTCTTTATTTTTAGTGGATTCCTCTCTCTCTCTTATGTGCCACTTGAGGCCACTGAAATTGGTTCTCAGCTCCTTGGTGATGTGTCCCCTCAGTCTTCACCTTCTTTTTTTTTTTAATATTTATTTACTTATTTATTATGTATACAATATCCTGTCTGCATGTATGCCTGCGGGCCAGAAGAGGGCACCAGACCTCATTCCAGATGGTTGTGAGCCACCATGTGGTTGCTGGGAATTGAACTCAGGACCTTTGGAAGAGCAGAGAATGCTCTTAACCGCTGAGCCATCTCTCCAGCCCCCCCCCCCAGTCTTCACCTTCTTAAACATGTGAAATGTCTATAACCATGGTTTATGTTTGTACCCGCTTCCATGTCCTTGTCTCCTAACTATCACAGATGATACTAATTCTGTCACCTGGGGCATTTCTGGGTTTGTTACTAATGATCCTTCCCCATAATATAGGCTTTATTTTCTTGCTTTCTATACACACTTTTTTTCTCTTTTAATTAATACCAGGTATTTTAAGTTTATATAGTTTGATGCTGGATATTTTTAAATTTGTAGAAATGCCTTTGAGCATTTTTTTGAGGAAACAAATCTTTTCAAAGTGGCAGGGAATTCAGCTGTTGCAGAGGGGATAGAAGAAGGGAAGGAGGGAAGAAGAGAAAGGCAGGGAAGGCATTTTCTAATGAAGATGTCGTAATTGTGAGGTAGATCCAGAGGCTACCATGTGACTCCTACACTTTTGACCTTGGCACAGAAATCAACCCCACCACCTCGTGGCCCATTCTAGACTTCAGTTTTTCCTTTATGTACTTTGGAACCAAACACACACTTCTTTGCACGGTTCAATTTCTTTCTTCATCAGTTTAGCTATAAATCATATAAAGACAAGTCCCTTGGTCTGTCTGTATGCTATGCACATACAGAATCTGAATAGCCAAATGAATGAATGATTTATTATTATTATTATTATTATTATTATTATTATTATTATTATTATTAGAGATAAGGTTTCCTTACACTGTGGAGCCAGGAAGAGACAGGCACTTGTGGCTCTCCATGTGTCTCAGGCTCCCCTGAATATGTGCACCTCACTTTACCTTGTTGTTTTTCAGAGGGTGTCATTCCTGGCCCCCCCACAGACCTCTCTGTCACTGAGGCCACCCGGAGCTACGTAGTACTGAGCTGGAAACCCCCTGGCCAGCGCGGTCATGAGGGCATTATGTATTTTGTAGAAAAGGTAAGACCCCGGCATTATCACCTATGCTACCCCCTATTAATTTCTAATAACAATGGAGCAATTACAGTAGGGCAGCAGCAGGAATAACTAAACTCTTTAAATTCGCATAGATTATGAACTGTCTCTGTTGAAAATATAAATAACACATAGAACTTCATCATGGTGCCTTGAGACTCCCTCATGTTCCTGCGCTATAGATTGCCTGTATGGCAGTGTTCTCTAGAGCAGCCCCTGTCTCTCTTGTGATGGAACAGCTCTAGTGATGGCTGTCTGTCTACTGGTCCTTCTGTCAGGATGATGAAACATGATGAGGGTAGAGGGCAAGAGGAATAGAGAAGTTGTACTGCTTCCAAACAGGAGGGCGAGGTGAAGACAACAAGGCTCCGCACACCACTGTGAAGCCGTATTCTTCATACACAATAGATTGGGGCTGGGTGACGAAGCAGTCTGAGATGCTGGAGGATTCTTTCCCCCACATGTCTTATGACCGTGCTGGGATCAGACGGTTAGAGGACAGCATGATGAGCTGGGCGAGGATGCGGGAGCCAGCTGTGTAGCCGTATCCAAAGGGGTCTGGTGAGCATTTGTGAGCAGCTAGTGGGGACGTGCCCAGAGCTGGCCAGGGCATCACTGAAGGAAGTGGTTCTGCTGCCAGCACAGAAACACGCGAGAATCCAGACCGCGTGGCACAGAATCCTCCTTCACAAGATCATGGCTTCTGAGAGGATATTTAAGAATTTGTTTAACATGAAGCTCCAAGTCCCTTCTTGACCAAGCGTTTGCCTAGGATTTGTGATACCTTTGCCTCAATGCCCACTGCCACAAAGATGAGATCAGGATTTAATTGAGATGGTGTTTTTGTCTGATCTGTAAAAACATTTGTGTATTTATTCAGAGTAATGTGCTATTGTTAACAAAAATGAGATTAGTGCTTACGCTTTAAATTTCATCTTTGCACAATTACATAAAAAGTTTTTTTTATAAAATATTTGGAATTCAGTTTTTTCTTTCATCTGGATTATTCTGATTATTCAATTTCAGAATAACTGTTAGGTTACCTTCCCTTACAGTTACTGTGAGAGGATCCATTTCTGAGGAATATAGGTTTATGGAGACATCTATCTACAGATTAGGTGACAATTTAAAAACAGGGTGCAGATATCGTGTGTTTTAAGCGCTGGGACTGAACCCACGGTTCATACACAGCAGACCACTGCTCTGACAGACTTCCCACTTTTGAGATCTTATCGCTGCCCCCTAAGTGGCTATGATTACAGGCTTGTGCCACCAGGCCTGGCCAATATACAAACTTCAGAAGTGTAGTAACATATATTGATTATGAATAATAATGACTTCCATTATGGTATTTTTCTGCAACTCATACTTTCTCTTTTCCCTTTCTTCTCCTGTTGAACCCCCCGCCCCCGTTTTTCCCCCTTCTATTTTCTTGTCTAGTTTTTTGGAGGTTTTGTTATTATTGTTGTTTGAGTTTATGGTAATCAGTGGGTTTCACTAGTGTTGCTTACAGGAGGACAGTTAAGGAATTGTTTGTAGGAACAGAGGGGCCTTATCAGTAGATACTGCACTGAATAAAATGTCATTTTTATGTCATAAATGTCAACCATAAGCTAATGAGTACCCATGAGACCCTGCCCACTCCACCACAGAGCGTTGACTAACCCAAGAATGTGTGGATCTCCCAATATGCAATTTATATAGAGATATCTTTGTGTGTACACACACACATGCACACACACATGTACGTGCATGCACACATGCACGCAGTATGCCCATGGCATCACATGTGCCAGACATCAAACTGTGAAAACTGATTTTCTCCTTCTTCCATGGTCTCGGATCAAAATGAGGTCGTTAGGCTTGGTGGCAGTGGCCTTTCTGACTGAGCCTTCTCACTAGTGAAGTATGCAACTATCTTAATAGCCTTTTATTTATTTCAAACTTGTGGATCTTAAGAATTACACTAGAGTGCCAGGGGGTGGTGGTCCACACCTTTAATCCAAGCACTTGGGAGGCAGAAGCAGGCGGATCTCTGTGGTTCAAGGCCAGCCTGGTCTACAGAGTGAGTTCCAAGACAGCCAGGATTGTTTCACAGAGAAACCCTGTCTCGAAACAAAACAAACAAACAAAAAAAAAAAAAAAAAGAAAGAAAGAAAGAAAAAAGAATTACACCAGATTAACACGTTATTGTCTGTGATTTTCCGTTATTAATATTTTTGGTAATGAATATTTGTCTGATATTCCTGAGATCGATGTCTTGCTTCTTTCTTATCTGCAGGAAATTGTAAACAATAAGTTTATGACTGCTTTCCCATGTAACAAAGACTAGAAATCTCCCAAGGGTCTGGTTTTATGAAATCTAAAATTATATGTATAGTTTCCCATTTTCTAAATGTTATCCCCAAATAAAATGTTTGTTATCACCCTAAACCTTTTTCTATTTTAATAGAAGCAATGATAGAGTAATAGCTAAATGTACATTTCTGGTAAATTTAATACACACCCATGCCCACTGCGTTTCTTTGACACACTCCACAGGAAAAGGCTCTGAATTAACTCTGTGACAGTAATTACCATTTTGCTAACATAATGACGCATAACAACCCACTCAGACATGTGCTTCAGATGAGTCAGTGCTGGCTTCTGTTGACCATTTCCTTGGTCACATCAACCTGAATTTTGAAAAGTCTCTAACTTCCCCAGATCAAAGTACATATCATTTATCATTAAACAATTGAACATTTTTTTCCTATCAGCCTGCTCAGTTGTGTAAACAGAGACTGCACTTTCATTCCCCAGCCACCCAGACCTGAATAATCACACAGAAACTATATTGATTACAACACTGTTTGACCAACGCCTCAGGCATATTTCTAGCTAACTCTTACATCTTAAATTAACCTGTTTCTATTAGTCTATGTATTGCCATGTGCCATGGCATTTACCTCATCTTCTACATGTCTTGCTTCCTTGGCAGCTGACTGGTGTCTGCTTGATTCAGCCTACTCTCTATATATCTCTCTATGGATTTCCCTCCTGGCTTTACTCTGCTAAACTATTGGCCAAAACAGCTTTATTCATCAACCATTAAACACATATACAGAAGGACATCCCACATCATCTCCCCTTTTCTATCTAATTAAAAAGGAATGTTTTAACCTTAACATAGTAAAATTGCATATACAAAACAGTTATCAAGCAATAATTATAATTATAATATTTAGTCCTATCTATCCTATCTTTGTGAGTCTAAAGTTTTATATCTAATTTATCTTTTACCATAACTAAGGAAAACTATAATTATATAATTTGATGGAGTCTTCAACTCCATTAAAGACCCCTGAAGGATATAATATTACCAAAGTAAAAAGAAAGTACATTGTAAGCAGCTTTCAAAACTCTAGAATTGACAGAGACATCTCACTGCTTGGACAGTCACCCAAAGTTCTTTTGTAACATTGGGGCATCCATCTTCAGCCAATAGGCCCATAGTATCTGACAGACTTTTCAGTGAAGCAGGAAATTTGAAGATCAGTTCTGCCTTGTACTGGCAAAGCTTGTCAGTTGCTTTCTTCTGTGTCCTGCAGAATGTCTGACAGTTTCTTCTGTGAAGCAGGAACCCTAAAAGTACCATCCTGTCTTTTGGAAAGTTAAGAAGTCATTTTTCTGTGGGTCCGGCATGTCAAGTTCATGTAGCATACTATCAAGAAGTCCAAGCAAGAACAGTTTCTTGCCCAAATGGTTAGCCTTTTACATTGTAGGCAAATTCCATAACAAGTTTCTTTAATTCCCATCAACCTCTCTAAAGTAATTGGTGTTGGCAAAAGCAAACATGTCTCACTGTTGAGAAAAGCCTAAGTTTTAAAAATATTTCAAATGCCATATTCTGTAGGTCTTTGAAAAGTTTGAAGAATATTTATCCATCTGAAATATATCTCTGTACATTTAGAAAACTTAGCTAGCATGACTATAAGTTTGACTGTTATAGATGACTATTAATTCATAGTTTTTAATTATATATTACATTTTTAATGAGCTGTATAAACATAATACCTTAAACAAGAGTAGAGATATACATATAGCAAAATTGACCTTAAATTTGTATCAATAAACCAAAGTCCATACCAATGCAGTAGTGTTCATTTCTATATCATATCCCCATCTTTTTCTTTAAAAAGACCTTGACTGTACCCATTAATCATTTATAATCAAGTCCTTTAAATGAAAATAAACATTTATAAACAATATTTGGGAATTTGTAGGTTTTTATACTACTTACTGCTGATTGGGGGTGCTGTTAATCAGGTCTTTCATGGGGTATCTTATGTGGTTGGTCCGTTTCGACCAGCAGTCCTAAAACTGTCATGGAGGTTGGACCACCTAAGCCATCGCTTCAGGGAGTCTTATTTGGTCAAACTATGTTAGCCAATAAGGAATACACAGCTTTCTATTCTCTGTGGAAACAAAAGCAGAACCTCTTTTCCAAAGTAACATGTCCTTAGACCTAAATTTTGAAGTCAAGATACCTTTAAAATATATATTGTTGTTTTGGCTTAGCAGCCCATACAATGAAATGTCTTTCTGTAGTTAGCTCATTCTCAGACATGTGTGTGTGTGTGTGTGTGTGTGTGTGTGTGTGTGTGTATTCCAGACTCTTTGTGTATTTTCCATCTTTACATGGCTTTCTTTTATTTTCACTCTGTTTCTTTTACTTTATTTTTTAATTTTTGATTTGGGAAACAGGGTTTTATTGTGCATCTTTGGTTGTCCTAGATCTCACTCTGTAAAGCAGGCTGTCCTTGAACTCATAGAGACTCACCTGCCTCTGCCTCCCAATTACTGGGATTAAAGGCATACACCATCACACCCAACTACTCTATTTCTTTTGTTCTTTTTTTTTTCAAGTCTACATATATTTTTTAAACACATTGTAAACCGTTTAGAGGTTTTTTTTTTCTGTCTGAATTTGTCTTTACTGTATATCTCTATCTTTTTTGATCACATGAGTCTTTAGTCTGTTTAGCAATCTGGCTAGGAGTAAAGCTGCAGCTTTGGCAGCTGGCTCTGCCTCATTTCTTACTTTTTTGAGAGTCTAGCTTTATGGCAGAGGTATTGGCAGGAGTCAGATTTGTTGCCACAACTCTGTGGAGTTTCTAGGTTCATGCCACCACCAAGAAGCCTGATGCCAGCTGCTCATAAACACCATTTAAGTACTTGTGGTGACAGAACCTCTTAAAACCACTAATGCTAAGTCAGGAAGCCTCTCTTAAAGGAGCCATGACTCTGCTTGCCTCTAGCAAACAGAGCCTACCCGGGACAATGCTGCTACCAAGAAGCCATGCTTAACTCTGTTCTTTTTTGTCTAGAATCACCTCCCCCCTTTTTAAAGCTTTCTCCGGCTTTATGTGAAAACGTTTGGACACCATTTGTAAACAAAGACTGACTTTCATTTCCCAGTCCCTCAGACCTGAATAATCACAAAGAACTGTATTAATTACAACACTGTTTGGCCAATGGTTCAGGTATATTTCTAGCTAGTTCTTATACCCTAAGTTTACCAATTTCTATTAGTCTATGTACTGCCACATGGCCATGGCATTGCCTCATTTTCTACATGTCTTGTTTCCTTGGCAGTTAACTGGTGTCTGCTTGGCTTAGCCTACTCTCTCTCTCTCGTGAATATATATATATATATATATATATATATATATATATATATATATATATATATATACTCAGATTTCCTGATTAGCTTTCCTATGCTAAGCCATTGGCTGAAACAGCTTTATTCATCAACCAGTAAAAGCAACACATATACAGGACATCCCACATCACAGTTGGATGGAAGAGAAGATAATATTTAAGAGTATGGCATTTTATGGAGAAGCTGTACAGGGTGTTTTCTACTCTTACAGCATCCAGGATGCTGGAGAAATAAGGTTGCAGACCATGTTAAGAGGCCTAGGATGCAATTGCAGAATTCTCTAAATATCCAGCAATACTACTACGAGTCTTAATTATTTCTGATGAACCATTTATGAGGTGTCAGCCTTTGCAGAGGTTCACCTACTGGCATGTTTTTCACCCACCTAGAATGTTTATAGAGCACAGTATTATCTCCTGTGCTTGCGTTTGCTGGAACTTTAACCTGGGATTTGTGCATAAACTGTGAACTGGTCTGTCGTGTTACAGGCTTATAGTCAAACATTGAAGTCATGCCTGTGACTAAGATGGTTGAAACTGAGGGACTCAATAGTGAAAGAACTAGGTGAATCGGGGTCTTCCTTTTAAACTCCCCTATCCTAATGTGTTCTTTTCGGCCCCCAACTTTTCCCTCATATATTTCACATCTTGGGTACTTTCTCTCATTTCCCTTTCAAAAATCTGGTTATGTCACATACAAGGCAATGTTACTTTCTAGTGCCGCTTCTGTCTATAGAAGTGAAATTAAGAGGTGTTTGCCAGAAGCCATCACTGGACTGCGTGTTTAGTTAACCTATCTACTTCTTAATAGAAACCCTGTTAGGGTCATACTTTTGTTTTCATTATACCTCTTTTATAGATAAGGAAACTGAATAATTGATGTGATTTACACTTTTTTCCAGATTGCACAGTAGGTACAAGGCAGAACATGGATAATCTTGGCATAGGGCCATAAATCCAGCTATAGGGTGAACATTTGTAATTTAAAAATCCAAATTCAATATCCAACAAGACACTCAAAATGTTTTGGATTTTGGATTGGGGATACTTAAATAGTAAAGTATATGTAGATTTTCACACACACACACACACACACACACACACACACACACACACCCCAGTCCCACTTGTAGTTCCAAGAATTTGAAATAAGAGGTACTCTACCTGCATTATTTGAACTGCTTCCAAAGCTGAAATCTGCTCCTCTCAAGAACGGTGGGAGTGCTGCTGAGAGGGTTAGTTATGATGGCTTATAACATCCATAGCACAGAGAAGTAGCTATTGTTCTTATTATGAGAGTAAAAATGATTAATGATTACTTATGTAGTCCCCTGAGGAGGTATGTCAAGAATATAAAGATGGGGGACAATTTCATCCCTCCTAGGGGCAGATCACACATACAAATGACACATTATTATGAAATATATTGCAGAAACACTAGAGTTTCACCTTGATAAATTTGCCTTATAATAGATGATAACAAGGAGGTCGAGAGCATCCATTTCACATTCCAAGGCCACCCAGCTCATTACTAACTGGAATCAGACCTTTGGGTCCCTTCTGCCGTGCTACTGAATACATTCCATGTCAAGTCAGTAGTGGTCACATTGAATAGTGTAGTACAAACTTCTGTGTCATCTTTGACAGCCTCTGTGCCTGTCATAAAATGTAGATTTCTGAAGATTATTTTGAAAATGATTTTTTAATCTATAGCACACTCAGGCAAGAGCAACAAAATTTGTGCTTTTGCTGATATCGAGCAGAGCTGGATGGTAGGGTTAGAGAAAGCCTTTGACTTGTCTTATGACTGTGCTGACTAACTCCCGCCAAATCGTGGTTCACCTCTTCATCCAAGTCACTGAGGGTCATTTTAAGGATAAGATTTATTTATTCACTTTTTTTTTGACAGAGTCTAACTCAGCATCGCAGCCGAAGTCCCTGTGCGGCTCAGAGTGGTTTTACACTCACAGCTATTCTCCTGCTTCAGCCTTCTGAGGGCTGAGATGACATACATGTAGCACCATACCTTCCAATATATTTAAATTTGTTTTAAAATATATTTTATGGTTTATTCTAAAATTTGGACACAATTTCACGAAGGAGCATCTTTTTATCTCCATAATCAGAGAAGAAAATTTGAGTGTCCTTCTGGGCTGAGGCAGGACAGTGAGCAAGGAGGTCCTTTGAGCTCGTGGAATAGACTTTCTGGTAGAGGAGAAAGCAAAGGAACAACCATGTGAATAGTGACACACAGTATCGTTGGAGAATATTTAGCCGGGCAAGAGCTAGAGGGTAGTGAGAGAAGGACCGGACTCTTCTGAACTGGTGAAGGGAGGGATGTATCCAGGCCTTTCAGGAGGCGGCAGCCAGATGTGCACCCGAAGGATGCCCTAAGTTATAACCTCAACTAAAATAACATTCATAGCAAAATCGTACAAATTTAAGTATTGAAAACAGTTCATTGAAATGATGACCTACCCTAAGACCTAGAAAAAATAACTAGCCTTGAAATAAAGACTTCTTTAAGTAGCTGACAAATTTGTTTATGTACAAGTGAAGTGTTAAAACAGTTTATTAAAGGGCTCAAAGCCACAGCTGATGTAGAAGCCTATGGCATTCAGCTGTCCTTTTCCACACCTCTTCTCTAGCCCAGCTCTTGAAACATGGGTGGTTGTTGGCAGGTAAGTAAGTGTGAGTCCCTCTGTGCTCCGGGGGCTTCCAGTGATGTCACTGTTCCTGCTGCAGTGTGACGTGGGGACAGAAAACTGGCAGCGTGTCAACACAGAACTCCCGGTGAAGTCGCCTCGCTTCGCTCTGTTCGACTTGGTGGAGGGGAAATCTTACCGCTTCCGTGTCCGCTGTTCAAACTCAGCAGGAGTCGGTGAACCCTCAGAGGCAACAGAAGTGACTATCATAGGGGACAAACTTGGTAAGTGTGGGATCAGACTAAGCAATTGTGACATTGTGTTGAGAGAAAATTCCAAACCAAGAATAAAATAGTGTTGTTTTGCTTATGCAAAGTAAACTTCATGAACTTGACAGCTAATATTGTCTTCAGTGTCCATAGGTATTTCATTTACTGTTATGCTTCCTAAGTAACATTTTGAGCAGAATGCATTATGAAACAGAGCAAATGTATGTTTAACATGATGTGTAAACATTTATGCATGTGTGCTTGCACGTATGCAGTGGGAAAGAAGTATGCTAAACAACCTTGAGTCTGATCACTACTTTCTCTTTTACATAGATATCCCCAAGCCCCCTGGAAAAATCATCCCAAGTAGAAATACAGATACCTCAGTGGTGGTCTCTTGGGAGGAGTCCAAGGATGCCAAAGAACTGGTTGGTTACTACATCGAGTCTAGTGTGGTTGGCTCTGGCAAATGGGAACCCTGCAACAACAACCCTGTGAAGGGCTCACGGTAAGTGTGTGTGTGTGTGTGTGTGTGTGTGTGTGTGTGTGTGTGTGTGTGTGTGCTCCAGAATTACTATAAGCTATACGCAGTACACACAGCCAGTGGAGGAATAACACACATGGGCTTAGAGAGATAACCAAGCAGTCAGAAGTGTATACTGCTCTTGCAGAGGACCCAAGTTCAGTTCCTAGCACCCAGGTTGGATGGCTCACAGTCACTGATAACTCCAATTCCAGGGGTCTGATAGTTTCTCCTGGCCTCACCTCCATACGCAGGCACATTCTCTCCCATCACCCACGCGTATAGATATAGTTAAAAAAAATCTTTTTAAGAACACATATACACATTTACTTTAAATAGCCAAATGAATTTAAAGCTGAGCTTATCTAATGTAATACATTTGGAAACAAATACTTGTAGTGTTAAATACTTAAAAGAAACACAGACTATCATTCAGAAGTTCATTTTATGTTCTCTTCTGATTCTTTCTGTTTGAATTATCTTTTCCCATTGTTCCCCTCTGAACTTTCACATGTGAGACCTAACAGGCTCTACCAAACATGATATTTTTAAAAGAACAGAAAATGGAATACTAGCACTTCCCAAGTTCTGCACATCTCCGTAATCAAGCCCAGGTCCAGGCAGAGGGAAAGCGCCTTCAAAACAAGGGCATCCTGATAGTTTCCCTTTTCTCTCTGTCTGTTTTCAGTGTGGGGAGAGTAGTTTGTCTTGCTTTTAATTATTTTCTCAACCAGCTGAGCCTGCTTCATTTAGGGCCAACTTGAGACGTGGTCCCTCGGAAGAGTCTGATGGGCTTGTTGGCAGCTTCCATCTTAGCCCTTTCCAAAGGCTGCACACTCCCAGAGGATCTGGTTCCCAGTGGAGACCAGCAGATAAAGGAAGACAGCAGCGTGCTCCGCACGACCTTCATTTCTTTCACTGAAATAGCCGTGTATTCCATCTTTATCTTGGGGCAGTCAGGAGCCAATGAAGGGCAGACACCATTGTTAATCGTCTTCATACCTGTGATAACTATTCCGATGTCTTCACCCCTAAGGTGTTCAATAATATTCACCCAACCAAGTAGACACTAGACTGAAAAGTACGGCTCCCTTTATCAACTGCTCAACAAGTGAGTGGATAGAGTCTTAGCAGACCCGTTATTTCCTGGGTTACAATCTTCAAGGCCGACTTAATGTTACGTTAATTCATGAAATGCTACGCACAGCTGTCAGCCGTTAAGGAGTATGGTGGTTTTGAATGGGAGACACCATGGGTTCGTACTCTATTGTTGGATCTTGATATCTAAGAGGTAATTCTGGGAACTATTTTTCACTTTATTTCAGATTCCAGTGTAATTTCTCATGCGACGATGCCTTCCCTGGCGTAAAGAAGGTAGTGGTTAGGTGTCTGTGACAGGATTTATCAGTACCTTACATTTTAAGTATATACCTGAAATAACTACTCATGATATCATCAACACACCTATTATTCACTATGTGCTTCCTTTGTTCAGACCTACTACTGTATTTTAAAGACTAGATAGCTCACCTTTATGCAGAATCAGTATGTGGTAGGTAGTATGATTGTTCCCTGATGAACATTTTCTGATGAACATCCAAGGTAAGTCAGGACTCCTAATTTTTTTTTGACAGCGAATTTTAAAAATTGCCCAAATTGCCTTCTTATCTAAGGTGCATGTGTTACCTGAAGGTCTCCTTTTTGAAAATGAATCTTTCATAAAGCCGGGCCATTCAGTTAAGCTGCTGGTCATTTTGCCTCACCCTCCTCGGAAAGGCTCTGAAAGCTCTCTCCTCTTTAGATTTACTTGCCATGGATTGGCCACGGGTCAGAGCTACATCTTCCGGGTCAGAGCAGTGAACGCAGCTGGACTTAGTGAATACTCCCAGGATTCGGAAGCTATCGAAGTCAAAGCTGCTATTGGTAAGCTCCTTCTTTGTAATTTGGCCAAAGGGAAGAATGAGTTTTCCTATTCTCCATCAAGTCCATAAATGGTTTGAAGTTCCTAATTCCACTCCATGATCCCGCAGCTAAACAGTCACTTTCTCCTGGCTCCAGTTGACAGCTACCCTTCCACAGCTGGTGTGTTACAGATCATCATCATTTACCAGTGTCTGTGCGTCTGCAGTGTTTCCCCAGACATTCCCCACTGTAGGAAACTTCATTCTAACTTCATTCCATCCTGGGACCTGGAAGGCCATCCTGCTGCCATGAAGGGGTACATCACCATAACTCTGCCATCTTGTACTTAAAAGCCATTTCGTCCACAGCAGAGCTCGGCTTCTTTTTCCTAACAGGATATTACCATGCTTCTTATAAAGCCTCTAAAACTCATGCAAGACACATGGGGTTGCTTAATCATGTCTCATCTGTTTGCAAAATAACAGAGTAACATAATTAATAAGGCAATTATATGTATGTATGTGTTATACCTCCCAATCTTGGATGGAATGGGGAAGAGACCCAGCTAATCCAGAAAAAAAGAAAATAAAATCTGTAATATGCTAACATATTAATAGAAATATTTGACTGAGTATGTATCTCAGTACTAGAGCGCACAGTTATGATGTGTAAAGCCCTAGTACCACTGTGAAAAGAAGAGGCAGGTGCAATGATGCACACCTATAACCATAGCAACTAGGGAAGCCAAAGCAGGAAGACTAAGAATTCAAGGTCAGCCTGGGTTACATACCAAGACCCAGTCTCAAAATTCAAAGCAATAGGGCAACAACCACCACAACTATATCTAACATTAGTTTTCGTCTTTGACATTATTTTAAGTAGACAGCAGACATGTTCTTTTGGGAGTTGGGAGGTACAGTTCATTACTGTTGCACTAACAGTCATGATTCTGCTATATAGCTAGGATCTTTAACATTGTGTCTTGTGAACTTTGTGGTCCTTTCTCTATTATGTTAACTATTAGAGCATACATTTCTCAAGAATTGCTTTTCCCTGTATAAACTAAACCCTTTGGGTTGGTTCCGCAAAAAGAAATGGTTCCTGTTTTGTCTATGGTTTGGTTTTGCTCTTGTTTCTTTTTTTTTTTTTCAAAATATGGAGACGTTGAAATGTTCCCTGGTGTAAATGATGCTAAACCAAGATTGTTTTCTGCTCTGCTTGTAGTCCTAATGCTTCTGTTTGTTCTGTGATCCAAGAGTAACACGTACGGGGTCTGGCTCACGTCCTCGTTTCTGTTGTTGTCTGGTGACTGTAGGGGGAGGAGTGTCTCCAGATGTGTGGCTTCAACTGAGGGATGCGCCTGCTGGACTAACAGACTTCAGGGGGGGCGTGAATGGAGCCTCCCCAGCAACCTCTCAAAAAGATGCTTTGCTCAGTAGCAAACCTAACAAACCTTCAGCACCCAGTAGCCCTTCCCGCCAGGGCCAGACAGAAGTGAGTACAGTAAGTGAATCAGTTCAGGAGGAGCTCAGCCCGCCATCACAGAAGGCAGCTCCCAAGGAGCAAAGTAAACCTGAGCCCCTGCAAAAGAAGAAGGACCCAGTAGGTGAGAACTGCCGAGTCCAGCTCGTCATCTGTCTCCATCAGTGTCCTCACCTCTCATTGTCCAGATCATATGCTTCATCCGTGTTCGGTCCTCATTTGTTGGTTCTGAATTTATGTTTCTATTGGCCATTCAGCATGCTTTCATCTAATACACCGTCAAAGTCACTATCAAATGTGGGGTTGGCTTTTATGCACTATCTCTTCATCTTAGCCATGACAAAATGTTTACAGGCCTTTTTGAATGAGGGAACATTAGTCAGGGAGATACGCTAGGTCCTAGACATGAGTGTAGGAAGGACTTGATGATTACCCCAGCTGTATGAAGCTGATTGATCTTGACATGAGCTCTGACATGCTCAGAACATGTAGAGGAAAACATTTCGTAATGAAGTGACAGAGTTATTAACTTCCATTGTTCAACTCAGGCTTTTAAGTGATCATTCGTACTTCATTCAGATCACTAGTTCTTAGCAGCTCCAAAACGTTCAGAATGGTATTATAGCCATTGAGAACTATGTTCCGTGAGGCATGATACTTCTTCCCAGAAGGGGCTCCTGGAAGATGGCTTAGTAGAAAGCTAAATGTGAGTGGCTGGTGCTATGGGTTACATGTGTGTTCTAGGAGACAATGTGTTACATAAAATGTGGATATATTTTAGGTGCCTCTTATCTATTCCCCATCTCTAACCCACCTCAGCTTTCATAACTCCTCTACTTTTTTGCTTTGAACCTTTATGTATCCCATTAACTAAGAAGAAATGTAATAGTCACTTTAGGGTCCATCCTTATAAGTGATCTGAGAGAGAAAAGGAATGGATAGATAGATAGATAGATAGATAGATAGATAGATAGATAGATAGATAGATAGATAGATAGATAGATGATAGACAGATAAACAGACAACTTTATTCTCAAGGTTTTCTTTATTCTAAAAGTTGTTTTGAATAGGAATGTGATCATTTATGTAACTCTTATAATCCAAACAAATCTTTGGAAATTTCCTTGATGTATTGCATATCTAGATATATTTCTTGCTATCACTGTATCTTTCTGTGTTCATTGAAAAGTATCATTTCAGTGGTCAAATGTAAAGGGAACCAGCAAAGCCATGTAAATGGACACAAGGAGTTTTGAAATATCCTTCAGATATTTTTCTAGCTAGGCACTAACAATGCAATGATAGCTACATAGTATCTTGTGCTATGTGAAACACTTTAGCACCAGGAATCTAAAATCACAGGAGTGATTTTAAAACATTGTGATAAACATGTATCTACCAAGAAGAAGCCACAGAACAGATTGTACCTTGTGCTAGAGAATGTTTTTAAAGGTGCATTTAACTGAGATGTGGGATATTTTCCTGACTGGAGTGTACACAAAGCCTCGGGGTAAGTGCACATGAATATGAAACCATCGGAACTGTATAGAGATGCCAAATAAGCAAACTGAGACAGAAACCAAGATACGTACACATTCTGTTGTCATCAGAGATCAAATAAAAACGAAACCATCTTGAGGAAAATATTTCTTCCTGTGGGAAAAAGACCATATTTTGAGGACATAGCATTTTGCCAGACATGTTTTTTAAAACTCATTTCAGTGATTTCAGTACCCTTTCTCAATGTCTGTGTTTTTTTCTCATACACCAAGTCAGGTGCCAAGTTTCAGCTCAATCTCACATTTTCATTGTATACTACAACCAGTGCCCTCATGCATGGCACACCAGGTAGGCATGGTGAATGTATCCAGAATCGTAAGTGCTATTTCCTCTTACGAGCTGTTTATATCATAACAGCGGCACCATCTCCACCCTATGACATCACTTGTCTTGAAAGTTTCCGGGACTCAATGGTTCTTGGATGGAAGCAACCAGATACAACTGGAGGGGCAGAGATTACGGGCTACTATGTGAACTACCGTGAGGTAATTGGTGGGGTGCCAGGAAAGTGGAGAGAAGCCAACATCAAGGCCGTCAGTGATGCAGCATACAAGGTAGGCAAGCCTGTGTCTCTGTGGTGGGCTGCATCCTGCGAATGAGACGGTGCTTGTGTGTACACACCCCGGACCTGTTAAAGGGTCTGTGTCATTCTGCCAGTGTTCATTGTCAACACTGGCGTGACTCTGTGAAAAATATCCCTTGGTAGATAAGATTAGTATGGCTAGCTAAGCAGGGTAAGCATGATATTTTTTTTAGAATATTTACTACAAAATGTGTATTTATTATGAAAACTGGTATTTTCTTTCAAAACTTATAAATCATCAGTGATCATTTCACTAGCTTCAGACATTGCTAGATCCTCTAACTCTGGATTTTTTTTTTTCAATTTTCACAGTTAAACTCATGATGACATGGCCAGCTTACTTGACCCTCCTCCTATAATGTGGCTGTGATGGCCAGAAAGGGGAACAGATATTCTCCTGTTGGGGAGCCCTCTAATACACTAGCTGCCACAGATCCCCAGTGGCTCTCTCTGTCGGCACAGCTTTGGTAGAGCATCACCTGCTGGGCCCAGTTACCAGCTCCCCAGCACTCACAGACACCTACACAGTCAAAGTCCAGAACAAGGCCAGAGCAGGCCAGGAAATAGTCCACCTGGAAGTCAGTGCCACACTCTAGCTAATATTTGAAATTTATGAAATGTCACACACAAACCAGGATGCTGACACAAAATATTCTATTTGTTTTCTGTCACAAGTTTTCTTCATGTGGCCCAGGCTAGCCTCAGACTTGCAATCCTACTCCTCACCCTCCAAAGTACTAGTACTATAGGCATGCATCACCCTGCCCAGCTGCAAAGTTGCATCCTTGAGTTCTCCCTGTTTCTATGTACAGCTATTTTAAAATTACATATGGTATTCCACCATGTAGTCACCATAATATGATTACCATAATATGCCTTCCATTCCTTATTGATTGCCATGTAGGTCATTTATTTATTTTTTTACTACATCACACAATATAGCAATGAACATACCTGATAGTACATATATGCAATGATTTCTCTAGGCCATTACCAAAGTAGAGTTGGTGAGTCTGTGGCTCTGTTTTTCTTCCACTTTTTCTCTGTACTGCTTCCTAAAGTGTGTAGTTCCCGCTCTGCATCCTTGCCCACATTTTGCTGTTCAGACATGCTCAGTTTTGATCATCAGAGTGTCAAATTTGTTAAATGTCTTTTCCTGTATGTAGGCTTTATTTTTATTTCCTCTTTCATAGCATGCCTGCTCATAGTTTTACCCATTTTTCTCATGGCTTTCTTACTGAACTGCAGCAACCTTTAGTGCTGTAAACATGGTCAGTGATCTTGTGCCCTTTTGAGGAAAGGCCTCCTTTGTGCCAGGATCACAGAGTTTCTGCACTTGAAGATGTTCTGGACCGGTTGTTCTCAACCTGTGGGTCACAGCCCCTGTGAGGTCAAACTAACCTTTTACAGGGGTTCTAAGACCATCTGAAAACGCAGATACTTAGATGATGATTCACAACAATGGCTGGTGTTTACACGGCATGTAACTTTTCATTGTTTAATTTTCAATCTTTCTGTAATACTTTTTATGCATCCCTTAGAAATAGCCCAACATTAAGTCACGTGGCATAGGCTTACAATCCTAGCACTCTGCAAGTAAGGTAAGAATTTAAGACCAGCCTGAGCTCTAATGAGACTCTGTAAAAGAAGAAAAAAAAAGCATAGTTCAAGCTGGGGTAGTGGTGGTGCACACCTTAAATCCCAACACTTGGGAGGCAGAGACAGACAGATCTCTGTGAGTTTGAGGCCAGCCTGGTCTATAAGAATTAGTTCTAGGACAGGCTCCAAAACTACAGAGAAACCCTGTCTCAAAAAAAAAAAGCAAAAAAACCCACAAAAAAATAAAACCAAGTATAGTTCCATTTGTCTGACAGTTTATATTTTATGTCGTGTAGGAATATTAACCTTATTTGAACCTAATCACCTAATTTTGTACTTTCTTCTGGGTCTTTCTGTCATGTACATTTTTCTGTTCTTTATTGACTACTTTGGATATTTAAAACGTTTGTGTAGATTTGTTAATTTTGTGTGTACCCACCTATCTAGAGGTCAGAGAACACTCACATCTTGTGGTGCTGGGGACTGAACTCATGGTGTCGGGCTTGGCAGTGTCTTTATGCACTGAGGTCTTGTACTGGCTCTGGGCATAGTTTGAACATTGTTGCATCTCCTCCTACTCTGCCTTGAAAGATAGATCCTGTGATTTGGGGTCTACCTTTCTAATTATATCATAGGTCCTGGGATTTCAGATCTATCTTTGCAAATCTATCATAGATCCTGTGATTTTGGGTCTGTCTTTCTAATTATATCATAGATCCTGTTGATTTCTTATGGGTAGCTGAGCAAATTTAGAATTCGTTGTTATTCTCTTTGTTTTACCCTCATCTTAGAAACATAAAACCTCAAAGTATGCCATTTACCATCTTCCTGGTTTATATGCTACTATATTTTATTGACTTGTGATTTTTAATATTATTAATTACCTGGGCCTTTGGTTTGTTTCTGCTTTAAGACAAAGCAACAAGACGTTGTTTTATTGTTGTTGTCTTTTGAGACAGGGCCTTGGCAGTCCTGGAACTAGCTGTCTTGCCCAGGAAGGCCTCAAACTCATAGAGATCCACCTATGTCTGCCTCCCAAGTGCTGAGAGATTAAAGTTGTCCAACACCACTCCTGGTACAATTACTGTTTTTTAAATTTTATTTTTATTTGTGTGTATGTGTGTATATCTGCTTGTCTGAATAGGCACTATGTGCGTGCCGGTACCCTTAGAGGCCAAGAGAGGGCATCAGATTCCCTGGAACTAAGGTTGCAGGAGAGTGTTCTTTAGGCTACAAGCAGGAATGTGATTATAAAAGAGTGTGTCTTGCTGGAGTCACCTTAGGATATATCCAACATGTAGAGTAAATAGGTTAAATGTTAAGCACATGGAATAAAACTAGATCACCATAGGGTATGTTTGTGACACAGAGTTAAATAAATAAAACGCTGAACAATTACTTGTGATGTTATCAATGTTATAGATTGACAACTTGAAGGAAAACACAGTGTACCAGTTCCAGGTGTCAGCCATGAACATCGCAGGGCTGGGGGCCCCCTCTGCAGTGAGTGAGTGCTTCAGGTGTGAAGAATGGACCATCGCTGTCCCAGGTAAAGTGCAAACCGTGCCTTTCCTCCAGCAAAATCTACAAGCTGGAGTTAACTAACTAACGTACTACCTAGATGACATTTAAGAGAAGAGAATATGCTTGTTATGCTCATCTAAAATATTTTATGATCACATTAAATAATAGGTGAATGATAGCTAGCAATGTAAACTTGAAAATCAATTCCTCCTGCTACTCTTTCAACTAAAACCCATAGCTGCCGTTGCTCAGCCTCTGTTTGGAGGACAGGCAGAAGCACAGTTTGAGTGAACATTTGAAAGGACTTCCAAACTTTTCCTTTGTCTCTTAAAGGCCTCTTGAGAGAATCAGTTCATATCCCACAGCAGATTTATTATTATTTATTTATTATTTATTATTAGAACCACTTCCTGCGTCCTTCACAGCTGTGTTGCTTTGAAGCGCTCATCTATCAACACCCAGCTCTCCTTCTGGAGACCCAACCAAGATGGTGGCTTCTCCCTGTTGTCTGTCCTCCTCCCTTGTCATAGTTCTACATTAAGTTCTACATCCCCTCTCTGCTTGCCTCTCTCCTAAGCTCTAGTATCTCTATGTTCACATACCATCCTCTTCCCTCAGCAGTCTGGGAATCTGGTCTGCTGTAGAGGTTATCATGTAGGTGGTTGTGTACATGAGGAAGAAAAAAAGAAGTAAGCAGAAAAACTTACTCATGTTTACATCTCATATAGTGCCATAAATCCAAACACATACAAATACCAACTACAAACAGACTTCCTAAGTATTAAGGTCCCAACTAGCAATATGCATATTGTAAGTGATCTAATTTTGCTTCTGATTTTGGCATTGATTTCCAAAATCTAAATATTCTGAATGACACAGGACTCCTGGCTTTAATCATCAACATATCTAATCATTGGCATGATATAATCACAGATTTTATAAACACTCCAGGCCACATGAATACACCCTGTGTGGACAGCCACCTTGCCTACTCCACTCACTCTGCCACTCCTTCCTCTGTCCGAACCCTGTCCACAGAAGACCCCAGCTCCCAAATAACTGAGATGTTACTAATTATAAATACTTGGTCGATAGCTTAGGCTTGTTACTAGCTAGTCCTTGCAACTTAGCCCATTTCTATTGATTTATGTTCTGCTGTGTGGCTCATGGCTTGTTACTTCATTTTCTACATGGCCTGCTCCCTCAGAGTCTGGCTGGTGACTCTGCCTCCTTCCCAGAGTTTTCTTAGTCTGGCTTTCTTATTAAACCAACGAGTGCAACATATTTTCACAGTGTACAAAAAGCTTATTCTACAGCATCTCTCCCTTTCCTATAATTAAAAAGGAATGTTTTAACTTTAACATAATAAAATTCTACACAACAAAACAGTTGTGAGGTAAGAATTACAGTTATATACCTCATAGTCATGAAAAGTCTCAGGGTTTTCTGTATGTCTTTGAAGTGTTTGAAGACTATTTATCTAAATATATGTTTAACCTTGAAAACATACCTAATATGACTACAAATTTGATTATTTTTATAATCAAAGACCCCTATTTTTATCTATATTCTGCCACGTGGTTTGATACCTTATCACAGTTGACATGAGGTCACTGTGAGTCACTTCAGGTGGTTTTGATTGGCTGTCTAGACAGAAGTTGTTATTCGAAAAAATATGTAAATCATTTGAATAGCAGACACAAAGATACAGATGGTGACATCATAATTCAGACTCTTTAGAAATGCAGCCGTATACACACAGCATACATCATAGTGTCTTTTCTTCAGAGTGCTATCAATTCCCTTGCCTTCTGCGGACTGTCTGCTAACTGCCCTAAGAGTGATAGAAATCAGCGATGACTTGTCCACCCAAGATGCTTGATCCAGCTCCAAAGGGCATCTGGGCATGCCCTTGACCACCTGTGCCATAAGTAGTTGCAGAGCATAAGTAGTTGCTGTGGAAACTTGCAGTGGTCCCTACATGCGTCTTTCAGGAGACGGAGAGATTGCTGTAGAGAACACCAGCAGGAGAGTCAGCTGAGAGACCCTGGATGTGGGTGTGAATGTACACATAGTGAGTCTCCTCGGGCACACTGACTTCTGCTGCTCTCTCTCCCTACCTCAGGACCACCACACAGCCTGAAGCTCAGCGAAGTCAGGAAGAGCTCCCTGGTTCTCCAGTGGGAGCCTCCAGTCTACTCAGGGCGGACTCCAGTCACTGGTTACTTTGTGGACCTGAAGGAAGCCAGTGCCAAGGATGACCAGTGGCGAGGTCTCAATGAGGCAGCCATTGGGAACAAGTATCTGAGGGTGAGAGGGTGCCCTGTGATCCACAGCATGCCTTTTCCCTCTACAGAGGAAAGCCTACTAACACTAAGCTAACACAGTCAGAGTCAAGTTCATCTATCGGGCCCCTGGTAAGATTCCATCCACTTGGCAGCATTTAAGGCTGGGGAATTTTTTGATGCTTGACATTGTTTGGTGACATTTCACCTGAATTCCTTAATCTGGCTTTGGAAGGCAGCCACCAGCTCCTCCTCCCTCTCCTTTCCCTCTTTGCTCCTCGACATACCCCTCTCACAGTTTTTGTTCTGCTCATTGCTGTCCCCCAAAGGTGACCCTCATTCCTCCTCTAATCGTTTCTGACAGTGCCCTTTCCCTGGAGGGTGCCCTTTTTCAGAGTTCACACTGGTACTGCTGTAACCGCAGGTTGGCAGGAGTCATGCTCTGTCTCACCCTGCTTACCGGGGCGTGCTTGTGCTCGCAGGAGCACCCGGAGCTCCCTGGAAGGGGTTCACTCAACTCTTGACCTTCGTCTCAGCCTTACCATGCCACTGCCTCCAGTTTCCCTGAGTGTGCTCATTGAACCTGTGCCTGCCCAACACAATCGCTGCTCGGAAGCAACAAGTTCTTGCATGTGTGCAGGCTGGGAGCTGCGAAGGAGTGTTTTCCCCTGGGCTAGGCACAGATGAGTGCCCAAAGACCCTAAATCCATAGTGGGCAACGATTATGATTCCATAGTTTATAGCTTAATTAGTGGGACTTTACCACAGCCACTCAGAATTTCCACACTGCATTCCTACGAAGCAGTTCAGAACTGTAGTGATAACTAGAGGAGTGAGACAGGAGTGGATGGAAGGAGACAATACAATTCCTGGTAAGATAATAGGAAAGGAAAGAAATCTAAGAGTGTGCATGCATAGATTATGAGTTAGTCATGCTCTTGTCCTTGGGCCAGAGTGACGGAAGAGCGCAGGTGTACTGTCTCATCGCTGATTGACTCTGGAATGTCAGTCTCTTCCTTGTGTTACAGAAACCCAGCTCACAGCCACTCACAACCCATGCAGCAGGTGTACTCGGAACAGGCACCTGGTGACCACTCTGTTCCTGTTCTGTTCTCAATGTAGAATTTGGAAAACATTGCATTCTGTGCACTCTGCCAGTGCCCTAGTTTAAGTTCATTTACAGACTGAACTTACTTCCATTTTGAAATTATTTTTGAAAATTCAGTATCTCAGCTAGGTGTGGTGACAAGCCTGTAATCCTAGCAAGAAAACCAGGAGCTCAAGGTCAGCTTCTACTAAGTTCCATCCTGGTCTACACGAGACCTTGTTTCATAAACAAAACCAAAAAGCAAAATTTGTTAGTTCCAGTGAGAGCTATCACTGTGTGATCACATTCTGCTACCATCAGAACCCAGCCCAGCAGTTAGATCTAAAATCTAACAGTCAGAGCATAGCACATTCAGAGTCAAAAAGCTTTGTTGTTTGACTACATGTTCCCCAGCACTGTTTGGTTTAAATCAAATTTTGAATGTTGGCCTTACCACAGCATTATGGGAGAAATTACACTTAGATTCCTTCTTAAAACAACTCTTTTTAAAAAAATTTCATTGATTTTTTTTACTGAAATCTACATTTTCTCTGCTACCCTTCCTACCTTTCCCCTCCCCCTCAGCCCTCTCCCAAGGTCCCCATGCTCCCAATTTACTCAGGAGATCTTGTCTTTTTCTACTTCCCATGTAGATTAGATCCATGTATGTCTCTCTTAGGGTCCTCATTGTTGTCTAGGTTCTCTGGGATTGTGGTTTGTAGGCTGGTTTTGTTTGCTTTATGTTTAAAAGTCACTTATGGGTGAGTACATGTGATAATTGTCATTCTGGGTCTGGGTTACCTCACTTAAAATGATATAAAACAACTCTTTTAAATTATATGTTTTAAAAATAAAAAAGAATTTTGATAACGTCAACAGCATTGTTAATAGTAGGAACAGTAACAACACAAAGCACAAACAATTCACAAATTTATGAAACATGTTCTCAGCAACCATCCTGAGCATTTAAACCTGAGGGCTGGAGGACCTCTCTGCCATGCGGAGCACCCAGGTTCAGTTCCGGGCATTCACATGGCCACTCATAACCATGTGTAACTTCAGATTCCGGGGCCCTGATGCCCTTATCTTCTGGCCTTCACAGGCAAGCATGTAGTGCACAAACATACCAGCAGGCAGAATACTCATACACATAAAAACTTAGGAACTAACAAACAAAAAACCCTCGGGCGTAAGGCTGATACTTGCCGAGCCCAGCAAGGAAAGGCACTCGCTGCCAGGCCTGGCTAGCCGAGTTCAGTCCTCAGACCCCATGTGGGAAGGAGAGAGCCGACTCTCACAGGTCGTCCTCTGACTTCTGCATGTGTGCTGTGGCGTGGCCGGTATTCCTGTCCACTGCTTATAGACAACAGTAATAAATCATTTTAAAAATCAAGGATGTAGAATATTTTTAATTATTTCTGTTAGCATGCAAAGCAGTGGGTTTCACTGTAACACTTTTAAACACATAAATCATTATCCTTTTTCCCAGCCTCCTCCCAGCTTCCATTGCTTTCTCCCCCATGCCCTATTGCTGCCTCTTTCCCCTTCCTGTATATATCATTTTTATATCCCATAAGCTCCATTAACCTCTGTTCTTCCTTCACACTAGGCCTTTTCCTCTCTCTTTCTGTGTCCTCCATATGTAAGCATTTAAATTTGTGCTCCATGTATGAGAAGAAGCAAAGTCTTTGTCTTTCTGAGACTTGTGTATTTCACTTAGCACCTTGATGTCCAGTTCCACCCATTTCTCATTTTTTTTTCAAGACAGGGTTTCTCTGTACCTTTGAAGCCTGTCCTGGAATTAGCTCTTGTAGACCAGGCTGGCCTCGAACTCACAGAGATCCGCCTGCCTCTGCCTCCCGAGTGCTGGGATTAAAGGCATGAGCCAACACCAGCCCGGTTTATAATTTCATTCTACAGCTAAATAAAATTCTATTCATTTTCTATCAAATTCTATCAAATTTCCTTCATCAATTCAACTGTTGATGGACACATGGGCTGGTTCTCTAAGAGGGTGTAGAATTTTAATACACTTAGATTATTCACAAGTTTTTAAATTCACAATTATATTACTCTCCTATTTAGTGAGAAATAGGCATTACATTTACAGGGACAATGTTCATTTATGATTTAGTCCTGTAGTATAGTTTTCAATTTTATTTTTATTTTATTTTATGTGAATGAGTGTTGTGACTGCTTGTATGTCTGTGTACCGTGTGTGTGCCTAGTGCTCACGGAGGGCAGAAGAGTGTGAGGTCCCCTGGAGCAGGAGTTACCGACAGCTGAGAGCTGCTATGTGGGTGTCTGGAATTGAAGTGGGGTCCTCTGGAAGAGCAGCCAGTGGTCTGAGCCATCTCTCCAGCTTCTGTAATGAACTTTTGGGCAAATACAAAATGTCTTTTTGCCAAGGGAATCACTGTGGGGTGTGTGACATAAATGCTATTTTGAACACTCTGTAGTTTATCTTTTGCATCAAAGATTAAAGCAGTTAATTCATCCAAAGCATGCATGCATTTCGGGAACATGGAACATGTTTCTGATTTATCTGAGAGAGAGACTATGAGAATGACAGGGCTGGGAGGGATTTTAGCAACTCATCCTCTGACAGCTGGTCCACGGAGAGGCGAGCCCAAAGTCAGAGCCGCTTGGGTGGCAGAGGCAGCCCTGGAGCACAAGCCTTGTTTCCTTGATGAGGGATTGACACCTACTGAGGAAGAGCACACCTGCTCTTGTGACATCAGACACTCACTACTCCAAACCTGCTGATTCCAGGTGCAAGGCCTCCAAGAGGGTGTCAGCTACGTGTTCCGCGTCCGCGCCATCAACCAGGCGGGTGTTGGGAAGCCTTCTGATCTTGCTGGCCCGGTTGTGGCAGAAACACGTCCAGGTGGGTCCTTACATTTCCATTAATATTCCTCCCCAGCTTAGGGTGTCACTCAGCAGTGGAACATTTAACTGTTATGCACAGGAGCCAGAGTTTAATCCAAATACCAAAGAGGAAAAAGATCTGCTCTTCCAGAGGAACCCCAGTTCGAGTCCAAGACCCACATAGCAGCTCTCAGCTGTCTGTAACTCCTGTTCCAAGAGATCTGACACACTCTTCTGTCCTCCTTGGGCACTAGGTACACACATGGTGCACAGACATACACACAGTCAGACACTCATTCACATAAAATTAAAAAGTAAAAGTATATTATAGGACTAAAACATAAATGAACATTGTCCTTATAAATTTAATCCTATTTCTCACTCTCAGCCAACAGTAGGTGCCATCGAAGTAGTTGGTACCTATACCCTTAGCGCATGCCAATCACGTATTCCTTTACAGGAGCCTCAGAGCAGGATGAGCTGGGTTTGAAGTAGTCTAGGAGCTACCGTGGCTAGCTAGCATCTAACCACAAGGTATTTTCTCTGGACCAATTCTAAGCAGACACCCCCAGGAGACTGTTCCTATTATGACCTGGCCTTTAGCCCTGAGAAGGTATTTTCCAGTCACAGAGGAAGCTGCAATAGCAGGGAGTGGGTATGCCCTTACACAGGTGGAGACTGTATAGAATTTCATCTCCAAAGTTAGACCACAGGTCAGCACACTTTGTGTTAAAGGAAAGGTAGTATTTCCAGCTTTACAGCTGTATGGTCCTTGTTAGCAACCTTGGTCTGCCAGGGCATGGAGACAAACACAGACAGATAGGAGCTGTGCTCCAATAGAACCGTTTCATGGGCATTACATACATGTGTCATATAATATCATGCATTCTGCACATTATATAAATAATATAAATTATGCATACTATAAAACTTGAATTCCACATCATGTTTCCATACCTTGAAATATTAATCTTCTTTTGATGTTTTCTCAGCTGTTTTTTCTCTGTTTTTGTTTTTGTTTTGTTTTGAAGCAAGATCTCATGATGTAGCCCAGGCTGGCTTAGAACTTGCTATGTAGACCAAGCTGGCCTTAAATATATGCCTCCCAAATGCTGGGACTAAAGGTGTGGGCCACTCTATCTGACCTTTTAAAAAATCATTTAAAAATCTGAAAGTCACTATTACTTGTGGGCCATATGCAAAGAAGCAACCATCCAGATTTAGCCCATCAGCCATAGTTTGCCGTAGGTTAAACTAATAATGGGCCTGCGTGCACGGTTGACTGAGCTAACGCAGCCCTTTCTAACAGGTTCAAGGAAGCCATGATGGGCCAGAGAAGACAGTGTCTCCCGTATTATGAGAACAAAGTTTCTGGTGCTCATTGCTCAGTTAGTTCCTAACCACTACAAAATGATTAGGAGTTCCATTCTTATTCAGTTTGTTCTGTTTTAAAGTTTTTATTTCTGTTCCCTGAAGTTTCGTAAGAAAGCAGAAGCCGGGCGGTGGTGGCGCACGCCTTTAATCCCAGCACTCGGGAGGCAGAGGCAGGCGGATCTCTGTGAGTTCAAGACCAGCCTGGTCTACAAGAGCTAGTTCCAGGACAGGCTCCAAAGCCACAGAGAAACCCTGTCTCGAAAAACCAAAAAAAAAAAAAAAAAAAGAAAGCAGCACCTTTTGTTTTTATTCGTTCTGGTGTGAGGACTTTTGTTTTAGTTGACCCCTGTTTTCTGGAGTGAGGACTTTTGTTTTAATGTGCCCCTGTTTTCTGGAGTGAGGACTTTTGTTTTAGTGTACCCCTGTTTTCTGGAGTGAGGACTTTTGTTTTAGTGTGCCCTTGTTTTCTGGAGAGAGGACTTTTGTTTTAGTGTGCCCCTGTTTTCAGGAGTGAAATGAACACAAGCCAAGTAGAAAATGTCCTCTTTCTTTTCCTGGTGATGAAAACATAAACAGAGAAGCTCCTACTCCTTGAAACTCTGGTTACTTGAAGGCTATCAATAGTGCACCCTCAGAGAAACAGGCTGCCCACGACGTCCCGTCTCCTCACGACTGCTTTCATCTGCTCCTAAGTTAGTTCGTACATAGGTCTTTGACAAAAGTGATCTTTACAGAGTGAGGCCAGGAATGCCACACCTCATAGTAACCTTTGCAGGGTTCCAAAGAAAGCAGAAAACTGCTAGGAAAAGACACACAAAGGCACCAGGATATGTATCTGTAAAGGCTCCCAGGCAGCATCTGCCCCAGAGAGAATTTATATTACTGTATGCGGGAACTCTCTGTCTAGTAGAGGAAAACACCTTTAAGCTATAGGTTCCCAGCTTGATTAAAGAAAACTCAAATCAATTTCTCAATCCATGCCTTCAGCAAAGGTTGCCAAGGGTGGCATTAGCATAGCCATCTCTGGGGGATTGGCTGTTGACCCCCCAGGTGAAAGTTTCGTATTACTGATTTGGCACAGGCACCGAAAGCTACAGCTATGGCCATTCAGTTCCTGGACTAGAACTCTAGTCGGCAGCTGCAGACTTGAATACTTTCTCTGCTCACAGTTTAGGAAAGAAGTCAAAATGCTTTCCGGTGACCCCTGTATGTGCCCTGGGAGGACCGTATGCTCATCACGTTTATGATCGTGTGGGAACAGTGGAGTCTGGAGCTTGATATAATGAGAGCCAGGACAGACATTCATAAAATTCTGCAAAGCCAAATAGGCTAGAAACCAGGATTCACGGTTTTGTAAGTTGCTGGCTAACACAACTTAAATGTAGCCCAAGGCTTTAAAAAAAAAAAAAAGCCTTACTTTTACTAAGCCTGCTTTGTGTTAGAATGAATAGGAAGAAGGGGAAATGTTATACAGTTCAAGATTTGGGGTGTGAAACTTGCAAACTTGGTTCAGAAAACACTCTGGTTTCTTTTCAGATCATAGAAATCCTTTACCTTTTTTATTTGAGAAGAACACCTTCACTTGTGATACATTATTGAATTCTTGGGTAGAAAATAAAGCGTATCAAGAAACAGCACACCACAAATACACCTAACAAGATACTTCAAGTGTAATTGGGTTTCAGCTGAAAGTTCACCTAATCCACTCGAGGCAACAGGATCGCTGGCCTCCCTTTGAAGTCAAAGACGCTCCAAGGAGATGTTGCCCAGCTACAGCTGCAGTCTAACTGTGTTGGTAACAAGAGCCCAGACAACAGCCTAAGTGTGCCTGTAGTGCTTTCCCAAGACACTTGTTAGCTAAAGAAACTACACACACAGCAGGTTAGAACTATTTAGTAAACTTGGTGATGCCTAAAGAGATATTTTCTTCTTGATGTCTGATACTTTTAAACAGTATTTTCTACTGTTGAAGGCATTGCACTAACAATGGAGGTAGAGGCCAGGTGAGCCAGATCAGATAGAAGACGAGAGACCTGGCCTAGGGTGATCAACGGGGTCAACAGGTAGGCACTGAAGCTTGCAGGTATTCTTGCCAGAGAAACAGCAGCAGGTAGGAGAATCAGGGGATGGATAGGAGAACCCAGACAGCAAGCAGGGCCTCAAGTAGGAACGCGACAGGGGCAGCAGAACAGGTTAGAAGAATGACTTCCCCAAAGGAAATGAGTTGGGGTTCAGCTAGCAGCCAAGTGCACCTTGTAGTTCTAGTGTCTAAAACTTGGTTGACTAGGGACCTGGTACAGCGCTGAGAAGGCAATGCAGGCTAGGGACCTCATAGTAGAGACTTCAGGGGTTCTGACTAACTCAGAACTGTCTGGCTAACTCAGAAAACTGCACTTATACCTAAGTGCCACTTGGACTCCCACCATAGCAATTCTCAGTGGTGATTGTGCCTTAGAATCCTGTCAGGAACTCTGGAAACACTGGCACTCACTCTACTCCAGAGAAATTAAGTAAAAATTAAATTAACCAGGCTTGAATATCTGTTAGACTCTGACTCCTTTGGAAGAGGAGTCGTATCTTTTCTTCTGTACCCCAAGGGCTTAGCATAGAGCCTGCTATATTGCATAGTAGTTAATCTATCAGATGAAAAAATTGCTGCCATGTTAGACAGCTTTCTCATCACCATGACAACTATCTGACGTAAACTTAAAAGAAGGAAAGATTCACTTTCCTCATGGTTTGAGAGGTTTTAATTTATGTGGCAAGGAGGACATGATGGAGCAACCAACATTATAACAGGATAGCTAGGAAGGAACAGGAGACCATCTTCAGTGACTTACATCCTCCATGTAGGCCCCAGCGCCTAAAGGCTCTGGGCTTCCCAAAGTAGTACCATGAGCACCACCACATGAGCCTATGGGGGACATTTCATAGTTAAACAATACAACCACCATGTTTTGAGCAGTGTGACTCTTGTACCATCAGAGTGTGCCCGTTATCCTAGGCATCTTATAATTTATGACTGGTTGCAAAGGATGAGATGGGAAAGGCAGGTCCAGTGGAGGCCACAGGGTAGGCACCAAGATGATATGTAAACAGAGGTTTCTGTCCTGCCCAGTCCTGCAGCTGTTCAATCCCAAAGAAACACACAGAGGCCTACATTAATTATAAAATGGTTGGCCTATTAGCTCAGACTTATTATTAATTAGCTCTTACAACTTAAATTAACCCATAATTCTTGTTTGTGTTAGCCATGTGGGTTGGTACCTTTTATCAGTGAGGCATTCTTATCTTGCCTCCTCTATGCCTGGGAGGCAACTGCAGACTGAACCTTTCTTCTTCCCAGAATTCTCTTAGTCTGGTTTCTGCACCTATACTTCCAGCCTGGGTACTGGCCAATCAGTGTTTTATTAAACCAAAATGCATGACAAATTTTTAAAGTGTACAAGAGCAGTATCCCACAGCATTTCCCCTTTTTTCAAAACAAGAACTCTGACTCTAATCTCCTTTGCTTAGCTTTTTTTCCTGGTTATTATTCACAACAACTTGTAACCAACACTTTAAAAAAAGATAAACATCCATAATACATGTTTTGCGAATGTGGGCTTAGTTTTCTAGGCTTCCTGTTGGTCAGGGGTGCTGATAATCTTATGGGACTCTAAAGAAAATTTAGGATTATGTCCAAGCCCTGACTGGAATATTCTGTGAGGCTGGATCATCTCAGCCAGCAGTCTTGAAGCTGTTCTGGATGTAGAACTCCAGGAATCTGCAAAAGAGGTCCTCTGAAATGTTGGGTCATTTGGGCCAGCCACTCCTATTAGAAATTTCTTGGGGGGGGGGGGTCTTCCTTGTTCAAACCTGATTTTTCTTAACTCAGAATGAATCCACAGCCTCTCATTTCCTGTGGAAACAAAAGTAAAATCACTTCTTCAAAGTAACATATCCTTTGACTTAAATGTTGAAGTCAAGGCATTTTTAAAATTTATGGGTTGGATTAATCCAGCAGCTTTTATAAGCAACTGTGTTTTAACAGATGTTTCTCTTCCTCAGCAGTCAAACAATCCAAAGACAACACAGTGACATACAGTGTCCAGATTCTCTGTGTATTTTTCATCTTTACATGGCTTTAATGTTTTACTCTATTTTTATTTTTAATATTTAGGTTTTTGAGACGGGGTTTCTCTGTGTATCTTTGGCTGCCCTGGAACTCATTCTATAGACGAGGCTGGCCTTGAACTCACAGAGATCCACCTGCCTCTGCCTCTCAAGTGCTGGGATTAAAGGTGTGTGCCATCATATCTGACTACATTTCTTTCTTTTTTTTTTTAAAGGACTTTATCCTTTTCCTTTTCTCTCCCAAGCCTACACATATTTTTAAACACACTGTAAACTATTTATCATTTTTTTCTGTCTGAATCTGTCTTTATTGTATATATTTATCTCTTTCTGACCACATAACTCTTTAATTTGGTAAGGGATATGATTAGGATTAAAGCTACAGCCTTGCCACTTGGATCTTCACCACTCCTTGGCTTCCTGAGAGTCCAGCTTCATGATGGAGATACTGGGGGGAGCCATGTTTATTACCACAATTCTGTGGCGTTTCGAAGTCCATGCCACCACCAAGAAGCATGCTTCCAGGCTGCTCATAAACACCATTTAAGTGTTTGGTGGCAGACCCTCTTCAAAGAGGCGCATAATTTTTGCTGCTAAAGCTGAGTCAGGAAGCCTCTCTTAAAGGAGCCGTGCCTCTGCTTGCCTCTCACAGACAGAGCCCACCTGAGGCAGTGCTGCTCCCAAGATGCTTCACTCTGTTCTTTTGTCTGTTTACAATTCTTTTTCTTTTCTTGCCAACCGTTTGGGTGCCATTAGCAATGCCACCACGATGATAGGTCAGACAAGGGTGACAAGTGACAAGACTGCTCAGTGATACGTGCCACTGACCACAGCAGTTCATCTCTGTTTGAGTTAGCTGTTCTTTCAAGATTTTAAAGGCACATATGTCATACTCATGCACATATACACATGGAGCAGAATGAGAAAGCTCCTATTAGTACTCATGTCAAAGACTGTAGAATTACATCTCGTTATGAGGTGGGCAGGAAAGTAAACAGCTCACCGACATATCATCTTTTAAGTTATTAATTTATTATCTATTTATTGACTTTTTAAAGAAAAGTTTCAAGGGGTTTATGTTATCCCTGATCATTTCTTAGCTCCTTCTCATACTGGGAGGTCAGTGCAAATGCCACCTGTGAGATCACTGTGAGATCAGATGGCCCTATGTCTACAGTAAGGATTTTTATAGGTTGAGGCACTGACTAGAGACAACTTTTCTCTTTCTTGAAGGTTTATTTCTGAGCATGTGTGTATGTATATGTGTGGGGGGTATGTGTACAAGAGCGCAGGTTATCTGTGAAGTCCAGAGAAGGGTATTGGCTCTCCGGGAGCTGGAGTCAGCGTTGGTTGTTAGCTGCTGTGAATGCTGGGAGCCAAATGCAGGTCCTCTCTAGGAGAAGAACACACTCCTAATCACTGAGCCATCTCTGAAGCCCCAGGGCAATCTTTAAAGCCTTGTCAGTCCAAAATCACCCTTCATTTTTTTCTGCTCTAATCCCGATGTGCCGCATGAACCTTCATGTTTTTAAACAAATTCACAAGTTGTTCCTGAAAAATCCCAAGTCATTGAAAACTTTGGTTCCCTTTTCCAACACACTTCATGGGAAAGTGGGTTGGCCTTTCCGTTAGGTAAAACTACTCACAGGAGTCCTTTCTTGACTGCAGAACAGCAGACGTGGGTCTTGCTTTGGACTGTACATGTAAAATGAAGTAGGAAAGCTGTGGCCACTGGGACAGTGCCTTTATTTCACTTGACGTTTATCAAAATATTTATGTCATGTGGAAGCTTTAATATAACACGCTCCAATAAAATATCATAACAGTTTTTAACTATGTTTTTTTAAGTTGCATTTTCAGCCCAGTGCCCAGAACATGTTAGTATGTACAGAAAATATGAAAGATGGAGTTTCTACTTTTACAGAATTTAACTCTATTCTCAGTAATTAAAGAACCAGAGCAACGTTTTAGAGAATTAAAATGCTACTAAATAAATAGTCATCTTCATAAGCTTTTATATTTTAAACCTTAACACCAAAATAGTTCAAACTGGTTTTATCTGTTCGCTTTATTGTCCAACTATTGAAATAAATTAACTACCATCATCCATCATAGGTACAATTAAATTTGCACAGGTTGGAGAAATGTTCACACCACTCTTTTCTACTTGCTACAATGTTACCACGTGCCAATCCGATATAATTGACCAAGAAAAGTTTCACAGACAAGGAAAATGCTTAGATACTAGCTGAGTCTGCAAATGATTCTTTTGTCACTGTCTATCCTAGAAACTAGTTATTTTTAAATTATAATTGAATTTAAAAAACAAAGAACAATAATGTTCTTTTCCAAAATTATAAAATATCATATTTCTTAGGTTAGATGTCAGTTATAAGGTAATGAGGTAAGATTCACACATGTTTGAGATAAAGGGAATGCATCAGTTAAGGTTTAAATAGTATATTTGAAAGGAAATATAGAAAGGAAAGCAACATCTTTTGTTTCCCTTTATATTTCATATAATATCATCAATTACATTACAAAAATTAATCTCCGTAATGCTTCAATGAGTTAGTTCTCTCTTCTTCTCTCAATACTATTGAGGCGTTAGGACATCAACTAAGCTCGACCATTCTATCCTGGCACACACTTGTGTTTAGAGATATTTGGCTATTAAACCTAGCCTGAGTTTGATCCTCAGCACCATGAAATAAGTAAGTAAATAAATAACATTGGTTTTAAGTGTCCAACTGTTCTGTTTATCTGAGTTTACCACAATCATCAATTCTCTGATTTTCATTTTAGGACTATGAAATTCCACTGAAAATATTGTTTCAATAACTACTTTTTGATGTATGTACTGCAACTTATTCACTTTTTTGCATACAGCTCAGAGCCATAAGTACCTACCTTATTTGTGGAACAGGGTTGCAATTTAGTGATATCATTACTGGTAAGAAGGTGTTTGCTTGTCCATCTTCCTTCTGGTTGTTTTCAGTCCTTAACGTGTTTACCAGTGAATCCTGGTAAAGAGCTTGTAGTAATTTTTGGGGGGAGATTAACAACAACTATCCCAAAAGCGAGAGAACTCGACTTAAAAAGAGAGCTAACTGGATCCTTCCTCATATTGTATAGGACGCACCAATAACTGGAGCCTGTACATTCTATGCTGATGCAAACAAATCAGGAAAGGCAGGTTACAAATCAGAAAATATAAGTAAAGTGGAACAAAGCCCTTATGATTCTGTCAAAAAGTCAGAATTATATGCTATTCTCATGGCACTAAGGGACTTTAAAGAATCTCTCAACATAGTTACTGATTTTCAATAAGCAGAAAGAGTTGTTTAGCATATTGAAACCGCTGAATTTATATCAGATGACACAGAATTGACTTCATTATTTATTCAGGTACAAGGTATAATCAGTAATAGGCATCATCTAATGTACATCCAATCCCATATGGGTCTGCCAGGTCCTCTAGCACAAGGTAATGCAAAAATTGATCAATTATTTATTGGAAATGTACTGAAGGCCTCAGAATTTCACAAAAAGCATCATATCAATAGCAAAGGCCTTAAAAAAGGATTCTTCCATTACATGGCAACAAGCCAAGGAAATTATAAGGAGATGTCCTACTGGTTCTTTAAACAACCAAACACCACTAGCTGCAGGAGGTAACACAAAGGGTATTCAAAGAAATGCAATATGGCAGATAAATGTGTTCCATTTTGTAGAATTTGGAAAATTAAAATATGCACACCAAACTATTGATACTTATATTCAGGTTTTCAATGGACAATTGCTTTGAGTTTGGAAAATGCCGATTTGGTAATCACACATTTGCTATAAGTTATGGCCATCATGGGTATACCTGCATAAATAAAGACAGACAATGGTCCACCATATGTCTCTAAGAAAATTAAACAATTCTTTGCTTATTATAATATAAGCCATATTATAGGTTTACCACACAATTCTACAGGACAGGCAGTTATAGAAAGATCAACTGGGACTCTAAAGGACATGTTAAATAAACCAAAAAGGATGAAAAATATCCCCAGAAATAGATTGCATAATGCTTTATTAATTTTAAATTTTTTACATACTAATGAAAAAGAAACAACAGCTGTAGAGAAACATGGAATAGTAGAAAAAAAACTATGGAATTAAATCAACCAATATACCTTAAAGATGTACTACTGACCTCAGAATAGAAACCATACCATGTGTTATGTTGGGGAAGGGGTTTTGATTTTGTTTCCACAGAAGAAGAAAAACTATGGATATATCAAAATTGATAAAGATTCAATTTGAACAAGAGACACCTCTTAATTAGAAGACAGTTTTTCTTAAGGTATAAGATATATATAAGGTATAACACACACACACACACACACATATATATATGTTAAACTTTTTGTCATATTAATGGTCACATGGAGTACTAACTAATTCTAGAAAAAGGTTTCATCTACCTTCCTGCACATGATTTTGGGTTTGAGTCTCCATCAGTTTTTTGCAGCAAACCATGAGCACTCCTAACCCAAAAGTCTCCATAAGGAGGATGGGGCCTCACAATGATGACTCCTCCAGGACTAGGATAACACCACTAAGCTGAAAGTCCTCCTGAGGATCAACTTTGGACTATAGATTGCTCAGAATAACTTTGAGGTGGCTAGCTGAGATGATCCAGCCTAACAGACGACTCTAGCCAGGACTTGAGACAAGCCCAGCACTTTCCCATTATGTGTAGACTGTGCAAAAAATTAGATACAGTTGCCTCTCACAGGACTTAATAATTAACCCAAAATTTCTTTTTAGGATCCCCTAAAGATACCATCGCCACAGACAGCAGAAAGTAAATTTAAGAATACTTTATGATTCTTAAATATTTATTTATTAAAATGCAAATTAAATATTACTATATTTCCCCTTTTGCCAGAAATAAAAAAGAAGGCTAAAACTAATATAAGAAAACTATATACAGTAAGTACAATGACTATATACAATATATAAAGGCAGTAAGTACATCAACAATGTCTAGTTCATTTGCATTTGACAAATTCAGAGAAAATACCCCATATCTATCCCATATTGGTGAGTCCAAAGTCTTATACCTAATTTACTTTCTGTCATAACTTGCTTTCTGCATCTGGAACAAGGCAAACTGTAACTATAACCAGTCTTCAACTACTGCAGAGACCTGAGAAGGAAATAATATTAGTTGAGTAAGCAGGAAGTACCAGTAAGTGATTTCCAAAAAAAATGTGAGTGATGACAGCAACAGCTGACCTAAAGTCCTAGCATATCTGACAGACTTTTCTGCGAAGCAGAATATTCTGAAGGGCTGTCCCTCCATGTCTTGACAATGTTTGGCAGTCACTTTCTTTTGGGTCCTGCTTGTCCAATTAGGACAGCATACTGTCAGCAGTTGAGGCAAGGTCATTTTGTTGTCATGTGGTTTACTTTTGCCACAAAGAAAGAAAACTCCATATGGAGTTTCTTCAATGTCCATTATCTTCTCTGAAGTAGATTGGTGCTGCCTGGAGCAGACATGTCTCTTTGTCATAAAAATGCCTATGTTATTAAAACATTTTAAATGCCATATTCTGTAGATATCTGAAGTGCTTGAAAATGACCTGTCTATCTAAACTATATCTTACCTAATGTGAGTACAGGTTTGATTAAAAGAGGTGACTAATTACTAAGCTGCATTTCCTTATTATCCTAAACTGGTAATAATAACTTTCAAAGACTAGAAATTTGCATTATATTGTTAAATGAGCTGTATAAGTGCAATACCTTGAACAAGATTAGAAACACATGCACAATATGTTTTAACAAAATTAATCTCAAATTTGTATCAATATACAAAATTTGTACATAACACACAAAAGTCCAATCCAATGTAAAACATTTAAAACTAATAGTTGCTTTTTAAAAGATTCAATAATCTACCTTTTTATCTTATCTATATTCTCCCTTTTTTGTTTTTAGAGTAGATTTAATAATTTTCCCCTTTATCCTATCCCCTTTTTTCTTTTCAAAACAAGAACCTTGAATCTAATTTCCTTTGTTTAGTTTTTTTCCTTACCATTACCAATAATAACTTGTAACCAATCCTTTAAACAAAGACAAACATCCATAATCTATTTTTTGGGTATGTAGTTTTCTAGGATACTTTTGCTAATTGGGGGTGCTGATAATCTCATGGGGACCCAAAGAAAATTTAGGATTATGGTCAGTCCTGACTGGAGTATTCATGAGGCTGGATCCTCTCAGCCAGCAGTCTTATGGCTGTTCTGGAAGTAGACATCATAGGAAACCCATCTCTATTTAAACTTAACCTGGAAGCAACCAGTTAGGGTTATCAGAACTGTCACTAGTGACATATAGATAGATTCCATGTGACAGTCCAGAATTCTCCAGTGTGAGCAAGGCCCTCAAGAGTGGACTTTGATCCATGAGCATTGGCTCTCAGGGAGCTGTGTGTTTTTATTTCTTGGTTTGTGGCCAGGCTGTAAGTGGGTAAGGCTTTAGAGTTCAAAGGTTCTCTACAGAACTGGAACAAAGGTGAAGCTGATGGAACTACTCCTGTTTGGCAAACTCTAGTATTTAGCTTTAGAAGAAAAAAATAAATCAAGTTTTTAGCCCAAATAATACTTTTCTTTTACAAACTTAAGTCATGTCTTTACTATAATAAAGAGCAAGCAGGGTGATTCATTTTCTCTGGAAAAGGATTACAGGTAAGAACATAATAAATATGAATAATTGGTAATGCTTCCCAAGTAAACACCATGCAAAAAGTTAAAAGATTTCGTTAACACCCATCACTTCTGTCCTCATTATAGTGATACAAATATGCTGACTTTGTATTCTCATAGTGACTCTTGAAATTTCTGTGTTGTAATACTACCTGGGCACGAAGACTCTTCAGCACCAGCCTTTGCCTGAATTCCAGCGAGCATATTGGTTAGGACTTTATAACATGGGTGTGAGCATTATGTCATGAGTCATGTGCTGTCAGGAACAGAAATAAGACAGGGCCTGCATACAAGGACCATATGGCAGATGCTTCATTTCAGGAACAATTAAGCATTTGATTGATTGCTATTTTAGGTCACTTATGAGTCAACTATGATAATAAACATCTCTTTAAAATAAGACTTCAAAAAATCTGCTTAAACTAGGGTTCCTTCCACTCTTTATATGTGGACATATACACAGATGTGGAAGTTAAAGTGTGCATTGCCATCAGTAAGAACACAAATATGTCAGCTATCAGGATCGGGATCCAATAGCCTGTTGCTCATTGTCTGGGCTCGGTTTCTTCTTGAACGTCCCTAGTAGGACATTGGCACTCTCCACCGCCATTGATGGTTATAGTGGACAGTGCCCAGGATGATGGGCTTTCATGGTGGTATCTACAGACAAAATAGATCCCTTTGGGAAAAAATCTATAGGAAAGTTTTCTAATACTTGAAAAAGAATAAAACTATATCTTTCTGAGACTAAATACAATTTTCCTTATATTAAACCAAACCAAGTTGAGCTGACGACTGAATTTGTATAAGTAGAGCACATTTTGCTTCTTCCAAGCTGGATTTGGCATTAGATGTGCTGATGTACAAACTTTAAATTGCTCTATTGGACGTCAGTTTTTCAATAAATCCTGAATCTAGTAGGTCACCAGAAAAGGTTAGAAAGACATTTTTTAAAAGTCTAGAGAGAAATTTCCAGGAGAAAGTCGAATGAGTAAGCATTACATACATTCTCTCACCCAGAATTATGTCCTTTTCAAAGGAAGAATGTCTGTGGGAACGTCTTCCACTCACCCCATAAGCTCAGCGATTTTAGCAGCAACCTAGAGAAGATTATTACTGAATCATATTCAAATTTAAGTGGGGATAAGCTCAAGGGATGTGATGCATTTCAAGATCGATTCCTGAATTTTAAAAGAAAACAATACAGAATTACTTTATTTGGGAGACTTATTGAAGCAAAGTCATAAGTCAACGTTTCCTTTGCCTAAGACTCTGTTCATAATGACAATCAAATCCATTCCCTCACTGTGACGTCCATGTCAGTCAGCTTCTCAGTTCTAGACAGACACAGCGGACTGTGGTGTTAACTTCACGTATGAAACACAACAGATTTGGTTAATTCCATGTTACAGAATGGAAGTTGAGCCGGGCAATGGTGGCACACGCCTTTAATCCCAGCACTCGGGAGGCAGAGGCAGGCGGATCTCTGTGAGTTCGAGACCAGCCTGGTCTACAGAGCTAGTTCCATGACAGGCTCCAAAGCCACAGAGAAACCCTGTCTCGAAAGAACCAAAAAAAACAAAAAAAACAAAAAAACAAAAAAAAAAAAAACCAGAATGGAAGTTGAATTGCAATGAACACTGGGGACCTATCCCTGGGCCAGGGATAGCTCTTGGTCTAAGGCTAAATAAAAGAAGGGATCTCAACACACGAATTCTTAGGTAACTGGTTTCTATGAAAAGTCCCAAATGCCTTTTTTATGATCCTCTAGGTACCAAAGAGGTCGTTGTAAATGTGGATGACGATGGAGTCATTTCCTTGAACTTTGAATGTGACCAGATGACGCCCAAGTCAGAATTCGTCTGGTCCAAAGATTACGTACCTACTGACGACTCTCCACGGCTAGAAGTCGAAAGCAAAGGCAATAAGTAAGGAATATCTCTAATAACTCATTCCAGTTTCACCATAAGAACATGAAATAAGCTCCTTGCCCCCTACTTACCTTCCTGGGAATAAGAAGATGAAGTCATAACTATTTTATGTCTGGTGTTATAAAAGCACATAGCCAGTATAAGCCTTAAAATACTCCTCTAATGCACGGTTCTTGGAGGAGAACACATTTGGCTAAAGAAAAAGACAATCAAATTATCAACTTTTCTCCTCGTTTATTCACTTAACATTTGAATGTTTAGTTGATCTTAGATGACAGACACCATGACTGGTAATGGAGCTCACCAAAGTGAAAAAACACAACAATCTTTAATATTGATCTGTTCATTAATTCATACGCTGTGTTCCAGACAGGTGCTGGGTGCCATAGACGCAACAGAAAGCAAAGCAGAAGCCTGTCTCTGAAGGCACAGGCATTACACAGGGGGATAGCCCAGTGTAGTGTCAGTTCTTAAGAGAAGTACAGGAATAACATAGAAACAGCCAAAGTCACCTGCAGTCTGCCCTAGAGGAGAAAAACTTAGACTCCCCAGCCAGCCAGGAAAATGTCTTTGGAGGATGTGTATTATATATATGCACCACAGCTTGGAGGCAGGGTATTCATACCTGTGCCCCATCATCCTACAAGAAGTCAAAAAAGGCTCCCTAGTGGAAATGACACTCCACCCAAGACACCAAGAGTTACCAAACTTTAGCTTAGTGGGAGTGAGGAGGTGGGTAGGGATATGACAAGTGTCCCACACGAAAGGAGTATCATGTCCAGGGGATCAGCCATAGGGTGAGTTGACAGTCACACAGACCTTTCAGGCTCATTTCTAAGAAAAATATTTTGTTTTGAAGGACAAAAATGACCTTCAAAGACCTCGGGACAGATGACTTGGGCATCTATTCTTGTGATGTGACAGACACGGACGGGATAGCATCAAGCTACTTGATAGATGAAGAAGGTAAGTTTAAAATCCATGCACTCCTAGGTCTGATGTTGCTTTAATTTTCCTGTTATCATCACGTGACACTTGTTTTAGAAGGTAAAGGTTTGTCTTCTGTTTCCCCACACAGAAATAAAACGTCTGCTTGCCCTCAGTCAGGAGCACAAGTTCCCAAGTAAGTATCCTAGGTGCGGTCACAGATTCTAGTTTTACCAGCGTCACCTTGTGATAGAACAAATGACGGTTCCCTTGAGATTAGGAGGAGTTTGAAGCCCTACCTGATGGCTCAGCCCTGTGATCTTAGTCACTCTGTAGGCGGAGACAAGAGGAAGGCAAGTTCAAAGCCTGCCTGGGCTACTAAGTTCAAGGCCTGAATAGACAACTTAACATGAACCCTGTCTTTACCTAAGAGCTTTAAAATAACAAGCTGGAGCTAGAGACGGGGAAGTCGTGAGTTCATGGTCTGGTCTGGGCTACCTGTCAGAGGGAGGAAAGTGGGGGCGAGAAGACATGGAAGGAGGGAGGGAGGGAAGAGAGAGATAGGGAGGGGCTTGGGATATACATCACATGCCGGTGTCCACAGAAGAACTTTCTAGAAATGACACTTTTCTTTGCCATTTTTCTCCAGAAATGCCAAGGTACTGACATAGAAAAAAACTACTTCATGGAGCTGTTATCCCAGGTAGAGGCAGGAATATCAGAAGTTCAAGGTCATTCTAGGCTATATAGCAAAATAGGAAGATAGAGGCCAGTCTGCGCTACCTAGGACCCTGTCTGTAAAGAAAGCAAACAGAAAAGAGAGAGAAAGTGAGAGAGAGTAGGAGGGGAGGAAAGAAAAAAGAAAAGAAACAGAAACACACTTCCTGCTTCATTCAACAGAGCGGTGTGAAGATCCGTAGGTGTAGTATGGGTAATTATGTTCTTCAATTTTGGATCACATTTGTATCCCCTAACGATACTCATTTATACGTTTTAGGCAAATCTGCAATGCTGGCTTGTAATAGAATATTCAAAGGTCTAAATAAAGGCAATCTAATGACAACACTTTATACCCTTGGAAAACAGGGTAAAGAAGAAGAGCCCTTCTGAACTATTTATAAGTCCTAAATAAGGCACCTCCTTATAAAAGATTAAACTCCACCGTGGACACCTAAGAGAACAGAGAGAAAATGACACCCAAAAGACTCACTGGTCCGAAACGATCTCTTACCCAGTGGCCAAAGTAGAGACACCTCCAGAGAAAAACAATCTAGCGCTTGAGAGAGCAGACTAAAAAGTAGTAGATACGCTCCCTCTTTTCAAGGAAGAGCCTAAAAGACTCCTCAGTGCTTACAGCATATTTACTTGTTTTCCATATTCACGACATATTTATTATCCTTCGCCCCCGCCCCTCTTGAACTAGGCTTCCCCGATGCTTACAAATGTTTACTCCTTTGCAACTATGGAGTTTCAGGAGATCCCAGCACATGGCCCTCACTTCCTCTGTGTGTTTATTTAGCCATGGAACTGGAGATGTTATTGTAGATGATGACTGAAAACTGTACAGAAGATGACAGCCTCCCTGGATATTCTTTGTCCCGTGACCCTGAGCAAATCGCTTCCATTTCCCTGGGTTTTGGTTTCGTTTTCTAGGATTGGCTGTTGTGACTGTTCTTAGGACCTAATAAGAAGCTGTCTCTAAGGTACATGTTTACATCCTCGACTCAAGCCTGGTAGAAGTGGAGAGAAGTACTAATCTAGTTAGTAAATACTGCTCACGTATCCAGGCAACAGCTTCCCCAACAACACTTACACTTAGGCTACAAGATGGTGGGGAGAGAAGTCAAGACAGGGCGTCACTGCTGAGCTCACATTACCTGGGCCTCCCGTGGTCTGATGATCATATAGGCTTGGAGGTAGTTTAATTAAGGGAGTCGTAGCTGACTCATGTTGCTGTCACCTACACTGAGAAGTTGTATCTTGCATAAGCCTAAGGATTATTATAATTGTGGCTTCTTGGAGAGAGGGTGACAGCAAACTCGAGCTTCCTGTTAGAGACGAGCTGTGACAATGTGGTTGGCACAAAGGGCAAGCCCAAGGGCGTGTTTCAAACTCTGAGCATGAGCATCAAATTCCCAAGCCAGTGAAGTTTTCCTTAGACCCTTGAAACCACATCTTAAATGGCACAGTTCCAGTATTTTCTTTCCCCAGCCACAGTGATGACGTCACTAAAGGGACATTTTCAGAGATCTTCCGCAAGGGTCAAAGCAGCATATCTTATTTTTGAATTCATACCCACTTCTTCCTGGTCAAGGAAAACATTACGTCCTTTTGTTGATATTTATAAGGTTTTAAAAGTCTCATTTCTCACTGAATGTAAATTTTAGATATTCAGTTCCTTTATCCTTTAGTGTAGTAAATTCTCCTCTGTAAAACCATTTTACAAATATTTTCAAAGCCGTTAAGCATGTGCCTTCATTCTACCAATAATATGTTTTCTAAACTGCCAGAGAAGGTGATTTGTGTCTGAGAAAAGGAAAAGATAAATGAAAAGTATAGATGTAAAATCTGAAAATAATATGGCCAGCTGTGCCAGTGATGATATTGAGTTGCAGTGTCATGAGTCAGAGGGTAGAGTATGTGGCATCGTTAACATCCTGCCTCCCAGCTTGTCATCTGCAGACAAACTTGTCTGCATCTTGCCCCATCTACACAAATAATGTATTGTGTGCACACACATAAGCCTATAG
Organism: Microtus obscurus; assembly: GCA_963919715.1. NCBI lineage: Eukaryota > Metazoa > Chordata > Mammalia > Rodentia > Cricetidae > Microtus > Microtus obscurus. Next base: position 5,452,273 of record CAWTZC010000768.1, read on the forward strand.
CCATGAATATAGACACACTGCTATGTGCTTCCTAGTTGTCAACACATTATACTTTGTAATTATAGGATATTATTGAAGCCACTGGAGGGAAAACAGATATCAAAATACTAATAGCCAACGTTTATACAAATTTATTATGTGCCAGGCCCTTTCTAGGGCATTTATACGGAATATGTCATTTGGACGTACACAGACCCAGAAAGGCTCCGTACTGTGGTGGTTTAATTCTAGAGGTTAAGAACATGAGGCTGGGGACTAGCAGCTAGACCAGTTGCATACAGCTGGTGAAGCCCAAGGGCTGACTCCAGTGCTGTTCCCATAACCATGACAAAGTCTGCCTCCATGTAGGCACATGTCATGTTTGCTCTGTGCCCTCAGGGAATTCATGGTGGTCTGTTTTCTTCTAGACAGTATTCTTGTGATTCAGGTCAGACAGAGAACACCAAAGGCTCCCAAGGAAGCCAGTCCCTTCCTTTGCATTGCCACTCCAGTCAAACCACTCACGTGTTAGACCTCCGTGATGGAATCTCCAGACGTTTCTAAAAGATACTTTTCTATTCTCAAGACCTGTTTGTAGTAAGGTTGGCCTCTGGTCTTGGGGACTGTCCTTTATCTGCTCCACTCAGACATTTATCACACTGGAAAACCACAGTGTCCATCAGAGAAACGGAACTGGGAGAAAGAACAGCTCAGAATAGCAGGGATAATCACGGGCTTAGCTCTGTGGCCTAGATGTCACGACTCTTATTTAGCATTCAGCTTTCTCGTCAGTAAACCAATTACTGATCATTATTCATGGTATGTTAATGTTTCCCGTTGTACCATAGTTAATTGTCTGACTGTCAAGTGAGGCACACCATATCCATGTTGACAGGCTTAAGGAGGGGAGCAACTGTTCAAGATCATGTTTCAGCCCCAGAGTCTGTCTTCTCTCTCCAAGTGCATCTCCTCAGTACAGAATGTCCAAGCAGAGCAAACCTGTAGAGGTTCTATGGAGTGGACAGAGGAAAATGCAAAGAAAGGCATCTCTGCAGCTTGACTGCTACAGAGCTTGTTCCTAGCAGACTTCGGGCTAGGTGCTGGCCATCCTGGGTCATCTGAGAACTCTTCATTTTTCCTTGTGAACGCCCTTGAATAACCCTTGACTAAAGCTGCAGTGGAAAGTCACAGATGTTAACCAGATGTTCCCCTATACATCACTTCACCTTCCCTGTTTTTACAACTGGGACAATTATGATTCAAAAGGGGTGACATCCCAAGGATAACAGCCAAGACCTCTGTCCCGTATTCTGAGGTCTCCCTGTAAGATGCTCGTTGTCTCTTGTGTCTTGAAGGAAGCAGGGGTCTGCATTGCTATTGGTATTGACTCTTTTTCCTTGTTAGAATGTCTGTATCAGTATTGTTGTTTGACAGTATGATCACTTACTATGTCTATTTTTATTTTTTCCTAGCTGTCCCAACTAAGTCAGAGTTGGCAGTTGAAATTTTGGAGAAAGGTCAGGTTCGGTTTTGGATGCAGGCTGAGAAGCTGTCTGGCAACGCCAAAGTCAACTACATATTTAACGAGAAGGAAATTTTTGAAGGGCCGGTAGGCTTCCCCCATCCTATTTTTTCCAATTAGAAATAGTTATTTTTAATATTTTATTTTTATTTAATTTTTAAAAATAATTTCATCCATTGTACTATATATACATCATTTCTATCCCTCCAACTTCTTCTCCAACTCCTCCCATGCTCTCCTACTCCCTTTTAAGTTCATTACCTCTTAATACAACCTTCTGAGTCCATTTAGTGTGGTTGGTATATGTATGTGCTTAGCGTCGACTACCTGGGGCTGGATAACCTATCAGGGGGCTCATCCTAGGAAAGACTGTTTCTCCCTCTCTTGGCAACCATTGCTTGCCCATAGCTCTCATTTAGGGATGAGGCCTTATGAGATTTCCCCCATCTATATTGGCATATCAACTGTGAAGGTCTTGTTTGAGTGGTCATATTGTTGAAATTTCAAAATATTCATAATCAATTCCTGTCTAATTCACACACTCATATAATGTTCCCTTTTCCAGGAATAAGATTTTTAAGCAATTTTCTTAGTTGTCTAGAAATTTTAAAATTATGATTCTTGGGGTTCATTTTTTTTAAATCAGGGTTATTGTCTTCAAAGCCAAATGTCTTCCTTTCTGTTTTCTCTCTCTTTATCTTTTCACGTTGAAGAAATACAAGATGCACATTGACCGGAACACTGGCATTATTGAAATGTTCATGGAGAAACTGCAGGATGAGGACGAGGGAACATACACATTCCAGATTCAAGATGGAAAAGCAACTGGCCACTCTACTCTTGTTCTGATTGGAGATGGTAAGAATTCTGAGGGACAGGCAGGGAACACTTGGCTTACTTATTTCAATGCAAATACCTGATGGCTTAAAAGAGATCTCGTGACTGGCATCTAGAACTGTTTAGTGAATCCTGAGTCAAATTACAAAATCTGGTAAATACTTCCCATAGTATCCCATTACAAAATCTAGTCAATACTTCCCATATATCCCATTACAAAATCTAGTCAATACTTCCCATAGTATCCCATTACAAAGTCTACTCAATACTTCCCATAGTATCCCATTACAAAATCTAGTCAATACTTCCCATAGTATCCCATTACAAAGTCTACTCAATACTTCCCATAGTATCCCATTACAAAATCTAGTCAATACTTCCCATAGTATCCCATTACAAAGTCTACTCAATACTTCCCATAGTATCCCATTACAAAATCTAGTCAATACTTCCCATATATCCCATTACAAAATCTAGTCAATACTTCCCACAGTATCCCATTACAAAGTCTACTCAATACTTCCCATAGTATCCTATTACAATAGCTAGTCAATGCTTCCCATATATCCCATTACAAAATCTAGTCAATACTTTCCATATATCCCATTACAAAATCTAGTCAGTACTTCCCACAGTATCCCATTACAAAATCTAGTCAGTACTTCCCATAGTATCCCATTATAATAGCTAGTCAGTACTTCCCATAGTATCCCATTACAAAATCTAGTCAGTACTTCCCATAGTATCCCTTTACAAAATCTAGTCAGTACTTCCCATAGTATCCCATTACAATAGCTAGTCAATACTTTCCATAGTATCCCATTACCTTGAAATGAACATTACTTAAAAAAAAAAACACTAAAATTGTTCTTGATTTTCAGGCATGACTGGACTTAAATAGTTTCACGTGCAAATAACTACTTATCACCAAATTCTCCAGCCTAGAAAGCTGCAGTACAGACAGAACTATATATATTAGCAACAACCATGACACTATTTTTTAACATTGTGCTTACTCTAAGTTATTGAACTCTGGAAAGAAAGATGTCAAGGTACTGAATGTGTGCAACCTGTCAGTCATATATTGTAACTAGACTGCTGAGGGCAGCTGTGATAAACGCCTGCGAAAGCCAACATGGCTTAAACAGTGGCCCTTCCACAAGCTGCGAAGACTGATGGATGTCTGTATTTGTAACAGCCAGTGTGGCTTCATCATTTCCTAGGCGTATGACCCTGGGAAAGTTGTTTAGTTTTGGGGCTTGGGAGAGGGCCTAGTCAGTAAAGTTCCTGCCTTGCGAACAGTAAGATCTGAGTTCAGATGCCCAGGACCCACACAAGGAGCCTAGCACAGCTGCTCACACTAAGCTCAGTGCTGGGGAAGCAGGGACAGGAGGATCCCTGGGGCTTGCTGCCCAGCCAGTCTAGCCAGTGTAGTTAGAAATCCTATCTTTAATAAAAAGTATTTTATTATTATTTTCAAGTATGTGTGCATGTGTTTCTGTGTTCTGTGTAGGTATGTGAAGTGTGTTGGAGCTGGGGTTACAGGTGGCTATCAGCTGCCCAGTTTTGGATGCTAGGACTTGAACTCCAGGCCTCTGCAAGAGCAATACATGCTCTTAATCACTGAGCCATCTATCTCTCCAACCCCAAAACCCTGTCTTAGAAAATAAGGTGGAGAGGTGGGTGTGGCAGTGCGTGGCTTTAATTCCAAGCACTTGGGTAGCAGAGGCAGGCAGAGCTCTGTGAATTCAAGGCCAACCTTGTTGCAGGAGGTCTTTCCGCCCCTCCAACCAATAGCTGCTGAGATACCAGCCCATTGGGGCATGGTTTCTCTCCATTCATAAAGCCTCTATTTCCTCCCGCTCGCTCTCTCTTGGCTTCCTGCTCGTCTGGCGACTAGACTCCCTTTCTAGTTGTGCAGAGAGCTGTTGTCTGGGATCGTGATCTGTAAGTTTTTCCTCTTTAAATAAATACTACCCTAGTAATAGTAATTCCAAACTGGTGTGGCATTGTTCATGGTTTACGCCTTTACAACCTGCTCTTAAGTTCCAGGACAGTCAAGGCTACATACTAAGACCTGTCTTGGCAGCTGTGTGTGTGTGTGTGTGTGTGTGTGTGTGTGTGTGTGTAAGGTAGAGAACAGTTAGTAAAGATACCCAATGTCTACTTCTGCCCCTTCACACACACACACACACATACACACACACAGAGTCACTCACAGACTCACATGTACACAAAGTTATTAGTTTTCAAAGGCTGTCTCTATAAAAATCAGAACAAGCAGGGCCGTCACAACCTCTGAGTACCATAGTAATGAAAATAGGCCACTTAGCATAGTGGTTGTTGTGCGTATTTGTGCTGCCCAATTCAATTTCACACTTCCTTGTTTTTCAATTTCTAGTTTATAAGGCGCTCCAGAAAGAAGCTGAATTTCAGCGACAAGAATGGATCAGGAAACAAGGTAAAAATAGACATTTTTTGTATAAAATATTCCAAGGTTATTTCTATAGCAAAATTAAATGAACAGCATGGTTATGTTAATGCTTGGTAAGATAATAATGTAAAATAGATGTTATTAAATATGTGGACATTAAAATGTTTTAAAACTAAATTCACAATCATAAGAAAATCTTACTTCAAACATAAATCGCCTCAAGATTTAAGATGAACTTTGATCTTGCATTTATAGCTAATTAAAAGATTGCTTATGTCATTAAAATTTCCCAGGTCCTCATTTTGCTGAGTATTTGAGCTGGGAAGTGACTGGTGAATGTAATGTGCTATTGAAATGCAAGGTAAGGCATGGGGACCATGGGAGAGGGTTGAAGGGGAGGGGAGAGGCAGGGAGGGGAGCAGAGAAAATGTATAGCTCTATAAAATCAATAAAAAAAATTAAAAGAAAGACAAGGTAGGAGATGGATGCATTTTTAATACTCATCTCAGGAGGAATAAAGATGAGACTGTATGTGGAACAAGGACCCGTTTTTCCTCTTCCGCTATTTAATCCAGAGTGATGAGCAACAGGCGCCGTGCTGTTGACTGCTCTGAGTAAACCAGCAGGAAACTGTGATAGGGAAGGTGTCACCCAAGCTACAGACCAGCATGAACTCTCCAGCCCCAGCTTTAGCATCCCTTCTCCAAAGTGATATGCATCATAAGTGCTTGGTGTTTAGGGCTAATTTTGTTTTATTTGGGATTTTGGAATATTTTTTATTTTGTTTGTATAATGAAATGTCTGAGAGGATTCAAATCCAAATATAAAATTCATTTATGTTTCACATATATTTAGACATAACCTGAAGGCATTCCGTGCATTATCTTGAATAATTTTGCAAATGAAGCAGGGCTGTGTGGTGTGGAATGTTCCACTTGTGGTTCCATGCTCCACTGCCTGGTTTTATGGGTCAACTTGACACAAGCTAGAGTCATCAGAGAGGAAGGAGCCTCAGCTGAGGAAATGCCTCCATGAGATCCAGCTGTAAGGCGTTTTCTCATTTAGTGATCAATGCGGGAAGAGCCCAGCCTATGGTAGGTGGTGTCTTCCCTGGGCTGCTGGTCCTAGGTTCTATATGAATGCAGGCTAAGCAAGCCATGGGAAGCAAACCAGTAAACAACACTCTTCCATGGCCTCTGCATCAGCTCCTGCCTCCAGGACCCTGCCCTGCTTGGGTTCCTGTCCTGACTTCCTTCAGTGAAGAACAGCAATGGAGAAGTATAAACCAGACAAACCTTTCCTCCCCAGTTTGCTTTTTGGTCATGGTGTTTTGTTGCAGCAATAGAACCCCTAACTAAGACACATGCTGATGCTCGGAAAGCTGCAGGTTGTGGAGCCATGCATGGGTTTGGCCTTTAGGTTAGGGTGGCCACCTTCTGTCAATCGCAGAATGTCACACACTGCTTTCGTTTTAGGCTAAATCTGCGTTCTAAGTGGTAGACTATTCCTGGCCCACTCCAACTCCTGTCTTATTCGGTGAGCTTCTCTAAGTCATGAGATTTGCACAGAAACACAGCTGAGTATGCCCAGCTGTGTCTCCCTGTCTCGCCTCCGTGCTCCTTTCAGGGACTGGAGTTGGGAATTGTCAGTGGTCTTGGCCTCTGGGAAGATCAGCGAGGAGGGATTCAAAGCAGCAGTCTAAGCTGCCGTACACTTAGCATTGCATTTTTAGCTGAGAAAATCGTTGAGAGTTTAAAGGGCTGTAGCTCAGGGGCAGAGCACTTGTCTAGCATGTACAACGCCCTGAATTTAGTCCCTAACTCTGAGTTAAGACTCTGGGGAGCTGAGCATGATGGTACCATCATATTCTCTCAGGAGGATCCTTTAGGCCTAGGACCTAGAGGACAGCCTGGGGGTTATATAGCAAGACCATCCAACTCAGAAAAGAAGTTTGTCCCCAATTAAAATGAAATTTTAGTGAAGGAATTGTTGGGTTAAGTAGACTGGGGTCATGATGACTCAAGACAGGAACCATGGATCTGGCATAGTCATAAAACTGGAGACAAAGTCCCCAGTCGCTGCTAGGCCTGAAAAAGTCAAAGAAGCAGGAACTCAGCAGACCTACGTACGAAAAATCAATTCTAGATTTCTGCCCCTTGGGAAATGATAAACTTGAAAAACTCATTCTCAGCAGCCGCTGGAACCTACAGCCTCCTCGTCACCATCCTTCCTGCACCTGGCCTGCGGCTCTCACTCAGCATCTCGTCTGCGTGGTGTCTCCATAACCCACCCCTTCCCTGAAGCCGCATGTCCGGTTCTTCTCCTTTTGTGCTACCTGTGGCTGTCTAGGCGGTGAGCTCTGGAGTCCTCTTCTAATGACTTCTCATCAGCAGAACCAGATCCTTCCCCAGGTTCTGAACAGCAAAGAGGAGCCTAAGAATAGTAATGGCTGTTCACACATCATCTATCGTGCTGCTGCTCCAAGGCCCAAAATGACCTTCTACTCATCCCAAGGCCCTGTTTAATTATCTCAGTCTGATCTGAACAAACCTTCTATTGTAGCTCTTTGTTACACCACTGGGGAAACTTAGAATAGCAATTTACTATTCTACTTTATACTTCATGGAGTATGTGAGCTAAACATTTAGACTCATGAGACTCACGTGACCCCCAGGTGGTTTACTCTGAAGGACTGAGAAAGAGCCCTAGCTTGCCCACAAAACACTGTTGGGCACTATTCCACCACAGGAGTCCACACACACAAATATTCCCTTTGCTACCCAAGGTGACAGCCCAGGAGACAAAGTCCACCTAGAACAGGAGCTGGAAGTACCCTGGCTTCAAGAAACCACAGAGAGATAGGGCTGCAGGGATAGCTCAATGAATAAGAGCACTGGCTGAGGTGGGTGTGATGCCCATGCCTTTAATCCTAGCACTTGGAGACAGAATGGATCTGTGTAAGTTCTAGACCAGCTAAGGCTACATAATGAGACCCTGCTCAAAAACACTAAAAGAAGCAGTGGTTGCTCCTATAGAGGACCCGGCTTCAGTTTCCAACACACACGTGACAGCTCATAACTGTCTGTGACTCAGTTTTAGGGGATCCAACGTCCTCTTCTGGGTTCTGTGAGTACCGGATGCACATGTGGTACACGTATATCCATGCAGACAACACACACACACATACATGATTGGTATGCTCACAATTAATAAATGGGACCTCCTGAAACTGAGAAGCTTCTATAAGCAAAGAACGTGGTCAACAAGACAAAACGGCGACCTACAGATTGGGAAAAGATCTTCACCAACCCCACATCACATCGGACAGAGGACTGATGTCCAAAATATACAAAGAACTCAAGAAACTTGACATCAAAAGAACAAATAACCCAATAAAAATGGGGTACAGACTTAAACAGAGAACTCTGAACAGACGAATCTCAAATGGCTAAAAAACACTTAAGGAAATGCTCAACATCCTTCACCATTAGAGAAATGCAAATCAAAACAACTCAGTGATTCTATTTTACACCTGCCAGAATGACCAACATCAAAAACACTGATGACAGCTTGTGCTGGAGAGGGAAACACTCCTCCATTGCTGGTGGGAGTGCAAACTTGAACAGCTGCTTTGGAAATCAGTTTGGTGATTTCTCAGAAAATTAGGAAACAATCTACCTCAAAACCCAGCAATACCACTTTTGGGCATATACCCAAAGGATGCTCAATAATACCAAAGGACATGTGCTCAACTATGTTCATAGCAGCATTATTTGTAATAGCCAGAACCTGGAAACAACCTAAATGCCCATCAACAGAAGAATGGATAAAGAAAATGTGGTACATTTACACAATGGAGTACTACTCAGCGGTTAAAAAAAAATACATCTTGAAATTTGCGTGCACATTGGCTGAAGTAACCCAGACGCAGAAAGATAAATATCATATGTACTCACTCATAAGTGGCTTTTAGACACAAAGCAAAGAAAAATTAGCCTACATTCCACAACCCCAGAGAACCTAGACAACAAAAAGGACCCTAAGAGAGACATACATGGATCTACCTAGGAAGGAGAAAAAGACAAGATCTCCTGTAAATTGGTAGTGTGGAGATCACTGGAGAGGGTAGAAGGGGATGGGAGAGGAAGGGAGGGGTGCAGAGAAAAATGTATAGCACAATAAACAATAAAAAGATTGGTATGCTCAGCAAATCCAGAGCATTTCTAATTTTTTCCAGTCTAAATGCAGATTTCTAAGTTGGTTATCTTTATCTGTGTTACCTAGTAACACAATAGATTTCTGTAATTTAAAAATCAGTTAATAACCTTTTGTGTACTGACTTCACTCTTGTCTAAACAGTACTGCTTCTTATGTTCACTTGCTAGATGATCTTTTTCAGGGTGTGTGTGTGTGTGTGTGTGTGTGTGTGTGTGTGTGTTTTGCTGGGCCTTGTACTCCACCTCTAAGCTACATCCACAATGTAGCTGAAATTCTTTCAGTGTAGGGAAACATGAATACTTTTGTTTATAATGAACATATAATTACTTTTTGGTTGCTGTGATAAAGCATCATGACCAAGGCATCTTATAAAAGACGATGTTCAATTGAGCTCATGGTTCCTGAGGGTTAGAGTGTATGATGGCAGAGCAATGGGTGGAGACAGGGACAGCTGAGAGCACGCATGTCAAACAGAGCAAGCAGAGCACACTGGGAATATAAAGTGGTATATTATTTGTGTTTTTTTTTTTTTAAGACAGGTTTTCCTGTAGTTTTGGATCCTATTCTAGAACTACCTTTTGTAGACCAGGCTGGCCTCGAACTCACAGAGATCAGCTTGCCTCTGCCTCCCGAGTGCTGGGATTAAAGGTGTGTGCCACCATCATCTGGCTATTTGTGTTTTAGTAAATAAAGCTTGCCTGAAGATCAGAGGGCAAAGCAGCCACACTAATCAGCCATACAGGCCAGGGAGTGATGGCATGCACCTTTAATCCCAGGACTTGGGAGACAGAGGCAGGCGGATCTCTGTGTGTTCTAGGCCACCCTGGGCTACACAAGATGGAATCTGCCTAAAAGACAAACAGAGTATACACAAAGGTGCTCCCAGCCTTGGGATCCCACACCTTTAGTCCCAGCACCGGGGAGGTGGAAACAGAAGTGATATGGGTGGGTGGAGAGAGGAAGATAGAGGGGAAGAGACAGGAACTCAGTGGAGTGTGGAGTCTGAGGATTCATGGAGACAGGATCTCATCCTTTTTGTCTGAAGATATTTTTGTTGTTGTTGTTTTTGTTTTTCGAGACAGGGTTTCTCTGTAGCTTTGGAGCCTGTCCTGGAACTAGCTCTTGTAGACCAGGCTAGTCTTGAACTCCCAGAGATCCGCCTGCTTCTGCCTCCCAAGTGCTGGGATTAAAGGCGTGTGCCACCACCGCCCGGCTTTGGTAGAGGTAAAAGGTCTCTCTAGTGACTGGCTACTTTGCTTTTCTGATCTTCAGGTTGAACCCTCTGGGTTTTTATTATTTGTGCTACAGGAATGGCAGGGAGTCTTTTTAAACCTCAGTGCCAATCCCCAGTGACATACCTCCACCTATAAGGCCACACCTCCTAATCCTTCCCAAACAGTTCTACCAATTGGGTACAAAGTGTTCAAATATATGAGCCCATGGGGACCATCCTCACTTAAACCACCACAAGTAAACATTTCTCCATGTTTGTCTTGCAGTCATATATCCTCTTACCAGCTGTTCAGTGTGATCTTTGGGGGGGGGGTTGTTTTGTTTTTCTGATTTTCATGAAGTCTTTACTCTTTCATACAATTTTTAATTTTCAAGAAATACATGGATATATTCTTCTTTTTGAAAAATAATTCAAGTGTTGCAGAAAAAGCTTAGGATCCCTCTAAGAATATGCAATGGTTTTATATTATGATGTATGGGTTAGGATCTAATGCATCCTATCAAAATTGCTAAGTAATTAAGTTATTAAGCCTTACTTCTTTCTTACATATATTCCCTTTATCCATTTTATAAATTTTCAGATATATATTGGAGCTTATTCATCCTGTTATTCCACTGGAAGGCTATTTTAATGCTGTAGGAATTGTCTTTCTTTAGTTTGGGGATTTTTATTTTTATTTAAGTGTTTATGTTAACATATGGCATCCTTTCTTTTCATGTCTACCTAAGAACTCTGCACTGGAAGCAGGGTCTCACATGTTAGCCAGGCTGCTTTCAAACCCCTGGGCTCATGCAATCCTCTGATATCACTGGGACTGTTATACTTACCACCATGCCACGCTGGGCCAACGACTTTGTTTTAAAGTTGGAGAGTACTTCACTTCCTTGATTTCCCTTGATTTAACGGGTACATGGTACTTTTCCTTGGCATCAGTTTTAAGCTGTTTTTGAAGCAATGTAGTATTGCACATGCTGGCCTGATCACTGATCTCCCCACTGCTTTGAGAATGAGCCTGGCAATGGGACAGTTTCCATTCCATTCCAATTGGTCCTGTATATTCATGCAGGAAGCAGTTCCACCAACCAGTGCGGTCTTACTGCATTTGTCATGGAAACACAATGCTAAGGCAACTTTTACCACTGGAAATAGAGACCCTCTTGATATGTTTAGTCACTGGTGTTCACCTTATTGTAACTTTTTCTCGACTACAATAGCTTGGGACTGTTTTCTTTACAAATCTGTGTCTTCTGACTCTGTGTTTTTTTTTCTAATTTAATACCCCAATGCATTAAAAAACTGCTTACCATCATAGGAATAACATTTATTTCCTTATTTCAAGGAGGGCAATTATGATTCTTCCTGCAGGTGGCAAATATTAAAAAGGAGACTCACATTGTGTGGTACAAAGATGAACGGGAGATATCGGTGGATGAGAAGCATGACTTTAAGGATGGCATTTGCACCCTGCTCATCACAGAGGTGGGTGGCTACAGACGTGACAGCTGCCTCAGCAGAAACTACATTCATCAGTTGTTCCATGCCCAAAGGACTCAACACAGCTTCCATCTAACTGCTAGAGGAACGTACTTACAATCCCAGTGGTGGAGATACGGAGACAGATGAATCCCGGGGCTTTCTGGCCAGCCAGTCTGGCCGAGTTGGAGAGCTCCAGGTGCTAGTAAGCTCCAGGTGCAGGGTCGGAGCTGGAGATGCGGCTCAGCGGTTAAGAGCACTGGTCGCTCTTCCAGAGGACCTGGATTTCATTTCCAGCTCACAGTCATCTGTAATTCCAGTCCCAGGGGATCCAATGACCTCTTCTATTAACTTTCTTGTAATCCTTCCTCAACTAAAATAGTTTGGGACTGATTTCTTTAGAGATCTGGGCCACTGTCCCCAGTTACAACATGCATATGGTGTAGAGACATATGTACAGTCAGAACACTCATACACATAAAATAAACTGTTAGAAATAAACATGGCAGCTGGCTTCTGAAGAGGAATACCCAAGGTTGATCTGTGGCCTCTACACACACATGTTGTATACACATCCTTGCATACCCACATGTTGACAGAGCTTTCTGTCCCCCCAGGTCCCGCAGTTGTTCAGTCCTAAAGAAATACACAGAGGTCGACATTAGTCATAAATAGGTTGGCCTATTAGCTCAGGCTTCTTATTAATTAATTCTTGCACCTTAACCCATAATTCTTTTCTGTGTTAGCCACATGGCTTGGTACCTTTCCTCATTCTCACACCTGTGTCCTTTATGTCTGGGTAACAACTGCAGACTGAGCTTTCTTCTTCCCAGAATTCTCCTGTTCTTGTTGCCCCGCCTCTACTGCCAGCCTGGCCACTGGCCAATCAGCGTTTTATTAAAAATAATACAAGTGACAGGATAAAAGCCCATTGTTGCACAGTATACACTCATACACACATGAACATACACTCACGCACACGCGCAGATATGCACACACAGAGACACACAACTGCAGAACCACATGTGAACTGTGATCAACTGTAATGTTCATTCTCTCCTCAGTTTTCCAAGAAAGATGCTGGATTTTATGAAGTTATCCTGAAAGATGACCGAGGAAAAGATAAGAGCAGGCTGAAACTTGTGGATGAAGGTGACTACCAGCTGCTAGGGTCTGACTTATGGGCTCCACAGCTTCCGGAATTACGACTGGAGCTGGGCTGGCCACAGAAGTCATGCTGATTTGTGTCCAGTGATTTTGGTTTAATTGAAATTCCAGCAGAGCGACCTACTGTTCTTTTTCAAAAATATTTTCCCTTTTAGACACTTCCTAGGAATCAAAAGTATACTTTTGATCCTTAGATAAATTTATAGCCCATAGAACTCTAGAAGGCTGTTTCCAATTTAAATCATCATTTTTCTCACAGCTGAACAAAAATGTTCTCGGATCAAAACCTGCTGTGAGGAACATACTAAAAAATGGTTCATTGTTAAGGGTGCTAAGAAAGATTTGTATATGAAATGTGAAGCCTTGCAATTAGCAAAGCAGCAACTTCCAGTCTTCAGAGACTAAGGGCAAACATATCGTGATAATTAGAAGCTACCTACAACCCTACCCCAAACCTCCAGTTCTCTTCCTCAGTACAGCAGGATTGAAGTCAAGCCACAGAAGCCTTAGCGTTCACCCTCCAGCTCTCAGAAGAGGTGGGGGCCGCCGTATTATTGGGCAGAGGGTGTCCAAGCAACCTAGACAGTAAACTCATTAGGAGTTGATATCACAGATAACAAACTCCTGTAATTCAAACTAAGGCGTCCCCAGACTTGAGAAGAGTCTTCCAAAGCCAACAGACTTCCTGGAAATCTCAGTGTGGCCTTTTCTAGAATGTTCCTATAACATTAGTTACAAACAGTTCAAGGAAAACAAGTCAAAACAAGCAGAAATCTTTTTAAAACCCTTATGAAAATTACGCTATTTCACCAAAACCCACTAATTATCAGTAGGTCAGCAAATTTACCTCCCGTCAAATGACTTTCGCCAGACAGGGAGTTTCCGAGAGCTACAGCTTGAAATTAGACCTTATATGGAATATGCTCATGCTAAAGTTTTGCCTGTGACCCTCTGTCTGCAGCCTTCCAGGAACTGATGACGGAAGTATGCAGGAAGATAGGTAAGTTCCCATTTCCTTCCCATAACAAATACTTGGGTACACTCCTCTCAGGGTGAGCTTACCACGCTTGAACTGTGTTTTCTTCCTCAGCTTTGTCCGCTACGGACCTGAAAATTCAGAGCACAGCAGAGGGCATCCGGCTGTATTCCTTTGTCACTTACTACCTGGACGATTTGAAAGTTAACTGGTCCCACAAGTAAGTAAATGCTATGTAGACATTCCCCCCCACTGGCCAGGAGGAGGAATGAAAACAAAAATCCCACCCCTTTCAGGTAAGAGGGTTCATAGTGGGGAACACAGGACAGAACCCCTCCCTTACTTCAGGTTAGGTCTTTCCCTCAACCCATGCATAGTGAGGTACAGTAATGGCTACAGTATGTCCTTATGATAGAAATACCGTCATTCATAGACATCTCTGTAATGTAGCCGCCATCTGAGACAGCTATGTATAAGCTACCTCTGGTCTGCCAGCCACCCAGAGCTCTGCTTGCAGCCTTCTCTATATCTGTACACCTAACCCATGTGGTCTGAAACAAAACCGAAGCAGTGTGCACTAGGAGATTCCCAAGTTTCCTATAATCTGTGTTCGTAGCCATTTCCCATAGAAGTCTCTTCCTGAGAAGAGCCCCGGCTTATCATTGTTGGTTACAGCAGCTGGCATAATTAGGTGTTAGCATCTTGCATCTTGTTTGCCCACCCTCAGAAGGCTCTGGGGACAAATGTTTGAACTGGATTGAGTCTGACGTTTGTCTTAATCCTAGGCTGCCTTTGTGGAATTATAGAGGAAATACATTTAAATTCACCCAGAATTACATGGGTTTCTGAACCAAAACAAACGTCTCAATCTAATTCTGACAGTATACTCAACCTCTGGGCACCCTTGAGACGTATTTGGCAGAAACAGAAAAGAGGCACGGTATAGACAATCTTTAGGGATGCAGCCTCTTCCAGATCAATTTTGGTTTAGACATTCATTCCAAACTGTTAACAAAAGTCCTGTAGCATCCCTTGAGGATACAGATAACAATGTCTGTTTGTGTTATAGCTTTACTAGGCACTAGCAGCCCACTGGGCATTGCTCCAAGCCAATAGACAGGTGGATTCTTTCATGGCCCCAGCTCTGTGCAATAGGCATTTTCACCTCGGGGGAGAGGAAGCTCAAGCTGGGGGAGGTGACTCGAGTGTGCGCACAGATAATTGAGCTGAGGGCCATGCCCAGTCAGTCTGACTCTAGAGATAAGCTAGGTCATTGTAACACACACACACACACATGCGCACACGCATGCATGCATGCACACACACCTCCAAATTGCATGGAAAGTTTAGGATGAGAGGAGGAGACATATATCACTTAAGTATTCTTTTTAAAAAGAGCCTAAGGCTAGTGGTATAGCTCAGTGATAAAGCACTTGCCTAACGTGCATCAGGCCCTGAGTTCAACCCCCAGCACCACAAAGAAGAAAGTAGGAAAAAGGAAAAAGTAATCTGAACAGGCAACCAGAGCTGGTACTTGACTGTACTCTTAGGCATTTTCTGAATTCTAAAAGTAAAAAGAAGCAAAATGCCAGCGTGGAAGGCTTGGGTTTGGGGCCCTTTGTTCTCTTTTTTCAGGAAATGTTGCAGGGAAGTAAGTATTAAAATTTAAAATAGACCCAAATCCTAGGAAATTCCTCTGTGACATCTAGGACATTATAATATATCAGTCTGAAGAATGAGGGGAGTAAAATTAGCTGATCATCAATCAAAACACTGTGTCTTAGAGCTGTGAGATGGGTAAAGGCACCTGGACCTGAGTTCCACCCCAGGACCTAGGTGGAGGGAAAGAACACACACACACACACACACACACACACACACACGGTAATAATCAAATAGATAAATACAGTATCTTTAAGTTATGTCCTTTGCAAAGGAATCATTTATTCAAGGGCTGGAGAGAGAGCTCAGTATGAAGAGTACCTTACCTTCTAGAGGACCCAAGCTGAATTCCCAGCAATGTGTCAAGTGTTCACAACCACCTCTAACTCCAGCTGCAGATCTGACGCCTCTGGCCTCTGTGCGCACCTACACTCATGTGGATATAGTCTCCCCAGCACGTATACACTTAATTAAAAATAAATCTTTTTAAAAAATTTTTAAATGGGATCATTAAAAAAATATTTTAAGGAACTTGCTGTTAGAGTAGCAAGGCAGGAACTTCCTGCCATTTTGGTTTCGTCTAGATGAACTTCTCTGATACTGATTTGTCCATACACGGCTCAGGGGTTGAGAACTGTAATTTTGTTTTCTGTAAGTCTGAGGCAAACTGAAAAAACACACCTTAAAGAGGGTGAGAGCCCTGACTGTGTGTTTATCTTCCTTAGCAAGTCATTTAATTCTACGGATATCAGTTTCTCAAATAAAATAGGAACAATAGAATCCATTCTGTCTGAAGTTCTTAACATATAGAGAGCACCATTGTGCGAGCCAGCCAGAAACCAAATAACTCATGCAAAGCAGAGGACTTTCTTCCTGTCTGACTCGAAGAAATGCTGTCATTCAGGCCAAAACCTTCAGGGTACAAATGTGTTTCTTTACTCTAGTCTTATGGCATTTGAATTGCTAATGTATTTTCAGATATTTTAATAAATGCCCTCATACATAGCCTGTAGTTTTGAAAGAAAAATACTAAATCTTTATGAAAGCCAAAATTTTTTACTGAAAAAAAATTTTAAGTTCGTCTTGAAATTCTATGTAAGGTATAAACCTTGTACGTGCATTTTGGGGAAATACATTTATAGATATTAGAAAATAGAGTTATAATATGATATCATCAATAGTTTTGTTAGCCTATTTATGCAAATTGAAAGTATTTTCTCCACATATAATTATAACTATATATGCATATATATGGTAATTTTATATACTGATTTTTAAAAATGTATTACATTTATTTTGTGTGTGTACATGTACACACGCCGCTGCACATGTGGAGGTCAGAGGACGGTGTGTAGGAGTCAGTTTTTTCCTTACCTTTGAGCTTTAGGGGTTCACTCCAGTTGCCAGACTTGGCAACAAGCCCCTTCGCCCCCTCCACCATTCACTGGCCCTGTACTGCACAGTCTCACACAATGTCCATGAAGTACCTTTCGACGGTTTGAGAACGCCACCCTGCCATGCGCTTGTTTTGTCTAGAGCTGTAGTGTTTCTACAGTCAGATGACAATGGCAAGGGCCCTTCCCCTCTGCTCTCACACAGGACCAGAGCCCATGCCTCACTACTCTGACAGCCACTCGGCTGTGAAGTCGCTTTTGACTGCACAACCAAGTGTGCGTTTATGTGTTTCAAGTAGCTTTGGAGCAATATTGATGTAGATGTCATGCACAGATAGTCCCCACCATTGTTTTTACCTATCCAGTTTGGCAACAGAGCATGTGTATTAAATATGTAGCAAAATAGTATGTAGTTTGCCTTTCACCTTTAAATATTCCCTTAACCCTAGAAATAAACCCAAGCAATACCAAAGATAATTAGTGCCACTGAGAAGTATCGGTCTTAAAATCTGCACTGGGATCCAGGCTACAGCGGTGAGTTAAGTAGATGTTCAGATTGTCATTCCAGGGTCCTTAGAATCCAAGTCCCTGGCTTCAGTGCCCATAATTACCCTGAAGCAGGACGGTATATGCAGGTCTCATGTTTTCTGAAAGCCTATAAAGGTTTACGGCATATCACTTTGTAAGACACCGAGGAAACAGTAATGACACTTTCCTTCGTCTTAACAGTGGGACTGGCATTAAGTACACAGACAGAGTTAAGACTGGGGTCACTGGGGAGCAGATCTGGCTGCAGATCAATGAGCCCACTCCAAATGACAAAGGGAAATATGTGATGGAACTCTTTGACGGCAAGACTGGACACCAGAAGACAGTGGATCTTTCTGGACAAGGTAACGCGCTCCTTAGCATTCACTATAGAATGAACCAGAGAGAAATGTGGTCATTACACTGGTGATGTCAAAGAAGTTGGGTGGGAGACACTTGGGTTGAGTGGGCCTGTTCTGGATTGGATTCTCTGAGTCCCAATCTTTTTGGAGGCCTAATTTGTCTTTAAGTTCAATTTGATTATATGTCACTATATGAGTGACGCCATTCTGGTTAGATCTGGTTGGCTAAAGACTAGTGCAGGAACTAGGCTAAAATAATGGTCTCCGATGCTTTTTATTAATAATGATTTTGGCAAGACTGTCTTAACTACCAAGAATTTAGTCAGGCGACCATGAAAAGCAAGCTGGGACAGTAACCATGGAGAGAAAGCACCACTCTCACAGCCAGTGAGAGGTGCCTTGGCTCATGATCTCCTCCTTAAAAGAAAAGTGAGGAAAGCAGTTGTGCATGGGGACTGATGTCATCCAGTCCCAGACAGCAGCTCGTGCGACTAGAAAGCCCGGGATGCAGGGCACCGCTGACCTGTGAGCTTCAGAAGGTGCCTGATGCGAGACCAAGGAGAGAGGAGAGTCAACTCTGAGAGTAACAATACAGAAGCTTCCCTGTCCATAGAGCAGTGAGTGAGGAGAGTCCAGGAGGAATGCTGGGCAGAGCAGAGGAAGCTGGGGTCTAAGTCTGAAGGGTCCCAGATGTCGTGGCTGTCTGTTGAGAGATTAGGGGTTTCTGTAGATAATGGGGGAAGAAAAGAAAGAATCAGGAGAAGCAACAAGAAAAGATCAAAGGTGGTGCATAATTCCTGAATAAAACTTTAAAAGTTAAGAAAACAGCTAAAATCACCGTGTTCTTTCTCCCCATCCCCTGGCTATATTCTGCCCCCCCATGCTTTCCTAAAGAGTAAAAGTCTAGATGAAAGTCAGTAAAGGGGGCTGGGCCGGATTTCCTGAGCTCCTCGGTGCACTAAGATACAGTCTTAGTGTTCATAACTCTTCATGCTTTCCAGTCTCAGGATAAATTCACAATGTATGTAGAGAGCCACTCCACTAGGGTGTGCGTGTGTGTGTGTGTGTGTGTGTTTACAGGCCTACACTCGTGGTGCTATCTGAATCCCCTGTTCTCACGCCACCCCTACCCATCATGCCTACAAAGACACACTGAGAATTTGTAGTCATGGAGAAACTGCAGCAAAGAGGCAAGGCTCTCCTGACCCACGCTGTGCTCTGGGTTTCCCCCACCGTCCATCTGGCTGTGGGAAATACAACAGAAAGGGGGAAGCTGTAATGGGGTGGAGAGGTTTAAAACATTCCAAAAATTATTTTTAACAACCACAGCTTATGCAACTACCTCACTTTTAACCCCCTTTAAGACCAAGGCTAGATCCTCTCACCAGTGTTGCCACAGCCACCAAACACAAGTTAGCTTGACCACACTCTTTTTTTTTTTTTTCTTCTGAGTTCGATGTGGGGACCAGGAAGGTTTTTATGCTATCACCCTGGTTCAAACTGAATCTCCGTCATTTTTCAGATAAGAAAAAATAAGGCCCAGCAGCTTGAAGCCTGGTTTTATATGTATTTATACGTATAAAGTATGTACAAATGGGGGGGGTGTAGATTGGTATTGTCTAAATATTTGCTAGGCTTCAAATACCACTGAGGAATTGGCACCAGGGGTATAAGCGCTAGCTATGGAAGTCCGATGGCTCAGGTTCAGTCCCCAGAACCCACAGGAAAAGCTGATGTCGCAGTACACATGTGTGAGCTCAGTATGTCCGCCCTGAGATGGGGGTGGGCATGGAGACTCGTCGTAAGCTGAGCAACAGTGGAAGAAGAGGAACTCAACCTTACTCGACAGCTGTGGGAACTCACTCCTGACAGTTGTGTTCTGACCCCCCCCCACAAGCTAACACATACCCCAACACACATGTAAATAAATCATATCTGTGTGCGCGCTTGTGTGCATATGTGTGTGCGTGTGTGTGTGCATGTGTGTTTCTTGAGCCCCAAAGGCAATGAAAGATGAAACAGTAGGATTTTAAGCAGAGCTACATTTTCTCATGGTCTTCCATCAAGTGTCTCACCCTGGCGTCACGGGGTAGGATTATTTTTACAACATTGCAATTCTCATCTTCTCTCACCTGTGTCCACCTTTGCCTCAGTGAGAAGAGGGACAGAAAATGGGGAGAATATGAGCAAAACCGAATGATACATATTATGAAATGTCATAATGAAGCCTATTATTTTGTATGCTAACAAAAATGTATTTAAAAAATCAAAAAGAAAAAAAGTACAATCTCAGGATTCTATTCTGTAATGGACAGCACACTGGACTTCAGACTAGTCTTAACATCAATGCGACGACCATTACTTAGTGTGCTCTCCTTCCTAAATGGACCAGAAAGACCTAACGTGAAGATGTTTGAACTGTCTAGCCCAGGAGCTTACCAGGGGTAATTTAATAAGAAAAAGTCCCTTTCTTCTCTCCTCTGGATTCTTAGACAGCACTTTTATTTGAAAGACTTTTATCCCCATTTTTTTCTTGGTGAGACTGATGGTTTTTGTTTTTGTTTTGTTTTTTTTTGCTTAAGGTTGAAAGGTTGCTGAGATGAAACCTTCTAACATCTCCTACCTCATATTTTCTACATAGAAACTGCTTGTCTTGTTGAGAGCGCTACACTGATATAGGAAGCCATAGGCAGTCTCCTGAGAAGCTGGGCAGTGACCGAACCTTGGGACTTGTAATCGGCCCTGTGTGTTGTCAATTCTGACTAAGAAATTTTTAACTTTTTTTTTTCTTCCACAGCATTTGACGAAGCCGTTGCTGAATTCCAGAGGTTAAAGTAAGTTCCCCTTCCTGGCAAGTGCCGCTTCTGTTCAGTTACATTCCTGGAACCCTGTGTACCTCTTGCCTATCTGAGTATCAGAAACAGGGTTTTGTTTGAGCAAGCATAGGAAAAGCCCCACTTGACACGGCTAGCTGAGCTGCCAAATACCTCTCAGGCGGATCGTGGCCTGGCTTTCCTCCCCCGTTTGTGTGTTAAATGCAGTCCAAGCTTGTTGCAGCTCTTCATGTTACTGTAACATGTCTCAGAGCTGTAACTGAGAGAGCAGCTGTCTAAGTCTGCATTCAGTGTGTGTGTGCACGTGCGAGAGAGAGAGAGAGAGAGAGAGAGAGAGAGAGAGAGAGAGAGAGAGAGAGAGAGAGAAACAGGCAGGGGGAGAGAAACTACTTGGAATGACACTAATACAAATTTCCTTTGTCTGTCTGTCTGTCTGTCTTGTCTCTCTCAACCACAGACAAGCTGCCATTGCCGAAAAAAGTAAGTAGCTACCTTCACACTTAGCACAGAGGCAGATTCAGAGTCGAACTTCATTTTCCCAGCACATCTACAGATGACAGTGGATATTTTTTTTTTTTTTGGCCGGGCTTGGTGTCACAAGCCTTTAATCCCAGCACTCGGGAGGCAGAGGCAGGCCGATCTCTGTGAGTTTGAAGCCAGCCTGGTCTACAAGAGCTAGTTCCAGGACAGGCAGGGCTACGTAGTGAGACACTATCTCAAGAAAAGAAAATAGATTTTCTCTCTTCTTTCTTTTATGAATTGTAGATGGTCTACATTTGTTTTCCTTTAGTCTTATGTCTGTAGGAAGGTCTCAACTATGGCATCTGACTCTTGTCCTCTGAAGCCATCCTAAGAAATCTCTTGGTCATAACCATATGGTAGGTATTAGGCACTTATAGGTACAGTGTATCAGAAGAAAATTAAGCCCAGTGAAGAAGAAAAGAGTCTGGAACACTGCCCTTTTGGCAATGAGTGAATTCATAGAAACAGGTTGGAGAGTCACAATCTGAATGAAACTGGTGCTCATCACAGGGAGACCAGAAAGAGGCCACACCTGACTCAGAACCTGCACATTAGAGTTGTTCTCCTGCCTTGAGCTTAGCAAGGTGTCCCCACGCTGGTGCTTCAGGTATAGCTACGGGTGCCATGTTTGCAGTAAGTAAGTAAAGAAAGCCAGAGTCACTGGGTCATTTTCTTAATCTGCATGTTGGAAACAGTATTGAAATAACCATCAGGACAGGAAAAACTAAACAGGATTTGTGTCCTGAAGTGGTTTTGAGGGCTTGATCTTTGGCCCTCTTCATTGCAGTGATTAACCAGAAATTCCTGTGCTTGCAGATCGGGCCCGGGTGCTGGGCGGTCTCCCTGATGTTGTTACCATCCAGGAAGGCAAGGTGAGCATGGGGTACGGTTGTCTGTGCCTCCCCACGGGGAACAGCCCCACACCCCACACTGGGGTCCTTCCTTCTGTATCCTACCATCTGTCCTATTTCTTGCATCCGCCCTTCACCATAGCCAGATGCAGGGTTAAAAGTTCAGCATTCCAGTCATAATGCCTTGTCAGCCCAGCATCAGGATGAAAGTTTGTCTTGCGATGCTATATTTAGGCCATTTCTCCGGAGGCACAGTTAGAAACCAACAGAAGTCATTAGGTTGTATGGGAAAGAACCTGAAAACATTCACTCATAGCCCTGTAGCAAAAGAAGAAGGAAATTATTCCAGCACACACCGGAAGGTGGCCTGTGCTAGTAAGAGTCTCATGGTTACATGGTTACAACTGCTCCATCTCTGATGAAAACCAGCTTCTCTCCATTTGGTATTAAACTGGTGTTTCCTGGCTTCATATAATCTGAGACAAAATGAGCATCATTCTAACCCGTAATCAAAGAACCCAGCAGGGAGTCTGGAGTTCAAGGTCACCTTAGATGCATAGCTGGACCCCATATCAATAAAAATAAAACTCTTACAAGTCCAGAGACACCTGTAGTGAAGTAAAACCGTTTCCCACTTGAAAGGGCGTGGACTGTCTGCAGTGGTGGGTGTGGGGGAGACGGCCATGCAGAACTCAGGTAGTAAAGCAAGACTGTAGATTCCATCCAGCTCCATTCTTTGTTCAGGGAGAATATCACAGTCAACTTTGAACCTCTGAGAGCAGCTTCTGTCCTGAAGCTGCCTTTGCCACTTTCCTCAAGTAATGAGGTTGCAGCCATTGGGCAGCAGTGACAATTAGAATGTATATGGAAGCACTGAATCCACAGCGCAGACAGAATGGGCATTGGTTGTCCACAGTGCTTATGGTGTCTGGGATTTGTGTAATCCAAAATGATTTACCTGGCCTGTGATGACCATGGTTTGACTCACTTAAAAATTATTGCATGTGTTTATTTATTGGAGAACATACCATAGCAGACATGTGCAAATCAGGGCACAACTTGCTGGTATCACTTTTTCCCTTCTACAGTGTGGCACTGGGGAATTGAACTCGGGTCACTCAGCTTGGCAGCAGTGTTTTTACGCACGGAGTCATCTCTCCGGCTTGGACTTTTCTTTCTGAAGTGTACCCGTAGTGTAATTTAGTAAAAATCCTAATTAAACTGGCATGGTGCTCATGGTGGCTCCCAGCATGTGGGCGACATGGCAAGAGGTCACGGGTCAAGCCTGAGCCATGCAGCCTGCCTTAAAAACTTGCTAGTTAATAATGATATGTGGGCAGGGTTTCTGATTTACCCAGCTTTACTCCCACAGAAGAGGCCGTAAGTGACAGCTTAAGGTCTGTCGGGAGGATATTTCAAAGAACGCGTCTTCCCTAGCAATGCCAACTTCATCCCTTGTCAACATTCTGTCATTTAGCATCACTAGCCGTGGAGAGGGGGACAAAAGACACAGTGAAATATAGCATTACCGGTCTGAACTGCAGCGATCAGTGACAAGCAACAAAAATGCAAACAGTGGCAAGCGCAGGCAAAGACGCGGGAAACCAGATTACTTATCCATTGCTGGTTGTCATGGTTGGAACGCCGGTCAAAATTAAATCAACTCCTAGCACAAGAGCTTGGCGGTTTCTAGGGAGAAAAATGAATCATATATTTAGCATATATCCCAGCAACTGTACCTGGGCATTTAGTGCAGAGAAATGGAAATGTCAACACAAGAGCCTGTATGCTGTCTTCAGAATAGCCCCAAACTGGAAGTGGTGCATATGGCCTTAGGGACACGCACATCACGACATAAGAGCCTGTACGCTCTATCTCTTCAGAATAGCCCCAAACTGGAAGTGGTGCATATGGCCTTAGGAACACGCACATCACGACATAAGAGAGAGCCTGTACGCTCTATCTCTTCAGAATAGCTCCAAACTGGAAGTGGTACATATGGCCCTTAGGGATGGACACACACATCACTGACATAAGAGCCTGTTCTCTCTTCAGAATAGCCCCCAACTGGAAGTGGTGCATATGGCCCTTAGGGACACACACATCACTGGCATAAGAGCCTGCACTCTCTCTCTCTTCATAATAGCTCCCAAACTGGAAGTGGTGCATATGGCCCTTAGGGACACGCACATCACTGGTTAGCAGCAATGAAGGACAGCATGGGCAATGATGCTGACACAAAGAAGCAGTCTGGAAAATATGCATACTGTAGATTATGTTTATATGAATTTTTGAAATGGTGTTTTATAAATGGAAAAATGAGTAGCAGTTGCTGCAGATTGAGAACAGAGTTGACGATCAAAATACAAAGATATGGAACACAGTCCCACTGGCTACGTCTACAATAAAACTCCCACACCTCCGGCCCAGGGATCACTGCAGAAGAGGGGGCGGAGTGATAGTAAGAGCCAGGGGATCAGAGAATCTGCTGTGGGACAGTCTATTACTATCATCAGAGTTACACCCGGTAAGTCCCACCAACGTGACTGCCTACACATGAGCCGAACAAGGACGAACGACATCAGTGGACATGCCAGAGTGGATGGGGAAAGACCAAGAAACCTGGACCCTACACAGAGAACTATAAGCCACTAAGGAATTCTGGAAGCCAGAGAAATAGTCTTCCCCAGGGCAGAGAAAATCAATTGGTTATCCAGTACCAAATGGTCAGCCCAAGAAACACACATACAAGTAACATTATACAGACTGAGCCTGTATATGCACACACACACATACACACACACACACACACGAATGTAACAATTAATGAAAAAAAAAGGCCACGAATTTGAAAGAGAACAAGGAGGGGCATGTGGAAGGATTTGAAAAGAGGAGGGGGGGAGGATGAAATTATAATCTCAGCAATTGTGTTATAATCTAAGAAAAAAGTACTAAAACACAGGGCTGAAAAGTTGGGGTGGGTTGCGTAGCTTTTGAAGGACAGCACAAAGGGACGTGGGATAATGAGACCAAATCGAGTGCTGTGGCCCATTAAATAGAGCAGTCGTAAACGCAAACGCAGCCCTGCACTACTTCCAGAGCTCCACAGGAACCTTGCCATTTTCTTAGTAAGGCAAAGTCAATCCGCAGCCTAAACGGCGTTTCAGGGAGACTTTCAACATGGCTGGGAAGGTTTTATTTCAGATGCATTTGGGCCAAGCGCCTCTGCAATGACACAGATTGAACAGGGTTCAGGGAGCTGAGGAAAAAGAGGGATATGGAATGGGGAAGTTAAATTATGTAGAGCAGCTGTGCCATTCCGCTGCTGGGCTCTGTGACGCAGATGCCACGCAGAAGTGAGCAGCCTGTGAGCGTGCGGTGAGATTTCTCTACTGATACAGCCCAGAGGCCACGCCAGAGCAAAAGACATCTGGGTGTTCAGGAAGGAGAGCAGGATGCAGGCGCCTCTGAGCATGCTGACAGCAAGCCCTCTAGACTCCCCAACGCTGCCAGCCCTTACAGATGCCGCCCAGAGTGTGGCCACCCCAGCCTGGGAGCCCTGCAGTTATCCTTTAGATGGAGCAGGACCTGACTTCTCACATCCTTCTCATGAACCTGTCTTGCAGGCACTTAATCTCACTTGTAACGTGTGGGGCGACCCAACCCCTGAGGTGTCCTGGCTGAAAAACGAGAAGCCACTGGCCTCTGATGACCACTGCAGCCTCAGGTTTGAGGCCGGGAAGACCGCCTTCTTCACCATCACGGGTGTGAGCACCGCAGATTCTGGCAAGTACGGGCTGGTGGTGAAGAACAAGTATGGCTCGGAGACCAGCGACTTCACCGTCAGTGTGTTCATCCCAGAGGAGGAGGCGAGGAAGGGTGCATCAGAGCCCCAGAAGGGCGACCAGAAGTCCAAGTGAGCAGCGAGGAGAGCAGGGCCAGCTGAGCCACCCACCCTGCAGCTGCTGTGAAAATGATTTGGGTGACAGATGGGGGGGGGTCCCCCTGGTGTCTCCGTTTTGTGCTAACTTGGGAGGAAGTTATGAAATCTCTTATTCATACATATGAGGCACCGATTAATGACACTTTAAGGGTTTTTTTCCACAGTTTAGAGAGTCAAAAACTCTAGGGAATGGTTTCAAGGAAGAAGGCCAGAAAGTGTTGGAGAGCTGTTGAGTGGGAACAGATGGAGAGGGTGGGGTTTGAGGCGGATGAAGTTTCCCTGCAAGGTCTTAGGGTTGTGTCTTCGCACTCAGTCGAAGCAGAAGCCCACGGCCCAGGCCGTGAGGGTGGTTGGTCACTGTTGATGGAGCGATGGTACATTTCTGACGGCGGCCTTGTGTCATGGCCTCCCTCTGTGTGAATAAAGTCTCCTACCTTTCCTCTCCCCCTCGTCTCTCTCTGACTTAGGTGTCGCTGCTTAGGTGGGGCTTTCCTACCTCTTCCTTGTCATTACTGTCTTCTGATTTACACCCTGGGGGTAAGAGCAGCGCCTCCTGGACACGGTCAGACTAAACCATCTGAGGTGAGCTGAGGCTCAGAGACCAAAACCACACTGACACTGTTTATCTGATCACTTCACCTCCTTCCATCATCACGATGCAATGTCATTGATCTAAATGTGCCGATGAATCAAGACAAGATACCATAATGCTGAAGAGGTCTCACCTCCCTCTATCAAAAGTAGTATCTTGGTCAATTTCATGCTGCTATAACAGACTCACCTATGGTCAGAAACCCTCTCCAGAAGAGAGGAAGTCGGGTCCAGACTGACCTATTGTCAGGAACCCTCTCCAGAAGAGAGGAAGTTGGATCCAGACTGACCTATGGTCAGGAACCCTCTCCAGAGGAGAGGAAGTCAGATCCAGACTTACCTATTGTTGGGAATCCTCTCCAGAGGAAAGGGAGTCAGGTCCAGACTGACCTATGGTCAGGAACCCTCTCCAGAGCAAAGTAGACAGCTCCTAAGGAATGTCAACCGAGGTTGACCACACACACACACACACACACACACACACACACACACACACACACTACACAGACTCTATGTAGCCACAATACTAATTGTATATAGACAGAGGCCTGGAATTTAACACTAACACCAGAACAAGAGATTATTCAAGGTGAATTGTGCAGGAGCGGCTTAGACTAAACAAAAGTGGTATTTGTAAAAATGCCACCAACTGACACAGAGAAGCTGTTTGAGCTTGCCATCTGCATGGAGGTGGTTCCAGGGAGAAAAAAAAATCAACAGATCCCTCCAGTGCATAAAGGCTGCATGTGGGGGCCACATTTCCAGCATGGCATGGTGTGGGAGTCCCGAGCCCAAACCACCCATGGTCACGGAAATGATGTCTGGAGTCCAGAGAAGCAAATGTAAAATGATACCACAAGGGGCTTCTGTGTCTAGTCACAGAGGATCGCTGTTAGGAGGGCTGTCCTGGCATGAACAGCTAGAAAACCTGGCTTAAATATAAAGCAGAAAATGCCTGGGGCCTGGGCTAGCGCACACACAGGACTGTGGTTCCTAAGGGGGCTGGGAGTGAGTTATAGCAACAGCTGTGGCTTCTCCAGCTGTTTGCCTGGACGGAGAGCTCAAGCTACAGCTCAGCCTCCCGGAGCTGAAGAGAGCGAGATGGGGGTTCAAAAGGTGATGTCAAGGATGCCTGGAAGCTGTTAGGAGAATTGTACAGAGGCCAGAGGGCTGGAGCGATGCAGGCAGCTGCATGGTGAGTTCTGGAAGGAGCCACCGCAGTGCTGCAGACAATTCTTGGATCACACTGACGCTGGACGTGGTCCTCACTGCCGCCAGTGCAGATGAAAAGGGTGATACACGGGGCCCTGAGCACACTCCTCAGGAGAAGCTTCTCACGTCAACCCTAGGGGCAAATAGTCCTAGACTGAAGCTGCTCCACATCCTGAAGCTAAACAGGAAGCTGCGAGCATCTGGAGAGTCAGTTCAATGGGTAAGTGTACTTGCTTTGAAAGTATGAGGGTATGAGTTCAAATCCTCAGCATTCACACAAGAAACCAACTATGGCTTCAAGTGCCTATAATTCTAGCATGGGGGGAGGGGCAGGGACAAGAGAACTCACTGGCCCACTACCTAGCCCAAATTGTGAACTTCTGGTTCCATGACAGACCTGTGATGGTACGCTAAGTCAGAAAGCAATAGTGAAAAACATCTTTTTCTGGCCTCTGCATGTGTACATATGAGCACACATGTATGCATGCACACTCACATAGGCACACATGTGTACACACAGAGGCACACACATACATACACACATAGGCACACATTTATGTGCACACAACATATACACATGCCACCCACACATGTAAGGAAGCTTCAAAAGGATGAAATTTCTGTAAGAGCGGAACTATGTGTCAGAATAGCATGCACACACTTCAAGTGAACACAGTATTGAACACTGTAACAGTTAGAACAGCAGAGACCCAATCCAAATTTAGCAGGCTTGTACACTGGGGGTGTTGCTCCTGGGAGAGCAGTAGCCTCCCAATGGCAAAGCCCTAATTTCAGGTTCCAGCACCCAAAATAAATACAAGTAACAGATTAGGGTACCTTCAAAGAAGTAGGGAGGTTATGGCTAACGACCAGAGGAAAAGTAGCCATTAAAATGAGCTCAGAAATGACATGCACACGGAACTCATAACAGAGCACATGTCAAATCTGTAAGTAAATAACATAAAGCACTCATTCACATGTGGTACAGGCTGCAGCTGGTCGCACAGGCCTGCAATACCAGCTAACAGGGAGGCTGTGGTAGAAGGGTCATAAGTTCAGAGTCTGTCTGGGCAGCCTTGTGTGACTTTGTCTCAAAGTGAAAAATAAGAAGGCTGGGAGTGTAGCTCGTTCGTATATTATGTGTGTAGAGCATGTGCAAGCTAAATTAGGTCTCCAGTACTGCAAAAAGAATATCTTTCATACATCCAAGAAGCAGGAAGAAAGAATAAATGCATTAAGTAGGACATGGAAGACTATAAAATATAGTGAATTTGCAAAGAAAAATACTCATAAAATTCTTTGAAGCAGTCAGAAAATGGAAATTATACTCCAGAGGAACAAAAGTAGACATCGTAAGACTGCTTGGTAGGCTTTAGAAACCAGGGACGACAGAGCTGAGCTGTGGAGTGCCAGAGAGCAGGGCTGGAGAGATGGTTCCGTGTGTGAAGACACTCGTCACCAAGCGTGGGGACAGGTGACATCTTCAACACCACAGATGCCATACTCACCGGTATAAAGGACTTCCGCTGGCAATCTAAAGCCGAGAAATCTACTAGCCCACAGACCTGTGCTGCAGGAAATGTTCCGGAGGAGGAGGTAGCTGGCACCAGGTGGGAATTCAGATCCACGGGGAAGTGAATAGAGGTGTAAGATGCAAACACACATGGTGAGACAGCTTTTCCCATCATCCCCTGTATCTTCCCTTGCTCCTGGTGTGCCTCATCTCACCCAGCATTGAGTACCGGCACAGCAGCCTACTAACCTACATCAGTGCCCGGCTTCTCCAGCCTCAGGGACAGTCTCACCAAGAGTGTCACATGGAGAGAAATGTCCGCCTGCCCCCTGACAGTTCTACCACCTCTCTACCCCCAGCCTTGGGGAAGTCAAATTCTTCCTGGGGCTGGGCTGCTTTGGAGGCCTCTGCAGTGCTGGATTGTGGTGGCCCAGGAGAAGAGGACGATGCCCAGGTTGGAAAGCTATTTATGGTGGAAATGAGTTAAGTCTTGCCTGGGGATTGCAGGATGGTAAAAGAGAGAACTGATCAGGAGTCACCTCCTGTATGCAAGAGCAACTGGGTAGATGGTTTTGCAGAGGCCATTTAGAGAGGGGAGGGGGTAGCATAATAGCAAAACTATCAAGATTACTAAAATCTCAGAGGAAAAACTTATGGCTTTAGGGGCTGGAGAGATGTCCCGGTAGTTGGGTTGGAGCTAATAAGCTGTGCTGTGTCTAAGCCAGGAGCAAAGTGGTCAAGGACTGACTCTCCAGAACCACATAAATGCTTTGTGGCTGTAGCTGCTGCCTGCGATTCCAGCCTCAGAAGGCAGAGACGAGCCAGGGAACACGTGCACATGCAGTTATACATGTGTGCCTACACATACGGAGACATGCGTACAAACACACGTGTGGAAAGGGAAAAAAAATACATTATAGTTTTAGAAGATAACCCCTGTAAAGAGCCCTAAGGAGGAGAAAGCAGCGGAGGACGGGACTTACACGATGCCTAAGGCTGAGTCAGAACGAGTAGAGAAAATGAGAGTGGAAACCCCCGGAACTCTAAACTCTTACTGCACACCCCAGTCCGAGCCTCTCGTCCCTGTGGTGGGTCCCGGCCCAGGAAATCTGCATGACAACTGCAAGGAGTTTTCCTTCTGTTTTTAATATGCTTTGCTTTGGTTTGACAACAGTAGCTGTGTTGAAGGTAAGTTCCCCAACCACCAATCTGGAATTTTCTCTGTTGCTTTTGCTCTTATGCCGCATCTCTCTCTCTCTCCTTCTGTCTCTAAATGGCCTTTTTTCGGCTGAAAAACCATCCATCCACCCAGTTGCTCCCGCGTACAGTGAGGGAGGGGAGTCCTCCTGATCAGTTCTCTCTCTTACCATCTGCAGCCCCCATCAAGACTTACTCATGGTGTTTCAGGTCCCACGTGACATTTGTGGAACAGGCTAGTAACTGGTAACGCGTGCTGTTATTAGCACAAACCATATGTTCCGGTTACTTCCCAGCATCTACTGCTGTCATCTGAAGAGATCTGTGGCTTTCTGATAAAGCCGACACAGACTCAAAAGGTGTTCATTATGTTCTGCCCAGGTCTGCACTGTAACAGCAAGGCTTTTGAAAATACACAGCTTCTATGGATGGTCACCATCCTGACACGCAATGACCATCATGGCTACAGGTACTTGCATTTTGTCTTTGACCTCTGTGCTTCAAAGATAAATAAAATCACACAAGAGAAGATTTTAGTTATTGAAATAACTTCTGATGAGTCAAGATACACACACACACACACCACTGTAATCTCAATCTCTAAAATGTACATGAAAGCTTCCAAAATCACTACCCTCATGGTCATTAACATTGAAGTGATTTCTAACACCTTAAGGAAATACTATCATAATCCAGTGCCAGAAAACAATGGTCCTCCCTTGCTAACACATATGTTGTTGGTACCCAGGGATCATACAGACTGTGTGTGTGTGTGTGTGTGGTGTAGGCACATGTACGAGGATGTCTGCACCCGAACTCACATGGAGGCAAAAGAAGGATGTTAAATGCCCTGTGCTGTCACTTCCTAGGCTGTTCCTTTGAAACAGGGTGTGTCACTGAGCTTACAGCAAGCTGGAGGCCATCAAGCCCCAATGATCCTCCTGTCCCTGCTTCCCCACCCCGTGATGGGCTACTAGTGCATACGACCAAGCTCGGCTTTTCCCTGGGTGCCAGGAAGCCAAACTCAGGCCCTCATGCTTTTACAGCCGCTGTTCTTACCCACTGAGCCATCTCTCCGGTCCCCAGACTCCACCTCTGAGGGCAGGGACTTGCATTTTGAAGAAAAGGAGAGGACTACATTTTTTGAGGGTTGGCGGGACCAGGGATGCCACTGAATAGTAAAGCATTGGCCTACTGTGTGCCAGATCCTGGGTCTGAGCCCCAGCAGCATCAAAACCGCCAGCTCTGGAACTACTAAGCCAGGTCACTGGACAAACAGAACTCAAGGATTTCCTTCCAGAGAGTAGCCGTGTCCCTTGTATTGTTCTGTGTCCTTTATCTGATGGCTCTGGGGCTAATATTGCTATCTAAACAGTGCCCGGAGCCTGCCCACTGAAAGTCCCTTCAAGCAGCTCTTCGTGCCAGCCCCAGGCCATATGTGTAACCCATGCATGCAGCCCACCCACTCCAGGCTGCTCTCCACACTTCAGCATTCCCTGCTGGCTCCCCAGGCCTGGAAAGAATCCCCGCTCTTCCCCACCTGCCAACACAGGCACGTCCCGTTCCTTTACTTCCTGCACAGTACAGCTCCATTCACCAGAAAGTCACATGAGAAGTGTCCCTTTGCCCATCCCCCACACCGAGGACCACAATGCGAAGGGGAGGTTTCATTATTTTATTCCATGGAGGAGAAGACTGTGGAGGGAGAAGGAAAATGGCGGCTGACTGCCCTGAAATCAGTAAAGCTGAAATCCTCCTTCCGGAGGCTGCCAGTTTCTGAAGTACGGAAATCAAGATGAGACGATGGTGCACATAAAATGCAACTCTAGAGTTCCTCCAAACTGAAGAAGAAAGCAATTACCTCTGTGCCGTGTGCTTACGTAAGATAGCGTATCTTCATCATTTATTCAGTGAGCATTACAGAATTCCTAGGGTAGGCTGGCTCTGTTCTTCACAGAGTCCTCAGCATAACCGCGGAAAAACCCCAGCCGGTTTAACTCCAACTTCCAGCAAGACTTTTGTCCAAGCGGAAAGTTGCTAATGGCTTTGACCTCTGCCACACACACTGCTGGAAGTCAAGGAAGTGCTCTCGTCTGTCAGGACGGAGTTCCTCAGTAGTGCCCAGCTCTGGGAGGTGACAAAGAAGGGGAGAGAAGAGAGAACACAGGCAGGACCTGCTCCCATAAACATCGTGTCATCGAGAGGAGACTACTGCGTTTAAACACTTGACAATTAGAATGTTTCTTAATTTTACGTTTCTTTTGTTTTTCCTTCTTTCCTTCTCTTTTTGTTTTTGAGACAGGGTCTCTCTGTGTAGCCTTGACTGTCCTGGAACTCACTCTGTAGATCAGGCTGGCCTCGAACTCAGAGATTCACCTGACTCTGCCTCCCAAGTGCTGGGATTAAAGGCGTGCAGTCATATTTCTTGAGGCTCATTGCAGTTAATGTAGTTTCTTATTGAGGCCACATTATGACTGATGGCATTTTAAAAACTTTTTGAGCACTTTAAAAGCTATGTTTTAATAAAGGTTATGCCTTTGAATATAAGTGTTCAAAGCCAGAAACGTTGTCAGCCATGATATAATGATAAGCGACTTCATCTGGAGGAATACAAATATTTTATAGAGAGGGCTCATCGCCTAAAAGCATCTCCTGTTTTTCCAGCAGACTCAAGTTCAGTTCCCAGCACCCATGTCAGTCTTGTTCCCAGTCTCCACGTCAGGAGGCTCACAACTGTCCGGAACTCCAGCAGCAGAGGATCTGACACCCTTTTCTGGCCTGGCCTCTGAAGGCGCATGCGTACACATGTGTGGGCCCCTCCCCAAGTTAAAAATAAAAATAATAAGAACATTTAAAAACTGCAGTCATGTAAGGGGTCTTTTAACCTATGAAGGACATTTTGGGACATTTGGTGGGATCTGACTGGGCAGCAGAAACCTACGTTGGTTCAATAGAAGCAACTGGACCACCGGCAGGGCAGGGCAGGGGCACAGAGCTGCGCTGCCCACTCTGCTTGTTAATTCAAAACTAAAATAGAAAAACGCATCACCCAGAAGCCACACCTACCCAGTAAATGATCAGGCCTTGGCTGGTTAGTACTTTAAAGCAAAATAAGACAAAAGAGTAGAAGATAAAACAAGCAAACACTGCAGTGGTGTGTTGTAGAGGTACAATTATATATTAGTATTCCTGTATTTATTACACAGAGCTGTGCCTTTTGTTATATGGAGATAGTATATGGATATAATTGCATATTGTTTTATCATAAAACTATTATAGTTGTTTAAAAGAGCTATACGTAAGGTAAAGTTAAAAGTCTTGAACTTCAAAAACAGTGCATAAAGACCTTAAGTAACGAAACATTTGAAACAGCTTCTCTCTTCTGCAGTACCCACAGCTGCGGAAGTGCATTGTGTCTCTTGTCAACAGAGGAAGTTGGTTATAAAGACATCATTCAGAACAAGAGTCAAATTCTGGGAACTCCCTTTAAAGAAAATGGGAGAAACAAAATCAGAATACATTTACTTTTGTTGGCTTTTGGATGCTTTATGTAGGGACCAGCGAGATGGTTCAGTGGATCAAAGTGCTTGGCATGCGTTCTGTGACAAACTCTCCCTGGGGGAGTTGTGGCACACAGGTCTACCCACCACCAGATAGGAAACTCATGACAGACCAAAGCAGATATCACCAAAGTCCAACTAGGTGACCCAATGACCTTTTCTGAGATTATTAAAAGAGTGTGGTAATTTACGGAAGCAGAAATGATTCCAAGACAGCTGCATCACCAAAGCTCACCCAGGCATGGGTGACAGCTCACCGGGACCCTGGAGCACACCGCACAGCCTGCAGGCAGCTCAGCAGGTTGGAGAATGTCTTTTCCAGGGGCCTCAGTTGGTCTGAAGCTCTTCTAAGCAGCTCGGGTGGTTTCTGCTTCTTGCAGGCAGCTGCTCTGGACTCAGAGTCTTCTAAGCTTTTATTGCTTACTCTGACAGGGAGAGGCCTAGTGAATCTGATCAACTTCAGGGACTTCCTGAAGGTGTTTTGAGTTGTTTACCTTCCCATTTAAAGGTCTTCTCTGCAGGACGGGCTGCTTCAATGTAAGAGGATACTGGTACACAGCCACATGTAAGCCTGATGACCCAGTCGTGATCACCAACAACCTGACTTCCGTTCCCAGGACTGTAAAAGGGGAAGGAGAGAACCTGATGCCATAGAGCTGTCCTCTGACTTTCACACTTGCATGCATGCATACACACACACACACACACACACACACACACTAACCATAAATTTAGAAAAATACTTTATATAGGGCGGGCAAGGGAGGAAGCAGTGGTTAAGAATACTTCCTGCTTTTGCAGAGAACCCAAGTTTGTCTCCTAGCATGCGCATGGCAGTTCATAACTCCCTGAAACTCCAGTTCTAGGGGATCTGGCCTCCAAGGGCTCCCACATGCATGCAATGCACATAAACTCATGCGAGCAAGCACATGGGGCATGGATTTAAACATCAACAAATACATCGTTTAAAAAATACTTTCTGTAGTGATCAGGTAAGTCACTGGAATTAGGGAAAATCCTGACTCATTTTGCGTGTGCTGCGGACTGTTTGTGCATGGGCTACAGAACGTGGTAATAACCGCTTGTTGCCCACTCTCTTCCTGAGATGTTCACCTACCTATATAGAGGTCCAGAATCATTACGTTTCCTCTGCCCACAGAGCAGCCTTCCCAAACTTCTACCTTAATAAGCCAGGAAAAGTTACACTAAGCACCCAGTGTCTTTAAATCAATCAATTATTAATCTGAGACTTTTTTTTGGAGCAGACTAATACTCAACCCCAGGGATAATAGATAAGTCACCAGGTTTTCTGTTATGCCACTCACTTGTTCCTTCAAAATAGATTGATTGAGTAAAAACTATGAGGATACAAAGACAGGTCACATGGAGACTTGCCCTCAGGATGCTGGTTGAACATTTAACAGTGCAACGAACAGCTATAAACCACATGTGAAGTCACACATGCACAGGGAAGACAGACATGTTCTTAGGAGGGATGCTGCAATTGTCCTTTGGGGAGGCAAGGATGTAGGAAAAGGTAGGAGCCAGGATGAGAAAGGGCTCTGTGGGGTGGATGCATTCTCTCCAAGCTTTCACAGAAAGTGAGTTTTGCTCATTTTGAAACAAAAAGGACAAGTACTACCATCAGAAATCACCTAGCATCATGAAGGAACCCCCAGAGTAGACAGGTGTACTAGGAATGTGGTTCAATAGATACTTCCAGATAAAAGGTAGCCAACAGAAACCATTGTGTCTTTATTATGTGATCAATTATTTACTTCAAAATTTATACATTGAAGCCCCGACTTCTTAGGCCTCAGAACATGTTAGTGTTTGGAGATTGGATTCTGTAAATAAATAGAGCAGAAAAGAGAACTTTGGCTGGCTGGAGAGATCACCCAAGGATTAACTTACAGAGGACCCAAGTTTAATTCTTAGCTCCGTGGTCAGGTGGTTCACAACCACTCTAGCTTTGGTGTGATCTGACATCTCTGGCTTCTGAGGGCACCTGAGCATGCATGCACACGCACGAGCACGCACGCACACACACACACACACACACACACACACCACAATCTGCGTGAGAAGAGATCCCTGTAAAAGCCAAGGAATTACCTCCTCTTTAACACAGAAACTAGAACATTCTAACTGGACAAACAGCTAGTTCTGAGCCCTCACAGCAAATGGGCCTGTTCTCCTGGAAGTTTGTCTACACAGCCCAAGGAATGTGGGGCACAGAGGGAAAACAAGTACTACAGATCACTTCATGAATAAAAACTCAGAAACCACACAGGAAAAGATGTCTCCTGAGAAAGTATCCCAGAGGAGAGTCTTCCCACAAGAACAAGAATTGATGGAATAGTAGAAAAGAATTGCTAAGGTAGTGTTGTGTTTAAATGTAAAAACAAAAAGAAGAAGCAGGAACCAGTTGCTATAGAAACAAGCAAATGGATTTGGAAAGGAAACATCAAAAATGTATTTACGGAAATGGAAGAAAACCTTAATAGAACATTGAGCAGAGAACGAATTAGTGAATTAGAAAGGAAATTAAAGGAAATAGCTCATGAATCAGATTAGATATATAAAAAAAGAAAACCCTAGAACACCGTCTGAGAGACTGGAGTGGCTCAGAGGTAAATAGCCCTGGCTGTTCTTTTAGAGGAAGAAGGTTCAGTTCCCAGCACTACACGGTGAGTCACGACTGTCTGTACTTCCAGTTCCAGGAGATCTGATTCTTCCTGGAGCCTCCTCGGTATCAGGAATGCACATGGTGCACAGACATATGTGCAGGCAAAACACACATACACATAGAAAAAAAGTAAATAATTTTTTTAAGTGAGATGTATTAGGCTGGGCTTGGTGATGCACACCTTTGATCCCAACACTCAGGAGGCAGAGGCAGGTGAATTTCTATAAGTTGGAGGCCAGTCTGGTCTACACAGCAAATTTTAGGCCAGCCAAAGCCAAATGTGAGACCATGTCTTTAAAACACAACAATAATATAATGAGACATGTCAATATAAACACAAGCAGGATTCCAGAGATAGGAATAAGAAGAATACAAATGAGGTTGCTTTATGTTTGAACTTTAATATCAGCATATGTTAGATGCCATTATGCTATTTTAATGTTTTATGATACTTTCACACATACATATTCTGGATTTCTGATATATTCGTTTTAAAATGTATGTGTGTGAATTTTATGATTGAAATAAAATCATAAAGGAGGAGGCCTGAGAAGGGTGTACCCAGGAGCTGGCCTTCTACGCTGCTGCTTTAGTCTGAGAGGGTTTTTTATTTGTTTTGGTTTTGCCAACTTGTCAGAAGCCACTATCGGGGAAGCAGGAACCTCAACTGAGAAAACACCTCCATCAGTTTGCCCTGTTTGCCTGTGTGGTATTTTCTTGATTAATGCTTGATGTGGAAGAGCCCAAGCCAGCATGGGTGGAGCCACACTGGGAAAGCGGTCCTGGGGTATATGAGGAAGCAAGCTGAGCAAGCTAAGGACAGCAGTCCAGGGAGCAGCACCCTCCACGGCCCCTGCTTCAGCAGCTCCTGCCCTCTCTTTGAGTTGTAGTCTTGGCGTCCCTCCAAGATGGACGGTGACCCGTAAGTCAGATGAACCTTTGTCTCCCCAAGTTGTTTCTGGTCATGATCACAGCAGTCACTAGCAAACTGGGACACAGGTGCTTGTGAGCCCCCTGACGTGGGTCCCTGGGAACCAAAATACGGTTCTCTGGAAAGCATGAGGCACTCTTAATTGCTGAGACATCCCCCCAGACCCATTGCAGCATTCTGTCAATGAAGTGTTTCTGTGGCTCTCGCCCTTTTCCATGTCCTTAAGCCCTTTGCCCGCTCTTCATTCTTTATCACCTGATATACTTTCTTAATCACCTTCCTGGATTTCTAGACTTTATCCACACTTACACGCATTTATATATGTACACACAAACATCATCATCGGGGAAAGGGAGCTGTTTATTCAAAAATATGGTTCTGTTTCATGAGCAGGGTAGCTAAGGGGAAAACGTTAGCACCATATGTGTGGATAAGGCACACTTACTTGAGAGCGCACCGAAGCTCACGTGGGGAGCAGATGTGTGGCCTGCTCTTCCCCTTGGCTCATTCTTCACCAGCCATGGCTTCAGTAGGCCAAGGAGCATAGCTCTTTTCTAGGTTCTTAGTAGACAACAATGGACTGGAAAGAAATTCAAAGGAAGGAAAGAAGAGAGTAGCGCTGGTCTAGCATCAAAATCCAGGTGAGATTTGATGACAATTTAGCCTGTTGTTAGCAATAGAGATGGAGAAAAATACACAAATTTGAAATCCGTTTCAAAGTTACTGACTTGTTAATTCAGGGCTGGGGAGATAATTCAGTCAGGAAAGTACTACCATCGCGTGCATGAGAACCTGAGTTGGATCCATAGAAGCCGTATGAAAAAACGCCGGGTATAGTAGCACACACTTGTAATCCTAACTCCGGGGAGGTGGAAGCAGACAGATCCCTGGGCTCAGTGGCCGGCAAGCCTAAGGTACTTGGATGATGAGGGATCCTGAATCACTTTTGATAAGGTGGGCAGCTCCTGAGGACAGTACCCAGGGCTGTCCTCTGAACTCCATGCGCTCACTCGCACACTGGAGATGATACGTCGGATGCAGAAACGAGGGAAAGGGGCAGAACTGTGTGAGCTTAAGTCTTGATCTCCTCACTGGAAGAAAGGTGGCTCCACTACCGGGGATAGAAAAAAGTCCTGGAGAAGAAACACTTTGGGGATGGAGAAACTCAGACATTCTCTGCTGAGTGTGTTGAATTTGAGATGCTTGTTAGACTTTAGATAAGACAGGGGAGGCGTTAGGTGGGCACAGCTGTGGCTGAGGCGAGAGCTCAGAAGGCAGATTTTAGCGATCATTGGCCCTGCGTGTGAAGAGCTGCTGCAGTCAGTGCTTTGGAGGCAGAGACAAGAGGAGTACAAGTTCGAGTCCAGCTGTAGTGAGACCATGTCTCAAATTTTTCCGCAAAGTCATCAAGGGCCGGGTAGTAGGTGTGGGTGCTTTGTCAACATTCCTGACGACCGAGTTCAATCCCTGGAACTCACATGGTGGGAAGAGAGGACTGACTTCTGCAGGTTTCCGTTGACATTCACACATGTGGCATGGCACACACATGCCACCCTCCAAACCACAATTGGTTTAATTATGGATTCGTGTAAAAGATCACTGAAACACACACACTCCTGGGACTTACAGGCTCTAAGAAAAGACTATGTCTAGGGAGAAGGAAACAAGGGAAGAGTCTCCCTACACACTGGTGTTTAGGATTCTAGTTATTTCAGGTGTAAACTAGCCGGGTGGCCGGGACGAAAAACAGGCCCTCTCTCCATCAACACAGCAGAAGTTGTTTTAATAAGATGTCCATCATATTTTATTACACCACCACACAAAAGGCTATTCCGATACTAAGGAATAGGAGATTAGTGAAGAAAAACCTTACCAACCGACTAAGGAAAGGCTATGCAGTCATTCCATACTGACTGAGCTCTTACCTAGGAAGTAAAGATCTTACTTGTTTGTCTTATGGCCTCTGCTCTTGCTATTGTTGCTGTTATTTTCTTTTGTTTTATTTTTGAAATGAGGTTTCAGATTTACTGTGTAGTTAAGGGTGACCTTGAACTCCTCCTGATCCTCCTGCTTAAAACTTCCAAGTGCTGAGATTATAGAGGTATGCCGCCATGCCTGTCTCCTTTGCACTCAGAAGTACATAAATCATTGCAGAGGGTAAAAGGTGAAAGAGGTGTGTGTGTGTGTGTGTGTGTGTGTGTGTGTGTGTGTTAATAATTGTTATAGAATGGAATTGTGGGAACTGCTTTTTAAGTTTACTTTGATCCTTTGTGTTTTACTGTGTTTGGAGTTTTGTTTTAAAGTCTGGACATGATGCATGCCTGTAATCCCAGAACTTCAGAAGCACAGTTAGGAAGGTCGTACATTTGAGGACCACCTAGAATTCATGCAGAGTTCAAGGGTATCATGAATTAGCTAAGTATACATAGCCATCAAGGAAAATATCCAATTTTATCTTGTTTCCTTTTTTTTATTATTATTATTTATTAAAGATTTCTGTCTCTTCCCCACCGCCACCTCCCCTTCCCTCCCCCAATCAAATCCCCCTCCCTCGTCAGCCCAAAGAGCAATCAGGGTTCCCTGTGGGAAGTCCAAGGACCACCCACCTCTATCCAGGTCTAGTAAGGTGAACATCCAAACTGCCTAGGCTCCCACAAAGCCAGTATGTGCAGTAGGATCATAAACCCATTGCCATTGTTCTTGAGGTCTCAGTAGTCCTCGTTTCCTATCTGTGTAAAATGTATCCATCAACCAGTCTCAAAATTCTGCTTGAGTCTTCATGAGTTACAGCTGGGAAGATGATGGACGGGGTGTCAAGTGTTTGCTGTACAGCATGAAGACCTGCGTTTTCATCCCCAGCTCATAAAACTCCAGTCAGAGGCACACCTCTGAAACCCAGTGCTGGAGAGAGCAGAGATCCTGGGGGCTGGCTTGCTTAATCAGCAGCTCCAGTGGGGTAGTTTGAATGTAATTGGCCCCCATAATCTCATAGAGAGTGGCACTATTAGGAGGTATGGTTTTGTTGCAGGGGTGGGCTTTGAGGTTTCCTATGTTCAGGATACCACCCAGTGTCTCAGTTGACTTCCTGTTGTCTGCAAGATGAGGACTCTCAGCTACTCCTTCAGCACATCTGCCTGCATACCTCCATGCTCCCCACCATAAAGATAATGGACTGGACCTCTGAAACTGTGAGTCCCTCAATTAAATGTTTTTCCTGTAAGAGTTGCCGTAGTCATGGTGTCTCTTCACAGTGATAGAAACCCAAACTAAGACATCAGTAAGAGACCCTGCCTCAAAACAATAAGGTGGAGAGCAATAGAGGAAGACACAGGATCTGGAAAACTGTCGAGATTTCACCCATGACCAGAGGAACACAGTCTAAGCAGGAAGTCAGCTTGAACACACCTAGTCTAGACAATACACAAATGAGTTTTGAGTTCCTGTCAGCTACCCCAAAGTTCTCACACAGCCCAGAGTCTATGGCAATCAGATGTTTTCCCACAATGACTTTCAGTTCCTCCCTCCCGTGCCTCTTCTTGCTTGATGATTCTATGGGCCTTTTCTGCCCCTTCTGTCCTCTTGCATAGACTCTGTGCTGGCCTTCTTTGTGCCAGAGAGTTAGGAGTGTCTGCTGGCCCTAGGCCATGCGTGCTCTTCCATCTGCACAGCTGACGAACTGCGGTCCTGCTCATATTGTAGCAGTGTCTGCATCTGAGAGGCAGAAAGGAGAGCCAAGGAAAAGTGTGTGTGTGTGTGTGTGTGTGTGTGTATATATATATATATATATATATATATATATACATTATATATATAATGTTTACATATTATAATATTTATGTTTAGATATAATTCAAAGACGACATGCTATTTTAAAACCGACTCTTTGTGGGAAAACGGGGTTCTGTTCCAGTTGTTTCTCTTGCTGTGATGAAGCATTCTGGCAGAAAGCAGCTAGGAGCACAGGTGGGGACGTCAGAGCGGCAGAAGCTGGCAGGTGGTCACATCACACCACAGTCAAGAACAAAGAAACACGGGCAAACCCTTGTTTGCTTGCTTGTGCTCGGCCCTGTTTCTCCACGCTTACGTAGTTCAGAACCCCGGCCTGGGGAATGGCACCACCGCCGTGGGCTGAGTCTTCCCACGTCCAGTCCCAGGTGACTCTAGGCTGCGTCCACTTGACCAGTAGCACTAAGCAGCACAGGCGCTAAGACTTTAAATCCCCAAATAACAATGGCTTAAACCACACAAAGGCACATTCTCCGCTTACATCAAATTCAAAGGTGGATTTTTGCTTCAGGCCTGAAATAGTGTCACAATGCCATGGGATTCCCAGGGACCCGGTTCTTGCAAGCCTGCTGTCCCAATGTAGAACACGGCCTTGGCTCAGGAAGTCTCATGGGCATAAGAGGAGCTGAGCTAAAAAGAACAACGGAAAGCTCCAGGCAGCACGGGGCACCAGAGGCGCCAGAGAGGAGAAGAGATGCTGAAGAACAGTCACCTACATCTAACGCCTCATTGCCCTTCCAGGGCTCCAGTCACGGTAGCTTCGTTTTACTACAGTGGAAGGGCAGAGTGCAGGAACCCCCCTTATCTTTGGGGAGTATGTCCTAAGACCACCCTCCAATGAATGCCTGAAGTCACAGATAGTACAGACTCCTACAAGATCTATATAGATATAGTTCTGCATGGTTATCTTCTCCTCTATACATTCAGGCCCATGATGAAATTTAACTTACAGAGTAGACACACTAAGAGAGTAATAGCAGTAACCACTAATAAAATAGAAAATATGTAATAATATACTAGGAGAGAAATTTAAAACTTGTAAGTCGTTTGTGTCTGGAATTTTCCATCTAGTACTTTTGGAACTGGTTGGCGGTCTGTTTCCTGAAACTTTGGAAAGCGAAATCTGGGTAAAGGGATGGTGGGGCTATGACATAAGATAGAAAATACCTGGACAGTGCCTGCTGGTGGGTAAGAGAGACACAGGACAGCGGGGTCACCTCAGGCTAGGCTGTCGGGTCAGCTGAGGAGACACTGAGCAGAGACTTCTCCTTGGTTTATTTCCTGCTGTTTTTCTGTACTTTCTTTGCGTGTTTTATTAGGTTTATTTAAGCCTCCCTTTTTGCATCTAGCATGGTTTCCTGTGACAAGCGACTGTCATTCAGGCCGTAGCACAACTGGTGTTTTGTTTGGCTGTTCATGCATCAGGAAGTCTTCTGCTTATAGAAACTTTGCTTCCAGCTTCCTTTTCTCTCCCTCCCCCAAGCTGACTTCTTGAGATCTATTTTGGCCATTTTCTAGTTCTCCAAACAGTCTCCCTGAGGCTATTAGCCTCTGATTCTTCTGCCTTTTCTGGATCATCTGATAAGCACTATTAAGGGCTTGCCAACAGAGTGCAGGCCAGTCCCACCTGGCTTGGCATTTTCCTACCTGTCTGTTCCTCTGTTCAGAGACTGATCCTCCTGACACCTTCTGGGACCCAAGCTAGGTGTTGCTGTTTTGGTCTTGGCTAGGGTCCAGAGGACAGGGTCCTTGCTCAGACGACCTTGAATAAACACTTCCCTTATCCCTGCTTAATCTAACCTCAGGCAGTCAATGGGTGGCCCCTCGGCACAGTTAGTCCTTTCAGCAAGCAGAAACTAGACCAAACCTGCTGCTAATCCTCAAACCTTTGAAAATCTGTTAACTCTGGAATTCACTGACTCCGTTTCCACAGTAGAGGCCTTGTTGAGGGGCTAGTCTGGGGCTCGAACAACTCCAGGCAAATCCATTAGTGCAGCAAAAGCAGCAAGGGTAGACATGTTGGTCTTTCTGCCGCAGGCGACCACAGAACTTTTCTACAAGGACAAACAGAGCAGTGATTTCCCTTCTTCCCTATAGAGGCTCCTCCTGGCAAATGGGGAAGAAGTTAGCATAGAAGATCATTTAAGGAGCAGTCACCCAGCTGGACCAAAGATCCAGACCCAAAGCTCCTGACTGACAGGAGGGGACCCATGGGCCTCTCGCACCAGACTGTCCCCCATCTTTTTGAACTCTGCGATGTAAGCAGACCCTTACATACAGCACAGAGCTGAGCCTGTCTGTGAGTCTGTCTGTACACCATCAGAAGTCCTCCATCTTGGGCTGTCTGTGAGTCTGTCTGTACACCATCGGAAGTCCTCCATCTTGGGCTAACTGCACTGTTTAAAAGCCATTGGGACAAACACGTCTTTGATGAGAGTCAGCTTTGCTCCTTATTAACCCTTTAACTGGTTGTCCTCTGTGGGTCAGGGAGCA
This sequence comes from Microtus obscurus, assembly GCA_963919715.1. Lineage (NCBI taxonomy): Eukaryota > Metazoa > Chordata > Mammalia > Rodentia > Cricetidae > Microtus > Microtus obscurus. The sequence continues at coordinate 5,496,181 of CAWTZC010000768.1, forward strand.
AGTTCCTCATTGTACCATCACGGAATCACAGACCTAGACAGGTGGACTCCGAACATCCCTGTTTCTGACCGAAAGCCACCTGCAAATGGAAATAAGGACACTGTTCTATCTCCCACGTGGAGACTGAGCAAGGATGAAGGAGATCATTCATTTTATAAATATCTATGGGAGAGAGGGCTAGAGGAAGGTGAGCACCATCTACCAAGTAATGGACGCACGTTCTGGGGTCTGTGACTGCTCAGCAGCTGAAGGTGCTGGCTGTTAAGTCTCACAGCCTTAGCTGGATTCCTGGGGTCCACACAGTGGAAGGAAAGAACCAACTACTACACACTGTCTTCTGACCTCCACATACATGCTGTGACATGTGTCTTCTGACCTCATACATGCCATGACATGTGTCTTCCTTCTGACCTCATACATGCTGTGACATGGGTCTTCTGACCTCCACATACATGCCTGACATGTGTCTTCTGCCCTCCACGTACATGCCGTGGCATGTGTCTTCTGCCCTCCACGTACATGCTGGGACATGGATCTTCTGACCTCCACATACTTGCTGTGACATTGGTCTTCTGACCTCCACATACATGCCATGACATGGGTCTTCTGACCTCCACATATTTGCTGTGACATGTGTCTTCTGACCTCCACATGCTGGCTGTCACATGTGTCTTCTGACCACATCCATGCCATGGCATGTGCAGGTGGGTGCGTGCACACGCACACTCAACAAATAAGTGCAAATTTACAAAAGAAAAGAGCTTTGCAAAGCAGGGTGACTACAGAAAAGAACCAAACCCTGCGTAAAGGAAACATAAGGAAGGAGTTTGAATATAATCACTATGAAGAAATGAGATGGAGGAGCTACGTGTGCGGAACCTGACACAAGCATACAATATACGCGTGTATTAAAATATCACGTGATATCCCATAAACGCGTGTAAGATTTTCATGCTTTCATGGGTGGGGTAAAGAATGTGTACTCAGCAGGCGTGAGGCTCAGGTTGTGGTCTCAGGAGACAGACCCAGGAGGAGGACCTCTGTCCGTTCCAGGCCCGCCTGGGCTAGAGGAAGCATGAAGGAATGAATTTGACTACGCAGGCAAATGTGCCTGGCAAAGTGTCATGTGACTTAGTTGGCTACGAAGTGCTTCTCCTATTGTGCTGCCCTTTACTTCCTGCTCATTTTCTGAGGGTCTCCTTTTCAAAAGACAACGAAAACATATTAAAGGCATAGGGAGGGGAGAGGGGAGAAAGGAAGGAGAGTGAGGAAAATGTATAGCTCAATACAAACAATTTTTTAAAAAAAGAAAAAAGACATAGGGAGCGCTTCTCTCCCCACACAGAAGTCTTTTGAAGCATGTGGAATAAGGAATTTATATTTGTGTAATATTTTTACTCATGTTGTCCAAACACGTTCTTAATGCTTTCTGGTGGGGAACACGCAGTATTGTCAGAGTGTGGCTGAGCCAAGGAGGCCTGCAGGAAAGACGGGAATGTCTCTCCACACCTCCACACAAGCTATTTCTCCCCGCCTCCGGCTGCACTCAGATCCTGGCCTTTGGAAGCCAAGGGGCTGGAAAGTGGCAGCTGGGGGCATTAGTTGACTTGGCTTTCTCTGAGAGTGTAAGGGAGCAGGTGACGGCTGCAGGGGTAGCTCAGGAGTAGAAGGCTTGTCTCGAATGCGTGAGATCCTGATTGGAACATCCACATCCACACGCACAAACACACGAATACACAAACCATACCACACACACACATGTGCACACACCACACACAGAGCACACACACAACCACACAGCACATAGACATGCTTATACACGAAGAGCCCAAGAATAAGAAAATAGAAATGTAGGTTCCAGAAATAGAAATGGAGAAGTAAAGAAATATAAAGTTGTAAGCCTAGGATGATGAGAACAGACTGTCAGCAGCTTTCTCAGCGGCTTAAGGATTAGCTATTAACAGTGGGTTACTTTGCTTTACAACCCATAGCTCTGTCTGCAAGGCTAAAGTAGCCCTCTGCAAAATGAGAATCGCTACTCTGCAGACTGGGAGTCGCTCTGCAAGCTGGGGGTCAGCTTTTAGATAACCCCTGGCCACCCATGATCAGCGACTGATGTGGGCTGAGTTAACTTTTAAATGACGGGATGTACCTGACTTTTGGTCATGCATTGTACCATACCCTTCCCTGCTAAGCAAAAACAGGCAGTGTCAGCGGAGCATAGAGCCTTGGTAAACACCATCAGAGAGCACCAGAGAGAAACAATGGGCTAAGCACAAACACTAGTTTAACTGAAAAGCTCTGTTAATGGAAGGTGTAGAAAAGGGCCATTTGTATCTGAGTTTTACCTTGAGATTGAAAGACATCTTTTGCTTACGCCTAATGCTTGCTTCTTCTTTTTTTTTTTGGTTTTTCGAGACAGAGTTTCTCTGTGGATTTGGAGCCTGTCCTGGAACTAGCTCTGTAGACCAGGCTGGTCTCGAACTCACAGAGATCTGCCTGCCTCTGCCTCCCGAGTGCTGGGATTAAAGGCTAATGCTTGCTTCTTGCTATAAAGAGGGACGGTCGGAAACAGCCCATTGCCACAGACATATGAGCCCGTTTCTGGCTGCGGTCTCAGCTAGCTCATAAGATTTTTGTGCTCCATGGAGATTTTTTTTTTCTTTCTCTGGAATAAAGTTTGCTTCTGGTTTAATAGACTTTAATGGTCAGTCCCCTATCTTTGCGCAACCCCCGTGGACCCAACTTACACACACATACATGCACACAACACACAATACATAGACATGCATACATACAGCACACACATAGCGCACAACACATAGGCATGCATATACACACACACAGCACACAACACACAGACATGCATAGCACACACATATAAGGGAGTGCTATGAACACAGGTCTAGCTTACTCTGAGTAGTGGGAGTGACAGCCCTCACCAACACCTAAGAACGTCCTCTGTTTTGTTGACTTGGAAGACCTGAGTTTCTCCTAACTTTCAGAAGGTGCAATCGTCTTGTCCCCCGCCCTCCAAAGACACATGAAAAACAGGGAGGGATGAGCAGGAGACAAGAGTCAGGATGACAGTCTAATTCTTGAGCAGGCTTTTCATGGTCCCGTTGAGACAGACAGCTATCTATAAAATATGTCTTCTTCAAGGCCTACTTTTTCTCTTCACTTTGACTTGTTGTGACAAGTGGAGTTGAGTTTTAGGCAAATAAATATATTGGACATAATTTACCCTTAGTATTGGGATAATTAAAGCAGTGGATTTCTCCGTTCCTCTTACGTGAAGTGTCTCTGCGACATGAGTTTATGTGGCCTCTGGGCATAATGCACCTCCTGTAGACACTGTATAACAACTGGGCTAACAAGCCTGTATACCTGTATACCTGGTGACCTGTATACAGGGGCGCAGTGAAGAAGCCACCAAAAAAGCTTCACGATGAGGCACGGGCTTTTCCGGTGGATCAGAGAGAACATCCAGAGGCATCTGGAAGAGTCCAGAGCTGAGAAAAAGCAGAAGGCTGAACATGGCCAGGGCTGGGGAAGTGGGGAGTGGAAAAATCACTTGGATTACAGGGAAGATGAGAAGCTGCGGGGAGGGAAGTCTGTGCACTCAGTAGCCTGGGGCTTTAAGGCAGAGGAGGAGGTGAGAAGGGCCAGGATGCTGGGGGGCTGGTGGCTCTGAGAAATATACCAGGTATTTGTGAATAGGTGTAAATCCCTGTTTCTGGCCTCCATCTTTGGAAGCCCGGCCCCTGTGCCGCTTGCATTGACACCTCCCCAGAGAAGATAAGGACCAATCCCCCAGTCTATTTAAATTGCTCCCCGGAAAAGTCAACACGTGTCCTCCCCCTCCCATCGCATTGGCGGCTTCCGGGTTCCCCTTGGGGGCCAACCGAGAGCAAGAATCCTATTAAACCTGGGTATCTTTTAATTCGGCTTGTTTTGATTTGGCTTGATTGGGATTTTTGCGTCAACAGAGAGCTCGTGTTAGAAAATATTTCTAACAGGGACTGTGGGAGTCAGGGTTTTTATATGCCACCCCAGGTTTATGGAGAAACATCTTCCTTCTGCCAGCGCCAAGGGAAATGGCTTCGTTTAGCAGAGGGAGCCCATTTCACAAGCTCCTGAGCAATGCCAGCTTTTATCTAACGGCCAGAAATCTTTCTGTAGTCCAGCTAGACTCAATCTGGAATCAAATCAGTGGGCCTGCCCTTTTGGGAGGAAGTAGGGTACACTTTGGACCTGATACCACCAAGTGAGGTGAGGCAGCCGGAGAAATGCGAATATTGGTGGGTCTCCAATACAAACGGCTTCCACTAGAGATAGAGCCAGAGCTGGCTCCAGAGCAGCTCATCAAGAGGGGGAGTTATTCTTCCCCACGGTGTAGCACACACCTCCTGTTAGTGTGGTCCACCTGGGGCTCACTAGCCTGGGGCCCATTCTGGATGACCAAACTTCTGGCCCCATAGGCTTTTATAGGCTTCAGATACACGGGGCTTGTCGGCCATAACAGTCCCCCTGACCCAAGAACCAGCCCCAGCCTGACAATCCTGGACTAAGCGCCACTCCCTCACTGGCCTTCAAACTGTGCTGTAAAAGGATAACCCCAAACAGGTGTGATTGCGTCACTCAGGCAGGAGGCAGAGGCCGGAAGGGTCTCTGTGAGCTTGGGGCCTGGCTAGTGTTCTGTCAGCAAGGACTACATAGTGAGTAGTATGGCCTTATCTCAAAAAACAAGACACATAAAATAATAATACCCTTTGAAAATACACATTTTATTTTTATTGTATGTAGGTGTATGTGTCCGTACGTATATTTCTGTGTGTGTATGCACACATATGTGCAGGTATGCGTGGAGACAAGAGTTTTATATCATGTCCCCCCTCAGTCGCTCTCCACTTTAATCTTTTTGAATCAGGGTCTCTCACTGAGCTTGCTGATTGTGCTAGACTGGATGGTTACCAACTGAGCCATGTTCCCCGAACCATGAAAATACATGCTTAATGTTAGCAAAGGCCTAACGCTCAAATTCAGAATCCCTAATAGGGATGACATCTTAGCAGAGTAGGATATTTCAGAATTTCTAGCCATGTTGATCTGACTGAGCCAACTGATTGCCTACGGAAATAGCAAATAATCTGATATAAACCTCGCTCACTGACAAGCTCTCAGGATTGTCTTTTTACATACTGAACCGTGACCTTTGGGGCCAAAGTATCACAGATGGCTGGGATTCAGCCAGGCAAGCACAAAGTTGGTGAAAGATTGAGGAAAAGGGCATGCAATTCAAGCACAGGTATCAAGAGGAGGCTATATGGAAACATAGTTATGTATTTAGATAATTTGTGTAGTATATAACATATAGAATATAGTTAGTGGCAGCTTTCAGACAGCAAAGGCCAGGAGCAAGAAGAAAATAAAATGATTGGCCAGAAGAGTTTCTCTAGGGGTTGATCAGCATGAGTTGACCTGATTGGCCCCTTTGGCTTTTCCGATTTACACAAGGCAGCAATTGATGTTCTGGTGTGATCTAATTAGTGCTAGCCTTTGAAAAAAATCTATTATTTTTATTGGAGGTTTTTTTTTTATTAAAGATTTCTGTCTCTTCCCCACCGCCGCCTCCCATTTCCCTCCCCCTCCCCCAATGAAGTCTCCCTCCCTCTTCAGCCCAAAAGCCATCAGGGTTCCCTGCCCTGTGGGAAGTCCAAGGACCACCCACCTCCATCCAGGTCTAGTAAGGTGAGCATCCAAACTGCCTAGGCTCCCACAAAGCCAATACGTGCAGTAGGATCAAAAACCCATTGCCATTGTTCTTGAGTTCTCAGTAGTCCTCATTGTCTCTATGTTCAGCAAGACCGTTTTTATCCCAGGCTTTTTCAGACCCAGGTCAGCTGGCCTTGGTGAGTTCCCGATAGAACATCCCCATTGTCTCAGTGTGTGGGTGCACCCCTTGCGGTCCTGAGTTCCTTGCTCGTGCTCTCTCTCCTTCATCTCCTGATTTGGACCTTGAGACTTCAGTCCGGTGCTCCAATGTGGGTCTCTGTCTCTGTCTCCTTTCATCGCCTGATGAAGGTTAATATTCAGGAGGATGCCTATATGTTTTTCTTTGGGTTCTTGGAGGGGGTCTTATTTCAAATTTAGATTTGAAAAACTCCTCTGGTGTTTTTCACCAGAGGGTGTGTCTTTTTTTTCTTATTTATTTATTTATTGACAAGGTCCCAGTCTGAAGTTCAGAGTGGCCTAGAACTTTTACGGCCTCCTGCTCATCCTTCCAAGTGCTGGCTTTACAGGCATGAACCACCATAGTCAGCTAGTTCCAGAACTGTACTGTGAGATGTTAAATACAGAATTCAGATCCGCATCATCCTCCTAGAGCCAGGTAGATATGGTGGTCAATCGTCCTTATGGTTCTCGGCAGGCAAAGGCTGGGGATCCTGGCTAGCCAGACTGGCTGAACTGCTGAGCTCTGGATTCAAGTGAGAGACCCTGCCTCGAGAGATGAGATGGAGATCGGTCAGTGAAGACACAGACACTAACCTCTAGCCTCAGTACACATGTACACATGCTCAGGAATTCATGTACACATATCCAAACAGACATTCACATATGTGTACCACAGCGCACACGCCAAAAACACGAAAAATTATTTCTTTTGTAAGTAACTTGCAAGTATATACTACTAATAAATAGCCCTTTTAAGAAACAAAGAAGGGTTTTTTTCACCTTCCAACATCGGCCAGTAGGCACGGCCTTGGTGAAGTCTGCCTAACTTGCTGGTGTTCGTGGAAGACCCGACTTTATGAGTTCTGTGGGGGCGGGGGAGCTAATAGGAGCCCGGGCTGTATTTCTCTCTGTCGGGCGCCATATTGAGTACTCTGCTAGGTACCGAAGATGTGCTGGTAAGCCAGCTATGTCAACAGGAAGAAGGGAGATTTCGCAACTCGGAAAGACAAGGCAGTGAGTCAGGCCTTTCTGCTCTATTCCCAACCGGCTCCACATGGTTAGCTGGGTAATTTGAGCGAGTCATACCGCACGCTCAGCTGCTGCTGTCTGCATCAGCACGTATCAAAAGGAAACAAACCTGCTGACCCAACATAAAGATTAGTGAGTGAGAAAGAACCGGAAATATAACTTTATTTACATTACACATTAAAACTGTAAAGTTGTTTACTTTGCAAATATTTTAGAGTGGGTTAGTTGAATTACTAGCAATTTCTATACTGTATATTATTATAACTATTAATTAGTTTATTCTTAGCAGAATTATACAGTAAAATACAATTTCTGACATATGCCCCAAAATTCCAAAATTTCAAGGTTTTTTTATATTTTAGGAAAACTTCCTTAACAGTTTCTTTTCTTTAATTGGGAATTTATGGACTAATTGGCACTATTTTAATTTAATAAAAATTGCATAATTTCCAGCCTGGGGAGATGGCTTGGGAGTTAAGAGCATATCCTGCTTTTGCAGGAGTCCTGAGTTCACCAGGCCTCACATCTGATGGCTCCTAACTCCCCCCCCCCCCCCACGTAAGCTCCTTGGAATTCAATGCTTTCTTGCTTCCCCAGCACTGCACTCGCGTGCACACACCCACACAGAGACACGAGTTAAAATAACAAAAAGAAACCTCTTTATGAAGCCTTTGCAGTTCCTATTCTCTTATTTCATGGTACGTATTCTTTCTTCCTTTTCGGGGCTTCTATTAATTTCCATTCTCATATTTTAAAGTTATTGGCCTCCAAAGCCTTGGTTGTCATTGCATCCTATGCAAGTGTAGTTCGTTTTTGTTGTTCTTCTAGCTGTCTTCCTCCTCCCGTCTCCTCTTCCCCATCTTATTGCTCCCATCTCTACCCTCCCTTCCTCTTTTCCCTGCTCTCCTGCCTTTTACCTCCCCCACCCCAACCCCTACGGCCTCTCCCTCAGCATCTCTCTTTCTTATTTTAAAATTTATTTTATATGTGTGGGTGCTTTGCCTGCATGTATGTTCTAGGCATCGTGTGCATACCTGGTTTCCCATGAGGTGAAGGAGAGTGCCATATTCTCTGGGACTGGAGTTACAGACAGTTGAACCCACATACGGATGCTGGGAAAACATCCAGGTCATCTGGAAGAGCAGCCAGGTCTCTTGACTGCTTAGCCTTCTCTCTAGATCCTCCACATCTCTTTTCACCTCCTTTCCATCTCCTTTAGTGTTTTAGGCTCCACCCACACCCACACCCACACCCACCCCTCCACCCCCTGCCCCCCCACCCCCCATACACACACACACACACACACAGGAAAACATGAGGATTTTATTTTATAAATTCTGTCAATCTCTTTTCCTCACAGATAGTACAACTCCATTCATCTGTGTGCCACATTTTCATTACTCGTTTACCTGTTGCTGTGCATCCAGGCTGGGTCCATTAACCATCACGGGTGTAGCAGCAGTGGTGTGCAGGTATCTCTGTGGTAGAAAAGGAACCATCGGGTGTGTGCGCAGGAGAGGTAGAGGCAGCTTTCTTTCTTGGTTTGTTTATTTGTTGGGAGGGATTGTTTTATTTTGCTTTGTTTTTTTTCTTAAGAATCCTTCATGCTGGGTAGTGGTGGCACATGCCTTTGATCCCAGCACCCAGAAAGCAGAGGCAGGTGGAGTTCTCTGAGTTCGAAGCCAGCCTGGTCTACAGAGTGAGTGCCAGTACAGCCAGGGCTACACAGTGAAACCCTGTCTCAAAAAAACAAAAACAAAGACTTCTTCACGCTGGGGCTGGAGAGATGGCTCAGTAGTTAAGAGTACCGACTGCTCCTCCAGAGGACCTGGATTCAATTCCCAGCAACCACATGGCAGCTCACAACTGTCTGTTAACTCCAGTTCCAGGGGATTTGGCACCCTCACACAGACATATGTTTAGGCAAAAACACCAATGCACTAAAAGTAAATTTAAAAAAGAATCCTTCATGCTAATTTCCATAGTTCCCATTTCTGTAATAGATACACCACCCCTTGAGAAATGTGGATTGGAAATTCCCCTTACCTATGTAGCAGGGATTACATCTGTGAGAGTGAATTCTGTTTCCTCTAATGCTTCGTTCCAGCCCTCCTCAACACACACATGTAAGGCTGAGGAAGTCCACACGTGAGCATCCACCCCATCCAGAACCGGTCCCCGAGCTCCATTCGCTCATTCCCGATACTGATGTAAACGCACAGCCACTGACCGCAGCAGACTAAAGACCCGATGCAAGGTGCGATGCGAGACCGTGCTTATAAGAACAGCCCCTGCTCTTTATTGATCTGCCTGCTGTTTTATGTCTGATTTCAATGAAATGAGACAAGCAAGGCTTTAATTAGAAGTGCCCACAATTTAGAAGACATAGTGTTGTCGTTAGCAGTTGCTGTCAATTAAACCCTGTGTGTAAGTAAGATGTTCTTCACCTCATGTTATATTGCTACCATGTTCCTGAACAACTTTGGAGATGCAAAAGAAATCTTTGATAGGGAAACAATTCTGTTTGAGATCTGTCTCGAATCCTTCTGTAAAGCACAAGATCTTTAGCAACAAGCTACTGATTTTATTCCGTGCAATCCGCAGAGGTGAAGGTACCCTGAGATGTTAGGGCTTAGGTTATTGAGCTAATAGACGGTCATTGAGTAGTTAATGCCAGATGCTGCTCTGTGTGCCGGAGGGAGAACGGGGAGTAAGGGGGACGGCCAGTGCAGCCTTGCACAGACGCACAGCAGGGGTGATGGCTGCAGGGGAAGATAAGCAGGATGGTGAGATGGAGCTTCCTGAGGGCAGGCTTTCTGACAGAGGCAACCTGAAGGCTGAGCCTAAAGCAGCGCATGCGTAATGGAGAAGGTGTTCAGATCTGAGCAAGGCTCCAGGGAAGGCTAGCTTGTCGGGTACACATAAGGAAAAGGGTGGGAGACTGACGTGGATGTGTGTGTGTGTGTGTGTGTGGAGTGTGTGTGTAGATGTGTGGTATATGTATGTGTATGCAGTATATGTGTGTATGTATATGTGTGGTATATGTGTATATGTGTGTGTGGTGTGTGTATGTGTGTGTAGTGTATGTGTGGTATATGTGTGTGTGCCATATATGTGTGTATGCATATGTGTGGTGTCTGTGTGTGGTGGTGTGTGTAGTATATGTGTGGTATGTGTGTATGTATGCCATATATGTGTGTATGTATATGTGTGGTGTGTGTGTATGATATATGAGATATGTGTGTGTGGTGTGTGTATGTGATGTATTGTGTGCATATATGTGTGTGGTGTATCTGTGTATCTCAGATACATAGTCTTCCATGACCGACAATGTTCCAGAAATGTAATAGGTATTTGTGGCAGAGGCAGTCACAGGGACAGGCACTTATAATCACTGTTGCTATTATTTCCTAAACGCATAACAGAGCTGCAAATAATTGAAGGACACACTTTGGTTCCTGAGGAAGTTACAAATAAGTTGGATAAAGCAGCCCTGTATATGAAAAGACAAATGAAATGGAAAATCCACATAGGTTCGGTACTGAATGGATGGTGCGAATAGTAATTGAGATTTTAAGTTTCGGTGTGGATGCTTGGCCCCTAACGCTAGATCGTTCATCCAGAACGCCTTCAAATGCATGTTAGTAGACACCGTTAGCAGTGTTCGCTGAGTACAACACAGACGAGTTGACAAACCACTCTGAGGCCAGGGCCTGTCTTCTCAAGAGCTCTGTCTCCAAACCCCAGCAGGAGCAACATAAAATGTCCTCCAGGATGCTAAAAATGGACAAGGGAAGAGATGCTGTCCCATCATGAGGAGCTTCTCATGCCTGCGCACACTTGTTTATATGGGACCTAAGTTTAGACTCCAATCAGAGCAAAATGAGGAGCCCTTCCTCTGCAAATTCCACATCCCCTTCTGAGTCTTTTATATGATCATTCCAGAAGCTTCCTTCCCGAACTTCATCTTCTTCTGGGCTATTGATATACAGAGCTGTGTTTTTTGGCAGCAGATCACAGAGAAATCCAAGAGAAATAAAGAAAATGCTCAACGCATAAAGTTTGGGAAGAAACTGCTTATTGGAGGGAGATACCTTTGGCTTTGGGGAAGGTCCTCCTCCTCCTCCTCTCCCCAAATCTAAAAATGTTCTTTCTTGTTCACAGCCTGCCTGGGCTTTCTTATCCTGCTCCTCCCTGCCCCTCCCCAGTTTGTACTTTTCCTTTCTAGGCAAGAACAAAGCCCGAGTATCTTGTGGAGCTGTGTCGGGAGGGGAGGACGCTGTGGGAGCAGGATGTACGGTCTGCTAGTAAGGAGGTGGCGACAGCGGGCTTCGACAAGGACTCTTGGGACCTCCCCACCCAGCTGGTCCCTTTCCTTCTTTCCATGCTCTTTGGGACAAACCTGGACTAATTCTATGCCTAGAAGCTGTGCTAGCCAAGTGGGCCATTTCTGGGCTCCAAAGTGGTCTCTTTTTTCATCAAAGATTGTGGATGGTGAACAGTGAACTACTTAGCTCAGGGGGTGCCCCATAGATTCGCTAATTGGTTAATACTCACACAGGACTGTAAGTTGAGTACATATTTATCTCCTGAACTCCAGGGAATATTAACAACAGAAGTCTCTTCACAAAGGAGATGAAGTCAACAGAGTAGACAATCACCTACAAGGCTGTGCACACCTCCTCTGTCAGGAGACATCTGTCTAACATTAATAAGCCATTTAGAGAAATATAAGGGAGAGGGGAGAATCATGGATAAGAAGGACTTTCGGGAGACAGAAGTGAAGAGGGTGAGACAGGAGGAAGAGGAGAAAAACTACTGAATTGACAAAGTGGCGTCCCTAAGACAACAAGGCCTCTCTCCTGGTCAGCGTGCGCCTCAGCTCTGTGCAGGAAGAAAGGAGTCTCTGGAGCTTCCTGAGGAAAAATTTGAGAGACCAGATGTCCATCTTCTCATAGCACAGTCTCAAAAACAATTTGCAACAGTCCAGGCATCTCATTCCAATTTGGAGCTGTTTGTTTGTTTGTTTTTTGATTTTTCGAGACAGGGTTTCTCCATAGCTTTTGGTTCCTATCCTGGAACTAGCTCTTGTAGACCAGGCTGGCCTCGAACTCACAGAGATCCGCCTGCCTCTGCCTCCCGAGAGTGCTGGGATTAAAGGCGTGTGCCATCACCGCCCAGGCTGGAGCTGTTTTGAAATGAAATGAAGACATCAGCCACTGGTAAAAGCAGTCTGGAACAGCAGTACAGTTAAAACTCAGTATCGGGTTTTCTAGGACAACCTCCCGCAGAGCCATGGGCTGCACTACAGCTGTACCCCCAAAAGCCTCCACGCATGCTGGGGGCACACTACTTCTGAGGTGAATGCCATTCAAAACTCCCGTCCCTCGCAGCTGATAAAATGATTTCGCCATCTGTTGCTGGACTATGTAAGCACAAACATCCACTGCCAAGGGGCAGAAAAATCACACGGAGCTCCTCACGAGCAAGTGCTGTTTCTGTTAACAAGGACTAAACATTATCCCAATTACCAAATGGTTAATTCATTTGAAAAAAATACAGATTTCTAATTACTTTTCCTGTGAGCAGTATATTCGTGCACACACATGTAGAAGGAGCTGGGGCTGCGTTCCTGCTGCCCAGCTCCCGGGCGCCTGGCTACCTTATGCCCTGAAATAACAACACACAAACTGTATTCATATAAACACTGCCTGGCCCATTATATCTAGCCTATTCTTGGCTAACTCTCATATCTTGACTAACCCATTTCTAGTAATCTGTGTAGCACCATGAGGTTTGGCTTACAGGGAAGATTCTAGCCTACATCCATCTTGGGCTGGAGCTTCATCGAGTCTGAACCAGAAAGGAGAGGCATGGCGATTGCCTCACTTCCCTTCCCAGCATTCTGTTCTGTCTACTCCACCCACCTAAGGGCTGGCCTATCAAATGGGCCAAGGCAGTTTCTTTATTAACCAATGACCTTCCTCCATCACACACACACACACATACACACACGTGTGTGTGTGCACACACACACACACACACACGCATGGGCTTTGGACACTAAACTAGCACTCCATCCAGAGTTTTACCTCTAGTCCTGGGCACCCTTTTGAATGAGCAGGATCCTGCTGAGTATGTTAATTGATGTGAGCATGTGAGCAACTTTGCAAGAAACATATTTGCGTCTTTCTACATTGTCAAAGTTTATTGAGTAACAATAACTTCCCAAGCTAGGTCATTTTTTATTTTATTTTTGACTTAATCCACTCTCTTAATTTGGCTCTCTATTGATGTGCTATAAACACCACGATCAAAAGTAACTCTAGAAGGAAAGGTTTTATTGCAGCTGAGAAGTCTCGGGTTACAGTTTATGATCAAAGGAAGTCAGGGTGGGAACTCAAGGCAGAAGCCTGCAGGCAGACTGATGAAGCAGAGACCATGGAGGGACATTGCTTACTGACTTGCTTTCGATGACCTGCTCCTCCTGCTTTCTTGTAGATTCCAAGACCACCTGCCTAAGGTATAGCACCACCCACAACAGTCTGGGCCCTGCCACATCAATTGCTGATTAAGAAAATGCCAATCTTATAGAAGCATCTTTTAAGTTTTTAAATTAATTATTATTTTTTTTTAAAAAAAGTCTTTTCTCATTTTACATACCAATCCCAGTTCCAATCCATACTTCCCTCCTCCTGCTCCCTCTACCTTCTCCCCGACCCTACCCACAGCCACTCCTCAGAGAGGGTAAGGCTTCCCATGGGGAGTCTACAAAATCTAGCACATTGCTTTGAGGCAGGACCAAGCCCTTCCCCTCTATATCTAAGCTGAACAAGGCATTCTTCCAGAATTCAAAAAGGTATGAAAAAAGGTACTCAAAAAGCCAGTTCAAACACTAGGGATAAATCCTAGCCGACTGCCAGTGACCCCACAGACTGCTCCAGCCATACAACTGTCACCGGCTTAGCTTTGTCCTATGCTGATTTCCCCCCCCCCGCTGTCAGTGTGCAGTCAGTGAGCTCCCACTAGGTCAGGTCAGGTGTTTCTGTGGGTGCCCCGATATTGGTCTTGACCCCTTTGTTCATATTATCACCCCTCTCTCTTTGACTGGACTTTGGGAGCTCAACCCGGTACTTCACTGTGGATCTCTGCATCTGCTTCCATCAGATGCTGGATGAAGGTTCTATGATGACAGGTAAGGTAGTCATCAGTCTGATTACAGGGAAGGCCAGCTCAGCCATCCTCTCCACTATTGCTAGGAGTCATCCTTGTGGATTTCTGGGAATTTCCCTAGTGCCAGGCTTCTTGCTAGCCCCATAATGGTTCCCTCAATCAAGATAGCTCTTTCCTTGCTCTCCCCTTGGGTGTAGGCGAAGAAGAGAGGGCAGAAGGGGAGGAGGAGGAGAGGAGGGGGGAGGGGAGAAGAACATGAGGAAATGGGATGGTCAAGATGGGCATTTTCTCTCTCTCTCTTTCTCTCTCTCTCTCTCTTTCTTCCTTTGAGCCTGTCCTGGAACTAGCTCTTGTAGACCAGGCTGGCCTCGAACTCACAGAGATCAGCCTACCTCTGCCTCCCTTAGTGCTGGGATTAAAGGTGTGCGCCACCACCACCCGGCTGAGATGGGGTATTTTCTTAATTAAGATTCCTCCTTCTGTCTACGTCTAGGTTTGTGCCAAGTTGACAAAAACTTACCAGCACACTCACCAAGAACTCCCGATCTCCCTTGCTATCCACGGTTGTCAGTCAACATGGGCTTCCATTCAATCTTAATTATTAATAATACACCAGAAATATACACACCCACACCCATACAGCTAAGAACGGCCACAAATGTTTTTTCTTATTTATGTGATGGTTTGTGTGAGTAGATTTTTAAGCTTGTTTCTCCTTGTTCCTTCCTATTTACACTTTTTCCTTTATCTTTTCTCTTCTCAGCTAAAACAAAGTCTGGGTATCATATGAGCTGTACCTGGCGGGGGGGGAGGACGAGAGAGAGAGAGAGAGAGAGAGAGAGAGAGAGAGAGAGAGAGAGAGAGAGAGAGAGAGAGAGAGAGTTATAATAGGACAAAGTAGGATGCTTGAAGAACCACAGACAGAGAACTGATCAGGGCATCAGAGTGTGACATCCAGGTAGTAGGCAATATGAAGCAAGCTAAATGTCTTGGGCAGGAGAAACTGAATTTGAGCTGGAGCCCAGGAAATGAGGCAGAGGTCCTGGGTTGCAGCAATTTTCCTGTTCAAGACTTATCATGAGTGACTGGGTGATGGGTCAGTATGCTGCCGTGACTCAGCTTTGGGGTGCTCCTTCTTCGATAGCCCTGGGTGAAGGGATTATATCTGCTATATTTGATAAGCTTATAGGCCTGTACTCTGTGATACAATTCTGATAAGCCCATATGTCCATGTCTTCCTGACTTAACTTTATAAATTCGCTGGCAGCAATATTTTATTTACACTAATAAGTTGTCTGTCTGAACCCAATGGTCTGTTCTGGAAAGATAATGGCTGGTTACTCGCAGAGTCACAGTGAGATGCTGAGTCATTCTGTCTCAATACTTATACCCAAAATGGAGTCACCCAGGACAAGGGGCAGCCTGAAAGACACTCTTGCATGTAGTTTGAACTAACTCAGAGCGGGGCCCAGACTCGTCACCACAGCTCTGCTGCCCAGTCCTTACGCAGAATCGGTAGCACATGTTTTTTTCTTCACTGGCTGGTTGAAAACTGTGGGAGGCAGCGGGTACTCCAAATAGTTAATGGTTTTTTTGAGAGATTCCAGCTCAGTCTTCCACTGATAGATCTGTCTACTGCATAGTGCAGTAGTCCTAACTGATGGTTATGTCATAAGTTGCCCCAGACATGCCCCAAGAGATTTAGTTAGACAAGATGGCTATCTGTTGGAGAAGGCCACTAGTTAGTTCTCGGGCCACTTAGCCCCAAAATAATCACACAGAAACTGTATTAATTAAATCACTGCTTGGCCCATTAGCTCTAGCTTCTTATTGGCTAACTTTTACATCTTAATTTAACCCATTTCTATTAATCTGTGTAACGCCACAAGGCTGTGGCTTACTGAGAAAAGTTCCAGAGTCTGTCTCTGGTGGGGCGACATGGCTTCTCCCTGACTCCACCTCCTTTTCCCCAGCATTCTTTCCCGGCCTACCTCTATTCCCTGCACAGGCCCAAGACAATTTCT
The DNA here is from genome assembly GCA_963919715.1 of Microtus obscurus. Classification (NCBI taxonomy): domain Eukaryota; kingdom Metazoa; phylum Chordata; class Mammalia; order Rodentia; family Cricetidae; genus Microtus; species Microtus obscurus. The sequence goes on from CAWTZC010000768.1 coordinate 5,512,362, forward strand.
TTATTAACCAATGGTATTCACAGCATACAGAGGGGAATCCCACATCAGCTCTCCATAGAGATTTCAACTCCAGCAACAGTTCTAACACATTGGTCCCGGGGGCTCCAATTTTATGAGCTCGTGAAGATGTCACTGAAAATAAGATTGCTCATGGAATAACTAGAAGGGTGGAAGTTCTCAGGACAAAGAATTATAACCATCATCCTAAAAGAAAGCAAAAGAGGCAAGGTCTAAATTCAGCAGTCAGAGAGAGGCTAAGGAAGAAGGATCATGAGTTCCAGGACTTGAATGTAGTAGCTTCAAGGCCAGCCTGGGCTCCATAGGAAACGCTATCTCAAAAGTACCTAGGTAGAGCTGAAGAGACAGCTCAATGGTCAGGAGCATGTACCGCTCTTCCAGAGGACCTGGGTCGGACTGGGCATGCACCACTCTTGCAAAGGACCTGGGTCGGACTGGGCATGCACCACTCTTGCAGAGGACCTGGGTCGGACTGGGCATGCACCACTCTTGCAGAGGACCTGGGTCGGACTGGGCATGCACTGCTCTTCCAGAGGACCTGGATGCGGTTGCCTGGCATGACTGACGCTGTGGGGCTCCACTCTCAGAGCAGAAGAGCAAATGCAGGGAGACCTACGTGCACCGCACTGGAGACATGCAATGTAAATTACAGGTGACCTGTTAAAAAAAAAAGCTTCAATACTTTAGCTATTTCTTCTTCGCCTGTCTGACCCGTTTTACATAACCCCTCATCATTTAGAAAGGTTTCTTGTGGTTTACAAGAATTAAATCTGAGACAAAATAAGCTAATAAATATAGCAAGGAACAAAAAAAGTATATTTGAGTTCAGATTTTCCAAGATTTTTTGAAGTTATCAATACGTATGCTTGCTAAGTTTTTTTGGTTCCACCTGCTGCTGTATGAATAACCAACTGAAGCACAATGACTCACTTCGTGTCTCAGTTTACTATTTATAAAATAGCAGTGATGCTGATTACAAAAAAGAGAAGGGTTTCTTACAAAAACAAATTGTATAACATCATGTTTAAAAAAAAGAAACAAGGTGTTAGGGAAGTTCTTAAATAATCTGATTTTTGTCTTGTAGGTGATATTAATAAAACTTATACATACACAATAACTTGAAAAAAGAGATGTACTGATTTAATTCAATTTTCTGTCTTTCAATTATCTTAAATTTTTATTGTAAAATAAAGATGCACTACTGCACATCTAAGCAATGCTAAATGACTGGTACAAAGATACTCTGTGTGTCCCTCTGAGATTGCAACAACCTCTCTGTTTCTCAGGACCTCTTTTCTGAGGCTTGCTTACTTATTTATTTGTGTTTGTTTGTTGTTTGAGACAGGGTCTCATAGACCAGGCTGACCTCAAATTCACGGTGTAGCTAAGGCTATCTTTGAACTCTTGATTCTTTCATCTCTCTTCCCAAGTGCTGGGATTACGGACCCTCTTCCTGAAAGCTGTTATTTATTTCCTTGTTTTCCTTTCTGCTGTTTATTGCCTTTGTTTTTAATCCTTAAACAACGTATCATGGGATAGAATTGGCAGGATGAAACGCTAACCTTTGGTTGCTTGCTTGCTTGAGATTGTATTCTCCAGATTCATCCATGCTGATAGAATCGGGTAGTTCTTGGCGATGTGATGATACAGCAGTTGAATGTCCCACCGGAATGGGCTGCTTCCCGCTCCTGGGACTTATGAGAGGTCCTGCTGTAGTATTACATGTCTTTGTGTCCTTTCGCGCGGTTGTTCCCCAGGGCAGGAATCTAGCTCTGGAACAGCTTGCGGATGTGGACTGTTAACTTGCTATCTAGGAAATACCAAACTGTTTTCTGAAATTATTACAGTGTGAGGAGTCTGCTGGTTCTCTTCATGTATGTGACTCTCGCTGGCAAATGTCCCAGGGCTCTGACACCTCCAACATCTTGGGGTCTCTGATATAATCCAGGCTTCACTTTCATGGCTTCATGCAATGGCTCTGGGAAACTCCATGCAGGCGCTCCCCTGCCCTATGCCTTGTCTCAGTGGCTCTCCTTAACCACAGAGAAAGACTCCACAACCCCCTCACTTGTGTATCATCACAACTCCAAAGTCAGAACCATGTGTGGTGCTGCCATGTTTGAATACCAGCTTGGGGTGAACCCTGGCCCTCCGTGAATCTCGTTTGTAGCAGCTTTGATATGTTGCTGCCTTAGGCCTTTTCCTTTCACAGGTTGGAAGCTTAGATAAGTGGGGTGAGCCAAATCTCCTTGTGCTTTTTCTCTTTATGCTGTGTGTGCTGTGCTTTTTTTTTTTTTTTGCTCTCCTTGCACAGCTTCGTAAGCGTGGTTACTAATGACCACGCAGCAGAGTTGACATCCAGCCGTCTTCAGATCTCCACCACCAAAGAAATTAACCCATTGCTTTTCAATTTAGCAAGTGAAAAAAGCTGTTATATTCTTTGCCAGGATATCCCAAATGGTCTCTAGCTCAGTTGCTAATATGGTTCCCCTCTAAACCATCTTGTGCTGGGACCTCCATAGTCCGCGTTACCCTCAGCACTATGTCACTATCTTCTAATCTCCTACTAGAATGGCCTGGTAAGCTCTTTCGGTGCTCACCCACTTTCCTAACCCAAAGTCCCAATGTCTTCCACATCCCTCCACACACCAACACAGTGAGGCTTGCCACAGTGAGAGCTCACTTTCTGGTACTAACCAGTTCGCTCATGTTTCAGGCGCTGCGATAAAACACCATGATTAAGGCAATTTACAAAAAAAAAAAAAAGAATTTAATTGGGCTTACATTTTCAGAGGGAGAGTGCTATGGTGGTAGAGCAAAGCATGGTGGCGGAGCCGCTGGGAGCTCACATCTGGATCTGAAGCATAGGCAGAGAGCACCCTGGGAATGGTGCCAGGCGTCTTCAAGCTCAAATCGTGCTTCCTTGAACAAGGCCACACCTGCTGAGTCTTCCCAAAGAATTTCACCAACTGGGAGCCCAGTGCTTCAAACAAAAGAGCTTGTGGGGGCCATTCTCATTCAAACCACGCAAGAGTGAGGGAGGGGAAAAGACAAACACGCAGACACACAGAAAGCTGGCATGGGGCTGGTAGAAATGCCTCAGTGCCCAGAAGCTGAGTGTATTTTACATACAGTTGAACAGAGAAGTGGGCTTCCTGTGCACAGATGAGCAAGGTGGCGGGGTTGTCGCACACAGATAAAGAAGGAGGCAGGGTTTACGGTGTACAAGCTGAACCCAGGAGGCAAGTTTAGTTTAATCTTGGCAGGCACAGTCTTCAGGCCAAAATGCGGGGGAGTGGAGAGAAAGTTGTGGTGGTCATTTTCTGCACACATTATCAACATCCACACATGGAAGGCTTCACTGTCCCTCGGAGCCTCACTCTAGAGCAGCGGTTCTCAGCCTTCCCAATGCTGCGACCCTTTAATACAGTGCCTCATGTTGTGGTGACCTCAACCATAAAATTGTTTTCATTGCCATTTCATAACTGTATTTTTGCTACTGCTTGAATCACAATGCAAATACTTTTGGAGACAGAGGTTTGCCAAAGGGATCACAACCCACAGGTTGAGAGCCGCTGGCTGCCCTAAAAGAGAGGCTTTGCCACTTTTCAATAGGTTTAAGGCTGACTTTCTTGACATGTCCGTGCCCACGTCAAACAATACACATTCATCCGGGACATCACTCACTCAGAACTTCCTCTGCTCCCCTTAGTAAATCAAGCTAGTTAACATAGCCATACACATGTCTTTTAAAAATTCAATCTCTGTCTCTCTCTGTCTGTCTCTCTGTGTCTCTCTGTCTCTCTCTGTCTCTCTCTCTCTCTCTCTCTCTCTCTCTCTCTCTCTCTCTCTCTCTCTCTCTCTCTCTCGGCTCTCCTGTAGCTTACTGGCCTCAAACTCACTAAGTAGCTGAGAATGACCTTGAACTTCCAATCCTTGCACTTCTGCTTTCTAAGTGATAGGATCTTTTTCGTTTGGATGGAATATTCTATTGATGTCTGTTAAGTCCATTTGAGTCATAACATCTGTTAGTTCTCTTATTTCTCTGTTCGTTTCTTGTCTGACTGACCTGTCCAGTGGTGAGAGTGGAGTGTTGAAGTCTCCCACTATTGGTGTGTGGGTTTAATGTATGATTTAAGCTTTAGAACTGTGATAGGATCACCCCCACCCCTCCCGTATGTGAAGTACTGGGATTGAACCCAAAGCTTCTTGCATTTTAGTCCACTCTACCAACTGAGCTGCATGCCCAGTACCTGCTCCGTGTTTGTCGTGGGCATTTCTATTGTGTTTATTCGTGTATAGTCATTGTACAAAACAGGTTTCTTTATGACATTTTCATGCATGTAAGTCATGTACTTTGGTCAAATTCAGTCCCCATATCTTTCTCACCCCCCTTCCCTAACACTATTTAATCTTTTTGTCTATCCATGTACCAATACCATCTGGCCTTCTTATCGGAGTTTTGGTAGTTACTTTCATATTCTTTAAGAATTTCTAGAAGAATAGGCCTCTGTATAATTGCACTGACTCCCTAGGTAATTATAGAGATCTTTCTGTCTGTTATTTCTAACTGGGTATAATGACACATGTCTATAACCGCAACAGCACTCAGGAGACAGAAGCAGGAAAATCATGACTTCAAGGCCAGCCTGAGATAGAAAAGAAAAACTGTTTCATAAGAGCAAGGGCAGGGAGTGTAGCTCACTGGCAGAGTGTTTGCCGAGCTTGAAGGCTTTCATTTCCACCCCAGCACCTTTAGCCTATACACACGGACATGCAGATGCGCACACACATCATTCCTCTCGTTTGATCGTCTTCGTGATCCTTCAGTGAGGTTTTGGAATGATCTTTATAAAGGTCAGGCATGTGTTCTGTTAGATTTGTCTCTTAGTACCTTGTTCCTTGGTATCATTTTGATAGATAAGTTGCTACAGTTTTTTACCTGAGGAAGATTTAAACACTGTCTACCTCCTCTAAGCTCCCAACCACAAGCTAAGGTATGGTTTCCTCTCCACTCGGGGGAACCAATGAGTTTCTTAGACTTATTTACAGAGCTATGAGCTAGGGGTTATGGGCAGGAATGTGGGTGGTTTCTAAGCAGCCACACCAGGTCTGCGCGTATCATGGAAGATGATTCCCGCCAGCTTTGAAGCTGGAGACCCCTCCCCTCGTCTTTCCTTGCCCTTTCCCAAGGCCATGTGAGGTTGGAGCACGATTGCGCAGAACTGGTTGAGAAGTGAGGCTAGATGCTCGGCTGAGGCTTCCATGACCTGCTCTGCCCTTCCTCTTACGAGGGAGAGTCAACCGTCCACAACCCACCTTTGTGATGAACCTTTGTAAGCGGGCACAGCTGATCTGATGAAGATGGCAGTGTGTCTCAGAGAATACGGATATACAGCAGGATCTTTAAAAACACAGATAAAAAACAAAACAACAAAAGGTCCTCTTTGTTGCCACTGTTTTTAAGTGCTAATGGTTTTGTGTGCTGACTCTGGCATCCGGCAACATTATAAAGGCTTACGTACACTCTGTAAACTATTTTAAATATTCTTTTGAATATGTACATCCTCCATCACATTCTTGTGATTTTCCCGCTGCCAATCTGGATATATATTCCTTGGTCCTCACACAGTACTGAGCAAAAATGCAGCAAACACGACATTGTGCTCAATTTTCAGAGGAAGCGTAGCTTGTGATAATTTCTGAAGGTTTCTATCAATTCCCTTCTTCAAGAAAAGCATTCCTGAAGTGTGTGGTGGCAATTGTCTGTAATCCTCGCACACAGGGAGGCAGAGGCAGATGGATCCCTGTGAAGCCAGTCTGGTCTACACAGAAAGTTCCAGACTGGCCAGGTGTCAACGTGAGAGCCTGTCTTAAAAAACAAACACACAGAGAAGCATTCTTAACTGTCCGTGAACTTCGGGTGGATGGCTGATGGCAGCATATGTTCAGATAACCACCAGGTCTTTAACGTGGTGAATTCCACTAATTGCTTCCCTCACGGTAGCCCGACTTGTATTCGTCAGTAAGCTGGTTTGGCTATGATGTCTTATTTTGCCAGGTGGAAATTGCTAAAATGCCATCCAGGGGTTTGCATCTATACTGAGTGACATTGGACTATATAGTTTCTTCCTCATGCTCTTACGATCAGATTTTGGTGTCGTGCTACACTAGCTCCACGAAATGACCTGAAAAAGAAGCCCCTATGCTACTCTGTGGGACAGCTTATATGAGACTGGACTTTCTCACCCGTCGAGTGTTTGACCAAAAGCCTCCGCAGAACTGTTTTAGGCTGAATTTTCCTTCCTGGAAAGTATCGACGGGTGTAAGTTCTTGCATGATTATGACTTTGTCCTCACTGTCTTGTTCAGTTTCCAAATTGATTAGCATGAAAACAACAATCTCTTTGTAATCTGTAGATTGTGTGTGATTATAGTTTTATATTAGTCACATGGGTGGGTTCCTTTTTTTTTCTACATTGTCTTCCACATGGTTTGTACATTTACGAATCTTAGATTAACTTGGGCAGGTGTTTTTCAGCTGTGTGTTCATTTCCAGATTTATTATTTTGCCTTTATTAGTTTCTTCTATTTGCCTTTATTTCACTGCTCTTTTTCTAACCTTTAAGCTCTTTACATCTCAAGAGGTTTCTCTTACACTTCTCATTAATTACTCGTTGCTTCCGAAGCTTTAATACCTAGTATCAAATATCTAATACATAGCCTTGCAGCTTTATTCTATCTCCATACAGCCTTGTTTCTTGACCACAACTCTCCTAGCCTATCAGTTTTTCTAGTTATCTTTATCTATTTAATCTTAATTACTTTATTTTTTATTATCATTTGAGATAAGGTTTTAATCTATACCCAAGCTGGCCTCAAATTCTTGATCTTCCGCCTCTTCCTCCCAAGTGCTGGGATTATAACCCTGTCTGTACCACCAGGTCAGTTACCTTCCGAAATTAAACCTTGTCTTAGTTGCATTATGGTCACAGACTCTCGTTGGTATGTTCCAAATTTTCCAAAATGCTTCTAGACCTACTTTCTGGCTTACGTGTGTCAGCTTTGGTGAGTTTGGGAGTGGGCTTTCAAAAACACTGTTATTTCTTCCTCATTCTTTTATTTTGCTTCGGGGGGGTCCATTTTTACTGGTCTTCTAGTAAGCAGATGTTATCTTTTCCTTCTGCCCTTTCAGGCAGGGTTGCAGAAAGCAAAGTTCAGATTCAGGTTTAGCGAATAGCCTTGGGGCCAAAGGGTGACTTCTGCTCACTCTGGCTCTGGCCTTCATCCTGTCTTCGTGCTACTCTACATCTTAGTTTCTTGCCAATTCATAGACTTTTCCAGAATGTATTTTAAACATTTTGCCTTGCGTGGGTAGGGGAGGAAGCCCCGAGTGTGTGGGGTCCTGAATGAATGTGTGTTGTTGTTACAGGATCCACTATAGATACGACTCCAGCCTCATGTTGACGGTGTCTGCAATAGACGTCCATCATAACTTCTCCCCTGAGATGTTCAGGACTCGAAGACTGACAGCGCCCCTCCAGAGGGTTCTTCTGTGAAGCCTGAACCTGCCTGTTTTATCCAGCTGTGGACTCTGCCTCCTTGTTTACTTGTGTGTAACAACCCCACCTCTTTGTTCAGCTGCGTGAAATAACTCTCCTCCATGTTCAACTGTATATAACAAACAGGCTGAGCTTCCTGGGTGCTGCAGTTTCTCCCACTGAGAGCTCAGATCACTCAGGCTCAGATTTCTCTCTGTGTTTGTCTTTCTTTCACTCCCTTGCCACCCCAGGAAGGTCTGTCCCTATAACCATGCAGCAACCTTGTATTTTTCTTTTTAGTGGGAGAGATGGTCTGGACCCTGAGACAAGCATATTCCGAGAAAAATAAATCTGGCTTTATTGTTCAGTAGGTGTTTATTGATTGCCTGGTATGCACTGAGGAAGAGCTATGATTGCCACCCCCACGAGGTCAACCTATGGACCTGAGGAAAAAAGGAGTCTTTGATTGGGGGAGGGCAGTAGAAGCCACTGAGAGAGGATGATCAAACTGGGGACATTCTCATTTACACCTGAAAGCTAATGCTGAGCTCTTCAGGACTGGAGAGCAAAGCAGGCATAACGGTTGTCAGAACCTATGAAGAGTATGTGAGACATGGAAAAAGAGGAAGGAGGGCTAACAAGGACAGGCGTATAACTGAGAGCAGAAAGAACTTGTAGAGCTTTAAGGTACAAGAGGATGACATGGTTGACATCAATTAATTGCACATATAAAATTACCCATGGACATTATGAATGTTCCTAAGTCAAAGAATCGAAACATCTCAGTGGTGAGACAGTTTTCTTGATTTAATCATTACACTTTACATTACATGTATTGAAGTGGCATGCTATGCTACGTCACCTAAAAGTTTACACTCTTGTGAGTCAGTTAAAAATGAAGTCTCTCTTTCCAAAACCAGCTTTCAGAGTTTTGGAGGCCTGGGGACAATTTTCCGCATCTCTAAGTTACAAGCTGAGGGAGCCGATCTGAGTCACTCCCGTCTCAGTCTGGGATGAATATAATTCCAAAAAGAGCTGGGCATACGGTGATGGCACGGAAATGCGGGTTGTCATTTGACCCAGGAAATGCCAAAGCCAGAAACAGCAAAGTTGTCTTTCGAAAGTTTCAGTCCCCACCCAGCCCTGCCCTCCGAACTGCCAGACAGGAGGGCGTACGATTTTCCCCTCCTGACTCCAGAGAAAGATTCTCTTCCAGGATTTCCTGAAAGGTACCTCTTCCCCTTCTTGACTTTGGTAATTTTAGAGTTTTGGAAATAAAAGGCAGGAAGGAAATGTCTTTCAGACAACTTCTGCTTTTCATCTCGCCAGCAGACTTCTCTGAGCGAGAAGCAAGCCTGCTGACTTCTTGTAAAGAGGAAAATTCAAGGAATATGGAAATGAACGTTGGAAAGGCTATCACATTGCAGAAGGGCTGGCTGAGCATGCAGAGCAGATGCACAGGAGAGAACACTGGGGAGAAAGGGAACTCTCTGGACATGCTCCTCGGGAAGTCAGAGTTTTCACTGAAGGCAGTCAATTACTGACTGCAAGGATGGGGAGAAAGCTCCTTTGCCTTGCTTTCAGAGGGATGGAGAGTTTACTGCAACATATCGGACAAATGAAGAGGATGTGACACATGGCTGTTGTGGCCGTTCTGCAGAGAACTCTAGACAGAAATACCCAGGCAGGATGGATATGCCACGGGAGTAGCAGATTGAGACTCTCCCCTAGGCTGCTGAGGAAGATCACTAAATGCTATGGTAGTTCCACTAGCCGGGATAGGAGATTCTGGACCGGGCCGAAAGGAGAGTGCAAAGGATGGGCTAGAATCTGACATCACTGTGGGCTTTGATGGGAGAGTGAAAGCCACCTGCTCGAGCATACAGGTTTCAGAGGTGTTCAGCTGATGAATGTAGGAGGAAGGAGGAAGCGTCAAGAAGGAAATGGTGTCAAGAACGTCTCGTGAGATGCAGGTCCCAAAGGAGTCCAACATGTTTGGCAGCAAGAGGGAATTGGTGATGTTAGCCTGGGCAGTATCATGAGTGGAGGAGGGACAGGCTTCCAAAGGAAGGAGACGCTTCAGTTATGGGGTTCCAGGTAGCTGGGTCTGGTGATATTGCCTTCATGAGGTAAGCAGAAAGCCTGAAGGGTTCTGTTGGCTTAGCTGGAAAAAAAGGAATGGTCCAAAGTTCATCTTTACAGATCTTACGGCTTATCAAATCCTTCTCAGATTTACCAAGCTTAAAGAAAAAAAAAAAAGACAAATTAACCTCACATGAAAGATAGCTGATATACATTAATGAGTAAGCCCCAGATGTTTGATTAGAATGAGATATGCCTTTATGGAAACTAAGCATAATTAAAGTTTGAGGTGTTCGTGTATGAGCCGTTTACATGTATTTTGGGGTCCACTATTTGAGGTCAGTAACTCATATACGGGACACAGGTAAGTTAAGAAACACAACTGGGAGTAAGGGGGAGTTCACTGAAGATGGGATTGGAGAAGATGCCCACACACAAATCTTTTGTAAATACTAGCTGAAAGAAAGTTCAAGCTTATATTAAAACCATGGCCTATTGATATTCAAAACAACCATTTTCCAAGGTGTAAGTTGAAGAGCATTGTAAGATACATTGAAAGACTTTAGCCACTATCACTTTGGTTTTCTTGATACATTGACTTTTTGTTCATCATGTAGCAGCAATGGGTTCAGGTACTATCTAGAAATGGTTTAAGAATAGTTTAGCAAGCATGCCCATTCCATTTCTTAACTATCAAGGATGTTATTTGGGTGAATAAGAAACAGACACTAAGTAAACAGAGACAGCTTTGTCAATCAGTAAGAATATGCTGTTCTGTCTACCGCCATACCACCCTGAATGCGCCCCATCTCGTCTGATCTCGGAAGAATATGCTGTTCCATGGCTTGTAATGGGAGGCTGCCATAGCCAACAAGTCCAGAAAGTACATGGAGAGATGTCCATTCTTTTTTTTTTTCTTTTTTGTTTCCTCCTAGTGCTGTTTTCCAAGACAGGGTTTCTCTGTGTATCCCTGGCTGTTCTGGAACTCACCCTTAGACCAGGTTGGCCTTGAACCCACAGAGATCCCCCTACCTCTGCCTCCCAGTGCTGGCATTAACGGCATGCATCATCACCACCACCTGCATAATGTCCATTCTTAAACAAAACATCAAAATAGCACAAAACACAAGCCCCAACGGCAAAACATCTACTAAACTACATAAGGGATAAGAATGCCTCCTTTGTTTGAAATAGTGGAAGAAGACTGGTTAGATGAAAACAAAACAAAACAACAACAAATAAAATAAAACTAAGCTCCATCCATAAGGGACAGTTGGTGGGGAAAGCCTCCTGGCTATGGAACCGGAAGGTGGTAGGGTTAGAAGGTGAGACAAGACTTGAGCAGAGAAGCAGATGGGAGCTGGGTGTGCCCCCAACTTGACAGGTATCAGGTACAGGAAGTCGAGGGACATTCAACCGATATTTAGTTACTCCCTGCTCTGCCTCAGGGGTAGTATAAGACAGGCACCCTCCAGAGAATGAGGAAAATACTAGAAACGTGAACCAATCCTGATTAAGTTGTCAAACCCCAAGGGGGTGGTGGCAGAGGAAGGGCGGCTTGTCTAGGGCTTCCTGAATGACGAAAGGAAGGAAGCTTGAGACTATTTTTCTCCCAAGGTAGGAGGTAGTGAGACCTACCCGAGAGAAACAGGAGAAGTCGAGTTGGAGAAAGAACAGCTGGAAAACAGTAACAGCGCGTTCTACAGACCAGGCTGTAAGCCACATCGGCTGGTTCATGGGAACCACATTGACTCAAGGCGCGCGTCAGGGAGGTGTCTCTGTTTCCAGTGTATTGGCTTGGATATTGAGGAGAGGGTCCTTTCTCTTTTAATTGCACTTCTCCACAGTGGAGTAAGATCCTTCTAACAGTGACCGGAAAGTTTCGATCTTTAAAAAATAAAATTGTCGGTGAATAAGATGAAAAGCCGCAATGAAGCAAAAATTCCTAGTAGGTTAGGGTGTCTCTCTGTCGGGCCTTAGTTGAGGCAACCTGGTAGAATCCCACACCGTGGTACTCGAATGAAATGGTTGCCTGTGCAGAGAACTGGTTTCCTGGGCCCTAGCAGAGCCTATGCCCATCACGCTGTATTGTTGTAAGTGCACCGATATGTCCCGGCCCATCCCGAAGAGAGTTTGTATAAATGTATCTCTATGGCCCCCGAGACTGCATGAATGTGCTCACCGTGCGCACGGAGAAATTAACAGACATTTGGTAGCGTTGCCACAGGCTCCCATCTCTACTTCCAACGAAATAACCGACTGCAGAAAAACAAGATAAAAAGGCAGCAGACACCCCTAATAGTCATTGTGGCAGCCGTTTTGTAAAGTGTACTTTTAAATAGGAGGTCTTATAACTGAGTCTGGAGGGGAAATAGGCAAAGATACAGGCTCTGCAGTGATCAGATCTACGTGCACTCGTGTTACATGGGCATAGCGTTTCCACACCATCATGCAACGGACCATGTTGCACTCTTTTTGGCAGCTGGGCTCTGAAACCCCGCGCAGCGCCGCAAGGTTGCCATAGGGACCAGAGGAAACTTTTCAAATGCCTCTTCCGTGGCCCGCGCCAGTGGCGAGCCGCTCTCTCCCGGCGGGGCCCGCGGCGCGCGTCCGGCGGTGGAGGCGGAGCTTGCGTCACGTGGCCAGGGCGGGGCGGGGCGTGCGCGCAGCCCACCGCCACCTCGGCCGGCGCCGCGGCCGCGTCCCATTCATGAGGCCCGGCGGGCTCGGCTGTGGCCCGCGGCTCCCGAGGCGGCGGCCCCGCCCCCTGCTCGCCCGCTTCTCGCCGCAGCCCGCCCGGGGCGAGCGACCGTCCGCCGAGTGATTGCCGCGCGCGGTGCCGCAGGTAAGCGGGCCGGGGACAGCACCGGGGGTTCTCGGGGGCTGCTTCCCCGCTCGCGGCCTCGCCTCGCGTGGGCCACGTAGCCGCTGCAGCGCTTCCTGAGGACGCGCGGGCGTCTGAAGGGACACCCCCCCACTACCACCTTAGCAGCGGTCCTCGGGGCCCAGCGCGGCGCGGCAGGGGGATGGCCGCCGAGGTCGTGTCTGCGCCCCCCCCCTCGGGCCTGGGGGAGGGGGCACCGGCTCGCGATCGCGGCCATCCCCCTGCCGGGGCTGCCGAGGTGCTGTTATTCCCCCAGGCGGTTGGCTCGCCCGCCGCTGGCTCCTGCAGGCCGTGGACCAGGTTCAGATGTGAGTAGCCTGCTGCCCTCGCCCCTGGGGGCCCTGGAAGGTCCTGATTGGTGTGGGAGCGGGAGCTCCGCGGCCCAGTTTTGAGCGCCGCGGATCCACCCCCAGCATAAGAAAATTATTTTCATTCAAATTTAGGATGGCTTTTCGGAGACGTAATTATGCAAAATAAGACTAGGAAGATCGCCCTCGCTTTCAGAAAGTACTGGAACGCTGGAGACTTGGAGAGGCTCTGGGATTACTGAATAAGCGGCCACACGTATTTTTAATGCATATCTGAGACTTCAAGAAATTAAAAATTGAAACCGAGTCCCCTGCTTCGGTGCTAAAGCTATTTTGCCCAACAGAAGGGATCCAAGTTAGGTTGTTACTGAATCTCGGCTCACTAATTAACAGTATTTTGCTAATACACGGTCAGTTTTGAAATCTATTTTGGGATCATTTGTCAGTTATTTAGAGTATGCGTCGATCTGACGTTGATTGTTTTCACTGGCTTAAGAACGAGAAGTGTGGCAGGTGACTGGGTTAGCACAGCCAGCCATCAGGCGGAGGAGGAGACAGGTGTTGTTAGCCCTTGGGCTGCCCTGCCCACAGAGCACTTCACTGTACCGCTGGTGTGGCCACCTGCGGGCCAGACCCAACCGGAATTGGAAAGAACAAAGCTACGTGAGTGTCGGGCGCTGTGGGTGGCTTCTTCTCAGTCAGATGTGTTCTTGGTTGTGTTTTATCGGACCCAAGGATCTTGTTGTTGAAGTGGTAGCAGGCATAGCTGTGGGACGCTAGAAATGAAATGGTTGGTTCCACTTTCGTATTTGGCACAGTTGAGATTCAAGAGAGAAGTCTTGTACTTAGAGACTCTGGGAACGGGAGCCTTTGAAAGCCCCTGAAGGCGCCAAGTGCAGTTAAGAAGTGGATAACAGGGTGCCCCGGGCTTTGTTTCTTGTATGGCTGTATGCTTGCTCTCATCACTTGGCATTGTGAATTTTGGTTTATTGATTGGGCCATATCCTGCACTGGGCACAGAATCTCTGCTGTCAAGACTCCAGTAGCTGTTCATTACCAAGTACAGAGGCTGGCTTTTAGAAGACCTTTGGTGGGGCTGGTTGAACATAGGAGGCAGCAAGCAGTTTGTCCTCGTCGGTCACTGGGAGCCCGTGGATCTTCATCACATTTTCTTGGATGGCATGCCACGGATGGGGAATTGTGGTACTGCCACAGGTCAGAGGTGGTCCGAGGTTAAGTTAGGCCAATTAACATTACTGTGGACATTTTGTAGTGTTTAAATATTAATATTCAACTTAAGTATGGCACAGGTCACTGTGTGAACAGCTCTTCTCTTCAGTGTTGAATGCATAATAAACATCAGACCTGGAACACTGAACTGGAATCATTCCTGCCAGGAGGTAGACTGGGCTGCCTAGCAGACTGTCGACAAGTTTTAAATTTTAAGTCTTTGTGTCTTTTAATTTAAATCCTTTGTACTTACCCCAGGCACTGTCACTTTTTGTGTCTTTGGGCGTAGGGGCTGTAGGACCTGTACCTGCTCTTTTCATTTAGTAGGCGATGCTGTAGGAGTGTATTTGGAACTTTGCTTTAGCTGTCTCTGCTTCCCTTCCTTGCTAAATTAATACTTTTGACTTAGATGCAGGATCTCTGGACCTATGGCTTGCCTTCATGGTGAAATAGTTTTGTAGTTGGGCCTGCGGTTGCCTGAATTCTATAAAAATTATGTCTCAGTAAACATTGGAAGAGCTTGAAGATACCGTGTGGAGTGACTGCTCTCTGGTGGTACCTTGAGGATAATAGTTTTGGGGGACAGTCTTATACAGGTAGCTCAGGCCTTGAACTTTGCATTATATGCTACCATGGTTAATTTAGAAGGTTTTGGGACTTGAACCCAGGGCTTTGTGCATACAAGGCAAGTTCTCTACCAACTGAGCTATATCACAAGTCTTTTGTAATAAAGTATTTAAATAAATTTTCTGATTCGCCTTGCTGACAGTTGATGGCATCTACCTCCCCTGTCGTTGCCATAGGTGAATGTGTGCACTTGTGTGCGTGTAAACAGAGAAAGGAGTCAGGTGTTACCTTATGTCATATTCTTTGGGGACAGGGTTTCTCCTGGAGGTCATGTTTTCAGTTACACTGGTAAGCCCCAAGTTTGTCTCCACTCCCCTGCCTGTCCCTCCCTCCCGCCCCCCGTGCTAGGCTAATAGGTGTGTGATAGACCAGTGGTGCTGGGCTCTGAACCCCGATCTTCATGGTTGTACAGCAAGCCTTTTTAGCAACTGAGCCATCTCCAGCCCCAGCAGTATACTTTAATAACTAAGCACTTTCCACATTTATATGAGGGAAAATTGCTCACTCTTGGGGAGCACATGAAATCAGTAGGGGTCTCCCAAGTGCTGGTAACAACCTGGATACAGTGGTGAGCCGGCCAGAATACTGCCCTGCCATTCTCGTCTGTTACCCTCACCTCGCCCAGGTGTCCATTTATGGCTGGAAGCTTGAGTTGATGCTCTCCTCACAGTCTGGAAGGAGATAGAGGGCAGGAGAAAGAAAAGAAGAAAGCCTGTGGAGATTGCCACAGCTGTAATCCCCGCACTCTGTGATCCTGAGGCAGAAGGAGCACCAGTTCCAGGCTCAGGTAGCCTGGGGTACACAGTGAGACCTTATCTCAAAACAAACCAACGAAGAATGTGTTAGGCGCTGAACTGTGTTACCCTGTAACCTTGTGATGCGACTCAGGGCAACATGAACACGTTTTAATTTGATCATTGATTACAGCTGAGTCTTGTTTTAAACAACTATTTGCATTGGCTTATGTTTACCTGTATTCTGGAGCCAGTGTTAATCCACCGTGTGGGCTCCTAGGGACCAAACTCAGGCTGTGGACCTTGCTGGCAAGTGCCTTGCTGAGCCATCTCCCAGGCCTAGAGACCTTTGCCTTGAAAGCCTTTGGATATTAACTTTCGGCAATTTTTTTTAAACATGTGGACTTAGATGTTAATGATGTCACTAAGAAATGAGGAGAGAGAGAATTCTAGCTTGTATGGCCTATCAACACGGTTCTGTGGTCAGCTCCTCCGACCTCCATTTTCCCTCTGCACAAAGCCAGGGTAGTATTTGATTGCTAATTCCTTTTGAATTTGGGTCACCGCTGAGAAAGGGGGTGTGGTGGCGGATAACAGCTCCGAGAACATGAGCTTTTAAAAATTGTTTGCAGGGTGGCACTTTTTCTTACTCTTGGAGCTTAGAATTGTATAGTTTGGTACTTAACTCTCGTGACACACACTTTGTGAGCTGTCCGGTGTAGGTTTTGTCTCTTGGCTGGGTAGACACTGCCTTCAGAAGAACAGATCTGGTGGGCATTGGCAGCCAGTGGGCCCTGTTCTCACCCAGCCTTTATCCAGTTTCTCCAAAAGCCCTCACTTCTCTAGCAGATTTATTAGCTATAGCTGAAGACTAAGTTAAATACCACTGACTATCTCATTTCATGTCACTTGCGTCTTACACCAGATTTCCTTAGCCTCATGTATTGCTTAGTAATATGTGTATTGTTTTCATTTGTATCAACCAGAAGTGTAGATAAAGTGTTAAGTGGTTTATAAATTCTTAGTTGTTTTCAGCTCCTATCTTTCCTGTTCTAGAATATACAGTGATTCTTAGTTTTCATCTTAGTTCTCTGAGTTTTTCCTCCCCAGATACCAGTGTCCCACCTCCTTGTATTTTCTTCTGCTTCAAGCATTAACCCCCTTCGCACGGGGTGACATCTGTTACTCTGTGCCTGTGCTGCTTCGGGATTTCTCTGGACTCAGCTGTGGATTTTTTGTAGTTGTTAGGGTGAATAACTTGGTCGTCTTAACCTTTCTGACAGTCTGGGTAGGCAAAGCCCCTTTGCCTCTTTTGCTTTCTGTAGACATTGACCTAAAAGGAGAAGTAACATTGAGTCCAAGTTTTGGGGCGTTAGTCCTTGAGGGTCGAGCATAGGCTAGTGAGAAAGTAGGAGACTCAGATTGGTGGCAGGTTGGGCTGACACCTGTGGAGTGGGTGTATGGGGACAGGATCTGTCACCTGCATGTGCTTCAACCTCAGAGGGGATGGACAGGGAGTGCTGGCCGGGAGCAGAGGCACTTGCTGTAACTTCAGTGCCTTCGGGATTTTTTAAGACTTGAAGTATTCTCTCATTATTTTTGGAGTAATAGTTAAAGTATTTATTGGGGGCCCAAAGAGGCAAGAATTGTAAAGTTTATGGAACATGATTAAAGAGCAAATTCCAACAAGAAGATTCTAGATTGAAAAAAGTATTTGATCTTAGTGGTTACATTAGTCTTTGTTGTTGTTTTCGAGACAGGGTTTCTCTGTACCTTTGGAGCCTGTCCTGGAACTAGCTAGCTCTTGTAGTCCAGACTGGCCTTGAATTCACAGAGGTCTGAGTGCTGGGATTAAAGGTGTGCACTACCACCATCCGGCTTACATTAGTCTTCTTTATTAGATAGAGAAGAGGAGCTTCAGGTGGGAACAGCATCCTTCAGAAGTTTTAAGATTGGTCCAGGAAGAGAAAGTAGGTGTGTGGTACCAAGTAGCTTTAGTGGCTGTTTGAATTTTTGCTTTTAGCTATTTCTGAAATGTAACGGAAGGAATAGTTGACTCAAGAATATTTATTTAAGTACCTGCTTTTAAGCCTATAGTACAATGGTTTCTCCCATGTGTCCCACCATGCCTTTAAAAAAAAGAAGTTAACAAAATTTCAAACCAAAAGTTCATTGATGAGGATCTAAATGAGTTGTGATCTGATGATTTCCCGCCATGTCGGTAGTTAATAGGAATTGAAGCTTGGATCCGTGCTCCTTGAGTTGTGCTACATTGTCTCCAGTGGCTGACTGTGTAAACTCGTGGTCTTTATGAGATGAAGTGACTGTAAGTCAGGAATGTCTGGGCTCCATGCAGTATCTGTGGAGATCAGCCTTTTGTTTAAAGTGATGGTGGTCTTTATTTTCCTTTTTAAACACACCAAAGCGTCTGTCTCCACACTGTTTCTTTAAAATGTCTTGCCCTTGTTTTCAGTGAATAAGAGGCACCTATTTGACATTATAGCCATAGCATCCAACTAAATATGAAGGACGACTTAAAAGAAACTGTAATTTACTATTATTTCGGGCAAATGCTTATTAGGAAGGATTGATTTTTCAGTTGTAGGATTTTCTAATGGCTCACAGCTTACCTAGTTCATAGTAGCCTACCACACCAGCATGACCAGAAAGGTAGGACTTGGGAATGTGAGGTTTCTGTATGGTCTGTCCACTAAGCGTAGTCCTTCAGGCGGTAGAGATGCCTACTACTTCATCTCTTCTAAGGCTGTGTCTTGGTGTCTATAAAAACTTGTGGTTACTACTGTAATCTCTTGATTGAGCACCTTCTTTGGGAGTCATTGTGCTAAGAACTTTATACTATTATGTCTGAGGAGTCACAACAATCGTGCTAGGCAGAGATAATAGCCCTGTTTTCTATGGGAGAATCCTGGAGCTAAGAGGTTTCCGGAAGGCCAGGCAATTCCCCATGGCAGTAGCCACCCTCCTTTGCCCTTGTCTCCTGGCCACACTGCCCAAGGATTTACAATTCGTAAGCATTTGTTTGACATCCCTAATCAATTTTAGGAATCCGTTTTTATTTGCATTTGGTAGAATAAAGAAACTTGTTAATGCCAGCATTTATAAATGGTAATAGCAAGCACTCGTCTATAGCCCCTTCTTTTCTGGGTCCCCACTGTGCAGGAGAAGTAGTAAAGGTCAGCTCTGGATGGAGTGAGTCTTTGTTCCATCACGTGGGTACCCAGCTGAGACCTCAATACAGTGGAGCGTGTATTCACACACTCTATAAATAGTCTTGTCTTTAACTGGTACTTCCTCACTGTATCGTTTGCCTTGCTCAGTACCTACATGTGCAGGTAAGGTCCCTGTGGTGGAATTTTACTCCATATAATAGAATAAATGACCTAAGAACGTTTAGTAAAAAGAAATATATTCAAAACTATGACTACAAGCCGGGCGGTGGTGGCGCACGCCTTTAATCCCAGCACTCGGGAGGCAGAGGCAGGCAGATCTTTGTGAGTTCGAGACCAGCCTGGTCTACAAGAGCTAGTTCCAGGACAGGCTCCAAAACCACAGAGAAACCCTGTCTCGAAAAACAAAAACAACAACAACAACAAAAAAAAACCCCAAAAAACTATGACTACACTTAAAATGTATTAGCATATATTTATTGTGCAGAATAACTGATTTCATTATGGCATTTTCTCATGCATACTTTTGCTACCTAGTTGACTCAGTTGTCTCTTTGGAGAGCTGCTTGGCTAATTCTAATGAGTAGATGAGGGTATGTGTTAGACCATATGGTAGTCTGTATGGTAGACCATACCTACATAGAAGTCAAGAGGCCAGGTGCAGGCTGAGAACTCCAGCTGGACTAGATGCCAGGGTTGAGAGTCACGGGGCAAGGGGAAGTTGCTTCTTTTGTCTGAGAGTAACTTGCAGTGTAGTTGGGGGAATGAGCTAGTCATCTCAGATACAAAGCAGTTTTCTAAACTGGGTATCGGGGATCAGGAATGGGATTCAGTTTAGGAGACGAAGTGAAAAGCAAAAGAAATATCTTGGAGAGAGTGCTGTGTTTATATTTTTTTAATGTGCAAGTGTTTATTTGAAGGATTGTTTTGTATTGTAATGTAACCATTTTGTGTGCTTGCATAGAATTTCTTCCTGGACTCTTAACCTTCTTGTGTCAATGTGAGCATCTCCATGAAGGACTCTCTGCATCAGGCTGGCCTGTGGGGGTGTCTGTGGGGGTTGTCTTGGTTGCTTTAATTGGTGTGGGAACACCCACCCTGAAAGTGGACTCTACATCCCTTAGTGTGAGGCCATGAACTGTGTCAGGGTGACAGCTTCTCAATGAAGCTGTCTAATATTTTCTCAATTTCCTCTACTTATATTTTCATAACCAAATATTGTTCAGAACTAAGCATGTGCAGTGATTTTACTATTTACTACACATAACGTAAATACTCTGGTGTGAACAGTGTATGCTGGCTTTCATATCCATAGCCCGTGGAGTAGCTGTCTTGTCCTGAGTGTCTCTCATCTTTCCTCCGCTGGGGCCCTTGTCCTAATTCTTTGCTCATTTTCTCTCTACTTTTTGGAATTGTTACTTTTGAGAAGTTAACTAGTTTTTTTTTATTTTTAACTTTCTGTGTTTTTTTTTTCCTTCTGATTCTTTCTCGCTCCTCCTACTTCATCCCTTTTAAAAATGTTTAACTATTTAACTATTTTTTTCTTTATTACTGAAGTGTCTTGTTTATGACGTGGTGTGTATGCGCCCTCAGACTAGGCAGGGTTAGGAACTAATTGGAACACCTGGGAAATACCTGCCCCACTCCTGACTTGTTTGTTCTCATACCTGAATAGGAAGCAGGTATGTCACCAGAGTCTGAGGCCAGAGGGCTTGAAAACCAGAGAATCCAGGTGCCTGCTAGTCCCTGAGGCTTCTCCCTTCATGGGAGAATCCTCTATTGCACTGTCCTCTTAAAGTTGAGGTAACTGGCTGGCACTAGGTTCTGTTCCTCTGACTGGGAACGTGGGATTCCCGGGGCTGTTGGCATGTTCTATTATGATTGCCTTTGGTGCGGCCCTCAGCGTTGTAGGGATCGCTTCATCCTCTGACTCGGTGTTTTGTGGAGACTTTCCATTTTCAAGGACCTTGACAATTTCAGTTTGTATTACCATTGTTGAGATGAGGACTGGACAGGAGCTGTCTCACTGTGTTCAAGACCAGGTTGGTCTTGAGCTCAGTGGGCTTCCGTGATCTTCATGTCAAGTAGCTGGGGCTGCAGGAGTGCACACCACATCTGGCTGATCTCAGCACCTTTAGAGAGCTAGTCAGTCTTTTGTAGGATGCTTCATTGTTAGAATTTGCCTTACAGTTTTCTCATGGTAGGATAGGTTATGACTTATTAAGAGGAAGACCGTGGAGAGTAAAGTACCATAATATGACTTAATAATGACCGTGGCCTTGGTCACCAGACTGAGGTTATGTTTATCAGATTTTTCTCCACTGAAAACCTAATCTGTATTTTTAAAAGATTTTTTATTTTATGTGTATGTGTATTTTTCTGCATGTATGTGTGTACACCATGTGTGTGCCTGGTGCCTGTGGAAATCAGAAGAGGGTGTTGGGTTCCCTGAAATATCATTTTGTCTTGATTATCTGTAAAAGTCTTCTGACTGAGTTAAGGTTAACAACTAGAGCTCAGAGCTTAGATTTCCTGTTTCAGAGGACACACTCCAAGCCCTGATAGCATCATGGAAGGATAGGTGTGCTGCTGTGTGAGCTTCGCAGGGTGTCTAGTCACAGGAATATTTTACAAGGAAGAACAGAAAGAACGCCCTTAGGAAATGATCCTCAGATTTTAACTGGAGATTTTTGTTCAGTCTTGTGTAACTGCTAACATTTCTGCTGATTCTCAGATTTTATCAGCTGAGCATTGCAGTCACCGCGTGCTTCATCCTTGCTTTCTTTCTGAAGTAATTCAAAGGGTGGCCAGTTTGAAGAAAACAGCATCAGGGCCTGATTCTACAGAATTAATCTTGTCTCTTTTACAGGATAGTCGTGTGACCAAAGCTCGTCCCTGTGCTTCCCTTGGGTCTTTATTTTCAGGTGGCAGCCTTCCTGGACTTGTGCTTTAAAATACCCTGCCATATGTTTTCTTACTTTGGTCTTTCCAGGGCCTTCACCTAAAGCAGCCTCTCCCCCTCCCTCCTCTCTTCTTTCCCCTCCCTCCCTCCCTCCCTCTTTCCCTCCCTGCCTGCCTCCCTCATTTCCTTTTTCTAGCTGTCCTAGTATGAGACTTACTGTTCTTGTTGCCATCCCTTCTGTTAGCATAAGAACACAAAAGTGAGTGCAGGTGGCTTGTCCGCCAGGGTTACTGCTTGATCCTAGCCTACAGAGAATGGTGTGTGTGGAACCTGACAGGGAGTGAAAGGCTTTGAAGTTGCTACATCCCTGGTGCTTCACCAACTTGTTGCTCTTGGACCTGCTGCTCCCTTGTTGAGCCCACCTTTGACAACTTGCTCTTACAGCTCCATCTGGAGGGAGGGGTAGCAGACTTTCCTCTTGGATGCTGGGGTTCTGAGATCAAAAGGCAGAAAAAATTGGAGATATTTAGAAAAAGAAATGAATGTGTATCAAGGGAACATGGAGTTTTGATTGCTTCTGTGCTACCCACTAAACAAACTGCTGACTCAGTGCTTATTGTGCCGTAAGATTACTGTGCTGCTAACAATCCCTGGAGGTCTCTCCCACCTGCAGGAGTCACTAAGTGATGATTGATACCATGTGTGAAGCCACTGTTTTAGCAGAGCTACCCATGTCTGGATTTTACAGTGGCTGCGCATGAGGATGTTGTCTCAAAGGGATTGCTATAGCTTTGACCTCACTAGTATTCCTTTGCATTTGAGTTAGGTTTAGAGAAGTACAAGCCTCCAAAGAAGTATACACATTTATGAAGTATTGCCAGTGACCCTGCTGTGCAAAGATGTGCAGTTTGCTTTTGGGGTTTCTAGCAGGCACAGAGATTTTGATGGCTGAAGGAAGGCCTTTGGAGAACCAAGTAATACTTGGTGGGGGGAGGCATTGTTCTGTTTGGGGAGATATATGTAAATATGTATGGGGGAGGGCACACTGTCCTAGGATGTGAGAAAACAACAGTTATTTCTGCATCTTCTCTACCTGTTGAAATGGGGGTATTGATAGCCATTTTACAGATTTCATGTAACACTATTAATCTAAACCTCACTTGTATATCAAATTACCTCAGGTTCTTAATATTATTCTTTATTATACATAGTGTAAGAAAACTGTTGGTACTGTTAATAAAAGTGTAACTGTAGAGGAGGATGATTAAAAACACAGCCAAATGTACAACGGCTGTTGTTGTTTTGTGTGTGTGTGTGTGTGTGTGTGTGTGTGTGTGTATGTGTCAAACCTAGTGCCTTGGGCATGCTAGGCAACCATTCTACCCCGAGTGACATACCTGGCCCATATTTTGCCCATGTTATTACCAGTATATAAATTTCAATTATACTGTCATTCTGGAAAACACCTCTCTAAATTATTTTTTTTAATGTCAGTGGTAGAATATATTTTTTTACTTTTCAAGTTTTTGGAAATAGCTAAAATTTTATTCGCCAGGTCAGTGGTGGCACATGCCTTTAATCCTACCACTCAAAATGTAGAGGTCAAGGCGTCTTTGAGTTTGAGGCCAGTCTGGTCTACAGAGTTCCAGGACAGCCAATGCTACAAAGAGAGACTCTATCTGGGGCAGGGGGTGAGGGAGAAGACAGTTAATCCTTCATATAAGAGTAATGAATTAATTTTTTGGCTCATAAGTGTTGTGTATGACTTAATTAAATTGCAGGAGTGCTCTTAGGCATTGATGATCCAGTGGTTTAGCGTGCTGAGTGCTCTTCTCAGAACCACACTGGGTTCCCAGTGCTCCTGTCAGACGGCTCACACGTACCTGTAACCTCACAGTCCATATGCACATAATTTAAGAATAATAAAAATAAATTTTTGAAAAAGGAAGAATTTTTCCGGTGGCAAAGAAGAACTGATAATGTACTAGATGATGGTTCATTGATTTATCACAACTTTAAGAGCTGACTCAAACACAGCATTCATGTTAAACAGATTTTGTGGAAATGTAAATGCGATTGAAGAGTGTTGCACGACAAGTTGGAAGAAAGGAATACTCTGGGTAGAGCACCTCAACTGTCTAACATAGGCCTGAGAGAGTGCAGGCTGTTCGTTTCACCTTTACGGCCATTTCATATCCAGTTCATATCATTGTAGGCCTCTTCTGACCCTTTTCAATCTCATCCTGCCTGTTTGTGGCTGGAATGTGAATTACATCTGTCCTGTTGACAATGAGCTGAAGAGTGGAGTACGATTGATTGAGCTCAGTTGGAATGGCAGAATGATTTGTAAAGCTAAAAGAGACCCAGAGAACTGTTGATGTCAGTGAGAAATTAGATTCAATCATTCGTGTGCTTTCTTGTGTTCCCTTCTGAATTGTGAGCTCCCTTATGGCAGGGCTCCAACCCCAACCAACCCCAACAGTTATTGGTTAAGCACTGACTGTGGATAGGTCTTGGGGTTATTCGACGGATAGTTTTGTCCTCCTAGAGGCCAGCCTAGGCTGCATCGTGAATTCTGCCCGGGCTGAATTGTAAAAGCCTGTTCAAAGCTAACCAACCAATAAAATAAACAGAACTAACTAAATACATGAATGAACAATGCTGGATTCCCAAATGGGGTAGTTGCCAATAGAGGATTTTCAAAGTGATCAGATTTTTTTTTTTTTTTTTTGATTATCACAATTTCAGAGAGAGTGCTGCTGACATCTAGTGGTTGGAGGTCTGGGACCCTGTGTGTCTTTTTATTACCAAAGAATTATCTGACCCCATATGCAAAGATTGGAACACCCAAATTTAAATTATTAAAAGCGACAAATCCAATCACTACTCCTATGACCTGGCCTCCATTCCCACTGACCACCCCATCCCACTGTTCTGTTTGTTTGCAGCTGTCTGTTTGGTGTGGCTCAGGACATGCAGGACACAGATAAGAGGCAGTCTCACTGATGCTAGCCACCAGTTCTCTTAGGCACGTTGATTATGTGTTAAAAGAAAAGAAAAGATCCGGAAACTCTGAAACGAGAAAAGCAGACAGATTTTGTATTTCGGATACTATGATGCTGTAACACTTTCTAACATGCAGGGGCCAGGCTTAGAGGCAATGGCCTATAGTAGGAACTGTTTGGTTTGTGAATATTTTATTTCCATATCCACATCTTTGAGTGATAGGCTTGCATGTGTGTATATGCTGTGCTACTTTATTTTAAGAACTGTTGTCATATATGTAAAGCCAGGTTGAGCATACGTTATGGCTATTCTTTGTTGTTAATTTGACTACTCTGGACTTAACTAAAACTCTTGTGAGGAATTTTTTTTAATTAAATCATTTGAAGTGGGAAGACTAACTTTTAATCCAGATCTTCTGAGATGAGAAGATCCACCTAATACAATGAAGAGCAAACTGTGTGGTTGCAAGCAGGCTCTGGAGGTGGTCTGATGTCATCCCATCTTCTTCACCACTGTAGCTAGCACCAGTACTTTCTCCCTGATAGTACATAGTTATGTTTATCGGTTGTTTGTGCCCTCCACAAATTTATCTTTTGAGTTCCTTCTGTGTTTACTGTTTGAATGAACTTTGTATGTGAAAGAATTACTATACCCCTTCCCAAGAAACCACAAACCTGAAAGGTTGTTAATGGGATTTCCAGGTTCTAAATTCTTAGTCTATACTACAGCAGCAATCCATTTCCATAGGTGGAAAAAGGAGGGTGCCCGATACTACTAGTATTTCTTAAATTTTAAAAACTTAATTGTGAAAAAAGTCATAGGAACAAAATTATCAGTCACCAGCTTTTCAGGGAGTCCAGAGACTCTCGAGATGGCAGTGTTGTGGAGAACCATCAGGGAAGGGAAAGTCCTCTCAGGAGTCCAGGAATGTTTTCTTTGGCCAGCACACTTTAAAAATTATATTTTAAAATTTGACAATGAGACTTGTATCTCAATACTTTCTTTTTCTTTAGCCAGGACACAGTGTGTGGTCCAGGCTGGCCTAACTCAAGACGCTTTAGTCTCTTGAATGGTGGATCATATGCCATCTCGCCTGTTTCTGCAGGACTTCTTGTTTGTGAAATGGGATGACAGCAATACTTAGCATGTCGTTCCTGTGCACCGGTGTGCAGACTGAGATGAGACATTGAAATAAAGTTTTATATAGTAAATAAGCTGTGTGTCTAGGAAAGAGCCAAGGACACCCGCCCACAAACACACCCCACTCACACCCCCTACACTCACACATTCCCCCCACACCCTGTACCCTCATGCCCCCACATACACCGCACATTCCAACGGATGTGCACCCCCACACTCCCCACATAATTCTCACACCCTACAACACCCTCTACACATCCACACCTCCCACACCCTACAAGCCCCCCACATCCACACCTCCTGCACCCCATACACACACACACACACTTTGCTTCCCCTGGGTAGAGGCTTTCTTCATTATTTCTGGCTTTATTTTATGGTAGCGTTGGCCAGAGACTCTAGCCAGAGAGCATAATTCTGATCCTTAATTGGACTGTCCAGCTTCCCTCTCTTAATGGGCAGACATGTTTGTAGGCTGCAGCCAGGCCACTCCTCAAAAATACCCGGAGAAAGCATGACCAGTGGTCAAGAAGGATTAGAGTTCAGAGCCATGCATGGTTCAGACTTTCCAAATTAAGGTATGGACATGTAATTTTCTAAGGGTATTCCACACCACAGAAGAAATAATTTATTAACCCTTGAATATAGTAGATGAAAATATTGAGCAATCACTTTTTTATTCACCAATAGACAGCAAAGCAAAATGCAAAATGTGCTTTATTTTGTTTTGGCCAGACTGGGTGTTAAACCCAGGGCCTCATCATGCCTACCACTGAGCTACCTCCTCAACCCCGAATGTGTTAATTTTATATGTAAATGAGGAGTCTTGAAAGAAGTTGTTTAATCTTTGGGAATCATTTTAATACTCCTTCAGGTATCTAATACCTTCTCATATAAAGTTTACTCAAACAACAAATACACTAGGAACTAAAGAGATGACTGCAGAGGTACATAAAGACCAGGGGACCCTCTGGCTTCTGCTTTGTGATCTTATTACACATTCACAGTTGATGCTGTTCTGTTTAGTTTAGAGATCGAGAGAGAGAGAGAGAGTATTAGGAAACACCGAAATTGAGTACCATACAGCTATTACCTGCTACACAGGTGACAGATGTTGGCTGACCCTGAGAGTGGTAGCTCGAGGAATTTCTCCATCAGTCTCTTCAGGTTGTTTTAATAGTTTAACTAGGGAGTTGTAACTAATTATAGCTGTATGAAGAAACTGCTTTAGTATCGACGATCTCTTCAGAATAAGGAAATCCTTATTTCAGGTGAGCTGTGGTTCTTTTTTTCATGTGAGTCACTTTGTCATGAGTGATCTCGAAGCCATAGAACTATTGAAGTGAAGGTTATGGAATTCTTCTCTCTCTCTCTCTCTCTCTTGAGACATGGTGTCAACTGTGTAGTTTAGTCTAACCTCAAATTCAAGGCAGTACTTCCTCCAGCTTCATTGTGAACATAGGGCATGCATCACCACATTTGCCTTGGATTTATGGTCCTCTTTGTAATTGCCATTTAAAAATATTCTCATGATGATTTTTTACTAATCAAAATGCAATATTCTCTAGTTCCTTGTTAATACGAAAGGAAAGGATTGTTGTTCTCCAGTGTGAACACTAGAGGGAGTTCAGTCATTTTTGTTATAAATTGAAAGGAAGACTAGGTTGTAGCCCAAAATAATTTCTGTTGCGTCAACTTAATACAATTTCCTTACCTGAAATTTTATCATTTGAAGTTTCAAATAAATCTTTATTCTTGCTTAAGCACATGACAGCAGTCATGGTGGTGACTGCCTTTAATCCCAGCACTTGGGAAGTAGAGGGGCAGGTGGATCTCTGGTTTATGTAGTGGGTTCCAGGACAGCCAAAACTATATATAGTGAGACCTTGTCTTTAAAATAAAGAAAGAGAGGTGGAGGGCAGGGGGAAGGAGAGCTAGTTGTCCCATGTACCTCTGGGTTAATAATGTGAATATATGCTACCTAGCATCATATATCGCCTGTGGAATCGGAACAGGATTCTGATTCTCTGGACATTGTTTTAAACTTTGTTTCTTTGAAAAATTAAGTTTTAGGTGCTGGAGAGATGGCTCAGTGGCTGCACTTCCAAAGGTCCCAAGTTCAATTCCCAGCACCCACGTGGTGACTCACGGCCATCTATAATGAGATCCGGTGCCCTCCTCTGGCCTAAAGGCAGGCACACAGGCAAAACACTGTATACATAATTAATAAATCTTTGAGAAAAGGTCTTAGGGGCGTTCTTCCTGTCCCTTCCTCCTACCCTTTCCGCCGAGACAGTCTCATTTTATAGCACAGACTATTGTTGAACTTGCTGTGTAGCCCAGATTCACCTCCTTCCTGAGTCAGCCTCTTGAGTGCTGGGGTTGCAGGTATGCATCACCACATCCTGCACCCCACTTTTTTTTTTGAAAATTACTAAAGAGCTAACATAGTAGCATTTCCCTATAGTCCCGGCCTGGGCAAACTAAGGATACCAGTTCTAGGAAGTAAAAATTCGTAAAAATGCTGTGCAAAAGGAAAGTTCTCAGGATTCAGCTGTTTGTGTTTTAAATGGGGGGTGGGGGAGAGGAATCTCCTTTAGCCCAG
The DNA here is from genome assembly GCA_963919715.1 of Microtus obscurus. Classification (NCBI taxonomy): domain Eukaryota; kingdom Metazoa; phylum Chordata; class Mammalia; order Rodentia; family Cricetidae; genus Microtus; species Microtus obscurus. Next base: position 5,540,626 of record CAWTZC010000768.1, read on the forward strand.
GCTGGCCTCACTAACTCCCTTTGTACTTGAGGATGGCGCCAGACTTCCTGATCTCCTTCCCTTCACTTGTGTTGCAGCATCCCACCTGCTTTATTTGACTGCTTGCTGGGGATTGAACCCAGGGTTTCCTAAGAGTTAGGTAAGCACTCCTACCGAACTGATGGAAAGTGTCACCAGGTCAGTCTTGGGGAAAACTGTAGGTGTGTGTGTCTGTGATGTCATAGCTTATCTCTGTTGGGTCCACGGTACATGTTCCTTTGCAGCCAGGACAGTCTGTGAGTTATTCATCAAAACAGTGACACACAGTACTGAGGTGGGCCGGAAAGCCAGCGGCTGCTCTGTTATGTAAAGGTACTTGTGAGGTGAACCTTGCCCAGACAGAGCTGTTACACCCACGGCCATTGCCCTGTGGACTCTCCCTGCTCTTCATCTGTTGAGCTTCACCCCGTGTCAGGTCAGCTGCTCCTCCGCCCCTAGCACATCCTCTCTGGCTCTCAGCTTGGCAATCGAAACAAAACCAAAGAACTGAAGAAACTTATGGAGTCATGTTCTGTACCTATGCCTTGAGTGAGTGACGTCTGGCTAATTGCTTGACCTCTTTCTGGGCCTGAGCTTCCTCGTATTTAGAATAGATGGTTTTTCTCTTTTCCATCCGCCACCTTCTGCTTTTCTGCTTTCTTTCTACATATTTTCTTACCCATATCTTATTTCCTCTGCCTCTGACTTTTCATCACCTTAGGTGATTTCTCTTTAATCCCCTGTTCTGTTTTACCTCATTCTTCTCCCTGGCCTCTCATTTCTTCCCGTCTCAGAGTGAGGTTTTATTTCTCCTATCTGATGCTAGGGCCCTGGAGCTGCTGCCTGTCATGGAGGAAGAGATTGGACTTTTTCACATGCCATAACGTTTCGGCCATCAAAACTCTTGTCACTTTCCCTGTGAAGGAAGGAAGTTGTGTACTGATGTACAATTAAATGGCAGGTGAATGCGGACGTATTGTCCTGACAGCAGCTGGGGAATGAATTGAATATACGGTGGGCTTTCCTATTTCTCATGTTGGTGGATTGACTTTTCACGTTTTCTTTTGTGGGCAGAGTAGCACGGTACATATGTGAAGGTCAGAGGACGGTTGATGGAAGTTATTTTTAACTTTGACCATGTGAGTTCTGGGGATGGAACTCAAGTTGTCAGGCTACCCACTGAGCCACCTCCATCTATTAACCTTTATTTACTGTAGCTTCATGGTATGGATCTTGGTCTAGTATTGCTGTAGTTAGCATTTCCATCCCTTTCTTGGTCAAAATTTTTGTTCTAGTTGAAGTTTTAAGGTAAAAGGAAAGGCTTAATAATGTGAGGCTCATTAAATTTATGTGTATCCGCTAGTTGATTAGTTAAATACTTGCATAGGATTCCTAGAAATCCTATCATGTTAGGTAAAATGTGTTTCCTCCCTCTCATAATTGTCTTACAGCCCTAAAACCAGTTGCATACAACAGAAATTGAATGTGAGCTATATATGGTAATTTTAAGTTTTCTGTGAGTCCCATTATACAAAGAAGTAGAGGGTCTGGAGAGATGGCTCTTTGTGTAAGAGGGAACCTGCTGCGCAAACACCAGGACCAGAGTTTGGGTGCCAGCACACTCACACAAAAGCTGTATGTACATATCTGTAGTACTAGCACTGCAGGGACCAAAGCAGGAGGATCACTGGAGCTTAGTGTCAGACTAACTCTAAGTTCAGCGAGAGACCCTGCCTCAAAGAAAGAAGGAAGAGCAGAGTAATACAGCAGGATACCTTACTTAGTCTGTTGCTTTTGTGTACATCTAAGCACGTGCACCTGATTACATGATGTAGAAAAATCCACAGAATCAATAAAAATACTCCATGCAGAATATGGACTGTCGTTTCAATACACATGCACCACAATTTTTCACCACCTTTTTTAAAATACCAAATCTTTCAAATCTAGTGGCTACCTTCACTCCTAGTTTATTATAGTACTTAGTACTCACCTGTTTGCAAACTTAGTAGGCATATGTGGCAGGAGGCTATTTATAATAAACCCCAGAGTCTTAGAAAATGGCTTTAATAAAATGTTTTAACTTAAAAATCAAGTATATTTTATACGTGTGTCTGTCTATGTTACGTGTTTTAGGGTTTTAGAAAAGTTTGAATGAGGTTACTTTGTAGTGATACCCTGAGAGCTGGCCAGGGAATACTAGAATTTAAATATTGCTTTGTCATACTGTTGAAGTCTAGTTTTGTTATTTATAGAGTGCCAAGCCAGGGCATCTTCCAGATTTGTGAGAAAGACCGGGTCATGCCAGTACAGTGGAATAAAACTACTTAGTAGCTGGGCTGTAGAAGTCTGGCTGAGCAGGAGACACAGTGATGCCATCCATGCAGATGTGCATCATTTCCTTACATGACTGCACGAGTGTTTTTTTCCCTGGGTAGCTGTTTTTATTTCTACAGATGAAGATGTGATTGGCTTAGGGAATCATTAACTCAATCCCTGTTCTATGTGACGGAAGCTGTAGTTGACTGTCTTGCGATTGGGCAGGACTTGGTACCTATCAGTGTAAACACATGGCACAGCCTGCCCCATGCCCCTGCTTATCTTCTTTGGAGAGATGGGGCTGAGGCATTTTGAGCAAATCTCATTGGTAAAGTAGTGTGTGCATTGCTTTTTTTTTTTTAAAGACCTGTTTGCTTTCAGTTTTAACTGCATCCCTGTCTGCAACAGTTAGCACTTGATGGTCTACAGAATAACTTTCTGTTTGTTGGTGCCTTCAGCTCTGTAGGCCATGCTTGATAAGCCTCTTCAGTTTTAAGATGTTTTACTTAGAAGATAACAGTGAAGATGAGAAGGCTCAGGAAAGCTCATTCAGTAAAACCGCAGGTGTTTATCGTGACAAGGCCCCTCCTGGCATTCTGGTGAGTTCCATTCACCCATGCCTCCATTGCCTTGCTTGAAGCTGAATCTGGGTAGTCCTGAGAAGGACAGCACCCACTAAGTGAAAGTGGTGGCTACTCCTTGTTTGGAAGATATGCTGCCGTGGTAATGTTCTGTCTTTAAAGTGTTCTGTAGCACAGAGTGCTTGGCCGCCCCCTCTCCCTCTTGCCTTTATGCTATCCTTATTCTGTTTCTTGGTGTTTAGTAACTTCCTGCCTAGAGAAGAATGTGGTTGCTTTAAACTGAGAACTCGCTTACAGCTAGATTTCAAAGACATGTATTGAGCTCTGTTCTTGCACCTTAGGGTGGTAGTTGAGGGACTAGAAGTCACTTCAGTGTTACGGTTTTTTATTGTCCTGGTCAAATCTCCTGTAGGCTAAGCTACTATTTGAAACTGGCTTTTGTTTGGGTATGTGATACACAAGAGTGACTGTAGGCTTTCCCTCTTGTGACTATAAACAAACAAAAAATGCTGAAGGGGGAGGTAAGTTTGAATGTTTTTAATCTAGTTTTCTCTTGTTACAAGGTACAAACTCGAACACAGCTTGTAAAGTTGAGCTCTAAAAGTCTGCTTTAAGGAAATAGGTGATGTGAAGCTAATATCATCTAACTCTGCCATGGAGCCTTAGAAAGTGATGCATTTAAATGCTCATTTTTAGTTTATTGAATTATTTAGGTTTTGTTTTACACCTGGATCCTAGTATATAGCGCAGGCAGGCTGACTGTTCCATAGATTGTCCTTGAACTTAACCATTTTCCTGCTTTAGCTCTTCTGAGTACCATGAAGCCTGGCTTAAATCCTTATTGTAAAGTGAGTCCGGGGCTAACTAATTTTAGATTCAAATACTCGGAAGCTCCAAATGAAGGTATTGATGTTGCCTTCTGTCTTCTCATTTAATTTAAATTACCCTGATTTCTTTTTTTAAAAAGTATATGTAGCATGAAGTCAACAAAACAAAAAACAGATTATTTCTGAAATCTGTTAACCTAGTTGATTTTAGTGTTAAAAGTCTATAAGAATGTTTGTGTCCCGTTGGGGGTTTTACTGTGTGATACTTGCTTCTGGATCTGAGATCACTGGTGTCCGTATGCAGATGTTTCACTTGCTTGTTACAGCATTATTTGAATATGAATACAAGTCAGATCCTACTGTGGGGGGGGGGACAACTTTATTTTGAACTCTCTGTTGTAATATAAAGGATACATGCATATGAATTTGTGCACATTAGTCTTAAACATCAGAGGAAAGAATGTGACCAGACTTAATTCTCTGTGAAGTATTTCTAAAAATCACTTAACCAGCACACAGACCTGACTGTATTGCAGTACAAGTTCTTAGACGTCTTGCTGCTGGTATGTTTCAAAGGGAAATCAAAGGTGTTTGCTTAGGCTGCGTTTTCTTAACAGTCCCCTTTGCCATTGATGTTCCCTGAGTCACCACCCCACCCCAAGAGAATGTTCTTAATGGCCAGTAGCTGGCATACTAGATTTGGTATCTGCTTGATAAGCTATAATGATTATTTAGGAGTTTGACTTTCGAATGAACCTGGGTGTGTGCAGTAAAGAATCCTGGCTTTTAAACTAACCAGAGCTCTAAGTGTTGAACCAGGCATATGAATGGATGGATAATAAGACAAGAAGTCCCCCTTTCCTGGCTACCAGACTTACTGAGGAAGTGGGTTTGGAGTTCTGTTTTATAAGTGTGGTCTTTGCGCACTCTCCCCAGCCAGTCCTGTGATGAGCTGAGGTTTCTCCACCTCAGCCCCTTCTGTTTTAGAACTAGTGCTAGGTATTTGCTAGCCCAGCACCTAAAGTGTGCCGTGACAAAACCTCAGGCTGCTAGCTTAGTCTTGAAAGAATTGGACACAACGCTCTGAAGGGTCCAAAGTTAAAATATCACCCTTTTAGGAGGACATTTATTTTTCAGTGTTTACGTATTCTAGTGTAATTCTACTACGTTACAAAATCTACAAAGTTCTGGAAAAGGAAACTGTAGGCTTACATAGAGTTTCTGTGTGTGATATTGCATTTTACCTAATTGAAAACAGGGCAGATTTTGTTATTTTTCATTGTTTCATATCTTATTCTAGAACATTTCTTTCCCTCTTCCTTGAATCCAATTTTGTACTTCAGAGGCATTATCTAAATTTCTTATGTAACATCCTGGCCTAAGTTTTTTTTTTTCTTCCAAAAAATGGTAAAGCAGTCCTGCTGATGTTATATTTTTTTAAGAGTAACATCTTAGCTCTAATGAAGTTTTGTTTCTCGTTGCCTTTGGTGGATCATCTTAGCATTAGCAACTTTCCATCTGGAGGGAGCTTACCTAGAATCTGGTATCAAGTATGGCTTGAAATGCAGAAGCAGAAGATGGTGAATTTGAGGCCAACCTAGGATACCTGGTGAAACTGTCTCAAAATGAAAAACAAACAAAAAAGAGATAAAGAAAAAAAATCACCTAAAATTACCCCTGGGCAAACCTGAAGAGAGAGTTGTGTAACCTCAGAACTGTTATCACCTGCAGAGATTGACCTGAAGGGTCAAAGGGCACAAGAGAATGGGATTGAAGAAGCCATCAGCCATTTATACTCTCACATGCTATAACAAAGCATGACCCATCGCCACTACAGACTGACATTATACGGGAAGAAAGCTTCTCTTTGGGAACTGTAACTGCCTCTGATCCTCAACTTGAAATCCTGTGACATTTCCGAGTCACATGAAGAGTGCACAAGTGCTGTCCCTGTAATGGGGTTGTATTCTGGCCCTAGGGCCTCCTCAAGCATTCCTGATAAGCAGCCAGAGCCAGAACCCAGGGCGTGGGATCCTGCTGAGTTCTGCTGTGCTTTCCTTTGCTTACATGCTAAATGGGTTTATCAAACAGAAGCAGTAGGGAGTCTGAGAACTAGTTTTTGTTTTGTTTTTAGCACAAAAAAGTACATTTTCTATTTCAGAACCCCCTGTCTGGTTGCCTTGTGCCCTCAGTCTCTTCCAGCCTTCTTACTCTCCCCAGTTTCCATAGACTCTTGTTCAGTGAGCGCTGATCAGACATGCTGTTTGGTGTCAGCACACAGTTAGATTGGGGGCATACGTTTTTGACAGAAATAGCACAGAAGTGATTAATCTTTTTAGTGAGTTATTCCTTGATTATTTCATGGTAGTGTCTGCAGAGCCCTGCACTATAAAACAGTTATCTTCCTTTATGTAAAAGCGTGGCTTGGGGATGATACTCAGAGAATGTTCAGGTGTTCTGCTTCCCTTAAACTTGCTTTTAATATACAACCAGGTTGCCCAAACAAATAACAAACTCAGAATTTCACCAAAACCAGATGTGTTTTAGTTTTAAGTGTTGCTTTCTTTCTAAAGCAGACACCGTTCTGTCAGACTTATTGATAATACAATCCTGAGCTCTTGAGAATGTCACTGAACTTTGGGCCTGCGAGTGTTCTAGCTGCCTTGTTAGTAGAAGTGTTATGTACTTGTTAAACCCAATGGTAATTCATGTAGCTCGATGCTATCTGAGCTTTCTCAGGCTCCCATCAGATTCAGGGGAAGGGCTATCAACCCACAGAGTTCACACAGTTTACACTTTCTCAGCGTCAGCTTCACTTAGCTGTAGTATTTAACTAAGGCTCTTTTTAAGGGGATGACAGAGGGTGAGAAAATGAAGACAGGGAGATAAATGAGATTGAATGTATCGTTTCCTGGGCCTCCAGCCTACATGAATGTTAGTCTGTACCTAGGCTGAGACTGTATTTTGACTATAAAAGAATCGTATTGATTCTTGACTTAAAGGTCAGGGCATAAATAGAATTTCCAGTAGAAAAGGATGTTTAAAAAGAAATTGTAAATTATACTACCAGCATATTTGGTAGTTATCCCTGAAGTAGAGGATAAGGGTGTAGAAATAGCTTACTAAAATTGGGTGACTTTATGTGAAAGCCAAGGATTGGACTTCTGTGTTTATCTTGGAGATCTTATGGTTATCAGTGACCACTACAAAAATAGGTTAGTTGTACAATTAAGGTAGGGTGCCGAGGAAGAAAGTTGAGAACTTGTCCCTTGAAACATATATTTCTGTCTTGCAGTGGTGGCACACACCTTCAATCCCAGCACATGGGAGGCAGAGGCAGGTGGATCTCTGTGAGTTTGAGGCCAACGTGGTCTACAGAGTGAGTTTCAGGACAGCCAGGGCTACACACACACACACACACACACACACACACACACACACACAAAGCCTGTGTTGAAAAACAAAGCACACACAAACAAATAAACCTTATATTTCTGATCATAACATTATATCTAAACCTACTGGTAATAAAAGGCCTGTCTTTAATATGTGCTACCTTGTGGAGAATCTTCATGGCCTTTTGAGATTTCTTCCCACACATATCTCAGTAAGTTCTTAGATGAAGTGAAAAGACAGTGAGTGACGTGTCAGGACACTTGACTGGACCTGTTTCTCTGTAGCTTTTCTTCAGGTAGGATGCCTATCCTCTGTGGGTCCTGGTTTTCATACCTAATACAGTCCATGACATACGCCTTGTCTGATGGTGAGAGTAAAATACTCATTTGGGTCATATGTGATTTGTCATAGATGTACATGAAGTAGGTATGACTTGTGAGTAAATGAAGAATTTGCACTTTGACCATTAGGTGCACATCTCGCATAGGAACATGAAGTACAGTTAAAGAAGTAAACTCATTTTGAAAATAATTTGAGAAGAGATTTCTTTTAACAAGAAACTCCCCTGAGATTTTAAGATACTGGCCTACTTTGGGCGTGGTCTCATGAACTATAAATGCAGATGAAAAGCGTGCACGGACCCCTTGGCTCCTGTATTTGGTTCCAGTTCTTTGCTCACACAGGGGACTGCTGATCACTGTTTTTTATGTGAGTCTGCCCCTAAATAAATAAACCTTTATTATACTCCATTCTGGGCTAGTGTGGGACTATTTTACTATAAATTGCAACAGAGCACCTTAAGGAAATCTAAACAGTTGCTACAAAAAGGTGTTTTCACACCTACTTCTAAGCAGCGCAGTCCCACTCCTAAGTGTGTAACCAAATAAAATTCTTTACACAAATATTTGTGTTGGCTTTACCTTGTAATTGTCAAGAACAGGGACACCCAGGGCAAAAGGATAAACTAGAGTATAGTCACACCACAGAACAATATGTAATAGGAGCAGACAGCTAGCTGAGCATGCCTTTAAGCCCAGCACTCCAGAGGCAGAGGCAGAGGCAGATGGAGCTCTCCTGTGAGTTCTGGGCTAGCCAGTTCTACACAGTAAGTTTGAGGGCAGCCAAGACTACAAAGTGAGATTCTGTCTCTGAAAAAAAAAAAACAATAAAATAAAACCCATAACAATAAACTACTAATGCATATAACACTGTTAAAAAAATTTAGGTGCGGGGCTGGAGAGATGGCTCAGAGGTTAAGAGCATTGCCTGCTCTTCCAAAGGTCCTGAGTTCAATTCCCAGCAACCACATGGTGGCTCACAACCATCTGTAATGGGGTCTGGTGCCCTCTTCTGGCCTGAAGGCATACATGTAGACAGAATATTGTATACATAATAAATAAATAAATATTAAAAAAGAAAGAAAGAAAGAAAAATGTCGCATACTTTAAAAAAAAAAAAATTTAGGTGCATTGTGCTAAATACAAGAAATCACTACATATTCCATGATTCTATTTGTGTATTTGTCAGGAAAAGACAAGACTGAGGACAGAAAACATGCTGGGAAGTTGGAGGAGGAGGGTTTACTACAAAGGGGCATAGGGGACTTAGAGGAGACAGCAATCTGATTGTTCTATATCTTGATTATTATGATTATATAAGTGCTTACTTAAAATACACAGTATCCCAACACCCACGTAACACCTGACACGCTCTTCTGGCCTCTGCACACCTCCATATAGACACATATACAAATATTACAAAAGAATGAATTTTATTACATGTAAAGTTTATTTTGAATAGTCCCAAATACAGATGTTTAAAATCTTAAAATTATGTTTCAAAACAGATTCAATATAAACATTTAGCTAAATATTTTTTATGCAGATAATCATTCCATTGGCCGATTTAACAATAATTTGATAATAATAGCTTTCAAAATCTTAAACATCCATTACATATCCTAGTAATTTTACTTCTGTTTTGTTTTGTTTTTCAAGACAGCATTTCTGGAACTTGCTCTGTAGACCGTGCTGGTCTCAAACTCACAGAGATCTTGTTGCCTCTGCCTCCTGAGTGCTGGGATTAGAGGCGTGTACCACTGCCACCTGGTATGTAATTTTATTTCTTACATTTCTCCTTATTATTAGCCAAGTTAGATGTTCTCTGTAACAGCATTAGTAACCTGTTATAGTGGACGTGAAGACCAGGAGTATTTAAGTTGAGAGATTTGAACTAAATTATAAGACATTGTTCTGCAGGTGGAAATGAGAAAAATGGAGTGAAAATATAGGTAGGGACATAATTTAATTATGTGGAACTACAATAGCATCAAACGGGGTGGGGAGAAAAGGGATGCAAACGCCCCAAGACCCATGCATCCTCAGCAGTGCCAGTTTCATGATCTTTTACTCCCCACTCCCCTTCTTCCTCTCTTTGCTCTTTTGGTCTTTGACTTTAATTTTTTATTATTTTTATTTGTATGTTGTGTGTGCAGTGCTTACAGACAAGAAAAGGATGTTGGATCCCTAGAGCTGGCGTTAGAGGCAGTTGTGAGTCACCTGATAGGGTTCTGACAGCTGAACTCATGTCCATCAGAAAAGCAGAAAATCCTTTAGCCACGGAGCCTTTCTCTAACCCCATCTTTTGTTATTTTTGGGGCAGGGTCTCATGTAGCCCATGCTAACCTAGAACTCACTATGTGACTCTGATTTCAAACTCCTCCATCTGCCTCCAGCTCCCAAGTGCTAGGTATATGATAGGTATTTGCCCCAGTGCCTGGTCTACTGTGTTCTTAAGGTAAACACAGTCTGTTATGAATATACTTTCCTACTTGATCCCATTTCTTCCTTATTTAGGAGGTCTGAAACAAGGATTTGCTCTTTTTATAAAATAGCAGATGGAGAGGAAAACTGGTATTGGATTTTGAAAAATTGACCTGAAAATTATTGGACAAGTGACAAGGTGAAGAGATAAAAGTTGAGGGTTTTTGAAGGTGAAACCAGTGATCTTTTGTGGTTCGTTCTTTACCTGCTGAGAAGCTGAAGCAAACCGTAGGGCCACTACTGGGGAAAGAATGTGCATTGCTACAGTGTCAAAGTATTTTTTCCTCTTCATGAGCCTTACTGTCTTATTGTTCTATTGCTGTAAAGAGACACCATGACCAAGGCAACTCTTACAAGAGAAAGCATATAATTGGGGGCGGCTTACATTTTCAGGGGTTTAGTTCATTATCATCATAGCAGGGAGCATGGAGGCGTGCACAGACATGGTACTGGAGAAGTAGCTGAGAGTTCTACATCCAGATCCTCAGGCAGCAGGAAGAGAGGAACACTCGGCCTAGCTTGGGCTTTTGAAACCCAAAGGCCCACCCCCAGTGACACACTTCTTCCAACAAGGTCACACTTGCTTCAGCAAGGCCAGACCTCTTAATCCTTCAAGTAGTCCCACTCCCTAGTCAAGCATTCGAATTTATGAGCCTGTGGGGGCATTCTTACTCAAACCACCACTCTTACTCAACTGAACCTAGCTAATTTAATTTATAGATAGTGAAAGTGGTCATTGTAGAAGATAGACCTCAGTAGTAATGTTTTCTACTTCCTTAAGGAAGTACATTGTAGTGAGTGTTACATTGCACACTGTAATCTCATCACTCAAGGCTGCAGCAGCAGAATTCCAAATTAAGTTATACCATAAACCTAGTCAATATAAGCCCTACCTTTCCAAAGAAAAGAACATGTAGAAAATATGCTTTGATGGGACCATAGTTTATCACTTTGCTTAAGGCCCTCTGTCTTCTCGTTAAAAGAAAAAAAAAGAAAAAACACAAACAGACTGGTAGCTATCTTAGTGGTAGATTGCTTGTCTAGCATATGAAGGGCCTGGCTTCAATTTCCAACATGACTAATTTTTTTAAGTAGGCAGCACCTCTGCTAGTTGCAATTGAGCTGTTTGCATGTTAGTTTTACCAGTTGGTTTTTGAAGAGGCCTGGGCTTTTGAAACCTCTACTATAACAGTGTGGGCATGTGCTTATCCTTTGGTAGACTTTAGAAACGGACTCCAAACAGTCCAGGCGAATAGAAATTTAGGAGAGATGCTGAGAGGGCAAAAAGTTGCACAGATCCTTTAAGCGCACCTCTAGCTGGCTAAAGCCTGTTCTCCCAGGAGGTGTGCTTAGAGCCCCAGACACCAGCTCAAGGATTCTAAAGCTCCCCTGTGAGAAAGGCACAGAACAGTGCCTAAGGCTGTACATGTTGTCAGTTTTATGACAGACTAATTGCAGAAGCAGCAAAGATTAGCAGAGACTCTTGGCACTCACATGGGGCTGACTCCCTAACCTGGTTTACCTTCTTAATTAGTCATTACGTGTTTTTGTAATTGAACGGAAGTTCTATTTTAGAAAACGGCTGGGATGGTAAGAATTTTGATCATGTATAGTAATTCTTTAAATTAATAGTATAAATGGTAAGAATTTTGATCAGGTATAGTAATTCTTTAAGTTAAACCTTAACAGGAAGTTCCCTGCCACATCTGCCCCTTTTTGCCCATCTAATCAGATTGGGTCACTCATCGATGCTTACTGAATCCCAGCTATGTGCTAGATGGTTTCCTGCCTCTGTCTAGATGGCTCATAATCCAAAGTACTGCGTCCTTCCCCTTAGCATCTGCCCTGAGCCAGCATCAGCTCTCATATGTTCTAGTACCTGTGTATATACCCATTCTACATTAGAGCTGTTCCATCTTCTGGCCGTTTTTTGTTTGATGGTTTGTTTGTTTTGCTTTGCTTTGTTGTTGTTTTAAAGGCAGAGCATTATGTAGCCCATGCTGGCCTGAAACTCACCATGTCTCCCAAGAATAGCGTAGAACTCTTGATCTTCTCGCCCCTACTCCAGAGTCCTGAGATTATAGGTGTGTGTCGGCATGTCACCATGCTTGGATCTTGTCTCCTGCTTTACATTGCTTTGGCTTCTCTCTTCCGAGTCATCCTCCAATACGATCTGCTGCCATCACCCAGATCACCCAGCACCCTTGGAATTAAATTGTCCTGGATCTGAGGTCATGTGCCATCTCACTTTTGCCTTTCAAACTCTATTTCTTTGTCACAGGCTATTGTCTCTACCTGCCAGGACCTCCTCTTTTCCCACTCCATTTAGCCCCTTAGATTTATTTCCACACCTAGAACAAGTTTGGATTTATTTCTTGGGTTTTTCTTTTTTCATCCTGAAATCTTTTTTCACTCTGCCAAGCAGATATTTTTTTTTCTCTTTTCTAATCTTCTTAAAAGTCAATGCATGCCTTTAATCCCAGCACTCAGGAGGCAGAGGCAGGTATCTCTAGGAGTTCAAGGCCAGCCTGCTCTACAAGTGCAAGTTCCAGGACAGCTAGTACTGTTACATAGAGAAACCCTGTCTCAAAAACAATCAAAGTCAGTGAAGGGGAGGGAGTGTGACTCAGTGCAGGCCTTACCATCTAATGCTCATGGGGGGGTGTGACTCAGTGCAGACAGAGCCTTACCATCTAATACTCATGGGGGGGTGGGAGTGTGACTCAGTGCAGACAGAGCCTTACCTTCTAATGCTCATGGGAGGGGAGTGTGACTCAGTGCAGACAGAGCCTTACCTTCTAATGCTCATTTACATGGTTTGATAGAGACCGTTAGAAGGAAAACAAGACCACTACAGCAACATCACAGGGTGTTCTGTAAGCTGAGACACTGTGTGTCCTGTTCTCTTGGGGGATCCAGGCCTGCTCTGTGGGGGGAGGGGTTCTCTTTGAATCTTAAGGCCTTGGCATGAAGGGGGTGCTCAGGTTTTTGACTGAATAAAAGTTAGCTTTTTCCAGGAACAGGCTGGTAGAGGAGGTGTCTAGTTAAGTCTCATGTGTTTCTTAAAGGAATTACAGTTGCTGTCCATAATAGTTTCTAAGTTAAACCTGCAGGGTTTACATAGAAGGACTTGTCCTGGGTACAGCTTCTTTTAGACTTCCTTTTCCGTTGTGAGAGAACGGCTGGTCTTGGGAACTTTGTGTTCAGGAAGTTACTGGAAGACACTGGGTTTAACTTAGATGCTGTGCACAGGGAATACATGTTTCCTATAGCAAGAAAGCCACACTCAGCCACACTATGCTGTATAGGCAGAATAAGAGGGCCTGGGAGCGCTTGAGGGTTTGAGAGCAGCAGATTTTACGTGTGCAACCTGTATTTCTTGTGCAATATTGCTTCCAGATTAGATGATCTTCATGGACATCTGTTCTGTGGTGCTCCTTGTGGTAGGGTGGGGTGGTGGTAAACTAGACTTGGATCATCCTTGTGCTATTCCTTTTTCTTGTTTTATAAAATAATGAAAATTGAAGAAATAAGCTAGTATTTATTGTGGGGACTAAATGGCAGTGCAAAATGAGGCCCTTATTTGGAGGCAGCTTCTCAGGAGGCCAGATGCTCTGTCAAGTTCTCTGCTGCCTGTGGTGCTGCTTGCTGTTGATTCAGCCTGCGCTCGCTCCTTTCTGTTCAGTTTGTCACCTCGTTCCTCCTTTGCTATCCTTGCCATACCAGCTGCTTATACTCTAAACATTTTATGAAACTCAAGTCAGGTCCCTACAAGATGTAGGCAAGTCCCTGGGGTTTGATTTCCCTGCCAGTTCTGGAAAGGGCAGAGAGGAACTTGCAGCAGATGACGCTCTGGGCACCCTTGCCACTGCTCCCTTTTATCATCAAATTCATAGCTTATTCTCACCTTTATGTTATCCTGGGTTGGAGAAAAACTGCCAGGATTTAATGTGTTACAGCTTTGAAGGGAACGGGATCCTGGCAGTCAGAAGCCAAGGATGACCTCCAGCTTGGAAGGAAACAGTATCCTAACAGCACTGTTGCTGTGGGGGACAGTTTCCCTAATGCACAGGTAGCAACTCTGCCCCAGCAGGGGAGGCTTCCCCCGTGAGATCGTAACAGTTCTGCACTGCTCTGCTGTGGGGAATTGTCACCCACCACTCCGCTCTGCTCCAGGAGACTGGCTGCCCTGCCAGAGCAGAAAAAGGCAACCCCAAACTGAACAGGTACAGGGCTTATATAGGCTTTCTTAGGGGTGAAACTTTCTATGGTGGAGATTTTCAGGGTGGGGATTAGTAGGATTTCAATTCCTGAGCTTGAGACAAGCTCAGAGATTGGTTGGATTTCATGCCCAGGAATCGGTTGATTTTTGTGCTCTGGGATTGATTGGTTAGGGGCAAGGTGTGTTTTTTGGCCCTTTTTACCCTACAAGGTTAACTTAGCCGTTAGGAACACGGTTTGGGACCCTGAGCTGAGGTGGAACTAGTTTTAGTGAACAGTAGTAGGGCGCAAACTTGTCTCTGTCTCGCTCACAAAATACAATGATGCTTGCAAACCCATGTCCTTTTTTAAAGATTGAATGAGGTGTGTTTGATCTTAAAAAGTACTAAGTAGTCATCAAACAATATGTCCTCTTGGGCAGTCCTACTGATCTGTGATTCAGGTTGTTACTGAACCTTGTGTCTAGATTGTCACAGAAGTGAGAGCAGACTGAGACATTCTTTAAAGAGTAGGGTGCACAGCCAGAATGACAAATGAGATGTAGTTGTGACTGCTCAGAAAACCCCCTGTAATGTGTAGAAGGAGCGGCGGGCTGTGTTCCTGGCGCCCGGCCGCCCGTATGACCAGCTTTACACCCGAAATAACAACACACAAATTGTATTCTTTTAAACACTGCTTGGCCCATTAGCTCTATCCTCTTACTGGCTAACTCTCACATCTTGATTAACCCATTTCTAATAATCTGTGTAGCACCACAAGGTGTGGCTTACCAGGAAAGATCTTAACCTGCGCCTGTCTCGAGTGGGAGAATCATGGCGACTGTTTGACTTGGCTTCTTCCTCCCAGCATTCTGTTCTGTCTTCTCCGCCTACCTAATTTTCTGTCCTATTAAAGGGCCAAGGCAGTTTCTTTATGAACCAATAGACAGTAGACCCTCCATCAGAGATGCAGTTGTGTCCTTGGAGGGTGGCAGTGTTTAGTGTGACTTCTTGTGTATCGTAAGAAGGTAGAGCTGTTTGGGAAAGTGGTCTCTGTAGCTGGTACTGTCTATTTCGGAGCTGAAGTGATTGCCACATATGCTGTTTAAGAAGACACTTAGGATGGTTAGAACAGAATGTCATGGATAGCATCTGACCTAAACTAATGTGGATTGCACAATAGACATTTATTACAAATCTGGTGTGGCTTAAAGTCCAAGGCTGAGTTGCTGAGAGGTTCAGTGTATGTGTTGGAGGGGGGGGGGAACCTTTTTATAGACTTGCCAATATCTTGTTCTGTCCTCATGTGGCAGGGTAAAAGAGAATGCTGACTCTTGTCTCTGTCTTTCTGTGTATATAAGGACACAAGTGAGGGTGAGACACTTCTGATCACTTAACCCTGGTTACCTTCCAAAGGCCCATCTCCAAATCCCTTCACTTGAGAGGTGAGGGCCTCAGTACATGGAGTAGGGGTGGGAAGGAGATACACATAAGTGTCCACCCTATAACATCACCAATATTTCTAACGTTTGAGCTTCCTTATCTTTTAAAATTTATTTGCAGGCATGGTGGTACACACCTCTGATCCTAGCACTCTGAAAGCAGAGGCAGGTCTGTGAATTTGAGGCTAACCTAGTCTGCATAGTTCCAGGACAGTCCAGACCGTACAGTGAAATCCTGTCTCAAAATAGTCTACGTTGGGGTGTAGAGAGCTCTCTGAAAGTTCTGTTATTAGATGTATTGTGTAGCTGACAGGTTGCTCCTGGCCATTTCTGGGGTGTAGTACATGGTAGGGCCCTGGCCTCCATATATTTTTGTTTTCTCAGCCTACAAAATATAAACCCAATGGCTTCATGTCCTCCAAGAGAAAATGAGTTTCTTGACAGCCTGTATTTTTCTACATTTAGCAACTAACTTTTGTACAATAGTTACTTTATGTATAACAGCACAGCTCTTAACCACAGTAATTAAAGTCGTCCTGAATAGATGTTGTTAGACTTAATTATGGATTGTATGCACTAGTTGATGTAAGCTTGTTACATTTAGAACATGGTGGTTTATGGCTGATGTTTAAAATTTGCTGTTTTCAGTTTCTTTTTTTAAGGTCTGTACTGTGACGGTTTTTGTTTGTTTTACAAATTGTAACATTTTAGCATTGCCATCCTCAGTCAGTCATGTAATAATGACTCTGTGTGCCACCTAGCTAATATGTTGCAACAGGCAAAAGAGCATGTCCTGAACATTTGTGCTTTACAGAACAGGACAACTCAGAGCATTCTAGGAGGCAGAGAAGCACTTCCTGGGAAAGGAGGTGATATGATGAACGACCTCCAAATGAACTTCACATCGGTTCTGGTTAGGGATAATCTTTGCCCATAGAAGTGGGAACAAAGATCTGCATTTCATTTCCCTCTAAGTGAGACAAAGATTCTTCCAAACTGTAGACAGACACTCAAGTGGCAGAGCAGTATATGAAAAGAATGTTCAGCATTATTAGCTATTAAAGAAATGCAAGTCATTATATGTTGTTAAAGCTAGAGTAAGCAGTAATGCCACGTATCGTGAGGATGCCAGATAATTTCACCTCCCACCTCCCATTGCTGGTGGGAATGTGAATGGTAGTGTAATCCTGGAAAGTAGTAGTCGGACAGATCCAAAACAGCTAAGCCTGCACTTGGTTTGCACTCAGTTGTCCTAGGCATTTGCCCTAGAATATGAAAACGCACATTCACACAGACCTGTGCGCAGATACTTAGAACTATGTCTTCTTTGTAATAGCCGGAAGCACAGTTACCTGTCCTTCAACAAGTAAAGGGGTTTGGTTTGGTTTTGTTGTGTTTTGTTTTCATGATAAGTTTATGCCATGAAATGCTATGTAGCAGGAAAATTGAATGAATTATTGATACAGCCATATGGATAAGTCTTCAAAAAAATATGAGGGAAAGAAGGCAGTCCTAAAAGACTAAATAGTTTATGATGCTCTTTATATGACTTCCTTCCTAAAATGACAGACATTTCAGAAATAGAAAACATATTAATGGTTGCTAGGAACTGGGGAGAAGACGACACTGGTTGTGATGTTTTGCTGTGTTCTTTCTCAAAACTCTGCAACCTACACTGGTCTCACAGTAGGAAGACAGTTTGCTAATTCATTTGTTTATTTGGTGTTTTGGAGATAGTTCAGGCTGTCCTTGAACTTCTGATCTAGAAAGGCTAATTTTTTTTTTATTTATTAAAGATTTCTGTCTCTTCCCCACCGCTGCCTCCCATTTCCCTCCCCCCTCCCCCAATCAAGTCCCCCTCCCTCTTCAGCCCAAAGATCCATCAGGGTTCCCTGCCCTGTGGGAAGTCCAAGGACCACCCACCTCCATCCAGGTCTAGTAAGGTGAGTATCCAAACTGCCTAGGCTCCCACAAAGCCGATAAGTGCAGTAGGATCAAAAACCCATTGCCATTGTTCTTGAGTTCTCAGTAGTCCTCATTGTCTCTATGTTTTTTCCCAAGACCGGTTTTATCCCAGGCTTTTTCAGACCCAGGTCAGCTGGCCTTGGTGAGTTCCCGATAGGACATCCCCATTGTCTCAGTGTGTGGGTGCACCCCCTCGCAGTCCTGAGTTCCTTGCTCGTGCTCTCTCTCCATCTTCTCCTGATTTGGACCTTGAGATTTCAGTCTGGTGCTCCAATGTGGGTCTCTGTCTCTGTCTCCTTTCATCGCCTGATGAAGGTTAATATTCCGGAGGATGCCTGTATGTTTTTCTTTGGGTTCTCCTTCTTATTTAGCTTCTCTAAGATCACGTATTATAGGCTCAATGGCCTTTGTTTATGACTAGAAACCAAATATGAGTGAGTACATCCCATGTTCCTCTTTTTGGATCTGGCTTACCTCACTCAGGATAGTGTTTTCAATTTCCATCCATTTGCCTGCAAACTTCAAGAAGTCCTTGTTTTTTACTGCTGAGTAGTACTCTGATATGTATATATTCCATACTTTTCTTCATTCATTCTTCAATTGAAGGGCATCTAGGTTGTTTCCATGTTCTGGCTATTACAAACAGTGCTGCTGTGAACATAGTAGAGCATATACTTTTGTTGTATGATAAGGCCTCTCTTGGGTATATTCCCAAGAGTGGTATTGCTGGGTCCAGGGGTAGGTTGATCCCGAATTTCCTGAGAAACCTCCACACTGCTTTCCAAAGTGGTTGCACAAGTTTGCATTCCCACCAGCAATGGATGAGTGTACCCCTTTCTCCACACCCTCTCCAGCAAAGGCTATCATTGGTGTTTTTTATTTTCGCCATTCTGACAGGTGTAAGATGGTATCTTAAAGTTGTCTTGATTTGCATTTCCCTGATCATTAAGGAAGTTGAGCATGACCTTAGGTGTCTTTTGGCCATTTGAACTTCTTCTGTTGAGAGATCTCTGTTCAGCTCAGTGCCCCATTTTATAAATGGGTTGATTAGCCTTTTACGGTCTAGTTTCTTGAGTTCTTTATAAATTTTGGAGATCAGTCCTTTGTCAGTTGCGGGGTTGGTGAAGATCTTCTCCCAGTCAGTGGGTTGCCTTTCTGTCTTAGCGGCAGTGTCCTTTGCTTTACAGAAGCTTCTCAGTCTCAGGAGGTCCCATTTATTCAATGAGGCCCTTACTGTCTGTGCTGCTGGGGTTATACGTAGGAAGTGGTCTCCTGTGCCCACGTGTTGTAGAGTACTTCCCACTTTCTCTTCTATCAGGTTCAACGTGTTCGGACTGATACTGAGGTCTTTAATCCACTTGGACTTGAGTTTTGTGCATGGTGATAGATATGAATCTATTTTCATTCTTCTACTGATTGACATCCAGTTTTGCCAGCACAATTTGTTGAAGATGCTCTCTTTTTTCCATTGTATACTTTTAGCTCCTTTATCAAAAATCAGGTGTTCATAGGTTTGTGGGTTAAAGTCAGGGTCTTCTATTCGATTCCATTGGTCGACTTCTCTGTTTTTATGCCAATACTAAGCTGTTTTCAATACTGTAGCTCTGTAATAGAGTTTGAAGTCAGGGATGGTAATGTAGAAAGGCTAATTTTTAAAAGTATAATCAGTTGGGCCTGGTGGAAATCAAGAGGCAGAGGCAAGTGGATCTCTGAGTCAAGACCAGTAGGGTCCTCAGAGTGAATTCCAGACACACAGGGCTACATAGTGAAACCGTGTCAAAGAAAATAAACAAAAAGATGAAGAAGAAAGAGATACAGTGAGATGATCTGTGAGTATTCTGATGGAGCAATGTTTCTGCCACACACAGTGCGTGCTTTTAGCTTATTGATTGGTCTAGCTTATGTATTGATAGTTCGTTTGATTTTTTTTCTTTCTTTCTTTGTTCAAGAAATAATTACTGTCAGATACAGTGGCACACATTTGTAAGCCCAGCATTTGAGAGGCTAAAATAGGATTTTATTTGGCCTTGAGTTCTAGGCCAATTTAGGCTACAAAATGAGACCCTGGAGAGAGATTCAGTCGTGGTTGCATAGCCTTTAATCCCAGCATTCAGGAGGCAGAGGAAGGCAGATCTCCGTGAGCTCAAAAGCTACCTAATCTATCTCTCTAGTTTCGGGCCAGCCAGGACTACACAATGAGACTCTGTCTCGATAAAGTAAAAATTTAAAAATTGTGTATTTGATGTATGCATAACTGGGCCTTTTCTGCTTGGCTGCTGTGGTCAGACTGGATGCAGCAGGGTCCAACACTGTGCGTGGCGGGAATGCAGCTGTGACTGCTCTTCAGTTGCTTCTCTTCAGGTCCTGAGCTGTTGGTGGAAGGAGATAGAACAGGTGGGCTCCCTGGTGACAGTGAGCCCCACCCTGGGAGTGTAAAAGGAAATGGAACTTCCGCAGCCTCAGGCCCCACCTAGAGGCAGGCTCCCAATCAGAAGTCTGTCCTAGTGATGTGTGACCCACAGCAGCAGCAGCAGGAAAGGAATGGGCCCGGAATAGCAAACAAGTGTGTGTTTAATTAAAACTTTTTTTTATTTTTTTGGTCATTGTTATTAGTTGTCAACCTCAGTGCTGACATCATCTTCATTTTCTTACAGTCTCAAACCATGAATTATGTGGGCCAGCTGGCTGGGCAGGTGCTCGTCACTGTAAAGGAACTCTACAAGGGCATTAACCAAGCCACGTTGTCTGGGTGCATCGATGTTGTCGTGGTGCGACAGCAGGATGGCACCTATCAGTGCTCACCTTTTCACGTGCGCTTCGGGAAGCTGGGAGTCCTGAGATCCAAGGAGAAAGTGGTAAGTGCAGCTTCCAGCTTGCTTTCCGGTGGGAAAGAGGTCGTCACAGTGAGCTGCCCCTCCTTATTCTTTTCTTTTTTTTAACTTAAATGCTATTGAAGAAGTGGTAAGGAAACATTGCTTTTGAAGTGGCTTGTAAATTCAGAAGACTGTTACAGGAAGCTTCTCCAAATGAGAAAGAAACTGAAATTATGAAGATAATCCTACATGTTGAAACTCAGAACCAAACTGAAGCTATGTACAAACAAGGAAGTTGGGCTTGTTTCAAAAACGAAATTATTTTCTTTACTTAAGACAGCACTTTAAAATAGTATAGGAGCAGTAAGATGACTCAGTGAGTTAAAGCTTTTGCCATCAGTCCTGAGGACCCAAGTTCAACCCCTGAGACCACATGGTGGAACAAGAAAGCATACTGGAAAGTTATTCTCACCTTTACCCCACGTGTACCCCGTGGTTCACATTCACATTAAAATCTTAATAAAAGAAAAAGACTTTCAGAAAATAAAATAGTGCAGGCTAGAGAGCTAGCTGCTCAGTCAGTGTAGTATTTGCATAGGTGCGCAAAGCCTTGGGTTCAGTCACTGTCACATGGTGGCCAGTGCCTGTCACCTAAGCACTGAGGACATGGATGCAGAAGGACCATAAGGTGAGGATCAAAGCGAATTTGAGAAACATGAGAGAGAACCTATTGTTGTTTGGGAGGGAGGGAGGGAGATAGGTACGTAGGAAGGATAATACTATTATATGGGTTTATGAGTAAGTAGACTAAGCTCATGTAATCAGGTGTAGATTATACTTGTTTAAAAGAAATTAATTCCCCAATTGAATGTTTGTGTTTTTCTTCTTTTGCTTTTATTGGGGGTAGTGTTGTTTTAGGTTTTTGTTTTTGTTTTTTTTTTCAATATCCTTTCCCTGCCTCAAGTATTGGGAACTAGGGGTTGTTTTAATGCTTGTTTTAATGTTGTAAGTTTTAAAATTGAGCTAATTATAAAACCTGCAGAGTATGTAGTTGGCAACCTTTCACACCCACGTTGTCTACCTGGCTAATGCCAGCCGCTCTCACTAAGGTTGTGGAGCCCTGTGAGAACCCTGCCCTGCTTCCTGGCATAGCTGGAAATGCATGTGTTAAAGACTAACATGTATAAGTTAAGAGTGATGAGCTTTTTGTTGATAATTTTGGGGTACACATTTCCCTCTGCTTAAGCTTAGGTTTTTTTCTTGTCCCAAAATTACCCCCCCCCCGGAAAAAAAGTCCTTTCTGAGTGTTACAGAATTATTTTCCACCATACTTTGCAGACCAGCCGTTGCTTGATCACCTTTGGAAAGCAAAAGCAGCTACAGTTCTACTTCCTGACTTGGTAGCTTCCACTCTAGGGCAGCACTGTCCAGCCATAGTTAGTGCCTTGATATTTGTTTTCTTTGTAGTTTTGTTTTGTTTTTAGAGAC
The DNA here is from genome assembly GCA_963919715.1 of Microtus obscurus. NCBI lineage: Eukaryota > Metazoa > Chordata > Mammalia > Rodentia > Cricetidae > Microtus > Microtus obscurus. The sequence goes on from CAWTZC010000768.1 coordinate 5,562,496, forward strand.
AGGGTTTCTCTGTGTAGCTCTGGCTATCCTGGAACTCACTCTGTAGCCTAGGCTGGCCTTGAACTCACAGAGTGCACCTGCCTCTGCCTCAGAATGCTGAGATTAAAAACTGGATTAACCGTTGGTTTCTTTGTTTTGTTTGTAGTGACACTATTAGTGCTTTCAGATTGGAACTATTTGGGGGTACTCAGACCATTCATTTATGCCCTGAAGTTTGTAAAATTTCTCTGGGTATCTTCCCAGCAAATTCTCCCCAACTACACTCCACCCCACCACACCCTGGAACCAGGTTTCTAATTGATAGGTCGGCTTGGTGTTTTGGCCTTTCAGAGCAGAGCAGAGATGCAGCAGATGTGTCTAAGCAGTGTCCTCTGAAGTGATGAGGAACTGATGGGTGCATTCTCTGCGTGCCTTCTCATCGGGATTTGATTTCTTTACTAGGCCACACAGTTAATTCCATTATTAAATACCCACTCAAAGTTAGAAACCCGAGTACTTGTAGGAACATAATACACAGGCACAATCCTATTCCTTCCTTTATATCCCAGAATCTCAGGGGGCATATTAGGGAAGAAATCTGTCCATTTTATTTATCAAAAAACAGCCTTCTTATGGCAGGAAAACATAAGCCATGTCTTTGTTAAGACACACTAGTTGTTGTATTAGCCTGTTGTCTCACGTTTTTTGGGATTAGGGTCAGCTATTTATTTATTTTTTTAAAAACTGACTCTAAATTTTCAGACATGGTGACACCTGAGAAATGGACCTGAAATCCTCAGGACCTTAAAAGTACTATCTAGAGAGGCAGTCATTTTCCATGATGTGTTGGCATTTGATAGAACACCAGCACTTCTACTAATCCCAGAACTCAAGAGTTTAAGAAAGCAAACTTTGTGTTGACCTTTCACAAAGTCGATATCATGGTTATTTATCAAAGGAAAATACCCAGTGTATTGAAACTGTCCCCAACATGGGTGATAAGAGACTGCCTCCTGCTCTCATAAGCAGAAAAGCCAAAGTCCAGGGACATCTACTTCAGTCAGTGCTGTTTTAGAAATGTTTCAAAATTGCTACCAAAATTCGGTTTCCCACCTCAGAGTGCTGCCTCTGAGTGAGTTTTTCTTTATGCTGGAGAGCAGCCAGTGCTTCCAACCTTACCTCCATTAGCTCAGCAGACACAGGAGAAATCCTTCCTTTAGAAGTCCTGGTGTTTGCACTTGGATGTAGACGGAAGTCTCTGTCCCGCCTGGTGCTGCAGCCATTCAGTCTCAGAGAAACACACAGAGGATTATATTAATTATAAACTGTTTGGCCTGTTAGCTCAGGCTTATTATTAACTAGCTCTTGCAACTTAAGTTAGCCATATTCTTATCTTTGTTTAGCAATATGACTTGGTACCTTTTCTCACTGAGGCATTCTCATCTTGCTTCCTCTGCATCTGGCTGACTGCTGCATCTCTCTGCCTTTACTCTTCTCAGAATTCTTAGTCTAGTTGCCTAGCTACTGACCAGTCGGTGTTTTATTAAACCATTATGAGTGACAAATCTTTACAGTGTATGAGAGCACTTGAATCACATCCATCACAGACCTGTCACTGCAACTGGGAATGGAACATGTTGATTGGGCTGGGAACACAGCCTCACCATCACCAGAATCCACTTGAAATGTAGAGTCTGAAATAAGGGTGGACAGATTCCCAAAAGATATTTAGAGATATTCTCACCCAAAGAGAGCATGCCAAAACAGATATTTATTTATTAATTCATTACTTGTGTGTATCTTTTCCATATTTTTTTTATCTTTTTTTATCTTTTCCATATTAACACCAGTTATATACATTGAACAAGACTAAACCACTGTCAAGGAAATATAACTCTGAGAAAGAAAGTCATTATTTTAGCAGACAGTTTTACTAGAATTTGATCTATCAGATTGAGAGTCCTCTTTAAAATAGTAACCTTGGGAAGCACTTGTTCTTGGTGCTTCTCTTAGTTACTGTTGATTACTGTGAAGAGACTGAAGAAGGGAACATTTAATTAGTGGCACATTTTTAGGGGGGAGTTCATGACTATCATGGCAAGAATCATGCAGCCAGGCTGGCCTGGCGCTGGAACAGAGCTTGAATTCCTATCCACAAGTTGGAGACAGAGGCCTGGCCTGGCTTTTGAAACCTCAAAGCCTACCCCCAGTGGCACACCTCCATCAACAAGGCCACATCTCCTAATCCTTCCTAAATAGTTCACCAACTGGGAACAGTGCACATGCACACACCCACATGGACAGGAGCAAATGCATTAAATTTTTTTGCCTAAAGAGTTTTTGCATATTCTTTTAGTGCACTCAATATTGGCACAATTTTATATACATTTAAATTTTTGGAAAGACAAAGCTTCATTCATCCACAAATCAAGAGAGTTAAATAGTGAGTTTATAGAATAATGTGTTTGAAATGCAAGATAATGGCTGTGAAGTGTTAAGATGATACCTAAATAATTAAGACTTTGAATTTGAGTATTAAAAAATAATTATTTCATTTCCCTATCTTTGGGTTAAATTGATAGCATCTAAAAATGAAAAATTTGAAGAATATCCATGTACATGTATTTTTATTAAAGACAATATTAGTAATTTCATTTAAATAAACATTTACCTTTTTTTTGCTTTTAATGCATATGTGTGTCTGTATATATGTACCTTGAGAGTGTGGCTGCCTGAGGAAGTTAGAAGAGGTTGTGTGCTTGGAGCTGGAGTTAAAGCAGCTGTGTTCGGTCTGACCTAGGTGCTGGGAATCCCACTGCTCTGGTGCCTTACCTGTTGAGTTGTCTCTTCAACTGTTGTTACAGTGTTTTAAGTTAGTAATTGTCCTTCTGTCCTTGTAGAGGAAGCTGCTAGGCTGTGAGGACCTCAGAAATCCTACTTCTACCCCTTGGTTTCTTGGCAGTAAATATTCTCAGTAATATAAAATGTTAAGAAAGCTGACTAAACATTGGGTCAGTGGGTAAAAGCACTTGCTGTACAGAGTGGTGGATGGCCCATTTGTGATCCCAGCATACTGGAGGTACAGATGGGATCCCTGGAGAAACCTGTCTAGGTACACTAATCAAAGTGCCCTAGGTTCCAGAGAAATCTTGCTTCAGTTTATAAAGTGTAGAGCAATCAAGAAAGGCACACAAGGTCAACATCGGGCCTCTTCACGGAGGCTCACTAGTTTATGTATACATAAACACACACAGAGAGACACGCAAATGTGGCCATTTCCTTTAAGAGGTAAAGAGAATGTGTTTGTGTAGGATAATTACTGTATTATTAACTGTCTGTGATATTTAACCTTTTGGGGTTTGTTTTTAATTAACATATAAATTACATATACTTATTAACATGATAAATTACATATATTTAAAGAATTCATGACAAGTTTTAACCTCTATTTTTAGCATGCAAACCACCTCTACAACCAGGATGAGAAACATTTTGTTGTTCTGTCTCCTTAGTCTCCTCTAGTCTCCAGTGGTTTCCCATGCCTTTGTTTCTTACGGTATTTTATTACATTGTTTGTATATTTGAAACAGGATCTCACTATGTGATCCCAATTGGCTAAGAGCTCTGTATATAGCCTGGGCTACCTTCAAATTTACTCTCTTCCTTCTTTGCTCTCCTGGTGTGTCATGCTAACCAACTTTCATTTATTTATTCAGTTATTTATTGTTTATTTTTTGAGATGGGTCTTATTTTGCAAACAAACACTGGCTGTCCTGAAATTTGCTGTTTAGACCAGGCTAGCCTCAAACCCATGGAAAACCACCTGCCTCTGCCTCCCAAGTGATAATGATTAATTTTTTAAATCCTTTTTTTAAATTAATTTTTGACTTCCAGGCAAGTCACAAAATTAATTTTTTTTTAAAAAAATCTTTTAGGTGGGTGAGAATGGTCAGTAGTGACAGTGCTTGTCATTCAAGTGTGATGGCCTCAGTTCATCCGCGGAACCTGGTGACCCAAAAGAGTCAGCTCCAGAAAGTTGTTCTTAAACCTCCAATATTCAGAAATAAATTTAACAGCCAATAACTAGGCAGGAGAAAGGTTAGCCGAGGCTGCCAACCAGGGAGATTAAGTAGAAGGAGAAAAAGAGAAGGAGCGAGAAAAAGAGAAGGATTGAACAGAACATCAGGGACAATTACACAACAAGCCATACAGTAAGAAAGAAAAGTATATGGAATAGAGAAAGATAAAAGCCCTGAGACAGAAGGTAGATGGGATCATTTAAGTTAAGAAAAGCTGGCTAGAAACAAGCCAAACTAATGCTAGGCATTCATAAAAAGAATAAGTTTCCATGTGATTATTAGGGAACTGAGTGCCCCACCACCACCGAGAGAATAGAGGGGGAAAAAAAAAACTACAGGCTGGCCTCAAACTCAAAGAAATCTGCATGCCTCTGCTTCCTGGGATTAGAGACATGGTGCCACCACTGCCTGGCTGATTCTTGATTTCTTTATTCATTCATTGTTAAATACTGTGTGTGTGTGTGTGTGTGTGTGTGTGTGTGTGTGTGTGTGTGTGTGTGATCTGAAACAGTCTGTATAATGTTATTTGTATGTATGTTTTCAGGACAAATCATGATAAGTCTGGAGAAGACTTCTCACACTTAGCGTCCGTAGTTGCCTGTAGTTGTCTGTTTCAGGTTGAAGCCTCTCGTCTCCCCGCCCACATCCACATTAGCATGTACACATACTACAGTGTTGTTGTCTTTGTTCATCTTGTGCTGGTGAGACTCGTGTCATCTCTAACGTTCCCAAGAAGCACAATCAAACAACAGACTCCCTGATCCTCTGGCTCTTACAGTCTCCCTGCCCCTCTTCTGCAATGCTCCCTGAGTGCAAGAGTTTGTGTATACATTGGGACTGGGCTCCACAACTCTGCATTTGGGAGGTTGTGGATGTTTCTTTGATATGGACTCACTTTCCAGGTGAGACCTTGGGAAAGCTGAATTTTTCTTACATCGCTATCAGTTCTTTTTTTCCCCCATGTTTTCTATCTTGGCCAATAGTTTCCTCCTTGAATTGTTCATTTTTATAAACTGTTACATGAGGTCTGGAGACACGGTTCAGTCAGTGACGTGCTTGTTCTACAAGCACGTGGAGCCAAGTTTGATTCCCCAGAACCAGTGTAAGTACTGGGCACGGTAGCATGTGCTTGTTGGTGTCAGCTCTGGGGAGGCAGACAAGCAGATTCCCAGGCTTTCTGCCCTAATCAGGCAAGCCCAGGTTGCAGTGAGAGGCCCTGTCTCAAGAAAGATGGACAGTGCCTAAAGGACTCATAGCCTGAGTTTGATCTCTGACTTCCACGCACACACATGTGCATATGCACCCACACATACACGAAGATATACATACATGTACGCCATATACAAAAGTTAGGTATCTATAACCACATGCCCCCAAGCTTTGCTCTGTGGCTGAACTGAATAACAAAACACAGTGCCAGTCACCAGCAGACTTCGCAGAAGACCAGTGACTGCTCATTGGTCCTTACAGCATCTGTTGTTGCATAGTGACCTGGAAATAAAACCCTAGCAGGGAATTCACACAAAGCTCAATACGAGGGTACTGAAACATTTTAATGTTTGAATTCTGTGAGACAAGCCCTATTATGCTGTCTGTAACTTGGGAAACACAGAAATGTTTGTTAACAATATTTCTCACATTTTGCAATATTCAGCAGGTTAAGCTGGGTGTGGTGGCTCAGACTTGTAACTGCAGCACTTGAAAAATCTAAGTCTGAATTTTGTGAGTTCAACAGCAGAATAGGCAACTTAGCAGGACCCTGTCCCCCAAAGAGAAAAAGAAAAGAAAATCTAGAGAGTAAGCAATAAGTTTTTAAAGTGCTGTGAAAACATTTCTTTCGATTCTCTCCCAGTACCCAAGTTTATTTCTTTCAGGGGTGGACTCTGGGGCTGGTAACAGTGTTTCTCTGGGCTATATCTCTAGAAACCCAGTGCCACATTTGGCGTGTGAGCCAAGAATTGAGGTTTAGGTTAGCCTAGATGAAAGGTTCTTTGTGCTGAATTGTGTGTGTTTCCTCCCTAGATTGATATAGAGATCAACGGCAGTGCTGTGGATCTTCATATGAAATTGGGTGATAATGGAGAAGCCTTCTTTGTAGAGGAGACTGAAGAAGAATATGTAAGTCTCGAAGGTCACAGCCCCTGTGCACATTGTGCTGCCTTCTAGAACAACTGCTCAGCTCTTCCCATCCTTGTGTGCATGATTGTTATTGCCTAACAGGCTTTCATTACATGTTGAACTAAACCCCAAAAAAGCTCACACCAGCTTTCAGGGTTTGGAGACTGTCTAGTATCAAAGGGCTTTCCTACTTCATGTTCACTAAAGCTTATGACTTGACTTGAATTCATTCATGCCTCGAGATGGATCTCTTAAACTGTGTGTGAGTATGTACATATGTGACCTTTAAATTCGGAAGACATGTTTACAGGGCCAGAGCGATAGCTCAGCCAGTAAAGACACATTCCAGATAGGCAGTGTGACAATGTGAGTTTGGTATCTAGAGCCATATAAAGATGGAAGGAGAGAACTTCTCCAGAAAGTTGTCCTCTGATGCCATACTGATGCTGTGCCACCCACCTGCCCCCCCCCATAGTAATAAGGGTTTTTTTAAATGATTCTTTTGTTTGGTTAGGAATACTATACCCATGACCTTAAGAGCCACTGAATTATGATGTCAAGAGTTAAATTAATTGGCCTATGTCATCTTGCATATTAGTGTACATGTGACTTCTTCTATAAGACAGCTCATCTGTACCAGCCCCATGTCCTTGTGCAGTCTGGGTATTCCTGAGTGGGAACAAGAACAAACTCTTCTTGATGTAGTCAATATGGCTCTTTTTAAAAACCCTGTAGAAGCATCACTATCTTTTTCCATAAGAAATTAAATCTTAAAGCAAAAATAAGAAGCTTCAAGTTATTTGGATACAGAGACTTTGGGGGTTTGAAGGTGAACTATTAATTTGGTGTTGTGAATTCACAAAGAGAAAAATGACAACAAAAATAACAAATAACAAAACACGATTATTTTGGTTGCGTTTTTTTTGAGCTTGGGAAAGAGCTCCAGTGTAGGCACTGTTCTGTGGGGTAGCCCTGAGGTAGTGCAACTTACAAAGGAACCTTATCCTGTTGTCTTCCTGAACATCTTACTGGTGTTTTATTACCTCATTTGCATTTATAATTAACACAGTTTCACCTCCTCAGAAGCAAAGGCAAAGAGCAGAGTAAGACATTATAAGCATAATCGTTTTTGATGTTTCTGAACATCAGATGTAGGCTCTATCACTGACGATCATTATGTAAACCAGTGATCCTTTGTCTGCTACAGGGCCTGCCAGCAGTTCTGTTTAGAGCCTGCTTTAGCAAGGTCAACTCAAAGAGCATCAACTTTGCAAAACTTTCTCTGTTTCATATATGACTAAATAGACCAGATTTTCCTGCACAATTGTAAATTCTAAGACAGCCAGAGCTACATACTAAGGGCCTCTTTAAAATAAAAATAATACAGTAAAAAAAGTCCCAATTCATCCTACAAATATTAGAATTATTATTCTATAAATAAAAAATAAAATAAGACCTGCTTTTTTTAAAACATTTATTTATTTTTTTTCTAAAACTTTTTATTTTTTTAATTCTTGTAATTGACTTTACCTTTTTTTTAATAAGAATATCAACTTCATTTTTAATAAATTTTTAAGAAAATAACAGAACTACTACCAACACAAGAATAAACTAACTTAAGAAAACACAAAAAATACTCCTCAGGCCAGGTCGCGCGCACGTCTCTCCTGAACGCTCTCCAGGGTGTGTGCAGGAACCTCTCTGCTCTTCCTCTGCGGCACGCCAACTGCCAGAAACAAGCCATGTCTATTCTCAAGGTCCACGCCCGAGAGATCTTTGACTCCCGTGGGAATCCCACTGTTGAGGTTGATCTCTATACCTCAAAAGGTCTCTTCCGGGCTGCTGTGCCCAGCGGTGCCTCCACTGGCATCTATGAGGCCCTGGAACTCCGTGACAATGATAAGACCCGCTACTTGGGGAAGGGTGTCTCAAAGGCTGTTGAGCACATCAATAAAACTATCGCACCTGCTCTGGTTAGCAAGAAACTGAATGTGGTGGAGCAGAAGAAGATCGACAAGCTGATGATCGAGATGGACGGCACCGAGAATAAATCCAAATTCTGTGCCAATGCCGTCCTGGGAGTGTCCCTGGCTGTCTGCAAAGCTGGTGCTGCAGAAAAGGGGGTGCCCCTCTACCGCCACATCGCTGACTTGGCTGGCAACGCTGAAGTCATCCTGCCAGTCCCAGCTTTCAATGTGATCAATGGCGGGTCTCACGCTGGCAACAAGCTGGCCATGCAGGAGTTCATGATCCTCCCTGTGGGGGCGTCCGGTTTCCGCGAAGCCATGCGCATTGGGGCAGAGCTTTATCACAACCTGAAGAATGTCATCAAGGAGAAATATGGGAAGGATGCCACCAATGTGGGTGACGAGGGCGGGTTTGCGCCTAACATTCTGGACAACAAAGAAGCTCTGGAGCTGCTGAAGAACGCAATTGGAAAGGCTAGCTACACTGAACAGGTTGTCATCGGCATGGACGTGGCTGCCTCTGAGTTCTTCAGATCCGGGAAGTACGACCTGGACTTCAAGTCTCCTGATGACGCCAGCAGGTACATCACCCCTGACCAGCTGGCTGACCTGTACAAGTCCTTCATCCGGGAGTATCCAGTGGTGTCCATCGAGGACCCCTTTGACCAGGATGACTGGGAAGCCTGGAAGAAGTTCACAGCTAGCTCAGGCATCCAGGTGGTTGGGGATGATCTCACAGTGACCAACCCTAAGAGGATTGCCAAGGCTGTCAGTGAGAAGTCCTGCAACTGCCTCCTGCTCAAAGTGAACCAGATTGGCTCCGTGACCAAGTCTCTGCAAGTGTGTAAGCTGGCCCAGTCCAATGGTTGGGGCGTCATGGTGTCCCATCGCTCTGGGGAGACTGAGGATACTTTCATCGCTGACCTGGTAGTGGGGCTCTGCACTGGGCAGATCAAGACTGGTGCCCCTTGCCGATCCGAGCGCCTGGCCAAGTACAACCAGATTCTTAGAATCGAGGAAGAGCTGGGCAGCAAGGCCAAGTTTGCTGGCAGGTGCTTCAGGAACCCCCTGGCCAAATAAAGTGGATGCAGATCCCTGGAGCCACCAGCTGCTTAGACCCCATTCCTGATGTCATCAAGGCGGCTCAAGGCCGGCCCAGTGCTTGCCCCTCCCATGCCACTGCTTCCTTAGACGTCTTCAGTCCTAGAGCCCTGCTGGAAACCCCAGCTTTGTAATCGTGTGACTGGTCCAAATCATTGTCACCTCACTTCCAAGCTAGTGTCTGGAGCCCAGTGTAATCTCTAGGGTGGCCACAGGAAAGACCCCTGCCCCAGCGGTTCTACATGCAGAATAAAAGCCTCAGTGACCCATAAAAAAAATACTCCTCAGAAAAATAATCAATACACTCAAAAATGCAGGCTAACTACGCAGTAGCCAAAGGTCTGTGGTCATCTACAGAGAGGAAGACATCAAATTTCGTGCACTTGGGTATGAAGTTCTGTAAAAAGCAAAGGTTGTGCTAATCAGTTGGAATCTAGAGTAAGTGCCCTTGAGTGGAAAACAGTCCTGGGAGGGCACGAGGTGACCCGTGCACAACTCTTCTAGTGTCCTCCAGCCCCACCTGCACAGCATCTCCACTGTGTGTAGCTGAGCGGCAAAGTTTGAGAACTATAGGGGGGAGCAGCGTCTCTATTATCCTTCCCTTTCTGTCCAATAATGCAGTACCCAGGAAGCATGGGCACGTGTCCTTGCGTGGGCATGCCACGCTGACCATTCTCTCCACTCAGGGACACCACAGGTCTCGCCAATCCTGATGTGCTGCGAACCACATTGGTGGATGATGAGCTGCAGTCCTCCGAACCCATTCTTAAAGTGGGCGCGGCAGTGGCGGAAACACATAGATGCTTCTCACTGGCCTGCCCAGTGCCAATAGGCAGGCTGCTGTTAGCAGGTGGCTTGGAGCTTGCATATTGTCGTTGAGTTGTGCTACCACCAGCAGGCTGGCCAGCTAGGGAGGTTAGGTCAATTGCCTCTATTGAAGTAGACAGATTCCTCATAGAGAAACAGCCATCAGCCTGAGGCCCATTTAGCAAAGCATGGGCGGACTGAGGGGTACCTCTAGTGTTGTTGTAAGCTATAGCAGACTGAGGGGTACCTGTAGTGTTGTTGTAAGCTATAGTAGGTCCCCAAACTGTTGGTGGAGGCAAACTATTGGAGACATGGTCAACAGCAGTGGAGGAGGGCAAGATGGCAGCTTTAGAAGGAGGAGTCGTATCCATAAATTCAAAGTCGTTAGCAGGATGAGGAGGGCTTATTGCTACCGTGGGAGGAAGAACTGGGACCAGCCCATTTGGATTCAAAATAGCAAGATCACCAGAAGGAGACACTCCCTGCTGCCACCCATTGGTAGGCCTAGGAGTGTGTAGATTGTTCCCAATGTGGGTGGAGCAGGGGACCCTGAGTGCAAGTGGGTCACTGGACACTGTGGCATTTTCAGCCAGCCTCTGCTGCATAATGCCATGGCAAGGAGCAAATGGCAGAGTGTTATCACTGCTGACTATGGGTGAGCTCACAATAGCTGCCTCAGAAGGGGTGTGGTATCCATGTCCTCTAAAGACAACTCACAGCTCCTGTCTTCACAGACACAGGAGGCTGTGGTAGAAAAGACTGTGGGAGGGTTCCTGAGGGAAGGGGCTAAAGAGGTAGCAGGGAAGGGGGGAGAAGGGGAGTCACTTATACACATTGGAACTGGGGACTCCATTCTGCAGGAAGGGGAACTGAAAGACAGCAGTTCAGCACCAGACCTGGGGGGGTGAGAAGTGGTAGAAGCCAACGCTGTGGCCAAATTGACAGGGTCTTTCTTTGCATCTGGTGGGGTCTCCACACTGGACCTGGCCCTACAGGGAGGAAGAAGGTCAGAAGGGAGAGCTGAAGGAGAAATGGGGATTGTGGGTGCATTAGGTGTGAGGGACGAAGAAGGGACAAGTGGGTTCGGGGACCCAGCAGCCTGGCATAACAAGGGAGTGGAGGCAGGAGGTCCAGGGCTGGAAACCCCATCAGTGGACAGGGACAGAAAGCCTGCAGGCCCTGAAGCAGGTGGGGGGCTGGACAGGGCAGGCTGAGGGGCAGTGTGGACTGACCCCATCTGGTTCATAGTCTGTAAGGCATCCACTTCATCTGAGGTCTGGACGGCTTGATCCTTCGTGTTCTTTGTGATGTCTGATGCTTTTTCTGTGTCAATACGTGGAATCTTGGGTGGTGGGGGCAGGTCACCCTGATCCCACAGTTGCTGTAGCAGTGCTGGGCAGGGCAGGGGTCCCGAGGGTGGCAACAGAAGTTCCAACTTGGGTGCTTTTCTCTTGCCAAGTATTTTTTGTACAGGCACAGGAATACCGGGGCTCCCTGGTGCACCAGTAGAGTTGTCTCCATTAGACCCGTGAGAGCTGCGGCAGCCAAAGCCAGGGGAGTTCTTCCTGGGACACACCAGGGCAGTTGCCTCCACGTGTGGTGGTATGTCCTGGGGGTGCCGATTCTCCTCTTGTGACCTACAGGTCTGCCTCATAGAAATCATTTCCACCTTATCCCCAAAGGTTCTAGATGTTGTTCTTTGCATATGACTGCTAGACGTCCTTCTCTTCTTATTGCCTGGTCCTTCAGTCTCTTCCAGCAACCACGAACTCTTTCTTTTCCTGTTCTTCTTGTTCTCCTTCACCTCCTTTTCCTCCCTTTTCTTCTCCTCGTCCTTCTCCTTTTTTACCTCCTCCACTGCCTCCTGCTCTCCCTTTCCCACCTTTTTCTCCTCCTCTTCCTCCTTCTCTTTTTCTTCATTAATCCTCTTTTTCTCTTCTTTCCTCCCTTTTTTAAATTCTTCTTTGGTCCTCCCCTCTGTTGTCTTTGGACAAGGGAGACGTCTCCAAGTCAGTCGGTCTTCAGCCTCAGCCACTCTCAATGGCCCTGTAGTAAAGGGAACGGGATCTCGCCTTGGAGGAGGGATCCTTGCAGTTTTTGAAGTAGGGAATTTCCCGAAATCATACTGCCTCCTGGGGGAGCTGTAGAGGCCAGTAGTCCAGGGTATATAGTGGGCATCCTGCCTGCGCACAGAGGAATTTTCCCTGGCTGAATAAACATGGCGACGTTGGCACAGCAGGGGCTGCCCCCAGGTCATGAGATACGGAGGGTTACATCTCGGAGTGAGCGGACTGCAGGATGGGCAGCCGCGCAGCACAGAAAACCTTCCCATTTCAAAGTTACTGCGGGACCTAGAGATCCGCAGAGCGCCAAAACGAAAAGTGAGCAACTGTTAGGTAGTTTGGAAACCAGGCAAACTCTGGCCCTTGTGACCTCAGGCCAGAATGCGGGGCCCTTGTGACCTCAGTCCAGAACGCGTGACAATGGATAGTGAGTGGGTTGGGGAAGGGAGCCGGAGGCTCCAGCAAGCATCAGGAGAGGCTGTACAGCTCTAAGGGCAAAGCCAGGCAGGCTCACTAGCTCATGTACTTCCTCCGCTCTCCCATGTGTGGCCACACAAGATGCCACACAGCTTGGGGTGTGTCTCACCAGAGTTCGGAGACCTTGGACCAAAAAGACTGGCAATCCAGACAAACGGGTGTGTCAGAGCCTGTCCGATCACCAGGGGCCTCTCTGGTGTCCCTGTGTAAGCACCTTCTCAGAGGTCATTTTGCTGAACTTGGTGAAACTGCTTGCCGGCAGTATCTAGTGTCCAGAGGAGGTCATAGGGCCCTGAGCTGGCTGGGTGCCATCTTCCAGCACCAGGCTGGCACACAGCTTCTGTTCACTTCTTTTTTTTTTTTATTGGAAAAAAAAAGAAATTTCTGACTCCTCCCTGCCTCCCATTTCCCTCCCCCTCCTCCCCCTCTACCCCCCTCCTCCCCCTCCCTCTCCAGCCTGAAGAGCAGTCAGGGTTCCCTGCCCTGTGGAAAGTCCAAAGTCCTCCCCCCTCAATCCTAGTTTAGGAAGGTGAACATCCAGACTGGGTAGGCTCCCACAAAGCCAGAACATGAAGTAGGATCAAAACCCGGTGCCATTGTCCTTGGCTTCTCAGCAGCCCTCATTGTCCGCCAAATTCAGAGAGTCCGGTTTTATCCCATGCTTTTTCAGTCACAGTCCAGCTGGCCTTGGTGAGCTCCCACTGGATCAGCCCCACTGTCTCCGTGGGTGGGTGCACCCCTTGTGGCCCCGACTTCTTTGCTCATATTCTCCCTCCTTCTGCTCCTCATTGGAACATTCGGAGCTCAGTCCGGTGCTCCAGTGTGGGTCTCTGTCTCTATCTCCATCCATTGCCAGATGAAGTTTCTATGGTGATATGCAAGATATTCATCAGTATGGCTATAGCACAGGGTCATTATATGTTCCCTATCCTCCGCTGCCCCAGGAACCAACTGGGGATATCGCCTTGGGCACCTGGGAGCCCCCTAGGTAAAACATTTATTTATTTTGTATACAGTATTCTGTCTGTGTGTATGCCTGCAGGCCAGAAGAAGGCACCAGACCTCATTACAGATGGTTGTAAGCCACTATATGGTTGCTGGGAATTGAACTCGGGACTCTGGAAGAGCAGGCAGTGCTCTTAACCGCTGAGCCATCTCTCCAGCCCAAGACCTGCTTTTAAAGGGGATTAAAAATTAACAAAAACCCTATTAGGTGGTGGGGTTGTTTTGTTTTGTTTGGATTTTTGAGACAGGATTTCTCTGTAGCTTTGGGGCCTGTCCTGGAACTAGCCCTGGTAGGTCAGGCTGGCCTTGAACTCACAGAGAACCTCCTTCTTCTGCCCCCCCCCCCCGTAGGTGCTGTTTATTTAGTTTTTGTTTATCTGACTTTTGACCATTATCAACATTCCTTTTCAGTCAGCAATTCTGAAACAACCCCTCTTTTTTTTTCACATTTTATTTATTTATTTAAGATTTCTGTCTTTTCCCACCGCAGCCTCCCATTTCCCTCCCCCTCCCCCAGTCAAGTCCCCCTCCCTCTTCAGCCCAAAGAGCTATCAGGGTTCCCTGCCCTGTGGGAAGTCCATGGACCACCCACCTCCATCCAGGTCTAGTAAGGTGAGCATCCAAACTGCCTAGGCTCCCACAAAGCCAATACGTGCAGTAGGATCAAAAACCCATTGCCATTGTTCTAGAGATCTCAGTAGTCCTCATTGTCTCTATGTTTTTCCCCAAGACGGTTTTAACCCAGGCTTTTTCAGACCCAGGCCAGCTGGCCTTGGTGAGTTCTCGACAGAACATCCCCACTGTCTCAGTGTGTGGGTGCACCACCTCGCAGTCCTGAGCTCCCTGCTCATGCTCTCTCTCCTTCTGCTCCTGACTTGGACCTTGAGATTTCAGTCCGGTGCTCCAATGTGGGTCTCTGTCTCTGTCTCCTTTCATCGCCTGATGAAGGTTAATATTCCGGAGGATGCCTATATGTTTTTCTTTGGGTTCTCCTTCTTATTTAGCTTCTCTAAGATCACGTATTAGAGGCTCAATGGCCTTTGTTTATGTCTAGAAACCAAATATGAGTGAGTACATCCCATGTTCCTCTTTTTGGGTCTGGCTTACCTCACTCAGGATAGTGTTCTCTATTTCCATCCATTTGCCTGCAAACTTCAAGAAGTCCTTGTTTTTTATTGCTGAGTAGTACTCTAATATGTATATATTCCATACTTTTCTTCATTCATTCTTCAATTGAAGGGCATCTAGGTTGTTTTCATGTTCTGGCTATTACAAACAGTGCTGCTATGAACATAGTAGAGCATATACTTTTGTTGTATGATAAGGCCTCTCTTGGGTATATTCCCAAGAGTGGTATTGCTGGGTCCAGGGGTAGGTTGATCCCGAATTTCCTGAGAAACCTCCACACTGCTTTCCAAAGTGGTTGCACAAGTTTGCATTCCCACCAGCAATGGATGAGTGTACCCCTTTCTCCACACCCTCTCCAGCAAAGGCTATCATTGGTGTTTTTTATTTTCGCCATTCTGACAGGTGTAAGATGGTATCTTAAAGTTGTCTTGATTTGCATTTCCCTGATCATTAAGGAAGTTGAGCATGACCTCAGGTGTCTTTTGGCCATTTGGACTTCTTCTGTTGAGAGATCTCTGTTCAGCTCAGTGCCCCATTTTATAAATGGGTTGATTAGCCTTTTACGGTCTAGTTTCTTGAGTTCTTTATATATTTTGGAGATCAGACCTTTGTCAGTTGCGGGGTTGGTGAAGATCTTCTCCCAGTCAGTGGGTTGCCTTTCTGTCTTAGTGACAGTGTCCTTTGCTTTACAGAAGCTTCTCAGTCTCAGTAGGTCCCATTTATTCAATGAGGCCCTTACTGTCTGTGCTGCTGGGGTTATACGTAGGAAGTGGTCTCCTGTGCCCACTTGTTGTAGAGTACTTCCCACTTTCTCCTCTATCAGATTCAGCGTGTTCGGACTGATATTGAGGTCTTTAATCCGCTTGGACTTGAGTTTTGTGCATGGTGATAGATATGGATCTATTTTCATTCTTCTACAGATTGACATCCAGTTTTGCCAGCACAATTTGTTGAAGATGCTCTCTTTTTTCCATTGTATACTTTTAGCTCCTTTATCAAAAATCAGGTGTTCATAGGTTTGTGGGTTAAAGTCAGGGTCTTCTATTCGATTCCATTGGTCGACTTCTCTGTTTTTATGCCAATACCAAGCTGTTTTCAATACTGTAGCTCTGTAATAGAGTTTGAAGTCAGGGATGGTAATGCCTCCAGACGTTCCTTTATTGTATAAGATTGTTTTGGCTATCCTGGGTTTTTTGTTTTTCCATATAAAGTTGATTATTGTCTTCTCCAGATCTGTGAAGAATTTTGATGGTATTTTGATGGGGATTGCATTGAATCTATAAATTGCTTTTGGTAGAATTGCCATTTTTACTATGTTGATCCTCCCAATCCAAGAGCAAGGGAGATCCTTCCATTTTCTGGTGTCATCTTCAATTTCTTTCTTCAAAGACTTAAAGTTCTTGTCAAATAGATCTTTCACTTTTTTGGTTAGAGTTACCCCTAGATATTTTATGCTATTTGTGGCTATCGTGAAAGGTGATGCTTCTCTGATTTCCCTCTCTGCTTCCTTATCCTTAGTGTATAGGAAGGCCGCTGACTTTTTGGAGTTGATCTTGTATCCTGCCACATTACTAAAGGTGTTTATCAGCTGTAGGAGTTCTTTGGTAGAGTTTTTGGGGTCGCTTATGTATACTATCATATCATCTGCAAATAACGAAAGCTTAACTTCTTCCTTTCCAATACGAATCCCCTTGATCCTCTTATGTTGTCTAATTGCTATTGCTAGAACTTCAAGCACTATATTGAAGAGGTATGGAGAGAGTGGACATCCTTGTTTTGTTCCTGATTTTAGTGGGATGGCTTTGAGTTTTTCTCCGTTCAATTTAATGTTAGCTGTCGGCTTGCTGTAAATAGCTTTTATTATATTTAGGTATGACCCTTGTATCCCTAATCTCTCCAAGACCTTTATCATAAAGGGGTGTTGAATTTTGTCGAATGCTTTTTCAGCATCTAATGAAATGATCATATGGTTTTTTTCTTTCAGTTTATTTATATGGTGGATTACATTGATAGATTTGCATATGTTGAACCAGCCCTGCATCTCTGGGATGAAGCCTACTTGATCATAATGGATAATTTTTCTAATGTGTTCTTGGATTTGGTTTGCCAGTATTTTATTGAGAATTTTTGCGTCGATATTCATGAGTGAAATAGGCCTATAATTCTCTATCTTGGTTGGGTCTTTGTGTGGTTTTGGTATCAGGGTAACTGTAGCTTCATAAAAGGAATTTGGCAATGACTCTTCTGTTTCTATATTGTGAAATTCATTAAGGAGTAAAGGTATTAGCTCTTCTTGGAAGTTCTGGTAGAATTCTGCATTGAAACCATCTGGTCCTGAACAACCCCTCTTTTTAACAGTTGCCAAGGTGTAGATTTGCCTGGTTTATCGAATCGTCTTATTGGTAGATGTCTTAATTATTTAATTGCAGGCTTTTCATCTTCAGTGCGGCTCTGAGAAAGACTCAGTTATATACTGAAATGAACTCACGTTTATTTAAGTCTACCTTTACGGACTATGCTCTCTTACCCCTGTGAAAAGTTGTATACTTGAGAAATTAATTATTGTTTTGATAACTCTCCAGTTTGTTATAGATAACTTTTCTTTTATTCTTTAAGGAGAAACTACCTGCTTATCTTGCCACTTCGCCAATTCCTACTGAAGACCAGTTCTTTAAAGATATTGACACCCCTTTGGTGAAGTCAAGCAGAGATGAAAGGCCATCTCAGAGCCCAGATACTTCTCACACCTTGGAAACAGAGACAGTTTTCGCTCCAAGTTCTGTGAAAAAGAAGAAACGAAGGAGAAAGAAGTGCAAACAGGACAATAGGAAGGAGGAACAGGCGGCTTCTCCTGTCGCAGAAGACGTATGTGATGTGGGTGTGAGCTCTGATGATGAGAAGGGAGCCCAGACAGCAAGGTAAGGTTCCAGTCTGGACAGGGGCTTGTGCACCCAGTGGAGCCCCAAGGCAGCTAGTAGCTGCTGCTACTCTTGAAGGTGTGTAGTGTGAGTCTGATGCCCTCACCCAACTGTTTATTGCGGGATCAGTGAAAGAAGCATCACATCCCACTTACTGTCAGATCTGTGCTGCTAGTGCTCTTCGGGACAGTCTGGAGGCGTGCCTCGTTCCATTGAGTATGTTTCAGAAAAGAGACTGTCGGCTCTTACTGAGCAATTTGCTGGGAGTGCGCAGATTCAAGTGGGAGCATTATAGTCCAGTTGTGTAGCTTTCCAACCCTAGGGTCTTTCCCCCTCCCCTTCCTCTGCACCTTCCCTTCCCCTTTGTCCTCTTCTCTCTCATTCTTTCCCTCTCCCCTCCCCGTCCACTTCCCCTCCTTTTCCCTTCCCTTCCCTTCCCCTTTCTCTCTATTCCTGTCTTCTATGCCCTCCTCTCCCCTTCCTTCATTGCCTGCCCCTTCCCTTCCTATCCCATTCTCTTCCTTATCCCCCTTTCTTTTCTGCTTCCCCCTCCTTCCACAGGGTCTCACTGTAGAGCACAGGTTGGCCTCAGACTCATAATCCTTCTGCTTGCAGTTCCTGAGTACTGGGATTGGTATATACCAATACACCTGGCATCCCTTCTCAGGTTCTTATATTTGGTATCAGACCTTTTCCTGGGAAACAGAGTTTTGTTTTGAGTTTATAAGTTAAAGGAGTTTCAGTTTAAGTGGGAATTTCTGATCACCACTTACATACCAGTTAGTAGAATTACTCAAAACCTGTAACACTTTCCAAATCAGAACTACCTGAAATTTCAAGGTAGCAGTTTAAGACAGAATGTGCATTGTTTTCTCACTTAAGGTAGAATTTTCTTCCACCTGTTTGACTGAGCACTGGACCCAAGCCCTGGAAGGACATCCGTGTGATAGTGGTTGAAGAACAAATGGCAGTTTTCTTTCTGTGCTCGGGCACACCAAATTAAGTGGTGTGATTCCAATTTACATCCAACAAACTGCTGGGGCTTGAGTCTTCTATAAGAAGCTCTTAAACCTGAGGGATTGTGCCTTATGCTTTCCAGAGATTTCCACATGCTGCCCCATATAAACCTCATATTGACGCGTGATAAATTCCCTAATGATGAAAAGTGAAGATATAGCTTTTACTTTGGACTATTGTACTAAATGGAGCAACATCCCTAGCCTATCAGAAGTTTTTAATCACATTTATTTTATATCCTTCTATGATATGGCTACTGGCTATCCTCCTGTTATACAGTAGGTGGCTTTGGTGCATACCTCCTTGATCATGTTAGCCTTTTCCAGAAGATGCTGCTAATCGTGTGGCCTTCTGTTGATAAGAGACTTGTTGGTACCCATTTTAAAGCTGACTTTAAATCATTCCTACCTCTCTGGCTTTTGCTCTCTTTTTCCCTTTCGTAGAGGATCTTCAAATGCTTCCTTAAAGGAAGAAGACTATAAGGAGCCTCCACTTTTCCATTCCGGGGATCACTATCCCTTATCTGATGGAGATTGGTCCCCATTAGAAACGTGAGTATCTCTGAAATTTCTGTTTTCCTAAGGAAAGAGGGGGGTGCATATTAGTAGCTTTTATGTTATTTGATAGTAATAACACCTTCTGTTTATATAATAGTAGAGTAACCATCAGGTAAAATTTAACATGAATATGAACTGTTTTTAACAACCATTGTTCCTAAATTTAATCTTATTCTGATGGTGTTTGCTAATTGTAAATCTGAATAATTAGCATAGAATTTGCTCTACCTACTGTTAAATTCTATTATTTGGTGTCAAATAAATAATGTAATGAAAGAATGTGTGGTCATACTGTTCATTTTCTGTGATCAAACCTTCAGAATTTAAATGATTTTTTAAGTTTATGTATTTTATGCATAAAATTGTTTTGTCTGCATATATATCTGTGCACCATATGCATGCATGGTGCCTACAGAAACCAGAAGAGGAAGTTAGATCCACTAGGAGGTTAGTTACAGGTGATTACAGTTAGCAGATGATTGCCAGCTGCCATGGGATTCCTGGGAACTGGACCCAGGTTCCCCAGTTCTTTACCACTGAGCCATTTCTGCAGCCCATGTTAACTGATTATTAATCGTCCTTCCTGTGTGTTTTCTGTCTTACAAAATTACTGTGTCATTGGTTTCCTGTGAGAAAACATTATGGAGGGCCTACAGGAGACCTGGAAAGTTCTTAATAATCACTGTCATTTTTATTTTAGTAAAGACCTCAGGTAGAATGAGCAATTGATGTTTCCCTCAGTGGAGTGTCTGTACTTGTAGTTGACATATTCACACTTAAACATTTACTTTTCTCTACACACTGCGAGTCTCAGCGAGACTGAGCCTTGTTTTTCTTTGTTCTTGTGTGTTTGCAGCACTTATTCCCAGGCAATGTGTCCTAAGAGTGATTCAGAGTTGGAGGTGAAGCCCGCCGAGAGCCTGCTCAGATCTGAGTCTCACATGGAGTGGACGTGGGGCGGGTTCCCAGAGTCTACCAAGGTACGGGGACTTCCTGGAAAGACTAGTATGTGTCTGAGTATGTTGCAAGGAGGCCACTTGTTCATCCCAGCCGCCCGGCTAGCTTAGCCCCGAAGTAACCACACAGAAACTGTATTAATTAAAACTGCTTGGCCCATTAGCTCTAGCTTCTTATTGGCTAACTCCTATATCTTTATTTAACCCATTTCTGACAATCTCTATATCACCACAAGGTCGTGGCCTACCAGAAAAGTTTCAGCACATCTACCTCCAGCCACGGATCCATGGCGTCCCTCTGACTCTGCTTTCTTCCTCCCAGAATTCAGTTCTGTCTTCTCTGCCTACCTAAGTTCTGCCCTATCAGGCCAAGGCGATTTCTTTATTTATTAACCAATGTAAGCAGCACCCAGAGGGGACTCCCACATGATGAGTAAACACCAGTAAAGAGCCTTTGCCGTTAAACAAAGGAAGCAATTTCTTATTGAGTTCAGAGTATAATGATGGCATTGCCCTCTTGTGGTTGAAAGATAAATAAAAATTAACATTTCTTTATAAAATTTCTACTGTACACTTACTTATAACTTAATACAATAATACCTTTTGTGTTTCTACATATAACAAATAATGCTGATTAAAAAATTTTAAAGATACCTAAAAGAAACTAGAGTTTCCACACTGAAAAATTAAATCCTGAAAGTTAGGGTAGGATCTAACTCAGCTGGTGAAGGTTTGCCTGCTGTGCTCTAGACAGTGGGCAGGAGGAGGTTCATAGACTTTTCAGCTGCTCACGATGAGGAAATAATGTACTGAAAGATCCATTTCTTGGAAGAAAATCATTTAAATCCCATGTTGAATTCAGTTTTGTAAAAACAGAAATTGACTTGTTTATATGACTGAGTGCTTTAAGTTGCCTTAAGGAGCGGTAGGGTCGTGAATGAAGTTTTCATGTGTGCTATAAGCTGTGTCTCTCAAGATGAGCATTTTTAAACAATTCATATTTGCAGGTCAGCAAGAGAGAAAGATATGACTGTCATCCGAGGACAGCTACAATTACACCGTCGGAAAACACTCATTTTAGGGTCATTCCCAGTGAAGACAGCCTCATAAGAGAAGTCGAGAAGGATGCTACTGTTGAAGATACTATCTGTACCATAGTGAAACCCAAACCCAGAGCCCTGTGTAAGCAGCTTAGTGATGCAGCTTCTGCTCAACTTCCTGAACTGCCTCTCGAGGTTCCTCAGACTTCATCTATGTTAGATGCAGACCATGTTCCTAGTCCATCCTCAATAGAAGCTCCCTCAGAATCCAAACCAGCTGCTAAAGTAGACTCACCAACAAAGAAGAAAGGTAATTGTGTGTTTGACATCACACAGCATCAGTGGGTGGTGTATTATTTCAGTGTCTCACATACTGTGAGACAGCTGTCTTTGTCATCTCCAGTCAGAACATGTCCCACACTTCATGGTGATGACTTACCCATGTGGCTTCTCTTCTCTTACTCTCTAAATTCCGAACAAGATGGTAAGCGTCCTTCTATTAGTTTCTGAGTCAATACTCAGTGTACCTCTAAGAAGTACTTATTAAGAAAGTAAATGAATTGTGTTCTAATCAGTTGGTGAGTACAGTGACAGTACCATTGTCGGTGTGAAGAAATCATATGTATATTCCCCAGGTACACTAAGTATCTGTGCTATGCTTTTGTTTTGTTTTTCGAGACAGGGTTTCTCTGTGGTTTTGGAGCCTGTAATGGAACTAGCTCTTGTAGACCAGACTGGCCTCGAACTCACGGAGATCCACCTGCCTCTGCCTCCCAAGTATTGGAATTAAAGGTGTGTGCCACCACCTCCCAGCCTGTGCTATGCTTTTAAGCTAAGGTTCTACCAAGATTCATGTGCTATCTTTGATTATTAACTAAATGTGCTAGTGAATAAAATCTTAAATGGCCTTTTGCTTAAATAAAAGTAAAAGTAGAATGGAGAAAAAATATTTTCTCAGACATCTGCTTAGCTAAAGGAAAATTTTGTAGCTTTCGTATGGTTTAAAAATAAATACCTACGGGAGGTTGGAGAGATGGTTCGGTGGTTAAGAATACTGGCTGCACTTTGACCTTTGATTTCTAGCATCTACATGGCAGCTAACAATTATCTGTGATTCCAGTTCTAGGGAACTCAGTGCTCTCTTCTGGTCTCTGGGCACCAAGTACATGGCCATATATCAGGCAAAACACCATACACCTAAAATAGAAATATTTTTAAGTGTCCACTAACTATTGGTGCCTTCTATCACTAATTTCCCTCCTAAATTGGTGTGGATGAGCCCAGCCCTCGGCACAACTCCTTACTCTGTATCAGTTGTCTCAGTAAGAGTCAGAAACTACACACATTGAATGCTGACTTGGAGCCTTTATCTAAGGAAGTAAAACCTTACCTAAAACCACCTGTCTTATTAGCTGAGTGTCTGCTTCACTTTGAAGACAAAAAGGAAAGGAGCATGGAACATTCCATTTTGACAAACTGATACAGACTCATATCATTCATAAATGAGTTGTCAAAAATAAGACTGTGGCTGTCAAGGGGATCTGTGACCAAATCTGATGACTAGCTGACAGTGACTTTCTCAGAAATGTACACCAAGTATTCTGATGTAAGAACTGTTAAGGGGCATGACCAAGTCTTGTATGGTAGATGCTTTGGTTTGGTCTAAGACACTGTAGGTTCACAGGGATAGGAGAAAGATTCCTACTGTTGTCTAGCTTTATTCTCTTCACCGCCCCCCCCCAACTTGATTATGAAAGTTTTATACATACCGTGGTACATCACTTAGATGTTGTCTGAGTGGTACATCAGAGATGTTGTCTGAGAAGTATGTCATCAAGCAACTTAGTATTGTTTTTTACACAGTGTAAATCAATCGACTTGTCCTCTTGGTGCAGTCAGGAGATGCAGGAAACATGCCAGGATGCTGTTGCTAGTATATGATAGCATACTGTTTTAGATTTCAGTAGGTATATGGGAGTATGCCCTAAACTAATAGCAAATATATAAGTAAGTCACTTTCATCATTATCAAGCATTATATCATGTACATCATTAGATTGCTGTACTAACAGGGCTAGCGATGCCATAGGTTCATTTACTCCACCATCATTACAAAGATGGTATGTTACCCTAAGACACTCCTGGGGACCACCATTATATGTGCATCCACTGAAGCGTCCTTATGTGGTGCGGCGCACAGCTGTGTCTCCTTGCCATCTCCTGAGTTCTAGACATTGTGACATTTCTCCCTTAAAGACCCCAGGACATGCCACCTAAGTATATTCTCTGTAGAACTAAAGTACTATTAACAGACACACAGAGAAAGAAAGAAGCAGGGCCAAAGTGAGGACAAGGGCAAGGCAGGAACCCTTCTAGGGATTGATCCTTGGACCTTGCTTTAGGCAGATAGTGGCCCATTCTGTTTAGAAAACTTCGTGCTATTGCAGAGTTGGTAAATAGAGAACGAATTCTTATCTCTGGTGTGTTTTTCTTTTAATAACAGGTGTCCACAAAAGAAGTCAGCACCAGGGCCCTGACGACATTTACCTTGATGACTTAAAGGCTCTTGAGCCTGAAGTGGCAGCTCTCTATTTCCCTAAAAGGTAGTGTGTGTTTGTGCGGTGAGGTGTGAACAACTTGAGAAACTCCAGTTGTTTCATCTGAGCAAGGGGAACAGAGTGATGGTCTTTAGCTAAATCTGCTTATGCTTCGGGTGGGGGAAGCTCTCAGATAGTGTGTGTTGTTTTGAGTGCAGTGACTTGAAAATAATGTGTTGTTTAGTACAATAAGGAGAGAGACCTGCGTAAGAGGGGTGTGTGTGTGTGTGTGTGATGCTGTTGCTACAGTGCACACTTGTAGAGGGCAGAGGACAGCGGGGATCGAACTCAGGTTGTCAGGCTCTCTGAGCAAGCACTCCACCTGCCTAGCCATCCTGCGGGCCTAGTTTAGTCTCTTTGTAGTCGTTAATAACAAACTGAATACACTTGAGGAATTCTTTGGCATTTGTTTTATTTGTGTGTTTTAAACAGCACATTTTAATTTACAAACATTTTACAAAGAATTTCTTCACTCCTTTGAAGAATGTGAATCCACTTCTGAACCTGAGTCTTATAAGGCCCCATTCTCGGGGACCCTGTGTCCCCATAGTGCCCATAGTCCCTACCATGTCACAAAACCATTCTTCCTATCCCTCATTATTTTAAGGTAACTTGACCATGAACCTCAAACACAATGTATGTTAACCATGTTCCCAAGTTCATTTTATCCTAAAAGGAACTACTACTTAATATACTGATTATAAAACTTAATTTTCTTCTCAGAAAATGTGGTTTGAATTTACTGTGCACTATATACAAGCATTGTTTTATATGATTTATTGGGAAAACCTACTTCATTTTTTACCTGGAATGGAAAATGAGATTGATATAAATATATTTAAGATTTTTATCATGTTTTTGAGAGGTTCTTTAAAGTTTGTTCGTAACTCTGTATAGTAGACTATCTTAAAATACCCACATACTTTATTTGAAGTAATGGGTTTTTATAGATGAAAAAATTGAAATTGGTCCAGTTTTTTTTTTGTTTTTGTTTTTGTTTTTTTTTTTTTTTTTTTTTTTTGGTTTTTCAAGACAGAGTTTCTCTGTGGCTTTGGAACCTGTCCTGGAACTAGCTCTGTAGACCAGGCTGGTCTCGAACTCCCAGAGATCCGCCTGCCTCTGCCTCCCGAGTGCTGGGATTAAAGGCGTGCGCCACCATCGCCCGCCTTGGTCCAGTTTTTTTAAGGGTAGAAAATATTAAAATGTGATCTGTTAGAATTATGGCTTTCTCTCATTTCCCAGTCCTTTTACTTTAGTTTTATATTGGATTTTTTTAAATATCCCTATTAAAAAATAGGGAGCAAGGCCAAGCATGCTGGCATACACTTCAATTTAACCCAGCACTCAGGAGGCAGAAGCAAGTAGATTTCTGTGAGTTAGAGGACAGTTTGGTCTACATAACGAGTTTCAGGGCAGCCAGCTAGAGTTACATAATAGAAAACCACGTCTCAAAGAAAGGAAATAGTCACTAATCAGTGGAACTTGGTTATAGCTTTCCTGTTGATTAGCCACATGTAGCGGAAGGACTGAAAACTGGGGCATGTCATAGGCTCTTTTACTGCATACGAGTGTGCTTTGTTGTGACTGTCACTCTATATTACTGAATAGTCATAACTTATACAGCTGATGTTCACACGTGTCCCATCATTCCTGTGGCTTTGGCAGCATGCTGAGTCAGAAGGCAGCCCTCATGTTGACATGCCCTTCTGGCTGGATGACACCAGCTGCCGTCACTGATAAAGCTCCATGTCTTACTGTTGGGCTAGCGTTCCATTACTAGTGTTGGGAGGCCCACACACAGGCCTTCCTCTGTCTCAGGCTCTACAGAGGAACAGACGGGGACAGGAGGAGTGTGAGACCACTGTCTCCCACTTCCGCAGCTTAGTCAGGTGCTGACAGAGACCTCTCATGTTAGAGTTAGAGTTTTCTCCAAGTGTGACTGTGCCTCCCTCTCTCACCGCATGAGTTGCTGCATTGCCATATCTCAGTGGGCGTGGCTCTTATGAAGAGACCACCTCTTTGTCAGTTTCCTCTTAGTTTGAAAGTGTGCATTGCTAGTAAGAGGAAATTCCCCAAACATAAACAACTTCCCGTGAGAACATGCCTACATTTCTACACTCTGCTGCCACCTGCTCCTCAGCCCTTAGATGTTTCCAGGAGTACACGTTCATGTCACCAGGTGTGTCATGTTTTGTGAAAGACCCTGGCTTCTTGGGTTGGTGGTGTCACTTAGCAGCCGAGTGCCTGCCTCGCCACACATGAGGCTCCTGGGTTCAATCCCCAGTACTAAAAAAAGGAGGGAGAGCTGGCTTCTAGGTAAGCAATCCGCGCATCTCAAATATTAGAGTAGTTTCCATTGTGACCAAAAAATGTGACCTGCCATCTCCTTACTTCACATTTAAGCTCCGTTCCAAACGTCCAGTGTGCGCTCCTTCTGGCGCCAAACTTTCTGTGCCTTGTCTCAAAATACTCTCAGAGTAGTGAGGTCCAGGCCTTGCTGCTATACAGACAGTCTGCATTGTTCTAGAGGGTCAGGCCTCCTGAGTACTTTGCCCTTGAGTGTTTCTGCTTTTAAATTAGGCTAGTTTTGGATAGTATTGGATGAATTTAGGAAAGCTTTGGGTTTTGTTTTCAGAACACAGCTTTGGACTTAGTAATTTTCTACAGACTGTATATTACCATGCCCTTTTTCTTGGAATGCAGTGAACAAAGGGCTTCCAAATGTCAGATTTTTCTTAACTGTCCTGTTATTTCATTGTGGCAATTTGAGTAAGTGCTTTTAACTCTTTTACCCCTTTAGTTACAGTCAGGAAGGCCCCAGTTGAAACGCTGGCACCATGAGAAGTATTTACTACATTTGTAGTTAATTTCTTAGTTCTCAGATTCCTGCTGCTGTCATTTATAACGTGAGGGGGTTTTTTTGTTTTGTTTTGTGTTTGTTTGTTTTTCGAGACAGGGTTTCTCTGTAGCTTTGGAGCCTGTCCTGGAGCTAACTCTTGTAGACCAGGCTGGTCTCGAACTCACAGAGATCGCCTGCCTCTGCCTCCCGAGTGCTGCGTGCACACTGCCACCCAGCTATTTTTAAACTCTACTTTAAAAAGCTGTGGAGCGGGGTCACTGGGAAGATGGCTTGGTGGATAAGAGCACTTAACTATGAGAAGCATAAGAACCCAAGTTCAGATCCCCAGCCCCCACATAAACAGGGCATAGCACTTTATGTACCTTGAGTGGTGGAGACAGGTAGATCTCAGGAGCTCTGTCGTTGACCGGCCTGGCCCAAGTGGCAAGTTGCAGTTCAGGGAGCTTGAACTTACCTGTTTACAGCAGGTAAGTCTCAGAGTGATAGAGAACACCTGGCTGAACCCCATACTCTGACCTTTTCATGTGTGTTTGTTACCCCGTACTTACATGCATACATCATGCACTCATACACCCCAGAAGTTACGTTTGATTTCCCATCTGTTCCTCGTAGGATTCTAGAGGACCATGTATTAAGCCAAAAATGGAATAAATCCTTAGTTCTCCTTCCTTCTGTCTGCCACAGTGACACGGATCCTGGCTCCCGGCAATGGCCTGAATCCGACACATTCTCTGGCTCTCAGTCCCCACAGTCTGTGGGAAGTGCAGCTGCAGACAGTGGCACCGAGTGCCTCTCAGACTCTGCCATGGACTTGCCTGATGTCACTCTCTCCCTCTGTGGAGGCCTCAGTGAGAATGGAGAGATTTCTAAAGGTATGCTGGACAGCCATGCCTGTCTTCACCTCAGAAGGGCAAGCCTGATCATCACTTGATTTGTGCCCAGACCTCTGTTCGGTAAATTACTGGCATGAGGGGAAGATATTAATGAAATCTACTTTGAGTTACCATAAATTCTTGACTGGCTTTGTGTGCGTGTGAGTACCTTTTCATAAGGCCTTGTCTTAGAGTCTCACAGTGCCTTTGTGTGTAGGGGGTAGTTCCGTGAGGACCTCTTTTGTGAGACTCTAATTTCACACTCGGAAACTGATAACTTACGGGCTGCTCTGTCTGCAGAGCAGCAGGGTAGGATCACGTCCCATTGATCTTGCGTGTGTGTGAAACTGCTGAAGAACCCGTGGGGAGCGCCTAGCTGCCTTCCTGACAAGCTCAGGACTCAATAAGGGAAGACTGAAGCTGTGGGGTGGTGTCTGTCCACTGAGTAAACAGTCTGATTGCCTTCTGTCCCAGGCCTGAGAGATGTCCGCCCCATGTTCTTGCAGCCTTTGCTCCCCATCTCCTATGTTAAGAGTTAACTGCCAGTGCACCACTAGCTCCACCTGATCCCCTGCTATTGTAGTGTGGACAGCACTGAACAACTTGCCTGGGTTGACCTTTGTAGTCCAGGCAGATGTGATCCCTCAGTTGTCCTGCCTTTACCCACTTTGTATTCACTTTAAGTTACAACTTTTCTGGGTTTGCCCCTACCTGTAATGGCTTTTCCTGGAAGGCAGCGCTCCTTCCATGACTGGCAAATCACATTAGCACTGCCCTTTGTCCCCTCTCCCCAGAACTGCTTCAGATGGCAGCAGGGTTCGCGGAGTGTTAGAAAGGGGGTAGAGTTTTATTATATTTTGGTTTGGGGTTTAGTTTTGAGTCCTAAAACTATGAAAGTGTCTTGATAAACTGGGAAAACATAGTTTCCTCTAAAGGCCTTCTTTAAGCCCACAAGTCCTTTAGTGCTGAGTGCTGTGACCGTCCAGAGATCTGTGCCTCTCACGTGCTGAGTGCTATGACCGTCCAGAGATCTGTGCCTCTCACATGCTGATGGCTGCTTTACTTTGCAGAAAAGTTCATGGAGCATATCATCACTTACCATGAGTTTGCAGAAAATCCTGGCCTTATCGACAACCCGAACCTTGTAATACGGATATATAACCGGTAAACACCGTTGCCTTGATCGTTGCTAAGTATTACAGTTTCCAACTGCCATTATTTTCTTTGCTGTAAGATTTGTTATCACACAAATGAAAACACAATGATTTACAAGTGAGGCTGAACCTTCACCTTTTGGCCTGAGCTGGTGCAATGCTGTCTCTGTTTTATGAGTCTTACTGCTTCTCAGCTCACAAAAGTTTGGCTTAAAGCAGATCTTCACAATTTAGTTGTTCATCTCTTTATTGGAAAGAATAAGCAATTTGATAAGATTATTCTTGTACTTTTCCTCTGGTCCCCTGACGCTCTCTAGGCTCCAGCCCTGCCCCCAAGCCCTGCTTTTGCTTCTGACTCTCTGTATGATGGGTTTGCACAATTTTTATTTCTCATAGTTACTACAACTGGGCTTTGGCTGCTCCCATGATCCTTAGCTTGCAAGTATTCCAGAAGAGTTTACCTAAGGTGAGTGATCTGCATTTGAAGTCTCCTTCAAAGTATCTAACATACAGCAGTCCAAAAGTTTATATTCTCTATTACTGGATTCTAGTCAAGTTTCTGAGTTTAGTATCCAAACTGCTGTATTCACTAAATCCTAGTCAATAACCTGGGCTGCCACTTGTCCCCATTTTTGTTAAGTATTTATTTATCCCAGTTTCTGAGCTCCAGACTGAATGCTCAGTGGTAGAGCACTTTCGTGAACGTGTGAAGGTCTGAGTGCAGTCCCCAGTCTTACTACATCATCAGTTAAAAATTCTTCTCAATATGGGGAGAAACAGCAAGAAGTGGGCTCCCGAAAGGTGACATTCATGTGGCTGAATTAGATTGCAGTTGGCATGCCTGTTTCAGAGAACTTTCTGCTCACCCACAAGGTATCACTCCTTCGTCAGACTTTGTATCATAAAAGCCGCAGATTCCAAGAATAAGAGGTGGAAGCTGTCTGTGTGCTTGCCGAACCCTGAGGTCCACTGGGCCTCACACAAACCCACCCTGGAGCCTTGTCATTTCCAAGGAGTGCATGGCCTTTCCTCCTGAGCTGTAGAGAGCACTTGATGGTTTGAGAGCTGTGTAGAGCGTCTCTCATTCTGTAGTGAGGCCCTGTCCTACAGGAGAATGGTAGTGAGGAGTCGGTGATTACAACTGCTAGATCTCCTGTGCTGACCCACACTGACTGTTTGCAGGCCACGGTCGAGTCCTGGGTTAAAGACAAGATGCCAAAGAAATCTGGTCGGTGGTGGTTTTGGCGTAAGAGAGAAAGCATGACCAAACAGGTAATGACTGATTTGTGTAAACACAACTCTTTCTCTACCACTCATAAAAGCAGGGTACGGGCACTGCATGGCAGTTCTGAGGCATTGCTGCGTGCAGGTGCTACGCTGGTGCTTTCTACAGATGTTTGAGCTGCTGGTTTTTTAAGGAAGCTTGGACTTTGTAGGCAGAGCTGGGTGAAGCCCTGTGAGTAGTGAGGGTGGAGCTGGGGCAGAACTTGAATTTGACTCTAGAACACTGCTCTTTCTGCTTCCTGGTTAGCTCTCAGGTGTGAACAGAGGTTATATCCTGCACAATCCACATACAAACATGCAGAATGTCCCTTTTAACAAAGTAGCAGGAGAGCAGGTTTGTCCAGAAAGCCTTTTAAAGAAGGGAATTCTGGGAGTTTCACTGTTGTTTTTCAGATAACAGAGAGTGGTCTTGCTTTTACCAAGTTCATGTCCATATCAGTGTGGTCCGGCTGCCTTTCTCCCTTCTGCAGGTGACAGACAGGAGAAGGCACCAGTAGTTACTCTGTGGTGCAGTCCAGATGTCTCAACCAGATACCTGACCATTGGGCCAGTTATATTTTGTGAATAGGTTTTTATAAGCAGTGTGATTTCTGCCCTTCAACTTCAAGTGGAAAAAGTTCCTCAAGTTTGCAGTCATGGGTGGAGGTTTTCGTTTCCTAGCAAGGACTACAGCCGAAGTTTGGAGAAAACATTGACACTGACATTATCATCTTTCTGTCCAGCTACCAGAGACCAAGGAGGGAAAATCTGAGGTCCCGCCAACAAATGACCTACCTTCCAGTGCTGAGGAGCCAGCCAGTGCCAGGTGGGTGCCCTGTCCTTTCTCCTAGCTCACAGCACTGGCAATCCTGCTTGGGTATAAGATCAAAGTTGATCTTGGCAATTAGAAAGACACGACAGTAAGTGGCTTGTCAGTGGCACTTGGTCGATAAAGAATGCCTTTCCCGGTTTGCAGAACTTAAATACACAGCATTGCTTCTAATACTGCGTCCATCACAGAGCCAGGCTACTAGGAAAGGCAGAACTTCAGGAAGGGATCCTGGACATAATCGGGACTGCCCCGCTGGTATCCCTACTCCCCCGCTTTTCAGGTGGCAGAAGGGATATTAAAAAGCTTCTGAAGGGTGGATTTGGGCATTTGAGTTGGCCTGGGTGTGTTGTGTGTGCTTACAGTCCAACCCTGTCCTTTGATCTCACTCCCACAGTGGTAATCCTAGTCTGGGGTTCATCTTCTCACTCTCCCTACTTTCTCTTGGAAAAGAAGTATAAAGAGAATTTTCTAAATTTAGAAATATTTCCTGCTATGTCCAATGATGTTTTAATATAGCCAAAGCTTGAACAGATCCTTCTGCCTCAGCCTTGTGGAGACTTGGCTTATGGATATGTAACACTTGTTTATTTTCTTGTCCTAAATTATAAGCCCTCTCATCTATCAGTAGCCTGGCTCTTTGTGACTAGTTTGTTGATTAGGCCTGCAGAGAATGATTCTTCCAGTGATGAGGGGTCACAGGAGTTGGAAGAAACAATCAAAGTTGAAACCATCTCCATGGAGACACTGAGTCACTGTAGCACAGCTTCATATAAGAAGTCTCTCCGACTCTCCTCGGACCAGATAGTAAGTATTACGCAGTAGAGTTGTGCTTATATAAGTGTTTCTCTAGGAGAACAGCACCCCCAAGTCCTGGTGAGCAGTTAGGACCACTCAAGGATCGTGTGACCTGGGTTCCTCCCCATGTAGAACACCTGCCCCAGTTTCTGGAAATGAACCAAAGAGTGGGTATTTTTAGCAGGTTTCTCTGGAGAATCTTACTGCTCACTCAGCGCAGGACCACATGCTGCTGCTTGGCGTTCATAACAGCAGAGCAGTGACTTCTTACATGCGATTTCTTCCCTCTCTCTTTGACACAGTTGTACTATGAAATGACATCTTAAATGTGATTTCTTCCCTCTCTCTTTGACACAGTTGTACTATGAAATGGTTTTCCTGAGTTGAGCATGAGGCTGTGACCAGGGCAGTGAATAGTGATTTTAGGTGTGATGGACAATAGGGAGGTTTTGTTTTGTATAGAGAATCAGGAAATCCTTGGGACTGGAAAACAGTACTCAAGCAATGTGTCTCCTCACATTATAACCATGCATGAGTCGGGGCTAGCTAACACCAGAGGAACCACATGCTCTGAGTTTCATTGTAAAGAGTTAAACTCTGCTCCAAAGTATGGATTTTCAGCTTTCTTTAATGTTGTGCTTTTTATAAAAGGCAAAACTGAAGCTCCATGACGGCCCCAATGACGTTGTATTCAGTATTACAACCCAGTATCAGGGTACCTGTCGTTGTGCGGGTACCATCTACCTGTGGAACTGGAATGACAAAATCATCATTTCTGACATTGATGGAACAATAACCAAGTAAGCTGGAGCATATTGTGGGTAGCAGGAAGGATATGGGTTGGGGAAGCAGTCAGAACCCAGCAATAATGAGAGTGTCTTTTAAACCGTATGCCCTGAGATATACTGAAAACAGCCCAAATGGCGTCTTTTTTAATGGGTGACGGGGAAGTGTGTGGAACCATACAAATGATTTCTCAAATGTAACTTGGAAAGATTTGGTCCCCAAATTCTAATATTCAGTGAAGACAAACTGTTTAAGATTTTAGGGAATGAGAAAACAGATGTGCTAGTGGGTTATCTCTGGAAATAACTACTGTGCGTCCCTGTAACTCCCCTGCAGGAGCACCTCAGGGTTGTCACTGCAGGGCTGCCCTGCCCTTACCATAATAAATAATAACTACTGTGCGTCCCTGTAAACAGATGTGCTAGTGGGTTATCTCTGGAAATAACTACTGTGCGTCCCTGTAACTCCCCTGCAGGAGCACCTCAGGGTTGTCACTGCAGGGCTGCCCTGCCCTTACCATAATAAATAATAACTACTGTGCGTCCCTGTAAACAGATGTGCTAGTGGGTTATCTCTGGAAATAACTACTGTGCGTCCCTGTAACTCCCCTGTAGGAGCACCTCAGGGTGTGTCACTGCAGGGCTGCCCTGCCCTTAAATGAAGTCAGGTGAAACCACCTTGAGACAGTGTCCCCACCTGGTGCTTACTGGCAGCCAGTATGAAAATGCTCAGCTCTCTATGTTGGTTTCTGGTGTCTGTTTCTGTTCTACCCTCTTACCAGGTCTGATGCTTTGGGACAGATTCTCCCACAGCTGGGTAAAGACTGGACTCACCAGGGCATAGCGAAGCTCTACCACTCTATCAATGAGTGAGTACCCATCCTGAGTGTCCTCTTCCCAGTTCTGTTTTCAAAAGTGTTGTGTACTTGGTATCCTATTATTGTGTTTTACCTGCCATAACTCAGCTAAGTTCTGGGAATCACTAACTTTCCTAGGTCATCAGAACTGTAACTATTTGTTCCTAGGATTTATCAGGAGAGCTGACTTTAATGTCTGGTTTATTTACTGGTAGCATAAGCATGCGTGGAAAACAGTTCATCAAGGGAAGCCATGCCTTCCTTTTTGGGATCCTAGCATGTCTGCGTGCCACTGATCTGGAGATACAGTTCCATCTTCAGCTTGAGTTGAGAATATGTCAGTTACTCAGGTGTAATTATGCCTCCTGTCCTATTGAATGATTTGTGACCTACAAACTAAATAAGGCCCCTTAGATCCTTTACAGCAAATACCTTACATATAGTCCAGTTTTGTCCACTCTGTATCTTTCTGAACTATGTGCAGCATGTATTAAGTCAGTGCAAGTCACTTTGTAGTTTAACACAATCTGTTTTTTTCATATGCCTCTGTTTTGTCCATGGTTTCTAACCCTAACTGGTTTCCTTCTGCGTTCAGTAATTTCATTTTCAAAGTAAAAGAGAGGAACTTATTTGG
Organism: Microtus obscurus; assembly: GCA_963919715.1. Classification (NCBI taxonomy): domain Eukaryota; kingdom Metazoa; phylum Chordata; class Mammalia; order Rodentia; family Cricetidae; genus Microtus; species Microtus obscurus. The sequence continues at coordinate 5,596,356 of CAWTZC010000768.1, forward strand.
ATCTTTTAAAAGAAAAAAAAAAGTTTTCCTGTATCCACAAGACATGGCTAACCAGATTGTTCATGTGTGCATTTGTGCTGTTTTTATTGTTTTTGGTTTCGTCTGTTTTTTAGGAACGGTTACAAGTTTCTATACTGTTCTGCACGCGCCATTGGCATGGCTGACATGACCCGAGGCTATCTGCACTGGGTCAATGACAAGGGCACGATCTTGCCCCGAGGCCCTCTGATGCTGTCTCCCAGCAGTCTGTTCTCTGCCTTCCACAGGTAGCTTTTCCCGTGGGCTGGGCGTGCTGGGCTCCTCCACTGGGGTGGGGGGCTGTAGAGTGTCTGTGTTTTTGTCATTTTTTGGCTCCCTGAAGTGCTCTAAGATGATGAAGGAAAAGTGTGATTACCCAAATGCTCCATCGCAGGACAGACTAGCAAGAGAGGAAGAATGCTGACGGGGCCTGCGGGTTATTAGGAACATCGGGTGACGTGAAGGTGAAGGTCTGTCTGCGAACAGACTCTGGTAGAAACTGCCGTTTTGAATTGGTGGTTATATCTCCTCTTCTTTAGGGAAGTGATAGAGAAGAAACCAGAGAAGTTCAAAATCGAGTGTCTTAATGATATTAAGAACCTGTTCGCCCCGTCCAAGCAGCCCTTCTACGCTGCCTTTGGAAACCGTCCTAACGTAAGTGTCTTTAGAGTGTGTTTTCATCTATTTTTTGTGTATGAGTGCTTCGTCTACATATATAGAGAAAGAACCACATGTGTGCCTGGTGCCAGTGGAAGAGAAAGGGCATCAGATCTCCTGGAACTGGAGTTACAGTGGTTGTGAGCCACCATGTGGGTGCTGGAAATTAAACCCAGGTCCCTCTGCAGAGCAGCAAGTGCTCTCAGTCATGAGTACCCCTCTGGTCCCTTTGTACATTTTTTTTGTTGAAACAGGATCTCAGTAAGTTACCATTCTGTAGCTTAGGCAGCCTTTGAACTTGAAATCTTCTTGCCTCAGCTGCTTGAGTAGCCAGGATCTGCACTAGAGGCCAGGCTTATTCAAATTTCCCTAGAAGTTGGGAAAGTCCTATGGTTACCTTTTGGCCCCAAGAATGTATGCAGAGGATATCCTCGCCCACCCCACCCCCAAACCCCTTTGAAATCATTTCCTCAGGCAGTTCTGCCTGTGTTCTAACTGGTCTGAAGCCATGCCCGTGGTCCACACCAGAACATGATGCAAGTTCTCACCCTGCCTTGTGTACTGCATCCTATGGGAGAGGGGAGTCCTCCGTATCTGGACTACTAAAGGTGTTACTGCAGTATTCTCAGAGGACCCTGATTTGCTCTTTGCTGCCCATTTCTGACTCCCTGTGCACTTTGTGGATTTGTCTCAAGATTTCCCGTCTTCAGCCCATGTAGTGGTTCTGGCCTATGAGGAGCCAGCTAAGTTCTCGTGTCTTCTGCAGGATGTCTATGCTTACACACAAGTTGGAGTTCCAGACTGTAGGATATTCACCGTGAATCCAAAGGGGGAGTTAATACAAGAAAGGACCAAAGGAAACAAGTCATCGTAAGTGCATTCATGTTGCAGCCATGTACAGGAGGACACATAAGAACTGAGACGGGGCCCAACCAGGAGGGGTAGAGCTGTACCTGTGTGAGCATTCTCTGTGGGTAGCGGCTTAGGGAGTCTCTGGTTATTTTATGTGTGAAGACAGTGTGCACCCTGGGATGGGGCCGAGCTCTGAGTAAGTGCTGAGCAGCCCTTTCGTATAATCGGAATAGCCAGCCTCACAAACCATGTCTTTGCTAAACATGAGTTGTTAGATAACAGCTTGTATGTCTTCCCAATCCCTTCCAGGTATCACAGGCTGAGTGAGCTTGTGGAACATGTGTTCCCACTTCTCAGTAAGGAACAGAATTCTGCTTTTCCGTGCCCAGAGTTCAGTTCCTTCTGTTACTGGCGAGACCCAATCCCTGATGTGGACCTGGATGACCTAGCTTGAACGAAGCCTATACGGCAGGGTGGGGACACTCCCCTGCCTCCCATCAGGGAAAGTAACTGGCCTCTTACAGATGAAGACCCCGGAGCCTGCAGTCAGGAACCTGCTTTCCAGAACAGGGACAGGGTCCCCGAAGCTGGTACTGCCGCCCTCTTTGACCTCCCCAGGCACCACTCAGCACCTGGACAGAGGATTAAGGGCCTTAGCCTGAGGTACAAGCCTGTGCTCCATCACCTGGGCTTCCTCACATGCTTTCTGTGGAGCCGTGTGCTGCGCCCCTCAGCTGCAAGACTTAGAATGGCAGAAATCAGAAACTGAACAAAAACGACCAGCACATTACTACACAGTAAAGAGTTAAAATTTCCACTGCTCAGTTGATGGTTTCTCTCTGTAACCAGGGCTTTCTCCAGAAGTCGGTTAGTGTTGCTGGCTACGTGTCCATGTCCCCTCGGGACACTTCTGCTCTTGGTCCCTGAACTAGGACAGCGGCTTCGTGTGCCAAGATGGGCATCCCCAGCAACTGTGTGCAGCGCCGTGATCCCAACTCTACCAGCATGGGCTTCTGAGGAGAGAGCACCTGGCATCACCTCCTCACCTGTGCCTGCTTCCCAGGGAGAAAGAAGCCATTTGAGTTACTGCTCTACCCTAGCCAGAAGAACAAGTACACATTTTATATCTGGAGTAATCGTGAGAAATTGGTTTGGAATACAGAAAAGGCAGCAGCTTTGCCACACAAGTGTAGAAAGGCAGCTGCTCTGGGTCCTGGGAGTCACCCTTTCCTCTGACGCTGTCTCCTGGCTGAAGTGGCCCCTGGTGAGTAGGTATTTCAGGAAAGGATTTCTGAAGTTCTGGCTTCAGAGTTGCCAGGGGAAAAGCCCCTGGCTAGCAGGCAGCATGGACCAGTCATTTGGACTTCAACCATGTAATTAATCCCTGGAGGCATGGGAGAGAGGGTCATGGAGCACCTGTGGAGAGCCAGCACCGCGGCAGTGGCCCCAGCCCATCGTCCAGTTCACACAGATGTGGGTACCCCTGCATTTTCTTGGCAGCAGCATGCACTGGCCTAGTTATGCTCTCTTGTCAAGTGTCAGGACAGATGTGACAGGGAGAGTTATGTCCTGGACTCCCCACAGCCTCTGATCAACAGGGCGTGGACAGTCACTACAGTGCAAACATCAAGAGAAGTGTTGGCGGAAGGCGTCCCAGAGACCTTCACTGGTTCTTGGTACAGCTCTCTCGGACAGTGGATATGAAGGCTGAGCAGAGCGGGCACTGCAAGGAAAGATGGTTCCACTTCAGCCCTGTACCCTGCGGCTGGACGGCTGGCCCTGTCACAGTGTTTCAGTTTGCTTCACCCAGTTGGCTTAGAAAGGGGGGTTATTTTCCAGATTGGAGAGTTGAGTGTCCCTGCCTCGTTTCAGTATTGCAGTTGAATGCAGCGACCATGTAACATTCTTTAATAGAAGAAAAAAACCTTTGAACGTAGTTTTTGGTGGCAGAACCACTGGAGGCAGTGCTCGCAGAGGGGGCAATGCAGGCTTCCACAGTGCTGGCCTCACTATAAATAGCCCGTGTCTCCTTCATGAGTTATTTGTGTTGGTGTAGGGAAACTCAGTTGTTTATGTGAAATTCTTCCCAGGCAGTGAAGTAAGATTTGTAGAGCAGCTACGTGGCCACATGATGCTGTCAAGGTCTCGGCACTGCCTGGGATTTAGCACCCTTTGGTTTATGGATTAAGAGTTGTGTGTGCTTACCCTGAGCTTAGTAGACTCTCTATGGTACAGAAAATCTCTTCATGTTTCCTCACAGTTTCAGTTTGTCCTTTGTGGAGTCTTTGCCTCAGCAGCCTGTTTCCTTTCCTTGACAAACTCTTTTCTTTGGACACATGGGCCTTCTCAGAGGGCCCAGCTTAGGTTGTGGGGCTCCTGGCCTGTGCTGCTCTTCTCCCCCGTCTCCATTAGCCCTGCACTTTTCACTACAGATTGATCAGTGGGTATTTAGGCTAATGAATGTAACTCTTTTTCCTTATTTAAAGGAGTCTTCTTGCTGAAAGTAGATGATTACTATTGCTGTAGTGTTCTGAAGTATTAGGTTTGTGCTGAAAATCCATTGCCATTTGTTACAAATGACATTTGTTCTTTCTGTGAAAGAGAGATGCCCTCAAGTGTGTTTGCACACAAACCCTTAGATGGCTTGTTGCAGTATCTCCCTTGTTGCCAGTGGCAGGTGATGCTGACGGGGCACTGTTGGCAGACTGGCCTCAGAGTCGCTGTCGGCGTTGCCCTCTATCCTCCAGCTCACTCTAACTTCAGTGTTGGCTTTGATGTCGAGTGTTGAAGCACTGTAGTAGAACTGATGGCTGCTCTCCCTCCATCAGGCTGTGTAGGATGCACACTTAGCCCTGTGACCAGGACTGCACTTCCTGTGGTCTAACCCATCTGCATAGTTTCAGTTGGAAAGAAACGTACTATTGTGATGACCCAAAACTAAAGCTGCTAAACACCATGGACAAGGACCAGAGCTGAGTGGCAGGGAGGCTCTGTCCTTGCAGCCCCTTTGCCCTTCTGCAGTGCTGCTGAAGGAACGGTTAGGACGACAGGAACACCTTCTCCTCTTGCAGTTGATTGCTGCAGGAAACTTGCAGCGTTATTGCGTAGCTCTGGGACACCTCGTTTCTGAGCATGCTGGGATTTATTTAAAACCGGATGAAGTCAGTGCTCTTTCCAGGTGAAAACCTTTCATTTTGATTTGAAGGCAGAGGGAAGATTGCTCTGTTCATAACTGTGTTCAGCCGATGACATTTGATAGTCAGACAGCACTGTCACTAAGCAGTTTTGGTTGTGTAATTGTAAACACCAGTGCCTCAGTCATGGTAAAGATGTCTTCAGATGAATGGTTCATATTTTGGTGCAGTGTTTGATGTTCACAACAAAATGTTACAATAATAAACTAACATAAACCTAGTGCATTGGGCTCTTCCTTTAGAGGATGTTTGACCATCTTATCTGTATTAGTGCCAGAAATTGATAATTATAATTGTCAATTATATTGAATAACGTTTTTGTCTAAAGGAGGAACCTCTTCCTGTTGCTCACATGTAAACCCTGATTCCAGAAGTGAAGCTCCATCCACAGGAACTGATGTCTCTGCCTTGTCAGCTCTGCCGAATAGTGATTGATTCCTAGGTCATTTCCCCTATGGTCTGGCTAGCACACTAGCCCTTCAGAGTCCCCTAGGGGTCCACTCAACCTTTAATATCCCCTTTTATAAGCCCCTCTTGAGGTATGTGGCAGCTACAGTCCTGATGTTCCCAGCAGACACCAGAGTGAACGTCACAACCCACGTCACATAGGCAATGACAAGAGTGGCATCCTTGTCCCCTCAGGCCACAGATCATATAATAAAAACTCTGTGTTTGATGCTGCTTTCCTGGGACGCGAGGCTGGGCTGAGAGAAGCCGCAGGTCTTCTGGTAGTATCCTTTGGCCTAGAAGAAAGAGTCTGACTATAAAGAACTGGGGTTTTCCTCAAGCAGTTTGAAGTACTGAGTGTGGAGCCCAGAGGACCTGGTCTGTCCATCCCTGCAGTGCAGACCTGTGTGTGTCCCTCCTTCCCATCATAAGGTGGCGTACGAAAACAGGTATACGTTTAGGAGGCAGACAGGGTCCATGTGCTGCAAATGTGGGGAAACAGAATGCTTGTCAGCGGGAATGATCTAGAATGGCCTGGAGCAGACTTGCGGTCCTTCCTGGGTAGTCATTCAGATGGTCCTGTTTGGTGGTGTGCATGTCTGGCAGAACGCCCCAGCCGATAGTAAATACTGTCATTTTCTCAGTAATCAAGAGCTCCTTTGACTTTCACAAGTTGTACCCTGATCATGGTGGCCATGTGGTGTGTGCCAGTCCCTTCTTGGGAGGATTGCTTGAGCAGCTGAGTGACAACCATAAGCCTAAGTACTTCAATTCAGTGTCTACCACTGACTCATGGGCACATGACTTGAGGGGTGTGGTGACTTAGGGGGGCTGCTCCAAACTCTCCTCCCACAGACAGGCTGCCTGTCTGTCCTTATTTTCCATCTCCAAAAAAAAAAAGATAGGTTCTACCCTTTTAAACCTGTACCCTGCATGGGCTGCGTCTGGCTTTCATTCCCTTTTGTCCTGCAGTGAGTGTGGGCTCGCTCCACTTTGCCTGTTGGGTCCAGGAAGGTAAGTCACACACACACACTGGCGGGCCGAGCTCTAGTTGATGCTCTAGAGACCTGTGTGGGAGCGGGGCATACAGTGGCCATGCACCTAGTGTCAGGTCCCTGCCTTGGGCTACTGAGCACTTGGCCAGTTTGGCACTGAACAAGGTCAAAGAAGAGTGCGAGAGGAAAGGGCGAAAGCCCATGCACAAGCCGGGTTTTCCTGAAAAACACTGCTGCTGTGGGTTTTTCCATTAGTCATTGCTAGGACAGGCAAGGATACTCTTGTAGCCAACTCCCCAGCTGTAGAAACAGAGAGCTCTAAAAACTGCAGTCCAGGCCCATCCGTGAAACCCAAGGCGTTTTTATAGCATTGGCCTCTTCTGCCAACTGGGCTAAGAATACAACTGTTGACACCCTGGTTTCCCTGTCTGTATCTTCTTCTATGAGGGACCTGGGGGAGTTGCCTTTCCCTGCAGGTGCTGGTTCATCAGCAAGCTTTCCCCAAAGCTGGTTAGCAAAAGCCACCGAGCTGAATGTCCCATATGTACCTAGAGCTTTGTGGGCTGCTAGGAGAGGACCATCCATGATGCTAGGCCTCGTAGACCCGTGTGTCTGTCCTCTCAGATGAGCTCAGCTTCCAGTCGGCCATCTGGGTTATATCAGGGCCTCGTGTTGCTTAGGAACTCGAGTCCGCAGTGCTGTCTCTGCCAGTGAGCTGCGCAGTGGCGACAGTCTCGTCTGCCTGTAACTAGACCACTTCCCCTAAGAGTCCCCTCTTCAGCTCCAGGACTGCAGTAGGCCCTGACCTTTAAGGACATCTGGTCCCTGTTACCAACCAAAATCAGAACCCAAATGTGTACAGCCTGGAAGCCAGGAGGTAGCAGTTTAAAGGCTGGAATTAATTCACACACAAAATTACTTTTTACAGCCATAAAAAGTTTTCTAGGCTGCTTTTTTCCCCCAGTGCATAAGGCCTGAGATACAGAAGAGGAACATAAGGTAATATTGACATCTTTATTGACGCTCCCTGTCTTTGCACTTATATCGTACATGTCATTTAAGGAGCCCAACAAGCTTCATAAATAATGTCTGTTGCACCCCCCTTTGTAGCAGGGCCCAGGTGATCTCGAGAGATGAGTCCCAAGCTGAGTGTGGGGTAGCCCAGATTCCACTCTGGGCTCAGGCCCCTTCAGCACTTCAGTGTTCAAACTTTGTGCAGCGTAGGGAGAGGCACCCGCTCCAGTGTCTTCCAGGGAAGGCCAGCTACAGGTTGTCCAGCTGCAGCAGGCCCTGCCCAGTTGGGCAGCAGCTGCAGCCTCCACAGGTAGCACCACATAGGCCCAGCCCAGGAGAAGCCGGCTTTCAGCCAAAGGGCCTTGCCACGTCTTCTGGTTGCCCAGTTAGAGTTCCAGAAAAATGGGGGCCTCCTTAACCATGTGTCACTTCCAAGGCTGTCTGGAAACTCCTGAGGGGTGGCAGTCTCTACAGTGAGGGAAGACCTTTATCCTGGGGGCAGGTGGGGCGTTTGCCAGTGACACACACTGAATATATTAAAGCTTTGGAGTTTTTACAACCTTCCTCCCTTTACCTCCCTAGAGGTGGGAAAGGAAAGGATACAGGAAAACACCACTGAAGGTGGAGTACATCTCGTCAAAGTCTGTGTGAGCCAGCCTGCCTCCGGTCACCACAACATTGACCCCATCCCCTGCCTTCAAGTGCACGATGAGGTGGAAGGCGCCAGGGCCCCCGCAGGTGTGCACAGCCCCAGGGGGACTGTGGTATTCCAGGAACTCTCTCCTGTACCCGGCTGTATGCAGCTGGGCAACACTGGCGTTGGAAACAGACAGCACTGCCTCCACGTAGGCATCTCTCTCGGGGGTGAGGGTAGCCGTGATCAAGTAGCGCCCATCGTACGGTGCCGTGAAGATCCCTAGGAAAATGCAGGCAGACAGCTGAGCCCATCTGGTGCCTCCGCCACCCATTCTCCATACGAGGCCACTTCAAGTTGCCTCTGATTGCCCCTGGCTTTTAGCTCCCAAAGCCCTGGACAAATCAGGATAGTCACCAAACTTGTAGAAGGCTTGTTGCTCGGGAGATGATGCCACCCAACCGCACCTGTTTTTCAGTAAGATGAACCCGGATGTGGCTCTCCCACTGCTCCCACAGATTCGGGCCACTCAGCGCATGCTGGCGTGTTCCTCATTTCATAGCCCACTGTCCTAAGCTTGTAACTATCAGAACGAGAGCTCCAATAACCCGGGACTTGGAGTAGTGTGATTCTCCTCATCTAACCATAGCAGAAGGCTAGAAGACAAACCAGCCTTGACCCTGCTGGGACAGGCAGCCAGTTCCACCAATATTCCTGCTCTGCCGTGTACAATGGCATGTGCTTCCTGAAGACTTGGGCCCAAGACCCAGCCCTTTGCCATGTTAAAAACCATCTTCCTAAACCCTGGCTGTCTCTTGGGGCATTTCTCCTCATTGTGTATACCCAAAAGCTAGGCTGCTGGACCCCATTCATAAGACAGCTGATGAGAACAAAACTTGCCTAACCCAAGAAGAGGCAGATACTGAACCTCCCAGCCCTAGGAGGCCAGGCTAACTCTCCTCATCTAGAAGATTCAGCCTCTTGGATACAGGTGCTATTCACTCATGGCCAGAAGCCCTGTTATCCACTAACTCAGTGCCCACATGCTCTGGGAAGTAGCTAGAGGGGAACCACTCAGAGCCTCCATCCCAGGAGGGGCGGGTCCCAGGCTACAGGTGAACCACTCAGAGCCTCCATCCCAGGAGGGGCGGGTCCCAGGCTCGAGGTGAACCACTCAGAGCCTCCATCCCAGGAGGGGCGGGTCCCAGGTCGTTATACTCAGAACCTAGCCTTTAAATCTGACTGAGGCCTCCCTGTCCCCTCCCATGCTTACTATTTCAACTGTATCCTGTTTATAACTCCCAGAATCTTTCAGGAGGTGCTGGGCCAAGTTTTTATTTGCCTCTCTGGTGGGGGCAAGTCTAGCTCAAAATTGCCTAGAACTTTCTTGATAGCACTGACCTGCTGTTGAGACTAGTTCTCCGAAGGAGAAAAATTGTGGCTGTTGGCCTGCTTGCGAAGATCACCAGCCTGTGTGAGAATAAGGGGTTCCTACAGCCAACATAGACCGAAAGCAAACCCAACTCTGGCACCAAACCTCTAAGCATAGATTAGAAAGCTTGCTGAGATTTGCTGCAAACAGTCCGGATGCCTGAATTCTTTCTCTGTCTGACATTGAGGCCTGACATTTCAGAACCAGTGTGACTTAGCCAGATGGTAACCAGGCAGGGGACTGTGGAGAGAGTGGCTAAAAATTACCGGGAAGATGCTGAGGACCCTGCCTACATAAACAGCAGCCGTAACTGCGAGAGCAAGGAGGCAGTGCCCACGGTCCAGACGGGAAGCATCCCGGGGAGCCAGTGATGGGCCTAGGAGGGAAAGCCCCAAGCCTGGCTTTCAGGAAGGACTCTGTGACAGCACATAGGGGGGTAGCCTAGAACAGGTGTGTGACACAGTGCAAGCTGGAAGAAGGGAAAGGTGGCCGTGCTGTCACAGCTTGTACCAGGCTCCACCACACTCCGCACAGGGCTCCCTGGAGACAGGCGTAGGTGCTGCGGAAACACCAAAGCTCACAGTGCGGTTCTGTCTCAGGGTGTGAGACCCCTTCTGGAGAAAGCACAGCCCTTTTTTGGCTCTCGTCATAAACACAAGATTGCGAAGGGAGTCTCTGCCCCTCATGATTCACAGATCACTAAGTGTGATGATTCACCAAGCGTGCTTGGTGGCCGGTGTGTGATGAGGCCTTCTGCACCTGCAGCCAAGGAGCTGGAGGTTCGGTGACAGAGCTGCTTCAGAGGACCAACACAGGATGAGGTGGGGGTACCTGCATCTGGATGAAGCAAGCCAAAAGCCCCCCTCCCCCGCACTCACCAGTGGTGGGGTTGTATACGCCTCCATCGTTGACCAGCACCTTATTAAAGAGGACGACGCCTCCGTCACTGGGGAAAGGCTTCTGGGTAAGGCCGGCTGAAAAGGACACCAGGGCAGGCAGTGGCACCCCTAGGCAGAGAGAGGCAAGAGCACATGGACCAGCCTGTCTTCTGAAAGTGTTGATGTAGATTGGGGTACAAGCTATGTTAAAGGAGCCTGCCATCGATAGACCAACAACTAGTACAGAGAAGCTGAACTGGACAGGGATGAGGCACGTGGACACTTGATATGAACACATACAAAGCTGAATATATGTGTAAAGAAGAATGCGCTGTGTGTATGTGTTTAGGTGAGCCTGCTGTGTGCCACACCCGGGAGTGGTGCTGGGTACATAAAGAGAATCGTCTAGGGAGCTGCTTGCCTGATCCAATAAAGCCTGGGCCCCAGAAAGCTCATCAGGACCACACAGAGCCCAGCCCACCCAGCGCTCCCCTCGGAAAACATGAACAGAGACAGCGTAGGAGGAAAACTCCTGCCTCCGAGCCTCTCTAGGGTTTCAGTACCTAGAGGCCAGGACCTCAGGGCTGTTGGGTGTGGAAGGGCTAGGCTCTAGGCTCCACCCATGCCTGCAGTGCCAAGGGAAGAGGCAGGAAGTGCAGGGCAGAGACCAAGGAAAACAATTCTATTCAGGACATACCTGGGGTAGCTACAGGAGGTGACTTGGGGTAGCCTGAAAAACAAGAGAGTAAAGTGTCAGATCCTGAACTGGTATTTTATAGAATACTCCCTTCACCTAAGTGCTCAAATTGGGCGTCTGTCACTAAAGAAACAGAGCAAGAACACAAGTTCAGAGACGTCTTCTTCACCTGCCAGCTTACGCTTAGACAGCAGTGCCAGCCTAAGGCAAGGAGAGCCCATCGATGGCCTCGTGCACCTTCCTCACCCGAACACTCACAGCATTCATTAGGTGTGTGCGTACAAGCATGGTTGGTGGGACAGATGTGCAAACGGCCCAAAAGAACATAAGCATCCCTGGAACGGAAACACGATGGACTCCTTCTAGAAGAAGCAGCTGTGATGACCACGGCCATGGTGACTAAGAGCAGGTGTCTCCTCCCCAGTGTCCCACCTTACCAGACAGCCATGGTCCTATCAGATCACTGGGAGGAGCCAACCGAATCTGACTGGAAAAGGACTATGCATTGTCCCCAGTAGGTGTGCTTGGGACACAGGTGTACCTTGAGTGCGGCTGGGATGGCCACAGACAGAGATGGCTTTAGGGCCTGACTCGGGCTAAGTCATGGCTCTCACCTACGACGGGGACAGTTACATTTTTATTTTTCTTGCCGTCCTGAGGTGTTCTCGATATCTACATGTCAGATCAGAAAAAAATGTGGTTCCTGCAAACTCTAGTGTCCTTGGAAGCTACCCTTCTGAACTTTACCCCAAAGGTGGAACCCTAGACCCATAGTGCACACACACACAGCACCAGGCATAGGCTAGAGCAGTCCGCCATTGCAGGCCTTCTGAAGGGCAGACTCACCTGGTGCCCCTGCATAGCCTTCTGAGCTAGGGATGGGCCCCTGCCCCATCTGTCCGTCTACTCCCTGGGGCAGGCCTCTTCCGGACACGCCCATCCTGCCTGGAGGCCCAGCTTCTCCCGTCTCCATGCTGACCCCACTAGAGCCAGGCAGGAAGGGCAGCCCTGGGCGGCGAGGCCAGGCAGGCAAAGGTGGTGGTTGCAGGGGCTTCTGGGGCAGTATTGGCCGCTGGTCTGTCTGTGGCGGTCTGGCAGGGTCATCTGGCAGTGGGGTCAAGTGGGGTGTCTCAGTGGGGGCGTCCTCTGAAGGTCCAGTGGGTTCTAGTGGGGTCTTCTCAGATGATGGCGGGGCTGATTCTGAGGGTTCCTCTGCTAAGAAGTGAGAAAACCAGAGTTAAAATGTCTCCAGGCCCGCAGTGTGAGGCCTCCATGGCATAACCCTGATTAGCTATGAACAACCGTGCCTGCGTAGCTGAGGCATTGTCCTCCACAGGATGTAAAGGACACCATGGCTTCGGATGCTCGCCTGTATCCTCTGAAGGAACTACAGCCGCACTGTCTCCAATCAGCTGGGAAGAAGCTGGGGCCTCCTCGCAGGTGCTGACTCCAGAACTGCACGGTCCCAGCCCCAACGCCATGGCCTTTCATAGCATGCTCACGTCTTCCCACCAGGATTTCATACCGCTGGCTACCACAGTCTCAACAGCAAGCCAGCCCCAGTGCCAGGCTGGTGGCCTCACTGCTGGCTCCTGAGGGGCCGCCCAGGCAGGTGTCAGGAACTTTCCCTGCCCCCGTAGTTGTCACTGACCCCAAAGTAGCATCACCACCCTTTCCGCAGGCCTTCAGGTCACCAGTGGAGGGACTTCCCAGGAGGGGAACCTCCTGCTTCGTGCCTCTCTGAGTGGCCACCACAATGACTCAGCCAAGAACTGCCACCCCTTCCTTTCTCTGGATACATTCCCGGAACTGGCATTTCAGCCAGCCCTGGCTACTGCTCACAAAGCATCTGAAAACGTGCCACTTGCAAATGCAAAGACCGTCCACCTCCTTTATTATCCTGGTGTCTGCCATGCCCCAGGACAGTTACAATGACAAAATACGAATTGTAGTTCCCCTTCCACGCAAGAACAAGTAGCCAGAGCACACCAAAAAGTTATTTCTCAGCCTTCTCTGCCCAGTTTTCATGAGAGAATAAACTCCACAGAAAATGGTTCGAGTGAGCACCATTTCAGTTCTCCCGAAGGTGACATCGGGATAATCCCACTGCCAACGCAGGCAGTGAGCAGATGTGATGGGGTGACCGTCCTGGCACATTCAAGAGGCTGAGGCAGGAGGACACCAAATTCTAGGCCAGCCAGCACTACTAAAACTCCTCTCAGAAAAATAAAAACTCACAAGCATTCTTTCTTTAAAAGCTACAGGGCAGCTGGGCAGTGGTGGAGCATGCCTTTAATCCCAGCACTCAGGAGGCAGGGGCAGGCAGATCTCTGTGAGTTCGAGGCCAGTCTGGTCTACAGATCAAGCCCTGGATCTCTTAGACTCTCAAAACAAAGATAAGGAAGTAGGATGGTAAAACAGTAGAGAGACTATTTTGGGAAAAGGGTACCAAGAGAAAGGGGGAAGAGGGTAAGAAATGAATGAGGTGGGTTTCTTAAAGGCACCGAGTCCTAGGGAGATGGCTCTGCGGGTGAAGTGCTTGCCAGGCAAACAGAAGAGCCTGAGCCCCAGCCCTGGCACCCACGCGAAAAGCCAGTTTCACAGGCACCCGTGATGCAATAGACGTTTAGCCTCCACATGCTACACCCACCTACACACATAAACATGTATGCAGACAGACACATCAGATTTTAAATCAACAGAGAAGGGGATCAGCAGAAGGGGAAGAGGAAAGACCCAAGTGCATTGAGCACTCATGAAAATGTCGTAAAACATATTGTACAACTCATATACACTAATTAGAAACCCACCGCATCTCCTCCTCGGGTTCCGTCCCCATCACCAGTGCCACGCTCTCGAACCTGAGCCTCCCTGGCTTGGTGCCTTTGCTTAGCAGCGCCCTGTCCCCTAAAACCTCTTCAGCACCCATCCCTGAAGTCCAGCCCAAACACCACCTCTGCAAAGCTCTGAAGATCTGTCCAGGGGGCTTGAACAATCTTGCTTCTGAAGCAGGAAGGAACTTGGGCCCCTTTTGATTTTTGTCTGTCTTCCATCTCCTGCTGGGTTCATTTTCTCCGATCCCCAGTACTCAGCATAGGCGAAGCACGTGACAGAGACGAGGTTCTCCAAGTATGGGAGTTATGACACTTCACCCAGGAACCCTAATTCTACCCACAAGTCACTGCCATCCTAGGGTCCTACGGAGCGGTCTGGGCACACAGGACCATGATGGCTTTTTGATTTAGGTCTCAACACCAGACACACCATAACAAGTCGAAAACATCTAAGATATTGTCTGAGCAAATGCCTCCGATTCATCTTGGGGAAGTCAGGGCTTTAGGGGCGAGCAGAGCTGCATGCTGGGAAACTGTCACCACCTCAGGGAGATAACGGTGAAAAAGCTGGTTCTGATCCAGCTTGGGCTCCGCCCAGTGCCACGTGGTGTTTCCACAGATATTTATTACCAAGTCCGAGCAACGGCTGAGCAGCCCTCCCGTCAACCAGAGAGAACCCTGCTGAATGCACCCATTTCTCATTCAGAAAGTGAAACATGGTCATCACCTGAGGAGGGAGCATAAAGAACTTAAGCCACCAGGGCACCGGGCCTAGCTGCCAACAGGTGGCCCCAGGAGGGTGGGAGAGAAGAGGAGGGTTCACTCCCTGGGTGGCCCTGCCCTGTCCTTCAAAGCTCTGCTGGGTTTTAAATGGTGGCTCATGGCTTTTATCTCAGCACTTAGGAAGCTGAGGCAGGAGAATTGTTATGAGTCTGAGGCTATAAACAAAGGCTGGGATAGAGAGTAAGACTGTCTCAAAAAGGGATGGAGGGTGTTGATTAGAAGCCAATGTCAGCTTTACTAAGACAAGGCCCTCCTTAGGAGGCTGCAGGGCTATGGTGCTGTCTTCCGCAGAGCTGACACCATCCACCCACAGGAGTCTAGGCTGTTATCTGCTGCCTCCGTACCCTGGGGACAGCGGGGCTGAGCTCCCGGCAGAGGCAGGTATCAGCCAAGCACCTGCGGCTGGGTGGTGCCTAATCACAGAAAGACTTTGAAAAGGTGACCCTCGCTGTTACTGCTAGGTCTGCCTTCCAGGTCTGGCTGTGGGAAGTCAGCAAAGCCTTCCTAATTCTCAGCCTCGGACTCTGCAGCCAGGCAGAAATTGACACCTACCAGACAGGGGCTGACTGTAGCACACTGCATGAATGTCAAGTGCAGTCAGAAGATGGTGCTGAGATCTGGTTTCCCTGGGTCCGGCAGGTGTATCCAAACATAGGCTCAAGAATGAAAGGGGGACACTAACAGGGTAGACGACTCATTCAGAAAAGTGCCCGCCCCGCAAGCATGAGGACCCGAGTTTAGACCCAGCACCCACTGTCCAAAAGAGGTAGGAGCGTCTCAAACCCCTGTGCTTTGAGACAGGGCAGAGACGGTCAGATCCCTGGCAAGTTGAGAAACTAAGTTCCAGGCTCAGAGAGAGACTCCGCCTCAAAAAAATACGGTAGAAGGATGGAGCGACGCCTTGGTTAAGAGCACAGGGTGACCGTGCAGAAAACACAAATTCAGTTCCCAGCACCTAGAATGGGAGGCTCACAGCTACAAGCCCAGCCCCAGACACCCATGCTGCTAGCTTCTGTGGGCACCCACACTCATGTGCACATACCCGCCCACACATATATCAAATCCTTAAAAAGCGAAAGGTGGAGCCCTCTGACTTCCACACACATGCATACATGCACATACACATACATTGCATACAAAATCACACACACACACACACACACACACACACACACAAATCACGTTTTAAGTTTACGGTTGTGTATTGGGCTATATTTGTAGCTATTTTGGGCCAATCGCATGTGGCCTGTGGGTCATGGGTTGGATCTTCAAGCCACGTACTGAAACTGGAGAATCTGCTCATTGAGATTTTAAACTCTAAAAATTCACCATCTAGATGTACTTGCATTTAACCTATGCTCTCAGCCTTTTGAAGTGTGAGGCAGGAGAATTGCAGTGAGTTCAGAGCTAACCTGGGCTCCATTGGAAGCACCTGGCCAACAAGGGATACAAGGGCTACATAGAAAAAGACTGTCTTTAAAAAAACAAACAAACAAGCCCAAAGCGATAGCAGGATGGTTCAGTGAATAACAGTGCTTGCTATCTGAGCATGACAGCCTAAATCCCAGCCTTGGAAACCACATTTTTTTTTTAAATATTTATTTATTTATTATGTATACAATGGTCTATCTGTGTGTATGCCTGCAGACCAGAAGAGGGCACCAGACCTTATTACAGATGGTTGTGAGCCACCACGTGGTTGCTGGGAATTGAACTCAGGACCTTTGGAAGAGCAGGCAATGCTCTTAACCACTGAGCCATCTCTCCAGCCCCCGGAAACCACATTTTAAAGGGCAGACGCCATAGCATCCCAGAACTCCTATAGCAGCATGAGAGACAGAAACAGAACTTCCTGGAAACTGGAGGACCAGCTAGCCTGGAGCACACGGCACGAAAGAAACAAGAGACCCTGCTCCAACAATGGGAGAAGAGAGAACCCACTCCTGAAAGCTGCACTCTGACCTCCACACGCATGCTATGGGACATACACGCTATGGCACATGCGTGCTATGGCATACACTATGGCACACACATGCTATGGGACACACACTATAACAATGCATACTATGGCACACAAATGCTATAGCACATGTATGCTATGGTACACACTATGGCACATGTATGCTATGGCACATGCATGCTATGGCACATGTATGATATGGCACATGCATGCTATGGCACATGTATGCTATGGTACACACATGCTATGGCACACACATGCTATGGCACATGTATGCTATGGCACACACATGCTATGGCACACGCATGCTATGGCACACACATGCTGTGGTGCATGCATGCTATAGCATGCGCATGCTATGGTACACACATGCTATGATACACATACATGCTATGGCACACACACATGCTATGGCACATGCATGCTATGGCACACACATGCTATGGTACATGTATGCTATGGCACACACATGCTGTGGTGCATGCATGCTATGGCACACATGCTGTGGTGCATGCATGCTATGGCATGCGCATGCTATGGTACACACATGCTGTGGCACATGCATGCTATGGTATACGTATGCTATGGTACACACATGCTATGGTACATGTATGCTATGGCACACACACTATGGCGCAGGCATGCTATGGCAATGCACACATACTCTTTCTCCTTCCTCCCTGTTTTAATAATTAAGATTTAAAAATAAAATGTAAAACAAACCCATCAAGCTATGACACCGCCGAGTGCTAAGTGCTGACCATGAGATGTGCCCGCACAGTAGGGCCTGAGTCCTGGGGAAGCATCTACCGCTGCATCCTCAAGCGGGATGAACCATGGCCTTAGCTCAGAAACATGGGCTCCAGAGCCCCGCAGCCCAAGGGCCCAGCTACTGACAGCGAGACAGGAGGCTGGTGACCGCATGCAGCTGGCGGGCCTGTGAAAGACCTGTTTGGATCTCACCGGCAACCGTCACACAGTCTGAACTATTCTCTTGGCAGCATGGAAGCGGAAACGCACCTAGGGGATGGAAAACCTGCTCTGACCATACCACTCGCTCGGGATTCCAGTTAGAATGGAAAGACAGTCTGAGTTATAGCGCAGAGGACACTACAGGGGCCTTCAAGAGACTCTGCGGCCACTCCAGTAGAGGAGTCAGAAGAGAAAGACTGAAATCCACAAAAGGACAAAATGGGAACAGGATCTAATTTCTGCTTGGTTCAAACCAGTGGAAACAGGAATCCAGTACAACTGTGTCACATGTTACTATCTGCGGTGACACCGACAGCTGTAACACACATGTTACTATCTGTGGTGACATCAACAGCCATGTCACGTGTTACTCTCTGTGGTGACATCAACAGCTGTAACAGACATGTTACTATCTGCAGCAACATCAACAGCTGTAACACACACATTACTATCTGCGGCAACATCAACAGCTATAACACACACGTTACTATCTGTGGTGACATCAACAGCTGTAACAGACATGTTACTATCTGCGGCAACATCAACAGCTATAACACACATGTTACTTCTGTGGTGATATCAACAACCGTGTCACATGTCACCATCTGCGGTGACATCAGAATTAAAGCCCTTTGCATTCCAGCACTTGATCCATGGCAGAGAGGAGTGAGTGATCCGTGGCTGACATTGGCCGTGGATGTGGCTCTGTGGTACAGTGCTTGCTGAGCACGCACAGGCAGCGGGGTCTCTCCTCAGCCCGAAAGAGAGGTAAATAAATAGTAAAAGCTGGAGGACAGCGGAGTCTGTACGTGGACTCCCTTGCAGAGCTGACTTCGTGCTAGCGGTGTGGTGTCAAGTTTGGGAGTTTGTCTGTCCCACCCACTATGGGCACACCTTGCCTGTGTGACTGCACACCTGTCTGCCCTGCCACTTGTGATGGGACTTTCCTCCCACTTCTAGAACCCCCTGGAAGTGGTTTTCACTTTATCAGCCGGTTCGCAGGGCTCACCTCACCATTGCTGAGTGGGACTCTCATGTGTGACCCATGTCTTTGGAAGTTACACAGGACTCACATGTAGCCATGAGGAAGGCTCTGTCCAGAACACCTCTGTTCAAATCAGAAGTTTGTTGTTGTTCTAACATCATTACAGTATAGTGTGTGTGTGTGTGTGTGCGTGTGTGTGTGTGTGTGTGTGTGTGTGTGTACACGCATGCGCACACAAACATGCATGTCAATAGAAGTCCCTGAGAAGGCCAGATGTGTGGAGTCCTCCTTGGAACTGGAGTCAGAAGAGGCTAGGAGCTTCTCCCCGATGCAGGGTCTTAGAACTGAACTCAGTCCTCTGTAAGAGCCACACATGTTTTAATTGTTGAAACATCTCTATAAACCCAAAATTCAAATGTTTGATGAATAAAAGCTGCTATTTACAGCAGCTAGGATATAATAGAAGCCAGGCACCCACGGAGAAGAGCAGTCAGTAAAGCCAGGCACTCCCAGAGAAGAGTGGTCCGTGAAGCCAGGCGCCCCCAGAGAAGAGCGTGAAGCCAGGCGCCCCCAGAGAAGAGTGGTCCGTGAAGCCAGGCGCCCCCAGAGAAGAGCGGTCCATGAAGCCAGGCGCCCCCAGAGAAGAGTGGTCCGTGAAGCCAGGCGCCCCCAGAGAAGAGCGGTCCGTGAGTCCTGACTGCCTGACTGACGCACATCTTCACTTACTTTACATGAGTTCACAGAATACTGATAGTCCATCACTGTACCTTAAGCCCAAGCTACCCCCAAACTCAGTGGATTTCAAGTCCACGGCAAAAGCCATCAGGATACTACTGGCAGGCACCAACCCCAGGCAGACGTTATGGTCCAGTATTTCTGCAGTCTGAGCTGCTCCCTTGTTACAGCTTACCATAAGGAACTTAAGGAAACATAGGATCCTTTAGTCTGTGGCATAACAGAATTCCAAGAGGAGGGATTCCCTGGGGGCAAAACCAGGAGCCACAAAACGAGAAGCACAACCACACGTTCTCAACCACAGAATGTTGAAAGACTGTCTGTGCTTGGGTCGAGGCAGGGCTGCCCCTTCTTGGAAGCCTGACAAGAGGCTTTCCTGTCCACAGCAGCATCCCTCAACTCCAGCACCGGCCCTCCTCACCAGTTAGAGGGGAAGTGCTGGTTCCGGGGAGAGTCAACCTCAGCAAGAGACTGGCTGGTCCTGCAAACCCACTCTCTGTCCTCTCATGTGAGAGGTGAGGGCTATCCTAGGTCCCGGGCAGGAAGACAGACTCTGGCTTTCATGCTTCCTGGGAGGTTAACACTGGGTACCATGCTTCTGCTGGAGGGGATGCAGGTGACTAGGCACAGCTTGAGGAGGGTGGAGTGATTGGATTGAGGAAAAGAAAGCAAAAATGTTTGAACTGTGGCTTCAAGGACCAACAGTGAGAAAATGAGAGCTAGGAACACGGGGACCCATGCCTACACCCCAACCTGAAGGTCTTGGTGCACAGAGAACAAAGGGCTTGACCAACTCGCCGTGTGTTCAGAAGGAACAGCTTGCAGTCAACAAGGATGTGATGTTGTGGGTTCTGGCAGGAGCTGTCTAGGCTCTATACTCTCTGTTTGACCCCTAATGTAGTAAAGAAGGGAAAGAGAAGCATCGCCCTGCAGCTCTCTGCAGCTCGGCCTGGAAGGGACTGACCCATCCCAGGCTCCGCTCTCCTCCGGGTTTGGGGGAGAGACACTTTGCAGGATGAATATGGGAGACAACTCAGCCAGGAACAGAATCTACACACATTGGGTTAAGAGTAAATTAAAATGGGGAGGGGGGTTGTTTGCCAGTGACCAAGTGCTATATAATCCCTGCTAAAACCATTAAAACTGATTTCCAACTCACAGATAGAAAGGGGGTAAGGGTCCAGGGTGCTAACAACCCACCCAAAGTCACAGAGCTTCGGTATGGGTAGGCTGGGATTTCAAACCTGGGAGAGAACCAACATCTCCTAGTTGCTATTTATTTATTTATTTATTTATTTATTTATTTATTTATTTATTTATTTATTATGTATATAGTGTTCTGGGCACCAGATCTCATTATAGATGGCTGTGAGCCATCATGTGGTTGCTGGGAATTGAAGTCAGGACCTTCAGAATGGCAGTCAGTTCTCTTAACCTCTGAGCCATCTCTCCAGCCCTCCTAGTTGCTTTTCATAGCACTTCAAGATCCTGATCGTAGCTATGTGGTGGGCATAAACAGTCTCCCCTCTTTCATCCCGCAGCCTCTCATTTTCTGTCTTGCTGATACTCTTGACCAAACTTAGTTTTTCAAAAGAACAAATCCATCCCTGTCCCAGGGCATCTCAGAATCTCACCCTTCTCTCTGCCTGCACCGTTTTCCTGCACAGATTGCTGAGGGGTTTATGTCCTCAATCTGTTTATATCTCAAATGTCGTCTCCCATGCTGCAGCCCTCCCTGACCATGAAGCTGAAACAAATTCTTGCCTACCATTATCTATCATGTTTCATCTCTTCTCAAGCTTCTGATTGCTAACTAAAGGTGGACCTTCACTAGCGTGGCTGTTCTCCGTCTTTTCCTCTAGATTCTAGACCTAGAGCATCATACCTGTGTTGACTGAGACAGGACATGGCTTCGGACAGATCTGCTAAATAAACTACTAAATCAGGTGTGGCGATACACATCTGTGACTTATTACTATTAATTATTATGTTGTTCATCTTTTAGAAGCTGGGTACCCATCAGAATCCCAGTGTGTGTGTGTGTATGTATATATATATATATATATATATATATATATATATATATATATGAATGAACACACACATATATGTATTGCATACACTCTTACAAATCCCTCCTAAGCCCCAGGATAGAGCACATGCCTTGATGGAATACAGAAGACCCAGCAGAGGCCTGCTGATAATTCAGCCCGCTGCATGTGGTCTCACAAGAATATGATCTGCGAGCTAACAATTAACTGGTTAGAAACAGGAGCTTACATTCCTGACCTACACCCAGGTTATGGTCTTTGTGCAGGTCCTCAGCCCCTCCTCTGGGCTGGTTCTCACTGTGGGAGAAGTGACTTGTCATGAGAACCCTTGTCTTCCAATTTGGCAACCATGTTACCCTTCCAGGGCTGGTCTGCTGTGATCAGCGGAATGAATATGGCGGAAGTGATTCCAGGCTAACTTAGTCCCCACGGGTGAGACCACAGCTCTGCTTTCCCTCTCGAGGCCAGTGCCACGTGTATGAGAAGCCCACATGGACACACAGGGAAGGGGCCGCATGGGGGATCACCAGGACCCCAGGTCTGTGGCCCACGTGAACGTGAGCCTTCCTGCCAAGCACAACACGGAGTTTAGTGGGTATGTGACTGAGTCAGGCTGACGTTAGACAGGAGAGCAGCTGTGCCCTGTGCAAGCCCCCGATCCAGGACTAACGGAAAATAACTACCACCAAGATCGGGGTAGGAGATTACATGGCAACAAAATAAAACACCCTTTCACCCCAAAGTCTTCCCACAAATGCCTTTTGAATTCCACCCACTTAATTATCTGTTCATATTCTTCTGGAAGTTTCTCTCATCCCCTTACCTCACGGCTCACCATCTCTCTCAACCTGATTCAGTAATTGCTTAAGCTTGGAGGCTCATCTCTGGGGCTTCTTCCTTTGCAAAGCCCTCTGGGAGGCTGGGGAATGGCCAATTCCCATGATCCTCTTTGTCTGGTTCTCCACCAGACTTTGGTTCACACTTGCCGCCTGTGAAGCCTCCATCTGCTATGTTCGAGGGGTGCGCGAGAGTGTGTGAGCGGAGAGCTGAATCTCTGCACGGCCCTGTACTTTAACCCCCTGCACTGCGCGTAGGCTGTGCACTCTCTCCCTGGACCGAGGGTGGGACCTGTGATCTCTGCACCCCTCACGGAGCCTCACCTGCTGTCGCTGCTCGGTAAATGTCCTGTTACCTTTTAACTGTTTGTGTGACTTCAACCTTAGCCCCAGAGTCACTCCAGGTTCCAGGATTCCTGGGTCTGAGGGTTCTGGAGGTCACAGAATACTACTCTTTAATTTTTGGCTGCTCTCAATCCCAAGTTCTCCCAAGCGCACACGGTCTGTATTCACAGCACGGCCCCAGTCAGGAGGATGGTGCGTGAAACCACGCTGTCTCCAGAGTTTAGTTTCCAGCTCTGCAGAGAAGAGCCTCAGGACGGACACAGATTCCCACGCTGTCCAGCACTGCTAATTAACTGGAAATATCTGGCTGCATCTGTTATTGTAAAGCACAGAGCAGACAGCATTTCGACCACAAGGGACAATTGCCCCGTGAGCACACAGGACTCGCCATCTTAACTCTACATTCCAGAGACGCAGCGGCTGAGATCTGAGGTGGGGCTTGTGTCCCCAGATAATCAAGCCTGGGAACCGTGGCCAGTTTCCAGCCCTGCTTGACCCTGGTGACTCCTTATCTACAAATGAACACCGTACTTTAGAGACAAAATCCAGAGCATGTCTGCTTGACTACCATGAACTCTCCCCTCACCTCCTGAGGTGACAGGACCCAGCCTTGGCCTTCTCCACAGCTCCTCCTCAGTGGGGGCCCAGTCAGAAATTACCAGAGGCTCTCAGGAGCCAGGAAGGCTCGGCTCTGTGTCACCCGGAGTTATCACGGAAGAAAAGATGACAGGGTTGCAGGGGAGGACAAGAGAAGAGAAAGTAGGGGACGGGAGGTTGGGAAATGGCTTCCTCAGCTCACGACTGGTGTTCTGTAGTGCCGTGGCCCTACACGTCTGCATTCAGCTCTGGGAGACACAAGGCTATGTGTATGCAGCGACCATGACCTTTGTGTGCACCCATTGCCCATTCTTAGAAAAAATGGACTAAAAAATATACAATGACTATTATTCAACCCTTAAAAATGACATCTTGAAATGGATAGAACTAGAAAAAAAATCATCCTTATTGAGGTAACCCAGACACAGAAAGATAAATATGGTATGTATTTGTTTATATCTGGATACAGCTGTTAAATGAATGATAAGCTAGCTACAATCCATAGACACAAAGAACACATAGACACAAAGGCATAGAAGAAAGGACTGGGAGGGGGCATGCGGGTCTCCCTGGGAGGGAGGAAGAGTTTGGAGAGGGGAGTGGGGAGAGAGACAAGAATGATGGGACCAGGTGGGAAAGGGGAGGGTTGGAGGGAATCGAGGGAGGGAATGAGGGAAAGTCAGCTAGAACTGAAGGACACCTGAGGAGCAGTATGGGAACCTAACACGGTGGGAAGCAGTACTAAATGACTCCTAATGATGATCCACTCTACTCAGGTCAGCGCCTCATTCGGCCAGCATCAGAGAGGCTTCCCCCTACAGCAGATGGGAACAGAGACCAGCAGCCAGGCATCATGCAGAGACACTGGAACACACGGCTCTAACTGAGATGTCTCCATCAAATCCCTCCCCTCAGAGCTCAGGGAACCCCAAGGAAGCAGAAAGAGTAGGGGAGACAAGGGATAGAGGACACCAGGAAAACCCTCTAAGTCAACACTAAGCAATGCTCATATGAACTCGCAGAGACTGAAGCCGCAAGCACAGGGCCTGCATGGCTCTGCACCAGCTCCCCTGCATTTGTATTCTGGATTTCAGCTTAATACTTTGATAGGAATCTTGAATGTGTGATCAAGTG
This sequence comes from Microtus obscurus, assembly GCA_963919715.1. NCBI lineage: Eukaryota > Metazoa > Chordata > Mammalia > Rodentia > Cricetidae > Microtus > Microtus obscurus. The sequence continues at coordinate 5,620,406 of CAWTZC010000768.1, forward strand.
GGTCTCTGATTCTTGTGCCTGCTCTTGGGACTCTTGCTTTTCTGTTGGCTTGGCTTGGCCAACTTCAATATGAAGGTTTTATCTTAATATACTTTATTTTGTCATGTTTGGTTATTTTATCTTTTCTAATGAGAGACAGAAAGGATCCAGGGGAAGGGAGGTGGGGAGGAGCTGGGAGGAGGAAGGGAGACTGTATTCAGATTATATTATATGAGAAAAGAATCTATGTTTAGGGCTGGAGAGATGGCTCAGTGGTTAAGAGCATTGCCTGCTCTTCCAAAGGTCCTGAGTTCAATTCCCAGCAACCACATGGTGGCTCACAACCATCTGTAAGGAGGTCTGGTGCCCTCTTCTGGCCTGCAGGCATACACACAGATAGAATATTGTATACATAATAATTAAATAAATATTTTTTTAAAAAAAGAATCTATGTTTAATTAAAGGGGGTACCTCCATAAGATTGAAAGTGTAGGCAGACCTGTAAGGCATTTTCTTAACTAGTAGTGTGGGAGAGCCTAGCACATTGTGGGTGGGACCACCCCTGGGCTGGTGGTCCTGGCTTCTATAAGAAAACAGGCTGAGCAAGCCAATCAGTAGAACTCCTCTATGGCCTCTGCACCAGTTCCTGCCTCCAGGTTCCTGCTCTGTTTGACTTCCTGTCCTGACCGCCTATGATGATGAACAGTGAAGTGTAAGCCAAATAACCTCTTTCCTTCCCGAGTGACTTTGTCACGGTGTTCCATCATAGCAACAGTGACCCTAACTAGGACTAGAAAGTTCGGGCTTGTTCCTGGGCTGTGGACAAGAGAAGATCAGAAGAAAGCATCTTTATCCTTCGAGGATTATGTGTTTGTCTTAAAGGAAAACCTTCGCTATGAAATACATTCCTCAGAACTATCAAGAGACTGTCACTCGGCCATTTACGCATTTGCTGGGTATCTACACTGCAGTAGGCGCTGCTTTTGGCACCATGGCTGAGCTTCCTAGGTGACAGAAGTACGGGACTTTCAACCTGCTCCAAACCTGCCCTCACACCGCGCTCCGTCCGGTCTTGTCTGTATCTGTGAACACGACACAGCGTCACCCTATCTGCCGCAACTGTAGTGGATTAGGAAATGGAAACGGTGGTGACAAAGTCAATAACAACACAAATGAGAGATAAATGGGTTAATGGAGAGGGGATTCTCTTGGCGCAGGCAGAGGTGACACATACTGCCCCAGTTCTCTTTGCGGGGTCCCCTCACCCCACCTGGAGCACGCGGCACAGATCACTTCTTTGCCGTCTGTCTGTGGTGAATCAGATTTTCTTTCCTACTTTTAGTGTGTTACAGGCTGACTCTTTATAAAGCACACAGACCATGTGCCTAAATGCTGCCATGAAGTTATACTGTATTGTAAATTCCTGGGGTACATGCATGTATGTGCAGGGGTCCATGTGGGAGCCTTGTGTGAGTGCGTGTGCATATGAGAGTGTAAGCATGCATGTGTAAGTGTACATGTGCATGTGTGAGTGTGTGCACATGAGGGCTATGTCTGAGAGCGTGTGTGTGAGTGTGCGTGCATGTGTGTGTTCATGTGTATTTCTTTTGAGACAGGGTTTCACATAGCCTAAGTGTGCCTTAAACATGTGAGTGTGTTTATGTGTGTGTGCTCACACATAAACATGCATGTAGGGTGTGTACGTAAGCATGTGAGTGAGTGTGTGTGTTTCTTTTTTTAAATATTTATTTATTTATTATGTATGCAATATTCTGTGTGTATGCCTGCAGGCCAGAAGAGGACACCAGACCCCATTCCAGATGGTTGTGAGCCACCATGTGGTTGCTGGGAATTGAACTCAGGACCTTTGGAAGAGCAGTCTTAACCTCTGAGCCATCTCTCCAGCCCCAGTGTGTGTGTTTCTTTGAGACAGGGTCTTATAATACCTAGATTGGCCTTAAACTTCTGATCTTCCTGCCTTCACCTCCCAAGTTCTAGCCACCATACCTCCACCTCCTGATGTAGGTGGGTCTTCTATCTATCTGTTGCTTTCATTGGTTAATTAATAAAGAAACTGCTTGGCCTTTGATAGGAGAGCAGCTTAGATAGGTGGAGTAGACAGAACAGAATGCTGGGAGGAAGAGGGAAGTGAGGCAGTCGCCATGCCTCTCCTCTCTGGGTCAGATGCTATGGAGCCAGCCACCAGGTCAGACATGCTTATCAGATTATTAGAAATGGGTTAATCAAGAGTTAGCCAATAAGAGGCTGGAACTAATGGGCCAAGCAGTGTTTAAATGAATACAGTTTGTGTGTTGTTATTTTGGGGCATAAGCTAGCTAGGCGGCCAGGAGCTGGGTGGCAGGAATGCAGCCCACAGCTCACTACAACCTCCCTGAGGTGGTGCTGGGAATTGAACTCAGGGCCTCACTCTGCATCCCCAGGCTGGCTGGTATTCTCACTGTTGGCATATTGCTTCTGATCCACCAGCTGTCACTGACCTATGGATCGTATTTGGTGAAGCACTGACATAGTTAATTCCCCAACTGTCTGAAAGGCTGGCACAGCTCTGCCACGAGCCACAAGCACATTCCTGGAATGGGGCTGCCAATCCACTTACTTGCTGATGGCTGGAACTTCACCAGATCTTGCAAGTCTGTAGATATCTGGAAAACGTGGCTGTAGAATTGCTGCACGGAGTTCTTGAGGCCAGAGATGTCTCTGGAGTGTGACCTGAGCGTCCCGTTCATCTGCCGGACGCAGTTCCACAGACTGCTCACGTGCTTGCCCAGCCCCTCCTTGATCCTCTGCAGACCCCCGGAGATGGCATCCAGCCGGCTGCACGTCTGCTCCAGCTGGGACACTCTGCCCTCGACCGCAGACACCCCACTCTGAACCCCGTGAGCACTCTCCTTGCAGCTGTCCAGCTCAGCCAGCACTCGGCTCTGCAGCTTCTGCCAGCGCTCCTCCAGCTGGCCGCAGCACGGGGCACCAGGAGACGGGATGGTCCCCACTGTCCTCTCTTGCTCCCCCGTCTTGGTAAACCCACTTGCTTCGGCACTGTCACCGGCTCTGCTGTCACTCATTCTGCTCTGCGAACAAGTCCCCTTACATTCCGAGTCACTCAGCTGAGAGTGGAGAGAGCTGAAGTCCTCTCGAAGTTTTTGAATGCTGCGACCTGTTTCTTGGAACTTCCTGTACATCGTATCGTTGAGGGATTCCAAAAGGCTCAGGCTGACGTGTGTGAGGTCCTCCCCGCTCGGCAAACTGCCATCTATGCCATGAGGCAAGCTCTGCAGACAGATGTCCTCAACCACTTGAACTTTCTCCTTCAGACGACTCAGCTCCACGAGGATCTGCGCATTCCCTGCCCCTGGCTGCCCTGGCGAGGCAGGGTCCGCTGGTGTCAACTCCACATCTGAGGCGTTGGCCACCTGCAGAACGATCCCCAGACGGTCCTCCAGGGAGTGAATCTTCTGATTGAGAAGCTGCCGCAAGTCACCTACCTCACCACTGATGGCCCCCCGAAGGGTCTCCTCGATGTAAAAGCAATGCTCTTCTGCGTTCTTCTCCGTCACGTTGATCCTCGCGTCCAGCTCGGTCCATCTTGCATCGAAGTCCACATCTGATTCCGGACCGGAGAGGCGGTCAAACTCATTGTCCAGCCGCCCATTCAGCATCCTGGTGGCCTCAGCGACTCTCTCGATCTTCTGATCTAATTTCTTGATCTGTTGGCCAAAGTCACCATTCTTTTGACTGTCACAGCACCTCGGTTGGGCTGAGGGATCCGGCAGCCGGGCTCGAAGGTCAGCGATGTCTTTTTTCAGGCTCGCCTCCTTCTCCGCAATCAGGTCTACCACCCCCAGGTAGCTGCTCCCGTAGTCATCACACTGCTGCTGCAGGCCCACCAGCTTGTACTCACACGTGTTCTTCAGGTCGGCCAGCTTCCGGTCCATGCCTTCCATGAGCTCTTCCTTCAGGGCATCTATCTTGCTGTCCACGTAGGCCTGGTACAGCTCATTGGTTGTCATGGTGACTGTGGGGCCCTGGGCCGCCTCCTGCAGCTGCTTGAGCTGCCCTTCGTAGCCCTTTACCTTGCCGTCTAGCTCCTCCAGTTTATCGCTCTTGGTCTTCAGTGTGTCTTTGACTTCAGCCAGCTCAGACTTGATGTCCTTCATGCCAGAGTCCTTGCTATTGAGGAGGCCGGGCAGCTGGCTCGGCTCTGCGTCTCCGGCAAAGGCGCCGTCAGGGGTTGGCTGTGGGAGCCACGGGGCTGGCCCTTTGCTGCCATCATCTTGGATGGTGTGTCTGAGGTTCTCCTTCAGCCCTGCCATGGAGGACTGGAGGTCCAGCACCATCCTGGTGAGCCGCACAACCTTCTCCTCCAGCACCTGGACTTTGGTTTGCTTAGGTTCCGGAGGACCTTGCTTTGGATCTGCTGCCTGGTCCGGTTCTCCTGTATCCGTTGGCGACAGAGTTTCCTTAGGCTGTGACACGTGGCTTGGATCAGTATCTGAAAGAAAAAGCAGGACTTGAATGGCCAGTTTCTCCAAGGTGCCTGGAGGAGACCCTGAAGGCTGCCGTGGTAGCCTCCCTGACTCCAAGCACTTCTGGGGCGGAGAACAGGTTCGGAGTCAAGCAGACCTTTCTACTCTGGTTTTGCTATTTACTGTTTGTGTCTAACTCTGGGAGCTACACTGCCCTCCTCTTCTGAAAAGTAAGCACAGGAAGCAAAATAATCAGTGATGTCTGTCACCCTGATGCCACCATATCATATCATATTGTATCGTATCGTATCATATCATATCATCTACTGTGTCATGTGACTGTATCATGCCCAGTGAGCTGTAGCTACCCCTCTGCTGACAGCTGGTGATAAGATGCCACAAAGCACGCCAGAGAGATCCAACATGTGGGCACCAACATCCCATATTTGAGATTTGCTCAAAACACCTCCAGAAATATTCTCTTCTCTTTGCTTAGCATCCTTATGCTAAAAGGGTCTTGTTTGCCCTTGTTATGAAGATAATAGATACTAAATGCAAAAAGAGATGTTTCCCTAGCATGTGTGAAGTCTTAGGTTCAATCCCCAGCACAAAAAAAGGAGAAAAATTAAAAGAAAAAGAGAGATAGAAGTGTATAAACATCTAATAATCTTACTCTGAGAAAAAGAACCCAGGAAAACAACCCGAAAGATGAATAATAGCCACAGTAATGAATCCCGAAGTGCGATGACATCATCAAGAGAGAGGGCACTAAGTTAGAAATCGGATGACATCGATAGAGAAAGCACGAAGTTAAACAAGAAAGAAAAGACAGACGCTACCGAAACCCATGGCAACGGAATAAGGAGTGAGAAGCAAAGCAGCCACACCCTGGATGGCAGCAGAGGAGGCGGAAGAGGAACTCTAGACAAGGTTCTCACTGGCAGACCTGGCACAGAAAGGAAGCAACCAAACAACAAGGACGCAACTACATACAATGCATATGTGCCTAACAACGTAAGACCCTGGAATCCAGAGCACTGTGGGCATTTTGGCTTCATGTTCCTTATCTTGTCTTGTCTCTTGTCTCGCAACAGCAAGCAGCTTTTAGTTATTAAAATCCACTTAGCAGGAAAATAAGACTTAAAACCTAATCTCCAAACTCCTAAGCAAGTGCTTTCCTGCAGAGAACTATGAAGAACACATTGGAATTTTTATTCTATCTTAAGACACTAGAAAAAGAGCTGGCCCCTATACTCAGGAGAGACGGCTCCATCCCTCACCACAGGCCAAGGTGACCCAAACCTGAGGGGCAAAGGTGTAGGGGAGCTGACTCTGCCCCCTCGCCTGAGCGGGGTGGCCCTGGGACCCGGACTGACCAGTTCAACTGCCACCCAGGTCCGCACCCTGGTCTTGGGCTGGCCCACTCTAACGACGACCCCATTTGGAGGTCGTGAAGGGACCGGTCCTGTGGAACGATATCTACAGGATCTTCGTGACTCAGGGGCAGCCACGGGGCATCCCGGAGGAGTTCTGGTGAGAATCCAGTGATGGTAGCAGAAACAAGAGGCCTTGAACCAGACCAGTGACTCACTGCATCAACATTTGCTAGTAAAACTGATTGTGTGACACATGGAGGTCCCCAATGGCACCAGGACGAATGGAGAGGTGCTGGAGAGGCAGGAAAGATGAAGAAGAGAAGAGGCTTATTTTGTTTTACTCTTGTTTTTGTTTGCTTGCTTGCTCTGTTTTGCTCCCTTTGGGGGAGGTGCTACAGAGGTGAGGGAAAGATATGGGGAACCAGGAGGTGAACGGAATTGGGGTGCATAATGTGAAACTTTCAAAGAATCAATAAAGAAGTTCAATTAAAAATAAATAAAGATACTTGGGGGGAAGTAATCTTCAGAATCATCAAACTAACTAAACACTGTTTTTGAGCAAAGGAAACGAAACAAAATAAGACACAAGGGCATCTGGGTATGGCGGTGCACACTTAGCATCTCAGCACTGAGAGGCAGAAGCAAAAGAATTCTAAGCCAGCCTGGTCTATATAGGAAGTTCCAGATCAGCCAATTGATCACAGTGAGACCCTGTCTCAAACCCTGCCTCCACCAAAAAAAAAAAAAAAATCTTTCAGGAGTTATACTTGTGTGACATTTTGTTTGTGTTCTGACAAATAAAGCTTGCCTGGAGACCAGAGGGCGGAGCAAGGCACTAATTAACCATAGAGGACAGGCAGTGGTGGCACATGCTTTAATCCCAGCACTCTGGAGATGGAAACAGGAAGCGATGGGGAGGGGAGTAGCCGGGATCTCAGGCTTTTTTTCTTGGATGCAGGAAGGGAAAAGGAGCAACCGGCGACTGCTCCTGGTTCTCTGATTGTCCAGGTCTTTGCCCCGATATCTGGCTCCTGGTTTTTATAGATTAAGATGAATTAGATTAATGCTTCACGTACGTACTGTATTCCCCAAAGCCAGGAAATGAATGACACAAAGTGAGAAGCAAGCATTTGTTCTCGAGACATGGGCTCACTGTGTAAACCACACTGGCCTCAAACTTCCAACGCTTCTCTTGAAGCTGTCCAAGTGTTGGGTCGCAAGTGTGCTTCGCCTTCTAGTGAGCGGCTAGGAAATAAACATTCTCTTCCCTTTCGTGTAACATCCCATCAATATGGCAATTAAAAACGGAGGGACAAAGACCACCCCCAAAGCATATAAAAATTGGAATCAAGAATTTTCAGACTGGGTAACAGTAATATCGAAACCCACAGGGAAACTAAGCACTGTCTTAAAAATTCTGAGAAAAAATATTATGTGCCTCCACTTCTGCAAATACACACACACACATACACACAAATACACATATGTTATATATATATGCAAAACGAAAGTTCACCCCCATATAATCTCTTCATGGACATACTGGAGGGTAGGGATATTTGTAGCTCAGCGGTAGACTGCTTGCCCTGTATGCAATAAAGCCCTGGGCTTATTTGCAACACCTGGCTTGAGGCTGTAAACCCTTGGGAGACAGACATAGGAGGACCAGAGGTTCAAGGCTATTCTTAGCTATACAGCAAGTTTGAGGCTAGCCTGGGCTATCTGAGACCTTATCTCAAAGGGGAAAAAGAAAGAAAAAAAGCAGCATCTGGTGGCTGTGTTCAAGCCAGATGAAGAAATGAACCAGATTCCATCTCAGAGAGGAGAGTTCTGACCCCAGGGTGACAGGAGGAGGAGGACTGGTCACGGTGGGGTGGGTGAGAAGATTCCTGAAGAATCTCTTCAGCCAGGGTATCTGTTGCTGTGCCTGACGGAGCAGAAGACATAAAGATAACCAGAGAAGAGTTTGGGATGATGTAGGAGGGATAAGAGCATCGAAAACAAAGCAAAGGAGAAAGACATGCAATCACTAACTCTTAGGAATCCGTAGTGCGCTGTGGGGCACAGCTATAAAATTCTATGGTTACTACATTGTATACCGTGAATATTGAGGGTGCAAACCTCATGGTGTAATTGGAAAACACAGCTGTGCCGTGGACGAATGGGAGTGGCAACTTCACCTCCCGTAAGGAGAAGACACCAGATAAGGAGGTAAATCCTAGACTCAGCGAGTGCTCACATGAGCCAGAGACACGGCTCGGAGTAGAGCAGCTGCCTCCCACCACCAAGGCCCTGGGTTCAGTCCTTAGCACAGGAAGAAAAACAAAAGCAAATTGCCTCCGAGGCAGTGAAAAATGTCATCACTCTCCTTGCCTCCAGTCCTCATAAAACCGACTGTGAAGCTACACACATGTCTAAACTTTGATAAACAGAACCTGACCCTAGACAAATGGTCAGGATTCAGCAGGCCCTTACTTCCCTTCACCCAGAGTGTCCCTCACAGGCCCTGCCATGACGGCCTAACACTATCTCAAATGAGCTGGGAACTGTGTCTTCCTTGTGTTATGTTTCCCCAAGTAGCCGATATCCAGCCTGCCAGAAAGAGAAGGTCAAGAAATATTTCCCGGGCAGGCGTTGTTTTAGACAGGGTCCCTGAACTCACAGGCCTAGGGCCTCTGCCTCCCACATGCGGAGATTACAGGCATGAAACTCCACAATAGGCATCTTATTGAAATTCAGCTACCATAGTAACGATGTTCAGATACGGACACAGAGCTGGAGAGAGATGACTTAGAGGTTAAGAACAGAGAGGACTCGAGTTCAGTTCTCAGCCCCCACAAAGGACAGTTCACAAATATCTCCAACTCACAACCAAGAGATCCTATGCCTTCTCTGGCCTCTTTAAACATGTACAACACACATGGAGACAGACAGACAGACAGACAGACAGACAGACAGATACTCTCTCTCTCTCTCTTTCTCATACACACACACACGGACATTAAACAAAGAATAAAGAAAGTCTAGCCCCATGTGGCAGATAACCTAGACGGTATTGCATGAGGGTACTGTAACCCAGGCACAGAAAAAAAAAACACATGGGACCGTCCCTCTGCGTGGACTCTAAATAGTCAAACTCACAGGCATAGGAGTGGTGAGTACCGGGGGCTGGGGTTCGGGGAAGTGGAGAGGTGTTGACAAAAGGCACTCCACTTTGGTTATTAACATGACTACATTCCAGGGCTCTAACGTACAGCATGAGTGATTAGGGTACTAACTTAATGCAGCCACCACTCTGCGTTCTATGCTAGATGAGGTCATTCATTGCCTTGTGTATCTTGACCACATTCAATCTCTAAAAACGTACTATTTAAGGTTAAAAAACAAACAAACAAAAATGTGTGGTGGCACATATCTTTAATCCCAGGACTTGGGAGGCAGAGGCAGGTGGATCTCTGTGAGTTCAGGCTAGCCAGGTCTACAGAGCAAGTTCCAGGACAGCTAGGGCTACTCACAGAAACCCTGTCTTTAAAAAAAAAAAAACAAAAAAACCATAAAGTCAAAAAACATATTTTCCTATGTTTTATAACTACTCCCTAATTTATGTACATTGTCTTGGTAATGAAATTTACTTAACAAACTACTTTACAAAAGATATTTTGACAAATTACTATTTTAAAATGTAAAACATCTCATGGGAAAAATAAAAACCAACAGCAATTTAAACATTTAATTTCACAGGAAAGAATTGGTCTCATTTCTTTGAAATTAAAAAGAGGGGGAAATAAAGTCATACACAGCAAAAAAGGAAAACAGTTACCCATAGAAGTTTATCCTGTCCTTCCTATGCTTTAGCTCAAAGACGAGCAACATAGAGAGAATCCTGACACGTGAGAGAATCCTGACACGTGAGAGAATCCTGACACGTGAGAGAATCCTGACACGTGAGAGAATCCTGACATGTGAGAGGCCTGACACGTGAGAGAATCTTTACATGTGAGGGAATCCTGACACGTGAGAGAATTCTGACATGTAAGGGAATCTTTACACGTGAGGGAATTCTGACACGTGAGAGTCCTGACACGTGAGGGAATCCTGACATGCAAGGGAATCTTTACACGTGAGAGAATTCTGACACGTGAGAGAATCCTGACACGTGAGAGAATTCTGGCACATGAGAATTCTGACTTTGGCTTAGGTTTGCAAACAGCTCATCCAAACAGAGAGGGACCAGTATTTTATTTTATTTTATTCATTTTGATTCATTTGCTTATTGAGACAGAATCTCACTGTGTAGCCCAGGCTGGCCCCAGACTGTCCGTGACCCTCGTGTCACTGGATCCCAGATGTGCAATACCCCTGGCTAATCTAACTACTCTAAAAACAGAATCTTAACTTCTTTAGATTTAGACAAGAATACAGGAAGTGTTTGACAAGTGGCCCTAAGGAAACAATTTATTTGCAAGGAAGTGTCCCACCCTACTGTCCCTGCTCCTTCAGATACCTTTGTTCAATGGTCCGCCATAGACCCTGCCATTTACACCAGCAACATCAAAGGTGACCACATACAACAGGGCATCAACGAGACATTACCTGTGGCTTTCTTCAGGTTGTTTCTTGGTCGAGGAGGTGGGGGCCGGGGGAGTCTTCAGGGGGTCTTTGGGACTTTCTTGGCAGTCTGCTCCTCTAAAGCCAGGACAGCATCTCCATTCCAACTGTGTCACTGTCTTGTACCTAGTGACAAATCTGGGCCTGAAGTTCACCCGATACCTGAAGACAGAGAGGACGGGGTCTCACGTTAGTGACCGCTATAGGAGCGTCTCCAACCCTCTCCTGCTGGACCTCGCGATGATGTGGCGTGTCCTACACGGGTTCTGTTTTAAATGACGGTACTATCTTGTGTGGTTCCGAAGGCCTGCCTTAGGTGGGGCCTAGCGGGAGGAGGTGGGTGCTTGGGAGTAGTGTAACCCTGCCTGCTTCTCTCCACACCCATCCTACCTCCTGCCCACTGGGTACAACCCTCCTCTGTCACGCGTTCTCGCTGACAGTGCGCTCTGTGCAAGAGTGTGGCTCTAAGCAGTCACGAACCGGATCTCTGACAGAGTCAGAGCAAATCCTTCCACCCCTGAGTTGTTTCTATTAGGCATTTTTTTTTTTTTTTTTTGTTTTTCGAGACAGGGTTTCTCTATGGTTTTGGAGCCTGTCCTGGAACTAGCTCTTGTAGACCAGGCTGGTCTCGAACTCACAGAGATCCGCCTGCCTCGGCCTCCCAAGTGCTGGGATTAAAGGCATGTGCCACCACCGCCCGGCCTCTATTAGGCATTTAATTCGGTCATTTGGAGCCCTGCCTTCTCTTTATTGTTTGATGTTGGCTTGATGGATGGTTTGGGGTTTGTCTTGCTATGTAGCCCAAACTGTCCCCCAACCTGCAGTCCTCCTACCTCAGCCCCCCGAGTGCGGAGATTGCAGGTGATGCTATAAGACCTAGTCTTTCATAGCTTAGATTCGGGGTGACAACCCATCCCCACAACCTCTGTTCACAGACACTTCCCAGATTTAGATTCGGGGTGACAACCCATCCCCACAACCTCTGTTCACAGACACTTCCCAGACGTCAAAGTGAGTTTTCCCGTCACCAGCAACCTCTGTTCTACATGTCACAGCTCTTTAGCTTTGTGGTTTCAAGAAACCTCTCTGGAGCCACTGCTCCCTCGCCCCTCCCCCACCCCACCCCCGCGAGTCGCCATAGTTCCGCACCTTCTTCCCCTGTGAAGTTTTGGCAGTGGCTCACAATCTTTGATAAAGATGTCTTAGCCCACATTTCCAAGGACAGAAATTTGGAAGCTGCTATGGTTCAAATGAATGGTCCCCTAAGCTTGTGTGACAAAGGTTTGATCACCAGCCTGTGGAAGAATATTTAGGAGGTGGGACCTAGTGGGAGGGGTTAGGTTATTGGGGGTGTCCTTGAAGGGGACACAGAAACTTTCGCCCTGCCCACTCCTCTTGCACACAGGTCTGCTGCCTTACCTCAGGCCCCAAAGCAACGGGGCCAGCAAGTATTGGTACCAACCTCTGAACCCTAAGTCAAAGCCTTCTCTCCTTGAAAGCTGCCTAACAGGCGCCTTGCTTAGAGCCCCAGTGCCAGGAGTCGGAGTGTAGCTCAGGGGGCAGCCCTTGCCTAGAAGGGACCTGAGATTCGAGATTCAGTTTGAAAACAATAATAATAACAACAACAATAATAATAGACATCGGAGACCTTTCCTGGGAGCTGTAAAATCCTCTGGACCCACTTCTGGGCCTGGGACACTGACAATCCAGCTTGGCAGGCGCACATGAGGGCCAGAGACAAGGGATTCAGCCAGGCTTCTGCTCACATCACAGACAAAAAGCCCAACCACGCAGGAAAGCCCGCCCACACTCAACCCTGCTTCCGGTTTCTGGCCTGGGGACATCTTCTCTGAACCCTTTTCACTTTCCCTTTCTACACTAGCGCCAGCAGCAGGACTTCTCTGGGGGCCAGTTTCCAGGGAGAAACGGGCTCTGTATCACTCCCGACCTCGGAATGAACACTTGTGTCTCGGGGTTGCCGGGCTCAGTGAGCCAAGCAACTCCAGGTTAAGCACCAGCTTGGGAGCTGTGCACTCAGTTATGTTCCTAGGGAACAGTCTTCCATCTTCCCCGAGAGTGAAAATCTCAACACTGAGCCACCATGAAGGCTTCTGCTCAGCTGTCCCGCTTCCCTGGGCTGTAGTCCTCACCTCCACTGTCACAACCACCCAAGGAATGTGGCCACACGGCTGCACCTAAGAGGCAGCCTGGAATGGGCCGGAAGTGGGTCTTGAGTGGACGCATTTTGAGATGCTCTTGAGAAAATCTCTCCAAGGAAAATCAAAGAGGAAGCCTGGGAAATTAAAGCAAAAGCAAAACCAAGGGTGGTCACGATGGGCAGTGGGGTGACGGCTCAGAGCGGGCAGATTCTTTCCCAGGCTCTTCAGGGTGTCATTGGTTGGGCCAATGACATGGTTCAATGAATAAAGGCACCTGCCACTGAGCGTGACCCGAGTGTCACCTCGAGGATCCACACGGAGGAAGAGAACAAACAACTCAGTAGTTCTCCCTTTGACATCCACATGTATGTACACACACACACACACACACACATACATGCTCATGCACACATACACACAAGAACACATGCATACACACAGAGACTCATTCATACATACACTCAAACACACATATATGCTAATATACACTGACATACTAACACACACATCACAATACAATCACACAGACATTTTCACTCACACACACATACACTCACACATGCATATATACCATAAATACATATACCACACACAGTATACTCACACATGTATACATACCACACAGACATACACATATGTATCCCACACATACACACTCACTAGACACACACAGACACACACTCATATTCTCATACACTCACATACATGCACACAGAGACACATACACACTCACATATACACACTCATACATACGTATTCCAAAAGGGAGAGAGATAAACATAGTCTTAGGCATTAAAAAAGAATCACATTGGCTCTTTTTTAATTAAAAAAAAAATTACTTATTTTTACCCTCTATCACAAGCAAAAAAAAAAAAAAAAAAAACCAGAGATTTGAGAGGTAAAGTGAGCTGCCCAAGTTCATTCTCAGTGGTTAGAATGGAAACTTCTGGGTCCTTCTGTGCCACACACAGTCTCCCAGCATGCATTAACAGCCAGTCACTCTCTGGCAAATTCTCAGCTCAAAGCAGGGCTGCACATGGAAATTGTCCAGAGAGTGCTAAATCCCTGGGAGGAAGCATATGAACTCCCCGCACAGCAGATGCATGTTTGAACATCTTCTCTGGTCCAGGTAGACGCCAGTCTTGGGCTCCCTCCCACCCCCACACTCCTGGAATCCCTGCCCACAGAGGGACAATTGCCCTGCACATCTTACATACTCAAGCAGAGCATCACGCTAGAAGAATGTGTAACCTCAGAAGAGACTCCGCTCCTCTGAGCATTAGAATGGAATGTGAAAATGTGTTTGTGTGGGGGTCTGCCAAGAGATGACAGTCTGCAGAAAACCCTCCAGATACGGCTGCACCCAGCAGAACTGACTACAGCCCTCTGAGGAGAGGAGTGTGGTAGGCTGCATCCCACCTTCCCCTCTAGAGCCTTCCCTGAGCCAGGAGCTGGAGGGTGAGGAAGGGCTTGCTCTCCCGCAGGCTCACATAAAGGAAGGGAGGGGCTCACCATCGCTCAGCTGAGTCCTGAGTTCCCACCCTGCTCACTGCACGATCCACACCCACCTGGCCCCAGTTAGTCTGTTGCAGGGGTCTGGTGGTGCCCTTCGGGTTGACTGCCTGAAAACAGCCCAAGCTGTGAACAGGAGGTCACTGCAGCAGCCAGCAGCAACTGGAAAGGGTCAGGCAGCCACCTTCAGACGCAGGAAACCACAGGGGAATTTTTCTCTACATTAAGTGACAGGTCCCTAGGTGACCCTGGGCCTTGGTAGAGGGTCCCTAGGTCTGGGTGAGGGGCCTTCAGGGGCACAACACAACAGAGGATCAGCCAACTCCATAAACCTGTTGTATTTTTCTCCGCTGAAGTGGGGTTCTCACTAACATAAGAGGCTCCAGAGGCTGGGAGGAGCCACTACAATATCCAGGAGCCCTCAGCACACAGGAAAGTGCAGACTTTTACAAACTTTCAGGGGTGTGACTTAGCGACAGAATTACTTGCTGGCATGAAAATGTGTTTCTTCCCACGCACCGGACAAGAGTAGTCAAGGCTTTTACCTCATGTACATGTCAGAACTCCCCGAGCAGAGATGAAGGCAGCTGAGTTCGGGAGCCCCAGACCCAGACTCCATCTCCTCCTTCAGGAAACCCACCCACCTCCTTGGTAGCCAGGGCCCTTGAGCACTAGGGAGAGAAGCAGAGCTCAAATGGTTTGGTGTCCCCACGTGACAGCTGTGCTTACAATGGGAAGAGCTCACAAACTGCTGATGAGACAGCTAGCTAACATCCCCAGGGTAGGGTAACCATGCCAGGAAACAGCTAAGGGACAGTCAAGGCAGTGAGCACAAGGCTGCTGGGCTAACTCGGGTCACAGCCTGGCTTCCCCTCCCAGTCTCGCCCAGTTGGGGCCATGTCAGCACCCTGTATGTATGAAGGAGCCATGTCTACAGCTGAGGCAGACATTTATTTCAGTTAAAGAACCTGCAGACACACACACCACCACCCCAGCCCCTGGTTCACACTGGGCATATACACACTACCACCACCACTACCCCAGTCTCTTGTTCACACTGGACATATACATACTACCACCACCCCAGCCCCTGTTCACACTGAACACACACCGCCAACACCACCACAGCTCCTGGTTCACACTGGGAATATACATACTACCACCACCCCAGCTCCTGGTTCACACTGGACACACACACACTGCCAACACCCCAGCCCCTGGTTCACACAGGGGTTTCACACTTGGCGCTGTGCATTTGTGGGTTGGAGCAAACACATAGTTGCCTGTAGCCACCACGCAGTGTCTCATAGTGCAGTTTTACTACCCTAAAAGTCCCCTGGCTACTTATCCTTCCTCTTCCACCTCCCTGGAGGAACCCTGGTCTTTATACTTTCTCCCTCGTTTTGCGGAATGTCTCATAGCTGTAACCACAGGGTTCTGGGCTTCTCAGGCTGCCTCCTTTTGCAAGAAAGGCCGTTTCTAGTTCCTCCTGGCTTTTTGTGGCTTGACAGATTTCCATATGATGAGCGGGCGGTCTGTGACTGAGCTACATTCCAGTCTGAACATTTCTTTTCAAGGCTGAATAGTATCTCACTGTCTAAATCATCATTCCTAAACGCAGAGTGTCCTATTGCAGGAAGTCAATTAACAATTGTTAACCACTGATTCCATCAATAGTTGACTAATCAAACAAAAGTAGTATGTTTGTCAAAGTTTGTGTGACCATCATTTCCTCTGGTCTAAGCAGCCAAGACTTCTTCAGTCTTGTCGGAGTTAAACGGAGCAGCCTGCCTCTGGGCTCAGTATGAACCACAGGGGCCACACACCCAAGGATGCCCCCGGGCTGTGCTGTCCAAGGTGCCCACCAGCCGCACCAAGCTACTTAAGTTACACTAAATAAAATTAAATATTTAATTCCAACAGCCACCTTTCAAGTACCCCACAGCATAAATGTTAGCACAGAAAACCCACCAGACAGAGCTTGCTGTGGTAGAGAAATAAGCGAGATTGTGCATGGAGTTGCAGTTCATCCTTTAAACCTTGATCTCTGATCCCATCAAACCATCCTTTCTGAGCCCAGGAGGCTCGTGAGCAGACAGCTTGTACAACACACCATGTAGACACAAACAGAAGCTTCCAGAAGAGGACCACTGGCTGCTGTTAAGGGACCATCCACACGGTGCATTTGACGTTTACCTATGTTTTATTTACTAAAACATGGCATAGATCAAAAGCCCAGCCCCCCATGGGAATACACTTCAGCCTGGGACTTTTCCAGAGACCACACTTTCTAGTAAGTTCTTTCCTTTCCATTCACCGACCTTCCCAAACCTGGAGCCAACTTCGCTGGCTTCATTTGCTCTGTCCAGTACTGATGGCTGGTGTGAGTCTCGGGGGATGGAGAAAGGAACCACACACAATGACTCATCCCAGAGCGTCCTAGAAAAGAAACGCTTATGGCAGCAGTCGCTTTCCCCTTTGACCTCACTCCACTGACTCTCACCATGTAGCTGAGCATGACCTTAAACAGCTAATAACCCTCCAGCCTCTACCTTCTCGGTGTTGGGATCACATACACCACCACGCCTAATTTTGTGTGTGGTGCTGGTGAACTGAACTTGGTCCTTGGTGCATGATAAGCAAACCCTACTAAACTGAGCCACGTCTCAGCCAATGATTCTTTTTTTTGCTTGTTTGTTTTGTTTTGTTTTCAGACAGGGATTCTCCGTGTAGCCCTGGCTGTCCTGGAACTCACTCTAGAAACCAAGCTGGCCTCACACTCAGAGATCCTCCTGCCTCTGCCTCCTCAGTGCTGGGATGAAAGGTGTGTGCCACCACCACCCAGCTAGCAGTTCACAGCTTTCGAAATAAAATTGCACTAAAGTACATGTGACATGAATATTAAAGTAAATGTTAAGATGCTAAATTTCTTGTACTTATTAGTCCTGGGGATTCAAACCCAGAACATCATGCATCCCAGAAAATGTTCCACCCCTGAGCTTGCCCATCCCATTGTAACCATCTTTACATGAGTGACTCTGTGGCACCTAGTACACTAACGGTGTCCACCTCCGAGCCCTTATCTTCCTAAATGGGAACCCTGCATGTAACCACTGAACACCAACTTCCTGGCCCTCCCTGTTCTGTAGCCTTGGCAGTCACTTCCTCTGTGAGTCCTGAGTCTCGGTCCCTCACACACACAGATTCTTGAAGCACTTTTTTTTTCCACGCCCCCATAGTTCTTCCACGTTGCAGGGTGTGTCCAAATGCCCTTCCCGTTTTTTTTTTTTTTTTACAAGCAGTTCATTTTCTCATTGGTCTCATTAAAAATTAAAAATTGGTCTCATTAAAAAAAACTGACCAAACAGTGGACTGATTTTTCTAGAAACCACTGGCATATTTTTCTTATTTTTGTGGGTTTTTTTTTTTGGTCAGTGAGTGGATAAATAAATGAGCTTTTTCTGTTTATTAATCCGCTGCCAAAAGCAAATGCAGTCAGGCAAGGAAGGCCATGAAGTTGGGAGTGATTTAAAAACTGAGAATTTGGGATTTCAAAACACTCCTTACTTGAGTCTCGTGTCTGGCTGAAAGTAAAAATGGCCATTTTACACCATGGCTGTGTCCAAAGATGGTCTACAAACATGAGGGGGTGGATCTGATCTCTGGGTTCCTTCCATGGCTCCACTCCAAAGTCAAGGCCCTTCTTACAGCTTAAGAACAAACTCGCAATCAAAATATTCATCTTTTCTGCTACATTACACATTTTTGATCAGATCACTGCGTGGAGAGCTTAATTTGGGAGCAAAGACATGTGAAATACATCACTTGACTTTTTAGGAAAATTCATCTAAACTTTAAAAAAGCCAGAATGCTCAGGCCATGATATTTTTTTAAATATACACTGTATATAATGAATCTAAATGTCAGGTTAATGAATCTCAGTTAAAGTCGGATTAAAAGAGAGTTTTCGTGTGTGTTTGAAAGGAATAGCTCCTAGATCAAAACAATGTGTTCAGAATGAAAACGTCCCTCTAGAAGGGCCGTCTGGTTCCAGTACAAGGATACAATCACCGGAGAAACCATGATTATAAGCCGATGGTGTTTCTATTTCCTCCTGAATTAATTTCCTTATGTACTCAGGGGCAAGGTTGATTTCAACCCCCAAATCCTTCTCACCACCAGCATTTTGCCCTGACCATGCGGAGTAATGAGTAGGTTTCTCCCACAATTTCTAATTATCCTGGAAAAAAAGTACAATCTTCATTCCTAAAGAAAGGATTAAAGAAAACCACCAAGGCTCGGTGGGGAGGCTGCCCCAACGGAACTGCAGCAGATAGAGGAGCTGTTATCGTTAGATTTGCCCAAAGATGGGGACCTGCCTTCTGAGCAGACTCAGAAGTGCTGCAGATGAGGTCATCTGGTGCTGGCCACATCCAGCAGTTAACTATGGCTTAAGGCTGTGTTCCAAGGAGGCCACATTTCTTAACTCTGGGAAATTCATCTCCGAATCAAGTCACTGGGTGTTGGGAAAGAGAAGGGAGGCTGAGCCTGAGCCAGCTCTCTATGGGAGGCCCGTTTCTGTTGGGAGCTCTCCCCCCAATCTATACTGCACTGTTTCTCATGCTCTTCCATTCTGTTTCCCCATTCCTGGCAGAAGAATCACAGGCAGTGCAGCTCCCAGTCCCTCCCTGATGAACTCATCCTTGTGTTCCCACAGTGTGGACCTTGAGAACATCTGTTGGCCTGGGCCAGGAGGCAGGCATTCATCACAGACCCAGCTTCCCATGATCTATGAGCCCAGCCTTTCTACTCAGAGCCACTGAAGAAGTATTTAATTTTTAGCTGTGTGTTGTTGGTGGTGGTGGTGGTGTGCCTGCCTGTTAAGTCTTAAAGCCTACAATGCATGGCGGTCAGAGGACAAGTTGCACAAGGCGGGTCTTTCTTACCACCATGTAGGGTCTGGGCACCAACTCTTAACGCCAGCCTTGGTGGCTACCCACTGAGGCATCTTGCCGACTTAACCTCTATTTTGAAGCTGGTACAACCCCTTTGGATGTCACTGTAGCGATTTCTCAGAAAATTAGGAAACAACCTTCCTCAAGACCCAGTAATACCACTTCTGGGTATATATCCAAAGAACGCTCAATTGTGCCACAAGGACATGTGCCCAACTATGTTCACAGCAGCTTTGTTTGTCATAGCCAGAACCTGGAAACAACCTAAATGCCCCTCGACCGAAGAATGGATAAGGAAAATGTGATACATTTACACAATGGAGTACTACACAGCAGAAAAAAATAACATTTTGAATTTTGCAGGAAAATGGATGGATTTAAAAAAAATTATTTTGAGTGAGGTAACCCAGACACAGAAAGACAATTATCACATGTACTCACTCATAAGTGGTTTTTAAATATAAAACAAAGAAAACCAGCCTACAAACCACAATCCCAGAGAACTTAGACAACAAACAATGAGGACCCTAAGAGAGACTTACATAGATCTAATCTTCATGGGAAGTAGAAAAAGACAAGATCTCCTGAGTGAATTGGGGGCATGGGGACCTTGGGGGAGGGGAGGAGTAGGGAGGGGAGCAGAGAAAAAATCTAAAGCTCAATAAAAATAAAAAAGAAAGAAAAAAGAAAATAAAGACCTCTATTTTGAGTGGTGGGCGGTAGTGGCGAACACCTGGACCCTCATTCCAAAACATCGTAATTCCAAAATTCGGTTTCACTCGACCCAGATTCCTGGCTTTGTAAGCTCTGTCCAAAAGCTCAGTCCTCTTCTCCGTAAGGCACCCCATCCATGGTTTTCAAACTTCGTTGGAATGGCGGATACTATACAAGATTTGGCTGTGCCATCCCACCACTGAACACTTCTGGGCCTTTCGGTGAAGTCCCTGGCCTGTGGCACAGCTTCAGGCCACACCTGTAACCTGGCGGCAATCACTCAGCAGCATGGAAAGTCTAGAGACTGAAGAAGTGTCTCTGAAGATACAAGCGGTTCCTCTGTTCTCCGTAGATACAAGAGGGCCAACGTCTTCATTATCTAAGAACTGGAGACACAAGAGCACCTGTATTTGTTCTCTAGGTCCTGAGCACACTGGGAAGTAGAATGGAGACCTTAGAACTGAGGAGTCCGGCATTTCTCACAGGTAACACAGCGAGGAGGCACCATTCTCGCTCACCGGCACTCCACTGAGAAAGCAGGTTTTTCTTTTGAAGCATGCTGCCACAGCCTGACCTCTACGCCAGGTTCTAAGTATATAACAAGTATCAAGGGTGGAGGGCACGGCTTAGCAAGACAAAAAGAATTCGGGGGCTGGGGAGACAACTCAGCCAGTGAAGTACCTGGCATACAAGCGTGATGGCTGAGCTCGGGTCTCCAGCACCTCTACAAAAACAACTGGTGTAGTAGCACGCATCTGTAATCCTAGTGCTAGGAGACCAGAGACACGGGGATTTCTGGGACTTGCTGGCCAGTGTAGCCAATCAGATTCAATGAAAGGCATATGTTTAAAAAAAGAAAAGGCAGGAAGCAATTGAAGAATAATTGTCAACATGCACCATTGGTTCCCACATGTATGTGTAGGCATGGTCGTGTACTCACACAGGCACATACATCTATGCACACAGATAAAAAGAATCATTTTATTTTATTTTTAAAAGAAAAAACCTATCTTTTTTCATTTTACATACCAATCCCAGATCCCACTCCCTCCCCTCCCCCTACTCACCCCACCCATTTCCCTACCCAATTTTATAGACTCTTAGCAGAGAGGGAAATGAGGGAGGCCCCATAGAAAAGTAGTAAGTAAAGACTTTCCTCAAGATTTATGGCAGGGTGGCACTGGAGTCCAAGGACACCTAAGATACGCTCTATATCCTTCAACATCCTCACTCTGATGGGACTCAGGGAACTAGACTCTTATTAGAGACTTTGAAGGCATGGGGACTATTTCTAGAGCTACTTAGTGTGGGTCTGAGACCTACCGTAGAACCCAGAGATCCAACAAGTCAAGGATAGTTGTTCAAATAAACAGTTTCTGTGCAACAGTCCTTTACACTGTGTGAATATACGTCGCTGTGGTTGGTTTAATAAAGAAGCTGACTGGACCATAGCTGGACAGGAGAAGTTTAGGCAGGAGAGCCAGACTAGGAGGATGCTGGGAAGAAGGGTGGAGTCTTGGGAATCACCAGACAAACACAGAAGGAGGATGTGTACGAAATGAGGTAATAAGCCATGAGCCACATGGTAGAGTGTAGATAAAAATATGGGTTTGTTAAAAATATAAGAGTTAGCTAGTAACAGCCTGAGATATCGCCCAAGCATTTATAATTAATATTGAAACTTCTGTGTTGGTTATTTGGGAACTGGTGGGCAGGAAAGAAAAACTCATCTGCCTACAAGTCTCTATATCTGAGAATTAAAAGCCAAACTCAGTTCATTTAAGTCTTAACAAGAGAAGGAAAATACACATTCTGCCTCCATACCAGAAGGTAGGTACCAGGGTACCCAGGCCTACTCCATGTCTTTCTTTGAGTCACCAGAATCCAATATGCAAAATTTTATCCATCTGGAAACCCTATGCACAAGAAACACACAAAATCTGCCACCTAAAACATCACACGTTCGTCCTGTTCCAATGTCACCAAAGGTCGCTGCATCAGCGCAATCAGGACATTTCTCTATCCCGCTGCCACGAACACAAACTGAGACTCACATTACCCCTCTTTTGTCTTCCAAATACGAAAGAGTTAGGTAACAGCTCTGAGAACTTCACACAAATGAAATTTCTATACAATCGATTTGGTGTGTAAATAAAGAGACTTGCTCTAAAATTAAAAATACAGGTTCCTTCCATAATAATGGTTTCAGTCGGCCACATGATGGGGTTAACCCCAGCTAGCAGGTAACAAGCAGGGAAGTCACAATGCCTTGCAGCTGAAGGCAATGTCAGAAGCCCAGTGTGGCTGCAGTACACAGCTATGGTCCTGGTACGTGGGAGACAGATAAGGGGTCAGCCTGGACTTCAAAGTTAGCTTCTGCCAACACACATACACCATTTTAAAAACAGTCATTCCATAAACACCACACAATCCAGAAACTGCTTCCCTTTCCTTGCAACATATAGTCCTTTCTCTCAAGACCCCAGCTAAGAGCTGATCAGTGAGCCAATAAACATTCAGAACAGCTTGACCCCAGCCCTGGGCTCCCCATCTGCATTCTGATTCATTCATTTCCTGAGGAGAGTAGGAAGTGGAACTCATTACATGGCACTGGCTGGCCTAGAACTCACTACGCAGACAAAGATGGACTGAAATATGTGTTGGTCCCTGTCTCTGTTTCCCAAGCACTAGGATAGCAGGTATGTCCTGTCATGCCCAGCACATTCTAACTTGGTCAGTTCTCCCATTACCTGGGAGTCCTGGCACAGACTAAGGCGAGTCTCCTGTCCATCTCCCTCCATCTCTCACCCCTGCCCACACTCCCCAAGGCAAATTCATCTTATGTATGTTGCCTGAATGAACATTTGGAAGCATGGCTCTGGCAACTTCCCGTCACTTGAGCACGAAAGCCCAAACTCAGAACCATGCTGGTATGGACTTAAATTATGCCCCACCCCCGTAGATATTTGAGTCCAGTATCTCAGAAGGTGACCTTACTTGGTAGAGGACCCATAGCAACTCAAGGTCACCAAATTAACGTGAGGTCACTAGGGCAATGGTTCATATTCATCAAAAGGGGGGGGGTGTTAAAACACAGGGTTAACATGTCCTTAGGGAGGTGATGTATCAGGAGCCACAAGGAGAAGATGCAGCCTTCAGCAGGCCGAGGAGGGAGGACCTAGAACAGCTCTGTCCATCACTGCTTCCCACTCCTCACTGCCGGTTCTTGGCTCATGTCTTCTCTGTGTCGGCACTGCCCTTCTCTCACATCTGCACATATCCTGCTAGAACCTTCCTTCAAATACCTGCCAAGATGCCAGGGTTTCCAAACAACCTCTCAGATGTACCTGCCCGGACATGGCTTCTCCTTTCTTGAATATCTCAAACTTCCTCTTGCATCTTTATTTTTGAGACAGGGTTCCTCTATGTAGCTTTGACTGTACTGGAATTTGCTCTATAGACCAGGATGGCCTCGAACTCACAGAGATCCACCTGCCTCTGCCTCCAGAGTGCTGGGATGAAGGCGTGCACTGTCTGGCTAATTTCATATTTCTAAGACCACGAATGTGATGTGTGTTTTTTAAACTCCACTATGGTTCTATCTCATGGTCTGCATATGTTATGTGCTTAGCACCTCAGCTGTTCTTCAGAAAATGAGAAGTAACCTCATGATCAATGTAATGGACCATGTAGCTTCCAGGAAACCTCCAGCCAGAGTGTATACAAAGGGCAGGGTCTTTACAGTGGAAAGACCGCTAGCGATGAAAGGCTTCAAAAACTGGTACAGAGTACAACACAGACAAAGCTCAAGTGAATTATGCTCAATTTAAAAAGTCGGATCAAATAAGTATCATATTCCATATGATACTATGTATAGAAAACTCTAGAAGTTCCCAAACCGAGCTATAATAACTAAAAGAAAGCAGGTATTGGCAGCTTCTGTTGAAGATTTGTCCGCGAGTGTGGGAGGAGGGATCCATGAAAGGTTTGGAAGCAGTGGACACCAGCCCAGAGGTGGACTCTCCCACGATGGGCCAGCCCCTCCCGTATCAGTCACTGAAACACTAAAAGCCCTACAGGCTTGTGTGCAGCCTGGTCTTATGGAGGCATCTTCTCAATTGAGCCGCCCTCCTCTCCGACGACTTTCACTTGTACCAAGTTGACACAAAGCTAGCCAGGACAACTCACCTCTTGTCAACTTGACACACACAGATCACTAATAAGCCAGAACTTCCCCTTTCTTGCTCATCCCAAAATCATATATTAATATCAACATCACAATAAAAAAAATATTTTACGAAGTTAAAAGGAACCGCAGGCTTCATAAGTTTAAATACTTTAAAAATTCAGTCTCTCGAAGTGCCATTCGGGACCTGCATGGGTTTTACCTAGGTCCTCTGCAGGCGTGTACCTTGGTGTTCTTGTGGGACTCCCGCAGTGGGAGTGGGGGGGCGTCTCTGACTCTTTTGCCTGTGCTTGGAACCCTTTTCCTTCCACTGCTTTTTTCTGAAGGGAACCGGAGAAGTGGATCTGGGGGGATCTAGGGGAGAGGGGAAGTGTAGGGGAGGGGCTGGGAAGAGTGGAAGGAGGGGGAACTGAGGTTGGGATGTAATGTATGAGAGAAGAATCAAAAAATTTCAGCCTCAGCCGGGCGGGGGTGGCGCACGCCTTTAATTCCAGCACTCGGGAAACAGAGGCAGGCGGATCTCTGTGAGTTCGAGACCAGCCTGGTCTACAAGAGCTAGTTCCAGGACAGGCTCTAAAGCTACAGAGAAACCCTGTCTGGAAAAACAAAAAATAAATAAATGAATAAATAAATAAAAAGAAAAAATAAGTTCAGCATTTTCTTACTTCAAGAGGGAAGAACCAGGGCACAGTCACCATCCGAGCAAAGTAAAACCAAACTCCAACAGTGTAAATAACTCAGCGTCCAGTGTCCGGGATCCACTCATGGTCTACCCTCTTCTGCACACACCGCCTGTCTTCCGGGTTCTGGCAGTCTCTGCTTTGTTACCACTGCTGTTCTTGGTGTCCATCCATAATGTCGGGGTCTCTTCCTGCAGCTAGGCTGTACTCTCACCGGTAGCCTTTCCTGAGCTCTCCTCAGGGACAACCTTGTCACACAGTGCCAAGCCTCCACTGCTCTCCATGACCCCTTCAAGACTTCAACATCAGTACCACTTGGGTGACGCTTACCCTACCAAGTTCACCCACCGGCACTCAGTGGGACCTGGGCCGCCTCTGGCACGTAGCTTCTGCGTGCTGACTCTGAAGAAACGCTTCCCAGAGATTTCACCTCAGTGATACTGGTCTCTCCTTAATTATCTCCGACTCCTCAACTCCAGCTGCCCAGCGTGGACTATCCCAGCAAAGCAAAGGTTTTACTTCATTACTCCGGTCTCTTGTTAATCACAGCGGACTCTTCAGCTGCAGCTGATCAGGCATTGTGTGGTCTTAATTTGAAATAGCAAATGCCCCCGGGGTATGAACTTAAATTTCCCTCTAAGTGTTCACCAGTCTGGCCTCCATCATCAGCATTGCCCTCATCTGACCTTCCAAATTCCCACGGAATGGACCAACACTCAATGACTTTTCTAGCCCCAAGTTCCAATGTCCTTCCACAACGTTCCCCAAAACATGATCAGGCCTGTCACAACAACACCTCACAATCCTGATACCGATTTCTGCTTTAGTCAAGGTTACATCTTATCTCTGACAGTCAAGATAGGACTTTAAATAACTACCTTCAAAGTGCCAGGATGTAAAAAATTATATCTATATATTATGTCTCTCTGTATATAGAGATATATTATATTTGTTTATGTACATAGATAAATATAATTATATAGATAGATATATCATATCTATATCTATATATAGAGAGAGATATTAGCTTTTGAAAATTCAAAGGAGGGTATAGCCCTGTGGCAAAGCTCATGTCTAGTATGTACAAGACCCTGCGTTCAAGTCCTCGAACCAGAAAAGAAAACATAACAAACTCTGAAAGTGACCCAGTCATGCTGGCTTTAGTTTCTACATGAGATTTCTCATAGGTTCATTAAACTGTGCTTTGCAAAAGAGTGATCACCAACACGAGCCTGGAGATGCACAGCTGAATCCCAGCACCCGGACGCTGACTTAGGAGAACTGTTAGCTCAAGGCCAACCGGGTCTACATAATCCTGCCCCCCCCAAAAGAGAAATGAGCCAGTTGGTGGCACCCCTTTAGTCCCAGCACTGCAGAGGCAGAGGCAGGCGGAAGTGAGGTTTCAAAGGACTGGCACCACTCACAGCTCTGTCTCCTACTTGCGGATAGGGACGATGTGAGCCCGAAGCTTGCCGTGTGGCTTTGGCTCTTTGTCCCCAGGTACTCTAACCCTCTGGAACTCTGAGCCAATTAAAAGCTTTCTTTTATAAATTGCCTTGGTAAGGGTGTTTTATCATAGCAATAGAAAAGTAACTAAGGGCGGGGAGGTGATGGCACACACACACCTTTAATCCCAGCACATGGGAGGCAGAGTTTGAAAAGCCAGCCTGGTCTGCAGAGAGAGCCAGGACTACACAGAGAAACCCTGTCTTGAACAAGCCAAAAAAAAAAAGGGGGGGGGGCAGAAAATTGGCTGATGAGATGCCCAGTTGGTAATACTCCTGCTACCAAGACTGATGAGTTCCATCCCCAGGACCACATGGTGGAAGGAAAGAACAGATTCCTACAAGCTGTCTTCCTCTACAAGAATGCTGTGGTACACACAGCCCAAAACATAATAAAAAGGAAAATTTGAGTGCATGTCAGGATTAGTGACTTTCCAGTAATGATTTTGATTGGGGGGGGGGGGGGGGGAGGTGGTTCAGAGAACAAGCAACAAATGCCGTCCTGAGCTTCCTCCTGTACCAAAGTGAGGGGGAGCTCTGGGGTGTGTCTGGAACTTGCTTTCTGCAGTGATGCAATGCGACGATATCGCCTCTGTTGCAAGGCCAGGCGGTGTCGCAATGCCGTGTGATGGGACGGAGAACATGGCCTGTCCTGACTGCTTGTGCTGACCCCTGCGTGCCGCTTCAGGACGTCCCTCCAAGGCTGGAGACACCTGAAGGCAAGCCAGGCCTGGGCACCGCCACCCTGGCGGGCTGGACTGTTCGGAATATTAAGGAAGGATGCTGCCCCGCCCTGCCAAAGTCCTTCAGCCAAACAGCTTGTGAAAGAACCGGATGGAGACCTGCACTTAGCAGATGTGAGGCCTCCAGTTCCATCACCAGGAAAGAAAAGGTGGAAGAGCATGAGAGAGAGCGCGAGCCTCTGTCTGGAGCCAGGGAAAGGCTTTAGCAGAGACAAGCCTCCAACGAAGGGCTGGATTTCGTAACCACCCCCGCCCTGAGCTCTGTCGCAATCAGCATCGAGGCTCCCAACCTTCTTTGCCCAGTTACATGGAAAAGCCTCCGTTTGCAGAAAAACAAGCAGTGTTTCCCTCAGCTGAGGTTCGGGAGGCATTTATATGCCTTTATCTCATTATCTCTGTCCGGCGCGCACAGTGAAACAACTTCCGGCTGGAAGGAAACTCTTAGCATCTTTTGTTTTTTTGAGCCACAGTCTCTCTATACGGTCTTGCCTGGCTATATACAGCAAATTGGCCTCAAACTCATAGAGATCCACCTGCCCCAGCCTCCTGAGTGCTGGGAATTAAAGGCATTCCTTTTGTAAGGGACCATGCTGAGCTAATCGCCACAAAGAGATAAAAAGTTAAGCCCGCAAAGTCCAGAGATAGGAAATTGGGAAACAGAGAAGTCACGAAGATCCCTTTCATGGAAATGACCAGCTAGATATGGGTTTGCCCAAACTCGTTTCCTCTTCTGCAAAGGCATAATGAACGACGCTGTCCTGAAAGACTGACTGGTCAAAGCGAGGTTTAAGGCGGACTCCCTCGTCTTTTAGTATTCTGAGGTGGGGGAAAAATAACAGCTGGGTCCTTCTAAGTGACACACCCCAAAGAGTTTTACCTTCCACGGCATTTTTGAACCAGGAGTAGGGGTTCAGCTGAACCCTCCTGCTTCCACTCACCCCCAGCACCTATTGCTTCTTTAAATAAGAAAGGGACAAACGGTAGTGGCAAGTTTAATTGAATAGTTTGGCCATTTCCCCGCAATGTGAACTGCTGTCACATCGAAAACTCCCACGGTGATGAAAGGAGACAGAGACAGAGACCCACACTGGAGCACCGGACAGAAATCTCAAGGTCCAAGTCAGGAGCAGAAGGAGAGAGAGCACGAGCAAGGAACTCAGGACCGCGAGGGGTGCACCCACATACTAAGACAATGGGGATGTTCTATCGAGAACTCACCAAGGCCAGCAGGCCTGGGTCTGAAAAAGCCTGGGATAAAACCGGACTCGCTGAACATAGCAGACAATGAGGACTACTGAGAACTCAAGAACAATGGCAATGGGTTTTTGATCCTACTGCACGAACTGGCTTTGTGGGAGCCTAGGCAGTTTGGATGCTCACCTTACTAGACCTGGATGGAGGTGGGTGGTCCTTGGACTTCCCACAGGGCAGGGAAACCTGATTGCTCTTTGGGCTGAGGAGGGAGGGGGACTTGATTGGGGGAGGGGGAGGGAAATGGGAGGCGGTGGCAGGGAAGAGACAAAAATCTTTAATAAATAAATAAATTAAAAAATAAAAGAAAAAAAGAAAACTCCCATGGCTCCCTGGTTCCTCCCAGCACAACCAGTCCTTGTAATAATTACTCTTTTTTTCCGGGGGTGGGGGTGGGAGTCAAGCCAGGGTCTCTCTGTGTAGCCCTGACTGTCCTGGAACTCACTCTGTAGACCAGGCTGACCTCAAACTCAGAAATCCGCCTGCCTCTGCCTCCTGAGTGCTGGGGTTAAAGGTGAGTGCCACCTCAGCCTGACGTCATTGAAATGACACCATTTGATCAGCTGTTCGCTATTAACGTTAATTCCAGGAAACCGCTTCTTGAAAGGACTGAAAGCAGTTAATTCTGGGACGTTGAAAAAAACAAAGTCAGGCTAGCAGCCCTAAGTCAGGACACCGACAGACTGGAAGCAGTCTGCATACTGGCAGTTTGTCAGCCTAAGGGTTAAAACAACTCCTGGGAGGAGGGCGTGGCCGGTATACTCTGCACCTAAATTGTTTGAGCAACCACGCCGTTTTCTCATTATCTCAGGTCACTGGGTTATTTCTCTATCTTTAGTACTCCAATCTTTCCTCCAACACCTCACCTCAGCGTGACCTTCAGCTCTCAGGCCTTCAAAGACAGCACCACTCCCGAGGCGGCAGCATTGGGGCGCACGGAGCCAATGCGTGTTCGCCAGGTCAACTGCCGGGTGCGCCTCACATTCTTGGGGCAGGGGGCTTTCAGAGTCCTCTCAGTCAGCCCGGCTACCCTCATGTCGGCCTCCTCCTCACAACCTCCTGCTTTTTACCCCTGAAAAAATTGTGCCTTAGCTGCTGGTGACTGACGGCATGGTGGGGAGGGTGGTATTTGAGAGCCCAGGCCAACCCAAGCCTTCTATCTTCTCAGCCCATACATGTTGCCGTCCCACACGCTTGGACTGAAGTCACCAAAGGGAGCTTGATCTGGGTGACCTATCAGTTCACCGCCCCTACAGGCCAGGCCACCCACACCCAGCTCCCCTTTCCTGACTACCTCAATATTTCAACTCAAGTACCACAAGCTATGCAGGTGGGAAAGATCGATAGAGAAACAGATATTAACAAGAAGCAACTGGGCTTTTCTTTTTCTTTTTGTTTTTTTTTTTAAGACCACGACTTCTATTTAAATTGTATTCATGATCTCCAAGATTAAAAAATTAGGAAGGAAAACACAAAAGTTTGGGGTTTTGTTTTGCTGGAATGCTGGGAATTGAATTCAGGCCCGTACACGGTGAAGTTATTTTTCTGAGCCCCCATGTTCGTCCTACCCCCTCTCCTAGCTGAACTAGTAACAAAAATGAAATAGTAACTAGGGGAATATTCTGGAAAGAGTTTCCCAAACAC
Source organism: Microtus obscurus (assembly GCA_963919715.1). NCBI lineage: Eukaryota > Metazoa > Chordata > Mammalia > Rodentia > Cricetidae > Microtus > Microtus obscurus. Next base: position 5,650,202 of record CAWTZC010000768.1, read on the forward strand.
AGCAACCTAGAATGGAAAACAAACAAGAGGCGTGGAAGACAATTTTGAGTTCTATTGGAAGGTACAGCCCCAAAGGGCTAGAGCATGAGAATCCCCCCACCCAAAAGACTCCACAGTAGCTACGTGACTTTCAGGTTTAAATCTTGGTCTCTCTGCCTCCCTGGCAGGTGTCCCCTGATACCACCTCTGCCTTCAGCAGGTGGTTTGATGTCCCTTCAGTGCTAAGGAGTAAGGCTCCAACCAGCCAGCTGTGTACGAAGTGTTTGTTTAAAAGGCGAAAGTCTTGGATGGGATTCTGTTCCTGGAGATGCCGGGAGAGAGGCTGACTGGAGATGTCAGCCCTTGGGGTTTTGTTTTAGCCTTAAGCATCCTGTACTTAGGAAGGGAAATAAAAAACCAACTCTTTTTCCTGGCGAGGACTGGCCCTTAATAGACAACTTTCTCTCCAACTGGATGACCATCTGTTCCCTTTGGAATCTGAAGTTAGAAGTGTCTTGGCACTTGACCCAGAACCAACACCTGCTGGTGTACGTTTTCCCAGCAGCTACAGACTCTGAGTATACCCCACCCAGGCCCCTCTTGGGGCTTATCTTCTATTTTATTTTATTTTATTTTATTTTATTTTATTTTTCTCTTTCCAATTTTTTAAGACAGGGTTTCTCGGTGTAGCTTTGGAGCCTGTCCTGGAACTCGCTCTGTAAACCAGGCTGGCCTCAAATTCACAGAGGTCCTCCTGTCTCAGCTTCCCAAGTGCTGGGATTAAAGGTATGCACCACCACCCGGCTGGGGTTTGTCTTCTTAATAGGGCTGACCAGGGAAGGTAGTCAGTGGTAGAATACTGGCCTAACCCGAGAAAGGCCCTGGGACCAATCCTTACAGAGAGGAGTGAGAGAGAAAGAGAGAGAGAGAACACTCTCTCTGGACAAGTATTGCTACAGAAGGAGAAATACAGAAAAGTCAGAAAGAAGGCTGGTAACGTCAGGCAGACAGGGAGTGGTGCAGCCAGAAGTTCAGGAGCTGAAAGTGTTGAGCAAGGACCCTTTTCTGCAGCCTGCCTGGGTCCTAATTCCCAGGCCAGCCCTTCTCACAGAGCTCTGCATGGCAGCCGCACGCCCCACACCACCCTCATCCCATTCTCACAAGAACAAAGACTGTTTCTATCCTTCTCTTGGCAGCACTCTGGACTGTGGCCTCACGGAATGGGTGACGAGATAGAGCAGCTACAGCACCCCAGACACCGGGGCCAATGTCTGTCACCCCAGCACTCAGGAGACCAAGGGAGGAGGACCTCAAATAGAAGACCAGGCTAGGATACAAAGCAGCGACAACAAAACATGAACCAAGGTTCAGGCAGACGGCTCAGTGGTTAACAGCACAAGCTGCTCTTACAAAGGAACCAGGTTCAGTTCCCGACACCCACCTGGCAGCTTCTGACTATCCATCACCCAAGTTCCCTCTTTTGGCTCTATGGACACCAGGCACGAGGGGGGTGTGCATATACATTTGCAGGCAAAAACGCTTCCCCACACATAAAATAATAAATCTTTAAAAAGTCAGAGCGGCAGAACCCCTGAGCCGTCATGAGCATCCATCAATGGGTTCTCGGAGAAATGCTTTAGGACTGGCTAAGATGGCTCAGGAAGGTAACGGAACTTGCCACCAACCCTGATGACCTGAGCTTAACCCTCAGTACCCACATGCAGGTTGAAAGGAGAGAACCACTTCCTCCAAGTTGTCTCTGATGCTGACACAGCACTATGGCACACAGCCACCACCCCCCCCCACACACACACGTACACACACCTCACATAAATACATCCAGCAAAGAAGGAAGGAAGGAAGGAAGGAAGGAAGGAAGGAAGGAAGGAAGGAAGGAAGGAAGGAAGGAAGAAAGGAAGGAAGGAGAAACTGGCCAAAGTAGGAATTCTCTCAGATCTTTGATTTGCTTCCTATCACTGCAGGAAGCAGAAGCCAGCAGCAGAGAGTACAGGTGACCACAATTGTTTCCTTAAGAGAAAGGCCTGTGGCCCAGGACCTTACCCTCAGTGATTCTCTCCTGGCTCTTTGAACCTCACTGGAGCAACCCAAGCCAGGTAGCTGGAAATCCTCAGTCCCCTGTGGCACTGCAAGGCTGCTGTGTAACATAAAGGCAGAAACTGCTTCCCAAATTGGAGGTGTAAGCCCCTGGGGAAGCAAGTCGGGGAATCTGACAGCACAGGCCTCAAGGAACTGGGTCCCTCCATAATAGACAGTGAGTTAAGCAGCTAACTACAGTCCCTGAGAAACCCCCACTCTAGCCAGGGCTAGACCAGGATCTTCCTTAGTGTCTCTTACTGTGAGACATCAGTGGCCATACTGGATGGCAGAATGGGAGGTCAGAAGATCCACAGAGGATCTTCTGGAAGAGCGGTGTCGAACGACATTCTCCCTTGACGCCAGACTGGCAGAAGCTGGGCAGAGGAACACTGACCCAGGCTGTGCTCTGGAATCAGAGTCCTCAGACCGGTAGTTCTCAGTCTGTCATAGGGATCGTCTAGACACTGGAAAATGCAGATATTTACATTATGGTTCATAACAGTAGCACAATCACAGTTGTGAAAGAGCGATAAAATTAAATTTGTGGTTGGGGTCAGCACAACATAAGGAGCTATATTAAAGGGTCGAAGCATTTGGAAGGTTGAGAACCGCTGCCTGAGACCCATGCTCCCGCCTGCTTGTCAGCCTTGACTCTCCCTAATCTGTCCCGCAGACTGAGGTCTCACGGAATGATATGCTGGCGTATGGAGCAGGCAGCATGGAGGCCAGAAATCTCAGCGATGAAGCTGCAGTATTTGGAGGTTAATATTGCTTTTGTTTTGTTTCTTTGGTTGGCGTTTGTTGTTTGAAGTCTGTGTATGCATGTGTGTTGTGCAGAGGTAATGCACGGGAGTGCACTTGTGCTTGGAGGTCAGAAGAGAGCGCCGAGCCCTAGGGCAAACATTTGAGATGCTTGTGAGCCCAGCACAGGGACTGAGACCTGAACTGGGGTGCCCTACAACAGCGCTATGTACCCTTCACTGAACTGGGGTCTCCTACAACAGCGCTATGTACCCTTCACTGAACTGGGGTCCCCTACAATAGTGCTATGTACCCTTCACTGAACTGGGATCCCCTGCAACAGCGTTATGTACCCTTCACTGAACTGGGTACCCTACAACAATGCTATGTACTCTTCACTGCTTGAGGCCATCTCTTCATTCAGTTTTTATATTTTTGAAGTGGGGTCTCATATAGCCCAAGCTGGCCTCAAACTCCCAGGGATGGTCTTGAACTTCTGAACCTTCTGCCTCCGCCCTCCAAATGCACCATCACGCCTGGCTTGGCTCTAGCATTTGTATGTGCCTTTCCCGCTGTGAGACCCAGACTCTAGTCTCTGAGTGCAGAATCATGTCATCTGTCACAATCTTCCCCCAGAACACATGGGACTCAACAGTAGGTTCAAGTCAGGCTTGCAACAGCAACAGAAAGGCCAGCAGGGTTATGTACTATCTCAAAAGTCAAAGTTTGAAGGTCCAAACTACAGTTGAGAGCAAGAACTTGACCATAAGTCCAGGGGTCTGCACATGCATACACATGTGGTGAGGTTGGGGCTAGGCAGCAGGGATTATGAAGTTGAGGCAGGAGGAGGAGGCTGAGATGCTGTGGGAGAATGCTCTGTACACTGTAAAGATTTGTCACTCATATTGGTTTAATTAAAGAACTCAAGAAATTGGACACCAAAAGATCACATAATCCAATAAAAAAAATGGAGTACATACCTAAACAGAGAACTCTCAACAGAGGAATCTAAAATGGCTGAAAGACACTTAAGGAAATGTTCAACATCTTTAGTCATCAGAGAAATGCAAATCAAAACAACTCTGAGATTCCATCTTACACCTGTAAGAATGGCTAAGATCAAAAACATTGATGACAACTTATGCTGGAGAGGTTGTGGGGAAAAGGGAACACTCCTGCATTGCTGGTGGGAATGCAAGCTGGTACAACTCCTTTGGATGTCAGTGTGGCAATTTCTCAGAAAATTAGGAAACAACCTTCCTCAAGACCCAGTAATACCACTTTTGGGTATATATCCAAAGGACGCTCAATTGTACCACAAGGACATGTGCTCAACTATGTTCATAGCAGCTTTGTTTGTCATAGCCAGAGCCTGGAAACAACCTAAATGCCCATCAACCAAAGAATGGATAAGGAAAATGTGGTACATTTACACAATGGAGTACTACACAGCAGAAAAAATAATGACATCTTGAATTTTGCAGGAAAATGGATGGAGCTAGAAAATATCATTTTGAGTGAGGTAACCCAGACACAGAAAGACAATTATCACATGAACTCACGCATAAGTGGCTTTTAAACATAAAGCAAAGAAAGCCAGCCTACAAACCACAATCCCAGAGAACTTAGACAACAATGAGGACACTAAGAGAGACTTGCATAGATCTAATCTACATGGGAAGTAGAAAGTATAAAAAGACAAGATCTCCTGCGTAAATTGGGAGCATGGGGATCTTGGGGGAGAGTTGAAGGAGGAAAAGAAGAGACAGGGAGGGGAGCAGAGAAAAATGTAGAGCTCAATAAATATCAAGAAAAATGTATAAAAAATGCTGATTAGCCAGTAGCCAGGCACGACATACAGGCAGGGCCACCAAATGCAGAGGAAGTAAGATGAAAAAGCCTCACTGAGAAAAGGTACCAAGCCACGTGGCTAAACATAGATAAGAATTATGGATTAATTTAAGCTATAAGAGCTAGTTAATAATAAGCCTGAGCTAACATGCCAAACAGTTTATAATTAGTATAAGCCTCTATGTGTCTCTTTGGGACTGAATAGCTGTGAGACCAGGCAGGATTGAAACTTCCATCTACACTGAGACTGAGAAAGAAAAGACCTGGACTTGGATGAAGGTTCTGCTACTTTCTAATGGCTCTTGGGGGTTACTATAAAAATAGAAAATACAGAGCGTGCAAGTCAACCTCCGTTCCAGGGACTTCACAGGAAGAATTCCATGTCACTCAGATTCTCGTGTCTCCCAAAATGTGTTCCCAAAGTCAACCTAGGACCAAGAAGGAGCCTTTTCACACTGTAAGAGTCCCAGATCTGAGGCGCAGAGGCATGTGCCATCATGGCTGGTGTGTGTAGTGCTGGCAATGAGCCCAAGGACTTGCGCATGCCAAGCAAGTACCAAAGAAAAGCTGGGAGTGGTGTCTCATGTCAATAATTCCAGCACTCTAAAAGCCAAGGCACAATAACCTTGAGTTCAAGGCCAGCATGGTGAATACAGGGAGTTTCTACATAGCAACATAGCAAACCTTGCTTCAAAAAGCCAAATTAAAAAACAAACAAAACCACATTTACCACCAAGTATGGTGGTACATGGCTTTAATCTCAGCACCTTTGGAAGCAGAGACAGGCAGGTATCTGAGTTTGAGGCCAGCCAAGGTTACATAGTTAGACTCTGTCTCCAAAAAAAATTACCTCCAAAAATGCAAATTTCTATATGTATTTATGTGTGTGTGCAGGCATGTTATCGTGTGTGTATGTTCCAATGTGTACAAGTGTGTCCACTGTATGTGTAGGTATGTTCAGTGTGTTGCAGTGTGTTCATTATGCACGCACATATGTGCAGTGTGTGCAGGTATGTTGAGTGCATGTGCAGGTGTGTGCAGTGTGTATAGGTGTGTGCAGTGTGTTCACTGTGTGCACACATGTGTGCAGTGTGTGTAGGTGTGTGCAGTGTATGTAGGTGTGTGTAGTGTGTGTGTAGGTGTGTGTAGTGTGTGCAGGTGTGTGCAGTGTGTGTAGGTGTGTTGAGTGTGTGTTCCGGTGTGCGCAGGTGTGTTCCATGTGTGTGTATGTAGGTGTGTGCAGGTGTGTTCTGTGTGTGTACACATGTGTGCAGATGCGGGTGTTTATGGAGGCAGAGATGTCAGAATCAACTACCACTGTCATCTTACTCTTGAGACAAGGTTTCTCGCTGAGCTAGGCTGGTGACAAGCAGGAGGCAGCCATCCTACTGCCCCTACCCCTCCACAGCACTGGGATTATCTGGCAGCCACCGTCCCCAGCTTTTTATGTAGGTGCTGGGAATTCAATCTCAGGTCCTCAAGCTTGCATAGCAACCCACTGAGCCATGGTCCCACCCCATCCAACCCCCCCCATTTAAGTTTTACTTTTAATGAAAAATTTGTTTATCTCTGAATTGTCCTTAACATTATAGGAAAACACAAAATACAGTTCTTGTATAAAATGAATGAAATTGCCTTGGCTGACAATTGAATTCTAAATTTCAAGCAAAAATTCTTCCAAATTGTGTTGAATATTCAGTTTGTGTTTTGGTCACAGTGTAAAAACCTGACTTGGTTCTCTTGTCACCAACAGCGGACCATGAGTTGTGAGGTGTAAATCTAAAAACAGGCTAATTTAAGGTCGCTCTGAGTCTTTGTGATGACCAGGGACTCTAAATCAGCCTTTCCTCCACGTGTTAGGAAGTAGAGACCACCCTGTGTTTCCTCAAGTTTGTACAACTTTCTTTTTGCCTCCCAGGAACTCTCAGTCCCTGCGGCTCCCCAGAGTAGCCAGGGTGGAACCCAGTGACCCCCTCCTCCCTACGTGTCTTCAGTCTCGTCTGTCCCTGCCCCCTGAAGCAGCTCGCTGGAATACAAGCTCAGCCCGATTGTCAGAGCTGCCCGCCACTGACCATTCTGTGCAGCACTGACAATATGCCCTAAGACAAACAGTTTATTCTTCCTGGAAACAATCCCTGCCATCACGTGTCCCCAACAGCCCTTTATTCACATCAGCCATCTCCTGAGATCCGACTTCCACAAAAACTGAAAGACCTTTCTGATCACAATTGATGCTTACAGATGTGTTTGCAGAATCTGTAGGCTACCGAATCATTTTCCCTCTGTTTCTGTTTTGTTTTGTTTTAGAGGCAAAGAGATGGTTAACTTTTCTGCTCATCTTCAAGACCATTCTATTCTGAGATCTCTACCTAGTGAACCCACAAATCTAACTGGAGAAGAAAGGGGTGTTCTAAAGCAAGCTGGGGTTTAGTTTAAAAAACTATGATGCTGAAGAGGATAGCTGGGCTAAAACTCACCTACGTCAGAACACCAACCAGTCAAACCTCTCAGCTAATCCTTCACCTAAAACGTTTTAGAATCCTTCGTGCGCCCCAGAACATACAATATGGATCTAATTACATTCAGCTGCCTTATGTTAGTAATAAAATTGAGAGGGGGGGGTAGGGCTTTGTTCATCCTCCTCTGTGGCCTGAAGAATCACAAACTCCCAAATTTTGCGCATCCTCAAGGCTCCCACAGAACAGCACACTCTTAAATAGCCCGGCGTGGTTGGTAGCTGGCGCAGCCCTCAGACTTTATAAGGATTTATAGAGGGTCTGGAAGAAATTTCCACAAGGGCCAGAGCCCAGCGCCCCAGCTCACCCACCCTTTCGGCCCGCGAACTCCAGGACTTACACCAGAGCAGACGGACAGGGCATCTGGTTCCAGGGACAGTTGTACTGAGCTTGAATAAAACTCTCGCTTCCTTCCTGCACTGTGCAGCTCACGTTCTTAGTCACGATGTAGGCGCACCAGTTCCTGGGGTTGAGCGAGAAAGGCTGGGTAAACTTTGGAGAACAATGAGGCATTGGTGGTGGTGGGGGACGACGGACAGAGAGACTAACGGATGGACGGATGGACAGAAGAGCTGACCCAGCAAGTTAAGGGTCACCCGCTCTGAAGGCTGGAGCGTGCCAAAGCCGCCACCCCAGGGTGCCTCTTAAGTCTTTGGAGTATCAAAGAAGAGCCCCCACACCCCCGCGCACTCCAGGAAGTGTTGGGGTTCAGCAGGGCACTACCCCACTCCCCTGGTCCGCTTCAGGATGCTCGAGGTATCTGGTGGGGAGCACATGGTCATCCCGGGATGGTGACGCCCCAAAACCCATAAAGATCTCTCTGCTGCTGGCCGTCGCCATTGGCAGGGCAACTCCAGAGCCTGCAAGCGGATTCGGAAGGGACCGGCAGGGACGCTGGACTTGGGTTGGAGGCGAGCAGAAGGGGCGCGCACTTACTTGCTCCTGGCGCTGGGCCGCGCGTGGTACCCAGGCTGCGAGCTCGCGTGGCACAGCCCCGCGCCGCCCAGGGCCAGCAGGGCCAGCAGGACCCGCGCCCAGCGGCAGGGCGCGCGGGGTCGGGGCGGGATTGCCTGCCACATCTTGCGCCCTACAAGGTTGTAGGTTGCGGGGCAGCGGACCGGGCAGCGGCTCGGGCGCTCAGCTGCCCCTCCGGCTCCTTGCCCTACGCCTCCGCACTGGCCGCTCCGCGGTCCCTCAATGACGCACAGGTCCCCCCGGGTGCCGCCCTCTTTATTTCACTTCCCTCTCAGAAACGTGACTCTTCCCTGCACCGTCTCTCGGCCCTTCGACTCTCCGCAGGGGGTTAGGGGGGAAAGAGCCAAAGGGTTAGGCACAGGGTTCTCGGTTACAGAATTTCCAATTACTTATTCCTTTGGTCCCTTCCCAGCCGCCAGCAGCTCCGCCTCTCACCTTCCAAGCCAGGCGCCCCCAGGCCCTCCGGAAGTGCAGCGAGCTTGGACAGTCCCAACCTAGACCCCCGGGGCCTCCCTCCGGCAGAGAGCCCAGGACCGCTCCATCAGTTCCCCGGGGGACCTAAGCAGGGGACTCGGCTTGGATTTCTTCCTCTGAGGCCACACTGCCACCTTCCCAACAACCATTAAAGACTTGGGGGAATAGTTAAGCGCGCCTTGAACTTTCTGAAGGTTCGGGCAGCAGCGGGGCAGGGGCCTCTGCAACTGGTCTCCCTGCAGCAGCAAACTGTCACGTGCTAGTGTTGAAAGACCTGCTCGCATGTCTCTCTTTCTGTCAGTATTAAAGGCAGATGGTTTAGTCCATTAAAAACGACAACAAAACTGTGCAAACATGAAGACATGAGTTCGGATCCCCTGGCACTCACACAAAAAGATAGGCAAGGTGTCACAAATCGGTAATCCCAGAGCTAAGGAGGTGGAGACAGAAGGATCCGTGGGGCTGCAGGATCAGTGATAGACCCTGTCTCAAAAATATAAGACAGACATGGACTAGAGGAAACACATCAACCTCTGACCCGCGCCCTCAACACACGCATATGTGCACGAACATTTTTTGAGGCAATCTATTATCCTAGTGTCTTGCCTTTGCTCCGAATAGTTCGGACACCGCTGGTGCTTTCCTCCCTTCGACCCATCCACCCCTCCCTTTCATCTTTCCCTCCTTCCTCTTTCATGTTTTCTGCCTAATCAAAAGTTACAGGAGTCTGCCAATTTTTTTTTGCTTGAAGTAACGACACAGAGAGTGTGATAAGGTCAGCTGCCGCAGGGTGTGGCGGTCCACTTGGGAAGCTGCAGCAGGAGAATCACCTCAAGAGTGATTCTGGGCTACTACAGTACCACCACAGTAAGGTATTCTAGCAGTGTAGAGGGAGCTCTTCCTTTGATTTGTTTTTTTGTTTTTTTCGAGACTGGGTTTCCCTGTGGTTTTGGAGCCTGTCCTGGAACTAGCTCTTGTAGACTAGGCTGGTCTGGAACTCACAGAGATCCTCCTGCCTCTGCCTCCCGAGTGCTGGGATTAAAGGCGTGCGCCACCACTGAGCTCTTCCTTTGAGATTGGTTGCTGCTCCTACAAGCCTTGCTTAGCAGGCAGGCTCGGCGTAGTACCTGTGAGCTAACAGGACACTGTTGGCTTTTAGGGACCAGTAAACTCGACTATGTTTTAACACAACTAAGCGAAACCACTGGTTGTTTCTCAAATGCTTTGCTTTGATGGCTTCCTTGGGTCTTTTGATTTGTAAATCGAAGAAAGAAAATTCAGAAAGTAGCAAACTGTACCATATGAGGACATAATCGTTCATGAACTTTCGCAGGGGAAGATTATGCAGATCACGGACTGAAGTCATCCCGGCCTTCAAAAGAACCACGCTGGGGAAGAAACAACAGAGATGAAAGGCTGTCCTGTGTAAGGCGATCTGGGTGACTTCTCTGTCTCTCCTCTTCTAACCTCCGTTCTGTCCGTTGGGTGTCATGGGGTCATAGAGGTCTAGAAATGGAAACTGAGTAAAGGGAAAATTAGGAGACGACCCACAAATTATGTTCCTCTACAACTTCCTTTTTTAAAAAAATAAGAAGATTTAACTTTTATTAAGATACTTACGCATATGTGTGCTTGTTTAGAATTGTGTACACGAGTTCAGTAGCTGGGAAGCAAGTCATGAGGGTGTCAGAGCCCCTGGAGCTGGAGGTACAGGCCACAGGGAGCCTCAAGATGTGGGTGCTAGGAGCCACCCTCAGGTCCTCCGCTCCTAATCCTGAGCCAACTCTCCAGCCCCGACTTTTTTTTTAATTGTGTGTGTATGTATACACATGCACACGTGTGTGTGCTTGCACGTAGATTTACAAAAGTAGATTACTTTGTATATCATAAGTAACCTGGAGCTAACTGAATCGTATGGGAACAGTTGCTCAGGTTATAAGCAAATGCCATGACATTTTACATAGAGCTCTTAGCACTCAAAGACTTTAGCAACCTCAAGGGTAGTGGCAGCAATCCCCAAGACCACAGGAGACAACTATATTTGATCAGCAAAAAAAAAAAAAAAAAAAAAAAAAAAAATGATGCTTCTCAGTAGATAGGTTTATCCTGAGCTCCAGTTGTATGCTAGGCTTTCTGTTTGATTGGTTTGGTTTTTGAGACTGAGTCTGATTATGAAGTTCAGGTTGTCTTTGAACTCATGACTTCAGTTTCCATCACTGGAATTATAGGCTTGTGGTAACATGCCTGGCTACTGTGGGATCTGTTACATGCTAGGTATTGTGAAAAACCTGCTGGTTTCCATGAGGAAGTCCAAACTGCCATGGTCTTATCTTTACAAGAGGTTCCAGGCGATTCCTGTGCCCTGGAGCCAGTGGGTAGCCAAGCGCACAGTCAGTGAGTACGCCATTACACCAGGTTTCTCTAGACAGAGGCCCTGAACGCCTGGCATAGGACATCTCTAAGAAGACTCAGCACACAATAGGTGCAAGGGCCAGCTTCCGTTTTCTTTCAGTCAGACAAGAGAATGCCACAAACTCAGGAGTCGAAGGACTTTCCACAAGAAACAGAGCTTTGTATGGGGAGAGGCTTTAAGCGCATTAAGAAACAAGCATTTAGGCAGACCATCCGCAGAAGCCATAACATAATATAGTGAGCAGAATATTGCAAGTTTGGGTTCTGGAACTTTCTGCCAATGACTCTGAGTGCTCAAAACCCAGTTTACTGTAACAGCAGGATGGAGTTTGAATTTCTCTTGAGCTTTAAGGGGAAAGCTCCCCATAGGAACCTGCACCTTTGTTTGGTATGATCAATTTACCCAAAAGCTAACATGAATTTTCTTTTGTAGTAGTGATGTTGGGCCTTGTCCGTGCGAAGCAAGCACATTCTTGCCAAACCCATTCTTGCCTAGGAGTCTCACGTGGTGGTAGAACACCCCCATAGCAGGCACAAGACCCTGGGTTCCACCTAGAACACCTCAAAAAAATTTAAAATCAATTTCTTCATTTACTTGTTGGTCATGACACAAGATGCTTGCCACTTATATCAGAAGAGGGGACAGAGAGATTCTGAGAGTCAGAGGTCAACAAAAGCCAGGGCAAAACAGTGTCTTCTGGACATGGCAGAACCATTGAACTCATGACCTCAGAACAACAGCTGTGGCTGCCTGTACAAGAACTGCAAAGATGAAACCAGCCAACAGTGTAGCAGGGAGCTGGAAGAGATGCATGAACCCACCAGCCAACAGTGCAGGGGGCAGCAGTCGAGGAGCTGCTGTCAGCTGATGGCTTCTGGGAGAAGGAGAGTCAGCTTTCTTTAAAGGTGTCCAAGAACATATACCTCCAGGATAGCCAAGGCTACACAGAGAAACCCTTTCTCAAAAGAAAGAAGGAAGGGAGGAAAGAAGGGAGGAAGGGAGGAAGGAAGGGAGGGAGGGAGGAAGGGAGGGAGGGAGGAAGAGAGAAAGGGAGAAAGGAAGGAAGGAGCTGAATGGTGTTAGCGCACACTGTTAATCCCAACACTCGGGAGGCAGAGGCAGGTGGAGCTCTGTGAGTTCGAGGCTAGCCTGTTCTACAAAGTGAGTTCCAGGTCAGCCAGGGCCATTAGAAAAACCCTGTCTTGAAAGAAGAAAAAAAATCCCTAAATAAATAAAATGAAATGAGACACTCATCGGGTCGGTGTTTGGGAACAGTCTGTGGAAGCAGAGAGCCTGCCAGACCTCCCCCCAGCAAACCCAGACACTCATCTGCCTGGGGAGGAAGAGGTGGATGAGGATGACTCCAACAACACCAGGCTGGTACATTCCTCACCCCATCCCACCCCAGTCATCAGAGCCTGGGACATTTAATGAGATGAACTGATTTGTATATAGGATATGGTTAAGAGTGCCAAGCTCCTGGGCTCCCAGATCTGTTTCTTTATGCTTGCTAGAACTCAGCATTGTTTGGTTTTGTTTTTTTGTCTGAATTTCTTGGTTCTTCTTGATGGTGTCATTTCTGTTTCTTTGCTCTGCTCATCTAATGATGGGAAGACAGGTCCTTGAAGACTACACAGCAAAGGAGAAACTTTGAAAGATGGATTCGGGGTGTGTGCCCTCATGTCATTTACACTGTTCCCTGGGAAAGTCAAGTCATGCGAAGCTGAAAAGAGGAAAGATATATGTCATTCGTGCAATGGAGTTAGCAGCCCGTTCATCCTCACCGACTTTGCAAAGTGAAGTCTCCATCCTCAGCTTTCCTCCTCTGTATGTGGCGGATTCGTGGTCGATCATATGCAAAGCCAGAGTGCACGGCAAGAAGAGCATCACCACATCAGACAGTGGAGCATATCTGTGACAAGATCTAGCGACTTTAACATTCTTTCTTTTTTATGTCAACCCGTGGTAAAGCCGACCATCTTTGCAAACACAAGGTATGGAAAGCACGTACATACTCTTCGATGCGCGCACGAGAGAGTTGTCTCAGTCAGCACAGTGTTGGCTGTGCAAGCGTGAGGACCTGAGTTCAGATCCCCAGCCCCCAAGAAACAGGGAGCAGGGGCACAGGCCTGTTATGTCAGCACTGGGGAAAAAGAGACACGAGAAGCCTTGGGGCTTATTGGTCAGTAGGTCTAGCTGACTCACTGAGCTTAAGGTTCACTGACTTTTTGACTGCCTCAAAAAGTAACTAGACTACTGGGCAGTGGTGGTGCACCCCTCTGAAACCAGCACTCAAGAGGCAGGGGCAGGTGGATCTCTGCGAGTTTGAATCTAGCCTGGTCTATCTAATGAGTACAATGGGGTTATATAATGAGACACTGTCCCAAATAAATAAAAGATGGGGAGTGATTGATTGAGAAAGACACCTAATAATGACCTCTGGCTACCATGCACACATGTACACTCAAGACACACACACACACGGGCTTGGGGGAGAGAGAGCGAGTGAGCTGAGCTCTTGACTCTTTCCCCATTGCTCCCCAAGGAACACTCAGCTTATGGACTTTCTGCTCCATATTGCAAAGGAATTTATTCTTGAGTGATTTAATGAGCTGTTTAGGAGAATTAATAGCCCTTTGTAAATAAACTCAGAACACTGTGCCATTTAATAGTAAATATCTTTTTTCCTCAAAAAGGAAATTAGTAAACCAGACGGTGATGGCGCCCGCCTTTAATCTCAGCACTGGGAAGGCAGAGGCAGGCGAGTTTGTGGCCAGCCTGCTCTACAGAGCAAGTTCTAGGACAACCAAGGCCATACAGAGAAAGAAACCCTGTCTTAAAAAGGAAATTAGTTATTAATTTCATGGCCTCCTTCTGTCCCATGCTTCTTTGGCCTAGAAAAGATACCTGTGTACCAGATGTCACATGTGAGATACCATTTCTGGTTTTGTTCAGTTTGATGTTCGGGTGTGTTGAGACACAGTTATGCCGGCTCATGCCGGCCTCAAACCCTCAGCATTCTGACTTCTGCCCCCTGGGCTCTGGCAATGTGCCATCATTCTCAATGCATTGTGATCCTAAATACTTCATTTCTACCATAAGAAGTGACAAAATCAGACTTTTTGGGCTGTTTCTGAGACTCCGGTGGATCACTGTATGGAGAAGTTGGGCAGTGACATCATCATACATATGAGCCGCATCAAACTATGTTGTAGACATCACTGATTTATAGACTGGCCTTGACTGTCCTAGAATAAACAAAATGTTCTAAGTGGGCATAATGTGTTTAGTGACCATGGAATAAATCATATTTTAGTAGAGGCTTGTCACTGCTCAGAATAGCATGTCATATTAATGTACAAATTAACTCTAGTATTTCAGACCAGGCAATGCTAAATAGTATGTTTTGTATTACTTACCTGTGACGTTTCCGGCTATCTTGAATTGGCAAATATTGAACATATGTGCCTAGAAGACATGCAGGCTTAGGTTCCTACAAATATCCAGATACAATGTCTTGTCAATATATCAATTGAACGATCAGTTCATACATACATACATACATACATACATACATACATACATACATACATACATACATAACCTGTTTCTTACTAAAGACTGTTTTATTGAGGCAGGGTTTCCCTGTGCAACCACTCTGTCTAATCTGAAATTCTAGCCTCGAACTCACAGCGATCTGCCTGCCTCTGCCTCCTGAGTGCTAGGATTAAAGGAGTGCACCATCACTGAATGGCTGACAAGATATATATTTTGTGGTTCGAACATGAAATGTCCTTTATAGGCTCAGGTGTTTGACCACTTTCTTTCCAGCAGGTGGCGCTGTTTGGAAACACCTTGAAACCTTTAGAAGGTGAAGCTGCCTAGAAGCTGTATTCCTGGCCCCACTTCCTTTCGTTTTCTGCTTTCTTCTACCGTGTCTTCCTCATCATGAAAGAACCCACCCCTCTGAAATTGAACCAAAACAAACATTTTATTCATGGAGTTGCTTTGGCAGGGTACCCTATCACAGCAACAGAAATCTAAAGCAACATAGACTGTGGGTTCATAACGCAGTGAGCACAGGGCCAACACCATTTTACTTTGTGGCTGCATGGAGTGGATCTGATACACGTATTTCATCCACAAGACACGGCACAGTCTTCTTGTGCTTGAGAACATCAGAGAGCACTCGGCACTACACTTGGCAACCATTTTAAACAGTGACACCACTAGCAAAACACAGAATTGACGGAGAAAAATGAAAGTCAAGTGTAATAGAAAATAATTTTACATGCTTCGTTTTGTTTCCAAAGTCCAAATTTTATGCAAAAAGTGCACAAATGTGCAAAAAAGGTGACTCCAAATTTACCAAGGAGAGCACATGTTCACTCTGTGCAAGACACCAACCCCACTACTCCCTCTTGCCCTCCAGCCCCTGCCCCCACCAGCACAGACCTCAGCCCCCAGGACCTAGGATGCAATGAATGTTCTTAAGCTACAAATAAACTTTACTGTAATGAAGTTCACAAGGAGAAAGTCTATAAGTAATGAGGACTTATCATACTTCAATGACAGTGAGGGAACGCGGGGAAACACGGCAGCTTGGAGCTGGGAAATTACCTAGGGATGGAGTGCAGATAGGTGGTAGAGCACTTGCCTGACACGCAGGGACCCTGGCTGCTCTTGGTGCCGCACTTGAAAGTATGTGTTTAGACACACTGTGAAGGGTGTTTTGTGCATTGGCTGTTGCACCAGGCAACATGATACTAAAAAGAAAACAAAAAACAAAACTGTCTAGTTCCTTCTTCCCTTTATTGGCATGGTCCTCTAACCAGAAGATGATAGAATAGTAAAGAACAAAACAATGCAGGTTCTGTTGGAGAAATGGAGAGCGAGACTCTGAGGAGTGGAGTATTGATTAGGAAAGACCAGAGTGGGGCAAAGTTGATTTATTTGCTGTAGATGGATGTTTCTGCCCACCCGGTCCCAGAACCATTCAGTTCCAAAGAAACACACAATAATATAATATAATTTTATTAATTATGAACTGTTTGTCGTATTAGCTCAGGCTTATTATTAACTAGCTCTTATGAACTTAAATTAACCCATAATTCTTGTCCATGTTTAGCCATGTGACTTGTTACCTTTTCTCAGTTTGGCAGTCTCATCTTGTTTTCTTTGTGTCTGACTGGTGATTGCATCTCTCTGCCTTTTCTCTTCCCAGGATTTTCCTAGTCTGGCTGCCCCGCCTATACTTCCAGCCTGGCTACTGGCCAGTAAGTGTTTTATAAAACCAATACAAGTGACAAATCTTTACAGTGTAGAAGAGCATTATCCCACAGAATTTCCCTCTTTTTCTTTCTTTCAAATCAAGACCCTGATCTAATCTCTTTTGTTTAGCTTTTTTTCCTGATCATTATCTATAACAACTTGTAACCAACATGCTAAACAAAGGCAGACATTCATAATCTATTTTTTGGGAATGTGGGCATAGTTTTCTAGGCTATTTTCTGCTGATTGGAGTTGCTGATAATCTTAAGGGAGCCCAAAGAAAATTTAGGATCATGGAAAATCCTGACTGGAGTATTCTGTGAGACTGGATCATCTCAGCCAGCAGTCTTGAAGCTGTTCTCGATGTAGAACTCAGAAGAAACTGCAACAGAGGTACTCTGAAGTGTTGGATCATCTGAGCCATCTGTTCCCATTGGAGGCTTTTCAGGGGGTCTTCCTCGATCAAATCTTATTTTTCTTAACCAAGAATGAATCCATAGCCTCTCATTTTCTGTGGAAACAAAAGCAAAACCTCTTCTCCAAAGTAACATAACTTTAAATTATGAAGTAAAGTCATTTTCAAAATATATAGATTGGATTAATACAGCAACATTTATAATCAAATGTCTCTTAGCAGTGTTGCTCCTTCCTCAGAAGTCAAACAATTCAAAGACAACACAATAACATACAGTATTCAGATTTCCTGTGTATTTTCTATCTTTATGTGGCTTTAAAAAAAACTCTATTGCCTTTATTTTTATTTTTTGATATTTTTGAGACAGGTTTCTCTGTGTATCTTTGTCTGTCCTGGAGCTTACTCTGTAGACCAGGCTAGCCTTGAGCTCACAGAGATTCACCTGCCTCTGCCTTCTAAGTGCTAGGATTAAAGGTGTGTGCCACCATGCCTGCTACTCTATTTCTTTTCTTTTTTTTAAAAAAAAATATTTATTTATTTATTATGTATACAATATTCTGTCTGTGTGTATGTCTGCAGGCCAGAAGAGGGCACCAGACCTCATTACAGATGGTTGTGAGCCACCATGTGGTTGCTGGGAATTGAACTCAGGACCTACGGAAGAACAGGCAATGCTCTTAACCACCGAGCCATCGCTCCAGCCCCTCTATTTCCTTTCTTAAGGACTTTCTCTATCCTTTTTCTTTTCTCTCGAAAGGCCTATGTATATTTTTAAACAAACTATAAACTCTTTATAGTTTTCTTTTCCATCTGAATATGTCTTTACTGTATATCTTTTTTTTTTCTTCTGAGCACATGAATCTGCTAACTGGCATGGCTAGGATTAAAGTTGCAGCTTTGGTGGCTGGTTCTACTCCATTCCTTAGCTTCCTGAGAGTCTAGCTTCATGGCAGAGGTACAGATGGGAGTCATGTTTATTGCTACAACTCTATGGAGTTTCTAGGTCCATGCCACAACCAACACTATTTAAGTATTTGGTGGCAGGACCTCTTAAAAGAGATGTGAGGGTTTTGCTGCTAACACTGAGTCAAGAAGCCTCTCTTAAAAGAGTCTCAATCTCTGCTTGCCTTTAGCAAACAGAGCCCACCTGAGAAAAGTGCCACTACCAAGAAACTGTGCTTAACTCTGTTCTTTTGTGTCTAGAATCCCTTCCCAAAGCTCTCTCAGGTTTTATGTGGATGTAGTTGCCGAATGTTTGGTGCCATTTGTAGATGGAAGTTTCTGTCCTGGCCAATTCTGCAGACATTCAGTCTCAAAGAAACACGCAGAGGCTTATAGTGATTATAAACTGTTTGGCCTATTAGCTCAGTGTTATTGTTAACTAGCTCTTACAACTTAAATTAACCCATAATTCTTGTCTATGTTTAGCCACATGGCTTGGTACCTTTTCTCAGTGCAGCATTCTCATCTTACTTCCTCTGTGTCTGACTTGCGACTGCATCTCTGCCTTTCTTCTTCCCAGAATTCTCTTAGTCTGGTTGCCCTGCCTATACTTCCTGTCTGGCTACTGACCAATCAACATTTTATTAAACCAATGAGTGACACATCTTAACAGTGTACAAGAGCATTAACTTATAGCAATTTGCTCTTCTGTTTGGTCCTGTTTTAAATCAATCATAATGTCCAGATGGAATGCAGAAAAAACAATGAATGGGGCCATATACACTCAATGTATATGGGCATTTAAAATATTTATTGTGGTGTTGTGGGCTGAACTCAGGGTTTTGACCACACTAGGAAAGCTCCCCCACTAATACTCAGAGCCAAAACTTGTGTGTGTTGTTTCTGTTTGTCTGTTTTGAGATAGTATCTTACTATGTATCCCATGCTCGACTGTAAAGCATTTTTGAAAGATTTCTTTTTGTTTACAGTGTATATGTTTGTATCTGAAGAGTATATGCCACACTTGTCAAGAGCCCAAAGAAGCCAGAAAGGATGTCAGATGCCCCGGGGCAGGAGTTACAGTCAGTTGTGAGTTGCTGAACGCTCTATAACAACAGAAAGAACTCCTAACCACCAAGTCAGCGCTGCTCCGGCTCCCATGCAGATCTTGAGCTTTCTTTCAGTCTTCCTGCTTTTTCCTCCTGAGTGCTGGAATCGCAGGTACTAGGAACAGGCTGGGATTACGCGAGCTCCTACAGTTGTAGTGAAGATTAGCTAAGCCGAAATACATGGCCTTTAAGTAGCCAGGAAGAGAAGAATGCAACTCAGCCTGGTACAACTGAGTGGCTCATGAGCCTGAGGAAAGTGTGTACAGATGCCAGTATTAAATTAAATAAAGGGGCAGAGCTCAGTGACAAGCTATCAGAGGTGGGTTGGAAAGGTGAGGCTGAGGTCACTCGAAAAGCTGTGGCGGACAACACTCTGTTTTTCTCCTCATCTTAAGACAGATAGGATAACCAGAGACCTAATTTGCCTGTGTGAGTCCGAGGTCGCTGCTGTTGAATATCTGTTAACACTGTTAATTATTTTTAGTCTCTTTTGATCTTTCAAAGCACTTGGGATTTGAGAATAAATTATATTATGGTCGTTCAAAGAGAACTGAAATGAACCGAAAGTCACTTGATGTTTGCCCAACACTTGCCTTTTTAAAGGTTAAAGCATCCTTACATGTCGGTGTAAACAGTGAAATCAGAAATCAGGACAGAGCTGCAGTGAGCTTCATCTCTGCACTCAAGAGTTCTCTTGTGCTCTGACTGCCTAGTTCATTCTGAGAACTGTTGGTATTTATATTATTAAAGAAAGAGTAGACTAGGTATGGTGCCACGCAACTGTGATCGCAGCCCTCAGAGAGCTGACGCAGGATGGTGGGTTCAAGGCCAGCCTGGCCTTCATCAGAAGACGTTGTCTCCAACACTACACGAAATCAACCCAGTTCCCTGAGACTGGCTTGTTTACTTGATTCTTCATGGCGCTGGATATTTACATGGGTTTTCCTTGGCCGGTTTTCTTACATTGAATCGGATTACAAATAAATGCTCAGAGACGCCTCATTTTCCCGCGCTTTAAGCCCCGGGCCACTGCGCTCCTCTTCAACACCCGGTCTGGCTGTGGCGCCACTGGCATCTCAGGACACTTGGTGTCGTAAGAAGACTAAGTCAACAAAAGCATTTGTTCTAGGCACATAAAAGTCTCTAATTGCTATTGACTGACGGAAAATAGGAGGTGAGACCGTCGTTTAATATTCAGGCACCATGGAGGGTCAAGGAAGAAAGCACCCTGGTTTACTATTACACTCTCGTCTTCTCCCAGCTTTCCAAAATATAAAAACACAGTGTTTAGTTTCTCCACTATTCTGAGGTCATCCTCTCTAAAGCGCTGTTTGGGGGCACACTGGTGCCCCAATTCCTGGGAGAAATAGGAGGAGCTTTACAACCGGGAGTTCAGAACATGATCCGGACGGTTCAATCCTGAAAGGACCGTTCAGTCGCTACTGGGGATTTAAACAGGTAAATCAGGGCCGAAACATGGCTCAGTGGTTAAGAGCACTCACTGCTCTTGCAGAGGACCAGGGTTTGGATTCCCAGCACCTACACAGTGGCTCACAACTGCCTCCAGTTGCAGGAGATCCAGTGCCCTAGTCTAGCCTTGGAGGCTGCTACAAGCTTGGTGCACACACAGTCATGCAAGGAAACACACAGACAAATAAATAAAGTCTTTTTGTTTGTTTTTCAAGACAGGGTTTCTCTGTGTAACAGCCCTGCCTGTCCTGGAACCTGCTCTGCAGACCAGGCTGGCCTCGAATTCATAGAGATCCACCTGCCTCTGCCTCCCGAGTGCTGGGATTAAAGCGTGTGCTACCACCACCCAGCAATTAAGTTTAAGTAGATAAGACAGATGTTTATGGACGGAGTGTCCTATCCCCCACCCGGGCCTTGCTTTATAGCCCAGAATAGCTTGGATCTTAATAAGTAGCTCAGGCTGGGAGACTTACCATTCTCCTTCCTGTCTCCCAAGCATGCTGGGATGATAGGTGTGACCCACACAGCAGGGCTGTGTCCTCCCGCCTTCCTGCTTACTATAGGGGATCAAGTCAACAGCTCTGCACAGCTAAACAAGCTTCTTTCACTAAGTTGCATCTGCAGTACCCCAGATTAGGGTTTTCTTAAGTGTAATGTTATCCAAAAAAAAAAAATGTATAAATCAAGCCACACGCCTTTAATCTCAGCACTCAGGAGGCAGAGGCAGGCAGATCTCTGTGAGTTCAAGAGCAGCCTGGTCTACAGAGCTAGTTCCATGACAACCAAACCAAGGCTACACATAGAAATAACGTCTCAAAAACCAAATAAATAAATAAGTGTAAATCCACCTGGACCTAGATGAGGTAAATTCTTTCGCCTAGCATGTGCAAAGACCTGTTCCATCCCCAGCAAAACACACACACACACTTCATAAATGTTCAGCTTGACAAACCGTCAGAAAGAGGACTGAGCCCCCATGCGCCATGGCCCCTCCTGTTGCCATTATTTCTAAAGTCATGGTGGCACATTCCTTTAGTCCCAGCACTTGGAGGCAGAAGCAGGGGGATCTCTGTGAGTTTGAGTCCAGTCTGGTCTACAGAGTGAGTTCCAGGACAGCCAGGGCTACACAGAGAAAGCCTGTCTCAAAACAAATAGTAGTATTTATCATGATCTTGAACATACTGATAACTTTTGTTTTTCTTTTCCCTTAACAGGTGTGTGTGTACGCGTGTGCATACGTATGGTATGCATGTGTGTGTAGGCATGTTTGCAGATATGTAGGTGTGCATTGTGGTAAATGTGTATGTGTGTAGTGCCCCAGGGTCAATGTTGGGAGTCAATTTCAAACACCTTCCATCTTGCTCGCTGAGGTAAGATCCTGAAGTTAAACCAAGAGCTCACCGATGTGACTAGTCTTTTTTGAAAAAAAAAAATTTTTTTTTAAATGAAAAATTTCATAATTTTTTATTCCTAGTAGTACTAACACAGTTTCCAGGGCAATTCACCTGTTGTGATGAAAAGAGAGAGAAAAGACAAAGCTACAGCAGATGAAAGTGCTCAGGATTGCACATCTACTCGACACTGCCTCGCATTAATCAACAACCGCACTTTTTGCAGACTGTGGCTGTGGCGGTCCTGAGCAGCAAGGGTCTCCTGCTCAAGCTGCAGGGGCTTTTCTGCCTGGATCAGCGCTCCTTCTGTGGCAGATTGTTACAGTTCCTCCAATGCATTTAGGACGGCTGTCTCAAAGTAACCCGCGGCTTTCCTGGCAACTCTCTCCTGCTAAGATCCGCAGCCCTTTTCTGCTGCTGTTTGCAAACCGTCTGCTACCATATGCACTGCTTCCAGCACCGGATCCATAGCCACCACCACGGGGACTGCCTGAGCTTCTTCCACCCAAACTGCTCCCTTCCGGTTGTCCACTGTAATTACCAAAGTCATTATAGTTCCCATCGCCACCATAGTTACCTCCTTCATTGTAACCACCATATCCACCACCTTGGTTTCCATTGCCTGGTCCACCACCTGTAGCACGCTCCATGGCGCTGTCATGTCGTGGGCACGGAGCCTGGGAACCGTTTGCAGCTCCACTTCAAACTTGGCGGGCAGCTTGTGCGCATGCGCGCTAACTCCCCCCAACACAGGGAGTCTTTTGATCTGGCCAATCACTATTTAGCACGATCACTCCATTCTGGCCTGAGCCATTGGCTTGATGACACGTCAGGGCTTTGTCTGGCATTGTATATATTCTTCTGCTTCCACAGAGACGGGGTCTTTTGCCTCTCTAAAACCTCAAGTGTAAGTGCTCCAATAAAGTGTGTTCTGAGAAGAATCCTGTTGCCGTCGTCTCTTCTGCTGGCAGGAGCGGCGTGCTGCAAGTGGTGCCGAAACCCCGGGACTTCCATCACGGCATCAGGCAGAGACCCCTGCGGAAGCAGGAGGATTCAGAACTCAGACGCACGGAGTGGCGGCGCCGGTAAGTTCTCCGTGGGTATTACTTCTGACGTGCTGAGTGGAGGAGTGAATCCGCTTTGGGAGCCCCTGTCATTCAAGGTATAGTCATCTTGGTGCTTGCCCGTTGCCTTTTTTCCATGCTGTCATAGAGCCGGTCAAGAGTGTATTTGCTGGCCCGCGGGTGAAAACGTACAACATGGGAAATGTAGCATCTGGACCAGCCGGCATGGCGCCTTTCTTGTGCCCTATCCAGAGGCTGCTTAGGGATCGAGATCTGAAAATCTCCGAGGGTACTGTAAGGAAGTTTTTGGAGGATGTAGATCGAGTAGCACCATGGTTTGGAGGCTCGGGGGACATCAATCTCCCTTGCTGGAACAAGCTAGGTAGGGACCTTGAGACAGCTAAGTCGGAGGGTAAGCTTCAGCCGGGAACTCACCCGTTGTGGAAATTGGTACGAGCCTGTTTGCGGGATGGGAAATGCGTCGAAGCAGTAAAAGAAGGCCAAAGAGCGCTTTCAGCCTACCAGGATAGCATGTCGGAGTTAGATACCAAGGAAGAAAAGACAGGAGAACACAAAGAACATAGGCCTAAGGAGGGCGACAAAAGCTCTCGGAAATGGGAGGGCGACAAGAGCTCTCGGAAGAGGGAAGAGAAAGCTCCAGAGAAAGACAGGGAGCTGGAGGATACGCGGTATCCATTCTTGGAGGAATTTCCTAATTTTTCTATAGCTGAGTCCTCCGAGGATGAGGACCAATTAGATGTGGAGGAGGAAGAGGAAGATCTAGAGGAAGCTGCAGTCAGGATATGTCCCAGGCAAGGGACTAGGGAAGGGGCTTCAGGGCACCCCCGAACCAATCATGCCTTCAATGAAGCCTGGACGTCAAGGCCTGGGTTTTTCCTAGGGGCCACTGAGGATGCCATCCCTATACCCTGGACCACTAACATCCCGGTCTGGGTCCCTCAGTGGCCCCTTTCTAGAGAAAAATTGGAGGCAGCACAAGAATTAGTGAGAGAGCAACTTGCTCTGGGGCATCTAGAGATGTCTCAATCTCCTTGGAATACGCCTATTTTTGTGATCAAGAAAAAATCAGGGAAATGGAGGCTCCTACATGACCTTAGAGCAGTTAATCAGCAAATGAGGTTATTCGGATCAGTGCAAAGGGGATTGCCTTTGCTTTCTAGCCTTCCTAGAGATTGGCCAATCATTATTATTGATATAAAGGATTACTTTTTCTCGATACCCTTGAACAAGGAGGATTGTCCTTGGTTTGCATTTATGATTCCATCCATTAATTATGAACAACCTGATGCAAGATCAATGGAGGGTTTTGCCCCAAGGTATGGCCAATAGCTCTACCATGTGCCAGTTGTTTGTTCAAAAGGCCTTGGAGCCAGTGCACCAAAAATTTTCAAATTTGAGATTATGTCATTATATGGATGATGTTTTGATAGCTGCCCCTACTAATGATATGCTTGATTTGGCATTTTCTACCACCGTTGATGCACTTAGGGGATATGGGCTGGAAATTGCTCCTGAAAAGGTACAGAAGGAAGAGGTGGGACAATTCCTGGGAGCTATTATAACCCCACAGACTATAAGACCGCAAAAAATAAGTCTGAGACTTGACAATCTTAAAACACTTAATGATTTTCAAAGATTGCTAGGCGATATCAACTGGCTTCGGCCGTACCTTCGGCTTACTACAGCAGAGTTGAGACCCCTATTTAAAATTTTGGAGGGAGACCCAAAAGTGACATCCCCTTGAATGCTGACACAGGATGCAAGAGACACTTTGAAGAGGGTTGAACAGGCCATTCAGAATGCACAGTTAAGACGATATGATGAGAATAAACAATTAGTGTTGTGTATTTTGCCTACTAAGTCAGCACCCACAGCTGTCCTTTGGCAAGATGGGCCTTTGTTGTGGATACATGTTCATGCCTCCATTCGCAAAACAATTGAGTATTATCCCACGGCTGTGGCATCTATTGCCATGATGGGTATAAAGATGTCTTTAACACAGTTTGCTATGCAACCACAGTTGTTGATCCAGCCATACACCCCTAAACAAGTACAAGTCTTGAGTGCAACACTAGATGATTGGGCTGTTCTTGTCTGTGCATTTTCTGGAAGGTTTGATAATCATTATCCATCTGATAAACTGCTACATTTTGTCATGAATCATCCAGTTATTTTTCCTAAGGTGACCAAGCCTCGCCCCTTGGATAATGCAATCACTGTTTATGGGTCAAGTTCTGGTATGGGAGCCTATGTTGTCCAGGAAGGGAAGACAGTCATTAAACATTTTGAGCCAAATAGGCCACAAATAGTGGAATGTCAAATGGTTCTGGAGGTGTTTCTCACCTTTACAGGTCCCCTTAATATTTACTCTGATTCCCATTATGTGGTCAATGCTATAAATCAACTTGAATCTTCTGCAATGATCTCTGACAGGAGCCCAGTGGTCTCCGTTCTGTTGTCCATACGTGATACCATTAGAAAGAAGTCACATCCTTTTCACATGGCTCATATACGAGCGCACACATTGCTGCCAGGTCCTATGGCAGAAGTCAATGCTCGCGCTGACGAAGCCACCCGAGCTTTTCCAATGATAACCTCAGATCCTTTTTCAGCAGCACGCCAATTTCACGAGTTATATCATGTGCCCGCCAAAACACTAACACTTAAATTTAAAATTCCTAGGCAAGCGGCTAGGGATATCGTTAAATCTTGCCAGGCTTGTGTCCCTTTTCACCACCCCCCACATGTTGGAGTCAATCCAAAAGGACTGCTGCCAGGTGACCTCTGGCAAATGGATGTCACACATGTGCCTAGTTTTGGCCGTATGCAATACGTGCATGTATCAGTAGATACTTGTTCTGGTGTAATCCATGCATCACCCTTTACAGGTGAAAAGGTGGTTAATGTTATAACTCATTGCCTGGAGGCATGGGCCGCTTGGGGTAAACCCAAACGCTTAAAAACTGATAGTGGCCCTGCATATGCCTCCAAAACCTTTCAACAGTTTTGCTCTCAAATGGGTGTCTGCCATCATACTGGCCTGCCGTACAATCCGCAAGGGCAAGGCATTGTAGAACGGGCTAATCGCTCATTAAAGGAAATGTTACAAAAACAAAAAGGGGGAGTAGCCCAGGGCTATTCACCCAAGAATGCCATATCCTTAGCTACTTTCACCTTGAATTTTTTAAACCTTGATGATCAGGGACGATCAGCGGCCAGCCGACATGCTGGGGCTCTACCCACCGAAAATGTTGAAGTAAAATGGAAAGATGTGCTAAATAACACATGGTGTGGACCGGATCCAGTGATTGCTAGATCCAGGGGAGCTGTTTGTATTTTTCCACAGGGCCAGGAACAACCGGTTTGGGTCCCGGCAAGACTGACGAGAGAGTTGAAACGGATACAGGACCATGAGGACGACCCTCGTGGTGCTGATTCTCCTCCTGTGGACTCCAATGATAAAGATGAAAACGACGGAACTGTGGGCAGTAACCAGGGCATGGCCAATACCTATGCCAGTTCATGCTAATTCCTCTATTATTCCCACATTGTTTTCTACCTCATGTGATATGGAAGCCCCTTGTATGGTTCCAAGAGATGATAAGATAGAACGATTTAATTCAACTAAAGTTGTGCTTAATGGGACCTTTTGTTTTTCCTTAGAACATAAAACCCCATGCATTCTGTTAAAACAAAAGAATTTGATTAATTGGATGGATCCCTTGCTTTATAGTCAGGTGAATATAGGCATATTGGCATCAGCTTTAAATCAGATTGTTCAGGGTGCCCAATCAGGCGGTGGTACATCCAGTAATGAGACTTCAGTTAACGTTACCACCTTGGCTATGAATACCACTTTGTTGGTGCCTATGAAAGATCCCTCTCTTAGAGAGTATAGTAGCACTGAATTTAAAGCATCCCCACATTGTGTCCCAGATTTTTCTTTCCCTCCCACCTATACTGCCTGTCAGGGCAGGGCATGGGAGGAGTTGCAGATTTCACAGGGATTCTCCCTTTCTCCATCTATGAAGAGATATTTTTATAATCAGTCAAACAAAAATTCTACTATAGGGGATGGGTGGTCCTGGTATCAATGGTTGGTTTCCAATGAGGCAGGAGCGACAGCAGACATTTCCGCCTTAGCCCAAATACAAAAGCTCACCACCCGGCTGATTAATGTTTCTGGTATAGTAACCGAAACACCCCTTGGTAGGCGACTTTGCATACTTCAAGAGGAGGAACTGGCCAATACTACCTTGGCGGCAGCACCAGTGTGTGTGCCTTCTCCTTTTGTGTTTCTGCTAACTAATGTTACTAATGCTACCCAAGAGGTAGATTGCAGGAGTATGAATTGCTTTCTAGCTCAATGCTGGAATGCTTCGTGGAACCTTGTAGTAGTTATGAAGATACCAACATTCGTGCCAATTCCATTAAAACGGATCCTGATGCATTCCCACTCGTTACTCTTTTACGAGAACGACGGGATTTTGGACTTACCGCCGCTATAGTAACAGCGATAGCGGTGTCAGCGGCTGCCGCAGTTACCGCAGCAATGGCTATGACCAATCAAGTACAAACTGCAGATACCATTAATACTGTGGTTGCACAGGCAGCTACAGTGCTGGATACTCAAAGCAGAATAAATAGACACATGCTGTCAGGCATAGTGGCAGCTAATCAAAGAATTGATTTTTTTACAAAGTCAAATTGATGATTTGGCTGATTTGGTTCAAATGGGTTGCATTTCGTATCAAAAGCATGTATGCATAACCCCACTTTCTTTTGATAATTCCAGAAATGAATCAAAGATCCTAGGTGAATTCCTTGCCGGCAACTGGTCCAAGGAAGCGGAGACCCTGATGCAGGACCAGCTGTTGCGGATTGCTACCTTGAACGATACTCGTATACAGCCCATGACCCTTGGACAATTTACTGATTGGCTGCAATCCGCTTTTTCTTTCTTTAAGGAGTGGGTGGGGGTTGGCGTATTCGGTGCCATATGTTGCCTAGGCGTTTTTCTCTGCCTTTGGCTTCTGCGCCGATTTCGTGCACGGCAAGCTCGGGACAAAGCAATTATAGTCCAGGCCCTTGCCGCCCTCGAACATGGCATCTCCCCTCAGGTCTGGCTGTCCAGCCTCAAGCATGACCTATAACAGGATGTGGCCTCTGCACCCCAAGTCGTTAAAGACATTGCACTGGGACAGGCACACCCAATTCTCTCTGTTTTTTAAACGTGCTGGTAGTCCTTGCACCTCATAGGCCTTGCTGCCATTGCACATGAGAGGATGCACAGCATGACGCGCACAGCGCACCCTAACCCTTGATCGTTGGGGACATCATGAGGTCTCGAACTAGATCGGGTTTCTGCTTTAAAATATAAAAGGGGGAGATGTAGCGCGCTCCATGGCGCTGTCATGTCGTGGGCACGGAGCCTGGGCACCGTTTGCAGCTCCACTTCAAACTTGGCGGGCAGCTTGTGCGCATGCGCGCTAACTCCCCCCAGCGCAGGGAGTCTTTTGATCTGGCCAATCACTATTTAGCACGATCACTCCATTCTGGCCTCAGCCATTGGCTTGATGACACGTCAGGGCTTTGTCTGGCATCGTATATATTCTTC
Source organism: Microtus obscurus (assembly GCA_963919715.1). Taxonomy (NCBI): domain Eukaryota; kingdom Metazoa; phylum Chordata; class Mammalia; order Rodentia; family Cricetidae; genus Microtus; species Microtus obscurus. The sequence goes on from CAWTZC010000768.1 coordinate 5,678,548, forward strand.
TGCTTCCACAGGGACAGGGTCTTTTGCCTCTCTAAAACCTCAAGTGTAAGTGCTCCAATAAAGTGTGTTCTGAGAAGAATCCTGTTGCCGTCGTCTCTTCTGCTGGCAGGAGCGGCGTGCTGCAACCACCACCATTGTTACCTCCTTCATTGTAACCACCATATCCTCTAACACCTTGGTTTCCATAGCCTGGTCCACCACCACCATAGTTACCTCCTTCATTGTAACCATCATATCCTCCACCACCATTATCCACCACCTTGGTTTCCATTGCCTGGTCCATTATCACCATAGTTACCTCCTTCATTGTAACCACCATATCCTCTAACACCTTGGTTTCCATAGCCTGGTCTGATGTGGGAGTGTCATATATCAATCTGTTTATCAATCTGTTGATTTCATTGGTTAAAATAAAGACACTGCTTGGCTGGCCCAATTGGTTAGAACATAGGTAGGAGGAGTAAACAGAATAGTATGCGGACAGGAAGAGGAAGTGAGCTCAGAGAACACGCATGCAGCTCCACTCAGAGAAGCCAGGCTCCTCTCTCGCGGGCGGACAGGAAGTCAAGAGACCAGCGGAAGGAAATAGAAGCCTTTTGAAGGGAGAGAAACCACGCCCCAATGGGCTGGTATCTCAGCAGCTATTGGTTGGAGGGGCGGGAAGACCTCCCGCAACACTGGTCCACCACCACATCCTCCTTCCTCTACTGCTGTCACCAGGATCACTGCCATAGCTGCCACCATCACCTCCAACTCCATCACCTCCATCATCACCACCTCCATAACTACCTCTGCTGCCACCACCTCCACCACCATAGCCTCCTCTTCCACCAAAGTTTCCTCCATGACCCATAAAACTGCCTGATCCACCTCCATGACCTCTCTGTGACCCCGTGGACTGCACCTCTCATTTAGAAGGGGCCCTTTGCACTCCACAGTTATACAATTAGCTGTGACATCATCAAAAGTCACAAAAACAAATCCTCTCTTTTTCCCACGCTGCCTGGCTTCCATAGTTCTATGGTTCCAATCTTGCCACACTTTTCAAAGTAGTCTCTCAGGTTATGTTCGTCTGTATCCTCTTTAACACCACCAACGAAGCTTTTCTTCACCGTTGAATGGACACCAGGTTCTACAGAATCCTCTCTAGAAACGGCTCTCAGGTTCCCCCACACGCCCAGCAACCTTGTGTGGCCGAGCACACACTTCAAGGCTCAGGAAACTGAAGCCCCTGGAGTGTTTTGTTTGGGGATGTCTCACTACCACACAGTCTGTATGTCCCATCTATCAAAACGCTCTCTTAAGCTACCATCTGTGGTTGCGAAGCTCAGACCACTAATAAAGTTTTCTCAACTGTTCTGGTTCCTTTTGGAGCGTGGGCCTGTTTTGAGACCAGACTCATATCTTCCAATTCGAGTTTAATATGGGTTTGAAAGAGTATTTCTAAAAACTGTTATTTATGTGTATATATGCGAGGCTGCATGAGTTTGTACTGTTTGCAGTGCCCACAGAGGTCAGAGGGCATCAGACACCCTGGGACTTGAGTCCCAGGCAGTTACGAGGCACCTGCTGTGGTTGGTGGGCATGAAATCCAGATCGTCTTAAAGAGCAGCGAGTGCTCTTAACCACCAGGCCATTCCAGCCCTGTGAAACTAGTCTCGTTCTGTCTCCACCTCCCTAAAGCTGTTGTCTTAGTCAGGGTTTCTACTGCTATGAAGAGACACCATGCAACTCTCAATAAAGGAAAACATTTAATTGGGGCTGGTTTATAGGTTCAGAGGTTTAGTCCATTATCATTATGGCAGCATGCAGGCAGACATGGTCTGGAGAAGGAGCTGAGAGTTCTACATCCGGATCTGCAGGCGGCAGGAAGTGACACCGGGCCTCTCGGGCATGAAACCTCAGAGCCCACCTCCAGTCACACACTTCCTACAAGGCAATGCCTACTCCAACAAGGCCATACGTATTAGTGCCACTCTCTATGAGCCAATGGGAGCCATTTTACTCAAACCCCTAAATCTGTGATTATAGGGGACTACCGCGCCACATTCCATGTGGGTTCTGGGGACCAGGACTCCTGTCTTCACACTTAAATGACAAGCACCTAAGTATCTAACCTCCCCCCTCCGCCTTGAACACAGGCTTGTTGAAGGGAAATTATTTCTACACTTCACTTCAAAAGAAAGCAGAGAGGTATTAGACCTCTAAAGACTGCTGGTCAATTAATTCCAAGGCCTGTGGGGTATGGATGGAGTGGATAGTGACATTCAGAGTACACAATGGAATCCAGGGAGTGGTATGTAATTTGGGTGGAATTCTGACCTGGGCATGCTAACTTGAAAGCAAGTTGAAAATCCCAACTTTGAACAGAAGAATAAACCAGTTTGATATTCATTCAAGGACTGGGAATGGCAGGTGAATGCTCTCCCCCTTAGCTAGTATTTAACAAATGTCAACAAGTCGAGTCAATCCAAACCTGTGTGATTCTCCTTAGACCTTTATCAATTAAACTCACTGTCCACGGTTGCTGTGGAGGGTGACCTCCCAGGACCTTGGCTGTCCTTTCACTAAGAGGACATCACAGAGTGAGAGCCATCCTTCTCTAATGGCGCCAAAAAAAATGAGTATTTTCAGCAGTTACCCTCTGTGGGGTGGGAGTTTATCGCTGTCCACTGTCCTTCCTGCCTAGAATTGAGAGCCAACAGCGAGGGGCCCATGTGTAGCTTCCTGTCCACCATCCCAGAACCCCCCAAACACACCCCCTTTCTCTTTTTGCATAGTCTTCTTTTGTCCTGAGGTCTAAGACACTTAGCATCTGGCTCTTAGAGAAACAGATGCCACTCCCACCCCATGTCTGAGAAAGAAATCTGGAGGTGGGGTGGACCAGGCGATGACATGAGCCTACATCTTGTTGCCTGTGGGATCAAAAGTTTAGGTAGCACTGGGGTACCTGCCTCTAGTGTGTGACAGGTTCTTGCCTCCTATTGAAAAGAGGGGCCAGCCTTCTCCACGTCACCCATTGTCTTAGATGCTGTTCTCCTGCTGTGAAGAGATGCCAGAACCAAAGCAACTTGTAAAAGAAAGAATTTAATTGGAGGCCTATGCTGTTTTTTACTCTTTTGGCTTTTTTTCTGGGGGGGGGGGGCTGCCACCCAGCTCCCAAATAAATCACACACAGAGTCTTAGTCTTTCTTACAAATGCCCGGTCTCAGTTTGGCTTGTTTCTAGCCTGCTTTCCTTAACTCAAATTATCCCATCCACCTTTTGCCTCTGCACTTTTACCTTTCTCTGTTTCGGTATACCGTTCGTTATGTCTTACTCTGTAGCCTGCTGGGCGGCTGTGTGGTTGGCCCTAGGGTCCTTCTCTCCTTGTTCTCTCTTGCCCCTTCCTTTCTCCTCCCAGATCTCTGCCTGCCAGCCCAGCCTTCCTTTCTCCTGCCTTACTATTGGCCCTTCAGCTCTCTATTAGACCATCAGGTGTCTTCAACAGGCAAAGAAATAATAGCTTCAGAGTTAAAAAATGTAACATCAAAGAATGCAACACATCTTTGCATCATTAAAAACAAATGTTCCACAGCATAAACAAATGTAACACATCTTAAACTAATATTATTCTACAACAGTCTTGCTTACATTTTAGAGGGTTAGTCCATGGTTATCATGGTGGGAAGCAGACAGAAAAAGAAAAAAAAAAAAACAGAAAAGAAAGTGGCTCAGGGTTAAAGGAAGTGGGCCTGGAGGCTCAAGGTTTACTTTTGAAGGCTTTGAGTAGCAAAATCAGGCTGGCTGAATTTCCACAATCATTCCAGGCATTTTCAAGTCTTTTTAGTTCTCTGGTCACTGGTATTTGTGTCGATCTCTGCACAACTGCATTGAGGAAATGTGTATTTCTCACATTACTGAGTCCTTCTGGTCATCTGGGATGCAGAGTTCATGTTTTCTCTTCTTCATTCTCACTCCTTTCCTTAGTTTTTCATCTTCAAGGTCTACGTGTCTATTACTTTTTTCTTCTGCTTCTCTCTCACTCTTGACAAATAATCCATTCCACATTCACTAAAGCTTTCTCTCAAATTCCCTCGCTCCAGCCCTTGTCAACAGTTTAAAGATTCAGAGACTCCTCAGCTAGAGCAGCGTTGCCTTGTCCTTTGCCAAGCGGGCAGTGTATGGCTTCTGACTAACAGGAACCAGTTTGCAGAGGGGGAAGCATGTGAGTCCCCCCTTGAACCGCCTGGGGCTGCCCATTCCTCCCTATGATAGAGAGAAATGCCTGGGGCTGCCATTCCTCCCAATGACAGAGAGAAACGCCAAGCTGAATTTTTAGAAAATTTTCTGATCTTCTAAGACAGGGTCTCACATAGCCTTGAACTTGCTATGTATCCAAGCTTGGCCTTGGATCTTGATCTTCTGGCTTTCAAATATCAAATATTCCTCCACAGCCAGGAAGCCAGTCTTCATGGTAACTGATTCTATTACTGCTGTTTTATTTCTTTCTTCAATATATTGAGTCCAACAACAAAGGGAAGCTGTGCCAATACTTCTTACTAAGGTAGCTTATACAGAAGAAATAAAGGAAAACACTAATTTGGGAGGAGAAATGACTGTTTATTAACCTTGCTGCATAATCAAAAAGGATTCAAAAAACATACATTTCCTGGGACAGAAAACTGTACCAAAAGTATTCCTTACAAAATAACATCACAGACCAAAAGTCTTGAACTTACGGAGACACACACAGCATGTTAGTTTGGTTAATACACAATTAAATGTTTATACAACATCTTGCTAACAAACTCATATTGCATTCATGTATATTTTCTTTAACCTCTTAAAAATAGCAGTAAAAAATTAGAAAATAATGTAAATGAAGAATTAAAGCTGAGGCTATAGGTCTAGTATTAATAAATTCAAATATTATAAAAATTGCGCACCTTACTCATAGCCAGCATACAATCTTCAGGTTCTCCTAGCACCCTCTATTCATTTTCCATGTAAATTCTCAGACACCTGCACTTCCTCCATTTTAATGCAGATTCAACTTTCCACACATATTTACAATTAAATATCTAGCTCTAGAACTTTCCTTACACAAAGACAAAATGTGTTTGTTAAATAAGTTCACAAAGAAGCAATAAAAAAGGTTATTTTTAAGAAACAGTTCTCATACAGCCATGATTGCGCTGAGAAACAGGAGGCTTACACATCTTCAGGGTGATAAATGCTTCCGTGCCAGCTTGGCCATCTGTGGCTAAGAATGTACACTTGCGAGCTAACACCCAAAGGACATGATGGCTGGACTCATTCCAGTAAATCTGTACAGCCCAATGGGACTCTGTCACTGAACAGCTGCTTCCAGGCCCATCTGGAGGAACAGGAAATTCTTGCTAGGATTCTTTTACTATCTTCAGGAACGCTCAGTTTGGTACATCACCTTTTGGTCTTCTGAAAGAGATAAAGAAGCAAGGTACTCTTAGTGAGCTCACTGTCTTTATTCCCCACCTCCTTTCATGCATCTGCTTTAGTTACAATCCTGGCTGAAGCAGAAAAACAAAAAACCAGTGACTTACTCTCCTAAATTCCTTGATCATCTCAGAATGTTTAGATATCACATGGAATTATGCTCTAATTCTGATCCCTAGTATAAACAATTGATACAATCTTTAATTATCTAGTAGTCAACATATCTCATATGCATGCAAACAATCAGTAGTGTGTGCTATGTCTATAGATACATGAACAATCTGAATTCCAATTCTCTGAGCAGTACAATCTGAGATAAAAACTGTACATTATTTACTACCTGACTGTTCAAGAACTGGCTGGGGATGCAGGTGAGTGCGGAGAGGTTTGCCTTGTGTGTGTGAGGCCATGGCCTCAGTGCCCAACGGCCTCAGCTGCTCTCCAACCACCCCAGCTCTCATGTACACAACGAGTGCCTTGGTATGTATGTGTTTTTGTGCAGATACAACTGAATACCAAATTTTTTAATGACAGTACCTCGAAACAGAGGTAAACATTTAAAAACATGCTAACTTATGATTACAAAAGTATCTACATTTCTGTGTTTTAGCGTGCATGCCTGAGTTACATGTGTGCATCACATGCACACAGGATCACAGAGATCAGGAAAGGTGTCTAATTCCCTGAAACTGGAGGTACAGACAATGGTGAGCCATCATGTCATGCTCTCAAGAACAAGTGCTCCTGACCACCAAGCCCTTTACTGAATGACGAAACCCTATCTCAAGTATAAACTAGGAGTCATGTTCTTTCACAGTAACACCCTTTAAACTCAGATACCCCTGTAGTGATATTCCATTTGTATTTTAATAAATAAAGCTTGCCTGGGGATCAGGAGAGTAAAACAGCCGCAGTGGTCAGCCTTAGAGACCAGGCAGTGGTGACACACCCTTTAATCCCAGTAGCCACACTAGTTTGCCACAGAAACACGGTGGTGCATGACTTTAATCCAAGCCCTAGGGAGGATTATAAAATGGGAGGAGACAGCGCTCACACAAAGTCTCATTCTGAGACCCTGGAGGCAGGATTGTCATTTCAGACTGAGGTGGAGCTAAGAGTCAGCGGTTGACTGTTTTGCTTTTCTGACCTTCAGGTTGTTTTATTTATTAAAACACAAATGAAATATCACTACACACCCTCAAATACCACGGTTAAATTATAGTTCTGTAATGTTTCATAGAATATAAAGTGTTTTTTTCCAGCCAATAACATGCTGGGGCTGACAAAACACGATATGGGATTTTTGTTAAATTAGTATAAACAAGTAAAAAATTTACAAATACACAAATCCAATCTGCTATTTGAATACTGTTAAGGCTATTTTGGGCCAGCAGGTAACATGACAACTTGAGCTTGGTCCCTAGGGTCGGCACCGTGGAAGGCAGCTGAACCGCTGCAAACCACTCTCTGACGTCCATAAGCGGACCATGGAGTTCAAGGAAACAAAACAAATTTCTAAATACTTAGCTTCAAACACTCTCACACTGACAAAAATTGAAAGGACAGGCTGAGGGCAGGATGCGAAGTCACTAATCAGTCATTTAGACAATTTTTCCTTGTGTCTTGTTTAACAAAGACACAAAGGATGCAAAGGGAGGAGCTTCCACCACTGCCTTTAACCCTAACACCACTGCGTTGAACAAGGACGGCTAATTTTCTGTATGAGTTTCTTCCTACATATTAAAGGCCATATTGGCAAATGTAGTTCTTTAAAAATGTTTTTCTCGATGCAAGCATTTATATCTCCCCTTGAGATCATATACATTCACGGTGCCGCCTCTTTGTATCTTCTATCAGTCACTGTGCTGGGTGCTCGAAGGTCTGTGTTCTTTCATTCCTCCCTGGGAAACCACTTTATACACCACATACACACTTCCTTTTCTTTGCCATTTCCTTCTTTCAGGGCTTCTAGTAGTCTGAATTAATTTTCGGTGTCTCCTAACTCTTCATATTTCCCTACTTATCACTGAAATTTTTAGATTTTAGTCCTTTTACTGTGACCACTTTCTATAAAGGTACCCTGGTCATTCCTGTCTCCTACGTTGTTGTAATCCCTTTTTTTTTTTTTTTTGTTGTTGTTTTTTAAAATTTCTTTTGGTTTTTCAAGGCAGAGTTTCTCTGTAGTCCTGGCTGTCTGGAACTCACTCTGTAGACCAAGCCTGTCCTTGAACTCATGGAGATCCTCCTGCCTCTACCTTCCCTGTGCTGGGATTAAAGCCACACCACCACTGCCCAGCATGATCATGGGGGCTGTTTTTTTAGTTATTTTTCTGCTCATGTTGGCGGCTTCTCTCCCATGATGACTCTGGATTGTATTTACACTTAAGAAAAAGGATTGCTGCTGGCTTAGACTTCGTCTGCTGCCATAAAAACCAAATTGTTTCCCCACTCAGTAGCTTCTGGGTGAAAACTGGAAGCGACACAGGGCAGAGCAGGGTGGCGGGGCTGCGGCTTTGCTTTCACCGTGGTGAAGAGTCAATCACCAACAGCTGGTTTCTAGAAGAAACATCAGACGGTCTCTGGTCTCTCAGCAGCTGCACGGGGCACCACACCGCTATCTAACTGGTGGCCCCGCCCGCTTACGCACGAGACAGAGAACAAGCTATCCCAGCGTCACCAGTGCCGTCCAGCTGCTGCTCCGTCTTCTCAGCCTCTTCCCGTTATCCCTCGTGGCTGGACCACTTTTGTGGGGAGCTCTGTCAAACTCTGTCCCATTCCTAAGCTACTTTCTGATCCCTGGCCTCTAGAATATTTCCCCCTTGCCTCTCGTGCTGTTACTTTCAGGAAGCTTTCCTTGAATTTAGGCAGTATAAAGATAGTTTCAGGCATGGAAGGGATTCCCTCTTTTTTGGCACATTTTTTCCTAAGGAAGTTATGACAGATAAACCCAGAACCAAGACATCCAACCCAGGAGTAATCTTCCCAAGACACAGCATGGCAGGAAGCCCACAGCTACTAGCACTAGCTTGGGAGGAGTATGATGTGATCAAGATACACAGTGAAAGAAACAAAGGAGACAACTAAAAGCCAGAAAAATCAGTACACAGGAAGTCTAAGTAACAAACAGAATAAAATTTACAACGACTTTAAGAATGACAGAGCACAGAGATTTATTTCCATCTGATGTTTGGGACCGATGGCCTATGTAGAGGTCATGACATCATGATCACACAGCTGACAAAATCTGCTTAGCTCTATCTAAGGCTGTTAAAGACAGAGTTCATTGTTATTTTATCTGTTAGATTTACTTATTTTAAGTATCTTGCTTACATGTATTATGTGTCCTCATGTGCATGCATGGTGGCTGTGGAGGACGAAGACTCTGGACCCCCAGGAACTGGAGCCACAGAATGTTGTGAGCTGCCACATGGGTTCTTTATAAGAACAAGGGCCCTTAACTGCTGAGGTGTCTCTTCAGCCCCAGAAGTTCATTTAAAAAAAAGGAGAGGCTAGAGAGTAGGATCAATGTTTTAAAAAAATGTGCTGTTATTTGCAGAGGACCTGGGTTTTGTTCCCAGTACCCTGTGGTGGCTCACAGCCATCTGTAAACTCTAATCTGACTTTCTCTTGGGGTCTCTGAGGGTAACCAGGCAACCATGTGGTGCACATACACACAGGTATGCAGGCAAGGTCACTCATACACATAAAAATTCAATAAAACTTAAAAAAGGGAGGCCACAATAGGATGACACTTAGAGGCTGCATCTCAGGGATGAAATGGTAAAGACGCACAAGCCCATGACTCAGTACTGTAAGCTCCTTCTAGAGCTCTACTGCTCAACATAGAAGCTGTACTTGCAATGTAATCAGTTGTAGCTCAGATTAGGTAGCCTGTGAATTTCAAAAGACCTTGCATGAAAACAAAATGTAAGTAGTTCATTAATAATTTTAACACTGAATCAAGGCATGGTGGTGGCATGCCTTTAATTCCAGCATATGGGGCAGAGGTGGGGGAGATCTCGGTGAGTTTGCAGACAGCATGGTCTGCACAGTTAAGTTATAGGACAGCCTTGTCTACATAGTGAGACCTCAAAAACTAAAATTTTCTTTACAATGTTTACATGTTTAAACAGTATTTTAGATACATATGTGGCTTATGCTACTTAGTACACTGTAAGTCCAAACCTTTAATTTTTATTCATGTATGACTTTGGTTGAAAGTAATACACTATTATTCTAACTATGACTACTAACAACTAGTAAACAATTTTAAACCTTATCTCTTCTAGATTATTGTAAAATCTTCTTGTGGGGGAAAATGAGATAAGGATCTCTCACTTAATAGTATTCTGGGCTGGCCTCTGGTGAGAAAATTGGGAACTCTTAACGTTATTAAAGGAATTAAAGAGTGTTGTCCCCCTCCCCCCACACTAAAGAATGGAAAACACAATCACAACAGAGAAAGTTAGGTCTTTGTATGATTACATAATGCATATCTTTAAAATGGAACAATTAAATTTGGGATAATCAACTGGGATTGACATACTATTAATTATCATTTTGATAATCCTTGCTGTCATTTTGATAATTCTTGTTATCTCTTAAAAAGTTGTTTGGGGCCGGGTGGTGGTAGCACATGCCTTTAATCCCAGCACCTGGGAGGCAGAGGCAGGTAGATCAAGAGATAGTTCCAGGATAGGTTACAAAGATCCAGAGAAACCCTGTCTTGAAAAACCAAAAAAGTTATTTGGTATGTGTGCCAAGATACAGGCCTTAGAAAAACTTGATCAAACAGGTCACTGACATATTCAAATCCAGACAGGAATTTAAAGGAGAACCAATTCCAGCATTGTTGCAGCATAAAGATAGAGAGGAACAGCTTAAGATTTTCAAACAACCAACCTTCATAAATCCAGAAACCTTACAGAAACTGCCAAATGATAGAAGCTCTGTAAGAGCTGACTGAACTCCTGTGGCAATGTTAGCTTTAAGGAGATTAAAGGAAGTGATAGTCTCATATAGTATGCATTCACCTTTTGTGAAGCAGATGTTAAACTCATGGTCAACCTGTAATAGAATTATTCCTCAACACTAGAGAGATTTGGTTACAGCAGTCTTGGAGCCTGATCCACAATTACCATGGAGGACCTGATTCAAAGAAGAAGTTAAGAACACTGAATAATGGAGTAGAACTAGAGGTATGGAAGTCTCCCAAAATCAACTTCTTGGAGAAGATTAGTCTAATACAGAGAGGCAATCATGGCTTTGTGCTGGGCAGAAGCTCTGAATGCTGCGACAGAACTGAAGAAGGAGAGAAGATTGAATCATTAACTAAAGTCATACAGAGCCCCAAAGAAATCTTCACAGATTTCTTACAAAGACTGACATCAGTAAATAGAATGATACCAAAATCAGAAGCTAGATAGAATAATAATTAAATCTCTGACTTTTAAAATTCTAATTCTCAATGCAAAAGGATAATTAGGCCTTTAAAGGCAAGATCAGTGGCCTTGGAAGAGTGGATCTGAGATATATTGAATCTCATGACCGTGATGATGCTTAGATAGGAGAGGTGATTTCCAGAGGGTTGAGGAAAAATTGAACTATCAAGGGTTTCAACTGTGGCAAACAAGATCATCTTAAAAGGGACTGTAAACGGGGTGCTCCCAGAAACGATGTTATTTCTAAGCATAAGCCAAACAGAATGCCTCGCCCTTCCGGGTTAAGCAGGTGTGACATAGGCAGGCAATGGACTAATGAATGTAGATCAACAAGACCATTCAAGGTAACCCTTTGCCGTTGGGAAACTCCTCAAGTTCAGTTGTTTCCTGTCATCCTGGAGAAGTCTTCCCAGAGCAATTAAAGAACCTAATGTCTATTGTAGGAAACCATACTTCTCTGGATGACAGAAGAGAGAACAAAAAATTCAGGAGAAACCATAAAGTGAATATTTTGGTAAACTTCTATAAATGAACAAAGACCAAAATTAAAAAATACAAATAAATGACATTGTCATTGACGGTCTGGTAGGCACAGGTGCAGATGTAACAATAATTGCACCAGAATTCTGCCATCCAAATTGGCCTCTTCAGGAGGTAAATGTTCAGCTTTTAGGGATTGGAACTCTCCAATCAGGTAAAAGAGAGCACGAGATGGGTTGAATATATAGGGCCAGAAGAATAGAGAGAAAAATTAAAGCCATATGTAGCTAACAAAGCAATGAATTTCTGGGGACGTGACTTGTTACAGCAATGAAATACTCAGATTAACATTCCCCCAATCCCAGAAACAAACCATACATTAATATAGGTTTCTGGTGAAAATATTAGAATGTATTATAAAGAACTAACCCTTCAGGCTATACAGGAACAGGTCACAAATGCAGTTGATCTTTCAAAGGCAACAATAGCCCTACCTTTAAAATGGTTGATGGAAAAACCTTTATGAATTGAACAAAGGCATTTAATAACAGAGAAACTTCAGGCTTTAGAAAAGCAGGTATGGGAGGACCTAAATGCTCAGCATACTGAAGAATCAACCAGCGCTTGGAATTCTCCTATATTATATGCTATTCTCATGGTACTAATGGATTTTATGGAACCTCTTAACATAGTTACTAAATCAGAATAAGCAGAAAGAGTTGTGTTTTTATTTTTTTTTTTATTTTTTTTTATTTTTTTTGGTTTTTCGAGACAGGGTTTCTCTGTAGCTTTGGTGCCCATCCCGGAACTAGCTCTTGTAGAACCGGCTGGCCTCGAACTCCCAGAGATCCACCTGCCTCTGCCTCCCGAGTGTTGCCTCCCGATTAAAGGCGTGCGCCACCACCGTCCGGCGGCAGAAAGAGTTGTTTTGCATGTTGACACCTCTGCGTCTATACTAGATGATAAAGAATTGACTCTACCATTTATTTAATTACAAGAAATAATGAGGACTAGGAGTCATTCCATATACATAACACACTTCTGATCCCATATGGGTCTGCCAGGTCCTCTAGCAAAGGTTTTAAAAAAGACTTCTCCATCACATGACAACAAGCCAAGGAAATTATAAGCAAATGTCCTATTTGTTCTTTATACAACCAAATACCACAACCTGCAGGAAGTAACCCAAAGGGTACTCAAAGAAATGAAATATGGCAGATGGATGTGTTCCATTTTGTAGAATTTGGAAAACTAAAATATGTACACCATACTACTGATACCTATATTCAGGTTTTCAGTGGGCAATTGCTTTGAGTTTGGAAAAGACTGATTTTGGTAATCACACATTTTCTAGAAGTTATGGCCATCATGGGTATACCTGTACAAATAAAGACAGAAAATGCTCTAACATATATCTCTAAGAAAATAAAACAGTTTTTTGTTTATTATAATATAAAGCATGTTACAGGTATACCACAAAACCCTACAGGGCAGACAGTTACAGAAGGATCAAATCAAACTCTAAGGAATATGTTAAATAAACAGAAAGGGGTAACAGAGACCCACAGAAATAGACTGCATAATGCTTTATTAACTTTGAATTTTCTAAATGTTCATGAGAAAGGTACAACAGCTGTGGAGAGACACTGGATAGTAGAAAAAAACTACGGAGTTAAATCAATCGGTATACCTTAAAGATATGTTGACCTCAGAATGGAAACTAGGACATGGGTTTCATTGAGGAAGGGGTTTTGCAAGAATAAAAACTATGGATACCATCAAAATTGATAAAGATTCAATTTGAATTTTTTTTTTTTTGGTTTTTCGAGACAGGGTTTCTCTGTAGTTTGAACAAGAGACACCACTTAATTAGAGGAGATGACAGTTCACCAAGCAGCATGGCCATTTAATCTGAACTAGCCTAGAAAACTAACAAATGCTTTTCATTCCATCAGATGTAACTTGCCAAAAGGGATCCTCCCCAAAACTAGGGCTAGGGAAGGGTTTTGTTTCTGCCTTTTCAGGAGAATTGAAGGCATCCAGCTAAGTAATTCAAAGACCACTGGACAAATGAGACATGTGAAGAAAAAGGACAAATCATCCAGAAAAATTTATTCCAAAAAAAAGAGTAAGTTGATCTATTCGTATATCACATTTCAAACCAGACAAAATTTCATAAATCTTCCCAAATACTTATTTCTGCTGTTCTCTACAGACATACAATGTAAATGGTCTTTTTGTAGTCCTAGTCCAATTAAAAATTAAAGCTGACTTTGGGGTTGAAATGTGGCTCTCTCCTTCTCTAAACCCAAGCATGCTTATTAAAGTGAAATTCAAAATCTCTGTCTCATGTCAGAAGAGCCACCTGATATGGGACAGAAGAAAAAAAAATTTAAAGACATTTATTTCCATTAATCTCATAATCCTTTGGTTTTATGTTGACTCCACAACAGCCTTCCTTAAGGTATAACTAATTTCTCAAAGTTGATTTCTCAAACTATTTGTCATGATATTAATGGTCATATAGCATAGACATGAAATTAATAGTCATATATAGAGTACTAATTCTAGAAAAAGGCTTTATCTACCTTTCTGTACATGATTTCGGGTTTGAGTCTCTATCAGTTTTTTGCGGTGAACTATGCCCAGACTTAACAATGACTGAAGTTTCCAAAAGAAGAATGGAATCCCACAATGACGATTCGCCCGGAACTAACACCACTAAGCTGAAAACACCACTGAAAGATCGGCTTTGTTCAATGCAATGCCCATCAAAATCCAAGCAAAATTCCTCAAAGACCTCGAAAGAACGGTACTCAATTTCATATGGAAAAGCAAAAAACCCAGGATAGCCAAAACAATCCTGTACAACAAAGGAACTTCTGAAGGTATCACAATCCCTGACTTCAAACTCTACTACAGAGCTACAGTACTGAAAACAGCCTGGTATTGGCATAAGAACAGACAGGAGGACCAATGGAACCAGATAGAATACCCGGATATCAATCCACACATCTTGGAAGACCTGGTCTTTGATAAAAAAGCAAAAAAATATCAAATGGAAAAAAGAAAGCATATTTAACAAGTGGTGCTGGCATAAATGGATATCAACATATAGAATAATGAAAATAGACCCATATCTATCACCATGCACAAAACTCAAGTCCAAATGGATCAGAGACCTCAACATAAAGCCAGCCACACTGAACCTTACAGAAGAGAAAGTGGGAAGTACCCTTGAATGCATTGGCACAGGGAACCGCTTCCTAAATATAACCCCAGCAGCACAGACACTGAGAGAAACAATTAATAAATGGAACCTCCTGAAACTGAAAAGCTTCTGCAAAGCAAAGGACACGGTCAACAAGACAAAACAACAGCCTACAGAATGGGAAAAGATCTTCACTAACCTCATGTCATACAGAGGTCTGATCTCCAAAATATACAAAGAACTCAAGAAATTGAGCACCAAATGATCACATAATCCAAAAAAAAAAAAAAAAAAAAAAAAGAGTAGAGACCTAAACAGAGAACTCTCAACAAAGGAATCTAAGATGGCTGAAAGACACTTAAGGAAATGTTCAACATCCTTAGTCATCAGAGAAATGCAAATCAAAACAACTCTTCGATTCCACCTTACATCTATAAGAATGGCCAAGATCAAAAACACTGATGACAACTTATGCTGGAGAGGTTGTGGGGAAAAGGGAACACTTCTGTATTGCTGGTGGGAATGCAAGCTGGTACAACTCCTTTGATGTCAGTGTGGCAATTTCTCAGAAACCCAGTTACTCAAGACCCAGTAATAACACGTTGGGTATATATATATCCAAAGGATGCTTAATCGTGCCATAAGGACATATGCTCAACTATGTTCATTGAAGCTTTGTTTGTCATAGCCAGAGCCTGGAAACTACCTAAATGCCCCTCGACCAAAGAATGAATAAGAAAACTGTAGTACATTTACACAATGGAGTACTACACAGCAGGAAAAAATAACATCTTGAATTTTGTAGGAAAATGGAAGGAGCTAGAAAACATTATTTTGAGTAAGGTAACCCAGATACAGAAAGACAATTATCACATGTACTCACTCATAGGTGATTTTTAAACATAAAGCAAAGAAAGCCAGCCTACAAACCACAATCCCAGAGAACTTAGACAACAATGAGGACACTAAGAGAGACTTACATAGATCTACATGGGAAGTAGAAAGTATAAAAAGACAAGATCTCCTGAGTAAATTGGGAGCATGGGGACCTTGGGGGAGGACTGAAGGGGAAAAGGAAAGGCAGGGAGGGGAGCAGAGGAAAATGTAGAGCTCAATAAATACCAATAAAAAATGTGTGTATGTGTATATATATAGAAAGAAAGATCGGCTTTGGACTACAAACTGCTCAGAACAACCTCGAGTTGGCTAGCCGAGATGATCCAGCCTTCAGACTACTCTAGCCAGGACGTGAGACAAACCCTGTACCTTCCCATACACAGAGACTGAATAATAAATGATATAGCTACCTTTCGAGGATTGGACAATTAACCCCAATTTTTCTTTTCAGGATGTGCTAAAGATGCTGTTGCCCCCAGACAGCAGGAAGTAATTTAAGAACATGACACCCACATTCCCAAAAGGTGAGGTTGGTGACTTTTGGTCTTTTATTGGGTTATGGATATTTGTCATTGTTATTGGTAATGGTCAGGAAAAAAAGCTAAACAAAGGAGGTAAGATTCAGGGTTCTTATTTGGAATAAAAAAAGGAGGCTACAGATATGATAGGATAAAAGGGCAGATTACTAAATCTACTTGAGAAAGAAAAAAGGAAAGATATAGATAGAAGAAAAAAAGGCAGATTACTGAATCTACTTTCAAAAGCAACTACTAGTTTTAAATATTTTACATTGGATTGGAATTTTGTATATTGTATACAAATTTGAGATTAGATTTTTAGAACATACATTTCTAGTCTTGTTCAAGATACTATACGTATACAGTTCATTTAACAATGCAATGCAAATTTCTAGTAGTCATTGAAAGTTATTATTATCAACTATTTAGGATAATAAGGAAGTGCAGGTTAATAGTCACCTATTACAAATAAACTTATAGTCATATTAGCTATGCTTTCAAAGTCAAACAGAAATATTTTAGATAGAAATGTTATCACTTCAGAGAGCTACAGTGTATGGCATCTAAGATGTTTTAATAACATTTTTTTTTAAATGACAATGAGACATGTCTGCTCCTGGCAGCACTGATCTACTTTAGAGAGGATGATGGGCACTGGATAAACTCCACATGGAGTTTAATTTCTTTATGGCAAAAGTAAGCCACTGGGCAAGAAAATGCCCTTGCCTTGATTGCTGATGGTATGCTTACAAACCGCACAGCAGGGCACAAAGGAGAGTGACTCCAAAGCCTTGCCAAGGCGGAACAGTCCTTCAAAAATCCTGCTTCACAGAAAAGTCTGTCAAATATTCTAGGTCGGTAGGCCAAAGATGGATGCCCCCAATGTTGCAGAGGAACCTTGGGTGACTGTCTACGCAGCCAGCTGTTTTTGTCATTTCTCACATTTTTTGGAAGTTGCTGGCTCATACTTCCTGCTTACTCAGTTAATATTATTTCCTTCTTGGGTCTCTGAGGGAGTAGAAGCCTAGAAAGTTATAGTCTTCCTTGTTTACAGACTCAGAAAAGAAACTCACAAGCGAGGTATAAAGTGTGTAAGGTTGAAAGATAGTTTTGGATGGTAATGGAAATTAGGAGAGAGTGAACTCACCAAGATGGGAGAGATAATGGAGTATTTTCTCTGAATTTGTTGAATGCATACGGACTAGACATGGTTGATATACTTATTGCCTGTATATATTGTATATAGTTATTATATTTCTTGAATATAGTTTTTCTTATATTAGCTATAGTCTTCTTTTTAAATTTTAGACATAAAGGGGAAATACAGTGACTGATATTTGTTTCCATTTTAACAAAGCTTGTCTGAAGATCAGCGTGTAGAGTTAAGTCACTCACACCTTTAATCCCAGTATTGATAGTCCCATGCCTTTAAACCCAGCAC
The DNA here is from genome assembly GCA_963919715.1 of Microtus obscurus. NCBI lineage: Eukaryota > Metazoa > Chordata > Mammalia > Rodentia > Cricetidae > Microtus > Microtus obscurus. The sequence continues at coordinate 5,695,993 of CAWTZC010000768.1, forward strand.
TAGGGAGGTGGAGACAGGGAGGGATATGGCTGGGTGGAGAAAGGAAAGTAAGGCAAGATGAGCCAAGAGCTCAGTGCAGTCTGAGAGGACAGTCTGAGGACAGGATCGCCCCTTCAGTCTGAGCATTCGTACAGGTAAAAGGTCTCCCTAGTGCAGTCTGAGAGGACAGTCTGAGGACAGGATCGCCCCTTCAGTCTGAGCATTCGTACAGGTAAAAGGTCTCCCTAGTGGCTGTCCACACTGCTTCTCTGATCCTTCAGTTTTCACCCCTTAATATCTGATTCCCTATTTTATTTATTAAGACCAATTGGAATTCATGCTGCACATACTACTATTTTAAAAATTGGTGATTCCATAATAGAATGCAGTATACAGAAACTCACTCCAAATATAAAAGCAACTTCATTCTCTAGTGACTTTCAATAACAGAAAAACACGTAACATTTCCAAACAGTAAAGCATCACTACGAAAATGAGGCTTCCTAAGAGAATACAATGATTCTGTGACTTAATAATACAGAAATATCATGTGTTGTGCCCTAGTGACACTGATCAAAACTGGGAGGAGCTCACACACCAGGCAAGCCCTTTATTACTGAGTTATCACCCCAAACCTGCTTTTGTTTTTAAAATACAAATCTTACCTCAGGAAATTTAGAAATAAACCTGCAATGATTTGAAAGTACAACAACACAGTGTTTTGATAAACTAACCAATGATAATTGGGTCACAATATGCTCACCTATTCTGTCTGGTGGATTCTCTTCTCATTCTTTTTGTAGGAATTGGACACTCTGTCAACTCAATCTTTGGTGAGTGACAAAATGAGTCATTACACTTCCATGCAGGAGTCATACCTGTGAAGAAAAGGTAACAAACTGGAGGAGAACAGGAAAAGCAAACATATACAGTAACTTATGAAAAGTAACGAACAATACCGAGAATCTCCTAATAAATATCAACTAGTGCCATCTGGGATTAGGGGCCTACAACTGGGGAATTCCTCCATCAGATTGGCCTGCAGGCATGTCTGTAGGGCACTGTCTTGGTGTGGAAGAACCCAGGCCACTGTGGGTGGTGTCACCCCTAAGCAGTCCTATGTTATAGAAGAAAGTAAGTTAAACTAGCCATGGGAAGCAAGATGGTCGGAAGTGTTTCTCCATGGCCTCTCTTTCCCCGGCTTCCCTGGATGACTGGTTGTAAGCCAGGAGCTGAAATAAACCCTTTCCTTCCCAATTTGCCTTTGGTCATGTGTTTACCACAGCTACAGAAACCTTAACTCAGACACTATTCCTGAGAGAATAGTCTTAAGCATTTATCAGAGAGCGTGGTGGTTCAGAAATCAGGTCAAGTTCTGAATCATTTGCAGTCTTTCTTTTCACGGTGGACTCGTCATCTACTGTCAATCAAACATGAAGTTAACAGAAAGTAAACATATACCGAGCTTTTGCTCTATTAGTTTCAGACTCTTTTCCTGTTCATCAAGTTCTTGTTTCTTCTTCTTCATATCAGGAGTGTGAAGGTACTGTAACTGATTGCTCAAATCCTTGTTCACAGTGTTCAGCTTGCACACAGCAGTGCGGTATTGCTGAATAAGATCTGCAAAGAAGCAGATATTTAAATAAAGAGCTAACGTCACAACAAACCCATGTTTTAGAAAAAAGAACAGCATCACTGAGTAACCCATGAGCAATGCCTTTTAAAGACATGAACCAGACAATGAAAACAAAACAAGTATAGTAGAGACAACACCTGATAGTTACATTTTAATTTTCTTTGACTGAATTTATTTCTGGATCAGGAATGAATTTTCAATTACCACTCTCCACTTTTTTTATTTCATTTTTTATAGTTCTGGGGCTAGAAACCAGGACCTTGAACATATTAGACAAATGCCACCCCACCGAATCACAACCCAAGACACCTAGAGTTTTCTATATGAAAGTGCTTGGACATTTTTACATGCGGGCTGACACAAAGCAATACTATTCAACACAGACAGTCAGAGAAGATATGAAAGAGGAAGAACACTCAATAGTACTGTGCAAAATCACTACTCCCTGACTTGTAATCAAACACAGTATTAACTGCTGCTGCACAGACAGTAAGCCCTCATGCACGTTCTCAGTACACAAGAGGAAGAAAGGAAGAGGGAGCAAGTGAACTGAGCCACTGTTTCAACAAACAGGCCATTTACACACTTGCTAAAGCATGTGGCTTTCAGAACATTTACTCTGTACAAAACCCCTTTTACTCAGCTTTGAGACTATTATTGCCTATCTGTATGATTTACTAGATATTAAATAATGCAGAGATTATATTCTATACCCTGTCCAGTTTTAAGTGGCTACAGTTTAGATGGTTCTAGAATCACTTTTCCCATTGCTTAGACTCGTACACACAATGTCTAAGGTGTTTCTTATCTTCTCTGAGGTTTTAAAACTATGTGTGAGCCACATCTGATGACCAATTACTAATCCCAGCATTCATGAGGATTTAAGTTTTTTTGTATGTGAAAGTGTGATTTTCGTCAGGCAATGGTGGCATATGCCTTTAATCCCAGCACTCAGGAGGCAGAGGGAGGCAGGTGTATCTCTGTGAGTTCCAGGACAGTCACGGCTACACAGTGAAACCCTGTCTCGAAAAACCTAAAATAAAATAAAAATTACATTCCTCTGGCCCGAGCGAGCGGAAGACACCCAAGGCCCGCCTGACACCTCAAAGCCCCAGATGGGCACTATGACGAGGAGCAAATGTCTGGTGGAGAAACGGGAGGGAAGCACAGTGGTTCGTGTGCTGTGGAGAGAGCTGGAACTACAGAAGTGAAGGCAGGGAGAAATGGTGACATCCAGGCCTGGGCTGCCAAGGGCCATGTCTGGATCCGTGGTCCTGCTGGGGTCTGTGTTGATATTTGTGTCCCTTTTACCACCAGGGACCATGTGAAGCATGTGTGTTGAAATCTGAGGGCCATGCTGAGCTGGCCCTGGGAAATCTGGCCCCATCCCTCATCATGGACACGAGCCTGACGGCTTAGGCACAGGAGAGATGGCTCTACCCCTCGCCTGAGGGGAGCGATCCCAGGGCAGGTGATTTGAGCTGGCCCACTCCAACATCTACCGTATCTGTGACTTGCTGGAGTGGGCATGGAAAGACTGGTTCTGTGGAACCACAGCTGTAAGATGTCCATGAGTTGGGGCAACAGCAGGATATCTGGTGAGGGCCCAATATATTCTGCTGGTATACCAGAAGCCAGAGGCCTTGAACCAGACCAAACACTCATTCTAATAAACATTTTCAAGTCAAGCTGTTAGACATACCACAGTCTCAATGCCACTAAGACGAGTGATGTGATGGACAGGTGGGAAGGTCAGACGCTTATTTAATTTTTTTGTTTTATTTTCTTGGGGGTGGGAGAAGTGACACTGAAAGAGGAAAGCGGATATGGATGGACTGGGGGGTGGGTGGGATTGGGGTACACGGTGTGGGATTCACAGGAAATAAGAAAATAAGACACATGTTATAATAACTGTACTTTAAATATATGATTGGTATATATATGACTTTAAAAATATGATTGGTAGGGGCTGGAGAGATGGCTCAGTGGTTAAGAGCATTGCCTGCTCTTCCAAAGGTCCTGAGTTCAATTCCCGGCAACCACATGGTGGCTCACAACCATCTGTAATGAGGTGTGGTGCCCTCTTCTGGCCTGCAGGCATACACACAGACAGAATATTGTATACATAATAAATATAAAAAAAATATGATTGGTAGCCAGGGGTTGTGGCATGCCTTTAATCCCAGCCCTGGGAGGCAAAGGCAGGTGGATCTCTGTGAGTTCAAGGCCAGCCTGGTCTACAGATTGAGTTCCAGGACAGGCTCCAAAGCTACAGAGACATCCTGTCTCGAAAAAACAGAAGAAAAAAAAAAATTGATATTTGTCCTTCCATATGTTCTGCATGCATATAAATATATACATACAGCTAAAACCTTTTTACATCCTTGCAATATATGTTACCTATATAGATATCTATCTATAAATAAGTAGACCATGCCTTTAATTAATGTTTTTTTTTCCTCAAAGGTCTACAGAGATGGCCTTACTATTATAATAATTTACTATTAGTAAGTTTCCAGGAATTCTGTAAATATAGCATTTATTTTTTTAAGTAATTCTTTTTTATTGTTGATACTACCATTGTAAAATGCAGTCCTACAAATTAGATTAGTAAGGCTGTTTGGTTAATCCACTGTCTCTGTTTTCTCTAATTATCAGCTTCGTTGGGTATTCACTGATTTTTTTTTAAAGTGCAGATTTTAAATTTTAATTAATTGTATCATCCTGGGTTACAAAAAATTGTTTTCATGCAAATATATAATATACTGGAAATATCCTGCTCTATACCCTGCTATAGTTCTTTGTTGTTTCCTGTCTCCTCCCCTAAGTTCTTTCTGTTCCTCACAGACTCTTCTATTCCTACTCTTCCCTCCACCCCCGAGACAGGGTTTCTCTGTAGCTTTGGAGTCTGTCTGGTGAGATTTGCCTATCTCTGACTCCCAAGTGCTGGGATTAAAGGTGTGCACCACCACTGCCCAGCTCATTTCTACTTTGTTATCTACACCCATGTGATCTTACACAGCTGTATGTAAATCTACAACTCAACAGAGAGAAAACAGTATTATTTTCTACGACAGACTTAATTTACTTGTCTCCAGCCGAATCTGTTTTCTTGCAAACGACACGACTTCACTCTTCTGTACCCATTTGTCAGTGGACAGGTCGGATGGCTCTATAACTTGGCTACTGTGAAAAGTGCAGCAAAGGCACGCAACTGTCTATAAATATGCTAATGAAGTCTTGGATAATCTTCAGGAGGGGTGTTGGTTCATATGTTAAGTCTATTTTTAGTTGTTTTTTTTTTAAATAAACTTCCATATTGGTTTCAATAGTGGCCAGAAGTACACAAGAATTCCTGTTTTGTTCATGTCCTTATCAGCATTTGTCATTTATTTTGATGACACCCTTTTCTGACTGGAGTGAGATGGATCTTAATGTAATTTTTATTGATAGTTTTGTCTATAGTCATTAACATAATAAGCAGATACATGAACCTTTTCCTATGGTCTTTTCTTTCTTTTCTTTTCTTTTTTTTTTTTTGAGACAGGGTTTCTCTGTAGCTTTGGAGCCTGTCCTGGAACTAGCTCTTGTAGACCAGGTTGGCCTTGAACTCACAGAGATCCACCTACCTCTGCCTCCCTGGCCTTGAACTCACAGAGATCCACCTGCCTCTGCCTCCTATGGTTTTTTCAACTAGTGGTGCTTTTAAAACTGTCAAGGCCAAATTATCTCAAAGCTGGAAGCCATCCTACTTCATCAGCTGAATAAATAACAGTCTAATTACATAATAAAATACTATTCTGTAATGAAAATAAACTACAGCTATCGACATACACAGCACAGAAGGAATAAAAGCAGATATAAGCTGTGCATTCTAAGAGTCTATTTACATATAAAGTACAAGAACAGACGAAAGTAACCTATGCTATGGTAAGTAAACAAAGTCATATCATATGGAGACTTGAAGAGAAAAATGAGCAATTTTCTGTAGAGCTGATAATATTCTATTCATTTTAAATTGTGTGTGGTACTTCAGATTAAAAACACCAGCCAAGTGTTCTACCACTGAGTTACATCCCCAAACCTTATTTTTAATTCTTCTAAGTATGGTGTTGTTTTGCTAAAATTTACCAGCTCCATCTTTGTATAATGTGTATTTTTTTATGTCTGTATTATACATTACTACAAGAACAAAAGTGTAGCCTGGGGTAGTGTGTCATCTTGTGATCCCAACACTTAGGAGATTAAGGTAGAAGAATTACCGTGAATTCTAGGCAAGCCTGGGTTACACAGTGAGGGTCAAGCCACCCAGGGCAACAGAATAAAAATGGCCTCAACTAACCAAAAGAGCAAACACATAATACAGTGGAGGATCAATCCTTGTTACCAGGAAGGGAAACTCAACCACTTGCTACAGTGGATAAGCCCTGACCTCACGTTAACATACACTTTCCTCTTTATGGGTTATCTAGAATAGTCAGATTCATAGAGAATTCCAAGTAGAATGATACAGAAAGGAGAAAGGGATGGGAAGATACTAAGTTTCAGTTCTGCAAAATGTACTTTGGGGGATACTCTGTACAGCAAAGTTAGAGTATTTAATACTAAATTGTACAATGAAGTTAAGATGGCAAATTTTAGCCAGGTGGTAGTGTTACACGCCTTTAATCTCGGCACTCGGGAGTCAAAGGCAGGCAGATCTCTGTGCATTTGAGGCCAGCCTGGTTTAAAAGAGCTAGTTCCAGGACAGGCTCCAAAGCTACACCCTGTCTCGAACCCCCGTTCCCCCCCCGAAAAGGAGAGGCAAATCTTATGAAACCTATAAAAAAGGTTAAAATTAAGAAATTACTGAGGGTAGTAAATATAGTCAAGCACAGTACAACTTCATAGACTAAAAACAGGAATCTATAAGGTAATCGCATACAGGGACTACCTGTTGAGTATACATGCATTTCAGAGCAGATTCGGGTGATATACGGGCTGACCTGAAGGAGGCTGGGAGATAATAGAAGTGGTGAAGGGTCCATATTATATACATTAGGAGAAAAGTATGTTTTTGGATAGGGTTTTGCTATTTGAACCAAGCTAATCTCAAATTCATAGGCTCAAGTGAGCTTTCCTGACTCAGTCTACCAAGTAGTCAGTGCAGGTACACAGTACCATGGCTGGCTCAAAAACTCTTAACTATATGAATGAACTGAGACAAAACCAAATGATTGTCTGACAAACTGTTAATTCAACAAGGCAGAATATTCCTTACTACATAGTAAAAAAGAGGCAGATAAGTACTCTATTTACTCCCTGAACCACCTCTCTCTTTTAATAATTCAATAAAGAAAGGAAGAAGTGGTATTTCAAAGGAAGAAGTAGTATTTCAACTACTTGATATACAATAGATTTCTGTAAGAACAAAAGTATTTTACATTATTTATATTGGTTACTGGTTAACTTGTCACATAAACCCTTAAAGAGAATGTTAAGTCAAACCAGAAATTGCATTTAGATTCATTCAGATGTAGTTCAGTGATAAAATGCTGATTTAACAAACGTAAGACCCCAGGTTTGACCTCCCCCTTCCCCCAGCACTAAAAAGAAAAACAAAATGAAACAGAGAGATAAATAATAGGAAGTCCTCAAGAGATACTTCTGTCATCTGAAGAAAAATTGAAAGAGAAGGAAAAAGGAAACACTAAGCTATCTTCTGGAGCTGGGGCTGTGGCCTGGCTGGCAGACGGCTTTCCCAGCATGCGCGAGGTCCTCAGGTCGGTCCCCAGCACCAGATACTAGGTGTGCTGTGATAAAGCCTGAGACGGAGACAGGGGGTCAATAAACTCAAGGCCATACTAAATTATATGGTGAATTCCCGGCCAGCTTGAGATACACAAGACTCTGTCTTAAAACAATGCAAATAAACTAAACAAAAACTCACCCCATATTTAACCTACCGATTTCTTTCCCCAAGACCATACACTGTTTTGGTACTGGTGCTCCGAAGACCATTCCCCGAAGTTTGTCCATTGGAGGAGCTTTATTCTGAAGGCCCCCAAACTTTCCATTACTTCTAATACGATCTCCATCTCTGGTCAGTAATGTGGGACAGTGTGTGATTTTAACAACCTATTGAAGGCACACAGATACTCATTAGAAAGAAACCAACTCCGATTGCTTTAAAGAGAAATTATCACATCTCAGTTTATAACTGACAGGATTGCTGGGCATGGTACCACATGCCTTTGATCCCAAAACTCAGGAGGCAGGGGTCCGTAGCTCTCAATAAATTTGAGGCCACCCTGATTTACATACTGAGTTCTAGGACAGCTAGGGCTCTGTAGAGAGACAATGCATCAAAAAAAAAAAACAATAAATAATCAAGAAAGCAAGTAAAGAAATAAATGACATAATTGGGAGTAGTGCTTTCACAAAATTATAATCTAAGGGTGTGTAAAAATGGACTGGTGAAGTCCCTAGACAAGCAGAGCACCAGTCAGTTTTCAAACACTGGCTTCAACAAAAGGGAGAAGGAGCCAAGAACTAAGCTCGCCAATTAGAATAAAAATATCTCACTGTATTTAGCATTTTATGATCTCTAAAGGAGTTGTCAGTAATTCCTCTTACAAGCATTTAAGTCCTCAAAATAATTGCAAGTATGTGTACTCAAACAGTCTTCATGAAATCCAGTAAGCTAACATGTCTGAGTAAGTTACATACATTGTAGCACATCCACACAATGAAACAGAATACATTAACAAGTGACTGAGGGGCAGGAAACATGATGCAGTGGTAACCATGTTTTGCCATACAAGCATGAGGATTGGAATCTGGATTTCCAGCACACACATAAAACAGGTAAGGTGGCTGTACTCACAATCCCTACTGCGAGGGGTGGGAGGCTATGGAAACAGGAGGATCAGTGGCGTTTGTTGATCAGTCAGCCTCCCCCCCACCCCCAAAGCAAGTTCCAGGTTCAATGAGACCCTGACTCAAGGGAAAAGTTGGATGGACAGTAACTGCAGCACCACATCTAACACCCTCCTCTGGCCAGTGTGCGCACCCTACCCCAAATGTGACTCAAGAGCACTATAATTCAGCACATTTCAAATATCTAACAGTAAATATTTACATAAATTATATACAATTTATAGAAGTAAAAAAGAGAGGAAACAAAATCTCAGAGGCACTTCCTAGAGCCCTTCCAGAAAACTGGCACTTTTAGTTTTGTTATGTATGTATGTATGTATGTATGTATGTATGTATGTATGTATTTGAACCTAGCTTTAAAAAAAGCCTAAAACGCAATAAAACAACTAAAGTAATCACTCATTTCTGTTTTGTTTTGGTGTATGTGTAGTGTCACCATGTGACTGAACTGGTCTTGACCTCACACTCCTCTTCTGAGCCAGCTGAGGGCTAGGACTACAAGCACATGCTACCATGCATGGCTTAGTTGAAAAAAATCTTACATTTAGTGAGCCAAGAAATTGCAGATTTAAAGTTACTGGGGGGCGGGAGGACTGAAAGAAAATGTCCCCTAAAGGCAGGTGGCACTATTAGAAGGTGTGTAGCTTTCTTAGAGTGGGTGTGTCCTTGCTGGAAGAAGGGTGCCACTGTGGGAGTTGGCTCTTGAGGTTGCTTATATTGTCAAGCTACTCCCAGTGTCAGAGACCATTTCTTGTTGCCAGCAAGATGTAGGACTCTCAGCTACTTCCTCAGAACCATGCCTGCCTGCATGCTGTCTTGTTTTTCCATAATGACAATGGACTATACCTCTGAAACTGTAAGTCACCACCCCAATTAAATGTTTTTCTTATAAAAGTTGCCATGGTCAAGGTGTCTCTTCACAGCAATAGTAACCCTAACTAAGACACTTGCTTGGTAAAAGAAATAATTACGATTTATTCTTGGTTTTTATTTGGATTTATGTGCTTTCTAATGATTAACATAAAAGACAGTAACTGGGATTGGGGCTGCAGAGATGGCTCAGTTGTCCTTCCATAGAATCCAGGTTCAATTCTCAGGACCCATATGGTGGCTCTAATCCCATGGGCTCTAACATTCCCTTCTAAACTCTTCTGGGATTAGACATAAAAGTGGTACACAGATATACATGTAGGCAAAACATCCATCACACAAAACAGACAGACAGATAAATGGGGGCTGGAGAGATGGTCACTCAGAAAAGATTGTGCTAAGAGGACCCAAGTTTGGGTTCCCAAGACTATTTTAAGTGGCCAGGGGCAGAGGCACACATCTGTAAACAACACATCTGGGAGGGCAGAGGTGGGTTCTTGGGACTTGCTGGTCAGTTACTTTGGTCAACTGATAAGCTCCAGGTTCAGTGAGAAGTCTTGTTTTAAAAAAATGGTGGGGAAGCAAATGAGGAAGACATCTGTCAACATCTGTCCTCCATATACATATGCACATATGTACACACACACACACACACAAAATACCATCCATTTATCAATGCTCAGCCAGTTTTAAGGATACATTATCATATTCAGTAACAAACACCTAGGTTTACAGACTTATTATGCCCTTATTAGAAGATAAACACAATATGGGAGGGGATAGTTTTAAGTTTCAAGTAGAAAGAACAACTGGGCTTTCTTTTGTGACAATTTTGAAAAGACTATCGTCATTTTTTTCTTCAATTTTCATGATCCTACCTCATTGCACTATTATGAACAAACATACAGTCAGGAGTTCAAATCTGGAGAATACTTATAACTGTTGGAGAGACTGAAAAGGAGTAATATCAAGAGTTGAAATGTTGTTATAAATAGCATGAAAAATTTTGAAAGAAAAATAACAAAGCTACTGAAACTTAACAATGTTACTAAGATATCGATCAATCTTTTTTTTCTCAGCTTTGAAACAATTATAAATGACTTATTAAAAAGAAATTGGTAGAGCCAGGCGTTGGTGGTGCACACCTTTATTCCCAGCACTCAGGAGGCAGAAGCAGGTGGTTCTCTAAAGTTCGAGGCCAGCCTAGTCTACAGAGCAAGCGAGTACCAGGACAGCCAGGACTATGGAGAGAAACTCTGTCTCAAAAAACAACAACAACCAAAAACAAAAAACAAAAAAAAAAGAAAAAATCCTTAACTAATACAAAAGTCTATGAACCGAAAGGATGTTTGTTATGCAACAATTAAGAACACATACAATGGCAAACTTCTCCCTTCCAAAGATGTTAAGTGCTTGTGAGTATAGCTGCCTTCAAAGGTCCAAAGAAACGAGAAGCGTGTTCTCTCAAAGTCATTACGCTAAAACCCATTAGGCTCTTGGCTCTATAATCTAGTGGTTCTCAATCTTTGGGTTTTGATCCACACTGGTAACATATCAATTCATAACAGTAGCAAAACTGCAGTTATGAAGTAACAACTAAGTAATTTTATAGTTGGGTCACAGCAACATGAGGAGCTCTATTGAAAGGCTGAGAGCCACTGCTCTAACCTGATGATGTGGTCTTTAGGTATGATACACTGTTTTTCTTCAGTACATGCTAGGCTGGCCTAGAACTCACCATGTTGCCCAAAAGATGAATGACCCCCCCCCACAAAAAATCTAGCACACAATTTAGCTCTAAAAGAAATTTTAAAAAAAGAAAAGAAAGAAAACAGAATCAAAAGTTTCAGGAAAATAGGTAGGCTTACAAAGAATTCAAAATATTAAGCAAGGTCACCCAAAGAAAAAGCAAAATAAAACACATTTTCTCTGTCTATGTGGATCCCTAGCCTATAGTGTACAAACAAGCGAAGATATGGGTGTGAGTACAGCGTGGGTAAAAGAAAACAAAGGAAACATAGAAATGCAACTGGTAGCGAAAGCAGAAAGCCTGTGAGCAGCTGTTCCGCGAGGAGCTCGCTGAGACGCACAGACTTTGGGTCTTGGCATAGGCTTGGCTAAGTGGCCATACTAATATAGCTATGTGATGTCTTCTTTTTATTTCCGAAAAAAAAATAAAGTACATACCTCTCTTCTATAATGATTGGCTGCATCTAGATTATCCAAAATAATGGTGTCTCCTAACAGCATACCAAAAACTAAAAACATCAAAATATACAAAAATAAATATTGATGAAAGTAATATTTATAAGAATGTAATTTTTCACAGTTAACAATTTTTAGATTTCTATTACAAATGAACAGCTGAACAAGATGAAGTCACAGTCTTTTACCTGTTTCACAGTGTTCAACGTTATCCGGGAATGTTAACAAATCTCGGGCAAAGACTGGATTTCCAAAGGGTTTAAAATGTAATTTACCATTTCGGATATGAGGTAGAGGTCTAAATTAAGAAATAAAAACAAAATAACAAAAAAGTACTAAATAAGGCATACATAACTATTTATAATCAATAAATACACTTAGAAAAATAAATATATGCATATTGTGACACGTGACCCACCTATATGACCCAAATCATATTCCTAAATGATCACACATCTCCCTAGCAATGAGGACTACCATGAGGGTCTGCTATAGTGACTCTCTTAACAACCCAGCAAACAGCGTGTGCTATGTCCTATAGGCCTATTCTTACAAGCTTCTCTCCCTCTCTTACATTGTGTTTAAATCTATGTGCACATCTTTAATCTCAGCACTTGGGAGCCAGAGAAAGCAGGATTTACAGAGAGTTCCAGGATGGTCAGGGCTACACAGAGACTCTGTCTCAAACAAACAAAGCAACAACAAATAGTGAAATCCATCTTCCTCAGAGGGAGTATAAGGATATTAAACAATAACAGAGCCAACATACTAGAGCAAACTTTAATCCTAAACATCAAATTCATTCTTGCCTATATTAAGTTTTAATATTTTTATAATTATTTTGAGAATGTAATACATGCAACACTTCTTACCCTAACTCTTCCCAGATCCTCTTCCTGCCTACCTTTTTTTTAAAATATTTATTTATTATGTATACAATATTCTGTGTGTATGCCTGCTGGCCAGAAGACGGCACCAGACCTCATTACAGATGGTTGTGAGCCACCATGTGGTTGCTGGGAATTGAACTCAGGACCTTTTGAAGAGCAGGCAATGCTCTTAACCTCTGAGCCATCTCTCCAGCCCCTACCTTCTTTTTTAATATAATCCACTAGGTCCAATATTTGCTGTTGATATATTCATGGGTGTGGGGTTATCCACAGAGCGTGGTCAACTTAACAGGGGCCACATCCTTAAAGAAATGTGACTCTTTCTGCCTCCAAATCCATTAATTGTCAATAGGTCCTCAACTAGGGGTGGGTGTGGTGTGGGACCATGGTCTGTATTCTGCCAATTATATTTTAAATAAACGCTGATTGGCCAATAGCTAAACAGGAAGTATAGGTGAACAACCAGACAGAAAGTAGAGATGGGTCAATGAGAACAGGAGAATTCTGGGAAGAAGGAAGCCCATTCCTCTGTGGTCCTGGCCCAGACACAGAAGAAGCAAGATGTGAGTGCCTCACTGAAAAAGGTACCGAGCCATGGGGCTAACATATACTAGAATAATGGGCTAATATAAGTTATGAGAGTTAATAAGAAGCCTGAGATAATGGGCCAATCAGTTTATAATATAATGTAGACCTCTGTGCAATTTCTTTGGGTCTTAACAATTGTGGGAATCGGGCTGGACAGAAACCCTGACAACGTGGGTGCATGTGAGCCCCTTCCTCCTCCATGCTAGAATGTGGATTGGTCTGATCTTGATCTTATATAGTTTTTGTGAATAAGCACAAGATTCTCGGGTGTGTGTGTGTGTAGACCAGAGGACAGGGTCAGGTGGCTTCCTCGATTACTCTTTATTTTTTGAGCAGGATCTCTTATTTAACCTGGAACTCAATGATTTTGCTAGCCTAGCTAACCAATGAGCTACAGGGATTCTCCTGCTCTGCCTCCTGAGCAAAGGAATCGTAGATAGATGTGTGCCAATCTGGTTTTCATGTGGGTGCTGCTGGGAGTCCCAACCCAGTTCTTTATGACAGTGCAATTTACTGACTGAGCTATCTCTCTAGCACCTGCCCACTGGGTCTTCAGCAATTACAAAGATATAATAGGCCTTCCTCAATGGAAATGTTTTCTCATAGAAAGTATTACCTTTCGGGTTGGAGAGAGAACTTGGTAAAGTCAGGTGGCAACACTTGGATCTCTGAAGCTCACTAGTTAGCCAATCTAGCAGAATCTGTGAGCCCCAAAGCTAGTGAAATTGTCTCACAAACAGATGAATGCCTCCTGACAAATGGTACCCAAGGTCCACTCCTGGCCTCACAAACAAGCACACACATGTGCATATGTACTTGCACACACCCAAACACACAAATTATTGCCCTTATCAACACAGTTATTTTGATGTGTTGATTTCCTATGCTGTCTAATGAGTACAAATTTAATAGCAGTATGGTAGGTAAAGGCTTGTAATGGACTATGAGTTAGAATGTCAAAGAAAAGTAGGAACTCAAATACAAGTCTGTTATGTCAATAAAATTCACATTATTTAAATTCAAAGGCTTACTGAGAAGGTAGTTTAACTTGTATTCAGCATGTGTGAGGCCCTGGGTTTGACCCCAAGCACTACAAAACATTACTTTCTTATTTTTTTCCTAACCTTTTCCAATCTGGAACAGTTTTCCTATAAATAGAATCAAGGGGCAACACCTGCTGACGACCTTGTGTTTCATCATAGATAGAGCGTGCAGCATCAGTGGTCAGGGTGACCACACAGTCCATGTCACTTGCCAGATGCCAAGAGATAACCACTGCGGCGCGATCATCTTCAATCTGTGCTAGATGTGCGATCTGAAGCCATTTTAACAGAAATTTATAAAAAACAAAAAAAAAACCAAGAAAAAAACAATTTTTAAAACTCTTACCACAAGAGAACAGCAGTAAGAATAAAACATGAATAAAAGAAACATCAGTCAAATGTTTTGGCATCCATCTACAACCCCAGCAATTAGCAGGCTGAGACAGAAGGATTATAGAGGTTAAGACTAGTTCAAGCTACACAAAAAGAAAAACAAATAGAAAAATAAAAATAAAAACAAGATTCCTCAAGCTGGAAAATTTACACTCACTGGAATCCATCAAACTGCCTATTCTGTTAAATTTTTAGAATAATTTTCTATAGATTAACCAATAGCAAACTTGCAAAATAAGCAAATAACAATAATGCAAAGTTTTTCAACTAATTAAACACACACTTATTTTACACTTCAATGTCTCCAATAGGGAAGGTCTTGGTAATCATGAAGTACACTTAAAGATATGCAATAAAAAACAGAGGTTCAAGATTCATTAAGCATATTATTTAAAATACCTTTAAGCTATTTAAATGTTACAAATTATTTATTTGTAAATAATAGCATTGTTATTATTTGTAAATAAATAGCATTGCTTTATTGAGAATCAGAACAAATCATTTTCTTACTGACAAATACTTGCTGTGGTCACAAGCATTCTTGCTTTAAACCTATTAGGAAATTACCACACCTCTAAAATCTAGGCATTGTGTTGGTAAAATTGGGCCTACCATTTATTGTTCTCTGACCTGGTATCACAAACTTGTCTAGAAATAAGGCTTTTATTTCACTATAGACATATCATAGCATCTGCCCTGGTTTTCTAACTTTATAAGGTACTAATGGGAAAAAGTAGGTAACAGACGTGCTGACTGGCGGTGTAGCTCAGTAGGAGAGTGCTGCCTAGTGTATGGAAGGATCTGGACTCAGCCCTCAGAACTGGGCTTGGGAGGGAGGACAGACATTTTAAACAAAACAAGTAACAACGATGAACTATTTCTTAAAACTTAAATCACAAACCTTTCCCAAAACATCTCCACTGCGCTTGGTGTAGTTTGGAAGAGTGCATGATCTCCTGGGCTTTTTTTTAAGTTCACTTTGTTCTGCTATCTTTTTTTCCAAAAGTGCTTCAATATGAGGTATCTGTAATTAAAGAAAATTTATCTACAAGGTCAATTTTTTTTTTTAATAACAGGCAGCCTAAGACAGTGAAAAACCAGTAATTTGGAGTACTTGAGAGAGTTGTTTTTCTTTGATTATGGTGGTTTTCTGAGACAGGCTTTCTTTGTGTATCCCTGGATGTTCTAAAACTTACTCTGCAAACCAGGCTGGCCTCAAACTGACCAAGAGATGACCCCCTGCCTCTGCCTCCCAAGTGTTGGGATTAAAGGTGTACACCACCACTGCCCAGTTATTAAAATAGACAATATATTATAAGCAACAAAACTATAGTTAATACTGATGGAAAATATCTATCAGGGATATTTAGTCACAAACTTAAGATCATGACATGGTAGGAAAGTACTCTATTACTAAATTATATTCCCAAAGAGAGAAAGCCTTCTTTGAGGAGGAAAAAGGGCAATACTGGGATTTAAGTTAGGCTCTTTTTTTTTTTTTTTGGTTTTTTCTCGAGACAGGGTTTCTCTGTGGCTTTGGAGCCTGTCCTGGCACTAGCTCTTGTAGACCAGGCTGGTCTCGAACTCACAGAGATCCGCCTGCCTCTGCCTCCCAAGTGCTGGGATTAAAGGCGTGCGCCACCATCGCCCAGTACTTATACACCATAAACTCTACCACTGAGCTATACATTCAATGACTTTCTAAAATCTTATGAAATATAAGATTTTATCAATATATTTATAATATAAATATAAATATAGCCAGATCTATTGGTAATCCCAGCAATCACAAGATGGTGGGAGAAAGAGTCTGAACCTACCTAGTCTGAACCATAGCAATACTGTCTACCAAAAAGCAAACAAAACAAACCCCACCAAACATGACACAGGAAAAGATATACATAAATAAATATACAATGTAGTTGTCTTCTCCCTAAAACTGAATCACGCACAGAAGACAATAAGCTAAGAAGACTTCTATACTATTCTGAATTACTTAAAAACATCATGGGGCTGAAGAGATGCCTCAGCAGTTAAGAGCATTTATTATTCTTGCAAAAGATTAGGGTTCAATTTCCAGAACCATATGGTGGCTCACAATCAATTCAAGGCCCCAGTTCCAGGTAATCTAGTCTGCATGCAGGTAAAACACTCATATGCACAAAATAACTAACTAAACCAATCAAACATACCGAGTGTGTGTATTATGTATATGTACCATGGTACACACATAGAGATTAGAGGACAAATGTTTGCTCCCAAGCCTGAT
Source organism: Microtus obscurus (assembly GCA_963919715.1). Taxonomy (NCBI): domain Eukaryota; kingdom Metazoa; phylum Chordata; class Mammalia; order Rodentia; family Cricetidae; genus Microtus; species Microtus obscurus. The sequence goes on from CAWTZC010000768.1 coordinate 5,712,784, forward strand.
GACTTAAGTTTGAGTCCCCAAATTCAGAAGATGGAAGGCGGGAACAAATTCCAAAGCTGTCCTCTAACTTTCATGTGTAGATCATTGTACATGTACAATCACAGCACACAGTACATAAAGTTAAAAAAGTCTATAGAATTTTTAATAAGATAGTAGTTGAATTTAATAAAGAAACTTAATATACACTTAGAAATTATACCTGTTGTGTTGTAGGAATATCAATATTACATGCTTTTAGTTCATTTCGCAGCTGGACCTCTTTTAATTTTGCTTCTTCAACTTGGCCTAAAATAGAAAAGGAAAAAAAAATTTTTTAAAAAGATTTTATTTGATTTTATGTGCATTGGTGGTTTGTCCACATGCATGTCTGCATGAGGGTGTTGGGGCCCCTGCAACTGCAGTTACAGACAGTTCTGAGCTGCCATGGGGTGCTGGGAACTGAATCCGGGTTTTCTAGAAGAGCAGCCAGTGTGTATAATGACTGAGCTATCTGTCCAGGTCCTTGGTTTTTTTTTGTTGTTGTTGTTTGTTTGTTTGTTTGTTTTGCTTTCTTAAATAGTACTTAAAATATACCTTTCTAAAAATTTACAACTACTTTTTCCTTTTAATGTTTGATATTAAAATAAAAACTGATAGTTGATCATGGTCAATTAAGTTATAAATCCCAAGGTTCAATGATACATGACAAGAGAAACAGAATGAATATACTGGGAGATGCTCTGGCATCATACGCACACATTGACACGTGAGCTACAGAACTGCAGATATGCTCTCAGAGTACAGTTACCAATCTACAAACAGTCTACACAACTGGCATGAATGGTTAAGAGCACTGGCTGCTCTTACATTCAACCTGGGCTCAAATTTCAGTGCTCATATGGCAGTTCACAACTGCCTATAACCCCAGTTTCATGGGATCTAGAACCTTCTTCTGGTCTCTACAGACAAAAGGCACAGACATACACGCAGGCAAAATAAAAGAACCTTTTGCTAGGCAGTGGTGGTGCACACCTTTAATCCTAGCACTCAGGAGCCAGTTGCAGGCAGATTTCTGTGAAGTTTGAGGTCAACCTGGTCTACAGAGTGAGTTCCAGGATTTCCTGGACTACACAGAAAAATCCTGTCTCGGAAAAGGGGCGGGGGGGGGGGGTAGGTATAAAACTAACACAAGTTAAAACCTATAACAAAACATCTGACAAATGAAAAACAGGCAACATGGTATAACTTAACAAATGTCTTATTTTAATTGCATACGAATATCATTTTAAAAGACAGTAAACATTTTCTGGACTAATGGAAGAATAAATTAAATATTCCATTTTCAGTGCTTGTGGGCCCACATGCTACTGTTGTATGTAAAATACAAAGAGCTCATGATTAAAACTAAGAATTAGATCACTTATCAATTCCCTAGTGACATCTTTTGCCAGAAACTAGAGCTAGATAAATTAGTTATCAATATTGTCAAAAGCTTTAAACTTTCCACAGGTCCACATTTCTAGAGGAAAACTGCCAATTTTTAAAATGTTTAAGTCTGCTACGAGCTTGATTAAAGTAAGGAACACTTCATGTTAGCAACTGCCAACAACCCGGGAACAACTATCCTTACCACCCTTTTCTTTCAAGCAGACAGAGAGACAGTCTCGCCCACCTCACCTGCTCAAAGACAATGCTTTATTATTACCTGCACACACAGGGTGACTTACATTTCATTTCATCAACAAGTTGCTTGTTGGCATCAAAGAGACTTCTATACATAATGATGGACCTAGATAACTGGTCCTTTTCCTTCGTAAGTGCTGCCATTTGTTGCTGCTTTTTAACATCTAAGAAAAAAATTTCAGATAATTTAAACAACTTAGAAACTGACTTTTCCAATGCCATAATATGATGCATACAGAAAGCAAAGCAAGGTTAACTGAAGTTCCACTAACAACAGAGTTTACTAACCTATATCCCTAAGACTTACCATTGTAAAACATAAATGGCAGGCTATAGGATTCTAATGTTCTTGATAAAGTTGACAGTCGAGGCTCAAAGATAATAAAATATTCAGTACTATCCCTTCCAGGACTGTTTTCTGCCAGCACCAGAGTCTGTGTAAGTGAAAGGGAACGAGAAAAACAGGAATTAAAAAAGAGACATTCCAATGTTACGTGTGTTGTCGTACGGTGACCAAACAAGCAGGACAATGCAAACATGGACACCATCACTACCACTGTCTTACCTTCGAGATGACTGGACCCAATGATGCACTGAGCACGACTACGCGACAGTGACACAGAGTGGGCAATCAGAACAAAGAGTCTTGTTTCTCAGGACTCCATCTGTACCTAAACCTTTAGGCTAAAGGCGAGGTAAAACAGCTTGTGGAGTGAAAATAAAAAAAAAAAACCACAAAGAAATACGCAAAGCACAACACTCAGTTTAAATTACAGCTGTTACCATGGGAGACCAATCCCACGGGGACAGAACAAGAGGCCCCTGAAAATGCTTAAAAGACTTGTTTTTTTAACTTTTATATTTTTTCAAGTCACAAAAAGTATACCTGAGCTTAAGATCAAAACATACAACTAGCAACTGATGCAATTATAAATATTTTAACTTGAATGTATTTTTTAGTTCTGTAAAAAGAGACCTTAGGTTCTTTGTTTTTCAGAATAGAATACAATTTAAAAACACCCTTAACTAATAGAACACTATGGGGCATAAAGCATAAAATTATAATCTTAATTACAATTCTGTTTCTCAAAAATTAAAGAACACAAGTTACGAATAAGTCAATTCTCAGTTCAACACAGATTTTAAAAGCTATCAGCAATGTATATACAGGAATCTAAGTACATATAAAAGTAGTTTCTATTTAAGAAAGAACATATACTTGCACTTGTCTGCTTAAACTTGACTTGTTAATGGCAATTCAGAAAATGTTACCAATTTAAAATATTTATGAATAATACAGTTAAACCACACTACAGCACTCAGTCTTTGGGTGGGAAAGACTTAGTTTGAAAATTTTACAATAACCTAAGAATCAGGTTCCCTAATAAGAAAATCACTGATTGTTCCCCTGCAAATTTGTTTTCTAGGGTGAAAAATATAGCTAATTAAAAGTTTATTTTATTAGATATCAAATTTCCCTTAAAAAGAGGGAAGAGGCTATATCAGTTTACTTTTTCATCATCGGCAATGTATAAAAACACAATCTCCCCGGTGAGGGACATACTTCACTCTAATAATTACTGCTTTAACTAGCTTTCCGGGCATTACTAAGGCCATCCTTTTTGTTTTTAAAGGCTATTTATTTTCTATGGTCAAAAAATTACTCTTTTTTTACTCATTTATCTTTATACTAGAATGCCTTTTAAAATAGATTTTGCAGTTTGTCGTGTTTCAAAAAAAGCTCAACGTATTAATCTGATATATGCGTAGCCATACATAAGACAAACCCTCTTCTACTATCATTACACTTTTTCTTTCTGGTAGGGAGTACTTTGATACCCATGATCTAGTGTCAAAAATTATCAACACCTTGCTACTTCTCTTTTAATTCTGTTTTTAATCAACACGCTGCTACTTCTTTTAACTGTTTATGATATGCTTACTACAAAGCTTAATTTGTAATGTAGTTAAATATACTATATGAATAGGAATTTGGCATATAGACAGATACATGATACAGAAATGAAAATGAGGCTTGTTCAGATCATGTAGGCAAATAATACAGACTATAAAATGATACAACTAATGAACTTGATAAATTACAACATCAGATTTTTTTATTTCAAACAAAGTATATGTGAAACATTTCATACAAATACTAGCTGTATTCTGGTCAGTGTTTCCTACATATTCTTGAAAATGATGGCCTGGGAGTAGTATTCAGTAGTAAAGAATGGAGACACAGTGTTCAACTCCTAGCATCCATCCACCAAAACAAACCTCAAACAAACATAAACTAACACTTCCTCTCGTTCATTCAGTATTGGGTATGTGGAAGCCAAGTCAGGCAAGACTCTGCTATTTACTTAGAGGAACAGTAAGGACCTCTGGTGGCGAGGGAAAACCCAGATGTATCTATCAAGTTCACATTTTATATGCAGCTTCTGGGAAACAGCCAAGTCTCTGTCCTAACAGGCAGAACAATTTCAAATGCACATGGGGAAGAAGAGGTGTGCTCTTCCAACCCCAGCTCATTTTCCACGTTACACAAGCTTCCTTCCTAAAAAAGTAAATAAATAAAACCCAAAAAAGGTGTGTGGCTTTCATGACTAACTTTCATTATGGTGTAGGAGAAGCTCGCCTTCCTCTCTCCATTACACTAGAACAGCTATGAAGAGCTGACAGCAGTGGCAGCTGACACTTGTCCTCCACAGGAAGACACTGAACGCGCCACGGTACACAACAGACTGGGAAGAATGGCCACTGTTCAAGCCTCACGCAAGGCTGTCTTAAAAGATTCAAGGAGATGTCAACTCTTTAGATCTCACAACTACAAATAAAAAATTACAAGTGCAGAGCTTTCCATAAAAACTAGACACTTTTGAATGCTGGTAACACTTCAATTAATGAAAATGTTTTGGCCAGTCACTGCCCAACAGACCAACAGTCTCTGGGATAGAGACAGCTGAGAGACTCCCAATTTACAAGCCTAGAGTATTGAAATAATGTAATATTTGAGATGAACTATATGCAAGGATGGGCAACAAAAAACACCTAAGAAAAGGTACTACTGGCACTTGTTGGCATACACTGAACTACTCAATAAAGACTCTAAAAAATTAACGAATTGGAAAAAGGATCAAAATAAAATGAAATTTTTTTGCCTGTTTAAAGATTTAAGAAAAAATTAACATTATTTTTGATTATGTGTAGGTAAGTGTGTGCATTTGCAAGGAGGTAGGCACACTCGAGTGCAGATGCCTACAGGGGACAGAGGCACTGGATGCTTTGGAGCTGGAGTATAGGTGGTTGTGACCTTGAAATTAAATCCCAGTACTCTGAAAGATCAGGTAAGCCTACTTAACTGTTGAGCCATCTCTCCACCCCTAAGTCAAAGATTAAAAAAAAAAAAAGAAGGAAAACAAAAACAATGTATGTACCAACAATATACAAATAAAAAAATCTAAAAACAAAACAAATACTTAAAACTAGCACTGTCCAATCTTTAACAAAGAATACTTCTAAGCTAGGGCCTCACAACTGAGTGCTCCAACAAGAGCTACAACCCCAGTCACTCCCAGCCCACTTTAAACTTAAATTTTGATAAAGAATCTCAATACACTCACTTCCCAAGAATGGCCTTAACCTCAATCTGTATCACAGACAAAGCCAACCTTTCTGTTCCAGCAACCCTGACCCTCTGTCAGGTTTACAAGCCTACATCAACATGCCCACAAAAATAAATTGCAAATTTGATTAAAATTTTAAAAAGACCTTTTTATATCCAATGTTGCAAGTAAGAAGTACTTGGTGTGGTGGCACATTCCTGTAATCCCAGTGCCCAGCAAAAAGATATGAGGTCAAGGTCATCCTGAAAGCCACTCTCCCCCAAAAAGATGAACACCCTCCGCACAAAAAAAAAAAAAAAAAAAAAAGAACACAAAGTTTTGGTAGAAATGTAAACTAAAAATTGTAATAATGATACAATATTTAAAATGTGTGTATTATTTTATGACGAACTCAACCTATAAATCAGTATCAATTTATCTATATACCTACCTACCAACCAACCATTCTAAATCAACACATAGAAGAAACATTAGTGATAAAAAAATAAACCTTGGAAATGAAATAAATTTATACCAAGGACTGATAAAAATATGTGTAGTCACTTTATTAATGACATAGGCTTTTATTTAACAAAGAAATATATCTTTTGATATATCTATATTTGGTATATCTAGTAAACTAGCTAGAAAATTCTTGCAAAAGCGTAATCCTATTACATTAACAAAATTCAAAACTTAATATCCCCCATCATATGTTGAAAGCACTATGCTATACTAATGTGCATAATATATCTTTAGATGACTTTGCAGTAATCAGCCAGATACCATGATTTCTGAAGGGTAAAAATGTAACAATTACTTATACAGGTTTTTTTTTTTTTTGGTATTTCGAGACAGGGTTTCTCTGTGGCTTTGGAGCCTGTCCTTCTTATACAGTTTTTTAAGCACTGCATTTTTAAAATTATAAGACAAACTATTTTATTTTTAAAAAAATGACAGGCTAATAATTTATTAAGTTTTTACCTAGTCTTTATTTTACTGCTTCTGTTTGTATAATAGTAGTAACCTTATGACAAACCACAAACATTATATTGTCACTAAAGCTGAAAAATCAGCACAATAATTGAAATCTGTCATCCCACATGGAAGATCTGAGTAATGATGGTTCTGGATCCAACTGTAATAGCAAAATCACAAATATTTCAACTGATTTTTAGACTTACTGCACTAAACATAAAATATCAGAAAATCTTCCTAGGTCTATATACAAAAAATAGGTGTGTTATGGAAGTTGGAAAAGATCTAAGAAACTTACCGTGATTTCAGCAGAACCGTTCACAAAGGGAAATTCAAGTGTCCTAACTTTCCCGATGAAGAGCGGGGTATCAGTGTCCTCCTCATTAAAACCTTTAATGGTAGCTACTACAGTGCCAACCAAATCCATTCCAGTATGATTACCGTAATTATCCTTAAAATACACAGTGGGGAAGAGCTAATTAGAAGACGACAAGTAAGAGAAGAGCACAAATAAATCAGAAACAAGATACATTCTCTATTCATTGAGAGCTCAATATAAAAATGCTTTTAAATATTTAATTCACTCATTCAAGCTTTTCCTGTAGGTTTAAACTGAATTATCGATACTACTCTGTAATAGTCATTCTGAATCTGAATATCAAAGCCAATTACTCTTGTTAAACTCTGTAGTGTTTGAAGAAGACATAGACATTACTGTGATACTGAGATGTAGGTCTCTGACCAAGGTCCTGCTGGCAATAGAGCGAACATTAGAAACAGCTGGGGTAGCAGGTTGGACGTCAGGAACCAACTTCATAGGCTGATTAGGCAGAACATCAATTATAACCTTAAAAACAAAAAAGGAACATTCATATTGACAATGCATTCTCCCTTTCGGGGGAAGACAAAGGACTGCATATACTAAATAAAATTTTATCCTCGAAAATTCCATTAATTTCTTAAAATAAGTTTATTCTATCCTAATTTTTCTGAAAAATCACATTATAAAAATCCTTGCTTAACCAGTTTCACTTGCAATGGGTTTCAGTTATCTGTCATCAATCATTGCTCTGAATATATTAAATGGAAAATTCTAGAAATAATTATTTTATAAGATTACATAGTTTACCTCAGTATATTATTATAATCTTTTGATTTTATTGTTATTGCTAATGTCTCAGTGTGTCTACTTTACTCAACTTAATTGTAAGAAAGCGTATGCAGGAGAAAACGTAGTTAGCACTAGCTTGTGGTTTCAGGGACCGACTGAGTCCTAAAAGGCCTCCCATAAGAAGGGAAATAAATGGCTTTTGCATTTATATTTTGTATCCAATAATTAATTCACTTTAAAACCAGAAATTTCACTTATAAAATGAGTAAACACCATGGTACATAAACTAAAGTTACAAACCTGCTCACTGCTGAGCGTATTTGTTTTATCGATCATAAAGTCAAACTGGATACAGTATGTCCCGACTTTGCTAGGGGTTGCCTTTTCCCTAAAATAAAGAGGTAAAAGCAATACTTTATTTAACCAAGAGTGAATGAGTTCAAAGCATTAACATTTGTTTCCTTTCACAACAAGCAAATGAATAAGAGAATTACTAATACTGCAATACTTTCATTAACGTAATATTTATTTTAGGTTTACTTATTATATCCGAGTGTTTCCCCTTCATGTTTGTATATACAACATGTGTGTACCAGAAGAAGTCAATAAAAGCTGTCAGATCAGCTACGGGGAAACCCTGTCTCAAAAAACCAAACAAAAACAAACAAACAAAAAAAAAACCACCAACAACAACAAAAAAGGCTGTCAGATCCCCTGGAACTTGGGATCTGGAGTTACAGAAGGTTGAGTGCTGGGAACCAGACTTAGGTTCCCAGAGCAACAGGCACTCTCAATTGCTGAGTCATCACTCCAGGCCAGGATTTCCTATATCTGCTTAAATCCTAGGACCCTCTCAGCTGTGAATTTGCTCACACAAGACCCAGAACAAAGATTCTAGATATAGTAAAAGTAGAAATTACAGGAATATACAGATATGAAAGTAAATACAAGAAACATGATGAATTATGTGTCCTTTGGGTTTTGTTTCATTTGCACAGTATCAATTACCAATTAACAGTTTTATAATTTCAAAGTTATAGGTCACCTTACTAACCTTCCACTGACTTTCTTTTCAAGCTTTAATTAATTAATTAATTCCTTCACTTATTTATTGTTTTTTCGGGGCATGGTTTCTCTAGCTTTGGAGCCTGTCCTGGAACTCACTTGTAGACCAGGCTGGCCTATACTCACAGAGATCTGTCTACCTCTGCCTCCAAAGGGCTGGGATTAAAGGAGTGCGCCACTGTTGTCCAGTCAGGCAGTATTTTTAACGTCTGACTTTATTTATTTTTTTAATTAATTAATTTATTTATTAAAGATTTCTGTCTCTTCCCCACCGTCGCCTCCCATTTCCCTCCCCCTCCCCCAATCAAGTCCCCAGCCCTAGTCAGCCCAAAGAGCAATCAGGGTTCCCTGCCCTATGAGTCAGCCCAAAGAGCAATCAGGGTTCCCTGCCCTGTGGGAAATCCAAGGACCACCCACCTCCATCCAGGTCTAGTAAGGAGCAGAAGGAGAGAGAGCACGAGCAAGGAACTCAGGACCGCAAGGGGTGCACCCACACACTGAGACAATGGGGATGTTCTATCCGGAACTCACCAAGGCCAGCTGGCCTGGGTCTGAAAAAAGCCCGGGATAAAAGCGGTCTCGCTGAACATAGCGGACAAGGAGGACTACTGAGAACGTCTGACTTTATATATTCAATTTGTTTATTGTGATTTAATCATCAATAAGAAATTCAGGGCCTAGAGATATACTTAGTCTACTTGAACCATATTCAACCATAATGAAAATAAAGTGACAGTAAAAATTAAACAGATTTGCCTCCAAAGGGCACAAACAAAAATTAAAAAAAAAAAAAAAATCACACCAAAAACCGAAAACCTTCCCTGAAGCAAACAGCTATATCAAAAAGTTGCTTGCAGATGTTTACAAGTTAGCAGCTAAAACGTATAATACATAGCATGGGACCCCAGAAGCACTGAGTTTCACTCCTAGGGTTACATTACTCTTGGGAGCCAATTCTAGAGCACAGCTAAAACCTAAGGCAGATGGATTCCCAAGGGTGGTGCAGCCCAACTCTGAATCACCTTCCTCTCTAACAAGAGAAGCAAACATAAACCTTCTCTGGGCAAGACTGTTACTCTCAACAGACAATCATCTCTTTAACAGTAATGTCTAAAATTAAGCAAAATAACAAAATAATCCCCCCAAAACAATCAAGTATATGAAGAAACAAACGAACTAGACTGAAAATGAACAAAACCAAGGAACCTAAGGGAACTCTAGACAGACTTTTGCTTTTCAGACTGATAACATAAAAGACTTTAAAAAACAAAGCAGTGTTTTGTGCATGGAGATAGATATGGGTCTATTTTCATTCTTCTACAGGTTGACATCCAGTTGTGCCAGCACCATTTGTTGAAGATGCTTTCTTTCTTCCATTGTATACTTTTAGCACCTTTATCGAAAATGAGGTGTTCATAGGTTTGTGGGTTAAAATCTGGGTCTTCTATACGATTCCATTGGTCGACTTCTCTGTTTTTATGCCAATACCACACTGTTTTCATTACTGTAGCTCTGTAATACAGTTTGAGGTCAGGGATGGTAATGCCTCCAGAAGTTCCTTTATTGTATAAGATTGTTTTGGCTATCCTGGGTTTTTTGTTTTTCCATATAAAATTGATTATTGTCCTCTCAAGATCTGTAAAGAATTTTGATGGGACCTTGATGGGAATTGCATTGAATCTATAAATTGCCTTTGGTAGAATTGCCATTTTTACTATGTTGATCCTCCCAATCCAAGAGCAAGGGAGATCCTTCCATTTTCTGGTATCCTCTTCAATTTCTTTCTTCAAAGACTTAAAGTTCTTGTCAAATAGATCTTTCACGTCCTTGGTTAGAGTTACCACAAGATATTTTATGCTGTTTGTGGCTATTGTGAAAGGTGAAGCTTCTCTGATTTCCCTCTCTGCTTCCATCCCAGACCTCAGTATCAGTTCGAACACACTAAACCTGATAGAAGAGAAAGTGGGAAGTACCCTACAACAGATGGGCACAGGAGATCACTTCCTATGTATAACCCCAGCAGCACAGACATTAAGGGCAACATTGAATAGATGGGACCTACTAAACCTGAGAAGCTTCTGTAAAGCAAAAGACACTGTTACTAAGACAAAAAGGCAACCTACTGACTGGGAGAAGATCTTCACCAACCCCGCAACAGACAAAGGCCTGATCTCTAAAATATATAGAGAATTCAAGGAACTAGACTTTAAAATGCTATTTAACCCAATTAAAAAGTGGGGCACTGAACTGAACAGAGAATTCTCAACAGAAGAAGTTCAAATGGCCAAAAGACACTTAAGGTCATGCTCAACCTCCTTAGCGATCAGGGAAATGCAAATCAAAACAACTTTGCGATATCATCTTACACCTGTCAGAATGGCTAAAATCAAAAACACCAATGATACCCTTTGCTGGCGAGGCTGTGGAGGAAGGGGTACCCTCATCCATTGCTGGTGGGAATGCAATCTTGTGCAACCACTTTGGAAATCAGTGTTTCGGTTTCTCAGGAAATTCGGGATCAACCTACCCCTGGACCCAACAATACCACTCTTGGGAATATACCCAAGAGATGCCCTATCATATGACAAAAGCATTTGTTCAACTATGCTCATAGCAGTATTATTTGTAATAGCCAGAACCTGGAAACAACCTAGATGCCCTTCAATGGAAGAATGGATGAAGAAAGTGTGGAATATATACACATTAGAGTACTATGCTGCGGTAAAAAACAATGACTTCTCGAATTTTGCATGCAAATGGATGGAAATAGAAAACACTATCCTGAGTGAGGTAACCCAGACCCAAAAAGATGAACATGAGATGTACTCACTCATAATTGGTTTCTAGCCATAAATAAAGGTCACGGAGTGTATACATTGTGAACCTAAAGAAGCTAAATAAGAAGGTGAACCCAAGGAAATACATATAATTATCCTCTTGGCTATGGGAAGTAGACAAAATTGCCAGGGAGAAAATTGGGATCTTGGGGGTGGGGTGGGATGGGGGTAAAGGGAGATGGGAGAGAAAAATGAGAAGGGGAGGATTGAGGGAACTTGGGAAAACAGGATGATTGGGATAAAGGAAGGTTGGACAGGGGAGCACGGAGGCACAATTCTCAGTCAAGCGAGCCCCCTTAAGGTGGGCAAGAGACTTGAACCTAGAGGAGCTCCCAGGGGCCCAAAGCGATGTCCCCAGTTAGTTTCTTGGGCAGCTGAGGATAGTGAACCGGAAATGACGCTATCCTATAGCCATACTGATGAATATCCTGTATATCACCATAGAACCATCATCTGGTGATGGATGGAGACAGAGAAAGAGACCCACACTGGAGCACTGGACTGAGCTCCCAAGGTCCCAATGAGGAGCGGAAGGAGGGAGAACATGAGCAAGGATGCCAGGACCACGAGGGGTGCACCCACCCACTGAGAGAGTGGGGCTGACCTATTGGGAGCTCACCAAGGCCAGAAGGACTGTGACTGAAAAAGCATGGGATAAAACCGGACTCTCTGAGCATGGCGAACAATGAAGGCTGATGAGAAGCCAAGGACAATGGCACGGGGTTTTGATCCTACTTCATGTTCTGGCTTTGTGGGAGCCTAGCCAGTTTGAATGTTCACCTTCCTAGATATGGATGGAGAGGGGAGGACCTTGGACTTTCCATAGGGCAGGGAACCCTGACTGCTCTTTGGACTGGAGAGGGAGGGGGAGAGGAGTGGGGGGAGGGGGAGAAGGGTGGGAGGAGGGGGAGGAAAATGGGAGGCTGATGTGGGAGTGTCATATATCTGTTGATTTCATTGGTTCAATAAAGAAACTGCCTGGGCCCTGATAGGACAGAAAATTAGGTAGGCAGAGTAGACAGAAGAGGATGCTGGGAGAGAGAAGCTGAGTGAGGAGTTGCCATGATGTTCCCACTCCAGAGAGACGCAGGCTAGAATCTCCCCGGTAAGCACACTATGGGGTGCTACACAGATTATCAGAAATGGGCTAGTCCAGGTGCAAGAGCTAGCCAATAAGAGGCTGGAACTAATGGGCCAAGCAGTGTTTAAAAGAATACAGTTTCCGTGTAATTATTTCAGGGCATAAGCTAAGCCATGCGGGCAGCCGGGAACAGGGACACAGCCGTGCTGCTCCGTATTACTACAAATTGGCGCCCAGACGTGATGGGCTAAATCCATGTAAAACCTGAGAGGGCTTAAAAAGGAGAGAGAGAGAATTTAAGACAGCTTTTTGCTGTTTGTGGGTTGCGTACCGCAAAGAAACTGTCCTGACTCAGCAGCAGAAAAAAACTGGCTGTTTTAAAATGCCGGCTTTCTGGGCTGTGCCGCCATTGTAATCTCTGTCTGGCTCCTGCGGGAGACAGAGCTTTTGAATGGAGCATTTGGACTAAAGCTCTACGGCTTGCTTGTTGTCAATGTGGACTACTGTATGCCTGGAATTGTGCGCAGCTCAGGGGCACCAAATGGCTCTGAGGCAGGAGCGGCTCAGCTCCGCCATGATGAACTGTGCTGGTCTCAGGCAGGAACTACCGTAATTACTATGATAACAGCGCACTTAAGGTTTAGACTTTACAGGACACAGGCAGTACCGTATTACCCCTACATGGTGCAACTCAAGTTTTTAAGAAGTGCTTAACATTTTAAAAAATACTCCTGGATAGTAAAAAAATTACAGATTCACAATAAAACAGATTCAGACAGACCACTAAATGGATCACAGTGTTGGCTGAATGTACATAGGCTTCAGAGAGAGAAAAAAAATATAGAAAATAAAGTTAATGGTTTAAAAAAAAAGATAAAGTCTTTAAAGAGACAGAGTACAGATAGGTATAGATTAACAGAAATAAAGTAAAAATAAGCCACGTAAAAATGGAAAATTTACAGAGAGTCTGGATTATGTACATTGTGTTTTCTTTAAAATTTTTGACTGTAAAGGAGCTAAATACAGAGAGACATTTCTTTATATGGGCTGCCAAATGGAACCAAGTGGATATCATGAGGGTACGATTTCAGAATTTGGGTCTAAGGATATGATGCTTCGGAAAGGGTCTTCTTTTGTTTTCACAGAGGATGAGACCCTGTGGATTTCTTCTATTCCAATATGGTATGATAGACCACACCCTCCTGAAAGGTTGCTGTGATCACCCTCAAAAAATTACTTCACTCAACTGCCAACTGAGATGACCCTGGCACACAGGTTACACCATGAAAGACCTAATTAACGACGCCCCCATTCAGCAGGAAGCAGTTTAGAGAGAAAAAGCTGCACTCATATTCCCAAATATTGATTATATATGTTCTTTTACATTTAAAGGGGTATATGATATAGATATGAATAATTTGCATTGGTGTGGATTTTAAGGTCAATTTTGTTATATGTATATGTATTTTTGATCTTGATTAAGGTATTGTGATTGTATAGTTCATTTTTAAAATGTAATGTATAATTAGGAAATATAGGTTGTTGATAAATAATCATAAATAATAGTCAAGCTTGTAGTCATGTTAGATTTTTTAGATATATAGAGATATATTTCAGTTAGACATTCTTCATATCTCTCAAAGATTGCAGAATATGGCATTTAAAATATTTTAATAACTTAGGGGTTTTCATGACAATGAGACACGTCTGCTCCTGGCAGCACCAATCTACTTCAAGAGGAAGATGGGCATCGAAGAGGATCCTTATGGAGTTTGATAGCCATTTGGGCAAGAAACTGCTCTTGCCTGGACTGATGCATAAACTGGACACAAAGAACCCGCAGAGAGAGGACTGCTGAACTTGCCTAAAGGTGAGATGGTCTTTCGGGGTTCCTGACCTATGAGAGAATCTATGAGACATTCTGCAGGACACAGCAGAAAGTGACTAAACTGTCTTTGGAATTTCCTGCTTCATGGAACTGTCTGCTGGATACTGTGGGCCTGAAGGCCGAAGATAGATGCCCCAACGGTACAGAGGAACTTTGGGTGACTGTCCAGGCAGCGAGATGTCTCTGTCATTTCTAGAGTTTGGATTTCTTGTTTGTTTAAATAATTTTATATCCTTCTGGAGTCTTTGATGGAGTTGAAGAATGGTTAGTTATAGTTATAGTTTTCCTTAGTTATGATAAAAGATAAAGTAGATATAAATATTGTAACTGTAATTCTTACTTGATAACTGTTTTGTTATATGTGATTTTACTATGTTAAAGTTAAAGCTTTTCTTTTTTGTTTAAACAGAAAAAGGGGAAGTGATGTGGGAGTGTCATATATCTGTTGATTTCATTGGTTCAATAAAGAAACTGCCTGGGCCCTGATAGGACAGAAAATTAGGTAGGCAGAGTAGACAGAAGAGGATGCTGGGAGAGAGAAGCTGAGTGAGGAGTTGCCATGATATTCCCACTCCAGAGAGACGCAGGCTAGAATCTCCCCGGTAAGCACACTATGGGGTGCTACACAGATTATTAGAAATGGGCTAGTCCAGGTGCAAGAGCTAGCCAATAAGAGGCTGGAACTAATGGGCCAAGCAGTGTTTAAAAGAATACAGTTTCCGTGTAATTATTTCGGGGCATAAGCTAAGCCATGCGGGCGGCCGGGAACAGGGACACAGCCGTGCCACTCCTTATTACTGGAGGAGGCAGAAACTTTTTTTTACTTTTCTCAATAAAAAAAAAAAAAGCAGTGAACCTTCATAAAAGACTAAACACATAAAAGAAGTGGTACAAACTGTAGTCCTAGTCTGACAGAGACTGAACAAGAATTGGAGGCTGGAGCCACGTGGTGGTGGTGCACACCTTTAATGCCAGCACTCGGGAGGCAGAGGTAGGTGAATGTGTGTAAGTTTGAGGCCAGCCTGGTCTTCAGAGCAAGTTCCAGGACAGCCAGGGCTACAGAAAAACCCTGTCTAAAACTCATGGATGGATGGATGGATGGATGGAAAGAATAGTTCTAGGACAGGAAGGGCTACAGAAAAAGACTGTCTCAAAAAGCCATAGATGTATGTATGTATGAATGTATGTATGTATGTACAACAAACAAACAAACAAAAATAGTTCCAGGGCAGTCAGGGCTACAGAAAATCTTACCTTAAAAAGCCATTAAAAAAAATAAATGGAGGATGGATTGGGTGATACAGCAAAACACACACACATGCATGCATGCGTCAGCACACACACACACTCACACACACACATGAGGTGGGGAGAATATCAGCTGATCATGCCTGTAGTCCAAGGGATTCAGAGGGGCGGAGACAGGAAGATCATTTGAGTCGAGAAGCTTGAGCCCAACTTGAACATAACAGACCTTTCAAATAACAAACACTGAAGAGTGAAATAAAAGTACTAGAACTAAAAATGTTGATCAGAAATTGTTAACCCAAAGCCAGCCTTAACAGCAGCTCTGAAAATGCTGGAGGGAAAGGAGTACACTTCAACATAGAGAACAACAGGCACAGATTTTCTCCCACTTAAGGACGGGGCAGGCTCTACCCTACTTAGCTTCCAAGATTTGGGCATATTCAGGATGGTATATGGGAGCTTATCTTAGTTCCTTTTCTGTTGCTGTGATAAAACACCATGACAAAGGCAGTTTATAAGAGAAAGCACTTAATTGGCTTATGGTTTCAGAGGGTTAGTGTCCATGATGGCAGACGGATAGACACTGAGAATGACTTGAGTTTTTGGAAACTTCAAAGTCTGCCCCTAGTGACACACCTTCTCTAACAAGACCTTCACAAACAAGGCCACACCTCCCAAACAGTTCTATCAACTGGGGGTGGGGAGTGGAGTCAGGGCCCAGCCTTCGAATATATGAACCTATACAAGGCTAAGAGCACTGCTCCCTTTATTCCACTGTTGAGCAGGCCTCTCTTTAACCTTCTCTTCTCTTTCAGCACAAGTCTTGACTCCTACATTAAATCTTCTGGTGCTTTTATTCTCTTTAAACTGTGTGTTTATTTCTTTTGGCCTACCCGCTCTTTTTCATTATAGATGTGCCTAAGACTGATTACTAACATACACAACAGAGTCAACATTAGGCTGTCTTGAACTCTTCTCTGCCTATTCCTTTTGAATTTAGCCTCAGGCAGATTCTTAGGACAAGGGCAGAAAGCAACTATAATCTTTGTCAGTATCACAAGAATGTTCTCTAGCCTAGTTGCTAATATTATTCCCCACTGAAATCTCTTGAGATGGGCCTCTATATTCCACACTGCTTTTAGCATTACTGATTTCCAAGCTCCTACTAGGAACTCCCAAAGTCTCCCACAAAAATAGCATGGTCAGGCCTTTCACAATAACGGCCCTTATACACTGTTGCTAGACTGTAAACTCCTGTAACCACTTTGAAAAATAGTCTGGAGGTTTCCTAAAAACAAAACAAAATGACCAACAGAACTACCATATGTCCCAATATACCAATCCTGGGCATGTATCCAAAGGACTCCATATCCTGACTACAGAGGTAACTGCACAACCATGTTTA
Source organism: Microtus obscurus (assembly GCA_963919715.1). NCBI lineage: Eukaryota > Metazoa > Chordata > Mammalia > Rodentia > Cricetidae > Microtus > Microtus obscurus. The sequence goes on from CAWTZC010000768.1 coordinate 5,729,667, forward strand.
TTGCTTCTGTAATCATAATGGCTAGGGAACTGAACCAGTCTGGATGTCCAACAAATGATTCCTGGGTAGCTGGGCTGAGTTCATACAGAGAACTTGGGGGGGCAGAGGCAAGGCAATCTCTGTCAGTTTGAGGTCAGCCTTGTCTACATAGTGAGTTCTAGGACAACTAGAGCTACAAAGAGAAATTCTGTCTCAAAAAAAAAATACTGGATAATGAAAATATGGTACAGATAGACAATGAAATAAATTTATTCCACTATAAAACTAAATGTGCTAGAAGATGGCTATAGCTGGAAAATATATTAATAAAAAATTAACCTAGGCCCAGAAAGACAAATGCCCCATGTTATCTCTCATGTGGGTCACAGCTCTGAAGTTTTAGATCTACGTGTTTAACTTGGAATATATATGTACAGAGGGGTCATGAATCTAGCTAGAGAGGGGCTATGGGGATGAGGGAGGCCTAAAAGTGGGCAGTACATTTGGGATGCATGGTTAAAATGAGGAAGAGGGCATGCGGATAGGGATGAGGAACCGTGGAAGGAGGGGAAAGAAAACACAAGACTAAAGATGTAGGGAAACTTACTGGTTTGAATGAGAGTATTCATTATAGGCTCAGATATTTGAACACTTGATCCCAATTGGTGAAGATGCTTGAGGTAGTTTAAAAGGTCCAGGTTTCCTGGAAAGTGTCACTGGAGGAGGGCCTTGAGAGTTTAAACACCTACACCAGTTCCAGTTCCCTCTCAGTTTTTCATGCTTGTGTTGGAAGATACTGTCTTTCAAATTCCTTCTCCTGCCTATATGCCTGCCACCATGCATTTGCTGCCATAACTAATGACTCATCCCTCTGAAACCTTAAACCTAGATAAACCGTTTGGTAAGTTCTCTCGGTCATGTCATTTAATCAAAGCAAAACAAAATAGGCTTACTATTTTATAAGGTAATTTTAAACACATACACACAAATGTATGAACATTTTTAAATACCAATTTTTATTACATACTAAGGAAAAAGCTATATAGATAATGTATACAAGAAGCCATGGGTAATCAAATAAAAATCCCAGTGCCAAGTACAATATAGTAACATGAGTTGTTAGCTAGTAATCTCAAAACAAGCCACGCCACCATGCTTACATGACAAATATTTTACCACCTAAGCTATATTCCCAGCCTTCAGAAATGAAGAGTTAGATAAAAGATACCTACCCAAAAAACACAGTCAAATGTTCCCTTTTAGGTTGAGAATGATATAAGATGACCACTATCAGCATAAAAACTTTAAACTCCTAGTTCATTAGCAAAAAAAAAATAATACCAAAACCAACCAACAACAACCAACAAATAGTACACATAGGAAGAGAAGGCAAACAAACCAATCACAATTTATAGACATTTGAAAGAAATGCCAAATACAACTAGAAACTAAGGAGCTGAGCAAAGATACCTGCTACAAGATCAACAGATAAAAACCAACTAGATTTCCATAACCAAAATTAAAAAGGCCACACACAAACAAAATCCCATACCCAACTATTTAGAAATTTAGAGAAAGATGTACAAGACTTTGAAAGAAAAAGAAACCAAACCTATAAACACTATAAAAAAAATTTGAAAAACCAATACCAGTCTATGTCATATTTAGAGACATTCCCAGACTTCTGCCCTCACAAAACCCCAGTTTTACCATAGCTATTTTGTTTTGTTATTGGAACCTGCAATATTATTTCTAAAATTTGTATGGTAAAATAAAAGGCCAAGAATTATAAGAGAACAATAAGGTAGAAATATTTTTTAGAGGATACCAAACTTCTAAAATATTGTAGTATTCTCAAAAGCAGGCAAATGTGTCATTAAATCAATGTGTGGCCTAGAAACAAACACATACATGAATGGATTCATGTCTTATTTTTATTTTTAAAGACTTTCATTTATTTATTTTATTATGTGCATATTTTGTCTGTATATTTATTTTTTTCTTTTTCCACACCAGAGAGGGTATCAGATAACATGGGACCACAGTCATAGACAGTTGTGAGCCAATATGTGGTTGCTAAGAATTGAACCCAGGTCCTCTGGAAAAGCAGCCAGCACTCTTAACCCCTGAGTCATCTTTAGCCCCTGCATTTATGATTTATAACACAACTATCACTGAAGAATGCTTATCATTTCAACAAATAATCCTGAATACATATTCTAGAAAACCATCATGGTCACTAAATTTATACCATGTTCTAAGGAAATACTCATGACTGGGGGTGTAGTTCAGAAAGAATGTATTTAATGAATGTGAGATTCTAGGCTCAATACCTAATCATATTTGCCCTTTCTCGTCCCAGAACCCCTGTTACCCCTCACCTCAGAAAATCAACCCAAAAGACCAAAGCAGAATAAATTCCAGGTTTAAGAATAACGAGAGTTAACACAGCAGATCCGAAGTGTTCTTCTTAGGAAGACCTGTTTACAATCTTAGCCCGTGTCTGGCATCTGTGAGGTACTTGTCAGCATGGGTTATACTGATTTCACACACTTGTATTACCACAGTTCCTATGAAAGGCTTACTTTTCTCCTGGAAACCTGCAAATATGGCTATGTGTCATTCAGGGATTGGCTATATCAGCACCCCAATAAAAGTCTAACTCTGTGATGTGGGAGTGTCATATCAATCTGTTGATTTCATTGGTTAAAATAAAAAAAACTGCTTGGCTGGTTCTGATAGGTTAAAAAAAAATTTAAGGTCAATTTTATTATATGTATATGTATTTCTGCTCTTGATTAAGGTATTGTGATTGTGTAGTTCACTTAAAAATGTAATGTATATAGGTTGTTAATAATCATCTATAATAGTCAAGTTTGTTGTCATGTTAGATTTTCTAGATGTGCATGGATATATTTCAGATAGGCATTCTTCATATCTTTCAAAGACTAGAGAATATGGCATTTTAAAATATTTTAATAACTTAGGACTTTTCATGACAATGAGACACTCTGCTCCTGGCAGCACCAATCTACTTCAAGAAAAAGATGGGCATCGAAGAGGATCCTTATGGAGTTTGATAGCCATTTGGGCAAGAAACTGCTCTTGCCTGGACTATTGCATAAACTGGACACAGAGAACCTGCAGAGAGAGGACTACTGAACTTGCCTAAAGGTGAGATGATCTTTCAGGGTTCCTGATTCATGAAAGAGTCTGCAAGACATTCTTCAGGACAAGCAGATAGTGACTGCCTTTGAAATTTCCTGCTTTGTGGAATGTCTGCTGAAAACTATGGGCCTGTAGGCCGAAGATGGATGCCCCAACGGTACAGAGGAACTTTGGGTGACTGTCCAGGCAGCAAGATGCCTCTGTCATTTCTAGAGTTTGAACGTTGCTTATTTCTTGTTTGCTTAGGTAATATCGTATCTTTCTGGAGTCTTTGATGGAGTTAAGAATAGTTAGTTATAGTTATACTTTTCCTTGGTTATGATAAAGATTATTGTAATTTTTACTTGATAACTGTTTTATATAATTTTGCTATGTTAAAGCCTTTTCTTTTTGTTTAAACAGAAAAAGGGGAAGTGATGTGGGAGTGTCATATCAATCTGTTGATTTCATTGGTTAAAATAAAGAAACTGCTTGGCTGGTTCTGATAGGTTAGAACATAGGTGGGAGGAGTAAACAGAATAGTATGCTGACAGGAAGAGGAAGTGAGGTCAGAACGCATGCAGGTCCGCTCAGAGACGCCATGCTCCTGTCTAGCAGGCAGACGGGATAGCTCTGCTCTCTGAGGCACTCGAGATGAAGCTCCAACCCAGGATGGACGTAGGCTAGAATCTTCCCGGTAAGCGCACCTTGGGGTGCTTACTCACATTATTAGAAATGGGTTAGTCCAGGTGCAAGAGTTAGCCAAGAAGAGACTAGAAATAATGGGCCAAGCAGTGTTTAAATGAATAGTTTGTGTGTTGTTATTTCGGGCATAAGCTAGCCAGGCGACCGGGGTGTTGGGGACACAACCCCGGCACCCTCATTTCAACAACTCTGCTCCCCTGATTAACTTGATAATGGAGAATTAAAGCACACCTTATGAGATCCACCAGGAGAGGACACTTTGAAGCTTCTAACTGCTTTCTCTTGGACATAGTAGCATGAATCTCTCTGCAGATGTTGTTCTGTGGCCTTTACCACAATAACTCACAGCAGTGAGTGAAATTATACTAAGTTCAGTGGGTCCTCTACTAATGAATCACCAAACCAATTGGTCATAAATTGCCGACACCATAACATAGGAGTTCATAAAGATCTAGAACTTCTGTCCAAGAGACCAGAAAAAGTGCAAACACTAGCCTCACAATGAGCACAGATATCTAACAGAAGGCACAGTATTACATGACTGTAACACAGCACTAAGGACACTAATAGCAGGAGGCTCTAAAGGTCAAGCCCAGTCAGTCTGTGTCTGCTCAGTGGGTAAAGTGTTCACTGTACAAGCATGAAGGCTTGAGTTCAGATTCCTAGCATCCATGGAAAAGGAGGATGTGGTAATACACATCTGCACCCCAGCACTGTTCAATGGCTGGCAAGCCTAGGCAAAAAGGGAAATTGCAGGTTCACTGAGGCCCTGTCTCAAAAATTAAAAAAAAAAGGGGGGTGGGGTGGGGTGGAGAGTGTGATAGAGAAAAGCAGCCGATGTACATACACTTCTGGCCTCATGTGCACCTACACACACATGCATACAACACACTAAAATAAATGCTTATACTAAGGTGCTCTGATACCATAAAGAAATTCTTTTCATGTATTTTCTAAATTCTAATGTTAACATCACAGCAGCCTTCCTCAAAACCATTTTTACAGAGCAACATTTAAAAACCAAAATGAAAACCAAGCAAATATGCCTTTCTACAAATACCTTCTGACTATGAATGTTAAGAAATAAAGTCAACATTTTCTTCTTGATTATAAACTACTTTTCCTTAGGTAAGAAATGCAAATACCACTAACATGAATTATTCTACACTGAGCACACACAAAAATATAAAATGATGTAGATGGTACCTGAAATAGAAGCAGCCATCTTCTTTGTCATTGTCTTTTATTTTATTACAACTGAATGTTTCTGCCTAGAAAGAGGAACAGAAGAGAAGAAGGAGAAAACAAATGTTAAAAGAGTATATTCAGGGCCGGGTGGTGGTGCACGCCTTTAATCCCAGCACTCAGAGGCAGAGTCAGGCAGATTTCTATGAGTTCAAGGCCAGCCTGGTCTACAAGAGCTAGTTCCAGGACAAGCTTCAAAGCTACAGAGAAACTGTCTTCAAAAACCAAAAGAGTATATTCAGGATGAAAATGTCCGGATGCGAAAGATGAAGAGACTGCATCTGGACCTATACATTTACAAGTACCACTGGACTGCTGGTCCTAAAGTAGTAAAGGCTCAGTTTGCCCAGCCGCTAACTTTTAAAACACATTGTTGAAATGAACCATCAACTCTGAAGTGGGTTATTAAGCTGGGGACTCTAAGAAAGTTCTGGGGTCTGGTTTCCACTCTAAGAGTTCTCTCATTTGTACTACAAGGAGCCAACAGCTTTGAGTGACTACTGCATGCCTGAAATCTGGTTTCTGAAATGCAGCTAGATGCATTCTCATGACTGAATAATTTTGAAAATATCAGGCTAGGAACATAAGAGATCTTACTGTGTAAGCATGAAGACCTGAGTTCAAATCCCAGAACTAACATAAAAAGCTGGGCATGGTTGTGTGTATCTGTAGTCTAAGGATTGGTGGGGTGGAAAAGGGATCCAAGGTCTCACTGGGTGGCTAGCACAGCAAGCGAGTTTTGGTTGGTGACAGACCTCCATCTCAGGGGAATAAAGAGATAATAGAGCAACAAAGGTACACAACTGACATCATGTACAAGCATGGGTGTGCATGGAAGTACATTATCTGTGCACTCTCACGTATGTAGCACACACACACATGCACACACAATTTAACCAGTCAAAGAATGCACATACTGGATTTTTAAAATACTGAGGACATGCTGAGAAGTTAACTTTTGATATATTAGCTGAATAATATTTAAATTATCTTACTTCTTTTTGTCACTTTTGTGTTTATTTGTTGTTATTTGAGACAGAATCTCTATGTTTTCCTGGCTGTCCTGGAATTCACTATGCAGACAAGACTGGCCTCAAGATCACAGAGAGCTGTGTCCCTAGCACTGGGATTAAAGGCATGTGCCACCATGCCTTGATGGTCAAACAGAGTATATTGTTTTCAGTTTCTTAACCCATTGGTTATTACTCACATTTGTTGGTGTCCGGCTCATGCCGCTAGACAGCTTCCACAGTTTCATGGAAATGCGTGTTGGATTAATATTTTTGATGACACTACCACCTTCAGAGATCACACTCACCATAAAATCTGTCAAGTAAACATAAAATTTACTTATTTATTTATTAGTAATATTCTGGCAAAGACAATAAGACTTTTCAAAGACATGAAACACAAAGTAATTTGAGATAATTACTTAACCAGGAATCTTCAAAAAATGATTATAGGAAACTGTCAATTATGGCAGACAATATTCTGGGGCTGAGTCTGAATGTAAAGTTCTCCTAGACAAGTTTATCCTTGCTACTAACATTTCGTTGTCTTAGCTTCAGTTTTCCATGATGCAAATCTAGCATGGAAAACCAGAATGGTGTGACTGTATGTGCTTAGTACATGAAAATTAGGCCGACTGGTCACAACATTGTATGCCATATGTATTTCTAGAACAAAAATATTTTTAGCCAGGCGGTGGTGGTGTGCGCCTTTAATCCCAGCACTCAGGAGGCAGCAGCAGGAGACACATCTCTGAGTTTGAGGCCAGTCTGGTCTACAGAGTGAGTTCCAGCACAGCCAGGGCTACATAGAGAAACCCTCTCAAAAAAAAAAAAAAATTACATATATATATTTACTTTCTTTTATGCTTTAACTAGGTAAAGTAGCTAATGTATTATATGTAACATTAACATTTCAATTATATTTACCAGCTATATGTAACATGTTGTACCTGTTATACTTTATAAATTCAAAGAAAAAAGTTTTATTTTGCCCAGATTGAGCACAAAATTTATGAAGTATAAAATCTATGGATATTTGTATTTTAATTACTAAAAGCTACTGTTAAACAATTTTAACCATAACTTTTTGGTGCGCTTCTTTTGCGCATCTAAGTACATACAGGCATTCACCTCTTCAAGAACAGAGAAGCTTTGTAGAAAATGCTTGAATAAAGCACATACTAATCTCCTATTGACAACAATAGCCAGAGAATATGAATACTGAGTCACGTCCTACATTAGTCGGTATTTACTGAAAACTGTAATATTTGTGACTAAAACAAAGATTCTGAGAAGTTATTTAATGGATGGTTGTTGTTCTGAAACATTTTAATACAACCTGATGCAATTTATTTCTACCTAATTTAAGCTAAAGGGTCCTGGTATCAATGGCTGTAAGATAACATAAAAGCATATATAACAGAGCTGAGCTACATACCATTTAGTTTCTATTTCTTTGTTTTGTTTTTCATTCCTGTGAGACACTTTCACTCTGTAGCCAAAGTTGGCCCAAATTCGCTGCAGTCCTTTGGCCTCAGCTCCAAAGTGCTACTACACCAGTCTTTGGCTCCCATTTGAAATACCTCAGACTACCTACTATTTTATACATGGACTTTCAGTCATTCTTAAAGTGAAAGACTATGAAACACAGGATGAGGGAAGAATTGCTCAGTTGTGTTTTCATTTAAAGGTAATGACACGCATGTCTTTTTTTTTTAAGTCATGCTGAACACCAAACATAATTTATCCCATTAATAATACTATAAGGAACATTATTACTAAAGGTTTATTAATACTTTTTGGTACTTACCCGTGAATATGTCGCCTGCTATAAAAGAGGCATCTTTATCATATTTAACATTGAGACGAATGGGCTTTTCAGGGTCTGGAAGAACCATTAACTGAATTGTAGGTCCTTCTATAGCACTCTTATTATAGACGCCTTTAACCTGTAGAGTGTGTTCTCCCCTAACAACAGTGGGAAAAAAGAGGGGCAAGGTTCAAATGACATTGTCACAACTGAGAACTTCACAGATAACTAATATAAAAATTAATATTATTATTCCTACTCCATTACATTTCTTGTCTAACACTAAACAGTTATTAATCTTAAATTCAGAAATTATAAAGAAAAATCGATCTCTGTAAAACCATAAAACTTTTAGTTCTTACCTTGGAGCAAAAACAGTGAAAACCCCCAAATTAGCTCTGCCCTTATCATCTGTTTTATGCTGCTGGTTTGAAGGTATTAGCTACAAATAAGACAAAATAAAAGGGGTGATTAGAAAATTTTAGAAATCAGCTGGGCAGAGGTGGCATACACTTTTAATCCTAGCACTCGGGGCAGAAGCAGGCAGATCTCTGTGAGCTGGAGGTCAGCCTGGTCAACAGAGTTCTAGGACAGAGAAAGCCTGTCTCAAAAGCAAAACCAAAACAAAACAAAAAAGAGAAAAATTCTAGAAATCTATCAGGTTCTTTTCCATTATCATGTTTCTAAAATGTTATTTTAAGCTATATTTGCAAGTAAAATTTTTTTTTTTTTTGATTTTTCGAGACAGGGTTTCTCTGTAGCTTTTGGTTCCTGTCCTGGCACTAGCTCTTGTAGACCAGGCTGGCCTCGAACTCACAGAGATTTGCCTGCCTCTGCCTCCCGAGTGCTGGGATTAAAGGCGTGTGTGCCACCACCGCCCGGCCTGCAAGTAAAAATTTTAAACCTAAAATTAGTTGAAAAACATGCAAATGCTCTAAAAAATATTCAAAATGTAACCAAGCTGCAGAATTCTATGTTGGTTGTACTGATATCAGCTAAATGTCAAATAAATTGTTTGTACCTGGGAAGTACAGGAGAAAGCATAGGAGAAATAAATATATATATACACACACACTCAAGTGTGGGCATCACAAACTATCCTCATTCTTTTTCCTTTACCGTGCTTGCTGCTTATTCATTTGGGCATGTATGCTTTTTTGATCACTGCTGCAAGACTACCTTCACAGTAATAACCAATGCTTAACAGATTGTCAGTGGCCACTTCTCCTAAGAATGGTTACGTCTTAAATTTTCATTTGCTTTGTGTGTCCCTCCCCCACCAGGTACACGGTTTCTCTGTAGCTTTGGAACCTTCCTGATCCTCACTCTGTAGGCCAGGCTGGCCTCGAACTCACTGAGATCTGCCTGTCTCTGCCTCCCTGGGATTAAAGGCGTGCCCACCAGAGGCAGGTGGATCTCAGTGAGTTCAAGGCCAGCCTGGTCTACAGAGTGAGTTTCAGAATAGCCAGGACTTTTACATAGAGAAACCCTGTCTCAAAAAAACAAACAAACAAAAGCCCACAAAAAAAACAACAAAGAAAAAATCTTGATTCTCATCACTTAACTGGGGACACATATCATAAATATCATATCACATTTATTTGGTACTTTAATTTCCCACATCAGCTTTTAGAATCAACTTGTAAGATCTTGGGAAATGTGGGTTGGGATTCTGTCTGAATTAATTAAATTTAAGAGCTCTGCCAGTTTTGTACAGTATCAGCTGTGCTGTTATATTTATTAAACTTAGTTGGATAGATACTTCAGACTATCTGAGCATAATCTCAGGAGCATTCTTGGAACTGACTGGCAACAAGTGAGCCATTAACTTACTTCATCTATTGGTGCATTGTAAAAATTATAAAAAAAAGTATAAGAACTGAAAGCTTCTCTTCTCTAACCTTGAGTAAAAAGGGTCTCCAACTTGCACAAGGTGCCTGAAGTTTCTACTCAATTCTCAACAGTTGGCTCTCCCAGTGTACATGGTAACAGTTAATACGTGAACGATGTGCTTTGCTCATAATTGCTCCAGTAAAGAGTGAAGAGCAGAGGACCATCATCCCAGACACCAATCCAGCCCATGTCTAGCAGCTCTGTCCAGGACCAGGCATCTCTTTGTAAGATGAGAGGAACCATCCTAACAGTGCAATGATGGCACCTCACTATTTTGGTTATAAACTATAGAGAAGGAAATGTGACACCTGATACTGTCATGAGGATAAAATGCTGATCTTTGAGGAGTGCAAGGGGGAGGAGGTGCTAGTGATCAAACACAGATTTTTGTGCACTCTAGAAATCACTTTCCTGCTGAATTACACTGTCTTAATTGATTTTTATTTTATGTGTATGGGTGTTTTTGTCTGCATGCATGTCTATGTTCCACTTTCATGCCTGTGGAGGCCAGAAGAGGGCACCAGATCTTCTGTGACCGGAGTTATGGATGCTAGGAACTGAACCTGTGTCCACTACGAGAGCAGCAACTGCTATTAACTCGCGAGCCAACGCTCAAGCCCTGAAATACAGACTTTTCAGTGAAAGATATCTAAGGAAGTTTGAAACTTACCTTCAAATTGCTAGTTTTTATGAGACTTATTTTAACATTTGAGACCAATGCAGGATTATCCCACTGGTCACAGAGTTGAACAACGAGAGGGTTAGGTAACTGTCTTCCATTGATCACTGGCATGGACTGAAACAGATAGAAACATTTTAGTAAACACAAACAAGTATGTGTCAATATGATTACTTCTATAGTAATGTTATATTTATAAATTGCTTCTTTCATCATCGAAAATAAACCTGGAAAGCCAATCTAAGTATCATAAATGACTATTTTATAGGAAAGATTAATAATCTGTTAAAAAGATAAACAGCATTTGACATTATTTGCTTGTAGCAGCAATCTGTAGTTTTAATACTTCCATCAATTTGCAAGGTTTTGAATAATGGCATTTAGCAATAACTTTTAGCCCCTAATTAAAGATGGTACTAACAATCTATTTCATAAGTACAAATGCTTCTTGTTTTCTCTCTAGCAAGTATTGAAAGCTTGTGCAACTCCAGATTTCCATGTAGTGATGTATTAATGGATATATTCAAAGGACACATTGTTTAGCAAAATACCATATAAGGTATCAATCTCATGTAAGATTTTATTTACTTATTTATTTATTTGTTAGTTTGTCAGTTGGTTTTTCGGACAGGGTTTCTCTGTAGCTTTGGAGCCTGTCCTGGAACTAGCTCTTATAAACCAGTGTGGCCTCGAACTCACAGAGATCCACCTGCCTCTGCCTTCCAAGTGCTGAGATTAAAGGCGTGCGCCACCACTGCCAGGCTTCATGTTAAGATTTTAAAACTTAAGTGGGAGAGAAATAAAAGAGTAAAAACATGGAAGCTGACTGATGATCTCACTCCTATCCATGTATCTTTTACTTCCTCTACCCTCCTGTCTAATCTAAGTTAACTAATTAATCAAACTAGGTTGCAGGCTGCCAAAAATGGAAGAAAACGTAATGATTTTCTATGGATAAGTTATCCAAACAAATAAGAATCTCGACAGTGGTTATATACAATGCTTGGTTTACAAGGCTACAGATGACGATCACCAAAGATGATCAACAGTTTAGATTTATAAATCACTGATAGTTTTACAGACTGTCTACTCTACTGTTGGTGTGAGTCTCACTACGTAGTCTAGCCTGCATCCTAAACGTGGGTGCAGAAAAGCTTTCCTAAATGTGGATACAAGTGTACCCGCTAGTCCCAGCCTACTCTGCTTCCTAAACATGAGTGCAGATGGGGCTCATCAGTCCAGCCCCACCCTAACTGCTTCTAAAGGGTGCTTCTCACTAATTAAGACTTTAAATGATGCTACAGTAGTTTTTCAGAATAGTGAAAAATGACAAATTCCAACATCAAATGTCTCTGAACATTCTGTCACTTTTACATTTTAGCAAGTTAATATTTCAGTTTTCTCATTTATAAAATTGAATAACACATGCATATATGTGGTGATTTGAATGAGAATACCTTCCAGCCATAGGTACACAAAGTTGAATACTTGGTCACCAGAGAGTGACACTATTCAAAAGGTTAAGAGGTGTAGCAACGTTAAGGATAAGGAAGTGCTATCACTGTGGTGGGCTTTGAGGTTTCCAAAAGCCTGTTCCAAGTCCAGAGTCTTTCTCTCTTTCTGTTGCCTGCGGACCCAGGCGTAGAACGTCCAACCACTTCTCCAGCATCAAGTCTGCCAACATGCCACCATGCTCCCTCAGTTAAATGCTTTTCTTTATGAGAGTGGCCAACCATAGAAGCAGACCACTGACTAAGATAATACAGTTACACAATTTTTCCCAATGACCACACTAGCTGATCTTTCAGTTTCCTTTTCTGCTTAGCACCCATGAGAGAGAGCAACAGTTGAGTCAGGAACTGCTAGAATGATCAGACATTAAATGATTGTTTCCAGCCTCATATACTTAAAATATATTGATAAGTAATTCAGTTTCAGATTTTATTTCAAAGTTTCTGTTGATAATTTAGAGTATCTACAAATAAACTTACAATAATTTTTAATAAACTGTCACTACTCTTTACATTCTACCCAGTAGTATGAACTTCTTTCCTCAAAAGTACACTATTTATTCCAGAAGGCATCATTAAATTCTTCATTAGCATCAAGAGGTACAAAATGTTTGAAGTTTATATAATATGTTCCCCCCAAAAATAAATGCACTACCTTATCCAGGAAGCCCTTATTCAACACATTACTATATAATGAAGAAAAAAGGAACCACCTATTTTTGAGAACAAGTTATCATAACCAATTTCTATTTTCTCATGAATCAGGCACGAGCACAGGTATGAGCTCTTCTTAGCTGACTTAGTTCTTCCTTGGGATCACTACTTGGTTGCATAAATTCATTGTCCTTCACCAAAAAGTGAAAGTTATAGTTGGGCATGGTAGTTCATGTCTACAGCCCTCGTACTCAGGAGTGGGGACAGAAGATTGCTGTGAACTGCAGGACAAAGGATGTAAAACTTTAGAAAGGAGGACTAAGTAAATATAGTATTGTAAGGCATGGCTCTACAGCTAATAATGTGATCTATTCTTGAAAACTGGTAAGAGTACAGTGGTTTGTTGTTCTTTTTGTTGCTGAGAGACAGTTCTAGCTAAACAACTTTGGTTGTCCTGAAATTGTAATGTAGGCACGCAAGTGGTGTGGGAGGTTCTTCTGTCTATGTGTTGCTTTTATTGGTTAATGAATAAAGAAACTGGCTTGGCCTATAGCATAGGAGGAGGAAGGCAGAGTTAGAGAGAAGCCTTGGAGCCCCTGGAGACAGATGCTGGGAACTTTACCCTGTAAGCCACAGGCACGTGACGATATACAGATTAATAGAAATGGGTTAAATTAATATAAGAGTTAGCCAATAAGAAGCTAGAGCTAATGGGCCAAGCAGTGATTTAATTAATGCAGTTTCTGTGTGATTATTTCAGGTCTAAGCTAACCAAGTGGGCAGGAACCAACAAGTGGCCTTCTCCAACAGACTGGCACACCAACGTGGCTAACTACATCCACATAAAAACCTGAGAAAGCTTAAAAAGTAATCCTAGACACAAAGAAGTTTGGAAAAAAACTACACCCATATTCCCAAATACTGTTTCTAAATGCTTCTTTACATTTAAAGGGGGATATGCTATAGAGATTTGCATTGGTATAGATATTGGTTTATTGATACAAACTTAAGGTCAATCTTGTTATATGTGTATTTTTGCTTTTGATTAAGGTATTGTGATTGTATAGTTCATTTTAAAAATGTAATATATAATTTAAAAATATAGGTTAATAGATAATCGTCTATAATAGTCAAGCTTGTAGTCATGTTAGTTGATTTCCTAGATGTACAAAGATATATTTCAGTTAGATAGGTATTCTTCAAATCTTTCAGAGACCTTCAAAATATGGCATTTAAAATGTTTAAAAACTTAAAGACTTTTCATGACAGTGAGATACATCTGCTCCTGGCAGCACCAAACTACTACAAGAGGATGATGGACATTGATCCCTTATGGAGTTGGTTGACCATTTAGCAAGAAACTTCTCTTGCATGGACTGCTTAATAAACTGGACATGCAGGACCTGCAGAGTAATGACTGCTGAACTTGCCTAAAGGCGAGGCGATCCTTTGGGGTTCCCGCTTCATGAAAGAGTCTGTTAGACATTCTGCAGGAGGCAGAAAAATGTGATGGGCAAACTGCCAGCATAGGTGAACTGTCTTTGGAATTTCCTACTTCACGGAAAAGTCTGCTGGATACTACTGGCCTGTAAGAGGAAGATGGATGCCCCAACAGTACAGAAAAACTTTGGGTGACTGTCCAGGTAGCGAGATGTCTCTGTCAATTCTAGAATTTTGGAAGTTACTTGCAATGTACTTCCTGTTTACTTAGGTAATATATCCTTCTGGAGTCTTTATTGGAGTTGAAGAATTTATAGTTATAGTTTTCCTTAGTTATGATAAAAGATAAAGTAGATATAAATATTGTAACTGTAATTCTTATTTGATACCTGTTTTGTATATGTAATTTTATTATGTTAAAGCCTTCCTTTTTGTTTAAACAGAAAAGGGAAAATGGTGTGGGAGGTTTTTCTGTCTATGTGTTGCTTTTATTGGTTAATGAATAAAGAAACTGCCTTGGCCTATAGTGTGGGAGGAGGAAGGCAGAGTTAGAGAGAAGCCATGGAGCCCCTGGAGACAGATGCTGGGAACTTTACCTGGTAAGCCACAGGCATGTGATGATATATAGATTAATAGAAATGGGTTAAATTAATATAAGAGTTAGCCAGTAAGAAGCTAGAGCTAATGGGCCAAGCAGTGATTTAATTCATACGGTTTCTGTATTCCGGGTCTAAGCTAGCCGGGTGGCTGGAAGCCAACAACCGGCCTTCTCCAACACCCAAGTGCTGGGATTAATAGCATGACACACCTCCACATTTTCCTTTTTTTTTAAAATATAGACCCTGGCTATGTAGTAGAGGATGGCTTAGACTAGTGATCCTATGCTTTTTAACTCCCAAGTGCTGGGACAGTGGGGAAATGCTACCACACATAGTTAAGGAAGTTAATTTTAAAATGTCTTCATCACCTCCTCTCAAGCTGTTAAGTCAGGAGTGTTCAGGAAACCCTCAGAAAAATACAGGCTACTGACACTGATTCTTGTTGTTCAACAGAACTTGAAGTAAGACATTATTTCTGAAGGTACCAAACACTCTGGCCACCGGACGTAGAGAAATCAAGTTGGTACTAACCTGGAAGCTTCTGCCCTGCATCCTAAGATCAGAAAAGTGTTCTGTAGGCTGCTGGGGGAGAAAAGATCAACAGTCTTGCCCAGCTGTGAATGCTACAAATACAGGAATGACTGGCCTGAAAAGATGGGCCTGTTGGTGTAACAGTCAAATGAATGCTACGGGACTCACTAACTGGTTTCTACAGATTTAAGGTCCACTTCTCATGGGGAAACTTGGTCAAGAACTACGGCTGTCTGATCTCCTACACACTTGGTGTGTGCATGCTTGTAATTCCCCTCCCAAATAAACATTACAAAATAAATACATAAATAAACCCCTCCAAACCAAAAAACAAACAAACTACAGAAAAGTTGAGAGTACAGATACTTTTGTGTTGGAGCTGGGGGGCTTACTGCTCTTTCAGAAAATCCAAGTTTGGCTATTAGCTCCCGTATAATTCTATAACTCCAGCTCCAGGGGATCTATCTCTAGCCTCCAAGATTACTTAAATTCATATGCATATACCTGCACACAGCGTTTGTCACCACTGAACCACCTCTTTAGCCCCTTATTCTGTTTCTTCTTTCTTTTCTTTCTACACTGTAAGTATATATTACTCTCACTGGTTAATAAAGAGCTGACTGGCCTATAGCTGAGCAGGAAGAGAATGGGTAGGAGAGCCAGACTAAGGATGCTGGGAAAAAGAAGGGCAAAGTCTCAAGAGTTACCCGTCATGCAAAAGAAGCAGGATGTGTCTAAAAAGGTGACAAGTCAAGAGCCATGTGACAGCAAGTAAAGGAATAGAATAGGTTAATTTAAAATTTGAGAGCTAGTTAGTAACAAGCCTGAGCTAACAGTCGAGCATTTATAATTAACATTAAGTATCTGTGTGTTTATTTGGGAAGCCAGCTGGCAGAACAGAGGAAGTCGGCCTACAGACAGGGTCTCAACACAGTTCAGCAGTCTAGATTTGAACTCGGAATCCTCTCAAGTGCTGATTACAGGCATTCTGTAGAAATGTCTAAACATTAAACACAGCTTCCCAATAATAAAAAAGAAAGCAGTGCCAAACTAAAAGTACTTACACAGAAAAGCATTATGGGAAAGGAAAGGTCAGAAAGATAGGGAGACCGGAAGGCACTGATGGACAAGAATCTGAGTTCTAGAGAATGTTATGTCTTTGTTCCCTCAAAGCCAACATCTCTACTCTACTAGAGTCTAGACTGCTATTGGGATGGGTTTGGGAGATTCTTAATGTTTACAATCCAATTCACTGGCTCAAGTCTGTTTAAATCATATGCTTGTTCTTGTTATTTATAACCTTTCTATTCTCATTAATTAAAACCCTGAAATTATTGCAGTATTTTTACATGGCTCTTTTTTTCAAATTTTTTTTTTTTTTTTATAAAACTAAACTTAAGTAGTTATAAAAAGAAATCCATGGCTGGTGAACTCATGGGCCACAGGGGTGAGAGTACTATTCTTTTTTTTTTTTTTTTTTTTGGTTTTTTCGAGACAGGATTTCTCTGTGGTTTTGGAGCCTGTCCTGGAACTAGCTCTCGTAGACCAGGCTGGTCTCGAACTCACAGAGATCTGCCTGCCTCTGCCTTCCAAGTGCTGGGATTAAAGGCATGCGCCACCATTGCCCGGCCTGAGACTACTATTCTTATTCTGCTAAATGGACATAGTATCAAACTGGCTTCTACATTCCTATCTTCAAACTCATTTATTAGTGCAGCTTTCAGGCTCAGAGAAATTTCTTTGTGGATGGTATTTTACTGCAGAAACTTACAAACGGTTTAAATACAGAGATAAAGTATCTGTGGAGTGCTCAGCCATAATCGTGGCATCTCTATTCCATACTCCCTCCCCATCAAGGTTGAGGAACCATTATGGATAAGAGGGCATAAAGACTAAAAGCCAGAGCCAGGGAAGGACCTAGGTGGAAGGTGGAACAGTATCTTCTGAACTTGACAGGACTGTTATTCTCATGAACTCAAGCAGCTGTGGATGCCAGCATGAAAGCTGAGAAAGACCAAACCAGTTGATATTCCAGTGGGGAGGAGTGGGGCTCATGTGCCTCCATCACCGATGAAGGAACTACTGACAGCAGACAGCTTCTGGGAGAGGTAAAGTAAGTTTTCTTTAAGGATGAGGCCCCTGGCAGGTCGAGCACACTCCAGGGGTGATTCAAATACGCGAGTCTATGGGAAGCACAAAATGAGCTGGTGGTAGGCTATTTCTTAAAAAAGGATATTAAGTTGGAGGTGCATATTGATCTGCAAAGAGTTAAATCAATGGCTCTCAAACTTCCTAATGTTGCAACCCTTTAATATAATTCCTCATGTTGTGGTGACCCCCAACCATAAAATTCTTTCATAACTGTAATTTTGCTACTTATGAATTGTAATATAAACTTTATCTATATTTTCTGGTCTCTTAGGCAACCCCTGTAAAAGGGTGATTCAATTCTCTAAGGGGGTGCGACCCACAGGTTGAAAACTACTGAGTTAAAGGGAGTGAGCATAAATGATTAAAGCACAATGTTTTGTAAAGAAAATTCTCAAAAAACAACCCCACTGCATTTTAACAATGTCATCACCATAAAACAGCACATAAGCTAGTACATATACTATCATTAAATCCCCTTTGTCATTTCACATTAAACATTTTAAGTATGTACAATTTTTATTGATCAACAAAATGTTCAAAATTTGGGGCTGGAGAGATGGCTCAGCAATTAAGTGCACTGCCTGCTCTTCCAGAGGTCCTGAGTTCAATTCCCAGCAACCACATGGTGGCTCACAACCACTTGTAATGAGATCTGGTACCCTCTTCTCACCTGCGAGCATACATGTAGCAGAACACTGTATACATAATAAGTAAATAAACCTTAAAAAAAGTGATTAAATTTTTAAAACTAGATTCAGGCTGGCCTTGAATTCACAGAAGTCACCCTGTTTCTAACTCTGAGTGCTGACATTGGAGCTATGTGCCACCATGCAACAGTCCAAATTCACTGGATTCTGAAATTATCAGTATATTAAAATCAACAGCGGTAAGATTTGCTAGATATTTGCAAAATGAGTATTTAAGACTTAAGTATTTTCATAAAAGTTCATTTGTATTGGTCCAATGATCTGACTTTTCAAATATGCTTTACAAAAACTTCAACACGGTTGGAGAGATGGCTAAACTATTAAGAACATTGCTAGGGACTGGAGAGATGGCTGAGCAGTTAAGAGTACTGGTTGCTCTTCCAAAGGTCCTGAGTTAATTTCCCAGCAACCACATGGGGGTTTAACACACGCCTGTAACCTCAGCTATGAGGGAGGCAGAGCCAGGATGGTTCTGGGGCTTGCTGGCTTCCAGCTTAGCAAAGACAAGTTCCAGGTTTAGGTAGATACCATACCCTAAAAGGAGGAGGCGGAGTGACAGAGGAAGACAACCATGCTGACCTCTTCTGTCCGTGTGTACACTCTGGCACATGTGCATACCAGTGCACATTCACTTAGACACAAACAACCTCACACACAAACAGACCAATCATCAAAGGAAGAAAAAACCTGCAATAAAATATTTATATTACTATATAAGACAAAGAAACAAATTTAGCAAAAATCAGTTAACTGATACTTAACTTGTTTTGCTACTATTAGCTACAGTTATTATATTTTTGAAAATAACATCTATCTCTTCTAGTCCACTTAGGCTCTGAAAGCAAAGAGCCTGCACTATTAGCAATTCCATGAAGACACATGAAGCTGCATACCTCTTTTAGCTCTGGCCAGTCGATAAGATGCAGCTTGGTTGGAGGTCCAGAAATGAGGTGGACACGAATAAAGTCAGAAAACTCTCGCCAAGTAAAACAAAGATCCTTATGTCCAGGAGGACCTGGAACGAATCTGATGCCTCGTACAATTATACTCTGTGTCTTGGTCTAGTGAAGAAAAACACAGTGAGAAAACACAGGTTACTGTCGCTTAGTTTTAAAAAAAAAAATAGTTGCATCATTTACCTACTGCTATTTCTCTTATATCAGTGGCAAAGATCTAAAACACTGTGAATATAACTTTTTACCTTCTCTTCTCCTAATTTCCCCTTTTCTTATACAGGTATCTTTTGATCAAAATGCTTAAGACCAAATATTTCAGAGTTTGGAGTTCTCTAAATTTCTTTTGTTTGTTTGAGATAGAATCTATGTATCTGGGCTGGGACTTCACAATATAGACCAAGTTAGCCTTGAACGCAAAGAGATTCCCACATACTCCTCAAATTTAAACAGATTTGCCTATTTATGCATGCTTCCTGGTGCTGGGGCTAAAGGCATATGCCACTATGCTACACCCAGTCTAGCCTGAGCTCTCTGAATTTCATAATATTTGCATGAATTGGTTAAGATTCCTAATGTAGCCAGGCACTGGTGGTGCACACCTTCAATACCAGCACTAGAAGGCAGAGGCAGACAGACCTCTGTGAGTTCAAGGCCAGCCTGGTCTACTGAGTGAGTTCCAGGACAGCCAGCACTACACAGAGACACCTTGTCTGGCACCTCTCCAATCCCTCCCAAAAACATTTCTAATCTATATATATGAGATACTCAAAAACCAGCAATGTTTTGAGTGTGATTTTAGTAGTCAAAATTCTTTGGATTTCAGAACATTTCAAATTTTCTATTCAATCTGTATTTGTGCTTTTCTTTAAAGCAAGCACTTGGCTCTTGTGTTTGTATCTCAGTTTGTAATTTTTTTTCCCATGGCTTTTCTTTAGATATTTTTATAGATGATATCTTAATTTAACAACAATGGCCTTTTCTGAACATCCTACATAATAAAATACTGTTATCTTTACTAGTTTTTTACATGCTCTCCCCTTGGTCAAGGTGATATTTGCACTGACTTGTAGATGGAGTAGGGCTTTTGCTGCCGCTTACCAATTATTCACAATAATGGTTACCACACCCCACTAGTCACTGAAACTAGCTATTAGCCTTTGCACTTAACTGGTTCTAGACCAGAAAGAACACAGAAGCACTCCCATTTGAATAGTGGCTGTTAATGATCCCATGTCCTAAACTGCTAGGGACCACAGAGATATGCAGTGAGAGTTCAGCATGTACTCCAGGGTCAACCCATCAGAGATGCTTATCTCATGGAGGACAGACTCATTCAGAAGGCGCTGAGGAGTACTGTCACCAGAGATGCACAGCTGATGGCGATCCCTTGTTTAGGAGGTGGTAAGGAATCTTGCCTTTGAGTGTGTTAGCTGTCCTCACTGCAGACTGCTTGTGTGAAGAGCTCTTTCCCTCACATTACAGCTTAGGGGTTTTTCCTGCAGCACTATAGTGTGTTAACTGTTTACTGGGCCCAATTTCCCCTATGCACTGTATATGGACGACTCTACAAGCATGCTTATGTGCTGATGCAAATAATCTAAGGGCCTGGGAACACTGAAAGTATACAACAGCAGGTTACATTTCAGGACCAATGAGGGCAAAGACGAGAGGACCCCAGCACACGTGTCTACAGGGTGACAAGAAGCAGACTGCCTACACATAGCAACAACAGTTGTGCATTCATCCTCTCATCCTCTCGTCTCACCAACACACAGAACAGAAAGGAGATAATAGGGTGCTCTGAGGTCGGGAAGAGCAGACTTCACACAAACACTACTCCGGAGAGTTTTTTTTTTTTTAAGCAGAAGAAAAACAGCCTAAGAGAAAAGGCAGAGACTAGTGAGGAAAGGCAACAAAAGAGGCTATTCTCATGGTTATCCTGTCATGTAGAAAGCATAATGCAGTCAATGAATCAAAGTCTGTACAACTGGGAGAACTCCTTTTTCTAACCTACACTGCCTAGCAGGTCTCGTCAGGACCTAATTCCAGAACATTCTTTTATCCGAGGCTGGCTTTGACCTTCTTAGGAAGAGTGCTTTATGCTTGTTTCAAGTTCCAAGAATTCTATCAGGGCCTTTGCTTTTCAAGCTAGATTGAATTAACAGCACAGGGCAAAGTCATACAGTGAGTTTCCTCCTCAGTATCTGGTTGCAATGCAAGGAGTAAGCACCTAACTGAAAATTTACATATTGTGCACACACAGGTCAACATGTGTGTATTTAAACACTTATGGTGAATACTGTAACAACTACAACTTGTTCTAAAGGGAAATGTTCAATGGGAACACGATGATGGCTGAAAGTGATGATGGATCAGAGGAAACATCTGCTCTTCTGGCTACTTTTGCTTGCAAAGGTGAAAATTTATTTTGAAAGCTTTGGACCTCACAAATGCTACCCCTACAATTTTTTAAATAACAGTTTTAATTTCTATGAAGAATTTAGGTACAAGGTCAAGGCTGGCAAGATGATTCATCAGGTAAAAAGGAACCGGCCGGGGGCTGGAGAGATGGCTCAGTGGTTAAGAGCACTGGTTGCTCTTCCAGAGATCCTGAGTTCAATTCCCAGCAACCACAAAGTGGCTTACAACCATCTGTAATAAGATCTGGTGCCCTCCTCTGGCGTGCATACATGGAGGCCGAATGTTGTATACATAAATAAATAAATCTTTAAAAAAAAACCAAACAAACAAAGGAACCGGCCGCCAAGTCCGAGTTCAGTATTTGGGATCCCACAAGCTCTCCTTTGATTGCCACATGTGTGGTACGTCAAGCATTTAGCCATGTGTAGTACATATAAACATACAGATAAAACACCGTTTTGAAAAATGAAAACTAGTATATGCAAAGTCACTTTTATCATCTTCATTTTTCTCCAGCTTTTGTCAAATACAAAACCAGTTTTATAAGGTAGTTTTACCTCCAGAGTCGTTTTCAAGTTAGAGTTATCAAGTCCAACTCCAGCAATTGACAAAGCAGATAAAGAATCTGGTGAAAATGCTGAAATCTGATTTCCATACTGATCTGCAACCATAACAACTTAAAAAAGAAAAAAGCTTTAAGTTAAAATCTTTTTAAAGATAGAACTTATACATAAAATATACTCTGAAGCTTTAATTTACTGTCATACATAGAAAATAGACAGTTATACTTATTCCTCTTATAATCATTAAAACTGTACTACCTGTGCAGGAATGACTGAATACTGCTATGAACCAAGTATCTTTTATTTTCTGAGATACGCCACTGTTAGTACTATTCTTATTTGTGAGGTGCTAGGGACTGAACACCAGCCTGCATACAGGGCAGATACGCTCTACAAATGAGTTACATCCCTACACCTCAATAGGAATTTTTCATAGTTAAAATTTAAAGAAAATATTGAATAGTATTGAATTTCGTAACTATAAGGAAACATAAAACCCCACAGGGATCAACTCAGTTCATCCACACATTAACACTGACCATATTTCCTATAAAAAAGGCAAGATTTTTAAACAAGCTATCTTATAAAACTGAGTTTCAATATGTGCCAAAAAGTATCTTTCAGACCATCCATTTTTAAAACACTACTGAAAGACAACATAAAAAAGTAGGTATACTAACCTATTTCTCCTTGAAGCTCTTGGCCCATCTGCACCGTTTTTCCTCCTTTTAATTCACATTTTAAATGTTTGGGTTCATCAGGAAGTGGTCTAGAATTGGTTTGGTTAAAGGCGTTAATTAATTGCAGAAAAGGTGAAGAGCAATATAATTGTAACGCCCAGTCAGACACAGCAGCTACATACATGCAATACCCTAATTCAGACACAGAAGCTACACACATGCAATGCCCTAATTCAGACACAACAGCTCCCCACACACATGTAATGTCCTAATTCAGACACAGCAGCTATACCAGGCAATACCCTGATTCAGACACAGAAGCTACACACATGCAATGCCCTAATTCAGACACAGCAGCTCCCTACACACATGTAATGTCCTATTTCAGACACAGCAGCAGCCTACACACATGTAATGTCCTAATTCAGACACAGCAGCTCCCTACACACATGTAATAATGCCCTAGTTCAGACACAGCAGCTCCTCCAAACCTCTCATTCTCAGATAGCTATTGACTGCAAAATAGTTACATTGTAGTCTTTATATTACTTTAAAATAAATTATAATAAAGAACTACATCAACAGGGAGGTAAGAATAAATCCTACCGATGAGTTCTGGTCAGAGCAGAACAACTGCTCTTGGTGCAGAGAGAGCACAGACAGAGGTAGAAGAACTTCAATGCTAGGAGTGACTGAAAAGGGCGGTCAAGGCGCAGGTACGGGAAGCCAGACCTTTGCTCCTTTACACTAAGCTCTGCTCTTTTCTATGAGTTGTCTATGTTAACTTTGATTGAACCGTTCCAAAATTCATCACTGAAACTCACACTTTTGTATGTTTCAGGCCACTGCTGCTCTCAACTGAAGGACCTTCCTTTGGTGGATTTTTTACAATTATTAATGGACCAATGAAGTACAAGGTCATAATCATGATAAAGATTAATCACTATCACTCAATATACAGTGACACCACTTGTAATCCCAGCCCTTGGAAAGCTGAGGCAGGAGGACTGTGGCTGTTGCGGGATATTTGATCGCACTGTGACTCCCAAGTTTGCATTTGTGTTAATTACATAAAATCCAAGTTGGGTCAGCAGGCTGAGTTAACAACTAGTTGACAGTAAGTAAGATGGTGGAGTCAGAGGGTATCTGGAAGACCACAGAGACACACACAGGAATTAGTAGACAGGGCCTTGATTTTTTGTTTTGGTGGAGGAAGGACAGGATCTTTAGAGAGGGCAGCAAAGAGAGGCCAGCTAGTTCAGCTACTCAGCCTCTGAGACAGCAGCTCTTCACCCCAGCCTCTGACTCCCTACTCATATTGATACATAGAATGGTAGATTTAATTAAAAGCTATACTTGGCTGCAGTGAGCTGGTGCCTGTGGGAACAGAATTCCTGCCAGGCCACGGCTGCCAGAGAAGCAGGCCAGGAACTGCGAAGCAGCAATTACTGCCTGGAACAGCAGCAGATTAAAGCACAGCCTCTGTGATGACCAAAGAACAACAGCGAGTTTGAACCAGCCAGGGCTGCATGGCAGGACTCTCTCCAACAAAGTCCAACAATCAACCACTGTGTACAGTGAAGCTTCACTGTAAAGACAATCGACCATATGTTATAGAACTAGAAGGTGTATTTATTTTTCATCTTAAAAGCAACTTTTTTTTCCACATGTATGTGCTGCAGAAGACTATCTTGTTGTGGTAGTTCAAATAATTCAAAATACAACAAGCATCTCAAAGTACAAGTTCACAAACCTGATTGTAAATGCACTTTCCAGAGACACATGGTCATCTTGGAAAGAAACCTGGCAGTAGCGCACATCTTTCACAGATGTTGGTACTTGCACACCAGGAAGCAAACCTTGTAGCAAATGTTCTCTGTTAACCTCAGGAGTCCAGTTAACCTAGGAGAGAACATACGTAACACAAAGCTGAGAGGCTTCGCACAAAGTCTTCTCACAACCACTGTTTTCTAAAGACTGAAGCAGGGTTCCAGGGAGAACAGGCTGCCCCCAAATTTATGTCGTTTAGGACGGACATGAACTCATGATCCTCAACCTCCAAACTGCTAGGATTATAGGAATGCACCACCATATTGCAATTACTAAAGAAGCTTAAAGTTAAATTATAAACTCCCCAACCCTAAAGCACACACCAAAGAAAGACTTTTTTTCCTTTTTCTTTTGTATTTTCTTGACACAGATTCTATGCAGCCTTAACTGTACCGAATACTCTATACAGATCAGGTTGCCCTCACTGATGTGGGATTCCCCTCTGTATGCTGTGAATAATACCACTGGTTAATAAAGAAACTGCTTTGAGCCTTTAGCAGAGTAGGGCAGAACAGAGCTTGGGGGGGGGGGGGGGGGGATAGGGACTAAACTAAATGCTGGGAGAAAGAAAGCGGAGTCAGGGAGAAGCCATGCAGCCACTGCCAGAGTCAGGCATGCCAAACTTTGCCGGTAAGCCACAGCCATGTGGCAATACATAGATTAATGGAAATAGGGCTAGTTTAGGATATAAGAGTTAGCCAGAAATATGCTTAAGCTATTGGCCAAACAGTATTGTAAATAATATGGTTTCTATGTGGTTATTTCAGGAGTCTGGGCAGCCAGGAACACACAAGTGGACTTCTACAACACCTCACAATCAGAGATCTATCTCCTTCTGTCTCCAAATCCTGGGATTAAAGGCACACACTCCGTGTCCAGCTAGGAAGTCTCTTTATAATCAGAAATAATAGTATATCATATGACAAAGCATCGTTGTGTTTGCTGAAAGTATTTCCAATCTTCAGAGTAAAAATTAAAAGCCATTAAGACAAATATTTTTAGAGCTTTGTTGCAAGCTGTTAATGTGGCTATTATAGTTTAAAGTGGAGATGGGTTAGACCTGATGGCACTTCCAGGAGTCTGAGCAGATGATTCCAGGTTGGAAGACTGAATGAGTTAAATATCAAGACATTTTTCTTTGAAAAAACAAAACCAAAAAAAAAAAAAAAAACAAAAAGACCCATAGTGTAGTCTATGCAAGCAGTCCTAGGGGTTGGGAGATACAGGCACGATTGTTAGCAGTTACAGGCCAGCTTGGCCTACCCGAGACACAAATCTAAAAAACAAACATAACTGAGTGTGAGTGCCCTAAAAGAAAGCAACACGATGTGTATTTCTGCCATCACTGAGGGGTCTGGGCAGGGCTCTGAATGTGATCTCTGTGGACAGTACTCTGCAAGGAGAGGAAAGGGAGTCTCCCTGCTGTTTTACCTTTCTAGCTACCTTTGGGGCTAAACCTTTCTATAAATTTCTATCTTAAATTTTTCATCCTTTGAATTACATGTGTTTTATTTGTTTGTTTGTTTGGTTTTGAAACAAGGTTTCTCTGTAGCTTTGGAGACTGTCCTGGAACTCGCTCTGTAGACCAGGCTGGCCTAAAACTCAGAGATCCGCCTGCCTCTGCCTCCTGAGTGCTGGGATTAAAGGCGTGCGCCACCATCCGCCTGGCCAGAATTACATGTGTTAATGTAACATTTATTCTATTCTTTTAAATTACCACACTATATCCAATTTTTTTTTTTTTGGTTTTTTTCAAGACAGGGTTTCTCTGTGGCTTTGGAGCCTGTCTTGGAACTAGCTCTTGTAGACCAGGTTGGCCTCGAACTCGCAGAGATCTGCCTACCTCTGCCTCCCAAGTGCTGGGATTAAAGGCGTGTGCAACCACCGCCTGGCTATATCCTACTTTTAAACTTTTGATTTCTATTGAAGATTTGTTAGCTCAGGGATGGAGAAATGGCTCAGCAGTTAAGAGCACTGGCTACTCTTCCAGAGGACACATGTTCAATTCCCAGCACCCACATGGAAGCTCGTAATGGTCTGTGACCCCAGTTTCAGGGGATCTGATACTTTCACAGTCATACAAGCAGGCAAAATAGGCTGCGGGGTGGTAGCACACGCCTTTAATCCCAGCACTGGGGAGGCAGAGGTAGGCAGATCTCTGTGAGTTAGAGGCCAACCTGGTCTGCAAGTGCTAGTTGCAGGACAGGCTCCAAAGCTACAGAGAAACCCTGTCTCAAAACCCCAAAAAAACACATGAAATAAAAATAAACTATTTTTAAAAAAGAGTGGCAGGAGGATAGAAAATTCTGGCCTATTTTGGACTACATAGTCAGACCCTATCACAATAAACAAAAAGAATGAACAGAGATATCATTAAAAAAAAGATAGTTTTAGCTCAACTTGCTGTTTTTAGCCTTTGATTGGGAGTTCAAAAATCATTGATACTGTTTTCTACTTGACGTTGTTCGAATGACAGAGGATAAGAAAGAAGTATATACGACAAAGGCTGTGTCCTGCCCACTCTCATGCTACAAAATGGGAGGCCTGACTTCCTGCAACCATTGTTAAGTCTCTGAAGATACACAACTACCTCAAAGACTGTAGCTCTGAGAAAGAAAAGAAAAAAGACACCCGTACATTTTTCTTAACACTATGAAAAACGTTTTGATAAGAAAAAAGGGTTGATGTTGCGGGAATTCATTCAGCCAACAGCCTTTAGGTACCAGACCATTAGGGTGTGGTGTGAGGTATTATAAGCACAGACCAAAGCACGCTCAGGCCTTTTTTCCTTTCACCTGGTTGGTGGTCGGAGGTCAGTTCACTCCAGTGCCCACACAGCAGAGGAACACAGTGGCTCTCTTATTTCGAGTGATCCCCAATAAACATTTGTAATCCTTTGTTATGTGCTTCTGTGGGCCTTCCTTTAATTATGCCACATTCTCCATCCACTGTGGCCGGATTACAGCTCCCACTGCTCCCTGCCTCTTGTCCTCACCCTGTGGCTGGGCTCCCCTCTACTTCCCACCTCTGCATGCACTCCTGTGGCTGCCCCACAGCTGAGGTTCAGCTTTGTTATATATTTTACTATGTTAAAGTTAAAACCTTAATGATCTATTTATTTATTATGCATTTAGTGTTCTGTCTGCACGTATGCCTACAGGCCAGAAGAGAGCAAGAGGGCACCAGATCTCATTATGGATGGTTGTGAGCTACAACGTGTTGGCTGGGAATTGAATTTAGGACCTATGGTAGAGTAGCCAGCGCTCTTAACCGCTGAGCCGTCTTTCCAGCCCCCAGATGCTTTTCTTAAAAACTATTTTCCTTTTGTGATTTGATATTTATTTTTATACACAACAAGAGTAAAAGTGTGCCATCATCTATGTGGATAAGTTAGTCAATTCTCAAGTGTTGGGTTTAAGGTCGCAAAGCACCCAACTAAGTAGAAAACCAAAGCATGGAAATTTGTTCAACCATGAAAATATTTTTAAGTTTTTAAAATTAATTATTTTTGTATGGATGTGCACATGTATGCTTGCAAGGGGATATATGTATGAGCATGCTATGGGACATGAAAATCAGAGATCTAGACAGGCGGTGGTGGCGCACCTTTAATCCCAGTACTTAGGAGGCAGAGGCAGATGGATCTCTGTGAGTTTGAGGCCAGCTTGGTCTACAAGAGCTAGTTCCAGGACAGGCTCCAAAGCTACAGAGAAACCCTGTCTTAAAAAACTTAAATAAATAAATAAAATCAGAGATCTAGATGTAGGAATCGGTTCTCTCTTTCCATCAGTGTGGGTCCTAGGGACAGAACTCAGGAAAATGGGCTCAACCCTAGGTCCTTTACCTGCTGAGCCATCTTGTCAACCTGAAAACCATTTCTCTAAGTACAAGTTTTTCACATGTACATCATCCACATTTCAATCAAGTCTATGCCAAAAAATAAACCAAACCAAACCAAACAAAAAAAAAGCCCAAATGATGTAGAAGGGTCTTCTGTCTATGTGCTGATTTCATTGGTTAATAAAGAAACTGCCTTGGCTTTTTGATAGGACAGCAGCTTAGATAGGTGGAGTAGACAGAATAGGATGCTGGGAGAAAGAAAGCAGAGTCAGGCAGAAGCCATGAAGCTCTGGCCCAAGATGGACGTAGGTTAGAATCTT
This sequence comes from Microtus obscurus, assembly GCA_963919715.1. Lineage (NCBI taxonomy): Eukaryota > Metazoa > Chordata > Mammalia > Rodentia > Cricetidae > Microtus > Microtus obscurus. The sequence continues at coordinate 5,758,338 of CAWTZC010000768.1, forward strand.
CCTGATAAGCCAGTACCTCGTGGTGCTTGCTACACAGATTATTAGAAATGGGTTAATCAAGATGTGAGAATTAGCCAATAAGAAGCTTGAACTAATGGGCCAGGCAGTGCTTAAATGAATACAGTTTCTGTGTTATTATTTCCGGGGCTAAACTTCGGGAGCTGGGCGGGACGAAAAGCAGGCCTGCTCGCCTCATCACTACACCCAAAACCTATTTAGTCCATAATTTAAAGTATCAAGTTAGTGCAAAAACAACTTACTATTGAAATTTGTTGTCTGATATTGAAGTACACTTTTAAATAATGATGGTTATGTTATACATCATCTTTTTTTGTTAGTTTGTTTTTCAAGACAGTGTTTCTTTGTTTAGCCCAGACTGTCCTGGAACTAGCTGTGTAGGCTAGGCTGGCCTCGAACTCACAGAATCCACCTTCCTCTGTCTCCTAAGTGCTAGGATTAAAGGTGTGCACCAGCACTGCCCAGGTATACATTACCTTAATGTGCATTCTCAGTGTATTTTATTCTGTACATTATTCATGACCTGCTGGTTTTTATGTATTGTACTATGGAAATGTTAGGCAAGATTCAAATCTGAGTAATCTTTCCTTCCCTCCCCTTCCTCCCTCCCTCCCACCCATCCACCTACCTAAGTACCTATGTATCAGGTCTCTCTACATAGCCCTGGCTGTCCTAAATGTACTATGTAGATCAGGTTGTCCTTAAACTCAATAGAGATCTTCCTACCTTTACTCCTAAGTATTGGGATTAAAGGCTATCACACCTGCCTTGAGTGATTTTCTTATTTCAGATCAAAATGAGTTGTCAAACAGCAGAGAAAATTTGAAACATTGCCAGTCCATACCCTGCAGCTGTGGTTCAAAAAGTTTTCTGAGGAAAAAGTCTTGAAGTCAAGGTACAGAGTGACTAGCCATCAGAAGTAGACAATGACCATCTGAGAGCAAGAATGGATGCCAATACTCCAATGTCACTCTCAATGGCTATGCAGTATGTAAAACCAACTGGGGAGGAAGCTCAGCAAGAAAGCCCAGAGAGCTTACTTAGAAGAAAACTGACCAGCTCAGCTGCTGTCCTCTCTTATGCTTTCCATGAGTTCGCAGAATTTCTATTTTTATTTTACAGGAACACACAAGTTTATTTCCCACTGGCAAAAATGTGTCAGAGTCTAATTATGATTTAAAACTCACAGTCCAATACTACAATTCTTTTAATACCAACCTAATAACAGTCTTTTTCTTTGATAATTTCTTATCAAATCCACAATATTTCAAATTTCTAAACATAAGACTTTTTGCAAATAAACAACTTGTTTAAAATACTTACTTTGATTTTTTCAGCCAAGGATTGTGTAATATTGATTTCTCTTTCTCCTTCATCGTACATTTGAAAAATGAGATTCTGCATTACATCCCCTGCGACCCAATTAACCTCATCCTGATGCTTGACCTGGATCGCCTTTTGTCCTTCCACACTAAATATCTGTAGTCGAGCAACGTGGCTACTGGGAAGTAACTTGATAGTCTTTTCCACAGGTGACACATTTTTACAACTCTAAAAGAGAAAAGATGAATATACTCTGAGTGACCTATGTATTCATTTTCTCTTTTCTCTAATGGCAAATCCATGGCATGGTTTAACAATTTAGCTTCTGTAATAGAAAAGGGCATCTCATCACAGTTACACTTGTAACTCTGTAATCAGGTTTTATCATTAAAAAGGCATTATAAGCCAGATGCGGTGGCACCCACCTGCAATCTCAGAACTTGGGAGGTGTGGGCAGGAGGTCAGGAGTTCAAGCCATTCTCAGCTACACAGTAAGTTCAAGGTCAGCCTGGAATATACAGGAGACCTTGCCTTTAAAACAAACAAACAAAAAAAAGTATTAATTTTTAATAATATAAATTTTATACCGTCAGGCATAAATTGCATAGGGTACATGCTGAAAACTACTAACAAGAATGCCTTCTTTCTTGTTTTTTAAATTCATTTAAAATTATTATAAAGTCACAAGATTTAAGTTAAGTCACAGATTCAGGAAAGAAGAAACCAAGAACTTCCCATTAAACTGAAGACAAATTGCTGTCACCAAAGATACTACAAGTATTAAGCTGTATTGAAATTTATGGTTTTTTTTTTTTCAGTTAATAGAACACTGGGATAAGCTTTAGATGCCTCAAAACCTGAGCTTATCAACATACTGAGAAATTTATACTGATTACTAGCACATCAGTAGTAGAGGATGCATCATAAAGAAGTGCATTAAACCATTACACCACCACTTCTTAAACTATAATACCTTCAATGGCACAAAGTTATTAATTCTAAAATAACTTTAAATATTACTTAATTTGTTTTCTTTTTTGTCTATCTACAAGTATTCCTATAGATAAGCATTAAGGTTATTTAAAATTTATTAGTTTATTTAAGAACTCTACATTATAAACTATTAAGCAGTGCCAGGTGGTGATGGTGTCTATCTCTAATCCCAGCATTCGGGAGGCAGAGACAGGCAGATCTCTGTGAGATCGAGGCCACCCTGAGCTCTAGAGTGCGTTCCAGGATAATCAAAGCCACACAGAAAGACCCTGTCTCAAAAATTAAAATAAAGTTCAAGCAATTTATTTTAAAGGCACACACGTTTACTTGACTTTGTTCCTCTCAAGGTTGCTTGATGCCTTTGAACAAGACACTAGAAACTGCATAAAAGCAGACATAACCTGCTATTTGTGTTAACTAATCTCAATTCCCCATCTTCTAATACTGCTGCATAATAACCTAAGTTCCTTTTGCTTCAAAGGCCAGATCCTTCCCATCCTCACATAACTGTGATACTTTTTGACAGTCTGCAGATATTATTGCATGCACATGTTTGCACATGCACACACGTTGCCTACATTGTAAAGGAAATGCATCCTTACTATTTTAAGATTAGCAAGGGCTGCAGCTCAGCGGAAAAGTACTTGGCAAAGACCCGTGGTTTGACTGAAGAGGGGGGAAAAGATTATAAAACCTAACAAGGCTTAAAAGAATTTGAATGAGCCAGGCGGTGGTAGTGCATGCCTAAATAATCGCAGCCATCAGAAGGCAGACACAGGCAGATCTCTGTGATTTTTGAAGACAGCCTGGTCTACAGAGAGAGTTCTAGGGGGGAAAAGAGAATTAGAATGAATGTAAGAGTTTTTGCCCCTTTACGGCTCAAGGCATTAATAGTAGATATATAAGGGTCACTATATCAGTATTAGATAAATTAGTAGGTAAGTATGAGTTAACCAACTGATTGATTCTTCTCCCACATCAACTGCTAAGAAATCTATTCACGAATCAATGTTTGTTACCTCATCTGGCAATTGTACAGACTGTTTCTAGTACCCTCCACTAGCCATGTATGCTTACAAAAGTTACACTCATACATACAAGATAAAGGTCTTCATGTCTTTCAGTGGTAGTTCAAGTAGGAATCTTTACAAAACTTTCAAAGAAATAAACAAGAATAAAACACAATGGTGTGCTTTAATGTTAGGTAAGTTTTAAGAAACTATTTCCTGGGTTAGAGAGATGACTCAGTGGTTTAGAGCACATACTACTTTTGTGATCCACCTGAGTTCAGCTTCATTGCCTAAACCAGGTGGGTCACAACTGCCTAGAACTCTAGCTTTAAGGAATCCAAGGACTCTGGGTCTCCGAGCGTATCTGCTCTTACATATACTTACCCCCATATAGATACCCCCACACACATCCAATTTAAAATATACCTTTATAAAAGGAAAATATACTCACTAGTAGTTATAAACATTGTAAGAGATTCGATCAAAAAAATTATTAATACATAATAGATAATGCTAAATACTATTACACTTCACATTGTTTTTCTTAAGAGAACCAAAGTATTACACATTTAGCATCAAACAATTTTGTATAACTACTCCACGGCTGTTAAAGACTCGGCATAATATCAAGGAGAATGGTAGCTTACAGGTATCTCAATCCTAGCAGTCAGTGTCTGGTCTTTCTTAATGTTCTTAACGTGAATTGCTGACCCTGTTAGGATGCTGGTCCCAGAGCTACTACAATCCACAGTGTAGACTGGCAGGCTTGGAGCACCTAGAAACTACAGGGAGGACAGAAAAATCATTAATGAACCAATCCATAACTACTCATTAACTGTTCCAATTCATGAATAATTTACCATAGCTTTTGGGCTGGACATTGGAAAATTCTAAGTAAAACTCAAGACACTAGAATTTTTTAATAAAAAGTAATTTTCTATGCTACATAAAATTTACCATTGAGGAAAACTAAATTCCTCAAACACTATTCTTTTTTTTAACTTAAAAAAAGATCACGTGTATATCTGAGTGTGGGTGTATGCTTGTGTGTGTGTGTGTGTGTGTCTAAGGAAAGAAGAGGCTATGGGATGTCCTGGAGCTGTGATTACAGAAGTTATAGCCATCTCAATGGCCCTCTTTTTTACTGTCTCGAGTTTCCTTTGTTTCTGTGTTAATCAAAAACTTTCAGAGAGCTTTATCATTCTCTTTAATAAGTGAAACACCTTCTCTAAAGTCCAGGGAGGAATGTGGGGAGGTGGCTCGGTAGTTGATAAAGGACAACGTGAGTCTGAATCCCCAGAGACCACATCAAACTAGTCACTACAGTGCACCTCTCCAATCCCAGTGCTCCTAAAGCAGGGTCGGAGACAGAGACAGGAATTTCCTGAATCTAGCTGCCCAGCTACTCTTCCATATGCATTCAGACACACGAAAATTGACATAGACAGAGACATGTAAACGAGGGGGTAGAGGAAAGAGAAGGGAGAAAATTTATGAAACTGCTTCGATGGGCCTGGTAGTGAAAGCCTTTTATCCAAATACTCAAGAGATTAAGGCAGTAGAAACAATCATGAATTCAAGCCTTCTTGATCTACAGGGTGAATTCAAGGCCAGCTTGAACAATTTTATGAAATCCTGTCTCGCTGGGCAATGGTGGCGCACGCCTTTAATCCCAGCACTCGGGAGGCAGAGGCAGGCAGATCTCTGTGAGTTCAAGACCAGCCTGGTAGGCATACACCTTTAATCGGGAGGCAGAGGCAGGTGAATCTCTGTGAGTTGGAGAACAGCCTGGCCTACAGAACAAGTTCCAGGACAGGCTCCAGAGAGAAACCCTGTCTTAAAGTAAACAAAACAAAACAAAACAACAATGCCCCCAACCCAAGGAAATGTCCTAAGAAATCTTCTATGGAATACTTATTAGGACTTGACTGAATGGCAGCCACACATTTAACACCCGTACTCAGGAAGCAGAAACAGGCAGATCTCTTGAGTTCAAAGTCAGCCTGGTCTACATAGAGAAACTCAGTCTTGAAAAAAGAAATCCAAAATAAACAATCAAGCCAAAACAAATAAAAAGGACAAAAGACAGAGTCTGACTTACTTCCTTTGGTTTCAATTAAATGTTGCAATGTACACAATTAAAAAACAAAAACAACATAAAAGTTTACTATTTAAGACAACGCTGAAGCAGCAAAAAGATAGTCATTGCCTTGCACCAGCACAAGCTCTAAGTACTCATAACTGTGCATCACAACAAGCTCACCTTGCAGTGGACAATCAGCTTCGGTTGTGCTGTTACGTTGTCTGACTCATCCACAACTTCCACCTGAAATGGGAACACTGTTCCATTCTCTATAACTAGAATTTCCGAATCAGGTTTCACTTTTAGTCGATGAGGGGGACCTATCAGGAAATTACATAATAAAGTTCATATTCAATAGATTAAATAGACTAAGATACCTTTTGTATTAATATTTATGACAGATGAACAAAGAAAAAATACAGAACTTGATAAATTCTATCTTCCAAACATACTTAAGTGTGTATAATGGAGCTGTCTCAATAGCATAATTGAATGTCTGATGTCTGGGGGAGAGGTGGTGCACATCTTTAATCCTAGCACCCAGGAGGAAGATCTCTGAGTTCAGACCAGACTGATCTACAAAGTTCTAGAATAGCTAGGACTACACAGAGAAATACTATCTTGCAAAAAAAAAAAAAAAAAAAAAAAAGATGTCTAGGTTAGACGTGCAAGCTATAGACACTGATTAGCTCATGCTAGAAACGTCCTAAACAGTCCTGAGAAACCTTGAAAATATTAGGAGGGAAAGTATTCAAGAAGCAAAATAAGTTTACTAAAAAATACTGTTTATTTATCATCTTTAGCTTTATACAGTGAATGACTGCTGGCTCCAGCACAGGAAAAAACATGCTGAGTCTGGGTCCAGCATGATGGTACAATCCTGTAATCTCAGCATCTGAGAGCTGCAGACTAGCATTGGGCTATGTTATAAACAAACACCTGGTGATTAAGCAATTACATAAGCAGGTAAGTATACTGCTCACTGTCTTTGATATCATGAACAAGCTATATCATACATTTCTTATAAGGTTAACAGGATGGATCTATACTTCAACAATAAACTATATGTACAATCTTTAATACTTGAAAATTCAATTTATGCTAAATACTGTTAATAAAAGTATACAAAACAGTTACTAGACACAATTATTTTAGTTTATAATATTGGTTAACAGTGACTATTTAATAACTGTCAACTACGATGTCATGTTTTAGTCAGCACTGCTATGTGCATTATACAGAACACAAGGTTCTATCACCTCCATTTTATACAAATGGAACAGAAAATATTTAATCAAAGAAACACATAAAAAATATTCAATATAAAGAGATGTGCTGGACCCAAAGTCAGAAAGTGGCAAAGTCAAGCTTAAATCCTGGTTTGTGAAGAGGTTTCTTTCTCTCCTACCACAAGACTGTGCTATTTTCTAATTTGTTATTTCTATCAAATTAAAAAGCACCAAAAAACATACCTAAGTAATGAGATTTCTACAAGTCAATTCATTTGGTTTAGCTTACTTCTAAAAGCATACATATTTATTACTCTAAATGAACTTTTCCCCCCTTGGTTGTACTAGCTTTCACTTCTTTATCAATTTATGACTGTGTAAAACCTGCAAGAACTTCAAATTGTAAATGCAAATAAGTCATTGTTTCCTTCTGCTGTCATCCAGGACAAATGAACATCCATGGGCAAGCTGTTATAGCCAAGGTTTCTAAGGATCATAACTAAAACTTGCATGCCAACTGTTCCTTGGTCTTTTGTTTAGGATCAAGTATAAAACACTCAATAAACATAACCCTAAGCATCACAAATACTGGCAGGTCTCACTCTGCACCGGACAGTGTTAAAGAAAGCTCATATGTAACCAGTACTGTGTTCTCTCTTCAACGAGTGCACAGCCAAACAGAGTGAGGACTGCATCTGATCTCATCCTACAGCTACAACCCTACGAGAGCAGGTAACATTCCAATGATCGCGTGAAAAAGCAGCCACACCAAGTTTACCTATACTGAAACCCAAATGGCCTGATTACAAAATATTCTTTTTGGATCCTTAAAACAGACTATCCCTTAAATTAAACAGCAAATTCCAGCCTATGTAAGTTGACTACAATTTCATTGTCCCAAGATGAATGCTTATCAAATTAACAAGAACCTATAATTCTTAAAACATGAATGTTACCAGTAAGATTGATGTAGGAGTTTAAACCTAAGTCTAATAAGCTTATCTCTAGATGTTTCCTAATACACTGTACTTAAAAAATTTCCCCAAGACTGAGTTATGTTTAGTAACTCTAAATGTATTTTTGAGACTTATACTGGAGCTTGGGGTGTAGCTCCACTGATTAGGGTATTTGCCTTGAACATAGGCCTGAGTTCACTCTCTACGCCACATAAACCAGGGAGGTTTATGTGTTAGATGTCTAACTTTGGAGGTTGAGGCAGGAGGATCGTAAGCTCTAGATCATCCATCCTTAGTTGGTTATCTATAGAGTCTCTGAGGTCACCTGGTCTAGACTGTCTCATTTTTTTTTAAGATACAGAGACTTGGAGGGATTAATAATCTCAAACATCAAACTGCATAAAAGCATCATTATACTTTTATCATAATGCCATTTCTTCTTTGTATTTTTGACAAAATCTCATTATTGCAGCCCAGGATAGTATCAAAATTGCAATCCATTTCTGGGGGATCTGTCACCCCTGACTGCGGCAGGCACAGCATCCATGTGCACATGCTACCCCCATATACATAATTAAATTGTACTCTTTTACTGCCCAACCTCCTATATTCTGGCCATTCACCACCACAGCAACCTAAGAATATTTAAAAAGTTAAAATAATATTACCAGGTAGCAATCTAATTTTCAAAATCTGTGAATCTTCTTTTAAGCCCGGAATAATAACCTTCAGATTAAAATTCTGTTGAAAAAAGACAGCAAAAATTAAACCTAAATTTTAAGTAGCTTACCATTTCAATTCTGATTGTTTGCTTTCTAATTTCCTTATCATTGTATAAATTTACTCATAATTTAGTCTCCAAAATTATTACAAATATTTAAAGATCCCAGGAGGAAAAAAAAACTTTCCTCAAACGGTGTACCTCAGGTAATTATCAGAATCAGAAGGGTTTTATAAAGATGTAAAGCAGGGGTAGAAAGACAGCTCAGTGGTGAACAGCATTTGCTGCTCTTGCAAGGGACCCAAGTACAGGTATCAGCATCCAATTCGACTACAACTCCAGTTCCAGGGGATCCAATTAGCTCTTCTGGTCTCCAGACACCAGGCACTCATGACGTGCACATACACACACGCAGGCAAAGCAGTCATACATGAGGTGCACATACGTACACGCAGGCAAAGCAGTCATACATGAGGTGCACATACGCACACGCAGGCAAAGCAGTCATAAAGATCACATGAAAAACAAAAATATTTTTTAAGTGAAACAAGGAGTAGGAAAAAAACGGATTGAACTCTGAACAGAAAGGTAATAGTAACTAAAGGGATCTAAGTAAAAGCATATGGGCATGGATCCAAACAGAGCTCCCCAAAATAAGAAATAAAATTGACTAAGTAGTAGAAAATGTTCACCATCCCTACCAATTAGGGAGATGCATATCAAAACAACTTTGAGATTTCATCTTAATTCTATCAGAATGGCAAAGAGTAATGGAACAACCTCGAAAATAAATGCTGAAAGGGATGTGGAGAAAAGGGAAGTTTCAATCATTGTTGGGATTGTAAGATGGTCCATCTACCCTGGAAACCAGTGTGAAGAATCCTCAAGAAGCTGAAAATAAATATCCCATATGAGTCAGGTACAGGACTCAACATGATACTCCATGAATACTTGCTCAGCCATGTCCATTGCTGTGCTCTTTAAATCCTTACTGCTCAAGACATCATGCACTTACAACACTGAGCTGGCTCTGATTTGAAAGCTTCCTCCCTTGAGGACTAGATTTCATGGTATCAAGGGTACCATGCAAGTTTTAATATCCTATGAAGCTATGATGCCTATAATCTGCATTGTGATCACCCCGGTGCAATTTCCTTAAAGGTTCAACAGTGGCATGCATAATTTGTTGATAAACAACAGCTTTCTATTTAGACTTAAAGCTTACTCAACAAAAGGGAAACCATGTCTGGTATCAGAAACCTACCCAACTATTCTAGGTTAGTAAGGTCATAGATCTTGGAGAATCTACAACCACTAAGTAGAGTTACTTAGTAAAGTTTACTAAGTAAAGTTACTTAGCCAGCATAATTCCTAACAACACTCTAAATACGTATCTTTACACCTACAGCTAAATGTAACCCCACATCTTGTTGCATCAGAAAAATCTCTTTGCATCATAGACAGGTCATTACAGAAAACCAAGACCAATCAAAAAGAACAGAACAAGAGATCACACGGTGACCAGAAAGCACACAGAAAAATAGATTAAAAAAATTCACAAGAATTTGAGAGCGAGCAGGGAGTGGGGACAAGGGAGGGACTGAAAGGAGGAAAAGGCTGTAATAACATTTCAATGTAACAAAGTTAAAAAAAAAAAAACTACATCTAAAAACCTCTGAATGGAATGGAATATTCTGGGCTGGATTTTGATCAGAAAAGTAACAGTAACTGGAGACATCTAAATATAAAGTCTAGTTTTCTCACTAGCACTGTCCTAATGTTTCTTAGTGTGTATAAATATATGTGGCTCTGAGATGTTAACATGGAAACTCTGTGAGCTTATGAGCCAGGCGGTGGTGACACAGGCCTATTATCCCAACACTGGAGAGGCAGAGGCAGGTGGACTCTCATTTCAAGGCCAGTCTACAGAGCGAGATCCAAGACAGCTAGGGCTAATACACAGAGAAATCCTGCCTCAGAGAGAGAGAGAGAGAGAGAGAGAGAGAAAGAGAGAATCTGTAAGCTCTTGCTATCTTTAAACCCTTCTATAAATTTAGTTATTTTAAAGTAAACTGAATCTAGAAAGCATTTTAAAGTTCATCTAACATTTAAAAATTGACCCAATCTCAAACAAGAAAGATGCATATGTAAAACCTGACAATTTGATAGTATGAAACAAGAGTGTACAAGTTAAGCAACACCTGAAATGTTTCCTATCACACACTAGAGAGATGGTTAAGAGCACTGGCTGCTCTACTCGAGAACCTCGCTTTGAATCCCAGCACCCACATGGCAGCTCACAACTTTTAACTCCAGTTTCCAGGGGCCCTGATCCTTCTTATGACCTCCTCAGGCACCAGGCACACACATGGTACAGACTTACATACAGACTAAACATCTCCGCACAACATAAAAATATTTGAATTAGAAGCATTTCAAATTTTGGAGCATCTTCTATAAGCAAAGGTATCCGAGTAATGAAGCAAGTCTAAACATGAAATTCATCTATTTTCTGCTTTAAATATATCATCTTCAATCAACTTCTCTACAGCAATTCTGGCGTGCCCATTTTGACTGACATTTATCAAACAAGGTCAGGTTTGGAGTTGTTACCTGTGTCATCATGTTAATATTCAAAACATTTCAGATCAGAGTTACTCTAGCTGAACTGTCTGAAGAAAGCAGATGTTCCTCTCTTCTTTGGGCTGGTGCTTTTAAACCCAGTGCCTTTCAAGTGCTCTATCACAGACCCAGGCCCCAGGAAGCTCTAGTTTAAACATAACATTGAGAGGACATACCTGTATCTTTCTTAACCATAGACATCCCTGCTAAATGCTTCCCTGTTAATTATCAAAACATGTTAAAATAGTCAGCTACAGTCTCACTGATTTAAAATTGTAGTTTCTGTTCTAAGAAAAATAAAAGAATAGAAGGGAGAAAAACTGGAATACTACCAGAAATGCTGAATAAATGGTTCTGAATGAAGAAGACAGCTAGAAAACATTTAACTCGAGGATGCTGAAATGACTACAGCCATACAAGTGACATCGTCACACCGCTCTGAGGTAACATAGCATTGACGAATTTCTAACAACTCGGAATTACTGTGATCTTGTTTACAAAATACAAAACAAAGGAAAATAAACCCAGGTCAGTCAACAATCAATTTCCAATTTACCGTAATAGGAAACAAATAATAAGTATTGTAACATTTATGTATAATGCTTACCTTGCCTTGACAAGAGTTAACCAGACCTTTAGCTACGACACCTTGAATTACACAATTTGGGCCTCTGGTTATTTCTTCATAATGTAAAGACAGACCACTGGGGGAAAAAAAAAGATTATTTATAAATTCCCCTGAGTTCTCTACAAACGAGGCTGCAAATGTGCTACAGGCATGTTTAATTCATCTTTCTAATAAAATTTCTAATTTAATTTAACTAGGAAGTAAAGAGAAGAAAATTTGGGGCTGGAGAGATGGCTCTGCGTTCAAGAGCACTGGCAGCTCTTCCAAAGGCCTGGGGTTCAGTTCCCAGTACCCATATGGCAGCTCTGTCTGTAACTCCAGTTCCAGGATCCAATGCCTTCATACAGACATGTGTGCAAGCAAAACACCAACGCACATAAAATAAATGAATAAAATGAAAAAAAATTTTAAAAAAAAGAGAAGAAAAATTCCTAAAAGTGTATTCCCCCCCCTTGAGTCAAGAATTCCATATATAGCCAAGTTTGCCTCAAATTCATAATCCTCCCACCTCAGCATCCCTAGTACTAAGACTACAGATGTGTGCTACTCTAATTAGCTACAAATATTCTATAATAGAAAAACACATGTCCAAGTAAGTATAAGTGACACTAATGGAATAAAAACTGAAAATAATGTGGCAGACTGATAAGATAAAAACCACACATGTTGAGTTGGTCAAGACACAAGAAATAAGGCAAGTTACATGGCCAACAAAAGTCTGATGTAATATCACACCTGTCACTGTACAAACACGGGGATAACTGCTGATTATTCTTTACTTCACTGTAACAGAATCTCCACAGAAGTAGTCTTATATAAGTAGCCTTTTTCACTATGCATCTATAAATACCATAAAAGTATTTTAAAGCAACAACAACCAAAAACCCCACAAAAGGGCAGATACAAACAACAAGTATACCCTGCATGAGAAACCCTACTTGCAACTACCCCTGGAATCTACCTTAGCTTCCTTTCATTAGGCTTGTCCATAAAAGTTAGAGTTGGTAAGAATATCAAATACAAGCCTTGACTGTGGATCAACCTGGACTCTCACTGTGGATACAATAAGAAAGAATACAAAGGTAGAGCCGGGCGGTGGTGGCGCACGCCTTTAATCCCAGCACTCAGGAGGCAGAGGCAGGCGGATCTTTAAGAATTTAAGACTAGCCTCATCAACAGAGTGAGTGCCAGGACAGGCTCCAAAACTACACAGAGAAACCCTGTCTCAAAAAACAAAACAAAAATCAAAAGCAAAAAGAATACAAAGGTAGACCACACTATATCCCTTAGTAGAGAAACCCTCCAGTACACCAGGCTCACAGGGTGTACTCATGGAATCCTCACTCTTTTCTATGCACGTCTTTCCCACAGTAAAATTTTAGGCAGTATCTGCTACCTAGTAAGCAGAACGGCGTCAGAGAAGTCTCACTAACAAAGTGGCTTTCATGCTGCTGTAAACTTGTTACTATAGATGCTGAATACCTTTTCTATCGCAGTGTGCAAGTAATGCCTAGGTTAGCTACGACGCTCAGGGAAAGAAAGAGAAAAGGTACATCAAGGAAAGAAAAAGCTCATTCTTCTCAAGCACAGAATTCAAGGGCTTATAGGTATTTTCCGAACAGACAGTAAGATTTAACAACAAAGACCTTAAGAGTCTGATTTTATAATCGAGTAGCACTATTTAATTTCAATTCATTTTAACAAAGTGTTCCAATAAACAAAATAACAAGGCTTGTTCTACACAGAGAAAAAGATAAAGAAGAGAAAAAAGCATATCAGCAATTTAAAATTTATTGTTTATGTGTATATAATATGTGTGTATGCCTGCAGTCCACGGTGTATATGCAAACCATGGTGTGTGTGTGTGTGTGTGTGTGTGTGTGTGTGTGTGTGTGTGTGTGTGTGTGTGTGTAGGTCAGAGGCTAGCTCCTTCTACCATGTGGATCCCAGTGATTAATGCACACCTTCAGGATGAGTGGCAATAATCTTACCCACTGAGCAACCCTGATGGTCAAGACTGATCACTTTAAGTCCTTTGGTCCGGAGAATGACTCAATAATTAAGCACATGTACTGCTCTTACAGATGGCCAGATGTCAGATGCAGCATCTGCAAGGGGCCAGCTCACAGCCCCAGACCCAGCTCAAAGGGAATCTGAAGCTCTGCAGTCCTTGAGCATCTGCACTCACGTGTGCACGTGTCCTCTGCTGTCCTTGAGCATCTGCACTCACACACTCACGTGCGCACGTGTCCTCTGCTGTCCTTGAGCATCTGCACTCACACACTCACATGCACACGTGTCCTCTGCTGTCCTTGAGCATCTGCACTCACACACTCACGTGCACACGTGTCCTCTGCTGTCCTTGAGCATCTGCACTCACACACGTGCACACGTGTCCTCTGCTGTCCTTGAGCATCTGCACTCACATGTACACGTGCCCAACGCACACAGAATTAAAAATGAGATAAAAGCTTTTTTAAAAAGTAACTTTTCTTATAAAGTAATGGCAGGGCACCAGGACAGTAACTGATTAGTAAACAGCAAGTTATTTCATGGTACCCAGAGGTTCAGGAGTTAAGACAGAAAGCACTTCAGTAGTGTGCCAAGTGGGCCTCCCATCTGAACTATCTATTATCTCATTCTGAGGTGTTAGGAGTTCAGATTAACAACTTAGTTTTACCTTGGTTACTAGAGTTTTAGCAGAAATGACTCCTTTTGATTATATTCTAGTCTGTTGGGGCCTACTGCAGAAGCCTACTCTAAAACAATGGCATCTTGCTACTTTATTTAACAAAATCAACATTAACAATGCAAAGTGGCATACAAAATAGCTCTTAATCATATGCCATGTATTATATGATTTTGCTGGCTCTTGAAATCCCCTAATATATAAAAGAAAAACTTTTACTACTAAAGCAAATACAAATAAAACGTGGAATGTAAGAAGGGACAAAGACAACAAAACCCAGGCCAATGGAAAATCAATTCATAGTTGCAACAAAGCTGAAGCCTAAACAGCTATGAAAAAAGTTGGAAATCAAAATGTGTTGCAGATAGATACTACCCAGAAGCTGATAATGCCAGCAGATTCAGAGAAATGGGCAGAAAAGAAGAGAGAAAAGGCATACGGGGGGTAGGGGGGAATGGTGGATATTTAAATCCCAGAATTCCTCTCTCCAACACTAACATGTATGTTAAAGTTTATATTTGAACAGATTAAAGCAAAAGATCATTGAATTAGAGGCAGAAGCTAAAAAAAAAAAATTAGGAACGATAACACTGAGTGAAAACCTCCTTATCCTCCATTCCTACCCTAGTCCTCTTGTTCCTTGACTAGTTAGGAACCAAACTATTAGCTCCTGTAAGAAAAGACTAAAAAATTAATTCTTGAGGAAACAGGGCTGCACCGCCCACCACAGAGACCCACCCTCCCAAGTCTGTATCCAAGTCACAATCAGATTCCTTGGGTCCACACTGATTCTCAAGGGGGACAAGTGCTTACCCAGCAGACAGGAAGCCATTGGTAGAAGATAACAAATGCAAAGGCTTCCACTTGCTCCCCCAGGTCTGATGTTAAGATCAATCTTCAGATGATTTCCCACCACATCTTTGGTTACCAAGCTCTAAGTGTCTGCTCATTGTTGTGCAGGTCACAGACCTTCTGGTGTATATTCTACAGAGTGCTGGGTTGTGTGTGCCTAGGCATTCTATTTCACCTTTGTCCACAGTTCCATGAGGGGATTCTACCCTTCCCACTGTCACCTAACTCCGTAAGTTCGGGGTGTTTATTTTTTTGTCCATCATTTTTGGATTTCTTTTGTTCTGTCAGCTCTTTCAACGCCTTTCCACTGTACGCAGCTCTTCCTGGAGTCCAGCACTTCATCTTTTGTTTTAAACATTCAGAGAACCATTAAAGTGATGGTTATCTCTAATCCATCATCTCCAACAAAATCATATGAAAGGCATCAATTGAATGGTTTGGGTTTTTTTGGTTTGGTTTTTCGAGACAGGGTTTCTCTGTAGCTTTGGAGCCTGTCCTGGAACTAGCTCTGTAGACCAGGCTGGTCTCAAACTCACAGAGATCCGCCTGCCTCTGCCTCCTGAGTGCTGGGATTAAAGGCGTGAGCCACCATCGCCCGGCAATTGACTGGTATGTATTCATTCAGCTATTAAAACACAACAACAAAAACCAAAGAGTAAGATATTTCCTTCTGGTTTTGCAAACTTCCTGAGCAGGTTGCCTGTGATCACACGGTGGCTTATCAATTTCAATAATAGAACTTTTGTTTTACATTTATCTTTGTTTTCTGGACTGGGAAATAGGATTTGGGCACAGTTCTCTTTCCTGAACATCCAATACAGAAGAGAAAATAAGGAAACCTCAGAGATGAAAGTGGAAGAAAAATGAGAGAACAATTATAAAATTAAAGAAACAATCAATTAGGCATGGTAGTGTATACCTGAAATCGTAACACTCAGGAGGCAGATATGTAGAAAGATTGCCCCAAGTTCAAGACCCACTTGATTTACATAGTGAGTTCCAGGTCAGCCAGGACCATATAACAAGACTGTTTCAATAATCCAAAAACAAAAAACAAAAACAAAAGCAATGTCTTCCATGTTCAAACACAAGCTCACTTATCTGGGTCTTGGGGATGGAACTGAGGTCCTTGGGCTTGCAAAGCAAGCAGTCTACTGACTGAACTATCCTTCAGGCCTCAGCTGCAGTCCCTAAGCAAACAATAGAACTAGCAGACAGCATGCCACACTTGAAAAAAGGAAATGGAATAAAAGCAATGACTTCAGCAGTAAATTCAAAATAAACTTCTGTGAAATAATTTGCACATGATATTGTAATTGCAAAGGATGGTTTGGAGCCAAATAAATCGCCAGGAGTCATAAAATTCATTTAAAACACTAATGCCAATGCTAACCCTATATAATTTACACAAAAAGAGTAAATACTTAGCAAAAACACAAATACAAATAAATCCTTCAATTACCTTGCTTCAAGAACTGGCTGAATATCAGATGATAGCTGGGTTGTGTGACCGAATTCATCCTGTAACTCCAAAGGAATATTGAATGGAACTCCAACACGAAAAGGGGAATCCAGAAGACCAAATGAAAACTTCTCTGGCTTGCCCTCTTTACCAAAAACAAAAGGGGACAGTATTGAGAAATTTTATTGGGATAAATAAACAGACTCAGACATTTACTGAAAATGACAACTCCAATGAAGATGGTGTTTAAATCTGTACAGAACTGGGAAGATGGCTCAGCAGTTAAAACACCTGCGCTGCTCTTGCAGAAGACCTAAGTCTGGTTCCCAGCACTACTGTCAAGTGACTCACAATGCCTGTAGCTGCAGCTCCAGGATATCTGATGCCTTCTTCTGGCCTCTGTGGGCACTTGTACACATACCCACACATTGATATAAAATTAAAAACAAAACTTAAAAAGTAATCTGTGTAGATTTAACTATTTCAACAACCAACACACGTAAATAAGTATAAAATTTTATCTCACAACATATAAACAAAAATTCAAGGGGTAGATATCAAAGTGTTTCTTTTATTTCCCTTTATTCTTATTACTATCATGGAAACAGTCTTACTATGTAGGCTGGGCACACCAGGCTGCCCTTAAACTTGTTGCGATCCTCCAATCTAACTGCCAGGGGATAGATTATAGGTGTGCACCATCATGCCAAACCTAAAATAGGTTCTAAGCTATCAGATTGTTAGAATGAAGAATGCTTATGCCCTTAATTTATTTTTATTTATTTATTTGGTTTATCGAGACAGGGTTTCTCTGTAGTTTTGGAGCCTGTCCTGGAACTAGCTCTTGTAGACCAGGCTGGCCTCGACTCAAAAAGATCTGGCTGCCTCTGCCTCCCAAGTGCTGGATTAAAGTGTGCACCACCACTCCCCAGTTTTGCTTATGCCCTTAATTAAAAAACTTCAAATTTCTCAAAATGGATCTGATGAGCTTACAACAAGGTATCAGGAAAACAATTATAACACAAATAATAAGGAATTCAAAGGCAAGAAAAGAATTACCTATTCTCATAGTCTCGTTTATTTACTGTGTATACATACAATTTCTTGTGTGCACATATTCACACAGTATTAGGAACCAATTCAGCCATATATGTGCTCTCTCTGAGCTTACAGTCTACCTAGGAATGTGATCTCTAATCTACTAATCTTGACTATTCCTTGGAATTTATGGAGATGAAACGTAAGAGTCCACCCTTAAACACGCCAAATCAGAAACTCTGTCAACAGTCATGCCTACTGACAGATATTCAGGAAGGAAGTTGCCTGAGCAACAGAGTAAGCTCAAGGCTCGCCGAGATGCCTTACTGAGATCCTGTCTAAAAATAAAAATGACTGGGGCTATCCCTCTGGCAAGGGCTTGTCTACCATACATGAGGCCCTAGGTCCAATCCCTAGTAAAAATAAACATACACCAAGACATTTTTGGAGAGACATTCAGCAGGCTATGCTTGAATAAGTCCTTTGAGGTAGTTCACTTACAAACTCAAGTTGAGAAGCACAAATTCAAACTGATAAACACGGTAAATGAACAAGCTTTCAGATGGCATACATGGATGAGAAGGAGCACACACCTCAACAGTTAGTGAAATTGCTTAACCACTAATCTTACTATGTAAATGTTGAAGCTAAAAGGAATAAGCTCGTAGGAAATGAATCCTCAGTCTACTGCTGAGTGTTCTATCCACAGTTTTTGAGAATTTCTGGTATCAGATGTACAGAAGAAACTAGCACATTTAAACAAACAAAAAAGCTTTTTTAGTCAAAAATTGGAACAATATAAATGTTACACCAGGAAGCAGATTTCTATAAAAAGAATTATTTTTTAAGAAATAAAACCTTGGGGCTGGAGAGATGGCTCAGTGGTTAAAAGCACTGGAGGAGGATCCAAATCCAATTCCAAACAGTTCACAAACATATGTAACTCCAGATCTAGGAATTCAGGTTTATTGTGGCCTCCATAGGCACGAGACACAAATACAGTGCACAGATACATGAATACATGAAACCTTCTAGTGGTCCTTCTGACTAAAAAAGACATGCAGCTCCAACTTCTCCAAAAACTACAATGACCACCACACCACAAAAACAACAACAACAAAAAAGAAAACAGACAGACAATAAGAGCAACAGTGAATAAATGGGACGTCCTGAAACCAAGAAGCTTCTGTAAAGCAAAGGACACTGTCATTAAGACAAAAAGGCATCCTACTGAATGGGAGAAGATCTTCACTAACCCTGCATCAGACAAAGGTCTGATCTCCAAAATATATAAAGAACTCAAGAAACTGGACATGAAAATTGTAATTAACCCAATTAAAAAATGGGGTACTGAACTGAAAAGAGAATTCTCAGCAGACAAAGTTCAAATGGCCAAAAGACACTTAAGATCATGTTCAACCTCCTTAGCAATCAGGGAAATGCAAATCAAAACAACTTTGAGATACCCTCTTACACCTGTCAGAATGGCTAAGATCAAAAACACCAATAACAGCCTTTGCTGGAGAGGATGTGGTGTAAGGGGAACACTCATCCATTGCTGGTGGGAATGCAAACTTGTGCAACCACTTTGGAAAGCAGTGTGGCGGTTTCTCAGGAAATTGGGAATCAATCTACCTCAGGATCCAGCAATACCACTCTTGGGAATATACCCAAGAGATGCCCTATCATATTACAAAAGCATTTGTTCAACTATGTTCATATCAGCATTATTTGTAATAACCAGATCCTGGAAACAACCTAGATGCCCCTCAACGGAAGAATGGATAAAGAAAGTGTGGAATATATACACATTAGAGTACTACTCAGCAGTAAAAAATAATGACATTTTGAATTTTGCATGCAAATGGATGGAAATAGAAAACACTATCCTGAGTGAGATAACCCAGACCAAAAAGATGAATATGGTATGTACTCACTCATTAGTGGACTCTAGCCATAAACAAAGGACATTAAGCCTACAGTTCACAAGCCTAGAGAAGCCAAATAACAAGGTGAATCCAAAGAAAAACATATATAGCTCCTCCTGGAAATTGGAAGGAAACAAGATTGCCAGGCAAAAGTTGGGAGCATGAGGGTAGAGGTAGGGGGATGGGGGGAAGGGGGTAGGGGTGGGGGGGAGGGAAGGAGAAAGGAAAAACTGGAGAGAGCTTAGGGGAGTGGGAGGGTGGAGATGGAGGATGGGCAGATATAGGAGCAGGGAAGAAGATATCTACATTAAGGGAGCCATTATAGGGTTGACAAGAGGCTTGGCTCTTGAGGGAATCCCTGGTGTCCACGGGGATGTCCCCAGCTAGGTCCTTGGGCAGCAGAGCAGAGAGGGTGTCTGACCTGGCCTTGCCCCACTATCACACTGATGTCTGTCTCGAATATCACCATAGAATCTTCATTTGGCTAGAATGAAGATGGATGATAGAGACAGAGACCCTCATCAGAGCAACGGACTGAGCTCCCAAGGTCCAATTGAAGAGCAGAAGGAAAGAGAAGATAAGCAAGGAAGTCTGGACCGTGAGGGGTTGGTCCACCCACTGAGACAGTGTGCCTGTTCTAATGGAAGCTCAGCAAATCCAGCTGGACTAGGACTGAATAAGCATGCGATCAAACCAAACTCTCTGAATGTGGCTGACAATGGGGGCTGACTGAGAAGCCATTGATAAAGGCACTGGGACTTGTTTCTACTGCATGTACTGTTTTTTTGGGACCCTAGTCTATTTGGATGCAAAGCTTCCTAGGCCTGGATGTAGGGGGCCTTGGACTTCCCACAGGGCAGGGTTCCCTGCCCTCTCTTAAGGAGGGAGGGGGAGGGAGAAGGATGAGTGGGGGAGCAGGAGGGGAATGGGAGGAGGGGAGGAAGTGTAAATTTTTAAATGGAAAAAAAAAAAGAAAACCCATAGTAATGATGCTATAGATTTTTAGGAGACCTAAATCTACAAAACAACAAACAACACAACGGGAAGATCTGTTGAAACTGGCTTCAGTTCTCGGAATCGGCATTCCTCCACACAGAGAGCCCCCAACACGAGACAGAGAACAAAAGAGGTAGGTCTAAGGAAGGAGAGAGCCAGCACTAGCAAAGGATGCACAGTTCACTGAAAACTGCAAAACCAGCTGGAGAATGACGTACATAGCACGGCAGACCTCTCTCCTCTCAGTGGTCTTTGCAGCCTGACTTTCTTCCCACTGGGTGCCAGGCTATAACCTTCCCTAGCAGAAGACTGGAAGGTCCCACCCTGGAGAATCTCAACAGCCAAAACGCAAAAACCTAAAAACTCTCACAATGTAATTAAAATGTAATTAACATGTTTTATATATTTTATTTTGTAATTTGAGCAGTATGACATGGAAGATAAACACAGCAAATAAACAAGCACATAAAACAGCTGGTGTGATCCAGACTATGAACAAGGAAGAGCATTATCAAGAAAAAAAAAAAAAAAAAAAAAAACCCGGGAACAAGATACTCAGTCCATGAAGGGAATATAATGCTTTAAAAAGGGAATAACACAGAATGATACAGCAAGGTGGAAAAATTCAATATAAAGAAATGATAAAGCAATATCAAGTAAAATAAATAGAAATAAGGGATGTAAAGGAGAAAAAAATTGATTAGAATACCAGTCTGGAGACTGAGTATTTTCATATCAGATATTTAAAAAGCTAAAAAGTCAAGTATTTTAAGAAAAATGCCTAGAAAATAAAATTTGTTTCAAAACTAAAAAGGTTATGAGTACACAGCAGCTGATGAAAATGATTTTATAATCATGAAACTTGGAATTTTAGAAACTGAGGGGAAAAATTTCCCCAAACAGCTGAAATCATCCAAAGGGTTAAGAATCAGACTAGTTGTAAACGACATAAAGTAAAAAACTAAAATTTTTAAATGACATCTTCAGAATTAAGAAAGAACATAAATGACTAGGTACTTTCATAGCCACTTAAAAATCAAGATTTTACTCCATTATGTATCTTTTACTGAATTATACAAAGCCCTGCCCCACCCTGATTTAAAAGGTACCACCAGGAGATGGAATTATAATATAGTAAATTATACATTCACTCACCTTTAATAGAAAATTTTATTGCTTTAGAAGGTAGCGATCTTCCTGCATAGGTATCTGCATTACTTTCATTCAATACCACTTGTAATTTCAATGTATAATTACCCAGTTTCTGGATATTTTCTAGATAAATTAAGAAGAGATTAAATATCATATCAACGTATACTGAATCATATATAATTTTTTTCCCAAGGATATGCCTAGCCTGTTCTCAAATCAGTACACTCAAGCAGCTCTCCTGCTGAGCTCCTGGAGAAGTTCTACCAGAGGTGAAGTACCATGCATGGTGTGTACTGTTTACAGAGGTGATGGGGATCAAACACATGACCTCAGCCATGATAGGCAGGCACCAGAGGGGCTGGAAAGATGCTCAGCAGTGAGCATCACTTGTTGCTCTAACAGAAGGACCGGGTTTGGTTCACAGTCATCCATAACTTCAGTTTCAGGCATCTGATGCTGCCTTCTGATCTCCACTAGCACGAGGCAAGCACACTGTGTACATATATATACATGCAGGCAAAACATTCATACACATAAAATAAAAATTTGAAACCAAAATAAGTAAAAAAAATAAAAATAATTGAAATTAAGAGTAACTCACCCATTTTTTTAAACCAATAAGGCCATTTTCCTCCATGCTGACTGATATGTGAAATGATTTCTTTGTTTCCACTTGAAGCTTGATAAAGGAAAATAGAAATACTGCCTTGAGAAACTGAGTATAAAATGAAAATATGTGTTGCAACAGATCACATGCAGTTCCTTTTTTTTTTTCCTCCAAGACAGGATTTCTCTTGTAGCTTTGGAGCCGGAGCCTGTCCTAGAACTCACTCTGTAGACCAGGCTATCCTCAAACTCACAGAGATGTACTTGCCTCTGCCTCCTGAGTGCTGGGGTTAAAGGCGTGCACCCCCACTGCCAGCAAATGCAGTTATTTATATTTGCTATACACATCATAAAACTGTTCTGAAGCTTCAAACTATTCAATACTATGTATGCAAACGAGGAAAAACAATGAAAGTTTATTTAGCTCATTGCAATGCTTTCACTTGGAGGGTAAAGTGATGGACTAGAAGGCAGTACCCCAAAAGTAAAATATACAGTCCAGAAGTAGCACAGGTGGATCATATGGCTTCTACTTTCAGCTTTTTAAAAAACTTCCATACTTACTTTCATAGTATGTGTGCTAATTTATAATCCCAAAAGTGAATAAGGGTTCCTTCTCCACATCCTCACCAGCATAAATGGTACTGGTTTTCTTGATAATAGCCATTTTGCCATAATTTACATTTTGCTGGAAGCTAAGAGTGTTGAACACTTTAAAATAGTTATTGGCCAAAACCCCGTTGGCCTGCGAAGGCGCCTGAATGCCCAAGAACATACTCCCTTAGACACACAGTTACATAAGCAAAAGTGAAATACTTAAAAAAATAATATAATTTTGGTTATCAATATGCTGAAAATACCTTTTACTAGGTTGAGATATGTTCTTTCTATTTTGGGTTTCTTTAGGGCTTTTTTTTTTTAAATCATAATATGGTATTAGATTCTGTCAATAGCCTTTTGTGCATCTTTTGAAATTATCATCTAATTTCTACTTTTATCGACTTATGTAATATATAAAATTAATATGTTGAACGATTTCATTACCACTGGATTAAAATCTACTTGATCACGATGGTCTTTTTATGTTTTCTTAAGTCCAGCCAACAAAAATTCTGCTGAGAATTTTTACATCTATGACCATTAAGGAGATAAGTCTATAATATTTTTCTGTTGGGTCTTTCCCCAGTTTTGGTATCAGGATAATATGGCTTCATAAAAACAATTTTGTAGTGTGCCTTTCTTTTCTGATACAGAGAGTAATTTGAGAAGCACTGATGTTACTACTTCTTTCAAAGTATGGCAAAATTCATCAGTGAATTTATCTGAGTCTAGAATTATCAATCTGAAATTATTTCTATGCTTTATTTTACTTTTTTTATGGCTTTTTGATCCCACCAAATAACTTTATTCACACAAACATCCCTTAATTTACAAAGCTTCAGTCATTCATACGCATTAGGGGGTTCCATAGTGTTAAAGGAACTTATCTATAGTGTATCATACTAACCCAAGTAAGCCAAGTACAAAAAATGTTCCTGTAAAGTTGTTCACACATAGGTTCTTTATTACCAGCTTGGACTCCACCCTTTAAGTCAAGATTCCAG
Organism: Microtus obscurus; assembly: GCA_963919715.1. Taxonomy (NCBI): domain Eukaryota; kingdom Metazoa; phylum Chordata; class Mammalia; order Rodentia; family Cricetidae; genus Microtus; species Microtus obscurus. Next base: position 5,782,248 of record CAWTZC010000768.1, read on the forward strand.
TTACAGGGTCAGGATGGTAGCACATCCCTTTAAATCCCGCACTTAAAAGGGAGAAGCAGATGAACTTCTGTGGGGTAGCAAAACCTGGCCAGATACGGTTACACAGTTAAGACTCTGACTCAAACAACAACAAAAAAGATCCAAGCTATACCTGAGTAGAAGTCTCTGAACCACCCAACCCACTACAGCAAGTTATGTATCTCACTGCCAATGAGAAAAATAACTAGAGGGACTGAATCAGGTCAAGGATGAAGAACATGTGAAATTCTAGGGTATCTCATATTTGAAAACTTGTATCTAATACTAAAAGACACCTAGAGACATGGGATAAAACAAGAAGGGACTTGCCAAAGGAAAAGAAAAACAAGAAACCAATTGTGTTAAACAGATCAAATTCCATACATTAAAACTCCGCCCCTTCCCCTTCACTGAGCATCATTACAGAGCACTAATCGATACAGCTTGAAATTTTAAAAAATAAAAAAAAGTAACAAAAAAATTGAATGAGGTAACCCAGATTGAGAAAGAGAAATATAATATATACTCACTCATAAGTACTCACTCATAAAGCCAAAAATAACAAGCCTACAGTCCACAACCCCAGAGAACCTAGACAACAAAGAGGACCTTACATACATGGATCTACGCATGAAGGATAAAAAGACAAGATGTCCTGAGTAAATTGGGAACATGGGGGGCAGAGGGGAGGGTGAAAGGAGAATGGGCAAAAAATGTATAGCTAAATAAAAATAATAGAACAAAATAAACAAACAAAAACCCCTCCTTTTCCCCCAAGTTTTGGGCACTCACTTGAGATGCCCAACCTGACTTTTTGGAAGAGTGCACCTTAATTTCTACTTCGTAACTTTAACCAAGTCTGCTATATTAACCAGATTAAAGTCATCAAAAATTAAGATATTCAATTCTTATCTATTCACTAAAGGTCCACACTCATCTATATTCTTACTGTGTAATATGACTTTAAGTTCCACCAGCAGCTTCTTTGATCCTCCGTGACTTGTCCCTGGGAGCTTCTGCATTGCTTCCCCCTTCTTGTTTAGTATTTCGATTCTTAGTGCACCTGTGAGAATGCCCAATGTGAAAAGAAAGACGGTCACAATCACCCACCAACAGTCTAGAAGGTCTTCTTGTTATATTTCAATAGTCTATAGTTTTCACACATTAGAAGTAGACAAATTTTTTTAAAAGAAAGACAAAACCAACAGAGGAGATATTAGAAAACATACCAATTGGGGTTCCGGCAGACCTAATTTCATTTGGCAATAATTCATCTCCTTCAGGCCAAGTTATAGACAGCCTATCAGGGAGCCTATTACAAAAACAGCACATTAATGTTTTGTGAATCTAGTTACTTACAGCATTAATTTGAAAAATGCAAATTACCAGATTAGGTACTACTGCTACATTCTGAGAAGTTAAACCTAATCTTGTTATGCCTAATAAAAAGCCAAGATAAAAATCCACCTTGATATTAACACTTAGATGTAATTTTTCTTTATTTACAGTACAAATGTCCCTTTAAAGACAAAATAAAATGAGCATCACTAGCTTGATCCAGAAATAGAAACATCGTCTACTTCATTTTCTTTCCTTTTCCTGTTCAATTTTAAGGTAGTGATAGGATCCTCTACATCAATACGTGCTATCCTGGAACATATGGCATAGCTCAGGCTGGTCATCAATGTCCCTCACCTCGGTGTCCTGGGGCAGGGGGACAGCTGCTTCTACCTTACTGGCTTCTTCCTTTTAGTGTCCTTCATTTCTTACAAAGTGCTGGTTTCCTCCAGCTTTCAGTCCCCCCACCCCAATGCCTGTGTTAAGGTATAAATAAATGTGACACTTTAGACAAGTTTTCTCTTTTTCTAAAAATCTAGGTTTCTGTCTAACTACAACTCTCAATATTTAATGTCAAAGAGTTCACTTCAGAGCATATAACATGTATGAGAGTACTAAATAGTACTTCCAAATATATATATTTAGATCCAAGAATTTAAATATATATATTCAAAAATTATACTATATATATTGCATTATATATTATATATTGTACTAATATTAAAAACTATAATATATATTTCCCTTCTTTTTGAGACAGGCTATCATTACGGAGGCCTGGCTGGCTGGCCATGTAGACTAGGCTAGCTTTTAATCTCAATAAGAGATTCACCTGACTCTGCATCCCACATGTACCACTGTACCCAACCCAAATTATTATTTTGTTTAGCCTTGATTTTTGAAACTTGACTTACCTTGCCATTTCATCTTCTACATATTTTTTTATTGTTTTCTCAGCAACAGTCCTGTCCAGCTTTGCAATAGGCACAGTTCTTATTTCATCGTACAGAGCCTGGGGTTCCTGAATAAGAATTTACACCAACATTGCAAAAATAACAACTTAAAGTAAGCTGTTAGTTACTAAACCAACCAACCCAATTATTTCTCTCAAAGACATCAATTTTATCAAAATTAAGTACACAAATGAGTGTAACTATTCTTTGTTTTTGTTTTTTTGTTTGTTTGTTTTTGTTTGTTTGTTTGTTTGTTTTTCGAGACAGGGTTTCTCTGTAGCTTTGGTGCCTGTCCCGGAACTAGCTCTTGTAGTCCAAGCTGGAGTGTAATATTCTTACACTTGACTAGTTTCACTTTTAAAAAAATCTATCTTTAAAAATTATTATTACTGGGCTTTAGAGATGGCTCAGAGTTTAAGAACACTAGCTGCTCTTTCAGAAGTCCTGAGTTCAAGTTTCCAGAAACCACATGGTGGCTCACAGCCATCTATGAGATCTGGTGCTCCATGTCTGGCATGCAGACATACAAGCTGGCAGAACACACTGTATATAGTAAGTAGATATTTAAAAAAAATTATTATGGCGCATTTGCATAGAGTATGTGCATGGGCGCATGTGTGGAGTCAGAAAACAACTCTGAGAGTCAATCCTCCCCTTCCACTTCTAGCACCTGTTTTCATGTTTTTATTTAACCTGCATAATCCTATAAAACCCAAATTACAAGAAACAAGTGTAAGGGGAAAACTTATCCTGGAGTTACTTTTTTTTTGTTCTGTTTTGTTTTTTGAGACAGGATCTCACTGTTTAGCTCAGGTTGTCCTGGAACTCGCTCTGTAGGCCAGGCTGGCCTTGAACTCACAGAGATCCACCTGCCTCTGCCTCTCAAGTGGTGGGATTAAAGGCATGCACCACAACTGCCCAGTGGAGTTACATATTCTTAAAAAATAAAATTCTGTCTAGTGATTACTCGTCTCTGAACCGGGTGGAAATTTGCCTTTTGTAAAAGTACTTTATACTTACATGCATATATATAAGACACGCAAATTTATGGAACAGGAAGAAAACTATGCTGACAGCAATCACTTCATTAAATAGGGAAAAAATGCAAGCCAATTTTAAAATATCATTCCCTTTATTCCAATATTTACATAAAAGTGGTGCCACGAGACTTTCAATACTCATCGGTCACTTGCTTTCTTACCATTGCGATCTGAACTTCACCTCCTGTAGCGTACACTTCTCCATCATGATCACCATAAAGGAAGAACCTTACTATGCTTCCATAAAAGAGAGGCAGTGTCTTGACTGTCTTGACCTGATATTTAACATAAATTCTCAGATTAATATTTTCTAAGAGAAAACAGGTTTAATAATGTAACTGCTATGCATTTGAAAACCACTCTTGTTCACAATGACTTCATACCAATGAAGCAAGCAAATTAGATATGAGATTTAGCACTTACTGGTGGCAAATCTGTGTTAAGACAGGAGCTTCCTCATGCAAATATGTCAATCTAAGCATGTGTTCATAGACTTTGACAAGTTAACATTTCCATCAAATACATTAGCTCAAAACCTGTGTGTGTGTGTGTGTGTGTGTGTGTGTGTGTGTGTGTGCGTGTGTACTTTGAGACAGAAGAAATGGGAAGGGAAGAGAGAACAGGAGAGGGGAGAGGGAGAAAGAAAACTGCCTCCGCAGAGAGAATGGCAGAAAAAAAGGCTTGGAACTTTTTGCGTCAGGTCTGATGGGTCTATTTATAATCCCTGCACTTGGAGCTGGCAGTAGATCACTCAGTCACAGGTCAGCCTAAGTCACACGGTGACATTGTCTCTCAAAACTAAAAATCTCTATGTCTTCCCTAGAATCAATAGCTTCAGAAATTTAAAATAAATCAAAACCACTATAAGCTATCTTGATTCATATGTACATTAGGTAGCAGGAAAAAAACAACCAACTTAATGCAGACAGGGTTTCTCTGTGGTTTTGGAGCTTGTCCTGGAACTAGCTCTCGTAGACCAGGCTGGTCTCGAACTCACAGAGATCCGCCTGCCTCTGCTTCCCAAGTGCTGGGATTAAAGGCGTGCGCCACCACCACCCGGCTCAACTTAATGCTTTTTATTTTTCAGAAAAGATTGTGTGTGTCCATGCTGAAATATCTAAAAAGCGTTTGCTCAAGTCCATGAAGCAGCTGATAAGCTGATTACTCTCACAGCCCTGCAACACCTGACCTGGCTTCAGGGATACTCTAAGTTCTCCTAGTTCCCTCTCAGTCCACCAGATACCCTTTCCGTCTGACACCAGCTCCCTCTGTCCTCATCTAAATGTCATAAAAACCCCAGTCCTCGGCTTCTTTAGCCACCCTCGCTACTCCTAGGACTTTAACTGTGTGATGGCATCCCTCACAGTCAGAGGGAAGTCATGTCTTCCTAATTGGCAACTGTTGAGTATTTCCAAGCTTCTTCCACTTGAGGTTACTGCAAATGCTACTTTTGACCCAAAGCATGTTATAGATTTGCTCTTCTAAGTCCTGGCATCATCCAATGGCAGAAAATTCTCTCCTCTCCTAACCATTCTCTTCATTCAAATCACCTTTGTTTTACCTAGGTCTTTACTGTTCCCAATTTTAGGTTAAAATATTCTAAGAACAAAGCACATTTCAATCTCTGTATGTTCACAATGCATTTAAAATCAGAAAATACTTTTCAGCAGCAAAATACAACTAAAAAACTAAAACTACTCTTTTCAGTCTCCCTCTCAAAGAGCCAGCTTCTGTCTCTCCCTTCTCCCCTTTCCCCTTCTGCCTCTCTCTTTCTCTTTCTCCTCTTCTCCTCCTTCCCCTCCATAACCCACTAAATAAATATCCAACCTCAAAAAAAAAAAAAGAACTAAAACTAAAAATTACTTTACCACATATTAAGACAACACTGCCACTCCAAGTGAATAGACAACATAAGAATACTTTGTTAATGCAGCTTTGGCAAAAAACACAATTTTTAAGACACAATAAATTGTATATTGAAACTGATTTCTTTTTCACTCTTTACAGGCTTCAAAGAAACATAAGCATTGTTGTAGTTGATAGACTCTGGTGCACCTAACATAGTTGGCAATTCTACTAAGAACTTAATTTGAACGTAGGCTGCACCTACCAGTTGTCCCGCTTTGTATATTTTTCCGTCCCACTCTATTGCTGAGTATGTTGCCCAGGGGCCTTGCTTTTTGGAGGGAAGATCAGGACGTGTAATCACTCCTTTAAAAAGTGTAAATTTTATTTGTTTGTCATACTTTTCATGACAGTCCTTCAGCCATAAAGCAAATTCTCTGTCAATTTTCATTCTCTGCTCCTGTAAAGATTTAAAATGTTCTATGAAACAGTGATAAACAGATACAGCCTTAGAAACCAGTCGCTCATTTCATTTTCCTTTCACATGTCACATGTCAAAAACCTAGGTAAAAATTAAAGTATCTTGCCAGATCTTTTCAACAATTTATGAAATTTCATAAAAATAAGGTTTTCCTTGTGACATTCTTTATGCCATATTTATACAGAAAAATGGAGCAAAATTTAAAATAACTTACAAGAATGAACACCTATAGAAACTGTTATGTGATATACTTTGGCAGCTAAGTATTACATTGATGTAGGAGGGTCATCTGTCTATGTGTTACTTTCATCGGTTAATAAAGAAACTGCCTGGGCTTTTTAATAAGGCAGAATTTAGATAGGCGGAGTAGACTGAACAGAATGCTGGGAGAAAGAAAGCAGAGTCAGACAGAGGCCATGAAGCTCTGGCCCAAGATGGACGTAGGTTAGAATCTTCCCGGTAAACCACCACCTCGAGGTGCTACACAGATTATTAGAAATGGGTTAATCAAGATGTGAGTTAGCCAGTAAGAGGCTAGAGCTAATGGGCCAGGCAGTGTTTAAATGAATACAATTTGTGTGTTGTTATTCTGGGTGTAAAGCTAGCCATGCGGGACCCATGCGGGATGAAATGCAGGCCTGCTTGCCTCATCACTACATTACATTACTGAAAGAGTAGCACACAGTAAATGACTCTGAGGTATGTAGGTATAAAAGAGCACAACTGTCTTATTAAACTTTTAAAAATTTATACACAATGGGATCACTTTGTTTCATTACCAGTGCATGCATTTTAAATCTGATCAATCTCAAATCACATTTCATCCAAAAGTATTTCATAAGCATATGCACCCTTTGGTAACTCGCAAAACAAGACCAAATTGGAACAGTTAAGGGGTAGTGAAGTAGCTCAGCCAGTAAAGACACTTATCATCAAGCACAGAAACTCAAATTCCATCTTTAGAACTCACATAGCGGAAAGAGAAAATTGACTCTAGCAAGTTGTCCTCTCATCTCTACATGCACGCCCTGGAACATGCACATGAACCCGTGTAAAACAAAAAAATTATTAAAGCCTTAGAGAGTAGTTAATATTCAGTTCCCATGCAACACAATTACAGGTAGCTGTTATTAAGTGGAGATGCTTGATGATTACAAAGTCTCAATATTAAGATCTACTAAAGCTGCGTATGGTGGTATATGCATATAATTCCAACTCTTGGGAGACAGAGACAGGAGGACAAGGAGTTCAAGGCCAGGTTAGGCTATAAAAGGTTTGAGGCAAGCCTGCCATAATGAGACTTTTCTCAAATGTGTGTGTGTGTTTGTGTGTGCGTGGGTGACTAATAAAGGCAGGTAAATTTTATCCACAGTTTAATCAACTTGAAAATTTTAGTGTAATGAGCAGTTAAAAGCTTAAGAAAAAAAAAATCACCAAAGCCTTAAAAAAAAAAAACCTTAACTGATACAGCAAAGCAAAAAGGTTCTACACATTGATGGGGTACTATGTAATATTGAACACACACATATATATGTATGTAGATAGAGACAGAGAGATTATATAATATTCAAGTCTGATTAAACTGGCTGAGGAAATGACTTAGCTGTTAAGCATACTTGCTGCTCTTTGGGTGAGTCGCCGCTTGTAAGTCTAGTTGTATGAGAACTGATGCCCTCCTTTGGCCTTCATGGATATGTGTACTTGCATATGCACACGCACACACATACAGTTTAAATGTTTATTTCAACAAACTCAATTACTGAAACACAGTAGTCTTTTGAGAAAATGAATCTAAATATACAAAATATTAGTAAAAAGCTGCTTAATGTACAGGTCTGCATTTATTTAAGAAGAGATCATTGGCAAATATTCAAAGCTTGACATTTAAAAGGCATACCTGTCCATTTAAGATTCTTGTAAAAAGGGTGTTCTTATCTTTCAATTTCAGCTCAAGATCCATAAATGTCAGTTTATTTGTGCTGACCTGAAATTTGTCATTAGTGAACAATGCACCAGATATTCTATTAAAGCACTCAATTGGGGCAAGCCCTCTCTTCTTAGGAGGAGCACACCAGTCAAAACTGCAACAGAACAAAATTATTGGTCAGTAAAAAAAATTAGATTAACAAATGCCAGCCCAGACTACTATACCTAGCAAAATGTCCAATCACAACATATGAAGGAAAAATAATTGTACTATAAAACCAAATTTAATTGTATTTACAAAAACAGCTCTACAGAAAGCACTAGAAGGAAAACTTCAACCTGTAGTGCTGTGGGAACTCCTTCAGCCAATAGCTTTTAAGATACTGGCTCACTTTGGGCATGGTCGTCTTATGTACTAAAAACGCAAACAGAAAGCATGGGGGGGGGGGCGCTTCACTGCTGGATTCAGGTCCAGTTCCAGTTCCCAGCGCACACAGAAGACTGCGGATCACTAGTCTTTCTGTCAGTTTACCCTTAATAAGTAAACCTTTGTTATATTCTATCCAGGCTAGTGTGGAACTCTTTTGTACAGCAACACTGAAGATGTTAATTACACCCAAGGAACTCAAGGAATAAATAATCCCAGACAAAAAAATCAAGGGGGGGGGGGGAATAACACACACCATAATAACCCACACCATAATAACATAACAGGAATCAATAAACACTGATCACTGATTTCTCTCTTAACATCAATGTCGCAATTTCCCAATAAGAAGACACAAACTTAAAGAACGGAAAGAGGATCAATCTTTCTGCTGTGTCAAAGAAACATACCTTAACCTCAAGGATAGACATTACCTCAGGGCAAAAGTTTGGGCAAAAATATTCAAGTAAATGGACCTAAGAAACAAGTTTAGCCAAATTAATATCTGACAAAAATAAGACTTCAAACAAAAATTAATTAGAAGAGATAAGGAAGGACACTATGCACTCAGAGAAAAATTCACCAAGAGGACATTTCAGTTCTTAACAGCTGTGCACCAAACATGAAGGCACCCAAGTTCATAAAAGAAACAGTACCACAGCTAAAACCACAGTCTGACCTCACACACGGATAGTGAGACTTCACTCTTACCAAGAGTCAGGTTATCCAGAAAAAAAAAACTAAACAGGAGAAATGCTGGAGCAAACTGAAGTCATAAACCAAATGGACCTAACTGGTATTTACAAACCATCTCACCCAAACCAAAAGAATATACCTTCTTCTCTGCACCTCATGGAACTCTCTCCAAAACTAACCACATACTTGGAAACAAAAAATCTCAAAAGATACAAGAAATCAGAAAACCAGGCATCCTATACCATAGACTAAGGCTGGCTATCAACAATAGAAACAACACACAATTTACAAACTCCTGGAAACTGAACAACTCAAAATTGAAAGAAAAATGTGTCAAGAAAGAAAATTCACAAGACAGGAAATTCACGGAATTATAAAGGCATATTTAAAAATCTGTACTCCATCAAACTGGAAAATCTAAAAAATTAAAAGAAACACATAACTTTCTCAATAGGTACTACTCACCATGGTTAAATGAAGATCAGGTAAATAATTTAAATAGACCTATATAACTCCTAGTGAAACAGAAGAAGTAATTAAAAAGCCGCCCCCCCCCCAAAAAAAAGCCCAGGGGCAGACAGTTTTAGCAAAGAATTCTATCAGGTTTTCAAAGAAGAGTCAATACCAATACTCCTAAAGTATTCCACAAAATAGAAACAGAAGGAACGATGGCCAATTCACTTTATGAGGCCATAGTTACCCAAGATACGCAAACAACATATTTAACAATGAAAGAGAATTATAGGCCAATTTTCCTTATGAATATAGATGCAAAAGTACTCAAAAAAAAAACTTGCAAACCAAATCCAAGAACACATCAAAGCCTTCAACCACCATCATCAAGTAGGCTTCATCCTAGAGATGCAGGGATGGTTCAACATATGAAAACTAGTAAATGTAACCTATCATATAAATAAATTGAAAGAAAACAATAACAACACAATAATCTCAATGTATGCCAAAAAAGTCTTTGACAAAAATCTGTCACCCATCATGATAAAATTCCTGGAGAGAGATACAAGAGACATGACCGAACATAATAAAAGCAATTTACTGCAACTCCTAGCCAACATCAACTTAAAAGGACAGAAAATCAAAATTCTACTAAAATCAGGAACAAGACAAAAAGCCCACTCTCTCCAATCTCTTCAATATAGTTCTTGAAATCCTAGCTAGAACAATTAAGACACTTAAATAAATCAAGGAAGAAGCCAAAGTATCTTCATTTGCAGAAGATATAATAGTACACATAAATAACTTGAAATATTTCACTGGGGCTAGGGGTTGAGGAGATGGCTCAGCAATTAAGAGCACTGGTTACTCTTCCAGAGAACCTGGGTTCAATGCCTAACACCCACATGGTGGCTCATAACTGTCTGTAGCTCCAGGTGCAGGGGAGCTACAGACACCCACGCACAGACATACATATAGGCAAAACACCAATGCACACAAAATAAAAGTAGGTACTATTTAAAATTCCACTAGGGAACTCCTACAGCTGATAAACACTTCCAGCAAAGTAGCTGTATATAAAATTTACTTTCAAAAATGAGCAGACATCCTACATACAAATCACAAATGTACTAAGAAAGCAATCACGGAAACACCACCTTTTAGAATAGCTTCAAATAATATTAAATATTTTGAGGTATCTCTAACCAAGCAAGTGAAAGACTTGTATGTTAAAAACTTTAATGCACTGAAGAAATCGACAAAGATATCAGAAGATTGGAAAGATGGCCCATCCACATGGATTAATACGGGGGGGGGGGAGCTATCCTACCAAGAACAATCTACAAATTCAATGAACTTCCTATCAAAATTCCAATGCAATTCTTCATGGATTTGAAAGAACAATTTTCGGCATCATGTGGAAACTCAAAAAACCCAGGATATCTAAACAATCCTAGATGATGAATAACTGCTGGAGATATCACCATCCCTTCTTCAAAACTGCACTACAGAGCTATAGTAATAAAAATAGCATGGCATTGGCATAAACACAAACATACTGATAAATAGAATCAGATTGAAGATCCAGACATAAATCCACACACCTAGGGACACCTGATTTTTTTGACAAAGAAACCAGAAATAACATACTGGAAAAAGGACAGCATCTTAAACAAATGGTTAAACTGTATGGTTGTGAAGAAGCCATACAGAAACATATTTATCATCCTGCATAAAATTCAACTCCAAATAGATCAAAGTGCTCAACTTAAAAACAAATACCTTGAACCTGGCAGAAAAGAAAGTGGAGGATAGCCTTAAACACACTGGCACAGGAAAAGACTTTCTGAACAGAATATATTTAACACAGGCACTAATATCTACAACTAATAAATGGGACTTCATGAAACGCAAAACCATCTATATGGCAAAGGACACCATAATTTGGACACAGCAGGAGCCTACAGAATGGAAAAACATTTTTACAAATCATGTATCAAATAGAGGGATAATATCTAAAATATGTAAAGAAAACAACTCAATTTTTAAAATAAGGTACAAAGCTAAGCAGAGAATTCTCAAAAGAGGAAGCTCAAATGGCTGAGGAACACTTAAAAAATGTTCAACATCCTTAGTCATCAAGGTAAGGCAAATCAAAACTACTTTGAGATTTCACCTTACACCAGCCTGAAGAGCCAAGTTCAATAAAATGAGTAACAGCTAATGTTGGCAAGAGTGTAGGGCAAGGGGAACTCATCCATTGCCGGTAAGAGTGCAAATTTATAAAGCCACTATGGAGATTAGTGTGGCATGTCCTCAGGAAGCTGGGAATCAGTGTACCCCAAGGTCCAGCTATAGCACTCGTGAGCACATACACTAAGAGTTCAGCATCCTACTACAGAGATGTTTGCTCAACCATGATTTTTATTTATAATACCCAGAAATTGGAAACAGCCTAAATGCCCTCAACAGATAAACAGATGAAAAAAAAATGTGGTACATTTACACAATGAGATATTATTCAGCTGTCAGAAAGAATGAGGGAGGGAAAAGGGAGGGAGGGGGGAGGGAGGGAGGGAACGAAACAAACTTGCAGGTAAATAGATTTAGAAAAAATTCATCCCAAGTTAACAAACCCAGACCCCCAAAAGAAAATGGTATGTATTTTTTCTTATATGTGGATATTAGCTGCTAAGTCTTCACTAACCAGGCTCTAATCTGGTAACACAGAGGTTAGTTAAGTGGCTAGAGGCAGGGAATGGAGTCTTCCTAGGAAGAGGAATAGAATAGACAGTTATGGGTGGATGGGGGCAGTGAGACCGAGAACGGGAGGATTAAATGGAGAGGGGGAAGAAAGGGCAGGGTAAGGGAGGAAGACAGGGAGAGAGAGTTAAAACTATGAGCCATTAAAATGGTCATTAAAATATACATATATACAAAAGAACTCTAAAAGGAATCACCAAATAGGGAGACAAAGCCCCAACCAGACATCTCTAGCTATGAGATGAACCTCCAGTGTCAGAATAGGTTACATGTAATCGAGCTGTTTACTAAAGGGGCCCAACGGAAACCCCCAAGCTTCCTAGGTTATTGCCAAGGTTATTGGTTGCTTTCCAGAAGCATGTATAGAACTCACGGAACACAGAGAAGTCAAGCTGGTGCCTTCACCACTACTGACTAGTGTTCATGGCACTGGAAGGTACTCTGCACACTACCAGAGGAGAAAGAGAAACACCAAGCCTGCTTGCTACAAACCCTTGCATCTACAATGGTGACTTGTCTGCAAAATATGCCAGCAAAACAGTAGCACAAGGGATGTAGGAGCAACCAATCACTGTCTGACTGGCTTGAAGGCCCACTCCATGAGATGGAACCCATGCTTCATGCAGCTCAGGTGGCCTAGAAGCTGCGACTAGACAGGTCATGGATTTGAGCGAAACCAAATACTACTGTTCTGCTAGAGGAACACAGCAACACAACTACTCCTAATTACCTTCTGCTATACTCAAAGCTCAACCATCAGAGACGCTTTCCTCCTACAGGAGATGGGATCCACAACTGCAGAGTGTGTGCAGAGGGAAGGGCCTTGGGCCACTCAGTCCTAAAAGAAATGTCTCTATGAAATCCCTTCCCTCAGGGCTCAGGGAAGGATCCATAAGAGGAGGTAGAAGGAGTGTAAGAGTCGGCAGGAAGGGAGGACATGCCTCCAAACACAAATGAACTCAGAGACTGTCGTGGCATGTATGAAAGCTAGATGGTTTCCAAGGATGGGAGGGAAGAGGACACAGCCCCCATTCCTAACCCAGAATTGGCAATCTTCCAATTAATAACCATTTGTAAATGGAAAGTTAGTTTTCTCCAACAGAGTATCACTAGGTCTACAGAACACACTAAAGACTAGGCCCAAGTCAAGCAGCAGATGGCTAACACAAAATAAACTCAATGGTATTTTCAGAGTTTATAGAGGGTTTTTGGGTTTTTTTTTTGGTTTTTTTTTTTGTTTGTTTGTTTGTTTTTTCGAGACAGGGTTTCTCTATGGTTTTGGAGCCTGTCCTGGAACTCGCTCTGTAGACCAGGCTGGTCTCGAACTCACAGAGATCCACCTGCCTCTGCCTCCACAGAGTGCTGGGATTAAAGGCGTGCACCACCACCGCCCGGCGAGGGTTTTTGTTTTTGTTTTGTCTCATTATGCTTTGTGTGGGCATTAAAAAAATTTTTTTGACCTTACAGGCCTTTTGCATATATATTATGGTTTCTGGTTTTGTGTTTTTATATGATTCTTCTGTGTGTGAATATGTGTGTCTCTGTGGCTATGTGTGCTTCTTCTGCCTTTTCTTTGATTACCTCTTTTTCTACTCATTTTGTTTTGTCCTATTCAGATTTGTTTGTTATTGTTTTACCTTACTTTATTATTTTTCTTCTTTTTTTTAGATGCCTGTTTTCTAATGAGAGTAAGAAAGGATATAGACTCAGGTGGGTGGGAGGATCTGGGAGAAATTGGGGAAAGGATTAACTGCAATGAGAATATAATGTATAAAAATCTATTTTTGATTAAAAACAGATTAGGCTAAAAAATGTATTCCACAATAATGAAAACTCACTCTTCAACTGATGTATATGGTATTAACCGTCCATTCCAAAAGCACTCAAAAATAGGTCTTTTCCCTCTTGCTGCTTTCTCAAGTATGAAGCAATCATCATCATCTTCTTCATCTCTTAATTCTGCAGTAAAAGGGTAAGTGGGACAACATTTTCATGTTATAAAGCAGGAACAATTTTTACTACATTGACATCAATTTCTGTAAGGGCATATCAAAACTGCTTCAGATAAATACCACATACGGAAAATTTGTAGTTAAAAAAGACAGATTTCTAAGAGTTCACAGCTAACATAAACGATTGCATAAACACTATCTAATATGAAGTAGGAATGCCACACCAGCTGACAAGACTGTGACAGGGTTTCTCTGTGGCTGTCCTGGAACTAGCTCTTGTAGGCAAGGCTGACCTCCAACTCACAGAGATCCACCTGCCTCTGCCTCCCAAGTGCTGGGCTGAACCACCACCACCCGGCAAGACTGTGATCTTTAAAACTGTTTCCTTCTTTCTTTTCTTTCCTTTATTGTTTGTTTCTGTTGGTTCAGACAGGGCTTCTCTGTCTGTCCTGAAATTCACTATGAACTCAGAAAGTAAAAGTTTCTGAAAGGTAAGAGCTTTTTTTCCAACCTGGAATTTATATACACAAAAAGTAAATATTTGTATAAATGTATGAAACTGTGAAATAAAGAAAAGCAGGTATATAAGTTAAACAATGATAGTCCATAAATTCATTTTTAAAACAAAAACAAAAGACTATCAGGAGTTATAAAAATTATAAACACTATAGTATGTAAGGAGAAACTGTTAGAACTTTTAACTAGTTTTACTAGACCACTAGAAATCACTTAAAGAATACCCTCATAAATCACAACATTCTATTTTCAGGTAACAGATCAGAATGACATACTTGATGGGAAGCATGGATCATCAGGATAAGTTTCTCTATCATATAAGAAGGGATGGTACCGGATAACCCCTTCCACCACACCATCTCCTTCAACATGAGCCTTGAACTCAAAACTATCAGATGCTGTGTTTATATACAATGTCTGCATGTCATCCTGTATTTCCCTTAGGTTGACAATCTTAGGTGTCTTTCCTTTTTCAAATAAAGAAATCTAAAATAAAAATAAATAAAGATAATTAAATTCTATGGTAACAACACTTTTCTCAGCCAAGCTCCAACAACAAAATAGGCAAGACTACCTTCACTTGTAAAGTTAGCAAAATATACATATTTGTGCATGAGTCAATACTCAGTAAGGACTATACAATTATAAAACAGAAAGGAGTAAATCAGAACTGAAAAACAGGTAAGTCATAAGCACATTTTATCAAAGATTTATTTATTATATGTAAAGTGTTCTGCCTGGATGTATGCCTACAAACCAGAAGACGGCACCAGATCTCATTACAGATAGCTGTGAGTCACCACGTGTTTGCTGGGAATTGAACTCAGAACTTTTGGAAGAACAGGCAGTGTTCTTAACCACTGGGCCAGGTCTCCAGCTCAGCATATTATATTTTAGCCTTCTTGTCAGAGGTAAGAAGTGGAACATTTTACGTGAGAATCTTCCCAATGTATGGACAAGTAAATGCAGAGTCCGGTATTAAAATGTTCTATGTACCACAAGACTTTCATGAACAAATAAGATGTCATAAGCAGACGTTATCTCTCTCCTTGCTTTCAAAAGCATTATGCTCAACAACAATTTTCATCTCTATAGAAGAGTGAATAAAAGGGAAACCAAGAGCTGTATCCAAGGCTTAAAAAAAAAAAATCTAAGAACTATTTCTCCAGGGTGGAGATCAGAGATGGCTCAGCAGTTAAGAGCGCTCTTTCAGAGGTCCTGAGTTCAATTCCCAGAAACCACAGAGAGGTTCATAGCCATCTGTCACTAGATCTGGTGCCCTCTTCTGGCGTACAGGCATACATGGAGGCAGACTGTTGTATACATAATAAATAAAGAAATCTTAAATAAATAGTCCATCTCCTCGTTAGGTATTCAAATAACCAAAGAAATGTGATTTAAAAAACAAAACCAAAAAAAAAAAGAGAGAGAGAGAGAGAGCACATTAGTCTAACTACTGACTAACTTTTGTTATTCAGTATAATTTGGGATGATAATTTATAATATCCTAAGGTGGACTTTTGTCTTACTTCAATATCAAGATTGTTGAAAGGTCCAACTTCTTTAGCAGTACTTATTTCATTCCCTTTTGGTCCATGAATATAGTAATGATAAATATGCCTAAAATAAAGAAAAACATACTTCATTAGCAGAACACCAACCATGGTTCACATCTTCCACCAAAAAAAAAATGTATTTCCACAATTTAATACATTTACTAGTCAAGCACTTCATCACTGGAGACAAAGCACTAGGGTCTCACGTGGGGGCCGCCTACCATTTAACTACATTATCTAGACATGTACTCCCAGCATCTTTTAAGAATAACATCCAAAGGTAAAATAACCTCTGAAATCTGTTTATAAATTCAGATACAGAGTTTATCTAGGGTCACAGAACTAGGATAAACTGAGGTTTAGTTAATTCAGTCTTTATCCTATAAATTTTAACAAAAGAAGGTAAGCGTCCCAAATTCTGCCTGTTAAGGTTGTTCTAGAAAGTACTCAAAGACCTGGGAGTACTTTGTTAACAATTCTCAGAGTAGGGGGTTACTCTACAATTTGTGTGGTTTCTTAACCTTGGCATTAAAATTATACCAACATTTTAAAAAGTTAGTAATTCAACAAAATTCCATTTAAAAGATCACCAGGAATCTTTGCTGCCTTATTTTTAAAATAAAGGTTAAACAAAGTGTATTTTATTTAAGACATTAAAATGTTTCTCTAATTATTCCTTAAGTAGAAATTTACATACTTCCTTCTCATAAATAAATTTGCCAGGCATGGTAGTACACACTTGTAATCCCAGGACTCAAAGGCGGAGCTAAGAAGAGGTCACAAGTTCCAGGCCAGCCTGAGATACACAGTGAGAACTTGTCTCTAAAGAACAAGAGGCAAAGAGAGGGTAGGAAAAAGCAACGGAGAGAGGCAGAGAGAACAATGCTTATCACCCTAGCTATTCTCTAAAATAATACTAACATAAAGAAAACACTAAAACATCATTATTCTTCTTCAAAATTGTCAATGTTTGAGACCATACTTAAAGAACAAAATAGGCTATGTTATTCTTCATTAGAACATCCTATATACATTTTGTATACATAATTTCTTCAGTGGGAAGAAACTATAAAGGGCAGCTACTATATACTTAGAAAAGAAAATCCAATTTCTTACATAAATATGTCAGGCAATTAAACAGAAATCTCAAGAAAAAAGGTATTCCTGAGTCAATTTTTTTCCTATAAAAAAAAACAAAAAATGTAAACTCAGTTAATATGTAAGTGTATATAATACAGACTTAAGTATAACAGACTTTGGAGTGAACACTAGATGATTTTTAAATGTTAATCTTGTGAAGATATACCCATTTGAAAGGACTCCAGACTAATGAAAACTATGTAAACAATCTAATAAGAGTAAATATTTAGAGATACAGGAAAAATTAAAGTCAATCTTTTGATTTGGTCAATATACAATCAGATATACAATCAGAGATTTCATTGGAATAATAGAATGATATTTTAGTATCTAGTATTATTTATTATTAACATGGGACATTTTAAGAAATGGTTGTACATTTCTTATTTCAATGAGATAAATGTATTAATCTGTTAAGCACTTACTACTACGTAGTAGATAGTCTTGCAGACACTGAAGATATAGACATGAATCAAAGGATTACAGTGGGAGAGAACAGAAAAAACAAGAAACAGAGTCTGGAAGATTACACCTATGGGAAAGAAGCACAAGGGTGTGACATGAGAATGGCCCTGGAGCACGACCAACTCTCAAACTGTTCTTTACTTTGTAGCAGGTGTCAAAACACCTGTGCTTCAAAATCAATACTGAAAACATGAAGAAGTCTATTTTATTTTTGAATAAATAAATGAATAACCCTTTAAAATTCAACATGAGAATAGTGTACAATGTACCAATGTGAAGAATACTAGACCAAAGAGAGGTCAATGTATCTCTAATTATTTCTGTCTCTATAGGGGCAAAGGGTGAATTTTAAGCTAGGTTTCCATGCCTGTAATCCTAATACTTGGAAGTTGAAAGGGAAAAATGGGAAGGGTTCCAGATCAGTGGGGATTCATAGCAACACCTTGTCTCAAAAAAAAAAAAAAAGTAAGCAGAAACATTTCTAGAACCAAATTACTTACGTTAACTGTCGTGTCCAAAGATGGAAATAATTTTTCAAGTACTGTATGTGTTCTGGTTGCACCCCTGTAATAACCACAGCAGTAAAGCTATCTTTCTTTTTCTCCTCTACAATAAGATTGTGTAGGAATCTTTCATCATCATTTGTAATGTGAACAGAATCAGCTGGCTAAAAGGGTGAATACAAACACAACAGATTTAATCACCTATAATTAAAATCATATTTAAGTTTTAAAGTGATTCAGATAGTTTATTTTAATGTTTCAAAAACAATCTTTAATACTGGGCATGGTAGTGTATGCCTCTAATCCAAACATTTGGGACATAAAGGCAGGCTAATCTCTGAATTTGAATCCAGCTTAAGCTACAATCAGTTCCAGGCCAGTCAAGGCTAGGAATAAAAACGGGGTAAATAGACAAGACACACAGAGAAGCTGATATCAGTAAACTAGGCTGAGGGCAAAGCAACAGGACCCCAGAAGGTTATTATATACAGTTGAACAGGGAGGGGGTGTTACTATATACAGCTGAACAAGGAAACGGACAATTTCCTAAAATGAACAGTCTCTGTACGGGAACAGTCCTCATGCCATTAGCTTTAGAGGGAGGAAGCTACAGTAGACATTTTGTGAGCACTCTCTGATCAAGAGGAGATACTGCCATTTCCATGAACCTAACCTTCAGGGAAGGCACTGCCATTCTCCCACAGGTCAGAGGCTTTGCTCGTGTCAACAGCGCACATCCACTAAGGACTCCATTTGCTCCCTACAAAGAGCCTCAAATCCACTCACATTCTGGAAATAGCAAATCAAAGGGAGGAAGTTCAACTGAAACAGCTGGAAAGAACTACTCAAAAGGGGCAGGAGGGATGACGTGACAGAAAGAGAGCAATGTGTTCATTTCCCTGCACCCTCATCAGGTGTCTTCTGGTTAACCACCAACATCTCAAGTTCCAGGGGATCAGACGCTTCTTCTGGTCTGTATGTACAACTGCAAGCCCATGCACAAACACAGCCCCCGCACAACAAGATTATAAATAAAAACAAGAGTAAGTACCACTGGTACCCAAGAAGTGTTTGCAGCTCTGAATTCAATCCTTAACACTCGGGGAAAACAACAAAAAGCAGAGTTGCTGTCAACCTGACAGACTCTAGACTTCCCAGAGGCAAGCTAGCCAAGCACACCTATGAGGAACTGTCTTGATTAGGTTACCCTCTGGGAATGTCTGTGAAGGATTGTCTTGATTGGGCTAATTACAGTGTTAGAAGACCCACCTTAAGATGCCAGGATACTGAACTAAATATTTAGAGAGCTGAGCACTACTTCAGAACCGAGGATGCAATGTGGCAGGCTGCCCCAAACTCTTGCCTCCCAGAGACCTCCCTAGTTGGATGAACTTTAGTTTACAATGGTGAGCCAGAAGCCGGGCGATGGTGGCGCACACCTTTAATCCCAGCACTCGGGAGGCAGAGGCAGGTGGATCTCTGCGAGTTCGAGACCAGCCTGGTCTACAGAGCTAGTTCCAGGACAGGCTCCAAAGCCACAGAGAAACCCTGTCTCGAAAAACCAAAAAAAAAAAAAAAAAAAAAAAACAAAAACAAAACAATGGTGAGCCAGAATAAACTTATTCTTAAGTTGCTTTTGTCAGCACACTGTATCACAGCAATAGAAAAGACATTCAACAAAACAGCAGCCAATACATGCAGCATGTCTGGAGACTAAGCTCAGCCCTCTGTAAACTGAGGCAGATTACTGAGTTCAATGACAGCTTGGGCTATATGAGTACCAGACTATCACAGACTAACACGTAAGGCCCTGACTCAGTCAAAAAAGCAAAAAGCAAATATATGAACAAACTGTCTGGATTCCTCTCTATTGCTGTGAAGGGACAACACGACCACAGCAACTCAGAAAAGAAAGTATATTTAGTTTGGGGAACTCACGCTTCCAAGGATTCCTTAGTAGAGTCCATGAGCATCATGGTGGGGAGCATGGCGCTGAGCAGTAGCTGAGAGCTTACATCTGCTCCACAAGCATGATACAAAGCCTGGTGCGTTTGACATTTCCAGTGACACGCGTCCTCCAACAAGGCTATACCTCCTACACGAACAGTTCTACCAGCTGGGACGACCACTCTTAAACCACTGCATTCCACTCCCACGTTCCCACAAAAGAAACCCAGTCCACTAAAGTCTCCAAGGTCAGACAGACAGCGCCTTTAATCCCAGCACTCGGGAGGCAGAGACAGACAGATCTCAGAGTTTTACGCCAGCTGGATTCAAAAAACCAAAGACAGACAGACAGATAAAAAGGTCTTTTTCCATTTTCTGGTGTCTTCTTCAATTTCTTTCTTCAAAGATTTAAAGTTCTTGTCATACAAGTCTTCCACTTGTTTAGTTAAGATATTTTATGCTATTTGGGGGCAATTGTGAATGGTGATGTTTTCTTATTTCTTTCTAAGCCCATTTATCATCTGTATAAAGTAGGGCTACTGGGTTTCTTTCTTACTTTTCTCTTTTAGTTAATCTTGTATTTTGTTACATTACTAAAAGTATTTATCAGCTGTAGAAGTCCCTTGGTAGAATTTTGGGAGTCACACATGTAAACTATCATACCAGCAAATAATGATAGTTTGATTTCCTCTTTTCTGATTTGTATCCCCTTGATCTCCTTTGTTGTCTTATTGCTCTAGCTAGAACCTCAAGTACTATGTTGACTAGATATGGAGAGAGGGGACAATCTTATCTTGTTCCTGATTTCAGTGGGATCGCTTTGAGTGTCTCTCCATTTAGTTTGATGTTATATATTGTCTTTATTATGTTTAAGTGTGCCATCTTGAAACTTGCGGGCAAATGGATGAATCTAGAAAATATCATATTGAGTGAAGTAACAGACCCAGAAATACATAAAGCCTCCAATTCACAATCGCAGAGAACATAGACAACAAGAGGACCATAAGAGAGACACACATGGCTCTAACCAACATGGGAAGTAGAAAGACAAGACGTCCTGAGTAAATTGGAAGCATGGGATCTTATAAGAGGGTAGAAGGGGGGGGGAAGAGAGGGGTAGCAGAGGAAAATAGATAACTCAATAAAACAAAACAAAAAAGATTAAAGAGAAAAAAAGAGGGAAGAACCAGGGGCACTATCACAATCTCAACCAAGAAAAACTAAAATCCAACAGTATAAATAATTCAGTGTTCAATCATCTGGGATCCGCTCATGATCTTCTGGGCTCCTTCTCTGGCCCCGCCCTCTGCAGCACACACAGATCGTCTTCTAGGCTCCGACTAGCTCCACTCCACTGGTACACCACCGTCCTTGGTGATCATCCCATGGTACTAGCATCTCCAAAATGTCGAGGTCTTCTATTACAACGGGGCTGCACTTTCACCTATAGCCTCTCACAGGCTTTCCTCGTGGAGTCAAGCATGGAGGCCCATACAAGTGGCTCCATCTTGACATAAGGTCAGAGTTTGAGCCTATTACTGCTCAAGCAACAGGATATTTAGCATGAGGTAAAGTTACTATATGTCCTGCCTAAATAACAGGATGTTTGGTCTAAGGTGGAGCTACTGGATGTTTTGCTCCAAATAACAGGATGTTTGACTTAGGACATAGCTATTAGATATTTTGAATAATAAGGAAGTAATCACCCTTGTTTGCTCCTTGTATCATGATTTTAAAAAAGTCCTTTCGTCTTCCCCTTTGGCTTGGGGTATAAAAGGGCTATGAAAACTAAACTTGAAGCAGATTCAGTATTCACTAGACTGCCCTCTCAACTCTTAAAAAAAAATCGTAATGGAGAGATGGTTCAGCGGTTAAGAGCACTGACTGCTCTTCCAGAGGTCCCGAGTTCAATTCCCACCAACTACATGGTGGCTCACAACCATCTGTAATGAGATCTGGTGTTTTTTTTCTGGCACGTAGACATACATTTAGGAGGAACACTATGTACATAATAAATAAATAAAATTTTTAAAAAAGTTTCCTCAAACGGTTACATTTTATACTTTTTACTCTGTTTTGCTCTAGATCTGCATAAGAGTGAGAACTAATATGTAAAGACAGAGCCAATATTAGTCTGTCCTGAAATCTAAGGAAATTATTCAAACATTTTAGTTTAGCCTCACGCAGATTCTTAGGGCAGGGGAAAAACTGCCATATTCCTTGCCAAAATATCACAAGAATGGTCTCTAGCCCAGTTGGTAATAGTGTTCCCCCCTAAAATGTCAAGTTGGGCTTTCTCCCAGCATTCCTTTTTCCAGGCTCATACAAGGATGGCCCTTTAAGCACTGCTTACAGCATTCAACTGCTTTTTTAAATCCTAAGTCCTAAAGTGTCTCCACTTTTCCCAAACAGACAGACAAACAGAGCACAGCTTAGTCAGGCCTGTCATAGCAATGCCATAATACTGTATGTACAAATTTCTGGCCCTCTCCTCCCCACCCCTGCACTCCCCTTTTTTTGTCGGGGGGGGTTTGGTTTTAGAAACAGGGTTGCTTTCTGTAACCTTGGCTGTCCTGGACTTGTTCTGTAGGCCAGGTTGGCATCTGCCTCCCAAGTGCTGGGGTTAAAGACGTGCACCACCACTCCCGGCTTGGTTATTACTGCTGTGATTTAAACACCATGTCTATGGCAACTCACAAAAGAAAGCATTTAATTGGGGCCCATGGTTTCAGAAGGTGGTAGGGTCCATGACCATCACAGTGGGGAACATGGCATCAAGCAACAGCAGCCATGGTGCTGGTCAAGTCGCTGAAAACTTACATCTTGGTCTGTGGAGTACGAGGCAGAAACAGCTAACTAAGAATGGCATGGGCTTTTGAAACCCCATATCCAACCCTCAGTAATATACCTCCTCCAACAAGGCTATAGCCCCTATCCCTTTCCCAAAGATTCAAATATGAGCCTATGGAGGCCACAAACAACAAGAAAATAAGGAATTGGTCAAGTAGGTATTTCAATACAAAAATCACTGATTTCTGAGTCTCATTCTCAGACAAAAAAAAAAAATTTAACATATCATGAACATATTCAAAGTTCAAATTGCCAGCCAGGAAGTGGTGGAATACGCCTTGCACTTAGAAGACAGAGGCAGGTGGATCTCTGTGAATCCAAGGCCAGCTTGGTCTACAGAGCTAGTTCCAGGCCAGCAAGGGCTATTGTTACATAGAAACCCTGACTAGTTCCAGGCCAGCAAGGGCTGTTGTTACATAGAAACCCTGACTAGTTCCAGGCCAGCAAGGGCTGTTGTTACATAGAAACCCTGACTAGTTCCAGGCCAGCAAGGGCTGTTGTTACATAGAAACCCTGACTAGTTCCAGGCCAGCAAGGGCTGTTGTTTCATAGAAACCCTGTCTAGTTCCAGGCCAGCAAGGGCTGTTGTTTCATAGAAACCCTGTCTCAAAAAGACAACGGGTTCAAATCTTCACAGCTATTCAAATTCTAACAATCTGGAGGGAAAAAAATATCTGCAATTTGGGAAAAATGCTACCCAAAGATAACCAAACACTGTTTATAATTACAAGGAAACCTTTCAGGAACACTAAATGCTCAAATAAAGTGACAGTACAACCAGCAATAGAAATATTATAAGGCTATTTAAATACCTTCTTCTGGTCTCAGGTACCATGCACACACGTAGTACAGATACAAACATGCAAACAAAACACCTGTACTCTTTTTCGAATGCACCGCATATAAAAACATTTTCTAAATGAGGGATTCTCAAGATGTTCATGTAGGATATGTGGGGTCAGAGCTCTATGCACACATATTTTCAAAGCACTAGACTATAAAGAAACTTACCAAAATGTTATCAACACCTTTCTCTGATACTTGCGAGTATTTTGTTTGCTTTCCCACAACATTATTCATTTCAAATAAGACATTTTTAAATTGTTGCTTGTGATTTAAAGATTTTTTTTACCATGTGTAGATGTATATGTGGAGGGATACATGCAAGTGTTAGGACACAGTTGTAACAAAATCTCATGCCTCTAAAGTTCCAATTTCCTCAAAATACATTATTTCAAACACTATTTTCTTACATGGTTTCTATTATTATTTTATAAATAAGATTTTAAAATTCATATCTGGGCCAGAAAGACAGCTCAGTCAGGAAGGCACCTGACACCAGCCCTGATTACCTGAATTTGATCCCTGAAACACACTAATTCATGCTGTCCACTGACACACACACAAAATAAATGAATAACAAAAAAAATTTTCACACAAATTTCAACCAAAGTCTGCAACTTTTTAAGTAGTTTACAGAAAGTTTCCTAAGTTAACGTATGTGGAAAGTAAACTATAAGTCAAGTCTTTAAAATCAGAAAAACATTCTGTCCCATTATGCTGTCAAAAGAATATATGTGTAATTAATTGTGAGCTGTAAAAATGTACTGTACCTTTCTGTTTCTAATGTATCCACTATATATTGCCTCTTTATTTTTTTCCTTTTTCTCAAAGTCTTCTTTAGAAAGCACAAGCTCATGAACATCCTGGGAGTCTGCAGGCTTGCTTATCATCTGTCCAACAATTGAAAAGATACATTAACCCCTTACTAGTGAGATTTATCAATTCCAAAATACTTCATCGGTTTTTACTGAAAAAAAAAAAATCACTTACTCTGGCTGACTGTCCAACAAAGAAAACAGCCTGTTTGCCTCCAACACCAAAATAGGAAATATCACTGTTCAAGCTGCGTGGTACTGGTACTGGCCGAACATACCCTGAATGATCACTAGAAGAAAACATTTTATTAGTCAGTCTTTAAACAATCTACTTAAGAGAGAGAGGTAGGAACATCCTGAGTTAGAGGACAGCATGGGATATATATATATATACATACATACATACATACACACACACTACCTTAAACCTACTACCAAAAACTCAACCAAAATCGCCAAATGCATTCTAGGGCTAATGATGCAATTCAGAAATAGAGCATTTGCCTAGCAAAGCCAAGACTGACCTTTGGGGCAGGGGATTCCATTATACCCACAGAAACCTCAGCAAGGGAAGATTTGGGGTTTCACTGCATGAAATGTGAAATCAGCTGATCACAAAAGTTCAGTGAGCAAGTAGACTTCAATGGTAATACAGAATACCAAGCTACTTAAAATTTCTAGTTCTCAAAAAAACAAACAAATTACAAGCCAAACAAATTTTGACATACAGTCCCTGACAAGAAATAGGGCAGCTGACAAAACCATCATAGAAGAACTGGAAAGATGGCTCAGTGGTTAAAAGCACTGGCTGCTCTGTCAGGATTGAAGTTCAGTTCCCAGTACCTACAAGATGGCTCACAACTGTAACTGCAGTTCTACTAGATCTAAAGTTCTCTTCTACTCTCCATGGACACCAGGCATGCACATGGTACCAGAACACAAAATAAAATTTTAAAGATCATTCTGATGAATAATATCAAAGAAATAATTCACTAAACACAAATTTAAAAAACTCTATTTCATGTCCAAATAACAGAAACCATAAAAGTGATCCACCAAGGTGGCTAAATAGATGGCTCAAATGTTAAGAGCACTGGCTGCTCCTCTAGAGGTCCTGAGTTCAATTCCTGGCAACAACATGGTGGCTCACAGGTGTGTAGGATGAGATCTGGTGCCCCTTGATGTGCAGGCATGTATGCACGCAGAACACTGTATACATAATAAAAATCATTTTAAAAATAAGTGTTCCAGTAAATATATCAATAAAAATTTTTAAAATCTACAATTTGCATTTGGAAATAGTAACTAAAAACTCATGGAAGTTGATGGATCATGAACAGCTTTAAATTGGTAACAGAATGACCCTATAAACTTATACACAAGTTGAGTTTATTTAGTTTGAAGAATAAAGCAGTTTACTAGTATAGAATCTGCCTTGTATGTGTGAAGCTATAGGTTTACTCTTCAGTGCAGAAAGTGGAAGAGGAAGGAAGATGAACACAAGGCATCTGAAGTCTACAGATTACCATAGCACCTAAAATGTAAGGAACTGCAAAAGATAGAAAAGTATTTGGAGAAATGATAGGCTATTCTTACCAAATAAGGAGAGTTACTTAACAAATAAAAGAACTTGAATTAATTCCAGAGAATGAAATGATAAAGAGCCATAGCCTAGACACATCAGAGTTTTTTTTTTTTTTTGGTTTTTCGAGACAGGGTTTTTCTGTAGTTTTGGAGCCTGTCCTGGAACTAGCTCTTGTAGACCAGGCTGGTCTCGAACTCACAGAGATCCGCCTGCCTCTGCCTCCCGAGTGCTGGGATTAAAGGCGTGCGCCACCACCGCCCGGCGAAACATCAGAGTTTAACTTCTGACAATCAGAGAAAGAAACCGAGCTGGTGGATACGTGGATAATTCCACAACTTGGGAGGAAGAAGCAGGTGGACTTCTCTGAGTTCAAAGCTATCCTGGCCTATATATCGAGTCCCGGGCCAGCTAGGGCTACAGAGTGAGACTCGTCCTCAAAAGCGAGTGAGAGCAGAAGAGAAGGAAACATCTCTGTTACTAGAGACAGCAAGTCGGCACTAAGCCAGACTAGATTATTATAAAGCAAGGTGCTGATCATACCTAGAAAAACTAAAAACTGAAACAAACCACTGCCATCGGTTAAAAATGTATTAGTAAGACTGGAGAGATGGCTCGGCAGATAAGTGTACTAGCTGCTCTCTTAGAGAGGACCTGAGTTTGACTCCCAGAACCCACATAGTGGCTCACAATCATATGTAGTTCTAAGCCAAGGAATCTGATGCCTTCTTCTGGAGTCTGAGGGTAATGCACAAATGGTGGATTGACATACCTACGGACAACACACTTATACATGTAAAATAAAATAATACATATATGTATATATGTATGTGTGTGCATATATATATGTATATAAGGTTCTTACATGAATATGAGGGTATTAGGAACTGAACATGAATCACAACTAACTATAACTACAACTGTAAGGGATCAGACTCTCCTGGACCCCACGGGTACCTACACATACATAGTAAGCATACACATACACATAAAATAAAATAAGAACTAATGGTAGGACTCACATGTGGGTATATTACTACAGAATTTCAACTTTTACATGTTTGAAAATATTCACATAAAATATTAAGGAAATGAACAGTGCTAAGGAAGACTGTCAACCATTCTACAAAAATTGAATTCTACCCCACACGCAAAAAAGGAAAACACACAAAAAAGAAAACATAGAAACACCTATCAAAGAATAAAGAAGCCTGGATAGATGGAAAAGAGAAAAAGAATCTAAATAAAACACTAGAATAAATGCAGGTGGATGGATGGATGGATGGATGGATGGATAAGAAATAGACAGATGACAGACATAGACAGATATATGATAGAGAGGCATCTCTCTAGAGCTGGAGTTGGCCCCCAGACATCGGTGCTCAAAGCCAACTTTGTTTTTGTTAGGTTTTCTTCCTTCATCCACCCACCTACCTGGACAGTCTCACACTATGGCAGAGGTTAGCTGGGTAATCCTCATTCCTTCAACGTGAATTGAGAGTACTGGGAACTAGAAAGATGGCTCTGCAGTTAAGAACACTTGGTGCTCCTCAGAATACAGGGAATTAAGTCTCCAGCACCAACATCACGC
Organism: Microtus obscurus; assembly: GCA_963919715.1. Taxonomy (NCBI): domain Eukaryota; kingdom Metazoa; phylum Chordata; class Mammalia; order Rodentia; family Cricetidae; genus Microtus; species Microtus obscurus. Next base: position 5,809,948 of record CAWTZC010000768.1, read on the forward strand.
AGCTTACAGACCCCTATAACTCTATCTCTAAGGGATCTGACACCCTCTTTAGGCCTCAGTGGGCACTTGAAGATACATGCACATACACACATGCTGGTGTGCACACGTTAAATCTACAAGTATTAGAATTACATGCAAACTGGCTTCTTTCTTGGAGAAGTCTCAACTCAAATGTCACAACAGCCTCTTATCTAACCACCTAAGCTAAGCAAAGGAAACATCCATCAGTTCTGACACCTTATTGTAGTTGGTTGTTTTTATTCTTTTGGCTCTTTGTTCTTGGGGAGCCCAGCTCCCAGCTACCAAGTAAATACACATAGAGGCTTATTCTTTCCTATGAATGCTCAGTCCTTGTGTGGCTTATTACTAGCCAACTTTTCGACTTAAGTTATCTCATCTACTTTTTGACCCCTGGTTTTACCTTTCTCTTGATGTAGGTGGGTCTTCTGTCTATGTGTTACTTTCATTGGTCAAATAAAGAGACTGCCTTGGCCTTTGATAGAACAGCAGCTTAGACAGGCAGAGTAGACAGAACAGAATGCTGGGAGAAAGAAGCAGAGTCAGGCAGATGCCATGATTCTCCGACCCTAGACAGACGCAAGTTAGGATCTTTCCTAGTAAGCTACCACCTTGTGGTGCTACACAGATTACTAAATATGGGTTAAAGCAAAATGTGAGAATTAGCCAATAAGAGGCTGGAACTAATGGGTCAGGCAGTGTTTAAATGTTAAATAATTACAGTTTCCGTGTTAATTATTCTGGGGCCAAGCTAGCCGTGTGGGAGCCGGGCGGGACAAAAAGCAGGCCTGCTCACCTCTTCACTACATTCTCTATTTCTATATACCTTTCTTTACTTCTTACTCCATGTCTGCCTGGGTGGTTAGCCCCTTTTCTCCTCGTTCCTTCCCTTTCTTGTTCCTTGATCTCCCTTATCCCAGATTTTTCCTATTTATTCAATCTCTCTGCCTGCCAGCCCCACATACCCTTTCTCATGCTGTACATCATCAGGTGTTTTAGACAGGCAAAGTATCACAGCTTCACAGAGATAAACAAATGTAACATAAAGAATGCAACACATCTTTGCATCAATAAACAAATGTTGCCCAGCATAAACAAATGTAACACATCTTAAACTAATATTCGACAACATTACATTTTCTTCAGTTCTAATCAAGAATTTAAAATGTTTATAACTATGACATGAGTTAGCATTTGTTTTTCTTAATAAAACAAATTATAAAGCTATGGTGTTCTTTTTTCCATAGCCTGTCTCTTATAACATCACCCTTGCATCAAACTGTAACTGAAATGCAAGCAGAAAAAGAACTAATAATTATATCTACATAAGTGGATGCCATGGTCTCAAGGATAACACATGATGATGCTGTAGAAGTTGGAGTGGGTCACGGACTAGGACTGGATCCGAAATTATTTCCAGGTACTAAACATGCATGTGTGTAACACACATACACACATACATAATTAAACATGCATGTATGTAATACACATATATAATTAAACATGCATGTGTGTAACACACATACACACATACATAATTAAACTGAGCAAAGGATGACTTTTACCAAAAATAGAAATTTAACTTTTAAGTTGTTAAAAAAAAATGGTTATGGTGCAGAGAAAACTCCGTATCCTTTGAGTCCAGTGAAGGTTTAATTTTAGTAAGCTATAGGATGGACCAGTTAAATCTATCAGAAAGGCGGAAAGTTAATTTTCTGGATCCCTTCCCCGAGTTTATTGTCAACTTCCTTTATCTTTTTGTTTATGCCAAACAGATACAGAATCCTGTCCTCAGACTATAAAAGCATAGTGTTTTCATGTAAGTGTTTAAGTTTGTGTTAACATATTTTTCCCTCTTTTCTGATGCCCAGTTTCTCTGTGTAGCCCTGGCTGTCCTGGAACTTGCTCTGCAGATCAGGCTGGCCTCAACAGAAATCCACCTTCTCTGCCACTGAGTGCTGGGAGTGAAGGTATGCACCACCATGCCACTTCACATTGGCTTTTTAAACACTCTTTTAAGTGTCATATATTCATGAAAATATCAGAAAAGAATGATTATAGATAAGTGCTATACCAGGAGTAAAAAATAACTAAAATAACAGCTTGTGGCTATTAAATGCTTACTGTATGACAGGCACTATCTCAAAATTTTACGTTTTCATATCAGAACAATAGCTCAGTTTCCACAAAACCTTGAGAGACTGTGCACATTTTCTAAGTACATAATGTGACATACAGAGAGGTAAAGTGCCCAACAATAAATGGCCAGGCAAACCAGACCAATCAAAGGACACTGTAATCTTTGTTTTTCTCTCCACTATCTGTCACACAGGGCTGGAGGACCGAGGTGCCGCTCAGTGTCGGGCCCCTGCCTAGCATGCACCACATCCTGGCTTCACTGCCCACGCCACAAAATGAGGTGAGTCACAGAAAATTTTTGCTCATATGATGAAATCCCAAGAAGGCTAAAATGGATTACCAGCCGAGCTGCCATGCCCAGCTTTCCTGTGCTGAAAGCACTGTCTACAAGCGTGTTCTGATACACTGTCTACAAGCGTGTTCTGATAAAAACGTGGATTCTATTCCGAAATAGCTGTGACAATCTGAAAAACTGAGCCTCAAAGTAAAAATACAGAATAGTAGTGAATCATATGTAATTCTAGACATTTTCAAGAAGTATGACATGATTTATATAGATTACCCTAAACACCATTCTACTGTCCTAACAGTATTCAATATGCTAATATAACTCTCACAAAACTGTTCAGGAGAAAAGTAGTATTCTGTTTTGGAGTATTTATCACAAAGCCTTGTAATAGAAACAAGCTCTCTAATAAATCCTCTATTACTAAGGGCACCCAGACATCACTAAAAAGGAAAAAGCACGGTTTTGCTAACCTTTCAAAGTCACCTTGTCTTGTAAACTTTGACAGCCTGTACACAGCCCAGTTGTTAAGTTGTTTGGAGGTCATTCCTCTCCCATTATCGACCACTGCAACGGCAGGTTTTCCTTGAGTTTCATCAAAAAGCTACGAAATAAAGAGACAGGAAATGCCAATCAATACTTAAAACATGAGGTTGAGTATGAAATTCAAAAGATCACTCATATCACTGGTATAAATATAAAAATTACAACTCTCTTAAAGCACTGAGTTATATCTAGCAAAACCCCTAGATTTCTTAATGCTTTTAACCTAGAAATACCATGTTTTAGAAATAAACTGCAGTGTTACAAAAGAAATTATAAAACGTTAAGTACATAAATACATATATAAATAAGCACTTACATAAAAGAAATTATAAAAATTATAACAAGACATCAGATAATTAGTTCTAAGTTTTATTTCTAATTTTTCCAATGTACTACTAAAAAACAATTCTTTATGCATAATTTTCTTACCAATTTGATCTGGATTTTTCTAACACCAACATTGTGAGAAGTAGCTGACAATGAATTGTCAATTAATTCTGCGAGAGCAAATGCTGGAAGAGATTGAGAAAACACCATTTAACCCTTTCATCCCAAACAGTTTATATGAACATTCCAGTAAAAGGAACTCTCAAGCAACCACTGTTTATTTCCCAAAGAGCTGCAAGAATTAAGTATCGCCCTGAGTCTAATGTTATGCATAATAAAAAGTTTCATCACAACCACTACAAGCATGAAAAAGATTAGGCACTAATCTGAGCAACCCAATAAATCCTTTTATCAAAACAGCAGCAGTGAAAAGGTGCTGGTTTAAGCTGGGCGGTGGTGGCCCATGCTTTTAATACCAGCATTTAGGAGGCAGAGGCAGCCAGATCTCTGTGAATTCCAGACCAACCTGGTCTACAGAGTGACAGCTCCAAAGCTACACAAAGAAACTCTATTTCAATCCACCCCACCCCCAAATAAAAGGGAAAGGGGCTCATCTGAGAAGCTAGTCTAGTGGAGAAAGGCCTGTAGTCTTTACCAGGAGGCTAAGACAAGAGGAAAACACACACACACACACACACACACACATGGCTATAGAATTCTAAAGACTAATGTATCATGTTAAATGTCAGCCAGCTGTGGCAATTTGAATGTCACCCATAGGATCATGTGTTTGATGCTTGGTCTACAGTTGGTGGAACTGTTTGGAAAGGATTATGGGTGTGGCCTTGTGGAGATGTCACTGGAGGTAGGGTATGAGGTCTGAAAAGACTCCTGTCATTCCCAGCGTGATGTGGGATGCTATGATATGAATATCATTGGTTAATAAAGAAAGCTAGCTTGAGCCTATAGCAGGGCAGAACATAGGCGAGGAAAACTAAGCTGAATGCTGGGAGAAAGAAGGCAGAGTCAGTGAGAAGCCATGTAGCCACCAGAGGGGAAAGACGTGAGCTGCTAGTTAGAACCCTGACGGTAGGCCACAAACCTCTTGGTAAAATATAAAATAATAGAAATGGGTTACTTTAGGGAGGGGAGCAGAGAAAAATGTATAGCTCAATAAAATCAATTTTAAAAGAGGAAAGAAATGGGTGAATTTAAGAGAGAAGAATGAGCTAGAAATATGCTTAAGCTATTGGCCAGGCAGTGATTTAATAATATAGTTTCTGGGGCTGGAGAGATGGCTCAGTGGTTAAGAACATTGCCTGCTCTTCCAAAGGTCCTGAGTTCAATTCCCAGCAACCACATGGTGGCTCACAACCATCTGTAATGAAATCTGGTGCCCTCTTCTGGCCTTCAGGCATACATGCAGACAGGATATTGTATACATAATAAATAAATTAATTAATAAAAAAAATATATAGTTTCTGAGTGATTATTTCAGGAGCTGGGCAGCCGGGAACAAACAAGCAGTCTCCTACTACACCAGCGTACCCTCTGCTTCATGTCTGAAGATCAAGGTGTGAGCTCTCAGCTGCCCACTTCTGGGCCATCACACTGCCATCAAAAATGCTACCCCTCTGAAATCATAAGCCCAATGAATGCCTTGGCCATGGCGACTTGTTGCAGCAACAGAAAAGGAACTACGGCACCTGGGATGTGAGCACACCAGAGGCTGAGGCAGGAAGACCGCCAGGAGTTCAAAGAGAACTTGCACTCCCAACCACAGTTCCTATGATGGTTTAAATCATCAGTTCCGCAGGATCTAGAATCAGTTTGGAGTATGTGGGAATATCTATCTGTGAGTGCATTTTTTTTTTAAGATTAGGTTAATTAAGAAAAAAGACCCACCCTAACGGCCAGGCTGAAAAATGGATAAAGCCAGGTATGCTAGTTTTTATTGTCAACCTGACACAATCTAAAGTAGCCAGGAAGAGGAAGCCTTACTAGAGGACCTGTCCAATGAGAGTGGCCTGTGGGCATGCCTATGAGACACTGTCTTTATTGTGACTGATGTGGGAGGACCCGGCCCCTAAGGTGACTCCATCTCTAGGTAGATGGTAGCAGAAGGAGCCAGTGAGAAAGCCAGAGAGTGAGTCAGTCAGCACCATTTCTTCATGGTTTCTCCTTGAGTTCCGCTTGAATTCCTGACCTGACTTCTCTCAATGGATTTTGACCTGGAAGCTAAAGATAAAAATCAATCCTCTTCTCCCTTAAGTTGATTCAGGTTATAGTGTGTATCAGAACCGCAACAAACTAAGACACTAGGTGAGTATGAACGTTCAGTCTTCTCTGCTTTCTGACGGGGAAGACCGGGACCAGCCTGCTTCCTGTTCCTGCTATGTCTTTTTGTCTGTGATGAAATGTAAAACTGAAAACAAGGACAAGCACACTCTTCCTTAAATTATTTTTTGCCAGGTATTTCATCATAGCAACAGAAAGAATTTTATATTTTACTATACAAACAAAAACAATGTGTTACATAATGCTTTCACTATTTTCTCCAAATTAAAACATTCCCTCCTACAAACCCTCAAGACCTAGGAAGTAAAACTGACAAGGTTCTAGACTCAATAGGCCCAAGCCAGGCATGGTGGCACACATCTTTAATCCCAGGACTCAGAGCAGAAACAGGGAGATTTGTGTCAATGTGAGGCCATCCTGGTCTACATAGTGAGTTTTAAGCCAGCCAGAGCTACAAAGTGAGATTCTGTCTCAAAAAACAATAAACAAACAAAAAAAAAACAAACTAGGCCCAGAAAGCTCTTGAATTTTACAAGATTCCCCAGAGTTATCTCCAACGTTATAATAAGCAATAGGCAGTTGAGCTGAGCTATCTCTAAGTTGCACAGGGAGCTGCAAGATAACAGCTTTCAATCGCCATGCAAAGTGGGCTTCTTAGTGACACAGTTGCTTTTAAATCACTCATGCTCCTATAAGCAACCATAATAAAGTTACAGGGATTTGCTAAGCTAGACTATGTTGGGATAGTTTCTTTGGTTGTATCTGTTCACACCTCTTCCAGAAAATCCATACAAGTGGCAATACATGTGTCCATGCTACTGATTCCCAGCATACTGCCAACTTTACATTCAATTCATTATTGGCAGCACTATTTTATATTCTCCTCCCTAAAAAGCAACCATTCAATCATTTCTCACTTTTATTTCTCTAAAAGGAAACAATACACAGGGTGGTGGCGGAGCACACCTTTAATCCCAGCACTCAGCAGCTCTCCGAGTTTGAGGACAGCCAGGGATACACAAGAAAACCAGACTCGAAAAAAAAAAACAAAACAAAACAAACAAAAGAAGTAAAGAAGAAAAAGAAACAATACATGCCTGTTATCTAAGAACTTGGAAGACTGAAGCAAGAAGAATTTGAGTTTGGGAGCAAGCCTGGGCTACACAGTGAGACCCATCTCAAAATACAAAACAGAAAGAGAAAGGAAGGATGGTTATACCAAATTTTATCTTCATTTCACAGAAATTTAACCCAACTAAAACTCACTGACCCACATAATAGCTCTCTGGCAAGTGCTCTAAGTATTTAAGTGACAACCAGATGGGTAAGCAAATTTACCACAAATTAGGTATGCATATGGATCAGGCTTCTGACAGCAATAACTAGGAAATAAAGACATAAGGAAGAAAAAAGTACAGAACTTAATTTTAAAAAGAAAAAAGGTCCAGGTGGTGGCACACACCTTTAATCCCAGCACTTGGGAGGTAAAGGCAACTGGATCTCTGTGAGTTTGTGGCTAGCCTGGTCCTAGTTCCAGGACAGTCAAGGCTACACAGAAGAAACCCTGTCTCAAAACACCACATCTCCTCCCACCATCCCACCTCCACAAAAGGAAAGGGAAATGGAACACTGAGACAAGTTTGAATTTCTGCCTCTAGAAATAGACACAATTTAAATGCAATGCTTACTCATCAAATTCAACTAATAGCAACATCACATAGGAAGCAAGAACAGACACTCTCCTTAATGACGAAGAGGCTAGAAAGTCAGAGGTAAAGCTTTTATTTCACCGACATACAATGAAAATCAGATCTGTCTACTCAAAGAAAATATATAAAAGAAATGATGAACATGACTTGAAGACATGGCTGCAACAAAGCAAGGAAGAACCGGAAGCAAAGGAAAGAAAGAAAAGATCTTGGGACATACTGCAGAGTTAAAGAAGTCAAAACCAGAGTTTCAGCAGAGATTCTCCACATATTGATGTCATCATGGCATAGCTGAAAACCGGCACAGTGAATCTGTACACTAGTAACTAAGCTACACTGACAGTTCTTACAATGAATGTATTTGTTGAGTACACAGTAAATATTCAGAAATTTATCCCCAAAGAAGTTATTTAAAGTTGACTCAGAATTCACACATTTAAGCACCTCTCATCTGCCAGGCACTGCTCTAGGGACTGCATAATGCAAAGATTCTATTCCTATGAGTTCAACATTTCACAGGAAGATGGGAAATAAAATGCAATCATGGACAGGTAGACAGCTCATTACGTAAAGGTGCATGTCATCAAGCCTGACTATCCGGGTTCCATCGCTAGGCTCACATGGTAGGAGAGAAGCAGCTCCTATGAGCTGCCCTCTGATCTCCACATGCACACACGCGCACCTCTATACATATGCCCTCACACATACAAGTAAATAAATAAATGTAAAGTTTAAAAACTATAATCACACCTTCATTCTCAGCACTCATGAGGCAGAGGCAGGTGAATCTCTGTGAGTTCAAGGTCTGCCTGGTCAACAGCCTGGCCACATAGAGAAACCCTAAATAAATAAATATATAAAATTTAAAAATAAACAAAAAATAACATAATCACAGTCGGATGTGGTGGTGCCAATCTTTATCCCAGCACTCGGGATACAGAAACAGGTGGATCTCTATGAGTTTGAGGTCAGATTGGTCTACACAGCAGGGGATCTGGGGGGGGTTCTGCTACAAAGTGAAATCCTGACTTAAAAAGAAAGGGGGCTAAAAACAGAAGAGAGAAGAGAGAGAAAATAAATGATTACAGTAAATATGGTGGTTTGAATAATAACAGCCACTACAGACTTGATCCCTCCCCAGTCGGTGGAACTATTTGAAAAAGGAGTAGGAGGTGTGACCCTGTTGAAGGAGGTGTGTCATTAAGCCTGGACTCTGAAGTTTCAAAGGCCCATACCATTCCGTTCAGCTCTTCCCACCTCCAACTTGGGGGTTAGATATAAACTCTCAGCTACTGCTCCAGCACCATGTCTGCCTGTTCCACACCCTCTGGAACTCTTAGCCCCAACTTAAATGCTTTCTTTTTGAGTGGTCTTGGCCAGTCATGGTGTCTCTTCACAGCAACAGAAAAGCAATTAAAACAGTAGGTAGGTAAATTCTACAGCCTATTACAAAGTAGCACATGCTATAGAGTAAAATGAACAAAGAGATCAAATAGCAAAGGCACAGGTATAGACATAATTTAAAATAAAAATAAATCTTTAAAGTTTAAGCTGGATGTGCTGTCATATGCCTTTAATCCCAGCACTCAGGAGGAAGAGTCGGGAGGATCTCTGTGAGTTTAAGGTCAGCCTGGTCTACAGAGTGAGTTCCAGGACAGTCAGGACTACACAGTGAAACCCTGTATGGTAAAACAAAACAAACCAACAAAAAATCAACTAATAGGAAAAGTTCTGAAATGATAAGCACCAAAGTGTTAGTGATGATTATATTCAGATCGGAGCAATATGGTTATTTTCATATTCTATTCACTTATTTCTAATTTTTTAATTTTTAACAATAAAACACATTTAAGAAAAAAGAATTTGGGGCTGGAAAATGGCTCAGTCTATTAACAGAACTGGCTGCTCTTCCAAAGAACCTGAGTTCAATTCCTAGCACCCACATGGCAGTTCACAACTGTCTGTAACTGCAATTCCAGGGGATCTGGCATCCTCACACAGACATGCAGGCAAAACCCAATGTACACTACAAATAAATAATTTTAATATGATTTACAACGAACACATTAATAGAATAAAGTACTTTGACAGAGTCTAGGAAGAAGTTCTGGTAAACGATCTCATATAGTCTATAAAGATAAACCAGTAAGGCTATAAAGGTTTAGGAAAAGATTAAAGACATCTATTTTTTATATTTTATCTGTGTAAATTTACAAAGTAAGAACTGATTATAACTCAGCAATAGAATGTTTATCTTATTATGTGCAAGGCTCTGGATTTAATCCACAGTTACTAAATACAAATAAATAAATGGAAGGTAAAGGGTATTTTCATATCTGGAGGCAGTTTACAGCAAGACAGGAAGATGCTTAACTGCAAGATAAAGTGCATCCAGCTCTATTAATGGGCTCAATTTTTACTTTATTTTTACTTAAAATTGACTTATGTGCTGGCTTAATGGGTAAAACATCTCCTGTGCAAGCTTAATAACTTTGGATCCCCAGAACCCATATAAAAGCTGGGTGTGCAGTAATGCACACACCTGTAATCTCTGTGCTCCTATAGCACAGACTAGAGACTCTTTGGCAGCCATAGCAGTGCACGTGGTAGAAGACAAGGAGTTGTCTTCTGACTTTCACATGTACACTGTGACACACACATATCACACATAATTAAAAGAAAAAAAGCCAGGCAGTGGTGTATGCCTTTAATCCCAGCACTCAGAAGGCAGAAGCAGGGGGATCTCTGTGAGTTCAAGGCCAGCCTGATCTACAGAATGAGTTCCAGGACAAGCGCCAAAGCTACAGAGAAACCCTGTCTGGAAAAAACAAAAGTAAATAAATAAAAAAAAGGTTGGGCTGGAGAGACAGACCAGCAGTTCAGAGCAGTTGCTGCTTTTGAGGAGAGCCCCAGGTTGGTTTTCAGGGCTCCCTGGGGCATACATCCACACAAATGCATATACATATAAGTGAATAAATTTAAATAGTTTTAAAACAAAGAAAAAATCCCAATTTCAGTTGGATCTATACAAAGAAACTAAGAAAGTAGATCAAAAGGAGTTTCCCACGGCCTTATAATAAAGTAGAATGAAAAGATCTATGGAATATGAAGGAATGGCATTAACAACTTCCAAATACTGTGCAGGGGCTGGAGAGATGGCTCAGTGGTTAAGAGCACTGACTGCTCTCTCAGAGAACCTGGGTTCAATGCGCAGAACACACATGGTAGCTCATAACTGTCTATAACTCCAGTTCCGGAGGACCAAACACCCAAGAAAAACATCAATGTATACAGAATAAAAATACATAAAATTTTTTAAAAAATCAAAAATTGTACAAATTACTTACGCAAAGGATTCTGTCCTTCACTTGCATAATATTCATACATGCCACTTTTAACCAGAGTGTCATAGTGAGGCAGGAAGTCAATTCTTTCTTTTGTTGCTGTTAATAGCGATTGGTCAACTGACTGTAGCAGGTATAGAGTGACTCCGTCTTTAACAGCTTCATCTGTAATTGAGAGTTACAATTATTAACTGCTAGGGTATATCAGAAACACAATGAATTTATTCTGAATACACATATTTCATCTATGAAATGCACTTAACAGTATAGGTAAACTGTCAATGGCTCTACTAACACATTCCAGTTGTGAATACAAAGAGCATCAATAGAACAGGCATAAACATTTCCACAATTCTAAAATACTCAAATAAATATCTAAATTTATTTTGTTGTTGTTATTAATGTGTATGTGTGCACATGAGCACAAATGTGGGCAAATGCATGTCACAGTATACATGTAGGTCTGAAGACAGCCGGGTGGTGGTGGTACACACTTTAATCCCAGCACTCGGGAGGCAGAGGCAGGTGGATGTCTATAAGGCCAGCCTGGTCTACAGAGCTCGCTCCATAGCTACTGAGAAACCCTGCCTGGGGGAAGGGTGAGGGGAGGAGCAGTCTGAGGATGTCTTTCTGAAGTTAGTTCTCTTCCACTGTGGGATCTATCTCAGGTTTTCAGGCTTTCGAGGTAAGTGTTTTGGGCCCTTTGTTTTTGTCTGTCTGGTTGGTTTGCTTTGTTTTTCAAAATGTCAGGGTCTCATCTCTGGCTGGCCTCAAACTTACCTTCCTGCCTCAGTCTCCTAAATGTGTAGAATTGTGTGTTGCTTTGAAATGTTTATTTCTTTATAGGAAACTGGGGAGTCCTGGCTGGCCTGGAATTCACTATGCAGATGGCCTTGAACTTAGGGAGATTCTCCTGCTTTACAAATGTACATCAACCATGTCCAATATCATTTGTTTGTTGAAACAGGATCTCAGTGGAGTCTGAGCTTCCCTCGGACTCACTATAAAGCACCTAAATTTCCTGAGTGGCATGATTATAGATGTAAAATACCACGGCAGCTGAAAAGCATTTCTTTTTTATTTTCAGTTTTTTTAAAAACCATTACAGGCTGAGCCAGCAAGATTGTTCAATGAGTAAAGGTGTCAGCTGAGCAAATCTGACAACCTGAGTTCAATCTCTGGGACCCACACTGCAGGAGAAACACTACTGCCAAAGTTATCCTCTGACCTCTGCATTAATACATACATGTTTAAATAAAGAAGTATAAGTCAGAAAATATTTAAAAACACAGAAATACAAGTTTACATCTCACAAATTGGTAAATTTTGGAAAGTCCAAGACTGGTGCCTAGTGAAGGCCTGTTTCTTCATAAGTGGAGTCTTCTGTGTCCTCACAAGATGAAAAGTCAGAAATCTTGGTATTTTTGAGATATGGAGTTTCATGTAGCTAAGCTGGCCTTGAATTCCTTATTCTTCTGCCTCTACATCCCAGCTCAGGTTATAGGCATGTACCATATACCCAGGGTGTTCTGCTTGGTTTTGTTTTGAAGACTGGGTTTCCTTGTGTAAACCTGGATGTCCTGGAACTAGCTCTGCAGACCAGGCTGTCTTGAAACTCATAGATATCTGCCTATCTCTGCCTCCCAAGTGCAGGGATTAAGGCGTAAGTCACCACTACTTGCATACAATTTTAAACACTCAATTCTTTTCTCTTCCTTCCTTCCTTCCTTCCTTCCTTCCTTCCTTCCTTCCTTCCTTCCTTTTTCTTCCAGGTTCATTTTATAGCTGGGTGTGGTGGCACACACTTTTGTTTGTTGAGACAGGGTTTCTCAGTGTAACCACCCTGACTGTCCTCAAACTCAAAGATCCACCTGCCTCTGCCTCCAGAGTGCAGGGATTAGAGGCATGCGCCACCACCGCCCTGCTGTAGCACAACACCTTTAATCATAGCACGAAGAGGCAGAGGCAGGTGAATCTCTACAAGTTTGTGGCCACTCTGGTGTAGTCTACAAAGTGAATTCCAGGACAGCTAGGGCTGTTACAGAGAGAAACCCTATCTCCAAAAGTCCAATAAAATAAAATAAAGATTTATTTTATGTGTATTGAGTGTTTTGCTGGCACGCATGCCCGGCACCAACGGCTTTGCTGATGCATGTGGAGGTCAGAAGGCATCAAATCCCCTAGAAGCAGAGTAAGGGATGGTTGTAAAACTGACACATGAGTGCTGAGAACTGAACCTGTGTCCTCTGAAAGAGCAGCAAGTGCTCTTAACCACTGACCCCTGTCTTCAGTCCCAACACTCAATTACCAATAAGTTAAATTATCACATGACCATCAGATGAGGATTTGCATTAGTGTGGGTGGTATCAACAGGAAGGGAGAATTCCTCACTGTTTCCTTTCAGGAGACGGAAAAGAGGACTGCAGAGATGGCTCAGCAATTAAGAACACTTGCTGCTCTTCCCAGATGAGTTCTCAGCACCCATGTTAGGAGACACAACCACCTGCACACCCTCTTCTGGACTCCGCAGATACCTACACTCACATGTCTATATCCACACACAGACACGGATACATACTCAAAATTAAAAACTAATAAAAGCACACCTTGTTAAAAAGAAAAGCAATCAACCTAGGCATGGTGGAGCCCACCTGTAATCCCCAGGTGGGATTACTCAGGAGATGGTAGGTCCGGGGCACTTGGGGTTACTAATGTATGGAAATCCTATGATAGAGGGGAAAGAGCATGCAATCCAGCAGTTATGGAAACTTAAAAATAAAGGATTTAAAAAATAATGAAAGAATTAAAGTTTGCTAAGAGCTCAGTTTTTGGTTGTCCAAATAAAGCTAAGTGGTACAGCTTGATTTCTCCTGGACCCAACTGAGAGCAGGAAAAAGTGATCCCTTGAGAACAAAGTCCTCCAGATTATCAATCCTTTGGACAGATGGTGATGCACAGCTACTGCTATATCTACACAGGAAATAAACACAAATGGACATTGCTTACTTACCAAAATTATCACGGGTAATTTCTTTCCTGCTCGTAGTTGTAATAACAAACTTTTCTTCAGATGAAATACCAATTGTCTATCCAAAATTTAAAAAAAATATATATTACATAAAGGAAATAAATGTACTATTTACATTTGCAGAATGTGCACATACTGATACTACAGCCTTGCAACAGCTACTACACTTACTTGTCTAGGAAATAAATAACTCAGCATTTTTAAATTTTGACTTTGTAAAATTAAGCACTCTATGCCATGTAAATTTCTTAACTTTTCTGCTATTTGCTAAGAACACATGTGACGATCATCAGATAATGAAAATGTGATATATACACAGTAGAATTTTACTCAACTATAAAGAAAAGTGAACTTATGAAATTTTCAGGAAAATGGATGAAATCAAAAAATATATTAGTGGCATAACTCAAGCGCAGGAAAACAAACACGTGTTTTCTTTCCTACATAATTCTGCTTCAGATCTGTAAGATTTCTACAATTAGTCTGGATGTCTGCGGAGGTTCAGGAAGCCAAAAAGGAAGGGGACACGGCCCTGAAAGGAAAGAGGACAGTACAGATCATACATGACATGGAAATAGAGGGGAAGCGGGAGTTAAAGGTCTATGTGGGGATGGACAATGGAATGAGGTGAAGGAAGGGGTGGAAGGTTTGCTAACCAACACTAAGGATGTATTTTAAAACATAAAGTCTCATAGAACCCAACTACTTTGTATGCTAATTACAAATATATCATGTACTGTGGGTGGTAGAACAAACCTTTAATCCCAGCACTTGGAAAGCAGAAGCATGCAGATCTCTGAGTTCCAGGCCAGCCAGGGCTATTCAGTGAGATGAGAATGAAACACTTTCTAACTGGGTTTAAGGCCCACTCCACAAGATGAAACCCTTATCAGGGCAAAGAATCTGTGGCTAAATATGACACAGCCCCTAGAGGAGGACCTACTATTCTTCCGCTGAACTGACATAGTGTTAAACTGTCTTTTAATGAGTTTATATCTCAACTCTCATCAAAGAAGGTTCTTCCTGTGGTAAACAATGATTAACACTAACCCACAAGTGATCAAGGTACAGAGGGTAAGAGACTATGGAGGCTCAGCCCAAGATGGTCCATCTACATCATACCTAGTCTTCTCAAGGTTCAGGGATCACTGTGCAAGGGGTGCAGGTGACTACAAGAAAATAGTATTTTCCAGATAGAATAAAGCAGCTGCACACATGATCTCCTACTAATTGTAAAAGAATACACCAGCCTACACAAGCCAAGCCAGCCCAGCATGGAAAGGGGAGGTAAGCATTAAGTCCTTCCCCTGGCTGAAGTGATAATGATGATTGACAGCAGCTAGGAGAGGAAGACTCAGATTTAAGGTTATAGCTCCTGTGCTCCAGCAGCTAGCCCCAAACCCAAAAGTTTACAGGGAGCAAAAGTGGACTTGATGAGTTAAAACAAACAAACAAACAAAGAGGACACAAAGTTGGGTGAGTAGGGAAAGAGACTGGATGTAGTCAAAATTATCTAAATTATCAAAGAACAGGGTGTATGTGTGTTTTATGTGTGGTGTGTGTGTAATATGTAATTTATTAAGAATATTTAAGGCATTAGAACATCAGTACCCTGAATAGAAGGATAACGCTTCCCCCAGAAGACATGGGTTATTAAAAGAAAATCTCAGTGCCAGGCAGAGGTTACCTTCCTACAAGCTAATAGTCAGGGAGGCCCCAAAGTCTTTCAAAAACAGCACAGGCTATTGGTGTTTCTCTTATTTGCTCACCATAACTGGATGTTAAGACCCTATTACTGAAGATGCAACACACTTTGGTTGCAGGACGGAGACCAAACAGGAAGTGACTGGGAAACTTCCTTTCTGATGGTGAGCTTTCATAGTGTCAGTGGATAGGAAAGTCACAATGGACTCACCCGAAGTTGACTCTACATGGAACAATACTGATCTGCCAGACAATACATGCCATCCGACACAATAGTGGCAACACTGCTTCTGAGGGGACCTGAACCCTCCACAGGAGGGAATTCATGCCTGGTACTGTAAATGCAGTTAAATGACTATGACTTGGGAGGTCACAGGATTTAGGGGGGAGCAAACCTATTGTATTAAATGGACATGCTGTCAAACTGCCTTCTAAATATCTATGTTTATACTCATGGCCAGAGAAGCTTGTTTTTGCAATAGGCAGCAGTCAATGAAGAGACTCATAATTGGCCAAAGTGCTGAGAAAAAAGTGACTATGTTCAGCCCTACATGGGACATTTCTATCAAGGCTCCACAGCCTCCTGAGGGAACATACTGGAGGAGGAAGCAAAATGCAAGAGCTGGAAGAGAAAGTGCTATGAATAGTTATTTACTGGGCATGACATAGTCGTTGCACACAGCAGCTAACCTTACCTGCATATAACCTCCACAGAAATCAGCCAGTGAACATTCCAGTGTGGATAAAAGAGGAGCCGAAAGGCTCCATCCATAACTAAGGAGCTACTAGCAAGTGATGTCAACTGGGAAGGAGGTGTCATTTTTCTCTGAGGTGAGGTTGGTGGTAGGTAACTCATGCTCTGGTGGATAGATAGCCTCTCACTTGAGCATGGAAGCATCATAACTGGATTTGGGAAGTTAGACTCAAGCATGGGAGGAGGTCAGTCAGGAGGTACAGGGTAGAGGGAAGGAAGATTTAGGCTGGTTAAAATCAGGATACATTGTATACACATACAAAATTGTTAAAGAACAAATTAAAAGATCTTATGAGAAAACTCAGTAGTAACTAGTTGAGCCATTCTGGAAGGATTAACTTTTTTACATTTATTATTTAATTCACTTATGGGGGACATGGCACATGTAGGGTGTCAGAGAACAACCTGAGAAAATCATTCTCTCCGACCGTGTGGCTCCTGAGCATGAACTCGGGTCCTCAGGCTTGGTGGCAACCACCCTTGCCTGCTGAGTCATCTCAAAGCCCTTCGTTCATCAAGAGGAAGCACCCAAAGACACACTTTTCATTACATTCTATAAGGAATTACCATATTTGAAACAAAGCATTAACAGAACACCTACTCTATACAAATTAGATATGTAAGTATGTTGGAAGAAAATAGGTATTTCATTGCACTAAGGTATGAATATGTAGGCTACAAGATATCTAAAGAAGCCTGACATTTTCCTAAAAGCATTACTAAATAACTAAATGATTAAATATAATAAAAATATTGTTTAAAAAAGTAACAATGATAATATGAACTGTAAAAAACTACCAAAAAACACTTGGAAAGGTGAATTAACATACTCTTATTTAAATTAGAAAGAAAATACATGTATTCCTGAAATGAAACACAACAATGAGCAGTTGAGAGAGAACTCCCTTGGGTGGTGACAGACTATTTTCTAGAACAAACCTTTCTATCTAAAGGTGTCTAAGAAAACTTTAAATTATGGATGAACAAATCTTCCATTATTACAGAATAATTACTTTTCTCAAAGATGTGTGTGTGTATGTGTTTAGCCTCAAAGGCCAGTTGATGACATCAGATTCTGAGGCTGGAGTTGCAGGTGGTTGAGCCACCCATGGGTCTAGGGAACCAATTTCAGGTCCTGCGGAAGAGCAGCAAGTGCTCTCTTAACTGCTGAGCCACCTCTCCAACCCCTCAAAATTCTCACGGTTATTTACAGAACTGGGATGCCAACCCCTAAACCACTTCTTTTTTCCTTAGTACTAATTATGTTTCATGATAAGCAATGTGTTTTTTCATCACCAAGGGGAGGGAATGTGGCTTTATTTGTTTACTTTTTAAAAACAGGGCTCTCATTTGGCCCAAACTTGCAACAATACTCCTGCCTCAATCTCCAATTACAATGATTAAAGGTGTATACACCACCAATCTCTCAGCTTAAAAGGTGCTCATTAAAGAATCCCGGCTTGGACTAGAGATGATAGCTCTACTGCTATACACCATCTTCCTGCAAGGGACCCTAGGTTTAAATCCACACGTGGTGGGGTTGGAGATCTTCTAACAAATAAGCAGAGAAGGACAATCAAATTAACACTATCAACAGATGAACCACCCAATAAGATACTGCGGCTCACACTTGTAATTGCAACTGAGAATGAGACAGGAGGACTACTTTAAATTGGAGGCCATCCTGGGCTACAGAGTGATGTCAGGCAAGGCTGAGTTATAGAGTAAGACACCATCCTGAAAATAAATAAATAAATGCAGGTAGATAGATAGAGGAAAGAGAGATAGATAAAAATTGGGTGTTGGTAGATGTCTGTTATAATAGAATTTAGGAGTCAGAAGCAGGCGAACTGCCAGAAAACCCAGGCCAGGCCAGCCAGGATTACATAGCAAGACCTTGTCTAAAACAAAACAAAACAAAACAAAACAAAACAAAACAGGAACATTAAATCAGAATAGAAGAATCCAGCTGAAACCACTCAATTCCCATCAAATCTAAATTAAATTTAATGACTTTCAGTTGAAATCTAGATTATAAGATACATATGGAAATAGGTAAGCCATTTAATACTGTAAGACCAGGGGACAGGTCATGTTAATACCACAAAATTAAGAAATAGTATCTTACCCATGTAATCCCAGCATTCACCATTCAGAGAAAGGTCATCCTCAGCTATACAAAAGCTACCCAAGAACACATGAAACTCTGTCTCAAATACAAACCTAGATAGAGCCAGTGAGACGGCTCAGCTACTAAAGGTGCTTGCTGCCGTCAGACAACTTGAGTTTAATCCCCATGATCCTCACAGTAAAAGAAGCCAGCCTCCCCACTTGGCAACTCTAGGTCAGTGGGAACCTCTGTGTGGTGGTCTGAATAAATATGATCCCCATAGACTCACGTGTTTGAGCGCTTGACCTATGGAGAGTGGTACTATTAGGAGGTACGGCCTTGTTGGAGTGAGAGTGGCCTTATTGGAGAAAGTGTGTCACTGTGGAGGTGTGCTCTGAAGTCTCATATGCTTAAACATACCAGAGTAAGACACAGTTCAAACCGGGTGATAGAGGCGCAAACCTTTAATCCCAGTACTCAGGATGAACTCTGTGTGTTTGATGCCAGTATGGTTTACAGAGCAAGTTCCAGGACAGGCTCCAAACTACACAAAAAAACCTTGTCTCAAACAAAGAAACAAACAAAGACACAGATGCCTGTTGCCTACAGATCAAGATGTAGGACTCTCTCAATTACCTCTCCAGTACCATGTGTGCCTGCAGCTAACGTGTGTTTTTTGTTTTGTTTTTGTTTTGTTTTGTTTTGTTTTTTCGAGACAAGGTTTCTCTGTAACTTTGGCACCTGTCCTGGAACTAGCTCTTGTAGACCAAGCTGGCCTCGAACTCGCAGAGATCTGCCTGCCTCTGTCTCCCGAGTGCTGGGATTAAAGGTGTGCGCCACCACTGGCCGGCTTCACGCTACCATGTTTTACATCATGATATTGGACTGAACCTCTGAACTGTAATCAGCCCCAATAAAATATTTTCCTTTATAAGAGTTACTATGGTCATGGTGTCTCTTCACAATAACAGAAATCCTAAGACAATTTACAACTACAAAGTATTATATATAACTAATTATTTCATGCAATATTCCCATAAATCTATTGTTTTTTAAGTTTTCTTAAGAATTCTTCTAGAGCCGGGTGGTGATGGTACAAACCTTTAATCCCAGCACTCAATTGGCAATTGATGGGTGCTGGGGGAAGAGGTCCCTGACAGGCTGCCCATGCTCCAGTCATGTAGTACTAAGTGGGCACTGAGTATATTTTTAAAAGAAAGGTAGCACATTAAACGGTGAAGGGCATGGAAGAATGGAGGAGAAAGAACGGGGGTGGATCTGACTCAAATTTATTACATGCATATATAAATATTACACAAAATATTCTCTTGTACAATTTATGCATATTGGTATTTTGCCTGCATATATGTTGATAGGGCTGGAATGATGGCTCAGTGGTTAAGAGCACTGGCTGCTCCTCCAAAGGACCCAGGTTTAATTCCCAGTACCCTAACAGGGTGGCTCACAACTGTCTACCACTTGAGACCCAAGGGAGCTGACACCTTCTGATCTCTGTGAAAATCACAGTATCAGGGAAGGAGGCAAGCACATTATACACTGATATTAAATATTTTCTTAAAGACAAGGGGTCAAGCTGGGCAAGGTGAATGTCTTTAATCCTAGCACTCAACAAACCGAGGACAGGCTGATCTCTGTAAGTTTGAGGTCAGTTTGTTATACTAGTGAGTTCCAAACCAGTCAGGGCTACACAGACCCTGTCTCCAAAAAAAAAGAAAAAAAAAAAAACACAGAATTCAAAATTCAAAGCAGACTTTCTTTCTGCTAAATGTGTCTTTTTTTTGTACCACAATGTTGAAAAATCCTAAGTCAATCATTCACATTCTAAATTGAAGACTGCCTACACTTTCCTCCATTGAAGAGTTTTTAATCTACATTTTAAAAATCAACCAGGGCAGTGGTGGCACACACGTTTAATCATAGCACTCAAGAGGTAGGGGCACACAAATCTCTGAATTCAAGGCTAGCCTGGTATAGAGTGAGTTCCAGGACATCCAGGACTACAATGAAAAAAAGCCCTGTCTCCAAAAACAAATAAAACAACAACAACAACAAAATACCATCCTACAGAAACAAAACAAAAACAAAAAACTCACACACATGATCGGGGGTGGGTGGAGAGATGGCTCAGTAGTTTAGAGCATTGGGGGTGAGGGTGGAGAGATGGCTCAGCAGTTAAGAGCATTCCAGAGGACTTGGGTTCCCAGGTCCCACACAGCAGCTCACAGCTGTCTAACTCCAGACTGTGCCAGGGTATCTGGCATCCTCACAGACATACATGCAGGCAAAAGAGCAATGCACACACAATTTTTATTTAAAAAACAATCATATGTCACATGCCTATGACCCCACCACTCAGAAGCTTAAAGCAGAAGGATCAGAAGTTGGAGAACAACAAAGACTACATAGAGTTCAGGGGTCAGGACCCACATAGGGGTAGACAAGAACCCACTCCTACAAGCTGTTCTCTGATCTCCATACATGTGCATAAACACACACATATACCACATACATTCATAGAAATAAATCTCATGGGTTAAAAAAAAAGCAGTATCTTGCATATTTGAAATCTGCTAGAAGTAAATTTAAAGTGTTCTTGCCCCCAAAAGTAAAAACGCATATATGGTAAATGGTATGATTTAAGATGGACACTGTAGCTATGTCTGTAATTCTAACACCTGGAGGCTAAGCAGAAAGTCTGTTCACAGTTTGAGGCCAGCCCAGAGTACAAAGCACATACTAAACCACAGCTAAAAACTAGTGTGCTCTGTCAACAAGAAAGAGCAGGAAGAAGTGGAGGTAGCAGCAGGAAAAGGTAAATAACAGTACAGCAGTGTAAGGGAGATTTTTTTCTTTGTAATCAAACTGATCTAAGCTATGGAGGGTGAGACAGCAGGAGACTTCACGGCCAGGCTAGACTACACATGTGTTCCAGACCAATTGTGCTCCATCTGTCACAAACAACAAATGACCAAGTCTGCTGATTTTACTTCTTGTTAAGCTCCTGCGCTGGTTAGTTTTTTGTCAACTTGACACAAGCTAGAGTCATCTAGGAAGAAAGGCTCAACAGAGAAAATGCTTCCATCAGACTGTCCTGCTGGCTAGTCTGTAGAGCACTTTCTTACTGCTATGGCAGGACCCAGCCGAGCGTGTGTGTGTGCAAGTGCATGTAAAAGCAAGCTGAAGCCACGGAGAGCAAGCCAGTAAGCAGCATTCTTCACAGTCCGTTTCATTTCCTGCCTTTACTTCCTGCCCTGCTCCCCTCAATGATGCACTGTGACTGGGATATGTGACCAAATAAACCTTTCCTCCCCATGTTGCTTTTGGTCACAGTGTTCTATCACATCAGTAGAAAACACATGAAGATAACTATGCAATATTGTATGTAACTGAGGTACTTGATTCAGTCATCTGTGTAATGGAAACGATGCCACAGGATGTGTAGGGCATAACAGGCAGATCAAGGGGCTCGAGGTGGCTCCGTGGTTAAGGAGCCACCTGCTACTCTTGCCGAGGACCTGTTTGGTCCCCAGCACCCACAAGATGGCTCACAATAGTCTGTAATTAAGTTCCAGGGGCTCTGACGGCCTCTTCTGGCCTCCACAGGCACCAGACATTCATGTGGTACACAAACATACGTACAGGCAAAACTTACACATAAAAGTAAGTTTTTTAGCAGATAGAGTGATTTTTTAAGTTAGTCTTCCTATCTTTAAACCTAGCTTTTCCTTTTACTAGTTCTCCACTCCCCTCACTTCTGTTCAATTCTAACTTTCACCAGCTCTAGAATAAACAAGAAAAAGGAAATTAAAAGAAATATCTTCCTTGGTGTTAAACTGGAAATTAAAAGGGTTATAAAAATTCACGTTTACTAAAAAAAAAAAAAAAAAAAAATTCACGTTTACTGCTAGGCAGTGGCTGCACGCCTTTAATCCCAGCACTCGGGAGGCAGAAGCAGGTCGATCTCTGAGTTTGAGGCCAGCCTGGTCTACCAGAGCTAGTGACACACACACACACACCACACACACACACACACTTTGTATAGTGAAAAGGAAGCAGGAAGATGGAAAGATGCGACACCAATTACAGGGCTTGGACACTAAATCACCTTTTAGTATCCAATTTATCTAAGAGAGTTAGACGTTTATTTCACGGGGGATAGGGAGAAATGGTATATTTTCAGAGGAAAAGGAAATCTTTTTTTGAAAAGTGATTTAAAAATACTTATCATAAGCAGCATGGTGCCTAACACAGAGACACACCTGTAACTTTGACACTCTGAAGTCTGAGGCACAAGGAATGCCACAAGTCTAGGGTCAGCCTCGGTTACAAAAAGGAGAAGAGACCTTGTCTCCAAAGATTATTAAGAAGAAAAAGGGAGCACGGGGGTGGTCTGGTGATGGAGCACTGCAGAGTCTGATGACTGAGAAGGAAACAACTAGTTTGCTGCCCTCCACGCAAGCCACAGCACATGCAAGGGAGGGAACTTTAAAGATGCTCCCGAAACAATGAACAAAAAAAGATATGAATTCAAAAATGCTCATCGTAACAGTACCAAAAATTACAATTCTGAAAGTAAATTCCAGTTGTTACATGAATAGTAATACTGAAGAGATTCTGTGAATCCTGCATTAGAGTGACACTTCTGTGGCTGGAGAGTGGGCTCTGCACTGAGAGCACTGGTTCCTGCAGAGGACCATGTTTGGTTCCCAGCGCCTATGCCTGCTAACAAGACACCTCTTCTGCTCTCTGAAGGCACCAGGCATGAACCAGTGCACAGAGACACGCATGCATGCAAACACCCATACACAGAAAGTAATAAATGACTTTTTTTTTAAAAAAAAAATAGACTTTCCTGGCAATATTAAATGAAAAAAAGAAACTAAATGTAAAACACGTATCACACTGACACAAAAAGAGGGACTCACAGGAGTAATACTGAGGTTCTCGAACAAATTGCTGGCACCTGGACACACGCAGCGCTCCTGGTCAGCCTTGGCTACAGAGAATTACTTGCTTTTCTGTTTTGTTTTGTGTGCGTGGTTTTTTGAGACAGGGTTTCTCTGTGTAGCTTTGGAGTTGGGAACTCATTCTGTAGACCAGACTGGCCTGGAACTCAGAGATCTGCTTGCCTCTGCCTCATCAGTACTGGGATAAAAGGCTGTGCCACCACTGCCTGGCAAGAATCAGTCTTAAAACAAGACAGAGAATCTACCACCATATATACACAGGCATAAAATGAACTTCAGAGTTCGCCTAGTTTTCTCCTAATTCATGTATCAATTTGTGTTTCCACGTGGCAAGACACTGGGAAGAGAGCTACAAACAGAAGAGAGTTCTCCTGGCAAAGTCAATCTCAATTGGAATTTTTTTTCAACAACTGTACAAAATTATGTCCTAGGCCAATGTGTTCCAACATGTGGGTCAGCACTGGTCAAATGACCCTTTCTCAGGGGTCGCCTAAGATCATATGGAACCATAGATATTTACATTATAATTCGTAACAATAACAAAAATATAATTACGAAGTAGCAAGAAAAATAACTTTACAGAGCTGGGCAGTAGTGGCCTGCATGCCTTTAATCCTAGCACTTGGGAGGCAGAGGCAGGTGGATGTCTGTGAGTTCGAGGCCAGCCTGGTCTACAAGAGCTAGTTCCAGAACAGGCACCAAAGCTACAGCGAAACCCTGTCTTAAAAAAAAAAAACAAAAACAAACAAACAAGCAAAAAAAAAAACCTTTATGGTTAGGGGTCACCACAACATGAAGAACTATGGAAGGCCGAGAACCACAGTCATAGGCCATTCCTAAACTTCTTAAAGTCTTCTGGAGGAAAAACATCAGCTCAAATGTCTTTCTTTTGAAGCTGTTTCTGTGGTTAATTCAGACATTACTATATTCCTTCTTTGAAAAGCTCAGAACCCAGAACTGCGGCAGTCGAGCCTGTGACTACAACACTGGACAGCAAAGGCAGGATGATCAAAAGTTCGAGGCCAACCTGGTCAACATAGAGCCTTCTAGAACTAAATGGCAAGACCTTGCCTCAAAACAAAACCCCACAACACCCATTTCCCCAAACATATTCACAATCTCAGGCAACAGTAACACCACAAATCCATAAAGCACCTCGCAATTTAAGACAGGTTTTGCTACATAGTTTTTGTTTTTCAAGCCAATATACACGTTCTTTATTGACCCTATGGACACTAGGAGGTAGTTCAGGAACTCCCAAGGTTGGCGCTCAGAAAACCAGCAGGGCAGCCATGCATACTGAGCTAACTCCACAGTTGCTGTGTAAAGAATTGTAGGCGAACCTTTCTGACAAGAAATGACTACATTGAATCCGGGCTGCCCGGACTCCCGGAATTTCACCACCTCGAACATCGCAATCCTCGTACCTCTGACTATACAGTGGATACAACTCTGCCGACTTGTGAAGTTACAAACTAAAGACAAACGCAGGTTCCTCTGCTACAGGATGACGAACTGCTTGGCAGCGATCAAGCAGTTGCTAAACCCGATAAGCGCCCTCTAACTTCGAGGGCCCTAACTTTAGGCCAGCAGAGGCCCACGGAGGGGCGGGACCCCGTGCTCCCCGGCCAAAGCCAGGCCAGCGGGTATTCCAATGCGAGGGGTGGGATCATCCGTAACGCGAGCTCCCGGTATAGGCCAAGGACGCTGGACCAGGGCCGTCTGACAAGTTTATGGCGATGACCCACCCTGGCTTCGGGCCGCCTACCCCCACCTCCTCGCAAGCATCCTCCTCTGCCTGGCCGCGTACCTGACACACAGCAGCGCGGAACTCCGCGTAGCCTGCACGGTTGGAGACCTGCAGTGCGCGCTCCCCGAGCTCCGACTCCTTCCCGCGCCGGTCAAACAAGTACACGGTCCTGCAGCCGTCGACGCCTCCGTCTGTCCCAGAGCCCGCCGCCGAGAGGCCTCCGGGATTGCTGGCGCCCGTCGCTGCCATATTGCACTGAACAACCTACGGCCCTCCCTCGGGAGCACTTCGCGGCGACGTCCACTCCGCGCGTGCCCTCGGCTCCAGCCGTCCCGGCTCGGGGCCTCGGCGGGCCGCGCAGCACCTCCTGGGCTGCGGCCTGGAAGCAACCCGGGAACCGATTCAAACGCTCTCTTGCCGGGGTGCCCCACGTCACTTCCGCGACCCGCGGAGGCAGGGACGCGCTGCGCGCGCCTCGGAATCGGCTGGCTGCGCCCCCCCAGCCACCCACGAGAGCCTGGCTCCGTGACCCGAGAGCAGGCCGCCACCGCGGCTAATGCGCAGGAGGAAGAGGGCGGCGGGCGGGACCGGCGAGTACGGCAGGCCGCGGGGCGGGGCGGGGCTTCGCGCGTTTCCCAGGCCACGCCCCTGATGGGAGGGAGCTTCGTGCGTGTCCTCTTCCCTCTGGTCACGCCCCCGGGCCTCACGCGGGCCGCGAGGACTGGTCACCCCGGGAAGACGTCTCCCAGCGCCTCGGGGGGCCCCCGCGGGGGAAGGCGGCTCGCAGGCGCGTCGCCCCAGGGGCTCTCTTGGCTCAGGTTCTAGAGTCCAGGTTCCTTCTCACTGTGCCATGCGGTCTCCAGGGTGCGGGTGCGACTGAGTCGAACGGACGCGGTGGCGGGAAGCGTGCACGGGTCACGCGGATCTCCACGCGTCCGACACTGTCTCTGTAACACCGCGTTCCGCCTTGCGCGTCCGATTCCTTTGCGGTCATGAGTGGGTTCTAGTGTGGGACAATGAGACAAAGCTGGGCCTGGAGGAAGAACCAGGCTTCTGACGTCACCGAGGCCGCCTTGCTCGCCCCGGGTCGGCTAGGCTCTGAGGCTCAGTGTCTGCCGGTCCCACGCTTACTAGGTCGCTGCACGTTGACGGAACAACGCCTAACCCAACTCCCCGAGGCTGAGTTAGATTTTTCTCCTAAGTGCATCACCCTCCTTGGAAACTTAAGCACCATTACTGGGGGATGCGCATCAGAGCTCTACGGATAACCATAAACAACAAAAGTGACCTTGCAGAGGACTAGATTTGCTCTCTGGGTCTTAAACCTGGGAGTTTTGTACTTGAGAGCAAAACGTAAATTAATTAAACGCAAAAGAATGGTTTAGAGAGTTCTTTCAGCTTTCCAGAAAATGGATTAGAAAGTTTGCTGATTCCTTTATGGTTGATGACAAAACCAGACTCACGAAAGTCAGTGCACCTTAGAAAAAGTACCTGGTTGTTGACACCAAGGACAGAATTGAAGATTGTTACCTGTTACCGTTTGAAAATGATACGGATCAAAAGTATGACGGCTGTGTTGGGCGGCATAAGTAGTATGACTGGGAGAAGAGAGAATGCGGCTGTAGGTGGTCTGTGAAATTGCGGTCAAAAGCCGTTCATGTTCCTGAAAAGGAGCACCGGGAGACAGAAGACAGAAAATCCCAGCTATCATGGGATTTCTGTGACGCCTCGTTGTAGTCTGGTTTTTTTTTTTTTTTTTTTTTTTTTTTTTTGTCAGCCTTCCTATGGTACACAGGCTAACCTCGAACTTTGATCCTCCTGCCTTAACCTCAGGAATGCTGGGGAGGTGTGACTCACTACACCTGGTGGACCGTTCACGTTTTTGTCTTAAAAGCTCATAACCATTTCCTTCTATCCCTTACTGTACTATGTTTGATTTAAATGACTCAAGAAAAATTGCTGGGCAGCTGTACTGCACATCTTTAATCCCTGTGCTTGGGAGGCAGAGGCAGGCAGATCTCTGAGTTTGAGGTCAGCCTCGGCTACACAGAGAAACCCTGATTTGAGGGGAATGGGGGAGGAAGGGAGGGAGGGAGGGATAGAAAAACAAATTGTTTCCCTAAATCTCAGTTAATGAGCGAGATGAATTGCCTTTGTGCTTCAGCAAATGGGGACTTAACAGCCAGAGGGTCAACAGGGCAATTTCTCTTGTCATTCCAAGTTATAGATTTCATGAACACAAAGAAAAGCACTGTATGTGTGTGTAAGTGTGTGCACATGCGTGAGGTGCCCCTTGAAGGTCAGAGGATAGAGTTGGAGTTGCAGGTGGTTATGACTCACAAGATGTGGGTGCAGAGAATCAAACTTTTAACATCAGGTCCTGATGTGGACTTATGTTTGTTTGTTTTCATTATTTAGAAAACACTTTTATTGTTTCTGTAATCATGCCCTCATAGATAAGACCTTATATTTTTAATACAGTGTGTGGTTCCTGTACCAATAGAAAAAATAAGCTTAATGTTTCCCAATTAATATTGCTATTATTGTGATGCCAACTCAACGTGGTAAAGTAAGATACTTTTTCCGAAGTTGAGAGCATAGCTAATATCTGCAAAGATTCAGATCATGTAGGTATATATATTAATATTAAAACAACAACAAAAATATTGTGTTATGCTGTCCCACGCTACCGTCTCGCCAGCAAGAACGACACGTCACAATCAGGATCCTTCTGCAGAAAAGCTTTATGCGTCTTGATAGGGAGAGCATTAGCTTACAGATCGGAGACCCCAAGGGATGAAAACCCAGCCCTTATATAGCTTAACAGTCCTCGCCTCGGACGTGTCAAACTCTGACTGGCTGCAGCCTGTCAACCCCTATGACGCCATGGGAGAGGCAGAGAGCAAGGGATGGAAAGTAACTATGCACATGCGCACTGGCTTGACAAGGTAAACGGTCCTTTACCATGCACATGCGCACTGGCTTGATTACAGGTGGTGCTGTCAGATGTCAGTGCTATCTTGTAATGGAGTATGTGGGAGTGGCCCCCCACATCATGGATGAATAGTAGCAACAGCTTTCTCAGGTTCAGCTGTCATTTGAACAAACTTGTAGAGACATCCATTAAAGGAGGAAAAAAATGAAAAAACAAATCCCAGAAAACAGTCCAGTTCAGTTACTGCTGGGCTTGCTTCCTGGCACCATTTTTTTTTTAAATTATCCTCTTAATTGTCATCTGAAGAGAAAAGATTCTGAGTAATACTATTAAAAGCAGCTCTAAGAACCTGGGTGTAGTGGCTTTAATACCAGCTCTTAAGAGGCAGAAACAGATCTCTGAGTTCAAGGCTACCCTGGTCTACATAGCTACATGGTAAGGTCCTGTCTCAAAATAGAAACAGCTCAAGGCTGGAGAGAGAACTGAGTGGTTAAAGGCATTGACTGTTCTTCCAGGGGACCTAGGTTCAATTCCCAGCACCCACATGGCAACTCACAACTGTCTATAATTCCTGTTCTGGGACCCATGACAAAACACAATGCACATAAAATAAAAGTAAATAAATTTTAAAAAAGAAAAGAAACAACTCTGAGATACTGGGCAGGTAGTTCAGACATTAAGAGTGCTTGCTACTCTTGCAGAGAACTTGGGTTTGATTTGCAGCACACATATCAAGTAGCTAACAACAGCCTGTGATTCCAGTTCCAAGGAATGCAGTGGTCTGTTCTGGCCTCTGTAGACACCAGGCAGACACACAGTGCACATAATCCATGAGGTTAAACAAATCTTGTAAAAATGTAACAACAATAAAACCCAGTACTTTTAAAGCTTGGCCCTTACTACGCACTCAGCCTCACTAGCACTTTGCATACTTTGTTTTTGGTTATTTTTGTGTGGCTCTTGTGTGGAAATGTCAATTCTGGGGCTGGGGAGATGTCTAAGTGGTTAGGAGCATGCATTGCTCTTGCAGAGGTCCAGATTCCAGTCCCAGTATTCGCATAATGGCTCATAACCACCTAGAACTAGTCCCATCGAATACAGTGTCCTTTGCTAGCCTCTGAAGACACCAGGCACACATGTGGTACACGTACATGCAGGCAAAACACACACACACACAGTAAAAATAATAATGAATCTTGGGTTGGACCTAGTTTGCTTGTTTTGGTTTTGGTTTGGTTTTTTGAGATAGGGTTTCTCTATAACAGCCCTGGCTGTCGTGGAACTCACTCTGTAGACCAGGCTGGCCTCAAACTCACAGAGATTTGCCTGTTTCTTCCTCACAAGTGCTTGGATTAAAGGTGTGCATGTCTTTAATCCCATCACCAGGGAAGCAGAGGCAGGTAGTTCTCTGAGTCTGAAGCCAGCCTGGTCTACAGAGCAAGTGACAGGATAGCCAGAACTACACAGTGAAACCTAACAAACAAGCCGGGCGGTGGTGGCGCACGCCTTTAATCCCAGTACTCGGGAGGCAGAGGCAGGCGGATCTCTGTGAGTTCGAGACCAGCCTGGTCTACAGAGCTAGTTTCAGGACAGGCTCCAAAGCCACAGAGAAACCCTGTCTTGAAAAACCAAAAAAAAAAAAAAAAAAAAAAAAAAACCACCCAGTTAAAAGCCAGAAATGGTAGTAAATGCCTTAGTCCACGAATTTAGGAGGCAGAGGTCTCTGAGTTTAAAAGCAGCCAAGTCTATAAACTGAATTCTAGACTAGCCAATGATGTGGGAGTGTCATATATCAATCTGTTGATTTCATTGGTTAAAATAAAGAAACTGCTTGGCTGGTCCTATAGGTTAGAACATAGGTGGGTGGAGTAAACAGAACTGGGCGGAAGAGGAAGTGAGGTCAGAACACACGCAGCTCCGCTCAGAGAAGGCAGACGCTCCTGTCTAGCGGGCGGACAGGATGGCCCAGCTCTCTGAGGCACGCACACCATGAAGCTCCTACTTGGGATGGACGTAGGCTAGAATCTTCCCGGTAAGCGCACCTTGGGGTGCTTACTCACATTATTAGAAATGGGTTAGTCCAGGTGTGAGAGTTAGCCCGTAAGAGGCTAGAGCTAGTGGGCCAAGCAGTGTTTAAATGAATACAGTTTGTGTGTTGTTATTTCGGGCATAAGCTAGCCAGGTGACTGGGGTGTTGGGTACGCAAACCCGGCGCCCCCAATTTCAACAAGCCAAGGCTATGTAGTGAGACCCTCCCTCAAGCCTATTGAGACATGCTTAGTGATGTACCTAGCTATAATTAGACTGGGTGCCTACCATAGGAATGTGGCTTGAATCCAATAGTTCAAGCTAAAGGAGACTCATTTAAAGAAAATTAAATTAGCTGGGTGGCAGTGGTACACACCTTTGGTCCTAGCATTCAGGAGGCAGGTGATCTCTGTGCGTTCGAGGCCAGCCTGGTCTACAGAATGAGTTCCAGGATAGCCAGGGATACACAGAGATACACTGTCTTGAAAAACGGGGGGGGGTCAAATTTAAGTGGTTTCTAATAAATAATTCACAAAAATGAAAAGAAGGCCAAAGAATTGGTCCAATGGCTAATACTGCTTGCCAAACAAGCCTGGAAACCTGAATTCAATCTTTGAACCCACATAAAGAAGGAGAGAGAACCAACTGTAAAAAGTTCTGACTTCCACACATGCATTCTGACACATCTCTGTAGAAACAATGATAAGTAAAAATGTTTTTAAAGGGAAAATCCAGCAACACACGTGTTATTTGTGGGGCGTGGTGGTGCAGGCCATTAATCTCATCACCTGGAGTCAGAAGCAAGGAGGATCGCCACAAGTTAAAGACTAGCCCAGTGTACATTCTGAGTTCCCGGCCAGCCAGGGATCCATGCAACGACTTTCTCAAAAGAAAGTTAAAAACAACACCTTTGGACTTCCATTTGTTTGCTATTCTTGTATACACGAACCCATTTATACATGCTTACTGTATTTTGTTTACCTAACCACAATAAGTCATTGTAATAAAGAATCAGAACCTCAAGTCAGCTTTGTCTATCTGGAAATATCTTGAAACCTCAGTTCAAAGGAGAGAACTATTTCAGACGTCAAGAGGCAGATAGGGAAAATGAGGGCTGCATTCTAGGCACTAGGAAATGTTTGGTCAGCAAAAGACATAACGACAACAAAATTACAAGTATATGAGACACTTGTCTTGAGCTGCCTTCTTTATAACTCTGAAACCTGGACAATGAACACTCCTCAGAGCAGCAGCTGAATGTGTTTGAGATGGCATGTCTCAGGAGGATTCTAGGCGTCACATAAAGAGGTAGGCTGCTCCATTAAGAAACATCTCCATCTCCAGAAGGAAGTAAACCACAGGATACGGTAACAGTGGTTGAGATACTTTGGTCATGTTAGGAGAATGAATGACAGCAGATCCCCGAAGATAGCACTGCTTGGAGGAGTGCATGGGATAAGGTGAAGAGGAAGGCCCAAAAAACATTGGATAGACAGAATAAAGGAAGACTGTCGAACCTGGGTATGACAATAACACAAGTATCTAGGACTGCCTAGGATAAGAACAACTGGAGAACCGACATAAACAAGCTGCCCGTGTATGCTTAAGCATCGCCAGAGTATAGATGATGATGATGATGAACTACAATAAGTTGGGCCATATAGGGTTTCAATCCTATAGTCTAAACTACCCAGAAGACTGAGGCAGGAGGAGCTTAAATTTAAGAACTGCCCTTGCAACTTGAGGATATAGGGTTCGTACATTGGGCATGCGTGTATGGCTATGCATTATGTGCCCACAGTGCCTGTGGAAGCCAGAAAGGGCATCAGATGCCCTAGGACTAGAGTTACAGAGGTTATGAGCTGCTATTTGGATGATGGGAATGAAACCCATGTCCGCTGGAAGAGCCACCATTGCGCTTAACTACTGAGCCATTATTTTTCAGCTCCACAAACAGAATTCTTGTCCACAACTTAACTGTAGGCATATAAATTCATCAGTTTATTTGCAATACTTGATGGGAAACTGTTTCATCGCTATCAGCAACAATATTCAGAGGAGGAAAGTTGACAAATTAGCTGAGCAAGACTGAAGTGGCAAAGGTTCCTTCTAGAAAGCTAATGATTCATGGAATGTCTTTGCTTATGAAATTAGTTAGGTGGTGGTCTTTAAGAGCTGTTGGCACACATAACATGGACAGACTATTACTATCTATACTATCGGTCTGCATTTTTTCCTTTACTACCCATTTCATAATTTTTAGTATTTATTAATGGTTTAGAAGAAGAAGCTAGAAAAAAAACAATACCATAGTCTGAGTGTCGATTATTATAAATGCTAGATTGTGTGAATGTCAGGTGTGTGTGTGTGTGTGTGTGTGTGTATGTGTGTGTGGTGTTTGCATTGAGACAGGTTCTTGCTAATATAACCAAGCTGACTTTTCTATCTCAGTGCTTCAGGTTCTACTTCCTGAGAGCTGAACTTTCACACTTGCTCCTCCACACCCAGTGTTTATGGTTGCATGTGTTCATGTATCTAAATGTAGTGCCTTAGCCCTGGGAAGTTGTCCATGATCTTGTAAATAAAACCACACCCACGCACATGCATGCAAGCAGCCCTCACTCAGTGGATAGTAAAGAAACAGAAAAGACATGAAAATAGGAGGGGCCAAGTTGGGAAGAAGGTTCTGGAGTGGGAAGTGGGTAAGAGAGGGGAGTGAGGGTGAGTATGAACAAGATACATTTAAAATGATCAAAGATTAAATTAGTTTCTTCTTCTGTTATTGATGTTGTTTTCAGGCAGGATTTTCCCTTATGTAGCCCTGGCCTTTCTGAAACTTGCTCTGTAAACCACACTGACCTAAATTCAGAGATCTGCCTATCCCTGCCTCTGGAGCACTGGGATTAAAGGTGGGTGCCACCACACCCCGGCCATATTTTTTAATTTTTCTAAAACTATAATGTAGTGGCTTAAAACAGGAACCGTTTATGGCTCATGATTCATGTAGTGGCCAAGCCCGGCTGTGCAGTTCTGCTGGCCTCACGTGAGACTGCTTATATACCGTAGTCACCAGCAGTTTAAATAAGGTGCCTGCTACAGGATGGGCTCACCTCCATGGCTGGCAGGCAGTTAACTGAGGCTGTTGGCTTAATTGCACGAGTGCTCCTCTAATTAGAGAGCTCTACCAGGATGGCCTCGTTTCTTACCTAATCCTCACACTTTGAAAAAACGAAAACATCAGTGCAAGTGTTTGTCAAGGCCCTGATTGCCTCATGTATGCTAATGTAGGAGTAGCCAAAGATAGCCACATAGCTATCCGCCTGTGTGATTCCCCTCCCAGAGGTATACAAACATCCCTAGTGATTTGGGGAAGCATTCTGTGTCTGTCAGGTTTGAGGGGTGATATATAATTCAGCGGTAACACTTCACATGTCGTATGGATGAGGAGACCTCATCATACCAGATAAAGGAAAGAAAGAGAAAAAAAAAAGTGGAAAGGGATTATGTGAGAAAGGAGAAAAACAAAAAGGAGTTGATTGGCAACAGTAACACTTTAAGTCAGGGGTTTCTTGTTAATAAACAGTAGCCCAGAGTCTCTAAAGGAAAAGATGTTTCTTTTGCGCAGCTGGTTTGGCGGTCCAAGGGGCCACACCTGGTGATGTCTTCTTGCTGGCAAAGTCCCGCTGCAGTGCAGGGAATCACCTGGTAAGGGGCTAGGAATGAGCATCTGTCTCCTGCACACTCACCTGACACTCCCCTTCCCAGCTTTGATGATTTTATCACCTCCCTATGGCCCAGCACCTAATCACCTTAATTGGATTAAGTTTCCACCCTCTTAACAACTTAAAATAGTGATTAAGCTCCAGCAGGAATTTCCCCGAAGACAAACATTTAAACATAACTGGCTAATTCTCCAAATTAAATACAGGGCTCTAAAAAGCGCCAGAAGGGTGTCTTTCCAATGTCCTTATCTTCTCAAATGTTAGTTTTATTTCGTTCTGAAAAGCGAAGGGCAATTTCAATGGCATAAATGCAGACTTTTCCAGTTAAAATGCTGTGGGACTCTGAGACCCAGACCTACCAAGCTGGTAAAAAGCATTTTAGGATCCCTTCTTGTTCCAGCCTCGACAATTTCCAAGTTTCAGGTGGAGGTTGTATGTCTAAGTAGAAAGTCATGGACTAGTAAATGAGCTCGAGAACATGCTGGTTGCCTGTTGGTTTTGTATTGTTTGGGACAAGAGAATAATTTACGAGGTTTCTTTTGACCCCTTCTGCTTATCCAGTTATATAACTATTTGATGGGGGAGGATCATTTCTTTTTCTTTCCTTTTTATTCTCCTCTCATATGTCAGTTTCCCCTCCTTCCTCTCCTCCCAGCCCCTCCTCCACACTTCCCTTCTCCCCCCAGATTCACTTCTCCTCCTGTAGAAAAGGGCAGGCCTCCTAGGGACATCAACCAAACATGGCATATCAAATTGCAACGTGATGAAGCACATCGCCCTCATATTAAGGCTTGATGAGGCAACCCAGTAGGAGGAAGGGTCCCAAAAGCAGGCAAAATAGTCAGAGACATTCCCTAATTCCTCTATTAGGAGTCCCACAAAAAACACAAAAGCTACATGATGCAAGGACTGAGAACAGATGGATGCAGGCTCCCTGGTTGTCGATTTAGTCTTTGCGAGCCTCCTATGAACCCTGGTTAGTTGATTCTGCAGGTCATTTTCTTGTGGTGTCCTTGACCCCTCTGGCTCCTACAACGCACCTCCCCCCCCCCCCGCACACACACTCTTCTGCAGGATTCCCTGAGCTACACCTAGTATTTGGCTGTGGGTCTCTGCATCTGCTCCCATGAGTTGCTGAATGAAGCCTCTCTGATGACAATTATGCTAGGTCCCAATCTACGAGTATAACAGAGTATCATTAGGAACCATTTCATTGGCTTCTTACTTTTTTGGCCACTCGTGTTTGGGTCTATCCTAGGCCTCTGGTTCCTGGCCCTTTAGGTAGCATCAGGCATGGGCTCCCTTTCTGGGAATGGGTTTTGAGCTGGACCAGCCATTGGTTGGCCACTCCCACAGGTTCTGCGTCATCTTTACCCCAACACATCTCACAGGCAGGACAAATTGTAGGTCAAAAGTTTTGTGGCTTGTTTGGTGTTCTAATCCCTCAACTGGAAGTCTTGCCTGATTACAGAAAAAGGCCAGTTCTTGCTCCTTATCCCTGTTACTAGGAGACTTAGCAAGCATCACCACAGTAAATTCCTGGGTGTTTCTATTATGCTAGGACTCTACCTTATCCTAAATATCGCGCCCCCCCCCCTGAACTTTCCTTGTTACTTAGCCTCTCTGGGTCTGTGGATTGTAACTTGATTATCCCTTTCTTTACAGCTAATATCCACTTCTAAATGACTCCAGTAATGTTTGGAGAACCACTTCTTTTAGCCTACTTACAGCAAATCATTCAAACTAAACCCAGGGCATCACACTGCAGTCATTCAAAGTAATCCCAGTGCATCATACTGCAGTCATTCAACCAAACCCAGAGCATCACACTGCAATCATTTAAAGTAATCCCAGTACATCACACTGTGCATCATTTAAACTAAACC
Source organism: Microtus obscurus (assembly GCA_963919715.1). Taxonomy (NCBI): domain Eukaryota; kingdom Metazoa; phylum Chordata; class Mammalia; order Rodentia; family Cricetidae; genus Microtus; species Microtus obscurus. The sequence continues at coordinate 5,845,520 of CAWTZC010000768.1, forward strand.
CAGAGAGCATCACACTGCAATCATTCAAAGTAATCCCAGTGCATCACACTGCGAATCATTCAAACTAAACCCAGTGCATCACACTGCAATCATTCAAACTAAACCCAGTGCATCACACTGCAATCATTCAACCAAACCCAGTGCATCACACTGTGCATCATTTAAACTAACCCAGAGCATCACACTGGTCGACCATTGAGCGACACCCTCAGCCTCCTTTCACTCTGTCATTGCACACTCTCTCCCTGCTCTTTTTATGTCTGAGAACCTAAAGGTTTAGGCTTTTGGAAATACGTCCCCAACAAAAAACATCTTCCCAACTCTCCACTGTTCTAGTTATAAATTGCCGAGTAACAGACTGCCTCACAACCTAGTTCTGGTCTTTGTTTTTGTTTTTCAAGACAGGGTTTCTCTGTGAAACAGTCCTAGCTGTCCTGGAATTCACTTTTATAGACCAGGCTGGCCTCGAACTCTGCCTTCCAAGGCTGGAATTAAATGTGTGCACCACCACTGCCCAGCCCTAGTTCTGTTCTGAAAAGCCAGTGGGTGGAGAGTGTCATGAGACCATCTCATACTGTAGGTGTAAGAACTACAATATGCGCAAACATATCATAAATTTTGGGAACCACTAAAGCATGTGCACTCGCCTATGGGGACGCTGAAATATGGCATGTGCGTGGAAAGTCAAAGAACAACTTGTAGGAATTTCAAATGCAAGCTGTAAGAGCTTGGAGGCAAGTGCTTATACCCACTAAGCAATTTCAGAAGCAGTGCTTTTTCCTGCAGGGTCTGATCAGTTATTTACTACTTTTAAAGACTCTTTATTATGGCCTGGACTCAGAAATAGAAGCTATCAGCCAGGGCAAGCCTATGTTTCTTGGCAATCTGTTCCTGGTGTTTTCTTTGGCTTCATTCGCTGGCCAAAAAATTTAGCATGCTTTACAGTCTCTTTGTTTTTCTTAGTTTGTTGTTTCTCCATCAGCATTTGTATTGCAGGACACGTGGAGTAACAGGACACTAAATCTTGAGTGGTTTGTCCCTAGGCTTCTTACCTTCTTTGTTTAAAGGCTTTCTGATGACATATTAGTAGATGTGATGGCTATTCTTGGTTGTCAGTGTAATCATAACTGGAGTGAAATATAAGCCAGAAGTGGAGGCCACATTTGTGATCCAGATCTAGAGACAGGATGACACAAGCCTTTAATCTTGACCTTGAGTCTAGAAGGCAGACCTTTAATCTGGGCCACGCTTTCTGCTTGAAGCCTATATAAGGACAAGGGAAGGAGGAAGGCTTTGTTCTTCACCTGCTTGTCCCTTCTAGTCAGCACATCTATTCCTTCTCCGGGATCCAGCAGACCAGCTGAGACACCCAGCCTTGTGTGACTGAGCACCTACAATGTCAAGAGCTCTTAGATTGGCATCTATAGTGTATCCCCAAATAGCCTGTCCTTCCTTTCTGCAGTTCGTGGACTGTAACAAGAATGGCCATTTCTCATCAGGTGCACTCGGCTATGGGGTCAAAACACCTTGTTCCATGGGAAAACCTCATTTGTGGCTCCCACCACTGATTCCAACCACATAACCCTTCCACTCTTAACAACAGCAGACACTTCTGTGGCTATATTCCTTTCATAGAAAGTACAAAGCATGTGTCCATGTCCACTTGAATGAATTTCTGACAGCCAGAGACTGGGAAGGAGATATTCAACTTTATTTTGATGTAGCCAATTGGCTAGAAGTCATCGCAAAAAAAAAAAAAAAAAAAAAAAAAAAGGCCCACTATTTTTCTAATCAGTATGAGCAGGTGACAGATAGTGAAGAGAAAATGAAAGTAGGGGAAATCAATTAAGATTTGTTAATATTGTTGGTGTCCTAGCACTGGTGAGGTAGAAGTTGGAGGATTAAAAGTTCAAGACCATCCTCAGCTACATAGGGAGTGTAAGGCCAGCTGATGCTTATGGGATTCTATTTCAAAACAAGTAAGCTAATTAACAAGTGACTAAATAAGTAAGGTTTCTATGGATACTTATGTGTTGGATCCTGATGCTTTCCTACAAAGGATCTCTTACATTGGGTATCAAGTGTTATAGAGTATGCCATTTCCGAATTTATCAAATAATGCAAATGATATACTTTCCAGTACCGTAGAACAGGCATAGCTGCTCTGTGATTTGTAAACACTTAGGGGTCTTTTTACCCCCACTTTTGGTTTTGATTTGTTTTCTCTTTTTTGAGACAGGGTCTCACTTAGTGACCCAGCCTGGACACAGACTTAGGACAATTGTGATCCTCCTGTCTGGCCAGATTACAGGCACATGCCACCACTCTGGGCTTCCTTCTCTCATTGCTCATGTTTTCTCACTTGATTCTGTGGCCATCTTTGTTTCTACACTGGTTATAACCATAGCTTAATAAAGAATAAAATATTGCTGGGTTTGGTGACTCATGCCTGTCATTCCAGCACTTAAAGAGCAAATGCAAGAGGATTGTGAGTTTGAGGTCAACTTGGGCTATTAGTCATGGTCGCGAGTGGGGTGGGGGAAGACTACATCCTAAACCTTTAAAACCTACTGCTGCCACTACTTGTATTGGAAACACTTAAAAATGCTGCTATTTGCGCGTCAAGCTCATTATCTTTTCCCACAACCCTTGATACTTTCATAGTGTTCCCATAATGTACCCAGTACATTCATACTTTCATAGTGTTCCCATAATGTACCCAGTACATTCATACTTTCATAGAGTTCCCATAATGTACCCAGTACATTCATACTTTCTTTCTTTTTTTTTTTTTTTTTTTTTTTTTTTTTGGTTTTTCAAGACAGGGTTTCTCTGTAGTTTTGGAGCCTGTCCTGGAACTAGCTCTGTAGACCAGGCTGGTCTCGAACTCACAGAGATCCGCCTGCCTCTGCCTCCTGAGTGCTGGGATTAAAGGCGTGCGCCACCACCGCCCGGCCATACTTTCATAGTGTTCCCATAATGTACCCAGTACATTCATACTTTCATAGTGTTCCCATAATGTACCCAGTACATTTTGATTCAACACTGGTGTTATAAGTCAGGTCCTCAATGGCACAGGAGGACAAATCTTTAACATTTTCTCCCTGACTGGGCATGGTGATGAACACCTATGACTTCAGTCCTCTTGAGGCTGAAGCACTTGGGTCTCAAACCTAAAGCCAGCTTGGACAGCATAGCATGACCTTACTGCAAACAAATTTCTCCTTGCTTAGTTCTCTGTATGTTCCTGCAGTGCAGGGAATTGAAGGCACCTACACATGCTAGGCAGGCCATACTCTTAGCCCTTTTTCAAACTTGTTCTACTTTCTGACATAGTTTCAGGTAGCCTGGTTTGGACCTAGTTACCTATGTAGCAGAAACTGGTCTTGAACTTCTCTTCCTCCTGCTTCCACTTTCACATGCTGCCACGCCTGATTAAGTTTTGTTGGTTGATGTTTTGTTTGTTGGTTGGTTGGCTTTTTGTTTTGTTTTGTTTGGGTTTTGGTTCTTCATGACAGGGTAGCTCTGTGTAACTGCCCTGACTGTCCTGAAACTTGCTCTGTAGATCAGGCTGGCCTCACACTCAGAGAAATCCACCTGCCTCTGCTTCCTGAGTGCTAGGATTAATGGTGTGTGCCTACACTGCCCACCAAATAATTTTAATAATTGTTAATAATGTTGAAATTTGAGCAAAATTACCTTGCTAATTTTTTTCTGAAAGCTTAAACATTTTTTTTAAAATATTAATTTATTTATTATGTATACAATATTCTGTCTGTGTGTATGTCTGTAGGCCAGAAGAGGGCACCAGACCTCATTCCAGATGGTTGTGAGCCACCATGTGGTTGCTGGGAATTGAACTCAGGACCTTTGGAAGAGCAGGCAATGCTCTTACCCACTGAGCCATCTCTCCAGCCCCATTAAACATTTTTTTAAAAGATTTATTTATTTATTATGTATACAGTAGTCTTGGTATTCTGTCTGAATATGTTCCTGCAGGCCAGAAGAGGGCATCGGATCTCATTACAAATGGTTTTGAGCCACCATGTGGTTGCTGGGAACTAAACTCAGGACCTTCAGAAGGACAAGCGGTGCTCTTAACCACTAAGACATCTCTCCAGCCTGCTTAAACATTTTTTAAAATTTTATTTTACTTATTTTGAATGTAGGAGGGCATAGGATAAGGGCTTGCTAGTGCCACTCTGTGTATGTGATGGTCAGAGGACAATGTTTCTTCTACCATGTGATGTGGGGCTTAGGTAACAAACTCAGGCCTTCAGTCTTGACAAGTGCCTTTACCCACTGAGAAATATTGTTGGCTCAGGTGTTTGTTCTTTTGCTTTTTTTTTCTTTTAATATGGGGAGGTTTTCAGTTTTAATAGACTATTATTTTCCAATCAGAAGTTGGAGGTGAGCTAGGAAGATGACTTGGTCAATAAAATCCCAACCCTACAAACTCAGAGATTGAGTTTGAATCCCAGAACCCAAGTAAAAGCCAGCATACATGAATGGCATATATCTTTAAGTCCATGCTGGGGACCAAAACCAGGTAGATCCCTGGAGCTTATAGGTCAGCCAGTCTAGCCAAACGGATGAGCTTCAGATTCAGTAAGAGCCCCTTTCTTGCCTGGCAGTGGTGGCACATGCCTTTAATCCCAGCACTTGGTAGGCAGAGGTAGACGGATTTCTGTGAGTTTGAGGCCAGCCTGGTCTACAGGGCTAGTTCCAGGACTGCTAGGGCTGTTGCACAGAGTAACTCTTTCTTAAAAAATAATAATTAAAAATAAAAAGCCCCTTTCTCAAAGAGAGGTAGAAAGCAAATGAGGAAAATGTCTGACATCAGCTTCAGGTCTGCACACGTACACAGCAAGTTCCTGGACTGGTTCCATAGCCATGGAGAAACCCTGTCTCAAAATACTAAAACAAACAAACCAAAAGACAAACCAACAAAAAAGAAATACACTGACCTCATCTCCAATATTAGTTATTAAAGACATGAAGTATTATCATAATGGATTGGGTCACCTTTCATGCTATTTTAAATAAAGCAACTACAGTTAATGCAAACAAGAACGGTAGGTAATAGGTGGGGTGTATCTATCCTATGGCCCATGAACTATATATAATCCAGGATACTTATGAATTCTGCTCAACACATTCAGAGACAGCAACAGCAAATCACCATGTAAAGGGTTGCAAATGTCTGATGAGTAAAATTCTTGAAATTTACTGCAATAATTGAAACTTGCCTCTAAGAACTGCAGCTAAGCCTTGTTTATTTGGGGAGTTAGAGCCAGGGCTGCATAGTGAGATGCTGTTTCACGAAAAGAGATGGGCAGCAGCTGTTGGAGACAGAGGAAGAGACCTGCATCGGAGCACTGGCCTGAGCTCCCAAAGTCCAGTTGAAGAGCGGAAGGAATGAGAATATGAGCAAAGAGGTCAAGGCCATGATCGTTTCACTCACTGAAACAGTCTACCTGAGCCAATAGGAGCTCACCAACTCCAGCCAGACTGGGAAGGAACAAGCATAGGATCAAACTAGTCCCTCTAAATGTGGTTGACAGTTGCATGGCTGGGGCAGACTGAGGGGCCACTGGCAGTGGCACCAAGATTTGTCCCTACTGCATGTACTGGCTTTTTGGGAACCTTTTCTCTTTGGATGGATAACTTGCTCAGCCTAGATATAGTAAGGAAGGCCTTGGACCTTCCCCCAAAGCAATGTGCCTTTCCCTCTCTAGGAGTGGATGGGGGTGGGGTGGGAGGGTCTGTGGAGGGGAATGAGGGTGGGAACTTGGATTGGTATATAAAATGAAATAAGTTAGTTTGTTTTCTTTTTTTAAATAAATATAAGAAAGAAAAGAAATGGGGCTAAGAGAAATGAAACTGATTATCAGGAAAAAAAAACTTGAGTTTTGTGAGCTTGGAGAAACACATGGGGGAGGAGCATGCTATAGTGTGGTCTTTTATTTTTAAGCAGAGAACTTAGACGTATTAAGGAAAAATGAGAAAGAATTCTGGAGATAGGAGGAGTCCCAACAGGGCTACCCTGTCTTGCGGTATTTTATTTGCACTAAGAGCAAGTGTGCTGCTAGAGACAAGGAAGCTGAGCTTGGTGTAAAGACTTACCCTCCCAAGGGATGAACCCATCTCCAGCTTAGCTGTGCAAGCACACAATGAAAGAAGATAAAACTAGTGTGAAAACCAAAAATATAATGATGATTTAGAAGTATTAACATATTCGTTAAATCCATTGAACACTTGTTTCCAAACAGAAACCCATAATGGGTTGGGCACCCAGGAGCTAATGGCATAAGAAAGGCCATGTTTAGGTGCTGTGGTGCTCACGTCCCACAGTCCCCTCTACAGGCTTCACTCCCCTTTCCTTGGCCCTTCCCAGCTCTTTCTCTCCTTGCTGCCTCCCCGCAACCATTGCTTAACCCATCAGCTCAATTTAGAGTCTCCCCACAAATAAGAATGTTTTGTGCTGTTGCCTCTTCCCCTTCCATTCCTATCCCACCCTTAGAGACGTAATTAGATTTAGAAACCTCTCCTTCCCCCCTAAAAGATGGCTGCCCTTTTTGCTTGACAATTTAAAAAAAATGCAACCAACACAGAACTCTATAATAAGAAAAATCATATTCAGTTAACTGAGCGTGGTGGGGCACATCTGGACCCCAGCACAGAGATTAAGGTGTTGCACATCTGCAATCCCAGCACAGAGACTGAGGTGGTGCACATCTGTAATCCCAGAACAGAGACTGAGGTGGTGCACATCTGGAATCCCAAAACAGAGACTGAGGTGGTGCACATCTGGAATCCCAGCACAGAGATTAAGGTGGTGCACATCTAGATCCCAGCACAGAGACTAAGGCAGGGAACTGAGAATTCAAGGCCAGCCTATAATACACGCGAGTTCCAGGCCACCCAAACTACATGAAGACCTTGTCTCAAAAATCAAGCCAGGTGGTGATGGCTCACAGCTTTCAACCAAGGCAGAGGTAGGTGGACATCAGTGAGTTTTAGGCCAGTCTAGTTTATAAAGTGAGGTCCATGACAGCCAAGAATGTTACACAGAGAAACCCTGTCTCAAAAAAAAAAAAAAAATCAAGCCTGAGTGCAGTAGCAACTATGAAGAAAACTTCCCAGGTTTCTAGTTTAAGGGTCACAGAAATGGTGTCTGAAAAGCATTGTCCATCAAGTTCTTTCAACATAATCAGTCATTCCTCAAAGTCTTCCATACTCCACAGCATCACTGATTCTATGTCTTTGTGAGCAGGGCCTAGAGACAGGTCAGCTCTTGTTCGTTCAGTTCACTGACACCTGCGGTGTGCTGAGGGGTCTTGTTGTTGACATTTACTACTAACCCCAACTAGATGACGCAGAATGTGCTGTGTTGTGGTCCAGGTGGAGAATACCAACATGCAACTGACCTTATACCAAATTCCAGCCTCAGAGCCTGGCCTTCCTGGATTTTACCAAACTCAAAGCAGCACTAGAAAATATGTTGAGAGGGACTTTGCGTGTGTGACAATCTGGGATAGGACTGCCATCAACTGCAATAAGAGTTATGAGCAGTGCATGATGCAGACCACACCTGTGAAGTCTGTGTCCACTATGGAGTATACTTTGGACATGGACTTTGACATTCCCCTGGACTATAAAATACAAAACAACAACAACCAAAAACCATAAAGAAAGTGTGAGAAGCCAACAGAGGGCAAAGCTGACTGCTTTCTGATAGAGAGCTCATCCCTCATTGCTGAAAAGCTGAGCTTCCTCGCCTTCTCTGCCAGTGGCACTAGATTGGATGGGAATAGAAAGGTTCACATTCAATCCTTTCCCAGTCCCAGCAGGTAGACTCTACTAGAGGAACTCTCAGTTACAAATTTAAATTGGGAAGATCACCTTCATCGTAACTTATGTCCATTTCTGTGTCTGGACAGGAGGTGGCCATTGAACTCATGAGTTTACTTTAGTCTGTTACTTGCACAAGACACACCAAAAAGAGTCAACAACTGGGTGGGCAGTGGTGGTGCACACCTATAATCCTAGCACTTGGAAGGCAGAGGCAGGCAGAGATCTCTGTGAGTTTAAGGCCAGTTTGGTCTATAGAGTGAATTCCAGGACAGCCAGGACTGTTTCACAGAGGAACCCTGTCTCAAAAAATAATAATAATAAAAGAGCAATAAACACACCAATAGGCAGCACTAATTTGAAAAAAAAAGAAAAAGAGAAAGAAAGAAAAAGGAAAAAAAGGACATGAAGTTGAAAGGGGATGCTTGAGGTGGGTATGCTGTTTACATATATGAAATTTCTCTCTCTCTCTCTCTCTCTCTCTCTCTCTCTCTTTTTACTCTTTTCCTTGTCCTGTCTGTGCCATTGTCAAAGAATAAAAGGTATTCCTAATTTTTAAAAAAATCAATGCTCTTTTGACCCAATGATTGAAAAGAATGAGGCTGAAGAAAGGGGAATATTTGAGGTGCTGTATTGGTGGGTGCACTTCATTGTACACAGGTCCACACCTATAAATGAAAAACACCAAGAACAGGAAGAAGGCACGATGGGTAAAAGCACTCACTATGCAAGTCTGAGAACCTGCGTCTGAATCTCTAGAACCCACATAAACCTGGGTCAAGAGCATCTGTAATCGCAGTGCTCCTGTGGGGAGGATGGGGTCAGCTAGTTCAGTGCACTCAGCACAGCAGGAAGATAGCAAAGAGACCCTCTCTCAAACAAGATGGAAAGTGAGGACAGCATTTGAGGTTGTCCTCTGACCTCCCTCCACACGTTCTGTGACACACACCTGTACTCCTTTAGATGAATGGACACACACACAACATCTGCACACAACATGAATGATGCTTTGGTGACAATGACGTGCACGTGATGGCTTCTCAGTTGCAACAAGTGTACCCTTCTGGTAGAGGAAATTAACTATGGGGAGACGGAACATACGTGGAGAGAAAATCTGTGAGAGGGGGAGAAGTATCTAAATTCCTTCCAATTTTTGCTGTAAACCAGAATCGTCTTTAGGAACATTAAATATTGTTTGGATTGAGACAGGTTCTCCTTTAGCCCAGGCTGGACTCAACTCAATACGTAGAAAAGGACGGCCTTCAACTTCTCATCCTCCGGCCTCCAGCTCCAGGTTTACAGGATTACAGGTGTGAGGCATCATGTCCATTATTTTTGTAAAGGTACACATGAGTGAGTATCCAGGTGTGAGGGATTGTTCATGTACTGTCCATCGGTGTTCATGTTTGCCTGAGTTAGAACTGCCTAGGTTTGGGGCTAGAGACTCAATGGTTAAGAGCACTGACTACTCTTCCAGAGGACCTGGATTCAATTCCTAGCACCCACATGGCAGCTCACAACTGTCTGTAATTACAGTTTCAGGGGACCCAACATCCATGGCAGAACATTTATACACATAAAAAAATAAAAATTAAGAACCAAAAACGTTGCCTCATTTTTGTGTGGATGAGAAGAGCGTATAAAGTAACATGAAACAGCTCTCACTTTTTAAAGATAGACTACAGGTAATTCTTCTCAACTTCACAACTAGATTTCTTTTACATTCTAACAGTTTGACTTTTGGGTTTAATAAACATTGCTAGCAAAAGCAGAAGACAGTTTGATACGGTAAGAGAGCTGTCAGAGTGAGGAGAAGTATACAGTCGGATTTAAACCTCCTTTTTTTTATTTTTCCATTCAAAAATTTACACTTCCTTCCCTCCTCCCAATCCCCTCCCGCTCTCCCATACCCCTTCAACCCTGTCTCTCCCTGCTTGAGAGTAGTCAGGGAACCATGCACTGTGGGAAGTCTAAAGCCCTCCCCTCTATATCCAGGCCTAGAAAGCTGTGCATCCACATAGACTAGGGTCCCAAAAAGCCAGAACATGTCGTAAAAACAAGTCCCAGTGCCTTTATCAATGGCTTCTCAGTCAGCCCCCACCTATCAGAATAGCTAAAATCGAAAACACCAATGATAGCCTCTGCTGGAGATATTGTGGTGTAAGGGGAACACTCATCCATTGCTGGTGGGAATGCAAACTTGTGCAACCACTTTGGAAATCAGTGTGGCGGTTTCTCAGGAAATTGAGAATCAACCTACCTCAGGATCCAGCAATACCACTCTTGGGAATATACCCAAGAGATGCCCAATCATACTATAAAAGCATCTGTTCAACTATGTTCATAGCAGCATTATTTGTAATAGCCAGATCCTGGAAACAACCTAGATGCCCCTCAATGGAAGAATGGATAAAGAAAGTGTGGAATATATACACATTAGGATTAAAACCCTTTTAAAAGAGCATTTGACATGAGTGAAAGGGTGCCTGGATATCAGCTGATTTGCAGCTTACAACTCCTTATCCGACAGTGGTGATGCCTATGTACATTATTTCAGACACTGTCTCAAGACAGCAGAAAGAAAGCAGGATCCCTCTCTTTCCTGTAGACTGAGTTTTATTTCTCATCTAGGTTTTGGTTTCCTAAAAGAGAAGTCATCCGTTCAGTGAAAACTGACTGTTTCTCACATTCCTCTTGCAGGACCATTAGCTTGTTATTGCAGCATCCCCGGAAGTTGAGCAACAGCACAAGCAGGCATCATTTGGTTCTGGGTGGCTGTGGGAAACACGAGAGGTGAACACAGTTTTCTTTCTTGCCCTCCTCAAAGCCTGTAAGGTTTAGTGTTAAATGCCCCACCAGGTGGAATTTCGCCAAACCCAGGCCCGTTTCTCCTCTCCGTCATTATCTGACTTGAAGTGACTGCAGCTCTTCCAAGTGTCCTTCTGTTGCCTCTGGGGAGTTAGCACCTAGCACGCCTAGCACGCCTAGCACGATTGAAAGGTGATCTGGGTTAGAAATGTTTTTCTAGAGGAAACAGATTTGCAAGGATAGAGTTACACAAATCACCCTGGATGTGCTACACATAGAGAGTCAGACATCATCATCCTTTGTTACACACACACACACACACACACACACACACACACACACACACACGGCCCACTTTGAAAGGCAAGCTACCCAGGACAAAACGGCAGAGATACTCTTGAGTTTTCGTGGTTTTCTTTTCTCGGTTTTAGAATAGCTGTTTCCTGCCTCTACAGCTGCTGGGCGTGTCCCTTCTCCTGTTCCTGTGATCTAAATCTAAAAAAGGAATCTTGAAAAAGAATGAAGATCTTAAAGCCAAGTTCTAAGCGCACACATTTTCACACACCCACTGTTTACTTACAGGGTCCCATCTTAGATCTACAGGGTCTCAGCCCTTTCCATTTTGGAGAATGTTTTTGCCTTCCTGCAGGACAAAAAAAGTTGACATTAAATAGCATGTTGTTTCAGCTTTGCAAGTCTACAACCTAAATACTGCTTCGGACTCAAAGCCACATTCCTCAAGATTCCCTCTCCCAAAGCAACCACACAAGGAAGAGACAATAGAGGTCTTTAATGGTTTAATTGTGTTGTTCTCTACTCTGTGTTTCCCAAGCCTCTAAACCTGCTCCCACGGGAGAACTATGCTCCTGTGGGAAACAGCCAGTGGAACGGGAGGAACCCCCCCCCCCCCAGATATTTAACAGCTTATGCTCTACACAAATCAGAGCTCCCATTTTCCTCTGTCCATCTAGAAGCCTTGGAGCTCCATCCCTGCTAGGCTTCTCTGTAACTCTTTAGGCAGCAAAATCACTTCTCCAATCAGCACCCTGTCCTCTAACCAGGACTGTGGAAACACTGATAACGGAGATAAATGATGTTTTTCTCTGGACATGGAAACACGATTCTAACCAAACATAACCAACGCTGTGCTGCATTTGTAAAATCATGACTAGTAATTCCTTAGTGGGTCAACCCATAGCAAACCTATTGAGAGATCTCTCAGTCAGTTATCCACAAGAATGGTTTGGTATATGGAATTTCCTATTGGTACTGAGGTTTATTTAATTTCAATTCATTTTGGTGTGTCTGTGTATGTATGCACACATGCATGTGGGTGTCCATAGTGGCCAGGAGGGGGATTGGATGCAAAGCCTCCTGATATGCCTTTGACTGCTGAGCCATCTTTTCAACCAACTCTCTCTCTCTCTCTCTCTCTCTCTCTCTCTCTCTCTCTCTCTCTCTCTCTCTCTCATCTTTCTATTGCTTGTTTGTTTGAGATGAGGGTTTTACTGTGCAGCCTTGGATGTCCTGGAACTCACTCTGTAGACCAGGCTGGCCTTGAACTCACGGAGATTCCCCTTACCTCTGTCTTCTGAGTGGTGGGATCAAAGTCATGGGCCACCACTGCCCCTGTTGTTTTTCATTAAATACAGTGCCTGCCTCTGAAACAACTGCTCTCTTAAACAGCAACTGCAACTCCAGCAGCTACCAGCAGCTGCACTGGCCACAGCCCTGTGGGAATCCTGTGTCCCCAGGCGCCGATTCTATCACAACCAATAAAGGAACTTTATCTAGATCTCTGTCCTTCTTCAGAACTCAGGACTCAAAAACAGATGTGACATTAGGCCCACCCAGAGAGGCTAAACCGCAAATAGCTATCCTCTCCTTGCTGGTGCCTCCCCCAAAAGGGGGGCTTCTTCTGCTCAACCCCCACTTAAGAACCCTCCCCACCACTTCCTGCCTGCTAGCTGCTGATTCAGTCCCCGGGTTAATTTTATTTAATCAAACAAATGTAACACATCTTTGCATTGTTAACAAAAGCAGCAAAAAAAAAAAAAAAAAAAAGTAACACACCTTTACACATTTAAAATAATATTCCATAACAGCAATTGCTGCTTAGGACCACAGTTGTTTAAGAGGCAGCCACTGCATTTAATGGAAAAAACAAAAACAAAAACAAAACAGGGAGATGGTGGCCCATGCCTTTCATTCCAGCTCTCAGGGAGGCAGAGGCCAGGGGAACCTCTGTGAGTTCAAGGCCATGCAGGTCTACTACAGACTGAGTTCCAGGACAGCCAAGTGAAGTATTACTGTGTTGCTCTTACTGTTCTCTAGAATAACATTCTCTAGATTTTAAGCTCAAGATATCTTGTGCTTCCCAAGTTTGGACTACAGATGGGTTTGGCTTCAAAAATTTATTGTTTACTGGATGTCTTCTTAATTCTCAGTGACTTTCCCATAGATTTGGAGTCCCCTGAATCTTCTTTTTTCTCTTTCTTATTTGATTGAATCTCCCCCGTTCCTCCTCTTCCCGCTTTTGTCTCATTTATTCCAGGTTGGCTTCAAATTCACCACGTAGCCCAGCATATCATTGAATTCATGCCCAGTGCTGAGATTATAGGTGGATAACACGACACCCAATATTTTAGTTACATTTCTATTGGTGTGAGAAGGAATTGCGGACAATGCAATTTATAGAAGAAAATGTTTAATTTGGGGCTTAAAGTTTCAGATGGTGAGTTCCATGGCTATCACAGAAGGGAGGATGGCAGTAGGCAGGCAAGAACTGCACTGGAGAAGAAGCTGAGAGCTCAGATCTTGAGACACAAGTGGGAATCGTGTGGCCTTTTTAAAACTCAAAACTCACATTCAGTAGCAATCAATTCTTCCTATTCTTCCCAAACTGTTCCACCAACTGGTGGGGGGGCAAACATTCAAATATATGAGTCTAGGGGGGCACATTCTCATTCAAGCCACTACAGCCAGTTTATGGGTTTCAAGCATGTTACATAAGTACTCTACCAACTGAGGGATGACCCTAGCCCTCAGCTCCTTTTCTTTGCCATGGGATAGACAGACACTTTCTTAGGGGCATGCCATCTGTAGCTATCAGCCTGTGGTTATCAGAAGATAACTCATCTTATTATTGCCAGGAAACAGAAGGAGTGCACTAGGTATAGCCTACCCAGCTACTCCCTCACTAGTAACATACTTCCTCCAGCTAGGTGTCACCTAAAGCTCCTACCACCTCCCCTAACAGTGCCACCAGCTAGGGACCAAGCATTCCGGATATGAACCTGTAAGGGGCTTCATTCAATATATATGTATTCCAAAGATGCAGACTAAGCCAGGTCTGCTATGACATGCCTGTGATCGCAGCAGTCTGGAGTCTGAGGCAGGATGACTATGAGCTGAGGGGCTGTAACTAATTTACTACCTAATTTCTGGAGAGAAGACACTTTTCTTCTTGTGACGTCGAAAGGTAAGCAAGGACAAGTTTTCTCATTAGTCCATGCTTCTCAGTTTGTATTTTTTTATGTGTGCATGTGTGTGTCCATGCATATATCTGTGCATATACATGGAAGCCAGAGGTCAACTGTAGGTATCCTCCTTTATTTCCCTATACCTTATTTCTGAGACACAGTTTCTACTGATTAGAAACTCACAGATTCCACTCTCCCTTCTCCCCCCACCTCTATGTTGTTAGGCGATCTTGTCTATTTTGACTTTTCAGGTGGATCTACATGTTTTTCTTAGGGTTGACATCCAGTTGTGCCAGCACCACTTGTTGAAGATGTTTTCTTTTTTCCATTATATATTTTTAGCTTCTTGGTATAAAATCAGGTGTTTATAGGTGTGTGGATTAATATCTGGGTCTTTGATTCAATTCCACTGGTCAACCTCGCTGTTTTTATGCCAATACCAAGCTGTTTTCATTCCTGTAGCTCTGTAATAGGGCTTGATGTCAGGGATGGTGATGCGTCCAGAAGTTTCTTTATTGTACAGGATTGTTTTAGCTATTCTGAGTTTTTTGTTTTTCCCGTATGAAGTTGATTATTGTTCTTTCAAGATCTTTGAGGAATTGTGTTGGGATTTTGATGGGGATTGCTTTGAGTCTATAGATTGCTTTTGGTAGGATTGTCATCTTTAGTACGTTGATCCTACCTATTCAAGAACATGGGAAATCTTTCCATTTTCTGGTATCTTCTTCAATTTCTTTCTTCAGACTTAAAGTTCTTGTCAAACAGGTCTTTCACTTCTTTGGTTAGTGTTACCCCAAGATATTTTATATCATTTGTGGCTATTGTGAAAGGTGATGTTTCTCTGCTTCTTTATCATTTGTATTTAGAAGGACTTACCAACTCCAGCTGGACTGGGAAGGAACAAGTATAGGACCAAACTAGTCCCTCTGAATGTGGTTGACGGTTGCATGGCTGTAGTAGACTGAAGGGCTACTGGCACCAGGATTTATCCCCACTGCACCTTATCCCAGCAGCACCTCTGACCCAGCTCACAGGCTCAGTGACCAACTTACTGACAGGCTGGGAAACAGAAAAGCTATACCGAATTCCCTTGGTATGAGGCAAATATCCTCGAAGAAAATGGTAGAATTCACAGTCTAATATCTCTCCAGGCACTCCTTGTCTGTCTGTCTGTCTGTCTGTCTGTCTGTCTGTCTGTCTGTCTATCTATCTATCTATCTATCTATCTATCTATCTATCTATCTATCTATCATCTATTTTTGAGACAGGATCCTAGTCTGGTCGATCTATCTATCTATCTATCTATCTATCTATCTATCTATCTATCTATCTATCTACCTACCTATCTATCTATTATCTATCTATCTATCTATCTATCTATCTATCTATCTATCTATCTATCATCTATCTTTGAGACAGGATCCTAGGCTGTCCTCAAACTTCAGATCTTCCTCTCTCACCCAAATGCTGAGATTACAGGCATCTAACACCACTCCCGATCCTTAATACTTTTGTATTATTCCAAAGTTTAATATTTATTTTTATGATACATTTTAAAAAGTAAAACATATGGAGTACTGTGGTATATACTGTTAGTCTCGGCCACTTGGGAGACTGGAGGATTGATTTCACTAATACTTGAGACCTTCTTGGGCAGCATAAGGAGAGTAAACAAAAAGTTGGGCATGGTAGCTTAGAACCTATCATCTCAGTCATGCAGTCAGGAAGATTGTCATGAGTTGCTGGACCATTCCTCAAAAATAAACAAACCAGGAGCTGGAGAGATGGCTCAGTGGTTAAGAGCATTGCCTGCTCTTCCAAAGGTCCTGAGTTCAATTCCCAGCAACCACATGGTGGCTCACAACCATCTGTAATGGGGTCTGGTGCCCTCTTCTGGCCTGCAAACATACACACAGACAGAATATTGTATACATAATAAATAAATACTTAAAAAGAAGAAAAAATAAACCAATAGGGCTGGAGAGATGACTTCAGAGAACCTGAATCTGATTGCTAGCACCCACAAAGTTGGCTGAAAACCATCTGCAATTCTGGGGATCCAACATTCTCTGGCCTCTGTGGGCATAGACATGTATGTAGGGTAGACACAAACAGGCAAAAAACTCACACATTAAAAATAAAATAAAAAACAAAATGAAACAACTCAAACAGATAGACAAAAGTAGCACAAAACCACATCATGACCAGGTAGGATTTATTCTAGGAATTTATAGATGTAGTTTTTTTTTTTTCCTGATAGCACTTTGGATTGAATCCAGGACTTCACACATGCGTTAGGAAAGTACTTAATCATGGAGATGATAATTATGTTTGGAAAGTAATCATATGAAAGTATTTAGGAAAACAGTTACAATCAAGGTCCTAGATGCCTGAAAGTCACTAGATAAAATTTAACAATCAATAATACAGTAAGAAAAAATGGGTTCTTTTAAAACTTCTAAAATGCGAGTCATCACAAAAGCTGTTATTAGTGAGAAAATACAAAACATCTCCCAGTAACCCTTCAGCAAGGGCATATATAAAGGCCGGTCTAGCTCCTTGCAGAGAAGGGTCATTTATCTCTGCCATGATGGTGGCTCCTTTATCCTCCTGTTGTTTCCCAAGTTCAGAGTCCAAGGTTTTCTAGTGGCAGTTGTAATGGGCAGGTCAAAGTACCCTTGCTCTATCTCTAGATGAGATGAGCCTACTCTGGAAACAGAATTGTGGTTGGAGGTTTCTCTGTTCTGCTTCTAAATAACCACTTGGAGACTTACTATCAGTTGTAAGCTACTTGGCCTGTCGCTCAGGTTTATTACTACTAACTAGCTCCTACTTTTAAATTTCTACTTACCTATGCATTGCCATAGAGTTCGTGGCTTTACCTGTGGTCTAGGACATCTTGCTGCTTTGGCAGCTTGGTGTCATCTCCCAGACCCCACCCTTCTTCCTTATATTTTCAGTTTGGCTTTTCTGCTTAGCATTATTCTGTCTTGCTATTGAACAAAGCAGCTTTATTAACCACTAGGAATAAAACATACTCACAGCATACAGGAAGGTTGTCCCACAGCGCACGACCTCTAAGTAAATTTGGGGGTACGAAGCATCAAAATCTTAGTTGTTGAAATCTATGCCAGACCAAGACTGGCTCTTGGTTCTACTCTTGGATTCCACTGACTGGCATACTTTTCACTGGGACACAGTGCCATAGAAAGATCTCTGATTTCACAAACGGGATGTATAGTACAGGATAGTGTTCTGTCCTTTCAGAGTTCCTCAGGCTGGCATTTTGGTTGCACCGTTAGAATCTGTTTCAGCATTCTAGATGGCCGGAACAGCCAGATGCCATCATCATGGGTTCATTTCTATTTCTTTAGCTGTGCTTCTGGAACTTTGCTTGCAGATCAAGCACTCCTTAAGCCCAGATGACCAGAGCTGACAGTTTACTGCCAAGGAAGGCTGCATCCATGAGTGTCTCTCTGCCATGCTCCTTTATGCTTTAGTTTTGACAGGGTCTCATGATCCTCTTCTCTCAATTGCCCAAAGGACGGATGACAGGTATACACCACTGTCCACCTTGTTTCTTTCCTGATTAAGTTTTGCTTTTCAGCAGTTGGTGATAATTTTTCTTGCCTAGCAAACAAGAGGAGTTGAGTTTGTTTGGTCTCCAATGCACATAATCCAGACATGGAGACAAACTGCAATCTCACGCTTTGGAAGTAGAAGGCAGAGGGTCAGAAGTTCAAGGTCAGCTTCAACTACACAGGGAGTGTGAGACCAGCCTGGACTAGAGAGAGACTTTGCCTCAAAAATTACTTTTTTAAATTAATATTTTATTAGTAAATTTTATTTTTTTTTCTGGCTGTTTTTTTGAGACACAACCTTAAAAGGCCACCTTGGTCTTTAGCTTGCTATATAGCTCAGCCTGGTCTGACCTCAAAATCCTTGCTCCTCAGCATTCTGAATGTGGGTGCAGGAGATTACATGTGTTGGCTATCATGCCTAGCTTAACCTCTAGTTCTGGGATCAAATCCAAAGGCTATGACATGCTAGACACGCACTCTAGCTAGCCTGAGCCTGCTGCACCACTACTAGCCAGTTACACTAGATCATGTCAAGAAAATGAACTTCAAAGCTATGGATTTTCCTCTGGTTCCACTTTATTAACAATGCAGTTTTAAGATTTTAGCCGCCCATACTTTATGTCTAGCAATAGTTCAACAGCTCACGTTTTTCCAGACTGTTTTCACTGTTTTCCTTTCTCAGACGGGACAGCCTGTTGAATATTCAAGTCCTGGCTCCACAAGGCTGGAAGACACCTCATGGAGCCTGCTTGTTACTGAGTGCCCAGTTGGTCTCGGTCAGTGTTGCTCTTCTGCTCAGTGAGCTCTCAGGAGCAGCAGTAATCACACCACTCTCAGTGAGTAGTCCCCTCCACAGGGTTTGCACACGACTTGTTTCTGACTCTAAGGCCAGCGTGGTGCCCCATACATTGTTCTGCTTGACTTGAACAGGCAGAGTCTTCCTCTTCCCTGGCATGTTCTCCTGAGTGTTAAAACCACCTCTAGACTGTGTTCATTTAGCTCTATCTGCAGATAACTGTCTTTTAATTGATATTTCCTCACTGATAGAGTAGGGAGCTTAGGGAGCTTGGGGGTCCCTGCCCTGAGGTTCTATAAGACATACATAATTGACTGGAGTGGGGGAACTTTGTGGTAGTGTAGCCTCCCTTATGCTGCCCAAAACTCTTTGGTGGCGAAGGTGTTTACGAGTTGCCCATGCTGTCAGCGGCACTCTTCATGGTCTAAGTGATGGTATGCTGTCCAGGAGGATTCCTGGTGCTGTAGCTGCCTTGAGTCATTTGTGATCCTACAAGTGACCCCAGTGAACTCACTGATTCACGACCTGGATTGGGATGGAATCCTTTCTTTGGTTTGTTCTTACCTTTTTCATCCGGGTGAAGAAAGGGTGAACAGATGCTTTTTCCCACCATCCGAGGAAAAGTCACAAGGACCTGAGAGTCAATATGTTTGGCTCTGCTGGCCAAGTGGTGTCTTCTTTCGATTGTTTAACACCATCACAGTGCACAAGCACCTGCAGAAAGTCAGTATGTCTTACTTGGTTCACACTGTAGTTGCTAACTCCCGGTTTAGCCCAAACCATGTACTTTCATCAGAAGTGAGCCACAGAAATGTAGGGAAAACCCACACTTTACTAATGTACTTTATTAACTGTCTGTTACACAGAAAAGGCTAATCTACCAAATTACCACAGTTTTGGGATATATACATTTTTAGTTAATATATGTCTATGACAGATAGAAGACAACCATCGTCAATTTATCTTCATTCACCAGGAGTCTTAAATAGAGCAGCGCGACTCTTGTACTTCTCTGCAATCTCTTTGATATTTTCCAAGAGATCTTCAGACATGCATCCTTCATACTCTGCGTCCACTTTAGCAGTCTGTTCTTCAAGGTGTTTCTAGTGGAAACAATTCACAACTCTTAATGTACAAACATGAATTTTGTTTCAAGTGTGACTTTTACATACAAGAATGACATTTGCAAATGAAGAAGAGAACCAGGTGGATGTAATAGGAGATGACTGTGACTCAGCACGTGAGAGGCTGAGACAGGAGGATCACAGTTTAACACCAGTCTGGACTGCCAAGAAAGACCAGAGAGAGAGAGAGAGAGAGAGAGAGAGAGGGAGAGGGAGAGGGAGAGGGAGAGAGGGAGAGGGAGAGAGAGAGAGAGAGAGAGAGAGAGAGAGAGAGAGAGAGAGAGAGAGAGAGAGAGAGAACAAGCTCCACCAGGAGCAAATCCAGTCTACAGGACCTCTGCCAGTCTGGGTGTGAGTGAACCTGGGTCCTTCAAGGGAATAGGCAGGAACCAGAGATCTCGGCGAGCCCAGGCGTGAGTCTGGGACATCAGAGAGAGTAGGCCTGAGCCAGGACCTCTGTGGGTTAGGGCATTGGTCTGGGACATCAAAGAGAATAGGCAGGAACCTGGAACCTCTGCTGGTCCGAATGTGACCTCTGAGGAAGTAAGGCTCACCTGAGCCTGAGACTTCCGAGGCAGTTGACTGGAACCAGAAACCTTTCTAGGTCCAGCTCCAACCCAGGGACTTCTGCAGGAGGGAATCCAGACCAGGATTTACAGATAAAGATCAAAGCCAGCAATTTAGGCCAAAGTAGGCCCCAGGCAAGGAACTCCATTTGGGGAAACAAATTCCACAGGCATGGGACTGAACTAGCCACCTAGGACAGAGAGAGCCAGAGGAAACAAGCTCCACAGGGAACAAATCTAGTCCTGGGAGCCAACCCAGTCCTGGGACACTGGCAGATCAGGATTGAGCCAGTGACCAGATCCAGAGTCAGCGATCTCCACCAGAACAGGTCCAACTCCAAGCCAGGGACTTCTGCAGGAGGGGATCCAGACCAGGATTTACAGAAACAGATCAAAGCCAGCAATCCAGGCCAAAGCAGGCCTGAGACAGCCGACTCCAAGGGAGCAGAGCAAGGCACAGGAGCACTGAGTTATCTCCAGGAACACCAAGTAACCAACGGGGTAACCAGAACTGTGACTCTGACTGTACCTGACTGTACCATGAGGAACAACTATCTGAGCTTTTCTTTTTTTTTTGATTCACTGGCATCTAGAATATTATTCAACAGAATCTCAGACAGCCCAACCACACCTAATAGAGGAAAAGATGAGTAGACAAGGTAAGATCACGCGCTACACCACAAAGAACACAACACCAGTAAAACCTAAAGACCCTACAACATCAAGACCTGAACAACCAAATATGGATGAACCAGAAGAAAATGACCTAAAATATAACTTCAAGAGAATGTTTGAAATTCTTAAAGATGAAATGAGAAATCCCCTTAAAGAAATTGAGGACAAGACAAACAAAAAATTGGAAGATATTAGCAAATCACTCAAAGAAAAAGAAATCAAACATATAAAAGAAACTATCCAGGACTTGAAAACTGAAAAAGAAACAATAAAGAAAACACAAAACATAAAAAGACACGGACGGGCTAACAGAATGGATATGAAACCAGGATCCATCCTTCTGCTGCATACAAGAAAGACACCTCAACCTCAAAGACAGACATTACCTCAGAGCAAATGGTTGGGAAAATATTTTCCAATCAAATGGACCTAAGAAACAAGCAGGTGTAGCTATCCTAATATCCAACAAAATAGACTTCAAACTAAAATCAATTAGAAGATATGGAGAGGGACACTTCAAACTCATCACAGGAAAAATTTATCAAGATGAAGTCTCAATTTAAATAGACCTCTAACCTGAAAGAAAATAGACGCAGTCACTGAGAGTCTCCCAACCAAAGAGTCCAGGGCCGGCTGGTTTCAGTGCAGTATTCAGAACTTTAAAGAAGAGCTAATACCTATACTCATCAAATTGTTCCACATAATAGAAACAGAAGGAACATTGCCAATTATGATGCTACAGTTACCCTGATAATGAAACCACACAAAGACTCAACCAAAGAGAATTACAGACCAAACTGCCTCATGAATTTGACGGAAAAATACTCAAAAAAAAAAAAAAAACACAAAAAACAAAAAACACTGGCAAACTAATCAAGGACACATAAAAAAAAAAATCCACCATGATCAAGTTAGCTTCATCCTAGAGATGCAGGGCTGGTGCAACATTTATCTATCTATTTCAAAACCTAGCCAGTGGGTCACTAATAGTCAGATATGGTACTGGATGCTTCCCTTCCTAACCCCTCTTTCCTTATTTCTCTTAGTTCTAGTAATTATGCCCTGTCTCTTAAACCTCTTGTCTAAATTTCTTCAACAACAAATCCAAAGATTTCTAACCAGACATTGAACAAGTTTCTACTGCAGGATTACCAGCCTATAGCTACAGAGCCACAGGCCTGTGCATCCAGTTATTTCCTGGGGATGCAGATCAAGATTGTCCCAAGAACTTCAATGCCCCAGTGCAGCAGGAAGAAGTCTCATGAAAACATCGCCCCTTTCTAATCCCCCTGTTACTTATTAACAAATAAAAAGGGGGAGTGCAGGGTAAAAGGGACAACTGGAATAGGAAACCAACCAATCACTGAGCACCCTGACTCTGAACCCAGAGCCAATGAGAGAAACACAGCTTGGATTTGAAAGAAACATCATTATTCCTGAACCCAGGACTAAAGACATGTGCTCTGACTCTGAAACTAGAGTCAAAGAAACACACACTGTCCCTAGAATCAGAGCCAGACAAAGAAATATGTCCTGGTCCTAAGATTAGAGACACCAGTCTGACAGTGGGGGGAACTAGGTCCACTGAATGTGGGTGGCAGTTGAATGGCTGGGGCAGACTGTGGGGCGACTGGCAGTGAGAGCAAGATTTATCTCTACTGCTTGTATTGACTTTTTGGAACCCATTCTCTTTGTAGGGATACTCTGCTCAGCCTAGGTAGTGGGAAGAGCAGTGGTCCTGCCTCAAAGCAATGTGCTAGACTTTGTTGTATTCCCATGGGAAGCCTTACATTCTCTGGAGTGGATGGGGAATGGGGTGGGAGGATGTTGGAGGGAGCAGGAGGAGGGGGGCAGTGGGAACTTGGGATTGGTATGTAAAATGTTAAAAGATAAGGTTTTTTCAAATAAATAAATAAAAGAAAAAAAGGAAAATTTGTTATTCAATTCCTATAGAAACAAAGCAGCTAGAATTCAGCAAAGAACTTCATACTTACTTCCAAAGACCCTACATGTGTAGCCACCATCTCTAAAAGATGCTGTAAATTACTTCCCACTTTTCTCCTTTCTTCAGCTGTGCTTTGTAGAACCAGTTGGTATCTATAGAATTAAAATAAGAAAAACGACTTGTTTAATATCTAGAAAATGAATGAATAAATTACTACAGTGTAGTAACCTGAGCAAAATGCAAATTTTGCATTTATATATGTTACTACTTTCCCTGAGAAATATTTGGTGGATATAGAAAACCATGCCTGGTCAGAAGTGGTGGCACACGCCTTTAATCCCAGCTCTCAGGAGGCAGAGATGGGTGGATATCTGTGAGTTTGAGGCCAGCCTGATCTATAGAGTGGAGTTCCAGGACAGGCTTTAAAGTTACAGAGAAACCCTGTCCACCCCCACTCCCAAGAAAACCATGCCTGGTAGAATCCATCCAAATGCCATTATGTAAGCACACAGCTCAGCTCTCTCCCAGCTGCTTCTGGTCACTCGCTGTGTGGTCAGCTACCCTGATGAATGACCCTCCATTCCATTTCAGACGAACCTTCCACTTCTTCGCCCAAGCGCTAAGCTATGGTGCCTGCCTGGCCTTGTAGGTCTTAAGTTGAAGAGTTCCGTATTTATTGTATTACTTACGCATTTCGGAATTATTTAAGATGTCTACAGCCAGGTGTGGTGGAGCATGCCTTTAATCCCAGCAAAGACAGGCAGTCTGAACTACACAATGTGTTCCAGAATAGCCAGGGCTACATATAAAGAAAGACCCTATCTCAAAAACAAAACAATGGCTGCTTGGTGGTGGCTCACATCTGTAATACCAGAACTTGGGAGGCTGAGGCAAGCATACCTCTGTGAGTCAAGGCCAGCCTGGTCTACAGACCAGAACAGGCTCCAAAGCTACACAAAAAAACCCTGTTTCGAAAAACCAAAACCAAAAAGAACGAAAAACCCATAAAACAAACAAAAAATAACAAGAACAAAAATAACAAAAACTCAAACCAATCAACCAAACAAACAAAAAATGGATTCATTTCCAGGCATTAAAAGCTATTTAATAATCTAGCTGGGCAATAACTCTAATAGTAGCATAAGGTATCTTAATTTTTTGACTTAAATTTTTAAAATACCATTCTTTACACCACAAATAGTTTCATAATAGGAATTAAAGATAAAAAACAGGAAGCAGCTTTACAAAGTTTAAAGAATCAGATCTTGGCGAGGCGAACTTACTCCCGCTGGACAGCCTCTAGCTCATCCATGGCTTCGCTGAGGCCCTCGTTCACAGCACTCTCCAGTAGGTGCTTGTGTTTCTCCAGGGATTCAAGCTCCCTGTCACACTTCTCATCTTGTGCCTCAGCCTCCTATAGGAGAAAAATCATTTTTTTTATTCATATTCCTTTTGCTAAAGGCAGATTTAAGTAAAGTAGGTTAAGCATTAAAAACAAACAAAAAACCAGAACGTTGCATCATTTATATTTCCAAGCTGTTGACTGCCTTCTTTCTTTAACTGTTCCAGTGGGGACTCCATATGATAAACACAAATGTGCCCCCTCCAGGAAGATTCTGTGTAGCACTCTATTTAACAATGTTTCAAGTCTCATTTAAGGAAACCTGGTACTTTGATTAAAATTTCACACACATATTAACTATGTTTAGCAAAATTAGTTCCAATTATTCTCAGATCCCTAGGTTTGTGATGCTGAAGTATAGACTTACAAAGTCTTTCACTTGAGTGCTTTCAAGAATAAACTTAACCTTTCATGCAAGGAAAATGATAACAGTAAAAATAATAGGCACATATTTCACACTTCATGTGCAGATCATATTTTGTGTTACAATTTCCAAAAATTCTACACTGCTCAAAAAGCATCCCATATATAGGGATATATAGGGCAATACAAATGTTTCTATCTGTGATACTTTGCTGGTATAACTAATAACGGCACAGTTGTAAAACTTAATTGTATGATGGCCGTGAATGGGGTCTCAATGCCTGTCTGTGAAAATTCAGGGTTGGACAGAACAGTGGTAGTCAGTCTTCCACCTTACCTACCTTCTGGAGCTCTTATGAATAGACGGAAATTCAGTTGGGAAAGTAAGTTTGCAATGGTTTTTTTCAAGACTTATTTATTTATCATGTACATAGTGTTCTGCCTGCATAACAGAAGAAGGCACGAGATCTCATTATAGATGGTTGTGAGCCACTATGTGGATGCTGGGACCACAATGGGACAATGGAACTCAGGACCACTGGGAGAGCAGCCAGAGCTCTTAACCTCTGAGCCATCTCTCCAGTGCTTTGCAATGATTCTTAATGGACAATTACTTATGCCCAGGTGGGTCTCAAAGCTGTGTCAATCCTCCCACGGGGTCTTCTAAATGTTGGGACTACAGGTATGACAACACCACACCTGGCTGTTTTGGCTGAGTTTTGAGGCCTCCTCTCAGCTTTTGTATACCGCCACATCCAGCTAAGATTTCAGACTCGAGTCAGATAAACACACCGGTCCAGCTCCTACCTTCATAGTTTGTTGGTAAAGGTCGTCCAGCCTTTGCAACTCTTCCTTCAGCATCCTCACATTTCTCCTGCTCTCCGTCTTCATGGTGTTCATCTTGACAGACATCAAAATTAACATTTAACATTATAGAACTTTTATATTTGCTTTTATGCATATTTATTTATTGTGTATGTGAGCGTTCTGCGAGCATGGGTATGCCTGGTGACCAAGGAGGTAAGAGGAGGGAGCCAGATTCTTTGAGACTGGTGTTAACAGATGGTTGTAAGCTGCCATGTGGATGTTGGGAATCAAACCTGGGCTCTTTTCGAGAGCAACAAGTACTCTTAACTGATGAGCACCTTGTTTGTCTATTTTTTTTTTTTTTTTACTATTTTTTACTATTTGGTACTATTTTTTTGTACTATTTTTTTAAGATTCTATTTTATGTGTAAGAGTGTTTTGCATGTACGTATTTATGTATATGTATGTATGTACACTATGTGCATACCAGGTGCCTATGGAGTCCAGAAGATGACATCAGATACCTTGGAGTTACAGCTACAAGGGACTGTGAGCTGCCATGTGGGTGCTGGTAACTGAACCTGTGTCCTCTGCAAGAGCGGCAAGTGCTCTTAATCATGGAGTCATCGTTCCAGCCCTAGAAGCTACTTCATTTTTTTTTTTAAACACAGATGTCAAAAACATACATTAGAAAAGAGCCTCTTTAACAGATGGTGCTGAGAAAACTCGGTATGTACCTGTAGAAGAATGAAATCAGGTCTCGAGTCTCACACTACATGAGACACTGAAAATAGATCACAGACTTCATGTGAAGACAGGACATGCTGAAACTGCAAGGAAGACACATCAACTATGCTGTGTGTCAACAATCATCCTATGCAGAGGCAGGAACTTCTGAATGGACTGTGACAGCAGAGAACACAACCCAAGGACTGACACATGGGATTATAGCAAATCAAAAACCTGCCTAACAATGGAAACAACCTCACAGCTGAAGAGACAGCTTACAGATTTGAGGAATCATTGCCAGCTCTGTATCAGATAGGGGTCTATTATGTAAAGACAGCCAAGATTAAACCAAATCCAATTCATACAGGAGGTAATGAAGTGAGCAGTGCGTCCTCAAAGGAAGAAATAGAAATGGCCAATGATATTTGATGACGGGTTCAACATCCTAAGCCATCAGGGAAAGGTGAATTAAAAATGATTATAATGCCACCTTACTAGCTCGGAATGACTTTCATCAAGAAAACAGATGACAACAAATGCTGGCAGGAATTTGGGGAAAGAGGAACCTTTACTCACTGCTAGTGAGCATATAAATTGCAGCTACTGTGGAAATCAGTAAGTAGGTTTGTCAAAAATAAGAAAGTGGTGGGGGAGACGGCTCAGTGAAGAGCACTGGCTGCTCTTACAGAGGACCTGGGTTCGGTTCCCAGCACCCACTTGGTGGCTCACAACCATCTATGACTCCAGTTCTAGGGATTCTCTTCTGGCCTCCACAGTCACCTCGGATGTACACATATATGCAGGAAAAATATTCACACACATAAAAATAAAGATAAACAAATTTTTGAAAAAAACTACAACCAAAACTATCACATCATCTGCCTATATGCCTCAGTGATTAAGAGCACTTCTTGTTCTTCCAGAGGACCAGCATTTGATTCCCAACACTCACACCAGGCGGTTCACAACCACCTGTAACACTAGCACCAGGAGGGTCTGACATCTCTCATCTCTGTGGGCACACACACACACATGCATATATACACATATTTAAAAGTAATAAAAATGACATTTATAGGAAAATGAGTCAAATTGCAATTCAGAATGTTAACTGAAATAAATTGTACTCAGATAAGTACTATGTTTTCTCTCGTGTGGAGCCTTGATTTAAGTTTCCATGTGTGAGGGGGTTGGTGTACATGTGTGGATGACTCATGAAACTAAAGAACTGTGAGAGGGAAAGAGACCTGAAGGAGTCGGGTACAGAGGCACTGAGAGAAGATAATGCAATATTGTACTGAGAGCAGAAAGTAGGTTGTTGTGGGCAATGGAAAAACAGCAAGCGTGGGACACAGGGGAGGGGAAGGCAAAGGCCAGAGGGCAGGGTGTGGAAGAAAGCATGTGTAAAAATGCCATTATGAAACCTACTAATTTGTAGCTAACTTAATAATCTTGTAATGGAAAATACTTATTCTTGTAGCCACCGTCCCACTCGAAGTGGAGTCCAGGGCAGGTGTTGTGCTATATTAGTAGAGAGACATCTATTACAGTACCAGGCACATGGTCATGCATAAAGCATTTGCTGAGCCAGTTGTTGCCACGCATGCATCTAATTCCAGCATTGAGAGGACTAAGGAAGGCCCGAAGATTGTGGCTAGAGACTCACCTATACTGAGCAAGACCTTGTCTTAAATAAAAAATGCCTATTTGCCAAATACATTTCAATGGCAATTATTGCATTTTATGTCTGTCGGTGATTGGTTTAATTTTATTGTGATGCCTATAAATTGTTGTACAGGCCTATAGTAGCCTCTTGATAATTATACGTTTATATTTTATGACAACTTTCATGTCTAAAAATCGTCTGACCTTTAATATTTGAAAGCATTCATCGGTAAAATAATTTGTTAATGAAATCTTTTTTTGAGAGTTAATCAATTTTATTTTTTTCTGGTTATTTTGACTTTTCCATTTTGATATTTTATTGTTTATGCGGTAATCCATCTTAATATCTATTTTCTAAAATTTAGAAAGGTTTTTGCTATACATACCAGGGTAACCTTGGACTTGTTACGTAGCTCAGGCTAACCTTGAACTCAAGATTCTCTTCTCAGCTTCCAGAGTGCTGGGATTACTGGTATGCACCACCATGTCTAGCTCAATTATTTTTAAAATAAATTATGTGTCTAGGTGTTTTGTAAGCAAGTGTACATCATGTTCATGGAGGCCAGAAGAGGGCATCAGATCTGTGGGACTGGAGTTACTGAGGGTTGGGATCGACCAAGCGGGTGCTGGGAATGAACACAGCCCCTTTGGAAGAACAAGTGCTTTTAACTGCTGAGCTACCTCTTCAGCCTATCATCAATTATTATGTACACACACACACACACACACACACACACACACACACTATGTGTATATAAACGTCTTCCCTGCATGTCAGCATGTGTGTCATGTGCTCCTAGAATCAGAAGAACCGGAATTACAGATGGCTTTGAGTTTCTGTGTGAGTGCCAGAAATTGAATTCAGGTCCTCTGCAAGAGCAACCAGTGCTCTTAATCACTGACAAAACCTTCCAGTCCCACATACATATAGTTTTTCTTTTTTTTTAAGTCATGGGTTTATGTAGCCCAGAACACTGGATTTTCCTGCTTTCCAAATCTGGGATTATAGGTATGTCCTACTGCACAAATGCTTAGATCATCAACTCTTTTGGTTTTTTGAGACAGGGTTTCTCTGTGTAGCCTTGGCTGTCCTCTAACTCATAGAGCGGTGTGTGCTGCCACCACTACCACCTTTGTTTTTCTTCCTTCTTTTCTTTTTCTTCCTTACTTCCTTTTTCTCTTTATAGACTTATTTTTACGTGGGCTGGAGAAATGGCTCAGAGGTTAAGAGCACTGACTGCTCTTCCAGAGGTCCTGAGTTCAATTCCCAGCAACCACATGGTGGCTCACAACCATCAGTAATGAGATCTGGTGCCCTCTTCTGGCCTGAATGCATATATGCAGGAAGAACACTGTATACATAATTAATAAATAAGTCTTTAATAAAAAAAAGAGAACAGGGAAGAAGTTTCCTTTCTCATAAAAAAAGACTTATTTTTATGAATACGAATACTCCATCTGCATGTACAACTTTACGTCAGACGAGGGCATGGGATCCCACTATAGACGGTTGTGAGCCACCATGTGGCTGCTGGGAACTGAACTCAGCACCTCTGGAAGAGTAAGCAGTGTTCCTAACCGCTGAGCCATCTCTTCAGCCCCTCATCAACTTTTTCTTAAAGACTGATTTTTGTTTAAATTTTTCATGACTCAAACTAACTTGCATTATTACTAAACATAGACCATTTTTCATTTTAAGATTTCCTGGCTGTTATGTTTTTTAGATAGGGTCTTACTATGTGACCCAGCCTGGCCTGGAACCTGCAATCCTCCCAGCCTCTGATAACAAAGTGCTGGAATTGCAGGTACAAGGCACACTCCTGACCTCTATTTTATTGAGGAGAAAAAAGGTCTTCCTAGTAAAAAGTATTTTTTTTTTTTTTGGGTGGTACTGGGAATTGAACCCAGGGCTGCAGCCACATGCTAAGAAAGTACTTTACCACAGGGCCATGTTTGTAGCCCATAAAGTCAGATGCCATAGAATTTGTTAACAGTGAAAACAACTTTGTGTGAATTACTTGAATAGCTATTTATGTAAAGCCATGGGTTTTACTTACAGATTGCTTTAAACAAAAGAATAAAACTGGGTGGTAGTGGCTCACACCTTTAATCCCAGCAAATCCCAGCACTCAGGAGCCAGAGGCAGGAAGATCTCAGTGAGTTCAGGGCCAGCGCGGTCTACAGAGTGAGTTCCACCTACAG
The DNA here is from genome assembly GCA_963919715.1 of Microtus obscurus. Lineage (NCBI taxonomy): Eukaryota > Metazoa > Chordata > Mammalia > Rodentia > Cricetidae > Microtus > Microtus obscurus. Next base: position 5,875,519 of record CAWTZC010000768.1, read on the forward strand.
TCAGAGCTATACAGAGAAACCCTGTCTCAGACAAACCAGAATTTAAACCACGTTGCTCAGCAATCACAAGTCACACTCGACACGTGCACCACACTTACTTGCTCTAAAGTGTCCTCCAGCGCAATCTTTTTATTTAAAGCTTTGCTAATTTCTTCCTCGCTTTCATTCAAGAGCTCTTTGAGAGGTACCTAGAAAATATATGAAGTATGGGAGTCAAGGTATATTAAAAATTCCCACGAGGTATGATTATATTATGATCGAAGACAGTTTCAGAGGAAAAGAAAATAAAGCCAGGACATTTTAAATATAATATACCATTGGTGAGAAAACATCGCATTTTTTTGAAGCCAAGGTTTAGGAAAGAAAAAACAGCTGGTCTCAACCTTCTTCCAAGTGCTGGGATTATGGGTACCCATCACAGTGCCTGACAGTCCATTTCTTTCTTTCTGTTTGTATGTATGTACGCGTGAATGCAGGTCCTTGCAGAGGCCAGAGTTGTGTCTCCTTGGAGCTTGAGCTACAGGAGACTGTGAGGTGACCATTGTGGGTGCTGGGAATGGAACCTGGCCTCCTCCAAGAGCAGGACACAGTCTTTACTATAAGCCATCTCTCCAGACCCCATTTCTCTTTATACCTTCTATTTGTCTTCTAACCTGCTGATTTTACTTCAACACCATACTGCATTGTTTCTCATTGTACTGAGAAAACCAAGGTAATACCCACTTTAAAATGATTAAACAGAAATAGTTATGTTAAATGTAACCTGAAACTAAACTTTATATACAACTAGTGTATACAAACAGTATACAATTCAGTGGATGGCCGGGCGGTGGTGGCGTGCGCCTTTAATCCCAGCACTCGGGAGGCAGAGGCAGGCGGATCTCTGTGAGTTCGAGACCAGCCTGGTCTACAGAGCTAGTTCCAGGACAGGCTCCAAAGCCACAGAGAAACCCTGTCTCGAAAAACCAAAAAAAAAAAAAAAAAAAAAAAAAAAAATTCAGTGGATGTAGTATACTCACATTGTTATCTAAATGCCATTTGTACTTTAAAAATACTTCACTACTCCGAAAAGAAAATGCCATATGTCATTATGTATTAAGTCTTTTGTTTCTGTTTTTAGGAGACAGGGATTCTCTATGTAGCCCTGGCTGTCCTAGAACTCACTATGTAGATCAGGCTGGCCTCAAAGTTAGAGATCCACTTGACCCTGCCTTCTGAGTGCTGGGATTACAGCCTTGTGTCATTACACCTGGCTGCTGAGTAAGTCTTTTAAAGCTATTATTGACTTTTAATTTTGATCAGTTCCTTTCTTATGCTGTCCATCAAACCCAGATATTCTACAATAAACATGGGCTCTACCACTGAATATAAACCCAACTCCTGGTAATGGGTGTGGTTGCACAAGCCTGTAACCACAGCAATCTGAGGCCACTCTGGACTACGAGTTATAGTTTCAACAAAACAAAAAACCAGGATGTGAAAGACGGCTCAGTGGGTAAAGAGCTTGCTGACCTGATGTGGGAGTGTCATATATCAATCTGTTGATTTCATTGGTTAAAATAAAGAAACTGCCTAAGCCCATTGATAGGTCAACCCTTAGGTGGGTGGAGTAAATAGAATGGGATGCTGGGAAAGAGAAGCTGAGTCAGTGAGTCGCCATGATGCCCGCACTCCAGAGAGATGTAGGCTAGAATCTCCCCGGTAAGCACACCATGGGGTGTTGCACAGATTGTCAGAAATGGGCTAGTCCAGGTGTGGGAGCTAGCCAATAAGGGGTTGGAGCTAGTGGGCCAGGCGGTGTTTAAAGGAATGCAGTTTCCATGTGATTGTTTCGGGGCATAAGCTAAACCATACGGGCGGCCGGATGCTGGGACACAGCCCAGCCGCCCCTATTTCAACACTGACCAAGCCTGGAGACCTGAGTTTGACCCTCAGAAACCACCTAAGGTGGAGGAGAGAACTGACCTCCACATGTGTGCCACTGCGTGTACTCTCCCACACATCTTCTCACAGTCTAATTAAAAGGAAAACAAATGAAAACCCTTGCCAAATCCCAAACAGCACAACACAACGAAACACAAAACCACCCCAGGCCTGCTTTTTGGAAGACTTCATGCCTTTTTACAATTCTCTTCAAACTGGCTGGGATGACAGATGCTCTCCATCATCCCTAACTATTTCTGCTTTCTCCCTTATGGACTTGTTTATATTAATTTTGTGGATACATGTGCATGTTGAATGCAGATGCCCATAAAGGCCAGAGACACAGGATTCTCCTGGCGCTGGAGTAAAATCAGGTGTGAATTAGTTGTGGTAGGCACTGGATTTCTAATTTGGGATGTCTTTACAGGCAATGCATGTTCTTAACCACTGAGCTTTCTCTCTAGCATCCTACTTCTACGTCCATTGCTCACTACTGTATAAAATATTTCTAGAGTAAAAGTAAATTTTCTGAACATATTTTTGTGCCTAAATACCTTTTACAAGATTATTTAAATCAGGTAATTATCTTCTTGCTGCAGCAATATGAAAGCATTCAAAGTAGTGATGTGCAAAATCAGCCAGCTGCTACTGACAGAAATCGATGTACTAGCCGGGCGGTAGTGGCGCAGCATGCCTTCAATCTCAGCCCTTGAGAGGCAGAGGCAGGCAGGTCTCTGTGAGTTCGAGGCCAGCCTGGTCTACAGAGTGAGTTCCAGGACAGCCAGGACTACACAGAGAAACTCTGGCTTGAAAAACAAAAAAACAAAAGAAGTCAATATGCGTAGTTTGACAACTAATGGCTTGCAAAACCAATAAGCAATGATTTACTGTGTGTACTTTCTTTTCTTAATCGACAGTAAATCTAAACTGAGTGTAGTGTTGTAGCCCTTCAATGCCAGCACCTGGAGGAGACTGAGGGCAGTCTGGTCTAACAGGCAGTTCCAGGCCAACAAGAAGTACACAGTGACATCCTGAAGTTGATGTGGAAGTGGAGTTGCTGTGGCACACATCCGCAGTCCCAGCACTTAGGAGGCTGAGACAGCAGCACTGTCTTGAGTTGAGACCCAGCCAGGCTACGTGGGGAATTGCAGGCCAGGATTCACAGTAAGATCTCGTCTAAATGCTACTGAAAAGTGGTGTGTATGTGTGAATGTAGCTGGCTTGATGTAAGCAATGTCTGTTCATCAGTACCGCTATCTCTGAGAAGATATGGTTCTCCTCGGCTATTTCATCTCCAGCACACAGCTGGGCTGGAACACAGTCTGCACACAGTAGACACATGGTAAGTGATCAGTTCTCCCATCCCAGTACTAAGCAGACCTGACCCTGCTTAGCTTTTGATTAGATAAGGCAGGTTCAGGGGGATGGACATAGTCTGGAAAAAACCTATAGCATTAGACTCAACATATTTGAATTCCAAAGGTGGTATTTTAGTATTGGCAATAAATCTGTGACACTTATGAATAAATCTATAAATGTTTTCTCAAAATTATCTCCTTGGTCGTTTCAAAATTAGGAACAGTTTCTTGTTGTTGTTGATTACTGACTTTTTTTTCCTTTTCTGCCTTGAAAAATAATTCATTATACTTTATACCTTCCTGTGTGTGCTTGTACTAGAACTATTCCCACAGGGTCCACAGACATTTCATCTTTCAAGATTTCCCTGAAGGGCTACTGTGCTCCAGTCTGGCTGGAAGCACTGATCTGGTAACTAACCTTGTAAGTTTTACCATCAGTAAAGCAGGCACCTGCCATGTGCTAATGATGATCTCCCGAGAGAGGCTGAAGGTAACTAGACAACAAAGCTTACCTCAGATTGTTGACATAGTCCTGACAGATTTTACTTGTAACCAACGTTTTAATGGATAGTTGAATGAAGTAAAGGAGGCAGAGAGGAGAAGGCTCTTAAAGTAAAGCCAGGTGTGAAATAAGACGTCTACCACTCAGAAGAAAGTGCTCCTTCTTAGTCTAGTCCTATGGCATTATGGTAAAGTGAGGTTCAGACACAGACTTACATAAACTTGAGCCCTGTATTTGACAAGGCATTTGGCACCAGCTTCAGGATTAAACTTAATTTCGAAGTCATAACCTTTGGAATTCTCAGCACCTTTGGGAATAAGCTTTAATTTTCTAGCCAATTTGTGGTAGTCTGCTAATTGTGCTTCGATCTGGAAGAGAACACAAAAAGAAATGTTAAAAATAAAGCAGTCCTAGACTGTGTGGTTTTCAATGGTCATTCCTATAACTCTACACAAGCGGTTATGCCAGTTTTTAGTAGTTTGATAATTAACAGATAGTAATATTAAAATATATAAATGAAAAGTTTCGACAATAATTCTAAGGCTGTAATTGGTGAGCAGTATACCAGTGTTCATACTCCATATAAACTAGAGTAAATCCATGTTTCGTTATCAACTTAAACTTAGATTCTCAAACCTAGATATAAATATGAAATAAGACCAAAGTTTAGAGCTGGGCACGCCTTTAATCTCAACACTTGGGAGGCACAGGCAGGCAGATCTCTGTGAGTTTGAGGCTAGACTGCTCTACAGAGAGTTCCAGGACAACCAGGGTTACATACAGAAACACACACACACACACACCCCAAAAAACCAAAAACAAAACAAAAAACCCAGTGTGTGAGGGGGAACCTAAAACTTACATTTGACAGTATATATATTAACACATTTTAATTACTCCAAATAAAAGAAATAGATAATTTACACTTCAAAGTATTATCTTAACTATATTGAAAGAATTTTTTAGTAGTTCACATTGTCTGTCCTTCAAGGCTACATCTGTTACCAGGACGGTGTTCTTTCCCTCTAATGGAGTCCCCAGTTTTCCCAAACTCTTAATTTACTTTATAATGTGACATATCTGTTCACTCTTACTAGCTGAATGTAAGCTCTATAGAATCAGATATATATCTGTGTGTGTGTGTGTGTGTGTGTGTGTGTGTGTATCTCCCCTGGCCCTAGAACACAGCCTGGCAGTTTCTCTTCTCTTCTGTTACTCTCTAGGCCCAATCAGTGGTCTGTTTACTGCTTCCTGCTCCTCTTTTCAGTCTAATGAAAGAGCTTCCAGGAGTGCACTGCTATGTCTCTAGTTCTTTCTCCCATTATCAGTTCCCACAGTCAACACTTCTGATGATCTAGATGCAGTTGCAACCGCTATATTTCACAAGAGTTCTAGATGTTATATTTATATAAATATAACTATATATATACTTAGAGTTATATTTCACAAGAGTTCTGCTATACTACCAGACTTGACAAGTAGGACAAAATTTAGTACAGAAAAAAAGGTTACAGATGCATTGTTTAGGTGAGTTTTTCTAACCTAGACAGACCTTTGATACTCTTAGCTCTCGGGTACCCAGCCCACTAAGTTTTTTCTCAGAGCCGGAGTTGGACCCCTCCCTAGGCCACTGCTTACCTACCTCCTAGATTACTTTCTTCTTTCAGCATGTTCAACCAAAAAAATGCTATTCCTTTTAGTTTCATACACCCAATGTTTACTTACTTAAGAGATTTATAACCTTTCCTTTCTTACACAGCCTCTGAGAGATAAGGTACCCTGAAGTAACTCACTTCAGAGTAACTGATGTGGTCTAATTACACTTCATTCTTTCTTTCTTCTTCTTTTTCTTTTTTCCCCAAGACAGGGTTTCTCTGTAGCTTTTGAGACTGTCCTGGAACTCTCTCTGTAGACTAGGCTGGCCTTGAACTCACAGACATCTGCCTCTCTCTGCCTCCTACACTTCATTTTCTTTCTTTCTTTCTTTTTTTTTTTTTTGGTTTTTCGAGACAGGGTTTCTCTGTGGTTTTGGAGCCTGTCCTGGAACTAGCTCTTGTAGACCAGGCTGGTCTCGAACTTACAGAGATCCGCCTGCCTCTGCCTCCCGAGTGCTGGGATTAAAGGCGTGCGCCACTACACTTCATTTTCTAAAGAAACACGTGGAGGCTATAAAAAGGCTAGATGATGCGGACTATGCATGCTGTTAATAAGAAATTACAGGCTAAAGCTAAATCAAGTTTGACCAAATTCTAGGCTCAAAGACTGGGTGCCACATCCTTTTCATTAGGATTATGTATTGAACTTGATTCCCTGAGCATGCTAAGCTTATGTTCCATCATTAGGTAGACCCCTAACGACACTAGCTCTTATAAATGTGTATAGAGATGTATACCTATTTCCTTTATACCCAGGGATGGAGCTTACCTACCAGGGTTAGGAGATAAGGGGAGACAGATGACTACTTACAGTGAACTGCTTGCTCACTCTATGTTAGAATCACATACATACATTTATTTATTGGCTGAGATCTTAGTTCATCCTCAGAAAACCGAGTTTATCTTAAATTTGACTGATAAATATTAGAGGTGTTGATGAGCTGGCATAAGGATATGAGTGTTTCAGCTGTTCTAAATGTCAGCGTTAGTAAATTTATCCCTCTACCTACTGAATTCCCCTTGGTTACACAGGCCTTTAGTAAGGTCTTCCGTGATGAGTGGATATTCATGACTTACCGCCTCTTTGCCTCTGGCATATTTTAATTCCTCATTCCACATTTGTTGCTGTTCAGTCTCTAGGTCTTTGGTTAATTTATTAATGGTCTGCTGCAATTCATTTTTTTCATGGTTTATTCTCTCGATGTCTGTAACTGAGTACTTTTGGTTATCAACAATATTCTGTAGCCGAGCGTTCTCCTGTCTCATTGCTTCACATTCTAATTCTGCAAGAGAAGAAACAAAAGCTTTCAAAAAAATTTTTTTAAAAAAAGACTCTACAGCCGGGCGGTGGTGGCGCATGCCTTTAATCCCAGCACTCGGGAGGCAGAGGCAGGCGGATCTCTGTGAGTTCGAGACCAGCCTGGTCTACAAGAGCTAGTTCCAGGACAGGCTCCAAAGCCACCGAGAAACCCTGTCTCGAAAAACAAAACAAACAAACAAACAAAAAAAAAAAACAAAAAAGACTCTACAGAGAAACTGATGTCACCATTTAAGATTGTTTAAATATCACCTTTATACATATACATCCTTTCTTTTGGGTAAGTGATCCTACTTCATTAATGACATAAGCCAATACAACCAGAGCTTTAGGTTAACATCTTGCATATTTGGCTTAATATAGTTTCGGAAAAAAGGATATGACAAAAATGTGGCTCCATCCAAAGTTACATTTAAAACTTGTAAACAGGCATAGTTCAACTTTGTTAATGTTCATATTAAATGCTTCTAATACTTTTACAAATTTGAACTATTCAGAAATGTGGTTTTTACACAATAGTTGGTAAACTATCTCTGAGCTGTCTTAAGTAACTTTATGCCTCTATTATGTCTCTGCACAAAAGCATGATAGATCTACAGAATCTAAGTGTGTCCTACTCACTTGTAGTTATGAATGGCTTTAAGTAATCAAGGAAGCTAACCTAGTCAGAGAATCCAAACAAATGACAGATGATATTACTCTCTCATCTACTCAGCCGGCAACTTTGGATGTAATATTCTCCTAAGAATAAGGAGGTGCTAAAGTGGTGTGGTTGGTAAAGAGTCTGGGGTGCGAGAAGGAGGGCCTGAGTTTAGATCCAGCACCCACATAAAAGTTGGTCATGGGGCACGTGTCTGTGACCCTCATGTTATGGGTGGAAGGTGGACAGATATAGATCCCTAGAGGTCAGTGGCAGCCAGCCTAGCTGAACAGATGAGCACAAAATTTAGAGAGATGCCAGATGCCATGTTTCAACGTAAGGTGCAGACATCAGTGTTCATCTCCAGGTTCCACATGTATGCACATACCACACATGTACACAAACCCACACATAGACACATGTATGCCATGTCCTGTACACTCATGTAGATGATCAGAACTACACAGACTAAGAGTTAAATCCATAACTCTAAAGATCATCTTTACAATCTACATATGATAGACATAAATTGGGAAATCCTGAAGGAAGAAATTGCTGAATTCTAGGAAAACTGCAGCTTTCTTTATATTTATTTTTAAACTGTAGTTAATGGCTCTGTGACTTCAGTCAACTTCTGTTCTGTTTCTGGCGTCACAGATGTTAGCAAGTACTATGTGTCGTAGTATTTTTCAAAGCTTAACTACAGTGGGCTGGAAAGGGCCTTAAATACCTATGGTGATAGGTATCACTGTAAGATATGTGATAGGTTCTTAATCAGTTCAAGGTGTAGATAGTCTCTAGCAAGGTATCATGGCACATACCTGTAATCCATGCTCTGGGTGGGCAGAGGCAGGAGAATCAGGAGTGACAGAGCAAGGTCAAGACCATTCTTGGCTACATGAAACCCTGCCTTGACAAACAACAACTAAGCAGAGGAGCCCCTCATAGTACCACCTTTATATCTGTGGCTTTGCAAATCTAGTGCCTGAATCTATTAGCGAGGATAGAGAAGACAAAGCCCCAAGTTTCAGTCCAAAAAATCATAGGAGGTTAAGAAAAAAAAATCAAATTTTTCTTGATACACATAGCAGGTGTCTGCTCTTGGTCATGTACTGTTAACCCTGGGAAACACTCTTAAATAACAGGATCTTAATGCCAAAGGAAAAAACCCAAATGTAATCACAGTGTCATTTTTGTTTGTTGCTTCAGTACCCTTCAAGTTGTACTTAACAGAACTAATAAAGTTCCTTTCTTAAAAAAAAAAAAGATATGTGATAGGTATCACTGTAAGATAGAGGCAAATGGAGTTCATGTAGATAGGAAGATGAAGACTTAGGGACCATAGAGATGCTCAGCAGTTGAAACACATAGTGCTCTTCCAGAGGGCCCAGGTTTAGTTCCCAGGGCCTACATGGGTGGCTTTCAACCATCTGTGACTCCAGTTCCAGCAGACCTGACACCCTCTTCTGACCTTAGGGTATCAGGTACACATGTGGTACACATAAACTTAACATACACATAAAACTTAAGAAAAAAAGCTGGGCAGTGATGGCACACATCTTTAGTCCCAGCACTTGGGAGGTGGATCTCTGTGAGTTCAAGGCCAGACTGGTCTACAAAGAGAGTAGTTTCAGGAAAGCCAGGACTACACAGGGAAACCCTATCTAGGAAGAAAAAAACCAAATCAACAAACCAAACGAAAAAAGAGAAAAAAAAGAAAAAAAGAAAAGACAAAGAAAGAGGACAGAAGGGAGAAGGGTGTGGTGGCAATTTATCATTCTAATTTTTGGAGGCAAGATTTTGAGTTTGAGGCGAGCTTGGGCTATGTATGATTACAGCCCCCTGGAGGCTGGGGCCAGAAGATCTTCAATTCAAAACCAGCATGGGATACAAATATAGTCTTAAAAAAGTAAGAAAAAAGAGGATGCAGAGAAAAGACAGTAAGAAGATGGAAGTAGAGATTAGAGTGATGTGGACATAAGCCCAGGTATGCTTTCAGCCATAGAAGCTGGAAGAACAGATTCCTCCTGAGTCCTTTGGCAAGCACATATTCATTGGCTTTTAGATTACATTTGGAGCTATGAGAGAAAAAAAAATAATTATTATTTGGTGCGGGACAATAGTCTATATTCTGTCAATTATGTTTTAAATAAACGCTGATTGGCCAGTAGCCAGGCAGGAAGTAGAGGTGGGTCAAGGAGAAGAGAATAATTCTTGGAAGGAAGAAGCAGATTCCTCCCCAGGCCTGTCCCAACCACAGAAGAAGGAAGATGTGATTGCCCCACTGAAAAAGGTATCGAGCCATGCGGCTGACACGGATAAGAATAATGGGTTAATATACATTATAAGAGTTAATAAGAAGCCTGAGCTAATGGGCCAATCGGTTTATCATTAATATAGACCTCTGAGTGATTTCTTTGAGGATAAATGGCTGTGGGACCTGGTGGGAGGACAGAAACCAGGCAGGACGAAAACGCAGACAATTATTATTTTGTTTTTTTTTTTTTTTTTTTTTTTGAGACAGGGTCTCACAATACAGCTCTAGCTGTCCTGGAACTCATTTTGTAGACCAGGCTGGCTGCAAACTCAACAGAATTCCATCTGCCTCTGCTTCCCACCTGCTAGGATTAAAGGTGTGTGCTACTATGCCTGGTTGAACGAACTAATACTGAAAACTTCATAACTACTACAGAAAGTTTTCAAAGGAGGAAAAGATCACATAGCTGTTCACAGAGCCCCATAGGCCAATCTAAATGATCCCTTAGCTCTGCTTACCTAGTCTACCAATTTCTTCATCAAGACCACTCAGTTTTTGGTCTAAGATGGACGAATGTGACTCCAAACTGCTGATGTATGCTTTATACTTTTGAACATCTGTTTGCAAGGACATTTTCAATTTCTTCAATGAAACTAGACGATTCTTGAAGAAAAAAAACATATTAGTTATTTTTATCAAGAAGCATTCTGTATTTTAAAGAAGGCAATATTATTTACACTTCTCTTAGAGGAAGTCAAAAAAACTAAAATAGAAGTTTGGTATTACTATTGTAATAATTTAATGAAAGATTTCAGTTTAGGATAGGGAAAAACCAAAGATAATGTAGAAGCACAAAGACTTAATATCTGATTACTTTTAAGAACAATCTAGGTGCTCCACTAATAAAACCAAGATAAAGTTAAGATTCTGCTATCAGGGTTGGAGAGCTGGCTCTCGGGGTTACGAGCGCTGCCTGCTTTCACAGGACCTGGATTTAATTTAACAACTCTCTGCATCTTTAGTTCAGATTTGATGTCTTCTTCTGTTTTCCATGATCACTGTGAGCATGTGGTACACAGATATGCATGTAGGCAAAATACCCTCACATATAAAATAAACACCCACATTATCATCTTGCTTTTATAAAAGCATGCATGTTACAGTATACTATATAAGTATAAAGTATACTACTGTGTTTTCACTACCTAAACTCAGGGCCTCTTGAGAACAATGCTCCTTGCAAGTAAATACCCCAGGGACCCTATCCAAAGGGTAGTTTGGGCCTTATGTAAACAGGCAGGAGTCTTTCATCATATTCTGAGTACCATTAGTCCATGACTGATAGACTACAAGGGAAACAAAGCACCGCAGATACCACCCATGGTTTCACTGAAAGTCTGTACTATCTTACATTTAATAAGCTTATTTGTTAACCCATTTAAAAACACCTTCCATAAGAGGGTCTTCTCAAACAGGCTCAAGAGTCTAAGGAGTTGTCAAGTGAGTTCAAAAACACAGTTACTAACCGGTTCTTTTTCTCTTTCTTCCTCCAATCTTGCAATCTGTTCATTGAGTGCTCTGTTTTCTGCTGCTAATGACTCCAGCTTGGATGCATCTACCTTATATAAATCCTCTGGAAAAAATCCCAAACACTTCATCAGAATCAACCTACAGCATCCTTCAGGTTTTCAGTACCTTCTCCCCTCCCTTCCCCCAATGCAGTAGAGACTACCTTCTAAAATAGCGAGTCTATTTTTACTCCATGGAATAGCCTATGGCCCTCAACCTGCTTAAGCTTTCTTTCATAGCAACTGTTGTTATTTGCCTTATGGTTCCTCATGTGATTATCATACTTTCTTTCTAAAAAAACAAAGTCAAGATTTTCTGTTCTCCATTACTGTACTTTTGGTGCCTGGCACACAGTAGGTATATAAAAAAATTTGGGTAGATTAATTTATATGTTTAATTGAATATAGAAACATTAAATAACTCACTAAATGTTTTCCATAGTAGATCACAATGAATTTTCCCTTGTGTGAGTTATGCATGTTTATGTGGTCATGAGTATGCATGTGTGCATACAGAAGTCAAAGGTTACATTGTGAGCCTTACTCAGCTGTTTTCATCTAATGTCTCAGATAAGATCTCTCCCTGGTTTGGTCAGTTTGGCTGGCTGACAAGCTCGAGGCATCGCAAATCTCGACCTTTCCACCTGCTACACTTGACATTTTTATGTCTATCTGCTCCCTGGATAGATGGAGGATAGTTACAACAGCTGGACTGTCCTCTACTCTTACATCCCTAGTGCATCCTGAGGAATGTTGGTTTTCCCCTCTGACCTTTTGTGCCATAGGTGTCAAAGTGATATTCCCCCATCACTACATAACACTGAGAGAAAAATAATTTATATGGAAATATAATGGCTTGATAACTTCCTCTAACTTTTCTTTCTTCTTTCTTCCTTCCTTTTTCCTGAAACAGGGTTTCTCTGTGAAGCCTTGACTCTCCTGGAACTTACTTTGTAAACCAGGCTGGCCTCGAACTCTGCCTCCCAAGTGCTTGGATTAAAGGCTCATTTGGTATTTTATTACATTGCTTTCCAGTTCACTAAGTTTCAAAGAGGTCAGACATGTCTTGAATTCACATAGCCACAAAGGGGTATGACTCAGGGCTGCTTTTTTTTTTTTTTTTTTGCTTAAATAATACTTGTCCCCATTAAAGAACCATCAAAGAACAATTGATAGGTACCCACGTCATAAAGTAGCTAATGAAAACATCAGGCACAACAAAACAAGCAAGCACCCAGAGTTAAGTGGCAGCACAGCAGGGAGGGCACTTACTCAGCTTTGACTGCAGCTCTGCATTCATCTCTTCAAAGGTGTCAGCACCACTCATGAAACTCTCATAGCATTTGATGGTGTAGTCCAGAAACAACTGATTGTGATGAGTAGATTTTAAAAACAAAGACATGATTCTCTAATTAGTTTGTTTCATTTTTTTAATTGGAAATTTAAATTTGAATAAAAATGGGGTAGGCAGTTATATAAATTCCTTAGAATAACAGATTGAAACCCTGCTATTAACTGTGCTATAAAGATGTACACAATTTATTACTTCTAAACATGAATAGGGATGAAAATACACAATTTGGTTAGATATTTTGAAGTTAACCCAGGAAGCTTACTAAAAAATATAATTCGACACAAAATGCAAAAGTTGTCTTCTTTTTTTTTTTATTAATTATTTATTTATTTATTATGTATACAATATTCTGTTTTGCGTGTATGCCTGCAGGCCAGAAGAGGGCACCAGACCTCATTACAGATGGTTGTGAGCCACCATGTGGTTGCTGGGAATTGAACTCAGGTCCTTTGGAAGAACAGGCAATGCTTTTAACCATTGAGCCATCTCTCCAGCCCCAAAAGTTGTCTTCTTTAAGAAGAATGCTGGGGCTGGCAAGGCTCAGTGGTCCTCCTGTACAGGACCTGGTTTGTTCCCATCACCAACACGGCGCCACATAACTATTCACAGCAGCAGTCCCAGAGGATCTGATGCCCTCTCTCTGACTTCCTGGGGCAATAGGCACATGTGGTTTACACATATATGCAGGCAAAATATGTCCAAACATAAGAAAAAGAAACAAAACATAACAATAATATGATGATGATGACGAAACTGAGGCTACAGAGATAGCTCAGTGGTTGAGAGTAATTGTTGCTAATGTAGAGGAGCTGGTTTTGGTTCTCTGTACCCACATGGTGGCTCACAACTCTTTATCATGCTAGTCCAGAGGATCTGATACTCTCTTTTGGCCTCCGGGGCACTGTACACATATGGTACACAGACTTACATGCAGACAAATCATCCACACACATAAAATAATAGTATATTTTTAAACAAAGACTCAAACAAACAAGCCAAAACAAAAGCTCTGAGTCACTACTATGTGTCTATAAGACTGGTAGAAAAAAAAGAAGGATTTGTATCTTATGAAAAATTGAAATGGATTATGATTGTCTAATTCCAATTAGACAGACAGAAACTAATTATGAAAGTCAGAAACTTCAGGTGAAATTTTCTGCCTGTACAACTTCATGCCAGAAGAGAGCACCAGACCTCATTACAGATGGTTGTGAGTCACCATGTAGTTGCTGGGAATTGAACTCAGGACCTTTGGAAGAGCAGTCAATGCTCTTAACCTCTGAGTCATCTCTCCAGCCCTAGAACAATTTTATTTTACTAAAAATATTTTCCTTTAGATTGATCTATTTTATATGTATTTTGCTTGGGAATGGCTTTCCATGTTGTCAATCCCAGCATTTGGAAACCAAGTAGGGACATCTCTGAGTTCAGGAGCAGCCTGGTCTACATAGAAAGTTCTAGGGCAGTCAGGAATATGTAGTAAGAATTTGGGCAACCTTGCCAAGGCCACCTTTGAGGCCACATCCATGACCTATAGTTACCTGACCCCTAACCTCTGGAAAGAGACTATATTCATCAAGTCTTTTTATCTGGAATTCATTTACCATCTGTGAAAACTCGCAACAGTGTCTCTGCTCAGAGGATGTAGGCTCCAGCTGTGGCCACCACATGAGGGATTTTACACAGAAAAAAATTAATGAATTAAATCTGGTTTAAAAAAAAATCAGCCGGGCGATGGTGGCGCACGCCTTTAATCCCAGCACTCGGGAGGCAGAGGCAGTCGGATCTCTGGGAGTTCGAGACCAGCCTGGTCTACAGAGCTAGTTCCAGGACAGGCTCCAAAGCCACAGAGAAACCCTGTCTTGAAAAACCAAAAAAAAAAAAAATCAACCTCAGAAATTTCCTAGAAAGCAAAAGACAAGTTCTATAAACAAATACTTTTAGTGAAGAATATAAAAGCATCCTCTTTATATATTGTTTATAGTAATATGTAGTACCTTATTATGTATAATCCCATCTTCAGTTTCTTCTCCCCAAAACTGCCCATCATCAAATAAAGGTGTGCTTTCTTTCATGGCACGATAAATCTAATTAGTAAGCAAACAACACATTAGATTAGTGGTTTGATAGTTTGTAAAATTCATTCTTTTTTTAAAGATTTGTTTATTATATATACAGTGTTCTGCGAGGTCAGAAGAGGGCACTGGCCTCCTGGAGTTATAGGTAATTAAGAGCTACCTGGTGTGGGTGCTGGGACTCTGGTTCTCTAGAAGGGTAGGAAGTTCTCTTAACCATGTCATCTCTCAAGCCCTTTGCTGACATTGTGTAGAGACGGTCTTCACCTAAAGCTATAGAATGGAGCTCCCACCAGGTGAAAGTGGTATTCTCTAACAAAATACTATTTCTGAGCATTGTTCAGGGTACAGGAGATCCAAGCCAGGCCCAACCAAAAATTATTTTGGAGCTCATGCAACCTTGTTATTAAGTCTCTAAAAGAGATGGGGCCATGGTCAAACTGCTGCTATGCAGACAGACTGTGTGCCAAAGCTCTGGGTAAAGAGGCACAGTGAAGAATGAGAGAAACTCTCAAGCCACTTATAAAATATTATTAAGCAATTTGGGATCAGAGCAAAATAACAAATAATGGAAAACAGGCCATCAATCAAATATTATATATGGAGGCGAAGAGAATGATAACATTTTCAGAACTGGAGAGAGGGCTCAAATTAAGAGTACTTGTTGCTTTTCCTGAGGACTCAGGTTAGTTTCCCAGCACCCATGTGACATAGCTTACAAATGCCTGCGACATTGGTTCTAGTGGACCCAATGCTCTCTTCTGGCCTCGCACAGAGATTCACACACATAAATAAGTAAAAATAGTATTTTAAGGAATATTTTCAATATTCCTACAACCATTATGTCAGGATCTTGTACTTGCTCAGACAAGTTCCCTATCACTCCGTTCCATCACCAGGCATTAGTAACTTCATTGGGGGCGGCTGAATTAACAGTCATACATATATGTATGCTAGACCAGCAACCTATCACTGAGCTATGCTCAAGTTCTCTTTTCCTTTTTATCTTGAGACAGAATCTAAGTTGCGCAGGCTGGCCTAAACCTCTCTTTGTAGAAGCACCTGTAAGGACAGATGCCTGTGATTCTTCTGCCTTAGCTTCCTAATTAGATGAGATTACAAGCCGGAATCACTAAGCCTGGCTTCAAAAGCCATTTCTGAGATAACAGCAGATCCACTTCTATAGGAAAAACACTACCCTTGATCTGAATATATCATGACTAAATAACAAAACCCCCCCTTTTTTTTGTAAACAGTGGTAGTAATAGAAAATAATTTAGAATGGGGTAAGATAGTTTATTAAGAGTAGTGAGACAAGAAAGTCTTGAAATATCACTACACGTCTCAGCATTAATAACTTAGAAATATAGTTCAGAAAACATCAAAACAAATGGAACTTAAAAATATGGTACGTGATATTAAGAAAGCTATATCTGACTGAAGAAATAGAGATGAATAAATGAGAAAATTAATACTTCCCCAGATGATGTTAAATATTGTCAAGATGGGAATTTTTCCCTAATGTTTATGAATGCAATTTGAAACCAATGGGGGGGGGGTAAACAAAACACAGAATTTTAAATAATATCGATAGGCTGGGAAAATGTTCTGTGGATAAAATGCTTACTATACAAGCATGAGGTCTTGAGTTTGGAGGCCCAATAACTGCAGTGATATTTTATGTTTTAATAAAGAAAGCTTGCCTGAAGATCAGAGTGCAGAGTAAACCACTAGAAGCCATGGAGTGGTGGCACACACCTTTAATCCCAGGACTCAGGAGACAGAGGCAGAAGATCTGTTAGTTCAAGGCCACCTTGGGTTACACGAGATTGAATGTCTAAAAGAGAAACAGAGCTCCCGCAAAGGGGATCCCACACCTTCAATCCCAGCACTAGGATAGGGCTGGATGGAGAGAGGGATATAAGAGACAAGAGCTCAGTGCATTCTAGGATGGTCCCTTCAGTCTGAGGAGGGAGCCTGAGGAGAGGATTGCCCCTTCGGTCTAAGCATAGGTAGAGGTTAAAGGTCTCTCTAGTGCCTGGCCACTCTGCTTCCCGGATTGCTCAGCTTACCCTGATAGCTGACTTCAGGTTTTTAGTTGAATTTGTACTAAGGTAACCATGTAAAAGCTGAATGTGGAGGTGAGCATTTGCAGTTCCAGTGCTAGGAAGTGGAGACAAGTTTTTGTAAATTGATTAAAAAAAAAAAAAAAAAGGAAAAAAGGGCTAGCAAGGAGGTAAAAGCATATATGTTGTAGTATGCATACATGTGCACATGCACACGCAAATACACAGTAATAATAATAATGATGCAAAAGGAAAAAAGGAAATGACAGGCCATTACTCTTTTTTTCAATAAAGAATTATTTGCTACGTATACAGTGTTCTGTCTGCATGTCAGAAGAGGGCATCAGATCTCATTATAGATCATTGTGAGTAATCATGTGGTTCCTGGGAATTGAACTCAGGACCTCTAAAAAAGCAGTCAATGTTCTTAACCTCTGTGACACCTCACCAGCCCAGGAAATTAGTCTTGTGTGAAACTTTTTTTTTTTTTTTTTTTTTTCCTGAGACAGGGCTTCTCTGTGGTTTTGGAGCCTGTCCCGGAACTAGCTCTTGTAGACCAGGCTGGTCTCGAACTCACAGAGATCCGCCTGCCTCTGCCTCCCGAGTGCTGGGATTAAAGGCGTGCGCCACCACCGCCCGGCTTGTGTGAAACTTTTAAGTTCAACTTTAAAATAAATAAATAAATGTGTATATATACATTTATTTATTTTTAATTTATTATTCATTTATTTATATATTATTTATTTATACATTTTTTAGATTAGCAATATTATTTTTGTTGTGTTGTCAGTTATTACAAACATGAACAACAGAACAGGCTCACTAACCAACTCCAAAAAATTATGCTATGACTTTCACATGTGTTTCATGGCATAAGCATGTCTGCACATAGCTCACACACACAGAAATAAAAAGTTAAAGCCTTCAAAGGCATCATGAGGAGTGGGAAGTACGGTTCAGCTGAAGAGTGGTTACACAGAATAAAAGAGGCTCAAACACTAACATGTGGGAACATAAACTTAGGGAACGTGAAGCCAAGTCCAAAGGAAAAACAAAACAAAACAACAACAAAAAACAAACCTGGATATAATGCCAAAAACTGGTGGTCTCAGTTAAGACTACCAGTGAAATACAGTTTCTGTTCCAAAATGCTGAACCAAAACAACCAGTTACCATATCCCAGCCATTCCTTTCTCAAAGGCAAAGTAACCTGACAACAGAAGCAAACCAAACCCAACAATACCCCTTCCCAAATCATTGGCTCAGTTTGAGACAGAAGAGATTTCATACAAAAAGGTTCAAATTAAATGCTGGATTAAAAGATGGATGCAGTGGGAAGATTATTTGACCCCAGAGTACAGACTAGGAAACATGGTGAGATTCACTCTCAGAAAAACCAACCAACCAACCAAAGAAAAAAAGTTTCAAATTAATAGCAAAAGCACATAGCGAGATATAAAACTGAGAAAACAAACAGCTTTAAAGTTTCCACAAAGGTAAGAGTTTGAAACAGTAATGCCTCTCCATAGGCACGCAATGCTCACACATGGCTGCGTAGAGACAGGGTTTCTCTGCGTAGACCAGGCTGTCCCTAAACTTAGATCTGCCTGCCTCTGTCCCAAGTGCTAGGACTAAAGGGGTGTGCTATCACATCTAGAGGCTGAGTATTTTTAATTGCTATAAGTTTCTTGGAGGAAAATTTGTTAGTATGTAAAAAAAAGCTTAAAAAATATACAGTCATGCATTGCTTAATTTGTGACATATTCTGAGGAATGACCAGGTGATTTTGTTTTGTGAACACTTTAGCACACTTACAAAAACCTAGGCGGTGTAAGAAAGTCATTCCACGTGGCCCCTTGATCTAAGCAGGAAACGTGACACATGAAGCTGCTGCAGATTAACATGGCACTGTTTTACAGAAAAATTATCTGTTTAAAAATAAGTAGGGTAAACATGCTAGGCAACATTAACTCATGTGCTATACTTTTATATGGCAGCAGCACAGGTTTATATCAGCATCACCAGAGATGAGCAATTTTGCAATGGCTCCATCACTAAGTGACAGAAATTAGTTCATATCTGTGATAATCTTATGGGACCACCATGCCATCCATCAATGGCTGAGCATCAGCATGTGAAACATGACTGTACACATTTATATAGTAAACAGGACTTTGAAACCGATATCCAGGGCTGAAGTGCACCTCAATGGTAGAGCCATCCACGGTTCAACTCCTAATACTATATCCAAAGAAAATGACTTAAAAGTTATCTGTAAGTTGGGAGAATATTCATTTCATATTTCCCTATTTTGTTGTGATTAATACTGATTTTATTTTTTAAAAAGGAGAAAACAAATTTTGCAAAGACAAAATGATGGGCTCATTTTTTTCTAAACAGTAACACCCTAGGAAAACAATCTGTCAAGCAGAACTTCTCCCTGCTCACCGTTCTTTCACTAGCAGTTTGAAGAACTTCAAATCAAACATGCTTTGAAAGCAGAAGCAGGGTTTGAGATAAGTTGCAAAAGTCAGATTTCGGGAGAATAGAAATTCATTGTGAGGAAAAACAAAACAATAACGTTTAAAGGTAAGATTTAAACTATCAATCAAATACCTTGATGCAGTCTATCAGCCATACCAAGGCAGCCACGATGTGAGGCCAGGTATGAGGGGCTCCCACTGCATACAGGGAGCTCTTGGACAGTGCAAAGGGATACCTATGAGAAACAGGAAGGTAAGGAGCAACTGTGTTAGCAAGCATAAAGGCTACAGTAAAGGTGTATTTTAAACTGCACATACACCTGCTGTGAAGATATTTGAGTCTACTCTGAAGGTCTTAATCATCAGTGATTTTTGTGCATTTATTCACATTCCACAGATTACTTTGCACGGTGTTTAACAGCTGAGTATAGAAGGATTCTCCTAAAAAGAACATTTTCATTTTCCTACAGTCAATGTACTTCTATTACACATCAGTGATTATCTGTCACTAAATCTACTTCTGTCCCTGTGTCTCCAAACAGCTTTCCTTCCTCAGTTTCCCCAAGTGTTGAAATCACAGGCGTGCAGCACCACATCTGATCTGTGCTTGTCTTTATTTATAATGCTTTTAAACTTCATCTCTCTGCTGGTTAGCTCTGTCAACCCGACACAAACTAGAGTCATCTGGAAAGACAGAACCTCAATAAAGGAAATGTCTCTATTAGGCTGGCCCATGGCCATATCTATGGAGCACTTCCTTAACTCATGACTGTCGGGAGAGGGCTAGTCCACTGTGGGCAGTGCCACCCGAGTAGGTAGTACTGGACATTAGGAGAAAGCAAGCTGAGCAAGCTATGGAGAACTAGTCAGTAAACAGCTTGGCTTCATAGTTCCCACCTCTGTTCTTGCTTGAGTTTCTGCCCTTACATTCCTTGATGATTAATGTAATAAACTCTTCCCTCTGTTATTTTTTTTTTAAGATTTATTTATTTATTCTGCATACAATGTGCTTCTGGCATGTATGCCCACACAGCAGGGGAGAGTGCCAGACCCCATTACAGATGGTTGTGAGCCACCATGTGGTTGCTGGGAATTGAACTCAGGTCCTCTGGAAGAGCAGGCAGTGCTCTTCACCTCTGAGCCATCTCTCCAGCCCCCTCCGTTAGTTTTATGCAAGTATCAGGAAATCAAAATACAGCCAATCTCATTGTTTTCATCAGACCTTACTGCTGTGGTTTTGCCACTATAAACTGTGGTAACCAGGCTGCACTTTACGTTTTCTTGAGACTGGGACTGAGTAGCTTTGGCTAGCCTGGTATTCATCACGTAGACCAGGGTACCCTTGAATTCAGAGGATCTATTTGCCACGGCCTTTGGAATTCTGGGATTAAAAGCCTACCACCATACCAGGCTGTACTTTATATTCCTCCTTGCTTGAGCTTTATGTTCTATCACCTAAACTTGTTTTATAATGGACTGCTACGGTTTGAATGTTTGTTCTGCAGAATTCCTGTTGGGAACTTAGTCCCCAGAGTCAGATACTAATGATACAAAGACATGAGACTTCTGGCAGGTGAGAGCCCTATGGACGAATCTATTCCAATACACGTGGGTGTTTGAAGGCATGGCTGTGTTATAAAGGTAATCCTTTTCTGACACACATGCTCCTCCTTGCCATATGGTACCTTCTGGCAAGTCATCACCCACCAAGACGGTCCTTCCTTATTAGATGCTGAGTACATGCTGATGCCATGCTTTTGGGCTTTCTATCCTTTATAACCATGAGTTAAGCCAGTCACATGTGTGTGCGTGCGTGCGTGTGTGTGTGTATAAATATATGGTGTGTTTAAGCCCATAGATCTTCTGTACCAAGTAGTCTACAATGTATATATAATCACATAAATATATATGTATCATATATTTAAAATTTATGTATATGGATGTTTTGCCTACAGATATGCATAACATGTGTGTGCCTGGTGGCTGTGGAGGTCAATAGAGGAATCACTGTATATGACTGTGAGGCACCATGTGGGTGCTGAGAACCTAACCTGAGTCCTCTGGAAGAGCAGCCAATGTACTCTTAACCACTGAGCCATCTCTTTAGCTCAATAACTCCTATATTTACCAATTACCATGCATTGGTGTTTTGTTACAGGAACAAAGTTGACTATGCTACAATCTATCAATTCTCCTTTCTCTTCAGTTCATCCTACACATACTGCTCACAGTGCTCATGCTAAAACTGAACCTACTAATTCAAAGTATTCACTAACTTATAATGTGTGTTTCTTCTGTGTTCTGATAAGATCTTAGACTAATAAAAATATTACATACCCAAGGTCTTTGAAAATTCTTGGAACCTCTTCTTCAAATTTTGTGTCAGGAATTTCATATGACGGGCATAGGAAGCCATACAGAAAGGCAAAAATCTTTAGAAAATCTTTGGTTGATGGGGCTTGGAGAGACTTCATGGACACACTATATACATAACCATGTTCTGTAAGAAACTACAATCATTTTTATGAGACACCCAAAGTTTTGGATTAGAAAAAATGTTGGTGGCAAAAACACGCAATTCAGACAATTTAAATTATAGAATACCTCATAGAGCTGTCGAATACATTGCTGAATGAATGCTTTATCATTAAGTGGTCTTGGATCCTTGATTTTTTCAGAACTGGAAAATATACCAAGTTGACTATTCCTGGATGAATGCCCACTGGTCCTAGAAGAAGATTTTAAGAAGACAATCAAAAACATTTCCTTCTGTGTACAAGTCTGCATTATTTCAAGGCTATCCCTCTCTCTCTCTCTCTCTCTCTCTCTCTCTCTCTCTCTCTCTCTCTCTCTCTCTCTCACACACACACACACACACACACACACAAATAGTAACAACAGCATCAAACATTAGCCTTTAAGTTTTCAATAACTAAACACAATGTACTACTTAAAGCAGAGGGAGAGCATACCACGAGGTTGCAGCAGTTTTAGGCACAAAATGCGGGGGTAATAAAACATACTCTGAGATGGGGGGACATCTCTGTGAGTGTTTTGTTCAGCTTGTGAAGCGCTCTTTGCTCAATCCTCAGCATCACAAATACCAAACGAAATATCCTTGTGCATGACATTATCAACACAAACATTATCCTTAAAGGTGTGTTTCAGGCCCATAGATCTTCTGTACCAAGTAGCATACAAGCCTGTTCAACAACCCAAACACATTCCTCTCTATTTACGCCCCTATAACTGCCCCCTTGCTTGTACTCCCTTGTTTGCCATTATTCCTTAAGGGAAAATTGTCTCTAAGAGTTAATATGCATGAAGAACTTAAGAACAGTTGACCTATATGAACACTCAATAAATATTCAGGGGGCTGGAGAGATGGCTCAGTGGTTAAGAGCATTGCCTGCTCTTCCAAAGGTCCTGAGTTCAATTCCCAGCAACCGCATGGTGGCTCACAACCATCTGTAATGAGGTCTGGTGCCCTCTTCTGGCCTGCAGACATACATGCAGACAGAATATTGTATACATAATAAATAAATAAATAAAATGTAAACAAATAAATAAATAAATAAATATTCAGAACTACTCGTAAAGGAGAGTCTGCCAATATCTCGACTAAAAAAAAAAGTGAAAAGATCTATTTTTATTTATGTATATTGTGTCTGTGTATGCATAACCACACATGCACGTGAGTGCCTATGGAGGTCACAAGAGGGGCATCGGATCTCCTGGAGCTGGAGTTACAGGGGGTTGTGAGCTGCCCAATGTGGTTACTGGGAACTGAATTTGGGTCCTCTGGTAGAAATGGAACGACTCTAAACCAGTGAGCCATCTCCCAGTATCTCAACTTTTTCTTTCTTCTTCTTCTTTTTTTTTTTTGGAAGACAGGTTTTTCTGTGTAGCTCTGGTTGTCTTGGAACTTGTCTGTAGACCAGGCTGGCCTCAAACCCAGAGATTAGACTGCCTCTGCCTAAGTAAAGGCATGCACCACCACTACACCTATCTCCATTCTTATACACAAGGGATTCAAAGTACAAAAAGGTGAGGTCATACCCCAGGTCATACAAATAACAGACTGCTTCCTGTCAATCTGTATCAAACTTCCCCACCTCCAATCCAGACAACTGCTGATCTAATCTAGAAAAAGTTCTCCAAGGCGTATCTAGGTATCACTACAACAAAACTAAGGTGCTGTTTGTTCTTCTCACGCTCATCCTGTCATGCGTACATTGCTTCCTAGAGACTGGCTGCTACGACAGTCTGAATGCAGTAGCAGACATAGATTCTAACCATCTTTCATTAGTCAGCTATTAAAGGGATCTGACTTTAAAAGTGGGAGACCACGCCTTTAATCCCAGCACTCGGGAGGCAGAGGCAGGAGGATCTCTGTGAGTTCGAGACCAGCCTGGTCTACAGAGCTAGTTCCAGGACAGGCTCCAAAGCCACAGAGAAACCCTGTCTCGAAAAACCAAAAAAAAAAAAAAAAAAAAGTGGGAGACCATGTTTGGCTGCCCAATGAAATTGTTTTGCATTGGAAATGTTTTAATTTTATTACATTTATTTATTAGTGTTTGTGTGTGTGTGTCAGAGACAAAGAGAGAGACAGCATCAGCTGGTGGTCAGAGGATAACCTGAAGTAGTAGTTTCTCTTCTACCATGTGGGTTTGGGGAATGAAAGCAGGTCTTGGTTTTAAGTGCCTTCACCTGGTGAGCCATCTTGCTCACTCAGAAATTTTTTTAAAATTCAAAGCATTGTAGGTGGTGGTGGCACACACCTTTAATCCGAGCACTTGGGAGGCACAGACAGGTAGATCTCAAAGTTCGAAGCTAGCCTAGTCTACAGAGTGAGTTCCAGGAAAGCTAGGGCTACATAGAGAAATCCTGTCTCCAAAAACCAAACCAAACAAACCAACAAGCAAACAAATAAATAAAGCCATTTTATTTTTGGAACAACATAATGAGATTGTTATTTTAAATTGAGTTTATATTTACATTTTCTTAGTTTAACTTCTAATATAATTAATACTGACAGACTTAGACAGTATAACCAAAGCTCTTTGAAGTCATTCTTAACCTTTGGAGAGTAAAAGACTCCAATGTTGAAC
The DNA here is from genome assembly GCA_963919715.1 of Microtus obscurus. NCBI lineage: Eukaryota > Metazoa > Chordata > Mammalia > Rodentia > Cricetidae > Microtus > Microtus obscurus. The sequence continues at coordinate 5,899,829 of CAWTZC010000768.1, forward strand.
TAGGGATGGCTCCTTTTACTATCTGATTCTACAGTTTCTGAGAACTAGGTACAGAATACGGCACAGACTTGAGCATCACCTTAGGATGATGGAACTAAATCTAATTCTCTAGCATCACACAAAGCAGAATTATACAAACATCATATCACCTAGAACCTTAACTACTAAAACAGGAAAACTGGGTCCTAACTTTTGTCTTGAAAGCAACTTTACAATATAATTTTTTTTCTGACTCTAGGGAATCAATGCAAGGTTCTAAGAATCTATTCATTAAATAAAATAAAAAACTTTGTTACCTTTTACCAAATATCGAGACTTTTCTTTCAGATGCAGGTTTGCTTGTGCTTGGCTTTCCAAAGGTTGCTCTCCCCTTGCTTCAAAGGAAAACAGAAAAAAATTCTTTAAAGCAAATACAAAAACACCACTTCAAGTAATTTTGGAAACATGTTAACCTCTTTCCCCGACCAATAACAAATTTTCAAGATCACAGAAGTGTTTGGTAGTTGTTTTCATTGGAAGGAGCCAAAAGACAGTAAAATTTTAAAATGTTAAGTTTTAATTTATGTCTTTTTAATTTTAAAATTTGTTTATATATGGATAAGAATTTTAAGGAAAATGTAAAAAATGATTATAGGTTGACAGCTATTTTTGAATTCCTTTCTTCAGAATGGCTGATTAAGTAGCTTACATGTAGACATTATGCTAATATGGGTACACAGTAGGTTAGAAATAGCCTTCTAGCCGGGCAGTGGTGGCGCACGCCTTTAATCCCAGCACTCGGAAGGCAGAGGCAGGCGGATCTCTGTGAGTTCGAGACCAGCCTGGTCTACAAGAGCTAGTTCCAGGACAGGCTCCAAAACCACAGAGAAACCCCTGTCTCGAAAAACCAAAAATAAAAAAAAAAAAAAAAAAAAAAAAGAAATAGCCTTCTATTAACTAGAAGAGCAACACTCTAAGTGAAAAACTAATGTTTAATGTTTATGATAATAATTTCTTTGGTTGGTTGCTTTGTGAACTATGTCTTGCCCTGTAGACCACTCTATGGTCCACAGTGGCCTTGAACTCACATTCAGTCTTCTTCCTGAAGTCTTTTGAATACCAGGATTATAGGTGTGTGTGACCACACTCAGATATAAGAGCAAGTTCTTTTTCATACCCTAGTCCCTCCAAACTTGAAATAATTTTATAGCTTCCCATCACAACAAATAATATTGCTTTGATTTCATTACTACCATTAGTAGTTAGAAACATCTTAGTAAATTAAGTTATACCACACTGCCTGCTTAAACAGTTAATTATAAAGTAAAAGAGGAAAACAAGGAGTATTGGAAGGGTGTCAACAATGCTTTTATAGCAAGGCTAGTAAACAATGAGACGAACCAAACCACCTAGCCTCATGTCCACTTTTATAGATTTCAATGACCCCAATCAGACACTGTTGGAAGAGACAAGATTAAGACATCACTAAGAGTTTTGTACTAACCATTTCTTACATCTGCCTCACCCTAGACAGTAAGTATGCAGCTGAGAACCATAGTTGGAGGCACTTACGTTTGAGGGGTATATATGCCTGGTTTGTCGAGGTCCTGGGATCTCAATTCCTGTATGGAGAGGCGGCCAGCACCACCGGTGGAAACGGAACTGCGCTTCATGCTTAGAACCTAATTCATGATTTCAATATCAGAAAAAAGTTCCAATGCAAGTGGTTCATTAAGCAACAACTATCACTTTTATTCTGACGTAAAAGAGTAACTAAGTTTATACCTTTACAAGAGTAATTTCCCTGTGTGCTGTATTTGTTTTTCATGTATACTTAGGTCTTCACTACAGATAACACCTATGCAACTTCAAGTATTCAATACACTCAAGCAAGGCAATACAAAAACGAACATATATGATTCCTGCATCACAAGGCAATCCATGATTGCCAAATTTCTTTTTTTTTTTTTCTTTTTGGATTTTCCAGACAGGGTTTCTCCGTAGCTTTTGGTTCCTGTCCTGGAACTAGCTCTTGTAGACCAGGCTGGCCTCGAACTCACAGAGATCCGCCTGCCTCTGCCTCCCGAGTGCTGGGATTAAAGGCGTGCGCCACCACCGCCGGGCTGATTGCCAAATTTCTATACGTTATCCCTGCTATCTCTTATGTCTATTTCAATGGTTACTCACAGGCTGCTTGACAAGAAATCTCAGGCTCCTTAACTCTCCTCAAAATGTTTCCTTTGGCTTCAAAAACAGGAATCATTGTTTTCCTAATGTCCACTTTTCTTGCTTCATGTTTAACCCCGTGTTTCTCAGTTAATATCCACTATTGTCTTTCTCGTTCTAATCTCCATTTCAGTAAAGATAAGCAATCCGGTCCACAACATAATGTAGAGACTGCTTCCTTTCTCAAAACATTTTAATATCATGTTTAATAGCATGCCTATGTCGGACCCTATCTTCACCTCTACAGGGCTAGACGCTAGCCACTCAGCCTTTTCAGGTCCTGCCCTGGCTTCCTTCGAGGGTGAGACAGAACTCACTGCTGTTATAATAATAATAATAGTAATAATAATAATAATAACGAAAAGAATTCACGCCATGCATGGGAGGTTTATTGGAAGACGAGAGAGAAGGGGCAGAGGAGGCAGAGACTAGTCCCTGGGGACAAGAGTGGCGGGAGAGAGACGGAGGTGGAGACTGGGAGAAGGGGGCCCACCTTTTACAAGGAAACATAGCAAATGTGCACAGAAGTGTTCTTGGTGGCTACAGGCGAGGATCTATCCTGTCAGGACTCTAAGGGCAGGCCAATGCAGATGCCCAAATACTAACACCCACTTTATTGTTTGTTTGAGTTGGGGACTTTAGCACGCTTGGCTGTGCACTGAGCCACATCCCTCCTTGTTCAGCTGCTTACATTCCACTTAGATTTTATTCTCAAGACTTCAGTTTCCCAGACTTTTTCTCCTTACACGGCTTTTCAGCTGCTGCATTACCACGCGAACGCAGCGTTCCGACCTGTTCCTCCCGTCAGTCACCGCCCCCCACCCCCACCTCACGCCCCCCACCCCCACCTCACGCCCCACACCTCGGTCAGCAATCGGCATCCCCTTTTCCCTCTACAGGCGCTGCACCCCCCGACCCGCCCCACACCTCGGTCAGCAATCGGCAACCCCTTTCCCCTCTACAGGCGCTGTCCGCACAAACTTACTGATCCCTGAACGCAGAGCCTGGCAGACGCCACCCCAGGTCTCTGACGCCGCAGAGCCTGTTAGCACGAACAGAGTTAACCCCATGTCAGCAGTTACCTTTCTCTCTTCTTCTTGACGAGATATGTGGTTCTTGGCAAGACCCAGCGCCCAACTTGCAGTAAACAGCACAACTGCGTACGAAAACAGGCGCCAATGCCAACTTAGAGCCGTTTGGATTTTAAAATCTCCGCCCGCGTGACGTCAGAACGCCTGCGGCGAGTACGCTTACGCGTTTCCTCCACGCCAGTCCCATTGGCCGGAAGTGCGTGTGTGTTGGTCGCTCGGCGGCGCACCAGGATCCCTGGCTTTTCGTAGCCGATGTCTTCGTCCGGAGAGGAGTCTGGCCCTATCCTCAAAACTGGCACCTAGGACGAAAGCTTCGTCGGCACGGAGCGGCCCAATCTCTCCTGGAGTCTCATTCCGTACAGCAACATGGCTGCGTCCATGGACTAGGGAAGCGAGGGTTTTCTTTGACTCTGTAAGGATGTCTGTCAGGACCTGGTTTAGATGAGTGCTGTTTCCAGTGCGAGAGTCTGGGAGGTAGCGTGTCCCTTTCTGACTGTAGAAGATGCTGTTGAATGTGGCGGAGCTCTCCTGACCCTTTGGTAGATCAGGAAGAGTTGGAAGGATAAGTAGCGGTAGGGTGCTCCAAGTGCTGAGGATTCTCCTCTCCCAGAGAGGAACTACAAGCAGGCATTGCCAGTTCCCAGACAGTGGTGGGAAGACCTAGGGCGAATGCTCAGATTTCTGAATCTCGGAGCTGTTGTGCCTCTAGCTAGAATTGTAGTTTTGTCCCTAGCAGCCCTTTTGAGTTTCAATCTTTCCTAGCCATCACTGTGTCTCCTCAGCTCAAGTCACAGTGGACTGGGAAACCAAAATCACAGGTATCACCTGAATCCTCTCACGCGTGTCAGCAGATGTGTTACCAGCTGTTATGTTTCAGATACTATCAGCAGCAGTTCATGCGGATTATCTCATTTAGTTCTCCAAACTAATGACAGTAGGACATAAAAAAGACTTTGGTTGGGCATTATAGCGAACGCCTTTTATTCCCGCATTCGGGAGGCAGAGGCAGGGGGAATCTCTGATTTCCAGGCCAGCCTGGTTTATATAGTGAGTTCCGGGACAGCCAGAGCAACATAGTAGGACATTATCTCAAAAAAACCCAGCCAAACACAAAGATAACTTTTGAAGCTCAGTGAAATCAAGTAACTTAACCTGGAGTGGTTCACGACGGAGGTAGAGACGGGCAGATCCCTGTGCGTTTCTTGAAAATAAGGCCAGCCTGTTCTACATGCCATGTAAGACCCCGTCTTTAAAAACTGACGAGCAAAAACTAATTCACGGTCAATTTTATAAGGAATTTGATTATAAACTTTATTATTATTAGCTGTGCTATTCACTTTTTTTTTTTTTTTTTTTTTTTTTTGGTTTTTCGAGACAGGGTTTCTCTGTAGCTTTGGTGCCCGTCCCGGAACTAGCTCTTGTAGACCAGGCTGGCCTCGAACTCACAGAGATCCGCCTGCCTCTGCCTCCCGCGTGCTGGGATTAAAGGCGTGCGCCACCACCGCCCGCCTGTGCTATTCACTTATTTCTTCTTCTGTGCCCTCTTAAAGTTTCCACTACATTATAATAAAATAAGTTATATCCAGAAATGTAAAATGTATTTTAAATGAAGATAAAGTAGTTCTGATGAACCTAGTCACTGGAGTGTGGCTCAAACAGATTGTAGTTATCCACCTTTAATCCTGAAGTTCTGACCTAACAAGCTAATTAGTTTGCTTTAGACTTAGTTGTGAAGTTCTGTCTTAGTAGACTAGTTAGGTGTGCCCTTCTGGTGTACTGTTCATATTGCATTTTGTTTAGCTGGAACAGTCTTTTAGAGGTAATTACCATTCTTTGACTCGATGGGACACTCATCTTTGAAGGATTTAGTGACTTGAATACTTGGATGATGTAAACTAGTGCCTCAATCCAAGGACCAAAACAGGACCATGGAGGGCAACGAAAGAAAGGAACCTGATTTTAAAATTTTTTTCTTTGTTTTTGTTGTTATAGCACTGGCTATCAAACCCAGCAGCCCCACACTGAACTTCGCTCCCAGACCTAGTTCTGGTTTTTTTAGGAGAATGTCTGTGGTGCACCATTTGCCACCTGGGTGGCTACTGGATCATCTTTCTTTCATTAACAAGGTCAACTATCAAATTCAGCAGCATCGAGAGCCTTCCTGCAGTAGAAACAAGCCCACTTCTTCTGTCAACCTGGATTCTCTTCAGATGGATGCCACGTCTCCTTCTGGAGCTCCTACTACATGCTCTGCTCCTGACTCTACTGCTGTGCCTGCCAATGAAATCATCACCCAAAACTATGCTTTCCGACCTGAGCTATTTAATGTCACCAAACCTTACATAATTCACAAAGAATGCCAGCAAAGTGGCCAGAATGAGGATTTAGTGACTGGTGCTAAGCAAGATGTCTCCATTTCTATTGGGAAGGTAGGAAGTGTTAAGCTTTATTTTTTTTTATTTATTTTATTTTTTTTTTGGTTTTTCGAGACAGGGTTTCTCTGTGGCTTTGGAGCCTGTCCTGGAACTAGCTCTGTAGACCAGGCTGGTCTCGAACTCACAGAGATCCGCCTGCCTCTGCCTCCCAAGTACTGGGATTAAAGGCGTGCGCCACCACCGCCCGGCTAAGCTTTATTTTTTTTTACACGAAACAAAATTTTAGTTACAGTATTTCAAATATCTTCGCATTTTCTAAGTATAAAGACTAATGTGAGAAGGTGTTAGCATACCCAAGAGCAATATATATATATTTTTTTTTCGAGACAGGGTTTCTCTGTGGCTTTGGAGCCTGTCCTGGAACTAGCTCTGTAGACCAGGCTGGTCTCGAACTCACAGAGATCCGCCTGCCTCTGCCTCCCGAGTGCTGGGATTAAAGGCGTGCGCCACCACCGCCCGGCATATATATATATATATATATATATATATATATATATATATATATATATATAAATAATTTATTTATTGTTGAGTCAGGGTCTTGTGGGCTGTCCTCTAACTCACTGTGGCTAAGGATGACAAATTTCTTATCATCCCACCTCTATTTGCCAAGAGCTGGTGTATAAGCATTTGTTATCACCTGCCTTTAATTTTATTTCCTGCCATTCTAGAACAACACATTGCATGTTTCAAAAAGTAAGTTGAGGCCTGGAGTGATGAGGCTCAACAGGGAGAGGGGCTTGCTGCAGGGTATCATGATCTGAGTTTGGTCAGCAGGGCCCACTTGGGAGAAGGAGAGCATTGACTCCCACAGATCGTCCTCTAACTTTCGGCTGTGCACCCTTCCCTCAATGTGAAAGAGTGAAAATGTAAATAAATGTACAAAAAATGTAAACAATGGCCTTAGACGTAAATTGTCTATAAAAGAAACAAAACTCTTTCTGTAGTATCGTGTTGGAACATGGGCCAAGGATGGAGTGAAGTGAGAATTCTGAGTACTTGTGAGAAAACACCCGCAAAACAAGACATGAGCCTTGTTACCTCAGTTTATTCAAAAACATGGAATTGTCCTTGGAATGTGGCTTTGGGCCCCTCTCAGATAGAGCAGATAAGAGTGGGTTTACTTCAGAGCATTCATTAAAACTATTGCTATTTGTTTATGTGTCTCTCTGCCAGGGCTTGTCCACCTCCTTTGGCTTGTCCTTGTGAATGTATACATATATCAGGTGACTCTTCGTAACCCTAGGGTATCAACTGTCTGATGCTCGGAATAAAGCTGGATATTGCATGAGACTTTAGTCTGTCTCTTCTCCAAAGTATCAAGCCTTTTGACTTCAATTTTTCAAGTCAAGGTATTTTCAAAATACCTATCTTGGATTAATTCAGCAGCATTTATATGCAAATATCTTTTAGCAGCTGTTGTTCCTTCCTCAGCATTCAAACAATTCAAAGAGAGCATAATAGCATACAGTATCAAGATTCTCTGTGTATTTTCCATCTTTATGTGGCTTTACTTTAATCTCTATTTCTTTTATTTTTTACTTTTAACTTTTGGCTTTTTGAGACAGGTTCTCTGTGTATCTTTGTCTTGGAACTCCCTCTGTAGACCAGGCTGTCCTTGAACTCACAGAAATCCACATGCCTCTGCCTCCCCAGTGCTAGGATTAAAGGTGTCTGCTACAACACCTTGAACTCACAGAGATCTTTCTGTCTCTGCCCCTCATGCATTGGGATTAAAGGTGTGTGCTACCACACCTTGAAGTCACAGAGGTCAATCTACCTCTGCCTCCCAAGTGTTGGTATTAAAGGTGTATACCACCACACCCAACTACTCTCTTTGTCCAAGTGTTGGGATTAAAGGTGTGTACCACCACACCCAACTACTCTCTTTCTTTTTTATTTTTAAGGACTTTAGCCTCTATATATTTTTAACACACTGTAAAACATTTAGAGGTTTTTTCATCTTTGAATCTCTCTTTAATGTGTATCTCTCTCTTATTGACCACATGAGTCTTTATAGAGAGGATTAAAGCCGTGGCTTTGATGGCTGGATCCAGCCCATTTTTTAGCTTTCTGTGATTCCAGCCTCAACGTGGAGGTACTAGCTATAGCCATATTTTTTTTGCCATGACTCAATAGCGTTTTAAGGTCCCTGCCAGCAAGCAAGCTGCAGCATTCTGCTCACAGACCACATTTAAATGTTTTGTAGTCAGACCAACTGCCTGAAAGAGTCAGAGTTTGTCCTGGCAGGTTGACCCAGAAAGCTGGCATTTTAAAACGGTGCAGCTTTTTTTTCTGCTACGGCTGAAAACCGAAAAGCATGCGTTGAGCTTTTCATCGACACCGTTTAAGTGGTTTGTGGCAGGACCTCTTAAAGGAGCTGCAAGGTTTTGCAGCTAAATCTGAGTCAGGAAGCCTCTCTTAGATGAGAGCACTTGCTTGCCTCTAGCAAGCAGAGCATACCGGGGAAACTGCTCCTACCAAGACAACATGCTTTACTCTATTCTTTTCCAAGCTCGCTCAGGCTTTCTGTGGATGCAGTTATCCTCGTGGGTGCCATTCTGTAACATGAGGGCCTGCTCGTTGGGGTATCTGTCCTGCCTGGTACCCCACAGCCGGCAAGCCCCAAGGAAAATCACACAGAGATCTCCATAAGTTATAAAACTGATTGGCCCATTACCTCAGGCTACTTATTAGCTCTTGTAGCTTATATTAACCCATAATTCTTATCTATGTTAGCCACATGGCTCAGTCCCTTTTCCAGCAGGGCAGGTCATATCCTGCTTCTTTGGTGTCTGGACAGGAGTGGGGTAAATGGGCTTCCTTCTTCCCAGAATACTCCAGTTCTCCTCACTCCACCTCTACTTCCTGTCTGGTTGACCCGCCTATACTTCCTGCCTGGCCAATCAGCATTTATTTAAAACATGATTGACAGAATACAGACAATTCTCCAGCACCATCATCTTTCCAGAATAGGCTCATGTAATAGAAGCTTGAGAGAAGAGTGGTATTTTTGGAAAGTTTTCTAGTGATGAAGTGGGGAACTGCTGTGGAAAATGCATATTTATAAGGTACTTGTGTTTGAGCATATACTTTGGGGCAGTTTTCCAAAAGTTTGAGTCTGGTACAGTGGTGGTACACAGCTGTAATTTCAGCACTTGAGAGGTGGAGGCAGGAGGATCAGGAGTGAATTCTTGGTTAACTTGGCTGTATGAGATCTTCTCCCCAAAAGCAAAACAAAAAACTCTAAAACAACACCCACTCCACCAAGAAAAAAAAAAGCTATTTGAGCATACTACACAGGATTAAATGGTGGGAGTAAGGTTTGTCCTTCTACCATGTGGATCTGTGGCCCTGCAGATTGAACTAAGGTTGTCAGGTTCAGCAGCAAGTGCCTTCAGTGTGTGCTTTCTTTTTTTTTTTAATATTTATTTATTTATTATGTATACAATATCCTGTCTGTGTGTATGCCTGCAGGCCAGAAGAGGTCACCAGACCTCATTACAGATGGTTGTGAGCCACCTTGTGGTTGCCAGGAATTGAACTCAGAACCTTTGGAAGAGCAGGCAATGCTCTTAACCACTGAGCCATCTCTCCAGCCCGAGATTTTCTTTTCTTATGCTTCAAGTAGAGATGAATCAATACATACCTGTTAAAAAGGAAAAACATGTCCACCACACATGGTGGCTCACAACCATCTGTAATGAGGTCTGGTGCCCTCTTCTGGCCAGCAGGCATACACACAGAATATTGTATACATAATAAATAAATAAATATTAAAAAAAAAAAAAAAGAAAAGAAAATCTCAGCTATATTACTCTTACTAATTCAGACAACCAAGCTTTTGATTTTAGCTTGAATAAAAGGTTTTTGTTTTTATTTATTTATTTATTTTATTTTTTTTCCTATAAAGACAGGTCTTGCTTTAGTTCAGGTTGTCTTGGAACCCACTGTGTAGACCAGGCTGTTTTAAACTCATGGCTCTGCCTATGGAGTGCTGTGATTATAGGCACTTCTGCCATTGCTGTTGTCTGAGTTTCTGTCCTGCCAGTTCCCACATTTGTTAAGTCCCAAAGAAAGTCATGCAGAGGTCTACATTAGTTATAAACTGATTGGCCCATTAGTTCAGGCTTCTTATTAACTCTTATAACTTATATTAGCCCATTATTCTAGTATATGTTAGCCACATGGCTCAGTACCTTTTTCAGCAGGGCAGGTCACATCTTCTTTCTTCTGTGTCTGGATAAGACTGGGAAGGAATGGGCTTCCTCCTTCCCAGAATTCTCCTGTTCTCACTGACCCGCCACTACTTCCTGTCTGGATGTCCTGCCTATATTTCCTGCCTGGCTACTGACCAATCAGCATTTATTTAAAATTAATTGACAGAATATAGATAATTGTTCCACACCACATTGCTTGACAAATTTTTCATTTTATTTTAAATTTAATTTTACATTCCAACCACAGTATTCCCTCTTACCTCTCCTCCTCTCTGTCTCACCTTCTCCCAGCCCACCCCCCCCCATTCACTCCTCCCAAAGGGTATGGCCTCCCATGGGGAATCTACAAATCTTGCACATTAAGTTTAGCCAGGACTAAGCCCCTCTATCCTGTTAAGGCTGAGCATAAAGTTCTACCATAGGGAATAGTCTCCAAAAAGCTAGTTCATGCACCAAGGATAGATACTGATTTGATCCCACTGCCAGGGCCCCTTGGGTAGACCAAACTCCACAACTGTCTCCCACATGCAGAGGGCCTAATTTGGTCCATGGAGGCTCTACAACTGTTGGTGTAGAGTTCATTAGTTCCTACAAGCTTGGTTCAGCTGTCTGTAGATTTTTCCTTCATGATCTTGACCTCCCATGCTCATATATTCTCTCCTACCTCTCTTCAACTGGGTTTCCATAGCCTAGTGCTTGGTTGTGGATGTCTGCACCTGGTTCCATCAGTTACTGGATGAAGGCTCTGTGATGACTGTTAGGGTAGGCACCAATCTGATTACAGGGAAAAGCCAGTTCAGGCACCCTCTCCCCTATTGCATTTCAGCATCTAATGAGATGATCATGTGTTATTTTCTTTCATTTTGTTTATTTGGTGGGTCACAGATTTCTGTATGGTGAACAAACCTTGCATCTCTGGGATGAAGCCTACTTGGTCATGGTGGATATTTTTTTTTTGATGGGTTTTTGGATTAGTTTGCCAGTATTTTATTGAGTATTTTTGCATCAATGTTCATGAGGGAGATTGGTCTGTAGTTCTCTTTGTCTGTTGAGTCTTTGTATGCTTTGGGTATCAGAACTGTAGCCTCAAAAAAGTAGTTTGGCTATGTCCCTTCTGTTCCTATTTTGTGGAACAATTTGAGGAGTATTGGTATTAGCTCTTCTTTGAAATTCTGGCAGAATTCTGTGCTGAAGCCATCTAGTCCTGTGCTATTTTTGATTGGAAGACTTTTAATGACTACTTCTATTTCCTTAGGGGTTATAGGTCTATTTAAATTGTTTGTTTGTTCTTGATTTAGTTTTGGTATGTGGTACTTATCTAGAAAACTGTCCATTTTTTTTTAATTTTCCAATTTTGTGGATTATAGGTTTTCGAAGTATAACATGATGATTCTCTGAATTTCCTCAGTTTCTGTTGTTATGACCCTCTTTTCGTTTCTGATTTTGCTTAAGCCCTGGTGATCTGATAAGATGCAGGGATTTATTCCAATTTATTTTGTGTGTGTGTGTGTGTGTGTGTGTTGAGATTTATGACTGAATTTGTGGTCGGTTTTAGAGAAGGTTCCATGAGGTGCTGAGATGAAGATATATTCTTTTGTGTTTCGGTAGAATGTTCTATAGATATCTGTTAAGTCCATTTGGGTCATAACATCTGTTAGTTCCCTTATTTCTCTGTTAATTTTCTGTCTGACTGACCTGTTCAGCGAGAGTAGAGTATTGCAGACTTGAAGAGCCATACATGCCTTTGAGGTTTTTTTAAATTATTGATTTAATGTGTTCAAGTGTTTTGTCTGTAAATATTTCTGTACACCATGTGTATATCTGCTGAGACCAGGAGAGGGCATCAGATCTGCAGCTGGAGATATAGATGGTTTTGAGCCACCATGTGGGTGCTGGGAACCACACCTGGATCTTTTGTAAGAGCAACCAGTTCTCTTGACCACTGGTCTTTGATAGTCTATAGATGGTTCATGTTCAGAAATAAAAAAGTTGAGAGTAATTCTACCTTATGCATATTAACTGAGAAGAATCACAGTTCCTTCATATCCCATGGGTACTTGTACTCTTTGCACTGATTTTGATCTCAGTAGAACTTCTTACCTTTAAAAAATAGGTACAATATTAAAAAAATGTAGTACAAAAAATAAAATCTAACAGATTGCAAAATGTCCGCTTTGCGATAGACTGCAACATTATATTTTTCTTGTCACTGTCTCTTTAGAAGCGTAAAAGAAGTCTGGCTTTCAATCAAGGTGAATTGGATGCCATGAAACATCATACAAAGGTAGGTAGAAAATATTTATTGATAGGCTGGGAAGTGGTGATGCACACCTTTAATCCCAGCACTCGGGAGGCAGAGGCAGATGGATTGGTGTGAGTTCAAGGCCAACCTGGTTGACTACAAGAGCTAGTTCCAGGACAGCTAGGACTGTGACACAGAGAAACTCTGTCTCAGAAAACAAAAAGAAACAAACTATATATATATATATATATATATATATATATATATATATATATATATATATATATATCAAATGGGAAAATTAGTATGAAATACCATAAAAGTGAACAAAATATATCTTAGAAATAAAGCGATTGTCTTGGTCAGAATTCGAATTTAAGTGGTTCATTTTTTCTCAGTAATGAACATTTAAGCCAATTTTTATAACATTACATATGTTTCGGGGTGGGGTTAAAAAAACATTACATATGTTTCTATTAGTTTAGGTAGTTGATGAATTAATCTTGTGCTACTGGTTAGGTTGTTCGAGAATGTCGCAGTGTTTTTACTCTTGCATGGTTTCTCTCATGTGTTAAATTTAGGTTGAACAATAAACGGTTGAACATAGACTGTTACTTGAATATATATATATATATATATATATATATATATATATATACATATATGAATGAAAACAGGGTCATTGGAGGACAGACAGGGGACCAGTGATGGGTGGAAGGATGGGGAGGGTAGAATGAGGCTGTCTTATATATGAAATCAGTTTGATAATGTACTTTTGCAGAGTCAAATTTGCCAAAAATGCATAGAATGAATTAGAACCTTTAAAAAGTTTGTACAATTTGTATTTTAAATATTGCAAATGACGTAAAGATGAAATATATAACACAGAGAATTATGAAAAGAATGCTGACAATTACTAGAGGGAAATATCCTCTAAACCTCTGAAAACAGCAAGAAACCTGCCCACAGGTTCAACATGAGAATAAGTATACTACAGCTCTAGATGATGACTGCTGCCTGGAGGGAGGCTCCAGAGGGCCAGCTCCACGATCATAGTTTGATGTCTCATTTATGATGAATTGCTGATTTTTTGACTTAATTGTTTTAGTTAGCCTAGAATGTGATGAGTGAGGTTCATCATGACATTTTTACACACACACACACACACACACACACACACACACACACACACACACACACACACATATCATTGTACTTTGCTCATATTCCACCCCGTCATTACTTTTCTCCCTCTTTTTAATCCTTCCTGGTAGTCCCTTCCTCCCTCCAAGTAGTCCCCTTCTTCCTTCATGATGCGTATATACACACAGGCTTAAATAATGATATATATGCATAGATCATCAAGTCTGCATTCTGCATGAGAGAAAACATACTTTTTTTTTTGTTCTCCTTCCCCTTAGTTATCTTGGTTTTAACATTTGGTAGATATTATCATATCACTACTGTAGAAGTCATGGAGTAGTTAGATTATACATTGAATTGTTTTTCCCCCCAGAAACTGCCATCCTGGTTTTCATAGCCGCTGCACAATTTTTGTATTTCTACTAACAGTGCATTCCAGTTTTTCTACTTTTTCATCAAAACATTCTGTTTTGTTTTGTAATTGCCATCCTAACGGGTATGAAATGGAATCACGTTGTGAGTCTAGGTATCTTGATATATTATATTTTCACTTCCATTATGAGAATAACATTTTCTAATCTCTCTTGTGATTTCATCTTTGACCTGCATGAATTATTCAGAAGAGAACTATTTCATTTGCATTTGGTTGATTTTAGTATCGATTTGTTCTTGATTTCTAACTTAAATCCTTTGGGTAGAAAAATAAATTCTGGTTCCTTTAAGTTTGTAGGGCTTTGTTTCATTGCCCAGCATATACATTATCTTTGAGATTATAATGTGGGGTTGAAGATTATGTTCTGTAACTGTTAGATATAGTGCTCCTAGGTGTAACATTGAGAACTTCACTGTCTGCAAAATTTGTGTTACTTGTTCTACCCTTTCTGTTGGGTTTTCAAAAATGGGTTTAGAGCAGTGTCTAAGGTCAGTATTTCTCCTGTACTGAAGATGTGATTACCCAACACTCCATGAGGACAGTGAAGACCGAGATTTAGGAAGTGTACAAGTTAGCCTACCATAAAGTTTCATAGATGCTGCAGAAGGTGTGGAATATCTGGACCAGGACAAAGGACTCTGGTTCCTGCCACAAGGAAAAACATGCACTTTTTGTTGACATGTGCCCTTTGTCCCCATGTCCTACATGAACGTTGTGAGGTTTGTCTGTGCAGAGTCACTTTTTTCTCATCACCACAGCCAGGTATCTAAGAGAAACAACCTAAGCAAGGAAAAGTTAGTTTTGGCTTGAAGCTTCAGCATTTTGTATACATATATTGTCACATTACGTCATAGGGGGTTTATGAGGTGTGTTTAATTCCATAGAGTTCACAAGTAGCCTCTTAACACTCTTATAGTCCCATTATACTCTAAAATAACTCTGAGCTTAATAAGAGTAGATTTTAATAAATGAAATAAGATATTCAAAGCACAGCACAAATTTACTTATTTGGAAATTTAATTGTAATCTAATTTTACTTTATGTGGTGGATGTTTTGCCTGCGTACATGTCTGTGTATCTTGTGTGTGCCTGGGTGCCCTCTGAGGCCAGAAGAGGGTGATAGAGCCCCTGGAACTGGATTGACAGCTGATTGTGAGTGACTGTGTGGGAGTTGGGAACTGAACCCAGATTCCCTTTAAGAACAGCTAGTGCTCTTAATTGCTGAGCCATCTTTCCAGGCCCTGGAAAATAATTTTAAACCAGCATTATTTTAATGTACTTTAAACAGTTTTCCCCCCCACAGATCAGAGAGCTGATTTTGGGTGGATCCTCGCAGTTAATCCAAGAAGGTCTCAAAAGCGGTGTTCTCTGCCCCATTGTTGAAACCCAGCATGGAAATAGTGGCCGCACCCCTTTACCACACGATGCTTGCAACTTGTCAGAATTATGTGAGATGGCAAAGCACTTGCCTTCCCTCGAAGACACGCAGACGCTCCCGTTGGCAGAAGATGATATGTCTGTTATAGAGCTGGATTTATCGTCACAGGTCATTGAAAACAACGCTAGCTTTTCCAGAATGATTAATTTAATGGGTCAGAAGTACCTGCTACCACCAAACAGCAGCTTTCTCTTGTCTGACATTTCTTGTATGCAGCCACTTCTGAACTGTAAGTAGTTTTATGTTTGTTTCAGAAAAAGATATTTTTTTCTGTCATCTCAGAAGTTAAGAGTTTGAACTTGGAATGTAAGTTCAGTTTTCAAATGCTGACTTTGCTCTGTTGTTTATTTCTGAGACAGTCTTGTGAAGTAGCCCAGGCTGGCATTGAACTTGCTGTGCAACCCAGGATGGCCCTGATATCTCAATTGTGCTCGACTTTGCCTTAGTTTCCTGGATGCTAGGATTCTAGGCCTGCATCACCCTACCTACCTCCTGGTTTTTAAAAATGAATGCATTTTTATGACAAGTAAAAGGTTAAAGAACTGGTACTTGAGAAAACAAATATAATACTTAATGTTTTCAGGAATTCAGAACACACTTGTGTTTGATAATTTATCTATCAAAATGAAAATATTTTAGTTGTGAATATTAATTCCCAGGTTTTTCCTAGCCTTTAAGTTTTTTTCACTTCTTACCTTTTATGTACTTTTAAACTTTTAACATCATTCTTTTAATTTTTTTTTTTGTTTGTTTTTCGAGACAGGGTTTCTCTGTAGCTTTGGTGCCTGTCCCGGGACTAGCTCTTGTAGACCAGGCTGGCCTCAAACTCCCAGAGATCCTCCTGCCTCTGCTTCCTGAGTGCTGGGATTAAAGGCGTGCGCCACCACCGCCTGGCTTAACATCATTCTTTTAAGAAAAAGAAATGTTGAGTACAAACATCGTGCAAAAGCACATAGTTTCCTATGGGGAGATGGGTTAACTCATCTGTGTTTGAGACAATCAAGTACTTTTGCAGCAGTGCCCATAGAGTTTGTTGTTGTTTGTTTTTTTTAAAATATCCCTGGGGCTGGAGAGATGGCTCAGTGGTTAAGAGCACTGCCTGCTCTTTCAAAAACTGGGTTAAATCCCCAGGACCCACAACTATAATTCTAATTTCAGGAGGTCTTATGTCCTCTTCTGGCCTTGGTGGGCATCAGACACAAATGTGGTATACAGACATACATGTAGGCAAAACACTTTACACATAAAATAAAAACAATAAAGATCTTTTTTTGTTAAAAAAAAAAGACAAACAAAAACTATTCCTATGCAGTTTTGTCATGACTGAAATTTTTAAAAATTCTTTTCAACCACTGTGGACTTCCATTCATCTTAGTTTCAAGATGCCTTAAGAAATATAAAATTTGCGGGACAGTAGTGGTGCAGTCCTTTAATCCCAGCACTTAGGAGGCAGAGGCAGGGGGATCTGTGTGAGTTTGAGAAGGGTCTATAGAAGAAATACAAAATCACTTTAGCTAAGAAAGTTGAATTGGAAGTATTATCTCTGACCAAGATCTCCCATATTTTGTCATTACAAGGCCAATTAGTAAGACTATTATAATAGCTATGGCTTATGCATTAACTATTCCTGGATTCTTTTTACAGAAGACTGCACTGAGAAAGGATTAATGTTCTACAGGTGCTAAAAAGAAACCACAAAAACAACAAGTTTTCAGATACTAGTCCTTCTAAAGTCATTCTTTATCAAACTTCTTGAAACATTTTTTTTTGTACAAAGTTTAAAAAGTTGAAGTCTACAGTCACCAGGCTGGTAGTCATAGACACACAAAAACCTAACAAGCTTGCTTTCTATGCCTACTTCTGAAGGCCACTGAGGATTAAGTGAGGTGAAAAACAACTACTTCCTTATTTTATTTATTGTATTATGTATAGTTGGAATTTTCCTTGGGCCACCAAGCAACTCCCAAATAATTTATTATGAATGCTTATTATTAATTATAAGTGCTTAGTCTTAGCTTAGGCTCGTCCCGCTAGCTCTTTTAACTTAATTTAACCTGTTTCTATTCATCTACATTTTCCCTTGGGGCTTTTTACCTTTCTTTCATTCTGTATGTCCTGCTTTTCTGCTTCCTCTATGTGTGTCTGGCTGGCCACTGGTTTCTCCCTGGTATCTCTTTTTCTTTCTTCCTTTCTAAGCCTAAATTCCTCCTCCTACTTAGTCTCCCTGCCTGCAAGTCCTGCCTATACTTCTTCCTTGCTATTGGCCATTTAGTTTTTTGTTAGACTTATCAAGTAAAACAGCAACACATTTTTACATATAATTAAACAAATGCAACACATCTTTACATAGTTAAACAAATATTTTGCAACAATTAAACATCATTTCTCCTTTTACTTTTTTTCTTCAAACCCTCTCATATATGTCTCCTTTTCCCTTTCTTTTTTTTAAATATTTATTTATTTATTATGTATACAATATGCTGTCTGTGTATATGCCTGTTGGCCAGAAGAGGGCACCAGGCCTCATTACAGATGGTTGTGAGCCACCATGTGGTTGCTGGGAATTGAACTCAGGACCTTTGGAAGAGCAGGCAGTGCTCTTAACCACTGAGCCATCTCTCCAGCCCCCTTTTCCCTTTCAAATTGATAGATTTTTCATTAATTTTGTTACATACATATATGTATGTAATCTGCTCAGTCTGTATGTTACTTGTCTGTATGCTTTCAGGGTTATAATTAGGTTCAAGGGAGATAAATACACAGGGAGAAAGGAGAACAAAATAGTAGTATGGATATGTGAAAAAATCATAAGGAATCATACTATTAACTACCTAAGAAACTATAACACACACACATACTTTAACTTAGTATAATGTTATTTATATGTATGTTTTCAGGGCTCACCGTTTGGTATTGGATAAGCAATCGGTGTACTCTTCCCTCAGTAAGACTAAAACTGTTTCTCCACTCCTGGCATTTGTGAGTTCCCTAGAGTTCTTTGTGTAGGGCTGGTTGTCCCCTTGTCCCCTTTAGCATGCCTCTTGTCCTTATTCAGCTCATATTTAAGCAGTCATGTTAATGAGATTTTGTGGGTGTAGCTTCTGACATTCCTAGGAGATACAATTTCACAGCAAACTCCATGATCCTCTGGCTCTTATAATCTATGTGTCTCCTCCTTTACAATGTTTCCTGAGCCTTACGTGTAGTGATATGTCATTTGTATTTTAATAAAGAAAGCTTAGCTGAAGATCAGAGAGTAAGTGGTAGCACACACCTTTAATCTAAGTAGCCACTCTAGTTTGTCATAGAAACTGAGCGGTGCATGCCTTTAATCCCAGTGGTCTGCACTCCACCAGCAGTGGATGAGAGTCCCCCATATTCTACGTCCTTGCCAGCAGGAGCTGTCACTTGTGTTATTGATGCTAGGGATTCTTTTTTTTTTTTTTTTTTTTTTTTGGTTTTTCGAGACAGGGTTTCTCTGTTAGCTTTGGTGCCTGTCCTGGCACTAGCTCTTGTAGACCAGGCTGGCCTCGAACTCCCAGAGATCCGCCTGCCTCTGCCTCCCGAGTGCTGGGATTAAAGGCGTGCGCCACCACCGCCCGGCGATGCTAGGGATTCTGACAGGTGTAAAATGAACTCTCAAAGCAGACTTGGTTTGCATTTCACTAATGACTGAGAATGTTGAACATTTAGGTGTTTCTCAGCCATTTAAGATTCCCCTATTGAGAATTCTCTGTTTAGATCTATACCCCATTTTTTAATTGAGTAATTTGTCTACTTGCTATCTAGTCTTTTGAGTTCTTTATACATTTTTTTTTGAGGTTTTTTTTTTTTTTCGAGACAGGGTTTCTCTGTGGCTTTGGAGCCTGTCCTGGAACTAGCTCTGTAGACCAGGCTGGTCTCGAACTCACAGAGATCCGCCTGCCTCTGCCTCCCGAGTGCTGGGATTAAAGGCGTGCACCACCACCGCCCGGCCTTGTTTGAGTTTTTTATATAATTTTGGATATTAGCCCTTTATTAGATGTGTAGTTGGTAAAAAAAAAATATTTTACCATTCTGTAAGCTGCCGCTTTGTCTGAATGATGGGATCTTTTGCCATGCAGAAGCTTTTCAGTTTCATGAGATTCCATTTATTAATTGTTGATCTTAGTGTCTGTGTTAATAGTGTACTGTTTAGAAAGTCTTTTCCCGTGTCATTGAGTTCAGGGCTGTTTCCTACTTTTTCTTCTGTTAGGTTCAAGATATCTGTTTTTAGGTTGAGCTCTGTGTGGGAATTCCTTTCCACTAAAATATTTTTTTTGGGGGGGGGGTTCAGCATTAGGGTGGCTTCTGTGTGCCGACATGATCTCTTATAAGGGAGAGGAACGGTCTCTTAATCTCTTGTATGGTGGTTGGAGATCTGGTTACAGCTTCCATTGCTTCCAGGGCAGAGGACAGTGGTGAATCTTCACCTTATTGTTACTCATGAGTGTTCCCCAGTAAATATTTGATATTCTTTTATTTTGGGCTCTCATGGACTCACTTACCCTTGCCTACACCTGGGGCCCAGTGTGGGGCATAAACCCACATCCCTGAGAGTAAGAGTTTCATGCTCTACTTGACTGAGCTCTTTGATCAATTTGGAGTTGAGTTTTGTGCAGGGTGATAAGTATGGATTTATTTGGAATTCTCTACATACAATCACCCAGTTTAACCACCACTATTTGATGAAGATCCTGTCTCTCCCCCCCCCCCCCCCATGTATTTCTGGTTTCTTTATCAAAGATCAGGTATCCGTAGGTATGTGAATTTTTGTCTGGATCCTCAGTTTGATTCCATTTATCAACATGTTTGTGTTTATTTCAGTTCCTTGATGTTTTATTGCTATAGCTCTGTAGTGCAGTTTAAATAAGGGATGGTGATACATCCAGCAGTTTCACCATCCAGGATTATTTTAACTAACCTATTTTTGTATGTGTATTTTTTATGTGTTTTCATGTGAAGTTGAAAATTGTCCTTTCAAGATCCATGAAGAAATGTGTGTTGAAACTGTGCTGGGGAGTGCATTGCATCTGTGGATTGCTCCTGACAGGATGGGCCTTTTTACTATGTTATTCTCACTGATCCATGAGCATGGCAGATCTTTCCATCTTCTGATACATTCATTCACCATTTCATTTCTTTAGTGTCTTAAAAGTTTTGTTTCGGTTTGGTTTTTCGAGACAGGGTTTCTCAGTCGCTATGGAGCCTGTCCTGGAATTCACTCTGTCGACAGGCTGGCCTCTAACTCACAGAGATCCGCCTGCCTCTGCCTCCCAAGTGCTAGGATTAAAGGCGTGTGCCATCACTGCCTGACAGTGTCTTAAAATTTTTATCGTACAAGTCTTTCACTTGCTTCGTTAGTTGTCCCAAGATACTTTATGTTATTTGAGGCTATTAGGGAAGGAGTTGCTTCCCTGATTTCTTTCTCAGTCCATTTGTCATTTGTATACACAAAGGCTATTGATTTTTGTCCGTTAATTTTGTATCTAGCTACTTCGCTGAAAGTGTTTATTAGCTGTAGGAGTTTCCCAGAAAAAATTTTTTTAATTAATTAATTTATTTATTAAAGATTTATGACTCTTCCCCACCACCGCCTCCCATTTCCCTCCCCCTCCCCCAAACAAGTCCCCCTCCCTCGTTAGCCCAAAGAGCAATCAGGGTTCCCTGCCCTGTGGGAAGTCCAAGGACCACCCACCTCCATCCAGGTCTAGTAAGGTGAGCATCCAAACAGCCTAGGCTCCCACAAAGCCAGTTCGTGCAGTAGGGTCAAAAACCCATTGCCATTGTTCTTGAGTTTTCAGTAGTCCTCATTGTCCACTATGTTCAGCGAGTCCGGTTTTATCCCAGGCTTTTTCAGATCCAGGCCAGCTGGCCTTGGTGAGTTCCGATAGAACATTCCCATCGTCTCAGTGTATGGGTGCACCCCTCACAGTCCTGAGTTCCTTGCTCGTGCTCTGTCTCCTTCTGCTCCTGATTTGGACCTTGAGATTTCAGTCCGGTGCTCCAATGTGGGTCTCTGTCTCTGTCTCCTTTCATCGCCTGATGAAGGTTAATATTCAGGAGGATGCCTATGTTTTTCTTTGGGTTCTCCTTATATAGCTTCTCTAGGATCACTAATTATAGGCTCAGTGTCCTTTGTTTATGGCTAGAAACCAAATATGAGTGAGTACATCCCATGTTCCTCTTTTTGGGTCTGGCTTACTTCACTCAGGATAGTGTTCTCTATTTCCATCCATTTGTATGCAAACTTCAAGAAGTCATTGTTTTTTACTGCTCCCAGAAAAATTTTAAGGCCCGTTATGTGTACTATTATGTCATCTGTAAATAAAGATACTTTCACTTCTTCCTTTCCAATTTTATCCCATTGTTAGTTGCCTTATTGCTGTAGGTAGAACTTCAAGTACTATAATGAATGGTTATGGAGTGGACAACTTTGTCTTTTTACTGAGTTTAGTGGAATTGCTTTGAGTTTCTCTTCATTTAAGTTGATGTTGGCTATGGGCTTGCTGTAAACTACCCTTTTTAGGTTGAGGTATATCTCCTTAATCTCTCCAGAACTTTTTTCATGAAGAGTGTTGGATTTTCTCAAAGGTCTTTTCTATATCTAATGAGATGATCATGTAGTTTTGTCTTTCAGTTTGTTTATTTGATAGATACATTTTACTGATTTTTTGTTTTGTTTTTGAGACAAAGTTTCTCTGTAACTTTGGAGTCTGTCCTGGAGCTAGCTGTTGTAGACCAGGCTGGCCTCAAACTCACAGAGACCCGCCTGCCTCTGCCTTCGAAGTGCTGGGACTAAAGGCATTTGCCACCACCACTTGGCTCATTTACTGATTTTTGTATGTTGAACCATCCTGCATCTCTGTGATGAAGCCTACTTTTAAATTTGTTTTTGGATTCAGTTTGCAAGCATTTTTATTGAGAATTTTTGCACTTACATTCATAAGGAAAATTGGTCTGTAATCCTCTTTCTTGTTGTGTCTTTGTGTGGTTTAGGGATCGGGGTAACTGTGTCCTCATAAAACAAATTGGGTGATTTCCTTATGTTTTTATTTTGTGGAATAATTTGAGGAATATTGACATTAACTTTTTCTTTGAAAGTTTGGTAGATTTTTTTTATGTTAAAACAAAACAAAATAAAGACCCTGGGCTTTCTTTTTGATTGCTAGACTTTTAATGACTGCTTCTATTTCACTACGGGTTATAGGTCTAATTAAATTGTTTATCTGATTTTGATTTAACTTTGGTAAATGGTATAGAGAAAATTACCCATTTCTTTTAGATTTTCTAGTTTGATGGAGTACAGGTTTCTAAAGCATGTCCTTGTGATTCTCTGGATTCTCTCAGTGTCTGTTGTTATGTCCCTCTTTTCATTTCTAATTTTGTTAATTTTGATATTGTCTTTTCACCTTTTAGTTAATTTAGATAAGGTTTGTCAATCTTATTGATTTTCTCAAAAACCTAACTTTTTATTTCATTGGTTTTTGTAGTTTTATTTTATTGATTTCATCCTTGAGTTTGATTATTTCTTGCTATCTATTCATTTTGGGTGTGATTTCTCCTTTTTGTTCTGAACCTTCAGGTATGCTATTAAATTACTATAATAAGATATCTTCAATTGTCTTTTAATGTAGGTACTTGGTATTACAAACTTGCCTCTTAGAACTAACTACTTTTGTTGTGTCCCATAGTTTGGTTATGTTGTGTTTCATTTTCTTTCAGTTCCAAAAAGTCTTTAATTTCTTTCTTATTTCTATCTTGAGTCATTTTTTTTTCATTCATTAGTGAATCCAGTTTCCATGAGTCTGTAAACTTTGTGTTGTTTCTGTCATTGCTATCCAGATTTAAGGCAGGCAGTGGTGGTGCATGCCTTTAATCCCAGTACTTTGGGAGGCAGGAACATGTAGATCTCAGTGAGTTTAAGGCCAACCTGATCTACAAAGTCAGTTCCAGGACAGCTAGGACTGTGACACAGAGAAACCCTGACTTGAAAAACCAAACCAATCCAAACCAAACCAAACAACCAAACAACCAACCAACCAACCAACCAGACAAACAAACAATAAAAGAAACCTAGTTTTAATCCAGGATGGTCAGATAGGATGCATGGTGTTGTTTTTGTTTTCTTGTATCTGTTGAGACTTGCTTTGTGCCTGAGTATGTGGTCATTTTTGGAGAATGTTCCATGAAGTGCTGAGACGAAGGTATTATTCTTTGGTGTTTGGGTGAAATATTCTGTAAATATCAGGTAGGTCCGTTTTGTTTATGACGCCAGTTAGCTCCAGCATTTCTATCTTTAGTTTTTGTCTGTGTGACCTGTCTATTGGTGAGAGTGGGGTATTGAAGTTACCCACAAAAATGTGTGAGGGCCAATATGTGATTTAGGCTATAGTAGTGTTTCTTTTACGAACTGGGTGCCATGGTATATGGTGCATTAATCTTTAGAACTACAATGTCCTCTTGGTGAATTTTTCCTTTGGATAGTAATGTCCTTGATCTCTTCTGATTAGTTTTGGTTTGAAGGCTATTTTGTCAGATATTAAAATGGATTACTTTTTTGGGTCCTTCCCATCTTTAATTTTACTTGAGGTGATGTCTATTCTTGATGTTCAGGTGTGTTTCTTGGATGCAGCAGAAGTGTGGATCCTGCTTTTGCGTCCGTTCTGTTAGTCTGTGTCTTGTTAGTGGAAATCGAGACCACCGACGTTGAGGGATATCAGTGAGCAGTGTTTGTTGATTCTTGTTATTTTGTTGTTGTGTTGTGTGTGGGGGTGCGTATGTGTTTTCTCTGTTTTGATTTGCTGGTTTGGGATTATTTATTTCTTGTGTTTTCTTCGGTGTAGTGGACCTCTTTAGGCTGGATTTTTCCTTCTAGTGCCTTCTGTAGGGCTAGACTTGTAGATAGATATTGCTTAAATTTGGTTTTATAGTGGATGTCTTACTTTGTCCAGCTAATGTTATTGAGAATTTTTTCTGTGTATAGTAGTGTGGGGCTGGCATGTGTGGCCTCTTAGAGTTTGTATAACATCTGTGCAGCCCCTACTGGCTTTTAGAGTCTCCATGAGAATGTGGGTATAATTCTATTAGGTCTGCATTTATACTCTTTCTTTATTCTTTTTTTTTTTTTTTTTTTTTCGAGACAGGGTTTCTCGAAAGGACAGCTTTGGTGCCCATCCCGGAACTAGCTCTTGTAGACCAGGCTGGCCTCGAACTCCCAGAGATCCGCCTGCCTCTGCCTCCCGAGTGCTGGGATTAAAGACATGCGCCACCACCGCTCGGCTTCTTTCTTTATTCTATACATTTAGTGTTTTGACTAGTTTGTGGCTAGGGGACTTTCTTTAGTGTTAGGTCTTGAATGGTTTTATTCATTTCCTTCCACTGATTGTGATTTCATAAAACTCTTTAAGGGATTTGTTTGTTTTTCTTTAAGGACCTCTATCATTTCATTGTGGCTGTTTTAATGTCTTTTACATGGACTTCATCAATGTCGGAAGATTTAGGGCCTTCTGTGCTAGAGTTGCTGGGCTCTCTAGACATACTGTCCTGCCTGTTATTAATTGTGTATTTACACTGGTGTCTAGGCATCAGGGGTTGGGAACATTCTAATTCTACATGCTGATATTTGGTCTTGTTTTTGTTGGGTTTGATGTAT
Organism: Microtus obscurus; assembly: GCA_963919715.1. Classification (NCBI taxonomy): domain Eukaryota; kingdom Metazoa; phylum Chordata; class Mammalia; order Rodentia; family Cricetidae; genus Microtus; species Microtus obscurus. The sequence continues at coordinate 5,924,709 of CAWTZC010000768.1, forward strand.
TGTCCCCCCCCCCGCCTCATTTTTGAGAGAGTATGGTACCTGTGTGTTGCCTGGCAGGGAATTCTTCTCAGATTGGACCCTCAAATTAGCATGGGTAGGAATCCAATATTGGGAGCTGACACTTGGGAATCGGGGTGGACTTGGAGCGTCCTGAGGAGGTCTACAGGAGGGAGGAAAGTGTGGTGTTTCCCCAGGTTCTGCTTAGTCCCTGAGAATGGTGGCAAAGAGTGGGGAGAGGCCACAATACGTAGTCTGCTGCAGAGCTGGGATGAGGCTGGGGGATTGGATGTGGAGGAGAGGAGGGAGTGAGAAGAATTCAAGCTCATCCACTTGCTCTGGTGGCCGATCTGACTTTCTGGCCTGCTTGGCCCATGAGTTCTCAGGGAATGCCTGCTGGAATTAGGGGCTGGGATAAAGCAGTGAGTGGGAGGAGGAGAGTTGAAGATCTGTGGGATCCACTGAAGATGAGGGCCGTGAGGGAGGGGGGTCTGCAGCAGGTGGTCTGCTCCAGAGCTGGGGATGAGACTGGGGGGGGGCAGGTGAAGACCAGCAGTCAGCCTACCTGCTTCCCTCTATCCTCATTTTAATTTAGATTACCTATGAGTTTGCACATTTATCAAATATATCTATGTTATATAATTGGTGGGGAAGAACAACTCCTCCTTAGAATAAATTCCAATTGGCTAATATGAATAGAATAATGGATTCAGAAAATTGCCATTTGACAAACCACGGAGTGGCAAAGTAGTGGGTGAGATGAGGAGAGAGTGTCCTCATGCTTTTAACCTATCTTGTCACAGCTAATTGTTTATGAGCAAAATAAGCTGGACAGACCCAGCAGACAGCACTTTAGCACAGTGATGCTGTGCCTCAGTTTGACATCCTAAATCACCTGCATCTCTGGTATAGTGCTGCAGACTTACTTTGGTAACAGCCTTGCCAGAAATACAGGATCTAAATTTAGTGATGAGGAACAACAAGGCCAAGTTAGGGACATCTGAAATAATCTGAAATAGGAGATGGGGTAACTAAAAGCAATGTGTGATTCTGATTTTGGTCTTAATAAGAAAGAAAAAGTCTTAAGAATTTTTTGATAACTGGAGAAGTTTTCTTACGGTTACCATATCAGCTATAAAACTGAAATTTCAAAATAAAAATGTTAGCCGGGCGGTGGTGGCGCACGCCTTTAATCCCAGCACTCGGGAGGCAGAGGCAGGCGGATCTCTGTGAGTTCGAGACCAGCCTGGTCTACAGAGCTACTTCCAGGACAGGCTCCAAAGCCACAGAGAAACCCTGTCTCGAAAAACCAAAAAAAAAAAAAAAAAACCAAAATAAAAATGTTTAAAAAAGAGAAAGTTTAAAAAGTAATGATCAGGAGGACCATTAATGAAGCTGTCCAGCTTCTAAGGGGATTTTCAAGTTCTTAGGACCTTGCTTAGTGAACTGTAGCCTTCCGTAGATGACTCTGCAGAAGTCAGTGTGTACAGTTGCAATTGCTGTTGTCTCAAAGGTCCAGAATTACGGTATCTGAATAAAAGCCATAAACGCTTTCGTTGTATTCCATTGTGTTTGCGTTTATAATGAAAGACCTTCCTTGGGCTGGAGCTATAGCTAAGTTACACAGCTTGCTGAAGATGCCCAACGTCCTCGGTTCAAAAACAGTACTTTACTTTAGAAATGTATTAATTTCTTATGACCATTGTGTATATCTGTGACGTTTGTGGAGGTCAGAGGACAGTTCTGGGGACTCTTCTCCTCTTCTACCCTCGTGTGGGTTTGAGATCCAGCTCAGATCAGCAGAGCATTTGCTGGGCCCTCCTTAATTTTTTTTGTCTTAATTTCATTTGTAGTCATTTGTGTATGTGTGTGTGTGTGCGCGCGCGCGTGTGCTTTATTTGTTCAGTTTTTATCTCTGAAGGGTCTGGGGATTTAGCTCAGAGCTTGATTCTGAGAGTGTGGGCTCTATGGCTTCACCTCAAACCTAGTGTTTAGCTCTGAAACTCATACAGAGGATGTTTTTTGAAAATATGTCTTTGATTTCAGGTAGTAAGACGTTTGATGTAATTGTGATTGATCCACCGTGGCAGAACAAATCGGTTAAAAGAAGTAACAGGTAAGTGGGGACAACGTGTTTGTTAGGCTGCTTTCTGGAAGCCGCAGTCCTTTGTGCATACTGTAAATATGATAGCGGTTATCTGGAGCTACTGACAATACATTCATCAAGGAATTACTTTCCTTAATTCTAGATACTTCAACTGAAACTCCTATATCTGTGGAACAGTGTCTGCTGCTGTGACTGAGGCCTGAACCATTCATGGTTCCCTCAGCAGCACTGAGCACCATCCTTTTGCCTTCTTCCCTGTAGCATTCAGAAACTTATAGTAATGTGCTAGGAGTGAATCATCTAGGTCATGTATTTGATCGTACTTTAGTTTATGCCATCTCATAAAATAAGCGCAGTTAGTTACTGGGATGCTGTTTACTCTTACTAACTGCATTGTGAATGAACTTGTACTTCTGATGAATACTTTCACTTCTTCTCACCCTTCAGCTTCCCAGATCTAATATTCCTGCTTTGTTATAAACTTAGACTGAAGGTCTTCCTCTCAGCAATTATCTTTAGCTTACTTTTGATTTTGGTCTAGAAGGTGTGTGATAATTTTCTTCTTAACTTGTATGAGTTGTGCAAAGACTTCATGTATCTCTTCTGAAGTGTATAGATATCTATGTTTGTAAGTGTATCTGTATCTCTATATGTGTCTATATGTTTTTGGAACCATTTGAGAATGAAATAAGAGACAGTTACTCTTAAAATTTGAAGTATGTTTGAGAAAAAAGCAGAGGTGTTGTTATATGACCACAATGCAGTTATCGTGTAGACAGCTAACGTTAATATAAAACTCCTGTGGACACATTAGATATTGTGTAGACAGCTAACATTAATATAAAACTCCTATGGACACATTAGATATCGAGTAGACAGCTAACTTTAATATAAATCCCCTATGGACACATTAGATACCGAGTAGATCGCTAACATTAACTTAAAACTCCTATGGACACATTAGTGTCATGCGTTCATTTATTCTGATTCACCCGTTGTCCCAGATGGCCTCTGTAGCACACTGACTGTAGATCTTCTCTGTACTGAGATGTGTGTGGCTCCTCACAACTGCCTGTAAGAGCATTAGTACGTTTGTGAAATTCTCTGACAGATTGTTGAGTCTGAGGTGATTTTAGAGAATTATGGTTGGTTTTAAAAGTGGGGTTAGTTGTGAAGACTGTGCCTTCAAACTCTGTAGTTTGACTAGCTCTGAGAACACAGTTCTGTGCTCTTAGACACTTACCTGGTCCAACATTGCTGTACCTTGTGATGAGTGCATCTTTAATACTTTGAGGCCCCACCAAACCATTTTCTGTTGTTGCTACATCACTCTACATCTCTACCAAGAATGTGTGTGGCATCTCCTCATGTCTTTACCAATACTTGTTATTTGTTATTCAAATTATAACTATGTTACTATGAAGCGGTATCTTATGGTTTTGATCTGCGTTTCTCTAAAGACCAACCCATACCTGATGGTTTCACGTTCTTATCAGTCCTTTTATGTTCTGTAGAAAAGCTTCTATGTATATTTTAGGGTTGCATCTTTAAAATTGTTGGTTTGTTGGAGATCTTTCTATAATTTGGACACTAGATTCTTATCTATTATTTTTACATGATTAGCAAATATTTTCTTCTACCTTTTTTTTTGCTTTCTTCAGCATAAAGTAAAGCATGAAGTTTGATTTATTTTTTGTTTGTTTGTTTGTTTTGTTTTTGGAGACAGGGTTTCTCTGAGTAGCCTTGGCTGTCCTGAACTCATTCTGTAGACTAAGCTGGTCTCATATTCACAGAGATCCTCCTGCTTTTGCCTCCCAGTGCTGGGATTAAAGGTATATACCACCATTGCCCACCAGTTTGTTCATTTTTAAATGTTGCTTATGCTTTTAATGTCATATTTAGAAAGTCTTTTGTCAGGCTAGGCGTGGTGGTGCATATTTTTAATCCTAGCACTTGGGAGGCAGAAGTAGACTGATATCTATGATTTTTGAGGCCAGACTAGTCTAAGAGCAAGTTCCAGGCTAGCCAGGGCTACACAGTGAGACCCTGCCTTAGAAAAACCAAGATTTTTTTTCTTTTGACATGAAACAAGGTCATAAGACACTTCAAGGGAGGAGAGTGGGCAAGGTAATAGAACATATATGATGTGGAAGTTGAACTCTAGGGGTGTTCAAAAGGGAACATTGGGGTGGAGGGTACGAGTAGGGGCAAGGAGATGAGAGAGAAGAGTACAGAAGAAGGATCAAGTAAAACTTAGGATGTGTGAAAGTTGTATAAGAAAGACTGTTTGTATTCTAATTAAAAAGATGAATGAGAAGTAGGTGCTTTGAATAGTTAGCATTGTAAGGCATAGGATGCATCATTTGGAATTTGCTCAGTGATTTCTGTGAGTTTAGAGGTACCAGAAGGAGTGTGACTGTTTCCTCACCTCCAAACACTTCAGGTTAGTTAAGACAGTCAATCTGCAGCTATTGAAAACATGTCACTGCAGGGTTTTGACCTAGTACATTTTCTACCATGACAAAATAGTCTCTGAAAAGCATCCCCATGAGAATTGGAAACTTTGTGTTCTGGGAATGGGATAGTGTGGATGCAAGAGGCCAGGGTGCTTGCCATCTGATTCTGTTACCTGTTTATCTTCAGTTCCTTCACCAAGTTTATCTGCCTAAGAAAACTTTGCCAGCATTCTTGACCCCTCTAATGTGATGTTGCTTTCCATCAGAACCGGATGCCTGTGCCTGCCCCTGGGAAGACTCCTTATTTTTGTCTGAGTGAGTAGAGTTGTAGAAGTGTCTTTGGCATTGACAGAGGAATGAAGCAAAGGAGAGGATGTAGGGAGACTTAAGTCCATGGCATCCCTAGCCTAGTTAGTGATGGGAGGAAGCTGACATCCCCAGCAGGAGCAGCTTAAGGAAGGAAAGGGGTTTGGGGGTCATGCTTTTAGAAATCTCGGTCCATCACATTAGGAAAGGCATGGCCCCAGTCAGATGCAGGAGCACAGAGCAGCAGACAGGAAGTAGAGAGCACTAGATGGCAACCAGCACTGGGCATGACCTTCAAAGATCCCCCACCCCTCCTAGGGATCTACTTCAGCCAGCAGTCTGCACCCCTCAGGCTCTCTAGTCTTTAGAACAGCACGGCAATCCAGACTGAACACTCAATGCGTGAGCATACGGAGACATTCCAGGCTAAAATGATACTTGGGCCTGCAAGGTGGCTCACTGGGAAAATGCACTCACTGCCAAGCCTGATGACCTGAGTTTAGTCCCTGGAATTCACATGATGCAAGGACAGAACTGATCCCTCAAGTTGTTCTCTGACCCCTACATACCCTAAAACAGATGCATGCCAATAAACAAGCACATAATAAATGTTACTAAAAAGCCTCATATGTCCTCCCTTTTTCCTCCTCTCTCCATCTCTTTCATTTCCTCTCTTCATTCTCTCCTCTTCTTTTCAAATAGCATAATCCAAGTATCATGATGAACTACCAGAGAGGATGACAATGCAGAAGCAAGAGAATAATATTGATATTGCAGGATGCTTTCATGTAGGAGTGAAAAGACAGAGTTGGAAGGATAAACTTCATAGATGCTGTCATACATTTCCCCAAAGAGAAGGTATTTTGAAGAAGATAAATAAAGTGTATAAAGGAGGGAGGAGATAGTGTGTGGTAGCTGAAGAGGCTGGATGGCTTATTTATTTATTTTTAAATATTTATTTATTTATTATGTATACAATATTCTGTCTGTGTGTATGCCTGCAGGCCAGAAGAGGGCACCAGATCTCATTCTAGATGGTTGTGAGCCACCATGTGGTTGCTGGGAATTGAACTCAGGACCTTTGGAAGAGCAGGCATTGCTCTTAACCTCTGAGCCATCTCTCCAGCCCTTGGTAGTTTATTTTAACTGAAGTATGAGATAAATTTATATGTCAAGGGAAATACTGGACAAGGGACCTGAGAAGTGGTAACCATGGGTAAATAAAAGAATCCATGACTGGTTTGCGAACCTGAGAATAGACTGAGCCCTTCACTGGTCTAATTCTTTTGCCCCATGTTTTTCTTCACCTCAGTTATGTGTATGACCTGCATTGTGGCATTGGCTGTGTGTGCATGTGGTCACACTTCAGTGATGGAGACTGTGCTTTGCATGCACAGGGCCCTAGGTCCATCCCTCTTGTGTGCGTGTATATGCGCATGCATTACATCCACATGTGTGCACAATGACAAGGCTTAGTTATGTCATTGGAATGAGTTACTGGAGGGTGAGTGCATATATTATTTGAATAGGTGATTAACATTTGTGTACACATTACATGGCTTGTGCTTTGAAGTTGCCCAGGATAGTGTCAAGACTTTCCTGGTTGAGATAGAGGGATGTCAGAGCTTCAGCACACTGAATATCGAGAGTGAGGACAAAATGTGTTCATTGAGGAAGGTTTGGGGCTAGTGTGACTGGGTGATGCTTAAAGAGAAGGGAGGTTTTGCAAAAGTTGATGGAGTCTAGAATACCAACATATTATCTCCAGTTGTCTATGGAATGCTGGAGAAAGACTTGTATTTCTTTGGATATTTGTAGAACAATTGATGTTCTGGCAAAACAAGTTGACTTTGTAATGTTAATGGTCAGGAGGTAGAAGACAGTGGGCCTTTAAAATGAGAGCATGCAGAGGGAGAGAAAATGGGATGACAGGAGCAGGGTGGCTTGAAGCTGCAATGGGAGGGTGAGGTCGGGCAAGGTGATAGGAGATCTAGGGGTCAGCAGTGTGTGCAAGACTGAGGCTTACAGTGGGGTACCGCCCCTCACTGAAGTCAGCTGGCTTCTGTATCACTGGCATCAAAACCAGTGCTTCTTTGTACCAAGACATGTCACCATTCGGGTCACTAGTTGCAAGGCTCTCTCTGATGGGGCTCCTGTGAAACACATCATGATGGAATCCAGACAATATTTGTGTAAGTCTGACTGGGAGGAAAAGCATGTTACATCTGGGAAAATTACCAAAAGGTAAGTCATTTGAAAGTAATTTAAAAAACAAAAACAAACAGCCTGGCAATTTAAAACTAGTAAAATGGAAAACTCAGGGCATGTGTAAGTGCCAGTGGGTCCACCAGGTGTCAGTGTGACTCCATAGTTACCACGTGCAAGTGGCCCTGGAACTGTGTATTAGTGGGGTTGGCGCCCTACAGCTCTTTTCTCTGCTTTTATTTGTTTTTTGAAGTTAATTTTCTCAAGTGTTTTCTGCTCATTTTTAGGTACAATTGTTTATCACCGCAGCAGATAAAGCACATGCCTGTTCCTAAGCTGGCTGCTGCTGACTGTCTTGTTGTTACCTGGGTGACCAACAGGCAGAAGCATCTGTGTTTTGTGAAAGAGGAACTTTATCCTTCGTGGTCTGTGGAAGTCATTGCGGAATGGTACTGGGTAAAAGTGAGTTCAGAAATTAGCTCGTTTGTTAACACAGCATCACATACCGCTCATGGGAAGACACTGACTGTCCTCACTGCGTCCGCATCACTGGTGTCTTCATCAGGCTCTGAGGAGAGCTTTTTATGCTTTGTGCCTGGACGAATCTTCCTGTTCTCAAGATGTTTGTTTCTTTATCCTGTGTCTTTGAAGTAGGGCCCCAAGTGGCTGGTTTTGGGAAATCAAGGAGAGATCAGAATAAAGTTATAAAAAGCTCCAGTTTATTAAAAGAAAATTTGGTGTGCATTGAATGCATGTGTGTGCATGCATGTATGTGTGCACCCATGTGATAGCTGTAGTTTAATAAATTAGCTAGAATTCGGGGACTGTGTTACCTCCACTGTCTTCTCCATTCATCAACAGCTTCATTGCCTTTGTGTTCCCCATCTCTTCCCTCTGTGTGTGGGGCTGAGATCAGAGAACAACAAGACTATTGGAGAGTTATGCAAAGATTCGAGAACCTTTTGTTCTCCTTTTTTTGTTTGTTTGTTTGTTTTCCCCTTGAGACAGGGTTTCCTGTAATCTATAGAGCCTTGAATTTGCTATGTAGCTGAGGATGACGTTGAACTGTGTTGAACTCCCTTCTTTGCTGTCAGTCTGTTTTATTTTATTTTGGAGATAGTAAGTTGCTAACCTGGAATTTATAGTGCCAAGAGCCAGTCTCAGCACCAGGTCTTTTCTTCATCATCACCTGCCCTACTTCCTTCCCTACTGAACTGTGGCTCTGACGTTCTGCCATCTTGAGTATAGAAGGCTTTATTTTAACTACTTAGGTGAATGTTATTTGAGTGAATTAATGACTGAATTCACAATGGCCTTGTTTCTAGGAACAAGTGATCATAAAAAGTAGAGACTGTTTATGTGAGATGATAGTACCATTTATTAAAATACCCATGGTATGTGAGTTTTTAAACATTCCTTATAGCTACATTGTCCACTATGGTATGGACACTGCGCATGTCCAGTGTGGTAGCCACCATGTCATGCAGCTCTCTAGTGCTTGACTTGTGCCCTTTAATTGGAGAGGTACTGTCGAGTGGTAAATGTCTGTTGGCATGAAAGACTCACAGGGGAGGAAAAAAATGTCATATCTTATAATACCCTTTACAATCAGTCGCGCGTGGAAATACTGTTTCAGACATGCTAGATTGAATGCAATTAAAATTAATTACCTTGCATTCTTTTTTTTACCTCTTTCCGATGTTAATACTAGAAAATTTAAAATTATATATATGGCGCACACTCGTGGCTCATACTGTATTTTTTTATTGGACTACACAGAAAGATTAATAACTTCTCCTTTTTTGCTGGAAACTGTATAGTGACAGTAAAAAAAAAATGGTCTTCCTTGGTTCCTTCCTTTCAGATCACCCGTTCAGGGGAGTTCGTGTTCCCATTGGATTCTCCACACAAAAAACCTTATGAGTGTCTTGTACTGGGGAGATTTCGAGAAAAAACTGCTTTAGTGTTAAGGTAAGCTAAGTGATTTTTCAAAATTATATAAATACAAACTTTTAAAGTTAATACAGTGATCACTGATTTTCTTAATTTTTATACTTTTGAAATCTTAAAAATGGCCTAGAGATGAAAAGTTTAAGTTATATAATAAATACAAATTTTTGTTAACTTGTGTTTTATGCAGAGTATAGTAGTTAATATGAAAAATGACATTCTAAAGATGTTTGAATATATACATTGATCTTCCTCATTGATTCTATCTTTAAATTCATTTGTTAATAGAATTAATTACTATTTAAATGAGGAAAATGATGCAACTGTAGCATAGAATTAAAAATGATCCTTTAAGTAATAGCTTGTCATCTTGTTCTGTTTCAATGAGGAGCCCGGATGTGAAAGTGCCCCCGGTTCCAGATCGGAAACTGATTGTCAGTGTGCCCTGCCTTCTTCACTCACACAAGCCGCCCCTTGCTGGTATGTGTCTGTGAAACCCGGCTGTGAGGACTCGGAAAATATTCCCAGAGGGATTGAATTTCGTATTGGAATGGTCTGTAGGTTTGTGAGTGGGATGTTTAATATTCTGAAGTGTGCAGGAAACTTCTTGTAGAACGTATGAAATAGAGGACATGTTAGTGTGTTTCACCTCAGCTGTCCTTCAGCATCATCTCCCAGGGTTTCTTTACTGTCCTGGGCTGATGAAGGCTGTTGGGGTTCAGAGGATGTAGTTCAGTGAGTGGCCTTGTTTGCCCTCAGGTTTAGGATTCAGACCCAGCATAATAGAAGAGATGTCTAGGATTCCCTCAACATGGTAGTTTTATATCTCTGAAGGCAGGCTACCATTGCAACAGGGGAAGGAAGCTGTTGAGGCTGCTGTTCCCTCAAGCTGGAGTGCTGAGCATGGTGCTCCTCGTTCAATGTAACCGAGCAGCAAGGACCAGTGTTAGCCATGGGTGCTGACTCACATGCGTGTGAGTCCTGGCTCTGCTGTTCTGGAAGGTTACCTCAGTCTTTTCCTTGCCACCCTCATTCCCAGAGTGAGTAATGATGTCTAATACCACAGAGTGGTAAGGAGTGATTGCATTGTTTATGGTATATTTAAAAGGCAATAAATGCTCGTTGTTTTTCAAGTGAGAGTTTATAGTTATTTATTTATTATATATACAATATTCTGTCTGTGTGTATGTCTACAGGCCAGAAGAGGGCACCAGACCTCATTACAAATGGTTGTGAGCATCTGGGAGCAATGCTCTTAACCACTGAGCCATCTCTCCAGCCCCCTCAAGTGAGAGTTTAAAGACTTGCTCATGGAAGTTCTTGAGAGCCTGACTTTGATATTCCAAGTTTATTTTTTGAAAATTCCTTCAGGAAGATATTTTACTATTTTGATCATTACTACTCAAAATCTATGGGCCGATTATCAGTTTTCCTTTTGCAGAATGTGGTTTGTGAGCCTGGAAATGAGAATATAAGAAAGCTGGGGAGAGGGTGCAGTGGGTAAGAGTGCTTGCTCAGCAAGAATGAGTTCAAGTCCTCAGTATTCATGTAAAAAGGCGGGCATGGCTGTGTTCGTGTGCCTAAAGCCCCATCACTGGGGCAGAGACAGGCACTTCACAGAGAGCTCCCTGGCCAGCCAGTCTCGCCAGAGGTTGTGCTTCCAGTTCAATGAGAACCTGCCCCAAGGAGTAAGGCAGGGAGCCATGAAGGAGGACATCCACTCTGACCTTAGCAAGTGCACTCTGGAACTCAGATGCTCAGTGCTTATAGCACACCTGAAAACACAGATACACACACAGACACACAACCAACAGAAGAGAGTGAACTCAGGATGTCTGTTGCCTCAGATAACTTTGCAAAGGAGTCCTTACGGTACCTTTAATTTGAGAAATACTCAGATGTGTTTGACTATTCTTTGGCTTAGAAGGATACTCTGAATTCTCATACCTGATACTCTATAAATGCTAATTCATTAGTTTGTGACCTAGATGAACGTGAACTCTATTGTTTCTTGAAAAAATTATTTAATACCAATTGTACTTTAAAGAAATCTAATTTGTATACTTGGTATCAATCATTTGGTATGTACCAAAGCTTAATTTATAAGTCTTTTGTTTTAGGGTTTATAGTTTATTATAAAAAATTTACAAAAAATATAATACCTTAAGCCTTTTATTAAATAATTTTAAGTTATTTGCCATTTATTTTCAATAGAATAAAAATATATGTAAAGATTATTTTGAAGAGAAAAGATTTAAAGACTGTGGAGTAAAATCAGTCTTGCCCTGTATAGTATATAAAGTGCAGTTCTGCTGTACTGCTAGTAGAGCAGCACAAACACATTTAAAATTGAAAACATTTCCACTCAAAGTTGTAAGGAAAATCTGAATGACTCAATACAGTTAACTTCCAAGTCTTTTACATAGTCATCATATACATGAAATATATGTGGTGCCTTGTTTTGGGGTTCATATTAGGTTAGCGCATGCATCTTAGCTATAGAGAGGTACAAGTCAAAACCTTCAGAAAGTAACTTAAGGATTCCTGTGGTAAATTTTACAGTGAAATCCTAACTCTGGGGGTTGGTACGATGTGTAGTATCTACATACACTTAGAACGTTGTCCTGTGAATCTTAGTAATCTGCTTTATGTATACTCAAAACATGAACTGTTCCCAGGCAGTGGTGGTGCACGCCTTTAATCCCAGCACTCTGGACAGAGCCAGGCGGATCTCTGTGAGTTCGAGGCCAGCCTGGTCTACAAGAGCTAGTTCCAGGACAGGAACCAAAAGCTACAGAGAAGAAACCCCGCCTCAAAAAAAAAAAAAAAAAAAAAACAGAAACAAAAAAACCTGTTCTCTCTTGCTCCTGAAAGACCTCCGAAAGGAGTGTCTTCCCTCTAAGGAGACCTTTCCCAAGGAACAGCGAGACCACTCACGCGGATGCAAACAGCAAGAGGTTTATTCAAATACCAAGTACTTGGGGCTACAAGCCTATCGGACGGACGGCTTGCGCGCCGTCAGGTTGTGTCCAAGCGTTTTTATAGTGTAAAGCGGGGTACAAAAGTGAGAAGCATAGTTACAGGGTTCCTATTGGATGATTCAAATGGGACCCAGGTGGTACCGGGGTGAAATTGAGGGCACGTTCCCAGGCATGCATACATCAGATAACTGTTTGATCCCGTTTCTTCTCAGGGTCATAAATTTCTCCTTGGGGTCTCAGTTCCTCCCTTGCACAAAAGTATGCCATAAATACGTCAGAGGTCCTGATATATCCTTATCTTCCCTGCAACCAGGCACCCTGACCTCACTTTGCACTGACATTTGTTGGTAGAGGGCCTTGTGCAATGTTGTTAGAGCAGTTAGGCTGGGATTCTCCATAGGGGAATTGTTTCCTTTGTAAACTACTGATATTTTAAGTTTGACATAAGTGTCAACCATAGGCATCCTGCTTTCCTAGGAAAGCAGGATGTTCTCATGAGAGCTTGCTGGCCTAAAGTTGAACTCTGTAACCAGTACAAGCCTTGCTTTTGAGCAGGGGTCTTTCACTCCAAAACCTCAAGATATATCTTTTAATTAAAAAAATATTTTACATGTGTGGGTGTATGGTTTGCATGTTTGTCTGTACACCATATGCATCCCAGATGCCTGCAGAGGCCAGAAAAAAACATTGGATCCCCTGGAACTAGAGTTACAGATGCTTCTGGACCATGTGGGTGCTGGGAATCAAATCCTGCTCCTCCTTAAGAACAGCAAACGTTCCCCCCTTTTATTGAAAATAGATTCCCTTTTCATACAATATAGCTCAATCATAATTTCCCCTCCCTCAACTACTTCCAGTTTCTCACTTCCTTGTCTCCCCTCCAGATCCACTCCTCCTCAATCTCTCATCAGAAAAGAATAGACCTCCTGCAGATAACAGCAAAACATGACAAAATAAAATACAACAATGCAAAGCAAAAATACTTGCATCGCAGTTGGACATAAAACCCAGCAGGAGGAAAAGAGTCCCAGGAACTGGCAAGAGACAGAGACCCTCTCATTCTCACAGTTGCAGCAAGGGCTGCTAATGGCTGAGCTGTCTCTCTGGCCCATCATCAAGAGAATATCTTTCCCGAAAGACTGCAGAACCTAAGTAAAACCACTGCACCTTAGATTATGTTAACTTCTAGAAAACAGATGGGAGGGGTGGTTAGCACAATCTTAGCACTATAGCTTAGCCCATGCCAACTTCTAGAAAACAGAAGGGGAGTTAGGGTTTTCTGTTAGGTCTTGGGGAAAGTTTTCTCTTTTCAGTTGCCCTGTGTTTAGTTCCATACTTTTGAAATGAATAGAGTCTTTTATGTCAACATCTAGAAAGTTACCAAAGCCTAAATTTGAGTTAGTCAATCGCAGGTGATAACAGCTTTTAATTTCTGTTTGATTTTTGGTAAGTAAGAATATTACTCTTGGACATCAAAATGTTTTTTTTTTTTTATAATTTTATGGTTGGGGTCACCACACTGTATTTATGTATTTATTTATTTATTATGTATACAATGTTCTTTCTGCGTGTATGCCTGAAGGCCAGAAGAGGGCACCAGACCTCATTTCAGATGGTTGTGAGCCACCATATGGTTGCTGGGAATTGAACTCAGGACCTTTGGAAGAGCAGGCAATGCTCTTAACCACTGAGCCATCTCTCTGGCCCTCAAAATGTTTTTAAAAATAATGTAATAGCTCTGTTATTTGAGAGTTTCATTATGATATATTTTGACCATTTTCACTTCCTCTCCCCCAGCTCCTCCCAGGTCTACCCTGCTGTATTGTGTTTCTAACTTTACAATTGTTATCTCTTAAACCTTGAGTTATTCCCAAGGAAGTCTGAGGATGGAGGTGCAGCTCAGAAATGGAGTCCCCGCCTAGCATGTACAGGCCCTGGGCTGGATCCTTATTTCCAAGGAAAACCAAAAAATCCCGAAGAAGCCTTTTTTGTCATTCTCTAAGGCCAACCTAACATAGCAACTGTGCACTGTATTCTGCTTGCTAAAGTACTTTCTTCTTGGAACTGCTTTTATACCCATTCCTGTTATGTGGTTAATAGAGCAACCAGAACCTGATCAGGCTTAGAATGATTCTTTTGTCCTCGAAGGGAATGAGCGCTTTTAAAAAACAAGTTGCTGTGGTTTTCCTTGCTCTCAGGCAGTGCAGACCACAGTTACTTAACTAATCTAAATGAAGTGTCTTCTCTCCAAAAAAGATGATTTTCAGTGTTGTAGTTATGCATATATAAATAAGGGCTCCTTAACTGGAAATAGCATGGTGAAATTTAGGCAAAGAACTTTAGTGTGGGAGTAATCTTAGAACATGCAAGTTCCAGACATGGGAGGCAGTTATGATGGTTAAATACATTTGTACGTATACAACTCTTTTCTTAATTATCTCACTAAAGTATGTACTAAAACTAGACGTATAGTTCATCTTCAGTTTCAAGCAGGCTGTCTTTATATTGATTCTACAGTTTTTTGAATTCGTGGAGTGTATTTATGAAGCAATAGAGTAAATTAGTTCTCAGGAGAGGTGTGAGCATTATTTGAAAACTGGAAAGACGTGTGTGCAGAGCAATGAATCAGAACCAGTGTGGTCACAGTGATGCTGCTCCCAAGCCTGCAGATGCTTCCCCCTTTGTATTTCTGATAAGAATGGCAGAGACGACCATGGCACACTCGACTCTAATTTGCTGTCCATCTTAAAAGCTGAAATATCTGCCTCTTCTATTCTTCTCTGCTTTTAAAAAGTAAACTGATTTCTTCCTTACTGCTGATTTGTTCTTTTCTTTTTGTACAGAAGTACTGAAAGACTACATCAAGCCAGGCGGGCAGTGTTTGGAACTGTTTGCTCGGAATTTACAGCCAGGCTGGATGAGTTGGGGCAACGAAGTCCTCAAGTTTCAGCACGTGGATTATTTCATTGCTCTGGAGTCTGGACACTGACTGTAAACGTTGTGTTGCCTTTACCCCAGCTCCTTCAGACTCATGTCTCCTTGGAACAGCCAGTGTGCACAGACATATCAATTTTTATACTAATCAGCGTGCTTAGAAATGCGCTTTTTCCAACAAGGGGCCATCCTTTCTGTAATTTGAGATGAATTCTACTTCAGTTGCACTGATATCCCACACCATCCTAGATTCTCTACAATTAAAGAGGTAAGCAATTGGTAGAAAGACCTGCCTCTGCTGCTGAATGAATTCAGAAAGCATGTACTGTGGACTCCAGGTCATGGACTTGCCTATGGAGATTGTTTATTTGGTGGTATTAAAAAATAAATGGAAAGCCAGGTGGAGGTGGCGCACGCCTTTAACCCAGCACTCAGGAGGCAGAGACAGGCGGATCTTTGTGAGCTCGAGGCCAGCCTGGTGTACAAGAGCTATTTCCAGGACAGGAACCAAAAGCTACGGAGAAACCCTGTCTCGAAAAATCCAAAAATAAATAAATAAATAAATAAATAGAAGCCTTATTCCAGAAAGAATCAGAAAATATTACCCGAGTCCAGATGTCTGCATGTGTTTAAACATCAGAAACCCCTGCTTCCTTGGAGCTGTTGTCTTTGGGTGGCATCAATTTGCAGTACCCAGTGGTGGCAGTTTAACTGGGAAGGGCCATGTGCTCTCTACTCTCCCAGTGTACAGCTTCTGCCATACTGCTTCTTTGTGTTATCTCTGTGGCTCCTGTCTGGTCTGAATTTGCAGCCTCTGCTATATAAGAAAAAGTGCTGGCTAGGTAGTTGGTGTATGTATGTGTTGATGAATTTGGGAATGTTTCCATTGCGTTTAGGGTCACTCTTTAAGCATGTCTTTATTTTGCCTTTTTCTAGAAGACAACTTAAAGATGTTTCTTATAGGAGTCAAGAGGTAAATACTGCTTATAGTTGTGAAAAGCTGTTTAGATTGTAGATTTTTACACAAATAAATATTTTTCTACCAAGGTGTTTTCCTTTTTCTTTTGTTTTCTCTTTCTCTCTTCCCTCTCTCTTTCTTTCTCTCTCTCTCTTTCTTTCTCTTTCTTTCTTTCTTTCTTTCTTTCTTTCTTTCTTTCTTTCTTTTTTCCTTTAGTGCTAAGGACTAAATCCAGGACTGAATCCAGGGATTCACTTACAATAGGCAGGCATTGTGCCATTGAGCCAAACCTCTGAACTAAAATGTCTTTATCTGTCTGTCTGTCTGTCTGTCTGTCTTTATCTATTTATTTTGGGTATTCAGGATAGGGTTCCTCTGGGTAACAGCTCTGACTGTTCTGGAACTCATTCTGTAGACCAGGCTTGCCTCAAATTTACAGAGATCCATCTGCTCTGCCTCCCAAGTGCTGGGATTAAAGGTGTGTGGTGTTGGAGCACTTTCTGCTCCTTCAGCCAGTAGCCTTTAAGATACCAGCCCACTTGGGCGTGGTCTCTTGTACTGTAAAAGCAGCAGTAAACATGCCTGGCCTGGCCTGCTTCTGGCTGCTAGACTTCCTGTTCCAGCACAGGACTGATGTTACTTCCTGGTCCTTCAGTCTCTCAGGCAGGCCAAGGAACAGACACATTTCCTTGGCCACAGCCTGAGGGCTTCAGCAGCCAGCACTGCAGGAGCTAAGCTCCTTGGCAGTTTAAGGTTTTGTTCATGCAGACAGAAAGGGTTACAGATAGGCAGTAAAGGAGGTTCAGACAAAAAAAAAAAAACCCTACCCTTTAAAACAGGCTACATGTGTTTAGCAATGTGTGTGGGCTAAAAAATAAAAGAAAGAAAAAGGATATAGTCAAAACAGCTTTGTCCTGCACAGTGTTGTGTTGTCTTTCAATTTTTTGATTGCTGATAAACAACAGCAGCTGCTGAGATACACTGGATTTTTATAAAAACTACTGAATTAAACCAACCTATATATCTTTACAATGTCCTAAGTCAAACATATGTTACATTGTAGAAGAGGTGTGGGTTCTTTGGAGGCTGATGGAGTCAGGTGTGATTGGAGAAAGACACCTTGAAAATCCTGAGTACAGATAGAAAGAATTAAACTTGGAATAACAGCAAGATGGGGGAGGTATATTTCACCTGTTGTATGTTCAAACATACAACAGAAGAAGAAAGATCATCTTTTGCTGGCTTGTGTACAACACGCAGTTCATACTTGTGTTAATGCAGATATGTGTGCTACCTTTGAAAGCTTATGTGTTTTCAGAGCACAGGACCAGACACCAATGAAGTAGGTGGCTCAGGTGATCCAGCCTTTCAGAGTGTTTCTCTTGTAGTTTTCTCAGAGCTCCAGATACAGAACAACTTCCAGGCTGCTGGCTGAGATGGTCCAGCCTCAAAACTATTTTAGTCAGAATTTGACCATTTTTTAAATTTTCTCCAGGTCCCTAAACACTCCAGGGTCCCCAGAAAACATGAAACAGTCTAAAGGAAACACCCACATTCCCAAAAGGTGGGATGGCTGTTTTGGTCATTCAGTGGATTATGCATGCTTATTATTGTTTAAGGTGTTGATCATAAATTGTTATTGGGGCCACTGCTGAGAAAGCAGACCCAAGCCAGAGACCTCTGTAGGACTGGGCGTAAATCAGCAACTTCTGAGGTAACAGGACCAAGCCAGCAACCTCCAGTGGAACAGGCCTGAACCAGCAATCTCCACCAGAGCAGGCCTTTTACGAAAAGCAGTCTACAGACTCAGTGCAATGCTCATCAAAATTCCAACAAAATTCTTCATAGACTTCGAAAGAACAATACTCAACTTCATATGGAAAAGAGCAAGGAAAGAGATATCTTGATTGAGGGAGCCATTATGGAGTTAGCAAGAATCCCGGCTCTAGAAAAATGCCCAAGAACCCCCAGGGATGAAACCAGATAAGACCCTAAGCAATAGAAGAGAGGGTGTCTGAACTGGCTTTACCCTGTAGTCAGACTGATGATTATCTTAAATATCACCATAGAACCTTCATCCAGCAACACATGGGAATAGAGGCAATGGCCAACATCAAAGCACTGGACTGAGCTCCCAAGATCCAGTTGAAGAGTAGAAAGAATGAGAGTATGAGCAAGGAATTCAAGACCATGAGGGGGTCATCCACTGAGACAGTTTGCTTGAGCTGATGGGAGCTCACCAACTCCAACTGGACTGGGAGTGAAAGAACATGGGAACAACTAAGCCCCTCTGAAGGGGGTTGACAGCTGGGGCAGACTGAGGGGCCACTGATAGTGACACTGGGATGTGTCTCTACTGCATATACCGGCTTCTTGGGATCCTATTCTCTTTGGATGTAAACCTTGCTCAACCTAGATGTAGTAAGGAGAGCCTGGGGCTTTCCACAGGGCAGGGTACATTGCCCTCTCTTAGGAATGGAGGGGGTGGGGTGGGAGGGTCTGTGGAGGGAGGGGAGTGAAAGGAGGGGAGGGAGTGGGAATTTGGAAAAAAGTTTAAATAAATAAAAAAAAACTATGTCATTATAAAACAAATGTTAACGAGCATAAACCATTAAATAAGAAATTTGGCCATTAAAAAAATTTAAAAAAAATAAAGAAAACTCAGACACCTAAAAAAAAAGTGATAAATTCAGTAATGTTGCCGGTTATAAAACTAACATGTAAATATCAGTAGCATTTTTCATTACAGTAACAAGAATTATGAGAAATGTGAAAATAATGCAATTCACAGTAACTACGAAGAAAAGAGAGAGGGAGGAGGGAGAGAAATGGGGAGTGAAGGGCGAAAGGGGAAGAAAGGAGAGAGCAGTGGGGAGGAGAGGAGAATCTAAAAGTCTAGGTGTGAGTTTAACTGAAGACGTGCAATACAAATTAACACTCATGAAAGAAACTGAAGGAGACACGTGCACAGAAGCCTATACAAACAGAGTTCCCTCATGTAGAAGAATTCATATTGATTTTTTAAAAATCTGTATTACCCAAAGTAATTTTGTTTTAATACAACCCCATTAAAGTACCAATGACATCCTTCATAGAACTAGAGGAAATAATTCTGAAAAGCATATTGAAACACAAGAGTTGCCCAAGCAACTTTTGTTTAAAGATTTATTTATTTATTTTGTATACAGTGTTCTGTCTGCATGTATGTCTGCAGGCCAGAAGAGGGTACCAGATCTCATTTCAGATGGTTGTGAGCCACCATGTGGTTGCTGGGAATTGAACTCAGGACCTCTGGAAGAACAACCAGTGCTCTTCACCTCTGAGCCATCTCTCCAGCCCAGCAATCTTTTTTTTAAAGAATTTTCTTTTTACTGATGTGTGTGTGTGTGTTCATGTCTGTGGGTGCCTGAAATGAGTTGAAGAAGGTACTAAGTCCCAGGAGCTGGAATTACAGGTTCTTCAGAGTCCTGAGATGTGGGTAGCAGAAACTGAACTCAGGTACTCTGCAAGAGCAGGAGGAAGGTTTATCTGTGGAGCCATCTCTCCAGGCCTGCGAGCTCCAGAAAAGGATGAAACTTGAGGTTATTAAAACGCCTCATTTTGAGCAGTGCTAAGATCTGTCGCAACAAAACAGCCTGACACTGACATAAAAAAAAATTGGAGTCAAGCCTCACAAGACTCCACAGTGGCCCCGCCTCTGGGGGGGAGGGCTTGGCACTGTAGATGCTTGCCACCAGCTGTGGTGGCTGAGGAGGCTGAGCAGCTGCGGGCACCCAGGCGGTTCCTGTTACTATGGCAATGACAGCAGGGGCAACAACCACCTTTTCTATGAGCAACCATACCAGAGAGAGAGTGACTGTGGCCAAGCTCATACTGGAGAATTTTTACAGCAACCTGATTTTGCAGCATGAAGAGAGAGAAACCAGAAGAAATTAGAAGTGGTCATGGAAGAAGGATTGGCAGATGAGGAGAAAAAGTTACGCCGATCACAACATGCTCGCAAAGAAACAGAGTTCTTAAGCCTCAAGAGGACCAGTCTTGGCCTGGATGACTTGGAGTCTCTGAAGGTGATCTGGAGAGGAGCTTTCAGAGAGGTGCGGCTGGTCCAGAAGAACGACACAGGGCACATCTACGCCATGAAGATCTTGAGGAGAGCCGACATGCTCAAGAAAGAACAGGTGGCTCATATTCGAACAGAAAGGGACATTTTGGTGGAAGCAGACTGTGCTTGGGTGGTGGAGATGTTCTACAGTTTTCAGGAGAAGCGGAATCTCTATCTGATCATGGAATTTCTTCCTGGAGGTGACGTGATGACATTGCTGATGAAAAAGGACACCTTGACAGAAGAGCAGACGCAGTTCTACCCCTCAGAGACTGTCCTTGTTGATTGACGCAACCTACCTGCTGGGCTTCATCCACCGGGACATGAAGCCAGACCACCTTTCACTGGATGCCAAGGGACATGTAAAATTGCCTGATTTTGGTTTGTGCACGGGGTTAAAGAAAATGCACAAGTTCTGGCTATTACAAATAATGCTGCTATGAACATAGTTGAACAAATGTCCTTGTCATATGATCGGGCGTCTCTTGGGTATATTCCCAAGAGTGGGATTGCTGGGTCCATGGGTAGGTTGATCCTGAATTTCCTGAGAAACCACCACACTGCTTTCCAAAGTGGTTGCACAAGTTTGCATTCCCACCAGCAATGGATGAGGGTATCCCTTTCTCCACAGCCTCTCCAGAAAAGGCTATCAATGGTGTTTTTGATTTTAGCCATTGTGACAGGTGTAAGATGATATCTCAATGTTGTTTTGATTTGCATTTCCCTGATCGCTAAGGAGGCTGAGCATGAACTTAAGTGTCTTTTGGCCATTTGAACTTCTTCTGTTGAGAATTCTCTCTTCAGATCAGTGCCCCATTTTTTAATTGGGTTAATTAGCATTTTAAAGTCTAGTTTCTTGAGTTCTTTATATATTTTGGAGATAAGACCTTTGTCTGTTGCGGGGTTGGTGAAGATCTTCTAAACGGGATGATTGGGATAAAGGAAGGTTGGTTAGGGGAGCAGAGAAGCACATATCTTAATTAAGGGAGCCATCTTAGGGTTGGCAAGAGACTTGGACCTAGAGGGGCTCCCAGGTGCCCAGAGCGATGTCCCCAGTTAGTTCCTGGGGCAGCTGAGGATAGGGAACCTGAAATGACCCTATCCTATAGCCATACTGATGAATATCTTGCATATCACCATAGAAACTTCATCTGGCGATGGATGGAGATAGAGTCAGAGACCCACACTCCCAATGTCCCAATGAGGAGCAGAAGGAGGGAGAATATGAACAAAGAAGTCAGGACCACAAGGGGTGCGTCCACCCATGGAGACAGTGGGGCTGATTCTTTGGGAGCTCACCAAGGCCAGCTGGACTGTGACTGAAAAAGAATGGGATAAAACCAGACTCTCTGAATTTGGCAGACAATGAGGGCTGCTGAGAAGCCAAGGACCATGGCACAGGGTTTTGATCCTACTTCATGTTCTGGCTTTGTGGGAGCCTACCCAGTTTGGATGTTCACCTTCCTAGACCAGGATTGAGGGGGAGGACTTTGGACTTTCCACAGGGGAGGGAACCCTGACTGCTCTGCAGGCTGGAGAGGGAGGGGGAGGAGTGGGGGGAGGGGAGGAGGAGAGGGAGGAGTGGGAGGGAAATGGGAGGCGGGGAGGAGGCAGAAATTTCTTTCTTTTTCCAATAAAAAAAAAGAAAAGCTATCTTTTCTGATTTTGTATACTAATCCAAGTTTCCACTCCCTCCCCTCCTCCCACTCCCTCCACACACTCCCCATTCATTCCTCAGAGAGAGTAAGACTTCCCAAGGGGAGTCAACAAAGTGTTGCACAAGGCTCTCCCCCCCTATACCTAGGCTGGGCAAGGTTTCCCTCCAAAGAGAATGGACTCCAAAATGCCAGTACAAGCAACAGGGATAAATCCTGGTTCCACTGTCAGTGGCCCCACAGTCTGCCCCAGCCACACAGCTGTCACTCACATTCAGAGGGCCTAGTTTGGTCCTATGTTGGTTCCCCGCTGTTAGGCCAGAGTCAGTGAGCTCCCATTAGCTATTTCAGTGGGTATTCCCATCATGGTCTTGATTCCTTTGCTCATATTATTGGTCTTCCCTCTCTTTGACTGGACTTAGGGTAAACTGATTTTTAAACTAACTTACTGTGTAAAAAACAAACAAGAAAAACCCCAGGAGTTAGTAGGGCCCCATGCTTAGCCTAAGGATTATTAACCACAGGATGACTGGACCATACCCAAATGTCATTCTCATCAGCAGCTGAGTCTTGGCAACAATCTAAAGGGCTGACTGGTCTCAGAGCCCCAGGCTCATCTCCCAAAATGTTCCTCTTTCCCTTGTTGTGTGATTTTATCCCAAAATATTAACCAAGTGCTCATTCTGCTTCTGTGATCTCACTTAAATGCTACTTGCTAAGAAAAACAAAACAAACAAACCCCATGATAATGCGTCACACAGGAAGACATCCCCAGAATTGAGACAGTTGTGCGCTGTGCCTTTAGAAACTGCAGCCTGCATCTTTCCCTCGTGCAGCAGCCCCAGCCTGACAGAGGAGTGTTGTGGCCACACTGCTAGGAAGGAGACTTCTGTAGTCTTTTCAATTTAAAGTTTGTGGTGTTCTTTCTCTGGTGGCCTCCAACTACAACACTCTATCTACCCTCCTTCTCCTCCCTGTGGTCCCTACTGTCTCCACAGACAGTGTTACTTCAGCACTGTGTCATGTATGTAGAGCTTTCGTGTATGTATATAGAATCCAGGTCTGCAGCTGGCTTAATCACATAATGGGATCTTTCTCAGCTGGGTTCATTCTCCTGAAAACAACATACTTCTAATCCCATCTTGTGTGGACAGCACCTTTTCTTTGTCCAAGCCTCTGTCCAGGGCTGTCTTGTTTACTAATTGGCTTTTGTACTTAGTGCTGCAGTGACCATGGGTGTAAAGTACCTCTGTGTATCATAGGGTCCTCTGCCTCATTATTCCGGCGGAGCATAGCTGGGTCATATGGATGATTTATTTCCCATGTGTTTTGTTTTGAGAAACGTGTGTACAGACTCTCACAGTGCCTAGACCAGGTTACAGTCCCATTAGCACTGTGTAAGGGCTCCTGTTGTCCACATCCTTGCCAGTATTAGCTGCTTTCTTTTCTTTTAAAAGCTAATTTTAATTCTCTGAGAATTTCAGACGATGTATTTTGTTTTTTTTTTAATATTTATTTATTTATTTATTTATTTATTTTGTCTGTATGCCTGAAGGCCAGAAGAGGGCGCCAGACCTCTTTACAGATGGTTGTGAGCCACCATGTGGTTGCTGGGAATTGAACTCAGGACCTTTGGAAGAGCAGGCAATGCTCTTAACCACTGAGCCATCTCTCCAGCCCCAGACGATGTATTTTGACCATATTCATCACCCTCTCCACCAAATACTTCCATTATGTTTAAAAGCAAAGGTGCTGTTAGCATGCAAGCCCCTAGGTTGTACAAGCTGTACCCTAGCAGCACACTTCACTAAACTATTCCTGAAATCCGCTGACCTTGTCCATTTCACTGTTGTTGCAAGATAACAGATGAGAAGGCTAACTGCTATTTCTGCTTCATAGTCAAGCTTGCTTCCAGCTCATCAAGCTGACCAGGACAACTGCAGGACATAGATGTTAGACTGGCCTACATTCAGACAGGAGTGAGTTAACCTCACCCCCCCCCCCAAATTGGTCCTTTGTGTTTTTTTCCATTATAAAACCTGGGCTAATTTGGTTAAATGCTGCATTTTTGGAGTCCTCTCAGATGCAGTCAGTCCTGGTGCCAAGAAGATCTGCCACAAGAATCTAAATAAATGCCTCTTCTTAGTAAATCTCACTGTTAGACTGGTGAATGCCTGAATGGCCCCAGACATAACCACCCTCTTTACCCTCCCACAGCCACTCTTTCTATCCTCCCATGCCTTCCTACCTGTTGTGTGACTAGTCCATTCCCTGGAAGATGTAACATACACGGCTCCTCACACCAGACAGGAAACCCATGAGGGACCAAATACAGATGCCACCACATCCAGCTTGGTGAGCCAATGAGCTTTATGGGCATTGTTTACAGGAATCTGGGTGAGAGGTGACTTACAGGTTCATGGAAATTCAAAGAAAGTTGCACCACCAAAGCCTACCCTGGCATGGGTGACAAGCTCGCAAGAGCTAGGAACAGAACATGGAGCACACTGCACAGCCTGCCAGCAGCTCCACAGGTAGAAGAGTGTCCTTTTAAGTCTAAGCTGGTCTAAGCCCCTTTCAAGCAGCATGGCTGTTTTCTGCTTCTTCCTAGAAGCTGGTCTGGTCTCACAGTCATCTTTGTAGCTTGTCTTGTTTGGGAGTACCTCTGAGAAGCTCGGCTTGTAAAATCTTGGGGAGGAGAGAAAGAGAGAATTTGGTCAGTTTTAGAGAGTTCCTTCCTGAAGCTGTTTTGGATTGCTGACCTTCCTGTTTAAGGAGCTTCCCTGCAGGCTTGAATGTCCCAGTCTCTGAGGAAAGGAATGCACAATACTGATACTGGACAACACAAACTCTTGCTTACATAAGAGCAGTAAGCAAGAGCACCCTTGGGCAAGGGCTCTGAGTATGCTATCACGAGGAGCAATGGCCTAAAATGCTACATACTTACTGGTACAGCCACAGAAAACTAAACTAGGCATAAAGAAAAGGATAAGTGGGCTAGGACACTAAAATTCAATAAGATCAAAAGTCAGAGAAGTAAGCCAAGAGGTTGAGGATTCCCCAAAACAACAAGCAAGGCAATTCTGAGGGACAGAGATGGTCTCATTGTTCTGACTGGCATCCGAGGAAGGACAGCAGCACATGTGCGGGCCAAGGCCAAGGCTCCCACTCCTCAGAGCTGTCACTGACTTCTCCAGCAAGTGCTTGCATTGCCTCATGCCCGTCAGGGTCTCCACCGGCAAAAACATTCGGAGCAGGAAGCAACAGAGTTCAATCTACAAAGCGGTTGTAGAGAATGAATTTATAGGGTTTTTCTGCAACCTCACATGCTAAGCATAGCACATAGGTGCGGGCACACACAGATGGACACGAGAGACAAGGCAGGGAGAAGAGGGGAGACAGGGAAATATGTGAGACAATGTAAATGATTTTAAGTGTTTGACAAGGCGCCCTGGGCTCTCAGAGCTCACCCATCTGTCTGAAATAGGCTAAGGTTGGAGGCAACATACTTACCAAAATGGAGCTGGAATCAACTGACTGCTAAGTCCAGGCTAGCACAGGTTAGCAGTAGGTGTGGACTGATGTCACTAACCATTCCGGGAAGGAGGTGTGTCACAGCTTGAGGTGAGCCAGTCAGAGCTGGAAAGAGAAGAGTTGACCTAAAGGCAGTGTAGCCTGGTGGGAAAAAAATCTAAGTCTAGGAAGCATGAGGCAAAGACCAAGTGGGGACAGCACAGTGATGTCTGCTGACATGCTGCTGGCTGTCCACTTTGAGCCAGGCAAAACCAAGAGGCTGAAGCCTCTGGCCGTGGAACTGACTGACAGTTCTCAGTGCTGGGAGCTGGGAAGTTCACTGGGAGAAACTGTGCTGCTGAGAGTGAACTGGGACTCCAGTCTGCATGGAGGATTCCATGAGAAAAGGCTCACTGTGAGCCTGCCTGAAGAGGAGTGATTTGCTTATCTTAATTGATATGGAGAGACCCCCAGACTGCATAGGAAGGGGAAACTCTAGTTCAGCACAAGCAAGCAAACTTCTCCCTGCTCTTGACCATGGATATGGGACGAGTGGCCACTTTGCATGTGTGCCTTGACTTCACTGTGATAACGCAGCTTAACCTGGAAGTGTAAGTCACCATCTGTACAAAGGCAAAGAAAATAGAACGGCTTTGTTCCGTATCATCACACTGATAACCCAGGGATAACAGGTGACTGATGGTTCTCTTACTTCCGGCAATAACAAGCTTTGGCTTCCAACTTGGGCTCTGTGGCACCCAGGGTACACGGCCTAAGGAATTCTGACAAGGAACTGAGGGATGTCTGTCAGTGCATGGTGCATGTCCGGAGACAGCAAGGAGGAGCTTTCAGAGGCCCTGAGCATCCTCCCGTAGTGAACTTCCAAGGAGAAGCGGTTACAATGAGAGGAAAGCCTGTGACCCTCTACTTGCCGCTCTCACCGCCATTCCACTGAGGGAACTTGTCCCCAGCACCCTGACTGAAGCATGGGTGAAGAATATGAATCCCCAGATTTCTCCCATTTAAAAAATAACCAGTGAGCCGGGCGGTGGTGGCGCACGCCTTTAATCCCAGCACTCGGGAGGCAGAGGCAGGTGGATCTCTGTGAGTTCGAGACCAGCCTGGTCTACAGAGCTAGTTCCAGGACAGGCTCCAAAGCCACAGGGAAACCCTGTCTCGAAAAACCAAAAAAAAAAAAAAAAAAAATAACCAGTGATCTGAAAAGACAGGACCTCTGCTCAGGTGGCCCTTTGCCGAGTCCCATCTTCAGAGGAATTCTAGGACTAAGGCATTGAAAGGAATGACCTGTGAAACAGGGCACAGTGGCAAGGGGAGGAAGAGAGAGGCCGGCATCCATTTACCTCCAGACTAGACATGGTGGTGATGATGCAGATGACAATGTCTGACCTAGCGATGACGGCCTCCTGACCTGCGCACAGAGACCATGGCTGCCAGGGGTCCACCTGCACCAGGAGGCTGAGGAAGAAGTGAGGGGGTGGAAAACCACGGGATGAGAAGGACAGTGATTTCCCAGAACCCTGAACATAAGCCAGCCCACACCTTCCTGAGGCCCTGCCAATGAACAGAAAGATCCTGAAGGAAGATGAGGGCACAGACAAAGGGAGGAATTATCCACACAGTGAGTCACAGGAAGCAGAGTGCTTAGAGAGGACAGCAGAGACCGCACAGATGGCGTGGGAATATAGGCCCTCCCCATGTTCCTGGATTAGCAAGGCTTACTCTAGGACCAGGCAGTGGCTGTTCAGAGAAGACAAGGTAACTGAAGATGGAAGCAGAGAACACTGTGTCCTTCAAGCTAAAAGATGTTCACGAGGTCTTCGCTGGTGAGAGACGCAGCTGATGCAGATCTAGGTGTCCTGTCTGGTGCAGGCTCTTGGCATCAGGGAAGTCTAGCTGATCAATGCACTATGTCAGTGGGTTGTTTGCCCACACAAAACATCTCCTATGGAGAAGGCAGCTGGGACCCACAAGTTAAAGAGTGTGCTTATTTTTAATGGAGGGGAAGGGAGCTTAGCTGAAAATGAAGTTTCAAAGTTCAGGGGGAAGAACAGATCCCACCAGAGGCATGTGAAAGTTTTCCATTCAGGGATCCCTTACTGGGCTCCTCCTATTTTGTCAATGTGGCCGCTTTGGTCATGGGCCCATTGGACACTGACATGAATAACTAAGAAAAGAGGCTGATTGTACATGGAAGAGTCATTCTGTCTCAATGAGTTTTGAACTCCTGCTGAGCTGAATCCACCTTTGGATCAGCATTTAAATGGAATACAAGGATCTTTATACTCCTTTCCCTTTCACAGAGATTATTCACATTCTTCTTCCACAGATGTCTTCTCTCACCAATTTTCTTTCTTTCTTTCTTTCTTTTTTTTTTTTTTTGTTTTTCGAGACAGGGTTTCTCTGTGGTTTTGGAGCCTGTCCTGGAACTAGCTCTTGTAGACCAGGCTGGTCTCACCAATTTTGTAATCACACTCTTTACTAATCGCTCAGCATCCAGTCAAACCACTGGATAAAGTCCATCAATCAGTGCATTGCTAGTTGTAGATTAGACCATTTCTCCTTCCAAATAAACCACATTGAAATGTGTATTGTTTGATTTTCTGCCCACTGTGAACCTTTCCTTTCACAAGTATCTTTCAGGGTTGTCCCAGCCAGGGATTGTAATCCTGCAGTTGCCTAATTCTGGGTGGTTCGTGCATGATGTATAGAACCATCAGCCAGGGCCTACTCATCTCTTTCTCATTCAACCAGTAATAGGGAATAAACTATAGGTGTATTATCAACAGCAGAAGGCATTGTAACAGGAGTAGAAACCATTGAAAGTTGACCATTTCTTCATGTAGCTTCCTAGTGGCTTCGGGACCTACTTGGTCCTGATCACTAATATACCACTTCCATTTGATGACAGCTTGCAGCTGTAAATGTCCTACTTTATAAATTGATAGATCCAGAAATACCCAGCTCGTGATGGGCATTTCACATCACCTGATAAGGTGGTGACTGTAATGATTTAAGCCACATATTGTTGATACTCCTAGGTTCTAGGGGTCATGTAGGGACAGACAAGCCCTCAGGCACCCAGGAATGTTAAAGGCTCCCTCCGGCATGATCCACATATGACTCAGCTAATTCCTTCCCTGCTTGCATGAGCCCCATCATCTGTATATGATGTAGCCATGTCAACCCCTGTGTGCATACACCAGACAGCTTGTCAAAGCTGGATGAGCCATCTTCCTCCCTCTCTGCACACTGACTTCCCAGGCCTATGCACATCCCCTCTAATAAACTCCTAAGAGTATTTGTTGTGTGCTCTGTGTTTCCTTCTTGTTAAGAAAAAATCCTAGCCCATAGAAGTCCAATGAGGTAAAATGAAACCAAATCAAAATGCCCATCATTTTATTAAGTGCAGAGCCCTCTGATGACCGATCCCATGTTGGGACTCAGGACGGGGGAGGGGGTGAGAAGGAGGAGCCCATGCAAACTGGGAACTAAGTGTTTCTCCTCTAGGATCATAACTAAATACACTGTTGGAGAGGTCCTGACCCCTCCCAGGGGGGTTGTACCTGGAATGCTGCAATTTGTAATCTAGGCTAATGCAACTCCTCATTCACTGGGTGCTGCAATGTCAGAACCTGTAGGCTATGTTCCAGACTTAACATTTCTCATTTGTGCCAAGTAATTTCATTGACCCACTGTCAAATGTTCAGGTTTTCCCAGTGAATTGAATTAATGGAATGTGCTTGCATATTTGAGTATATTTATTTGTGCAAATGCTTTTATGGGCAGCAATGGCAGATATTTGGAATGAATTTAAGAGGTAATATTGTTCCAATTCTCCGGTGCTCCGTTTTTGGATGTTATTCAGGTTTCTTGTTTTCCTGGGTTGTGTAATTTTTTTTTTGGTTTTTTGAGACAGGGTTTCTCTGTGGCTTTGGAGCCTGTCCTGGAACTAGCTCTGTAGATCAGGATCTTCTCGAACTCACAGAGATCCGCCTGCCTCTGCCTCCAGAGTGCTAGGATTAAAGGTGTGTGCCACCACAGCTCGGCTCGGTTGTGTAATTTTTTTTGTTTGTAGACTGTGTAGTAGCTGTGGCCTTCCACTTAGTCAGCCTTCTCAGAGCAAAAGCAGCATTCTCTGAGATTAATAGAGATCATTATAACTGTTCCTCCAGAAGCACTGTATAGAGGGCTGTTAGGTGACTTTTGCTTGATGTTTTCTGGTTTTGTGTTCTCTATGTTTTTGTGTTTGTGAAAATTATGGTTTTGGTAAAGTTATCTTTTAGAATAAGCATCAAGATTGATAGTCGACTTTTCACAGTGTCATCTACTTGAATTTCAAGCAAGACCTTTTGGTACAGTATGAACATGCCAGAGGCATTTCTTTCCATCATTTTTCTAATTTACTTTTGTTCCTACATGATTTTGAAGTAAGAATGTCCCTAAAGGTCTCTGCTTTTACATTGGGATTATGGTTAGAAGTGGACTTGTTAACTGAGCATACTTAAGGAAAGGGAGATGATACATGAGAATGTTCAGACTCCCTATGTAAAATCTCCATGCTTCATTTGTTGAGGAACAATACTGTTTTGAAAACAACTCCCACACTCTTTGTGCCTCCTGCAGGCAAGAATTTTTTTTATCATTTCTTCTATCTTGGCTGTTGAAATGTCTGGCTATTTTTGGTAGTAAAAACTGACTACCTCTGGGATTATCTGATACACAAAGAATTGATTATACCTGAGAGAGATTTTACTTAAAGGTTTTTGAAATGGGAAAATCCTTTATCAATGTGTATAATTTGAGATGATAGGACTCCCCTTAAGCTGCTTGGTGTTTGTTCACAATTAACCAGTGAGCCATCTCTCCCACCCATGTCTGTGCACAGTCTTAATACCATCACTCTTGAGCAGAGGTATTGGGATTTTCTGCATTTGAGACCAGTCTGGCCTACAGAATGAGTTCTACAACCACACAGAAAAATCCTGTCTTGAAATCACAAAAAAACACAAAAAAAACTGAATCCAACAACGACTATGGCCCAACTTAATCAGCATCTTATATTCTGGTAGGAGCAGTCACATATAAATTATTTTGAAGGGCCGGGCGGTGGTGGCGCATGCCTTTAATCCCAGCACTCGGGAGGCAGAGGCAGGCGGATCTTTGTGAGTTCGAGACCAGCCTGGTCTACAAGAGCTAGTTCCAGGACAGGCTCCAAAACCACAGAGAAATCCTGTCTCAAAAAAATTATTTTGAAGGAGAAAAGTATCTTTGTTTGGCTCTGTGCTCTAGCTCTGGCTACCAAGCTCATTCCTTTAATAGTATTAGACCCTACTTCATTGTAATTTTGGTGTATACTTAAAACCAGCTGAGTCACAGAGCCTTGTGGGCAGAACAGCTACTGGATTCTTCACTTGATCTTAGAGAAAAGGCTGAGAAGCAAGCTATTGGATTCTTCAGTTGCCATTGGTAGTCAGATATTCTTAAGTTACCTGGACCACAGCTTGTGAGACATTCTAATAAGCTCACTTTTTACATACATGGTGAGAATCATTCTTCCTGTCCTGTTCATGTAGAGAATCTTGAATACTGCAGTTGTATATTTTATTCACCTGACTATGGAGGGAGATGTACTGGCTAACATCAGTGCTCATGAAGACATTCTTTCTAGCTCCATTATTCTCTATATATTCAAATTTCTATGAACACTACTCTTTTTATTATTATTTATTTGCCTTTAGTTTGCTTCAAATTTAAGGAACAAAACCCATAAAGCAATGGAGCCATTATCCAGCTTTCCTATGGGGGAAAGACCAATCATCTTGATTGATATCTCGTTCCTGCTTTTCTCTTTCCTGTTGTGTAAAATCCCTGTGAAAACCATGTAAAAAGTATGTCCAGTTCATCTGACCTCAAAATGAAGCCACAGAACAAATATTTCATTTTGTAACTTTAAAACTTTCTTTAATTGTTAGTATTCTAGGCATACTTACCTCTGTCAAAGAGGAAATTACACCACCACCTAGCACAGTGTACCATACCAGCCAAGTAGTGTGCTGGAAGAAAAAGGGAAAGTTCCTAGGAATGCAAAAAGATGACATTGATTGCTTTAGTAGCTAGGGGAAAGTGCTATTGAAACGTACATATTCTCAGATCTGGAGAGGTTCTCTGTTGGGGTGAATGAGTTGCACAGGAACCAGTATTCTGTCTCTTTAAGCAAACTATATACTGATGGGAGGTGCTCTTGTCACTCAGAACTCACTAGCCAATCATGCACTCCAGGTGACCTGCCAGTCAGAAGCAGTGCAGGTCTCTTCCGGGCAGCCATCTTCAGTCTTGGCTTTGAAGAGGAGCTGGAGCCAGTGGATTCCTGTTCTCAGGTGCAGTTGCTGTTGCAGGGAGACGATGCACTGAGAACTTTGGCAAAATGGAGAAGCACAACATGGTGAGTGAGCAAATGCTGTCTCCTGATGGGAAGGACTAGACGGTGAGGTGCGGAAAACACTATGGTGTTATCTCCATGGGTCTGAGTGGGAACCTGTCACCATATTCCCTGTATGTGAATTTCCTCATGGTCACTGCTAACTGCTGAACGTAGGGGCAGGATTCTGAATAACTTTGCTCTGTGGCTTCATCTTCTTAGAGTATTGGGAACAGGAAGTTGTGTGTAAAAACTCTTTCCTAGTCAACTTCAACAGGGTTCATGCATTCATGGACAAGTTGCCAAACTCAGAGAAACCTAGATTGTCCAATATCTTCTCGATATCGAGCACTTTGCATTTAAGCTTTTATTTTGTTTGTTTGTTTGTTTGTTTTTTCGAGACAGGGTTTCTCTGTAGCTTTTGGAGCCTGTCCTGGCACTATCTCTTGTAGCACTTTGCATTTAAGCTTTAAATATAATCTGAATCTATATTTAAATTTGTAAAAGTTATCAAAGGCATCTCACGTGTTGTGTAGCTTTCGAGTACTGTACCAAAATGTAGAAGAGTAAAATTGGTGATACAATAGGTTGAAAAATGCTTAAAAAATGATTGAATCTCACAAAGTAGAATTTAGCAGAGGGAGAACTGCATCTAAAACACCAGACTTTACGTATATGCTAATCAGGGCTGGTAGAGATTAGAATGCCTGCGTATACATTGTTCACCAGGATTGTCCAGATATTTGACTCCAAACCATTTCAAAGAAGCCATCACTGATTTAAAAATAAAAAGTCGCTGCTAGGCAGTCCTGGTGCACGCCTTTAATTCCAGCACTCTGGAGGCAGAGGAGGGTGAATTTCTTTGAGGTCAAGGCCAGTGTTATCCACAGGAGTTCCAGGACAGGCTCCAAAGCTACTGAGAAACTCCCATCTCAAAAATCCCGGAGTGCAGGGATTAAAGGCGTGCCCCACCACTGCCCAACTAAGATGCTGGTTTTCTTCAGAATCTTACTAGGTTAGGGATATATCTTCTGCAACATCTCTCCACTCTATCTTTTTTATCTTTCACTTGTCCAGTCCAGTCTTTCTCTTCCCTCATGTTCTTCTCCTTAGAACCCTGTCAGTGAAGAATGACCTGCTGTAACATGTCATTGGCATACTTAAGAGAATATTCTGAGAATACTTTTGCCTAAATATTTAGACTGACAAGTTGCCTGCTTCTATTTCAATTGTTCAAAGTTTAATCTTGACCATTATCCTAAGGGATACTTATGGATAACAGCATATATTGAATGCAAAATCTGTCTAACCCAGCTATCCCTTGAGCATTGGACAGAGATCAATGCATAACATCATTAAAGAGACTTTTCTTTATTAATCTTCTAAATGTGTTTTGTGATTTCTCAGTAGAAAGTCATATTAATTCTAGAAGAGCTGCATTTCCATCCCAATAGAGATATTGTTTCTGAGACAACTTCTGTTTTGTTGACTCATATGACCTTAGTCGCTGTCTGTTGCTTTCCTGGGCAACCTTGTGTGTCCTTTATATTACACCTTCAAAGTTCTTAAATGACTGTACCAATTCACAGTTTTAAAATTATGTATTTGCCTGGCACTAGTGGTGCACGCAGAGTCTACCAGAAATAGTTCCTGGACATGCTCCAAAGCTACAGAGATACCCTGTCTCAAACAAAACCAATACATTAAAATAAAATAAATTAATGCTTTTGAGCCATGTAGTTGACTGCCAACACAGTCACAGGGAAAGAATTTGCATATGGAGCATTTCTTCTATTATCAGACCTCAATAGGAAGAATAGATTATTGTGTGCACTGCAGGGGGCACAGCATAGGCAATCAGCTGTTGGAGCCACCACTATGAAAAACAGCCTGATTGTGGTAGCAGGAGAGGTTTGTGATTGCCAGCATGTGTAAATTAATGTCATGTGAATGAACACAGACCAGATTGTGTGGGTGTCCAGATTAGGAAGGCTATCTTGAGTCAAGGCACATTGAATTTGCATTATCCTCTGCAGATATGATCGATCTTTTTTTTTAATTGAAATTGACTGAGCTCTACAATTTTCAATGCTTCACATCCTGCCTTTCCACTCCCCTCTTCAACCCTCTCCCAAGGTCCCCATGTACCCAATTTACTCAGGAGATCTTGTTTTTTCATACTTTATACTTCCCATGTAGATTAGATGTATGTAAGTCTCTCTTAGCATACTCTTTTTGAAAGTCAATATAGAAAATTTTATTTAATCTCAAAAGTGCATTTTTTGGTGTATTTTTTTAATATTTATTTATTATGTATACAATATTCTGTCTGTGTGTATGCTTGCAGGCCAGAAGAGGGCACCAGACCTCATTACAGATGGTTGTGAGCCACCATGTGGTTGCTGGGAATTGAACTCAGGACCTTTGGAAGAGCAAGCAATGCTCTTAACTGCTGAGTCATCTCTCCAGCCCCATTTTTTGGTGTATTGAGAGAGGGTTTCTCTGTAGCTTTGGAGCCTGTCCTGCAACTAGCTCTTGAAGACCAGGCTGACCTCAAACTCACAAAGATCTTCGTGATTCTGTCTCCCATGTGCTGGGATTAAAGGCGTGTACCACCACTGCCCAGCTAAAAGTGCATTATTATTATCACTTTAAAAATCACTTTTTGGGGGCTGGAGAGATGGCTCAGAGGTTAAGAGCACTGCCTGCTCTTCCAAAGGTCCTGAGTTCAATTCCCAGCAACCACATGGTGGCTCACAGCCATCTGTAATGGGGTCTGGTGCCCTCTTCTGGCCTGCAGGCATACACACAGACAGAATATTGTATACAAATAAATAAATAAATATATAAAAAAAATCACTTTTTGGTATCAGTTTCAAATACTTTCTTTAAGTGTATTGCTGCTCTTATCTCAATTTGTTTCTGTTCTCCAATGTTTCTAAGTCATTGAGAGTTTCATTTCATTTCTTTCAAGTTATGTTGATTTCTATGTAGAGCAATGTCTCCTATACTTTAGGCTTGCTTCATGCTACGTAATTGAGAATTATTTTGAACACCTAATCCTGCCTCTGTTGCCAGTTCTGGGAAGACAGTCCTGCAACCCCTTCCAGGTTTGTCCTTCACTAGTCAGTGAGAAAGAAAAATACAGCAGTTAATGAGTGTCTGCTAGTCATTCTGGCTTTTATTGGGGACTTAGAAATGAAGAGGGATTGGTATAAGAATTGAACTCATTGTCCAACTTTGAAGCTGGTGGAGACACAGTGCAGGAAATGAGAGGTTGGCCTGAGGGTGAGAGCTTTCCTCCTTCAACTGAGATTACTTACATGGAATCAGGTAGCCCTGATTGATCAGTTGTGATGCTGTATTATTATCCTGATTGGCCATTGTTTGCAGTCCACAGACAATGGCAATCTGGGTGTGGGACTGACCTTATCTTGAAACCTAATTGCGATATTACAATAGTTCATCCAAAAGAGATGATCTGGGGGTCTGGAGAGATGGCTCAGAGGTTGGGAGCATTGCCTGCTCTTCCAAAGGTCCTGAATTCAATTCCTGGCAACAACATGGTGGCTCACAACCAACTGTGATGAGGTCTGGTGCCCTCCTCTGGCCTGCACCACAGACAGAATATTGTATACATAATAAATAAATAAATAAATAAATATTTAAAAAAAACAAAATAGATGATCTGGGTAAAATATTGTGTCCCTGCTTAACAGGACTGTTACTTTTCTGGGTTAAGATCTTCATCTTTAGGGAAAATACATGACAAATATTTATTGTGCTCTAATACAAATCCCTAGTCTCTGGATCACATGGCTTTTAGCCTATTTCAACTTTTCAAAATAATTTTTGAGATTAAAACTACATCATATTCACATTGTCTTTGCTCCCTCCAAGCCCTAACATGATCCTAATTGTTTTCTAATTCATGGTCTGTTTTTGTTTAACAACAGTTACAAAGTAACCACAGTTACACAGGAACAGTGATTCCTTGATGAATGTGACCTGCACTTGTCTTCAGGATTTCCCATCTCTGAGGCAATGGGATGGCTTCACTGGAAAGTGAGTGAGTGTGCAATGCAATGTGCACACAAGGACCCTGTGCTTTGGATGAGGAACAGGATGTGGTGTAGGAGAGTCGAATTATGTGTACTAAATACAATGTATCTAAACTAGGGCACTGTATGCTGGGCTGGGAGGGCAGAACTGGAAGGACTGTGCTGCCTGAGTCATTTGATCTTTGATCCTCCTATAGAGGAGCTGCTAATATTGTGAGGCCCAGCTAGATGGCCCTAGCCTGTGAGGAATTATTGGAAGGGATAGCAATGGGGAGTACTAGTAGCAGACAGTCTGTGGGTTCTTTCCATGATTCTATTCTGCCCCTGCAGTAGGAGTAGGAAGGAAGATCACAAGCTATACCGTGGTGAGTGTTGGGTGTTCAGGTCTTTTGAACTGTCATTTTTGCTGTGACTTGGACTGATCATGAGGCAGACTGTAGTTATGTTGGTCCATGTGGTTCATGTTGGCAGTGTCCCTTGTCCTCTGAGCCTCCCTGTTATATGAGTTTACTGGGGCAGGGGAGTCTCTGGAAATTCAGGATATGATGGTGATTGTCCAGAGTTCACACATGGACACTGCTCTTGGTGTGCAGTGGGAAGAGAGATTAGGAAAATGAAGGTCTAGATTCCAGAAGTCCTCAATATTGCATCCTACTTGCAGATTTGTGTTATAAAGATTACCAGTAGTTTAGGAACTGGTTGGAAATGATGATATTGATCTTCTAGCAATGCATGATTAGAATGCTTTTTTTTTATTGGAAAAAAAAAGAAATTTCAGCCTCCTCCCCGCCTCCCATTTCCCTCCCACTCCTCCCTCTCCTCCTCCCCTCCCCCACTCCTCCCCCTCCCTCTCCAGCCTGAAGAGCAGTCAGGGTTCCCTGCCCTGTGGAAAGTCCAAAGTCCTCCCCCCTCATCCTGGTCTAGGAAGGTGAACATCCAAACTGGGTAGGCTCCCACAAAGCCAGAACATGAAGCAGGATCAAAACCCGGTGCCATGGTCCTTGGCTTCTCAGCAGCCCTTTTTGTCCGCCAGATTTAGAGAGTCCGGTTTTATCCCATGCTTTTTCATTCACAGTCCAGCTGGCCTTGGTGAGCTCCCAAAGAATCAGCCCCACTGTCTCCACGGGTGGGCGCACCCCTTGTGGTCCTGACTTCTTTGCTCATATTCTCTCTCCTTCTGCTCCTCATTGGGACATTGGGAGCTCAGTCCAGTGTTCCAGTGTGGATCTCTGTCTCTATCTCCATCCATCGCCAGATGAAATTTCTATGGTGATATGCAAGATATTCATCAGTATGGCTATAGGATAGGGTCATTTCAGGTTCCCTATACTCAGCTGACCCAGGAATTAGCTGGCGACATTGCCCTGGGCACCTGGGAGCCCCTCTAGATCCAAGTCTCTTGCCAACCCTAAGATGGCGCCCTTAATTAAGATGTGTGCTTCTCTGCTCCCCTAACCAACCTTCCTTTATCCCAATCATCCCGTTTCCCCAAGTTCCCCACACCCTCCCCTTCTCACATTTCTCTCCCCTTCTCCCCTTACCCCCCCTCCCACCACACCCCCAAGATCCCCGTTTTTTGCTCGGCAATCTAGTCTACTTCCCATAACCAGGAGGATAGCTATATGTTTTTCTTTGGGTTCACCTTCCTATTTAGATTCTTTAGGATATCAAATTATAGACTCACTGACCTTCATTTATTTCTAGAAACCAAATATGAGTGAGTACATCTCATGTTCATCCTCTTGGGTCTGGGTTACCTCACTCAGGATAGTGTTTTCTATTTCCATCCATTTGCATGCAAATTTCACAAAGTCATTGTTTTTTACCGCTGAATAGTATTCTAATGTGTATATATTCCACACTTTCTTCATCCATTCTTCCATTGAAGGGCATCTAGGTTGTTTCCAGGTTCTGGCTATTACACATAATGCTGCTATGAACATAGTTGAACAAATGTCCTTGTCATATGATCGGGCACCTCGTGGGTATATTCCCAAGAGTGGCATTGCTGGGTCCATGGGTAGGTTGATCCCAATTTTCCTGAGAAACCGCCACACTGCTTTCCAAAGTGGTTGCACAAGCTTGCATTCCCACCAGCAATGGATGAGGGTACCCCTTTCTCCACAGCCTCTCCAGCAAAGGCTATCATTGGTGTTATTGATTTTAGCCATTCTGACAGGTGTAAGATGATATCTCAAAGTTGTTTTGATTTGCATTTCCCTGATCGCTAAGGAGGCTGAGCATGACCTTAAGTGCCTTTTGGCCATTTGAACTTCTTCTGTTGAGAATTCTCTCTTCAGATCAGTGCCCCATTTTTTAATTGGGTTAATTAGCATTTTAAAATCTAGTTTCTTGAGTTCATTATATATTTTGGAGATCAGACCTTTGTCTGTTGCGGGGTTGGTGAAGATCTTCTCCCAGTCAGTGGGTTGCCTTTTTGTCTTAGTGACAGTGTCTTTTGCTTTACAGAAGCTTCTCAGTTTCAGTAGGTCCCATTTATTCAATGTTGCCCTTACTGACTGTGCTGCTGGGGATATACCTAGGAAGCGATCTCCTGTGCCCATCTGTTGTAGTGTACTTCCCACTTTCTCTTCTATCAGGTTCAGTGTGTTCAGATTGATATTGAGGTCTTTGATCCATTTGGACTTGAGTTTTGTGCATGGTGATAGGTATGGGTCTATTTTCATTCTTCCACAGGTTGACATCCAGTTGTGCCAGCACCATTTGTTGAAGATGCTTTCTTTCTTCCATTGTATATTTTTAGCACCTTTATCAAAAATGAGGTGTTCATAGGTTTGTGGGTTAAGATCCGGGTCTTCTATATGATTCCATTGGTCAACTTCTCTATTTTTATGCCAATACCACACTGTTTTCATTACTGTAGCTCTGTAATAGAGTTTAAAGTCAGGGATGGTAATGCCTCCAGAAGTACCTTTATTGTATAAGATTGTTTTGGCTATCCGGGGTTTTTTGTTATTCCATATAAAGTTGATTATTGTCCTTTCAAGATCAGTGAAGAATTTTAATGGGATCTTGATAGGGATTGCATTGAATCTATAAATTGCCTTTGGTAGGATTGCCATTTTTACTATGTTGATCCTACCAATCCACGAGCAAGGGAGATCCTTCCACTTTCTGGTATCCTCTTCAATTTCTTTCTTCAATGCTTTAAAGTTCTTGTCAACTAGATCCTTCACTTCTTTGGTTAGAGTTACCCCGAGATATTTTATGCTGTTTGTGGCTATCGTGAA
This sequence comes from Microtus obscurus, assembly GCA_963919715.1. Lineage (NCBI taxonomy): Eukaryota > Metazoa > Chordata > Mammalia > Rodentia > Cricetidae > Microtus > Microtus obscurus. The sequence goes on from CAWTZC010000768.1 coordinate 5,963,624, forward strand.
AGGTGATGCTTCTCTGATTTCCCTCTCTGCTTCCATATCCTTTGTGTATAGGAGGGCGACTGATTTTTTGGAGTTGATCTTGTATCCGGCCACATTACTAAAGGCGTTTATCAGCTGTAGGAGTTCTTTGGTGGAGTTTTTGGGGTCGCTTATGTACACTATCATATCATCTGCAAATAACGAAAGTTTAACTTCTTCCTTTCCAATTCGAATCCCCTTGATCCCCTTATGTTGTCTTATTGCTATTGCTAAAACTTCAAGCACTATATTGAAGAGGTATGGAGAGAGTGGACAGCCTTGTCGTGTTCCTGATTTAAGTGGGATGGCTTTGAGTTTCTCTCCGTTTAGTTTGATGATAGCTGTCGGTTTGCTGTAAATAGCTTTTATTATATTTAGGTATGACCCTTATATCCCTAATCTCTCCAAGACTTTTATCATAAAGGGATGTTGAATTTTGTCAAAAGCTTTTTCAGCATCTAATGAAATGATCATATGGTTTTTTTCTTTCAGTTTATTTATATGATGGATTACATTGATAGATTTTCGTATGTTGAACCAGCCTTGCATCTCTGGGATGAAGCCTACTTGATCATAATGGATAATTTTTCTAATGTGTTCTTGGATACGGTTTGCCAGTATTTTGTTGAGGATTTTTGCGTCAATGTTCATGAGTGAGATTGGCCTGTAATTCTCTTTCTTGGTTGAGTCTTTGTGTGGTTTTGGTATCAGAGTGACGGTAGCTTCATAAAAGGAATTTGGCAATGACTCTTCTGTTTCTATATTGTGAAATACCTTAAGGAGTATAGGTATTAGGTCTTCTTGGAAATTCTGGTAGAATTCCGCATTGAAACCGTCTGGTCCTGGGCTTTTTTTGGTGGGGAGGTTTTTGATAACAGCTTCTAATTCTTCGCGACTGACAGGTCTATTTAGATTGTTCACCTGGTCCTGATTTAACTTTGGTATATGGTATTTATCTAAAAACGTGTCCATTTCTTTTACATTATCCAGTTTTGTGGCATACAGGCTTTTGTAGTAAGATCTAATGATTCTCTGAATTTCCTCTATGTCTGTGGTTATGTCCCCCTTTTCCTTTCTGATCTTATTAATTTGCAAATTCTCTCTCTGCCGTTTGATTAGTTTGGATAGGGGTTTATCAATTTTGTTGATTTTTTTCCAGGAACCAGCTTTTTGTTTCATTGATTCTTTGGATTGTTTTCTGTGTTTCTATTTTGTTGATTTCAGCCCTCAGTTTGACTATTTCCAGTCTTCTACTCCTCCTAGGTGAGTCTGCTTCTTTTTTTTCTAGAGCTTTCAGATGGGCTGTTAAGTCTCCAATGTATGCTTTCTCTGTTTTCTTTAAGTGGGCACTAAGGGCTATGAACTTTCCCCTTAGGACTGCTTTCAAAGTGTCCCATAAGTTTGAGTATGTTGATTCTTTATTTTCATTGAATTCAAGGAAGACTTTAATTTCTTTCTTTATTTCTTCCTTGATCCAGGTGTGGGTCAATAGTTGACTATTCAGTTTCCATGAGTTTGTAGGCTTTCTGGGGGTAGCATTGTTGTTGAATTCTAACTTTAGTCCATGGTGATCTGATAAGACACATGTGGTTATGGATATTTTTTTGTAACTGTGGAAGTTTGCTTTGTTACCGAGGATGTGGTCAATTTTCGAAAAGGTTCCATGAGCTGCAGAGAAGAAGGTATATTCTTTCCTATTTGGGTGGAATGTTCTATAGATGTCTGTTAAGTCCATTTGATTCAATACCTCCATTAATTCTCTTATTTCTCTGTTAGGTTTCTGTCTGATTGACCTGTCCATTGGTGAAAGAGGCGTGTTGAGATCTCCTACTATTAGTGTGTGCGGTTTGATGGCAGCCTTGAGTTTTAGTAGTGTTTCTTTTACATATGTGGGTGCTTTTATATTAGGGGCATAGATATTCAGGATTGAGACCTCATCCTGATCAATTGTTCCTGTCATGAGTATAAAATATCCCTCTCCATCTCTTCTGATTGATTTAAGTTTGAAGTCAACTTTGTTAGAAATTAGTATGGCCACACCTGCTTGTTTCTTAGGTCCATTTGCTTGATAAACCTTTTCCCATCCTTTTACTCTAAGTAGGTGCCTGTCTTTGTGGTTGAGGTGTGTTTCTTGTAAACAGCAGAATGTTGGATCCTGTTTGCGTATCCAATCTCTTAGCCTGTGCCTTTTTATAGGTGAGTTGAGTCCATTGACATTAAGGGATATTAATGACCAGTGGTTGCTAACTCCGGTCACTTTTTTAGTCATAGAGTTTGTGTGTTTGCCTTCTTTTAGTTGTGCTGGTGCTTTTAATGTCATGCTTCCACTAGCTGCAATGGTGATCCAGTGAAGCTCAGTTCCAGGGGACAAAGGAGTTTCTGATCTGCAGACATTTCTCATGGGTGCCTTTTGTTGGGCAGGTAGATGGAGCATAATCCACATCTTGGGCCATAATCCATGTAGGAGAAAATAAATTTTAAATCATTTTTTTCATAAACAACTTTCCTCATGACACATTGTTAAAAAAAAACACATCCCTTGTAATTGAGTTTAAAAAATAAATAAAATGCAGATCCCACCTCCTTATTCCCAATTCTTCCCATTCCCTCCAAATAAAAGGGAAAAATGTAAACAAAAATAAAACAAAACAAGAACACCTGATAAACAACAACAACAACAAAAAACAGTGCAAAGCTTCCCAAAACAAAAGTAGTGTATTTCCCCAGGGGTAAGTGGAATTTACACTGAATCCACTGTGAGTGAGTTCTTTCTGCTACAAAAATCTGCGAAGAAAGACACTAAAGACAGAAAAATAAACAAAAAGGCACCAAAAAAATGCACCAGACAAATTGGAGAGGCAGGAGCCCCAAGGAAAGAAGAGTAGGGTGTACCCAGATCTGGGAAATCAGAAGCAGGCAGAGACTACAAAAGGCAGGGAGAAGATGAGGGTAATTAACAAGCTGAACAGATTTGGTGCCCTTCCAGAGCTCTGGGTAAAAATAAGTGCTCCTATCACCCGTGCCCACCTACCCTTGAGCAGGCCCAAAGAGAGTGAAGTGGAGCAGGAAAACAGAGAGCAGGTTGCACATTTGAGAAGTGTCCATATTGAATCTCCAGAGGGAATATGTCACCCCTGCCTTACTCCCTGGGCCTGCCCTACTGCCCAGAGCAGGTACCTCCTCAGTTAGTTATGGGATTCTCCCCCTTCCACAGTATATCTTTTTTATTTATATTTATATTATTTATTACTTATGTATACAATATTCTATCTGTGTGTATGTCTGCAGGCCAGAAGAGGGCACCAGACCTCTTTACAGATGGTTGGAGCCACCATGTGGTTGCCAGGGATTGAACTCAGGACTTTTGGAAGAGCAGGCAATGCTCTTAACCACTGAGCCATCTCTCCAGCCCAGTATATCTTTTTTAAAAAATAAATTTTTACCTTCTGTTTTTCTTTTGTTTTAATTCTTTTTTTTTTGATCCAAGGGCCAGCTGTTTAAACCACTGTAGAATCCAGACTGGGAGCTGTTGTAATTGGTAGTTTAGGCATGGTATTGGGCAAACTGGTAACCCGTCTGTTGTGCTGATGGGAATCACCTTGATGTGTCTCCCTCTAAACAGAGAATCATCTAAAGCCAGGGAAGTCCTCACTGACTCTTTGTCTAATAAGAATTCTATATATGCAAACCCTTTGGCAAGGTCACTGAATTTGTCACAGACTGTAGTAACACAGTTGAATGAAACCACAGCCATGAAAGTGAGCTTCCAGCTCTTCTGCTGTTGCACCATAGTCCACATTGCCAACATAGATGGAACTGGCATCAGCCTCCATCTTCTCCTCAAGAGATGTGATCACTGAGCCAGCATTGCCTGGGGTTGTACTCTTAGTCATCTGCTTGTCTACCTCATTTGGTACCTCCTTTAACTTCTCATTCTCTTCCTTTATCTCCCTGAAGCTTTGATCACTTCTAGCAATCATATAGAGAGTATCATACAGAAAAAATACACAAACATACACAAAAATAGCAGTAACCTTATTTTCAGAATTGCGTTGAACTCCAAGCAGTTGCAGTAAATCAAGTTGATTTACATGTACACTGCTTCTTTAAAAATCTGTTCTCTTGAAATTCCATTTAAAAAGATTTCATTTCCTCACTGTGATGCAGACTTGGATTCCATCACCAATTGTAGGAAACAACAATTTAGTGATCCTAACAGACATCATTTTCTTTATCATAAGAGAATGAGATGCTTTCAGTAATCAAATCTATTTTCTGTAAAGTAAAAACATCAGAAGACTTCAAGTGAATATTGTAAATTTTGGTGAAACAGCCTTTCTCACCAAACCCATTTTCTCTTATTGGTAAAGGAAAGATCGGGATTGTACAGGATGAGTGATGGCCAGTGATTCAGTGTTTTGATTAGAACCTTGTTGTTCTTCTTTAAGAATCAATAATATATATATATTACACACACATACACACACACATATATATATATGTGTGTGTATGTGTGTTTGTGTGTATAGATTTGTGTTTGTGCCTCATTTTGTCAATGGTGTCATCTATATTGTTGATTTTGTGAACCATAATTTAATTATATCATTCATTGTTTTTGATAACGATGGACCTTCTCTAGTTTGTACACAGAATATTTTTTATACTCTTTGGTGATTAAACAGTTTTACTTTTCTCTTCTTGATCTCAGATGCTTGCTTCTAATTATTTTATTTTTTATTTATATTTTAAAAATAAAGCTTGACTGAAGATATCAAATAAAACAGATGCCATGGGCAGCCTTACACCACAGGCAATACTGACACACACCTTCAATCCCAGTAGTCACACTAGTTTGTTGTAGAGTCAATGCTGGTATCTCATATCTTTAATCCTATCACTAAGGAGTTGCAGATAGGAAGTGGCAAGCCTGGGCAGAGAGAGGAATATAAGGTGGTAAGAGAGAGGAGCTGAGGATTGAGTGTTTTGTAGAAACAGCATTCACTCTGAGGACTTATAGAGATGGGATACCCCCATTTGGTGAGTCTTACAACATTTATCTAGGACTTCCCTTGGAGGGAATGCTGAGGCTAAGGAAAAGTTAGATTAAGAGAAATGAAGACAGAATCATAGATTAGACTGAGAAGATGAAAGGTCAATAGAAAGCAGCCTGAGTTTATTTCTCAGCCAGCATATATACTAAACACAGTCAAAAGGCAGATCAAAAAGCAGTACAGTCAGCTCCCCACCTTCCTGCACTGTGCTAGGATGCAGCTCAAACCTGTGAATTATCTGATTCTAATCACTAACAAGGATTGCCCCTGTCTGGCCTACACTAGCCGAAATATAAATAGAAAAAATGGACTCTTTGAGCTGGGCAAAATGCTTTTTCTGTTGTCTAACACAGATGTTATTCATAACCCTCAAGGTTACTAGAAGAACAGCAGGCATGCTTGGACTCAAATAGAATCTTTAAGTCTGAAATGACTCCAGATGGAAACTGAGTCACATGTGGGCTCCCACATTGGACTGCGATTTTTATAGAGCTAAGAACTAGTGGCTGGATGCTGTGCTTCTCTGATCTTTCAGCTTTCAGCCCTACTGTTTGACTACAGGGTTTATGAATTAGATCAGTTTGCACTACATCTAAACTCTAATTTAAATAAAAGGCTTCTTCTTAATTCCTGTTCATGATTTTGGGTCTAAATCTCTATCAAGTAACTTAAAATTAAGTTTTTGAATTCTGTATATAAATGGAAATCTATGCTCCTTTAACCACTTTGAGCTTTCCTACATCTGGCACTTAAAAGGTTTTCTGCAGTAAACCACGATCATTCTTAGCAATGACCATTAAAATCTTAAAGACAGGCTTAGGGCCCCACAACATTGATTCCTCCTAGAGTGCGGTAATGCCACTAAACTGACTACCCTTCTCCAAAGGTCAGCTTTGGGCTATAAATTATTCAGGACTATTCCAAGATTACTATCTAAGATAGTCCTCATGCACTACACTAGCCAGAACTTGAGATAATTCCTCCACTTTCCCATTACACAAAGACTGGACAAGAGATAATACAGGAAATTCTCCCATGAATTGAAATTATCCTAGGTTTATTTCAGGGACCCTTATAGATGTCATTGCTCACAGACAACAAAAAATAATTTCAAAAGCATGGTTCCCATATTCCCAAGAGTTGGGGTAAGCAGTTTGGTCATTCATTAGGTCATTATTTATATCATCATTGAGGTGGAGGTGGTAACAAGTTACTATGGGTAATGGTAAAAAATATAAACAAAGGAGATAATATTTAATTATCTTGTTCTGAAAAGAAAATTGGAAGATATAGAAATTATAGGATAAATGATAGATTACTAATTTTAGTTTAAAGAAAACTATTTTTATTAAATATTTTACATTAGTATGGATTTTTGTATATTAATACATATTTGAGATTATTTTTGTTATATTGTCGATGTTTCTTATCTTATTTAACATATTTTTGTATATTCATGGAAATTCAAGTTTATTCTTGATAAAACATACTGTACATACATTTTTACTCTTTTTTTTTTGGTTTTTCGAGACAGGGTTTTTCTGTGGTTTTGGAGCCTGTCCAGGAACTAGCTCTTGTAGAACAGGCTGGTCTTGAACTCACAGAGATCCACCTGCCTCTGCCTCCCAAGTGCTGGGATTAAGGGCGTGCGCTGCCACCACCCGGCTTACATTTTTTCTCTTTTATTTATTTATTTATTAAAGATTTCTGTCTCTTTCCCAACACCGTCTCCCATTTCCCTCCTCCTCCCCCAATCAAGTTCCCCTCCCTCGTCAGCCCAAAGAGCAAATAGGGTTCCCTGCCCTGTGGGAGGTCCAAGGACCACACACGTCCATCCAGGTCTAGTAAGGTGAGCATCCAAACTGCCTAGGCTCCCACAAAGCCAATAGGTGCAGTAGGATCAAAAACCCATTGCCATTGTTCTTGAGTTCTCAGTAGTACTCATTGTCTGCTATGTTCAGCATGACCACTTTTAACCCAGGCTTTTTTCAGACCCAGGCCAGCTGGCCTTGTTGAGTTCCCAATAGAACATCCCCATTGTCTCAGTGTGTGGGTGAACCCCTCACGGTCCTGAGTTCCTTGCTCGTTCTCTCTCTCCTTCTGCTCCTGATTTGGACCTTGAGATTTCAGTCCGGTGCTCCAATGTGGGTCTCTGTCTCCTTTCATCACCTGATGAAGGTTAATATTCAGGAGGATGCCTATATGTTTTTCTTTGGATTCTCCTTCTTATTTAACTTCTCTAGGATCACGAATTATAGGCTCAATGTCCTTTATTTATGGCTAGAAACCAAATATGAGTGAGTACATCCCATGTTCCTCTTTTTGGGTCTGGGTTACCTCACTAAGGATAGTGTTTTCTATTTCCATCCATTTCCCTGCAAACTTCAAGAAGTCCTTGTTTTTTTACTGCTGAGTAGTACTCTAATATGTATATATTCCATACTTTCTTCATCCATTCTTCAATTGAAGGGCATCTAGGTTGTTTCCAGGTTCTGGCTATTACAAACAATGCTGCTATGAACATAGTAGAGCATATACTTTTGTTGTATGATAAGGACTAACTTGGGTATATTCCCAAGAGTGGTATTGCTGGGTCGAGGGGTAGGTTGATCCCGAATTTCCTGAGAAACCTCCACACTGCTTTCCAGAGTGGTTGCACAAGTTTGCATTCCCACCAGCAATGGATGAGTGTACCTCTTTCTTCACAACCTCTCCAGCAAAGGTATCATTGGTGTTTTTCATTTTAGCCATTCTGACAGGTGTAAGACGGTATCTTAAAGTTGTCTTGATTTGCATTTCGCTGATCACTAAGGAAGTTGAGCATGACCTTAGGTGTCTTTTGGCCATTTGAACTTCTGTTGAGAGATCTCTGTTCAGCTCAATGCCCCATTTTATAATTGGGTTGATTAGCCTTTTTCAGTCTAATTTCTTGAGTTCTTTATATATTTTGGAGATCAGACCTTTGTCAGTTGCGGGTTTGGTGTAGATCTTCTCCCAGTCAGTGGGTTGCCTTTCTGTCTTAGCGACAGTGTCCTTTGCTTTACAGAAGCAACTCAGTCTCAGGAGGTCCCATTTATTCAATGAGGCCCTTACTGTCTGTGCTGCTTGGTTATACGTAGGAAGTGGTCTCCTGTGTCCATACATTTTTTTCTCTTATGTAAGGTTTTCTCCCCAACAAGTCACTTTACGATGTAAAATAAATCTCTAGTCCTGAAAATTACTATTACAAGCTATTTCAATTAATAAAATTACAAGTTAATAGTTACATATTATAATCATACTTATAGTCATGTTAGGTAGGCTTTCAAGGTGAAACAAAAAGACATTTCATTTCCATTTTTTCATGATAGTGTTCCTTTGTATTTCTCTGGTTGTCCTGGAAATCACTTTGTAGACCAGCCTGGCCTTGAGCACACTGAGATCAACCTGCTTTTGCCACACAAGTACTGGGATTAAAGACATGCTCCATCACTCCCTGGCCAAAAATACATTTTAAATAAGTCATCAAATATTTCCTATTCAAAATATGGCATTTAAGATGTTATGATTATATAAGGCTTTTATGGCAAGGCATGTCTGTTCCTGACAACACCAATCTACTTCAGAGAAATGATGGCTGTCATAGAAATGACTAAATGTAGTTAACTTTCTTGCAGGCAAGAGTTAGGCACTGGCAAGAAACTGCCCTTGACTTAACTACAGACAGTATACTGTCCAAGTTAGATAGGCAGGACACAAAAGAAAGTGACAGCTGAGCATTGCCATGGCAAAGCAGGACAATCCTTCAAAATTCCTGCTTCACAGAAACTTGGTCAGATCTTCTAGGTGTATAGGCTAAAGTTAAAAGTCCAAAAGTACAATGGAATCTTGGGTGACTGTCCAGACAGTCAGTAGTTTATGTCATTTCTTTTTTTAATTGTTTTTATTGAGGTATATATTTTTCTCTGCTCTCCTCCCTTCCTCTCCTGTCTTTTTCTACGTTCCATGTAGATTATATCCATGTGTATTTGGCTTAGATTCCTCTTTGTTATCTAGGTTCTCTGAGGTTGATAATTGTAGGCTGGTTTTCCTTGCTTAAGGTCTAAAATCCACTTATAAGTGAGGACATTGTATAGTTGTCTTTCTGGGTATGGGTTACCTCACTCAGTGTCATGTGTTCTTGATCCATAAATTTGCCTGCAATTTCAAAATGTCATTTTTTTCTGCTGTGTGATACTCCATTGTGTAAATTCAACACATTTTCCTCATCCATTCTTTGGTTGGGAGTGTTTAGGTTGTTACCAGTCTAATACAAATAGTGCTGATATAAATATAGCTGGACATATGCCCTTGGGGTATGATTGAGAATCATTTAGGTATATACCCAAAAGTGGTATTACTTGGTCTTGAGGTAGGTTGTGTCCTAAATTTCTGAGAAATCACCATTCTCATTTCTAAAGTGATTGTACCAGTTTGCATGCCCACCAGCAATGGAGAAGTTTTCCCTTCACCCCACATCCTCTCCAGCATAAACTGTCCTCAGTGTTTTTGATCTTGGCTATTCTTATAGGTATAAGGTGGAATCTCAGAGTTGTTTTTACATTTCTTTTTTTTTTTTTTGGTTTTTCGTGACAGAGTTTTGCTGTGGCTTTGGAGCCTGTCCTGGAACTAGCTCTTGTAGACCAGGCTGGTCTCGAACTCACAGAGATCCGCCTGCCTCTGCCTCCCAAGTGCTGGGATTAAAGGCGTGTGCCACCACTGCCTGGCTTGTTTTTACATTTCTTAATGGCTAAGGATGTTGAGCATTTCCTTAAGTGTCTTTCAGTAATTTTATAGTCATCTGTTGAGAGTTCTCTGTTTAATTCTGTACAATTATTTTACTATAGGCTTATTTGTTCTTCTGGTGACTAGTTACTTGAGCTCATTATATATTTTGGATATGAGCTCTCTGTTTGATGTGGGGTTGAAGAAGACCTTTTCCCATCCTGTAGGCTGCCATTTTATTGAACATTTCCTCTGCTTTTCAGAAAGTTCTCAGTTTTAGGTGGTCCCATCTATTAAATATTGCTATTAGTGTTCATGCTACTGGGGTTATATTTAAAAAGTGGTCTCCTGTACCAATGTGTTCAAGTGTACTTCCCATGTTCACTTCTATGAAGTTCAATATGGATGGTTTTATGTTTAGTCTATTTGGACTTGAGATGTCTGCATGGAGATAGATAAACACTATACTTTCTGTTCACTCAGGTAGTATTTTATCCTTCTTAGGTCTCTAATGGAGTTAAATACTAGATAATTGTAGTTCTCTCTGTTACCAAATGGAAACAACTCAGAAACTAGCATGAAATATGAAAGGTTAAGAGATATATAAAAAGTTTATTTTAGGTTGGGAAAAAATGATTTAGGTGCAAAACTTTGGCTATACCTAGATAGGATAGATAATAAAGTATTTTCTCTAAATTTACCAAATACAAATGGATTGGTCATTGTTTCATATATATATAGTTGTTGTGTATTTTGTATATAGCTTTACTGTGTTAGTTAAATCCTTCACATTTTATTTAGTAAGAAAGGGGAAATTATGACATTTTGATCATGTAATTATAATGAAGCTTGCTTGGAGTGAGGACAGAGCTAAAAACAACCTGATTGAAAATTACCCTAGAAGTTTAGAGGTCTTTGATCAGGTAGGAGTCAGCATTATTAAGGCAGGCTTGAGAGAAGATATGGGCTCTTTACTCACATGGAGAAATTGAAGAGGCAGTAGTCACCAGTGGCTGATCAATTGATTTTCTGATCTTTCAAGTTCTTACCCTGCTATCTGACTCATGAATTTTTATTTTATTTCAGTTTAGTTTAGTTTAGTTTAGTTTGGTTTCGTTTTTCTGAGACAGGGTTTCTCTGTGGCTTTGGAGCCTGTCCTGGAACTCATTTTGTAGCCCAGGCTGGCCTTGAACTCACAGAGATCTGCCTACCTCTGCCTCCCAAGTGCTGGGATTAAAGGCATGTGCCACAACTGCCTGGTCTGAGTTTATATTTTAAATATCAATTAGAGGGCGGTGGTGGCACACGTGTTTAATCCCAGCACTTGGGAGGCAAAGACAGGAGGCTCTCTATGAGTTCAAGGCCAGCCTGGTCTATAGAGCGAGTTCCAGGAAGGCTCCAAAGCTACAGAGAAACCCCGTCTTGAAAAACAAACAAACAAAAAAAATGTGCCAGATGATCTGGCTTATTTTAAATATCAATTAGATTAATGCTTCAGTTGGGATAGAGCTAATTAAGTAAGCCCTTGGAAAATAAAGCCTCACCAGTCAGGAGGGCAGGATCCTTGAGTCAAGAATTGATGCAAATGTGATGGGGGAGTGGTTCTTACTTTCTTACTTCATAAGACTTATCCTCTCTTCTTATAGAACCCAGGACCAGCCCAGGGATGGCACAACTCTCAATGGGCTGTGCCCTCTGCCATTGATCAGTCATTGAGAGAATGCCTCATTTCTGAATCCCATGGAAGCATTTTTTCCTGAGGCTCCCTAATTTCTGATGTCTCTAGGTCGTTGTCAAGTAGACATGGAAAACCAGCCCACATACATGGTACAACAAGTTAAAGTAAGACTATGCAGAATCCATATAAAGCCTGGATATAGAAACCCAGGATGAGGAAAAGTGGTCTCAAAAGCTGTCAAATGAGTTAAAGTACACCCTGCATATACAAGCACCAAGTCTTAGCAGTCCCACAAAACACCAAAGTATGAACTGATAACATATATGCAAAGCATTTAGCACAGGCCCCTATAGGATCATGAGTCTCTGTGAGCACCAATAACTCCTGCTTAATTGATTCTGTGGGCTGTGTTAACCTTGTGTCCTCAACCAAGGTGGGAGGTGGTTCCTATGGTACTTCCTCCCCATTGACAGCAGGGTCTCCTTAGCTCCTCTTATTGTTTGACTACCTGTGTCTGCTCCTGCTGCTTTGAGTTCCTGGATTAGGCCAGTTTGGTAACAATTGGCTGAGGTACCATTCTATGAGAATAACAGAATATCATGAGAAATCAATTCATGGACTTTTTTCCTATCTTGTTTGGTTCTATCATAGACATGTAGTATTATGAGCTTCAGGTCTTGGACATCCAATTAGGATGGGCATTGTCTCCCTCTAATGGAATGGGCCTGAAGTTTCACGAGTTATTTGTTGTTTATTCCTACAAGTTCTGGGGAACAAATAACTCAACATATCTTGCAAGCAGGACTAGATGTAGATGTAACTGTTGCTGGGTGGTGTCCCAGTCCCAACATTGAATCCTTTGCCTGGTTAGAGAAGACTCCACAGGCTTCTTATCCCTCTTTCCTGAAAGTCCTTGCTGGGGGCATTTTCATACAGTCTGATGAGTATTTATTGTACCAACTCCCAAATGTTCCCCAATTCCTGTAGTCTTTCCTCATTCTCCCTACATCCAAGCACCCTGATCCTGATTTCTCCTGTTCCCATACTCAACTACTGCCATTCAATTCAGAAGACCTATTCTAGTGCCCCTTTCAGGGAGATCGATATATCTCTCCCTTGATTTTTTGTTATTAACTAACTCTGTGTCTGTGGATTATAGCATGAATATCCTTTACTTTAAAACCTATATTGATGTATAAGGGAGTTCACACCATTGTCATTTGTATTGCTGGGTCTTGAGGTAGGTTGAATCCTAATTTTCAGAGAAACTGACATACTGTGTTCCAGAGTGGTTGTACAGTTTGCATTTCCACCAGCAATGGAAGAGTCTTCCTCTTACTCCCACATCCTCTCCAGCATAAGCAGTCATTGGTGTTTTTGATCTTAGCCATTCTGACAGGTATAAAGTGGTATTGCAGAGTCATTTTGATTTGCATTTCCCTGATGGCTAAGGATGTTGAACATTTCCTTGAGTGTCTTTTGAACCTTTGAGATTATTCTATAGAAAATTCTCTGTTTAGTTCTGTACCCCATTTTTAATTGAATTATTTGAAATTTTGATGTTTAATTTTTTGAGTTCTTTATATATTTTGGAGATCAGTCCTCTATCTTATATGGGATTGGAAATTTTCCCATTCAATAAGCTGCCTTATTGTGTTATTGACTGTGTCCTTTGCTGTGCAGAAGCTTCTCAGTTTCAGAAGGTCCCATTTATTAATTGTTCCTCTCAGACTCTGTTAGAGGTGCTGTGTTTATAAGTGGTCTTCTGTTCCATGCTTGGAAGGCTACTTTTCACTTTCTCTCCTATCAGTTTCAGTGAGGTCAGATGCATATTAAGGTCTTTATCCCCTTTGAACTTGAGTATTGTGCATGGTGATAGATATGGATCTATTTGCATTCCTTTACATGTTGATATCCAGTTATGCCATAACCATTTGTTGCAGATGCTTTCTTTTTTCATTGTATAATTTTAGCTTATTGTCAAAAATCAGGTGTTCATAGGTGTGAGGATTATTATCTGGATCTTTGATTCAATTCCATCATTCAACCTGTTTATGTTTTTGTCTATCATCTCTTCCTCAAACCTCCAAAATGAAATGTTTACTTAATTAAAACATATGTTCCCAGCAGTCTCAATCATCTCAATGTACCATTTTGATATTGTCCCGAGCAGTTTGTAGTCCAAACCTGATGTTTAGATGGTGAAACAATTACATAGTACAGTTGAAATCTTTCTTGCGTGACTCACACTTCTTTTGGAGATTTCAAAGGTCACTATAATTCATGCTCATATTTAATTGCAAAAAACTTAAGCATTTTAATTGTCACATTGCAGCAGATCTGTAAGAGGTTAAAGGATGAGTATTTGTTATGTATGCCTAGATATCAGATAGAGACTCTAACCAAAAATTAAATATAAGAAGCTAAATGAAACCTTTCCCTAGAATTAGTTACTTCCCTATATGATCATTAATATTATGGCTAAAGGGATATTTGTTGTTAATCTCTCCCAAGAAATTACTGTAAGCTCTTTGCCAATGTTCACTTCCTGTCCATAATGATTCAGTCTCAACATTACTAAAACATGCTACAATTTAACCTTGGTAAATTCTTGCGAATAGATGAAGTTTCTGGTTTTTTCCACAAACTTTTTAGTTTTTTAGTATGTTTATATGTTTAAAATATCGATTATTAGATAATATCTTTCCTCTGCAGTAAAATTCCTATAGGGAATGCATAGAACATAAAATGTCTAGAATGAAGGCAAGGAGGTGATGGCTCAAGCCTTTAACACCAGCACTTGGTGGAGTTCAAGGCCAGCCTGGTCTATAGAAGAGCTAGTTCCAGGACACATTTCAAAGCTACAGAGAAACCTGTATCAAAAAAAGTCTTGAATGTAACCAAAATTTACATCCAAACAATCCATAAGTTCCTCTTATAATTTTATTTCCACTAAACCAATTTTTTTCTCTGCCTTAGATGGTAATTCTCTTTGACTATTTAAATCCTTGTCATCTTTTATGGTTTGGCTCTAATTACAGTTTTTAATTGTTTACTCCAATACTGGGATATACATGGTCAATGTCTTGGGGCAATTTCTGAAAATTATTAGGATTCCACAAATAATCTCTCCTAATTTTTAACTTTTGGGCTCACAGTTTTATAAAAGTTTTATATGGTGAATAATTAATAGAATCGCCTTTTTGTATATTTTCAGAAGTAATCCCCAAGGAGACAAAGTTTGTTTTACTTCGCCAACCATTTTCTCTAAAGTACTTACATTTGAATCAGTAATGAAATTCCATATAATGTTGAAAACATACCTAACTTGAGTATAATTTCAATTGTAATAAATAACAAAGTACTAACATGCTGTACTTTATATCCTAATTGGTTTATAATAATAAGTTTCAAGGACTAGAAGTTTTTATTACATGTTTAAGTGAGTTGAATTAGATAAAATAGTTTGAGTAAGAATATAAAAATCATAGAGAGTATGTTTTAATCAAATGTCAAGTTTCTATCAAAAGGGAGCATCCATGTCTATATCAGTGTAAAATATATGAATAAGTAGTTACTTTTTAGAATTAATTTTAATGATCTACAGTTTTACATCATGCACATATATGCCCCTTTCTTCTTTTTAGATTCAGTAATCTACACTTTTATCCTATCATTTCATTGGGTGCCTTTTGTAAGTGGATGTATATTTATGAATATATAGAGCTGGTTTTGGAGATGGACACTGGCTCTGTCCCTCTATAAATCCAAGCATGTCGTTAAAATACAAATTCAGAGTTTCCCTCTCAATGTCAGGAGCACGGGACAGAAAGAAAAAGGAATTTAGAAAAATTTCACTTTTCTCCATTTCTATTTTGTCTCCATTGTACATGTCATTGAATATATATGTCTGTATATGACTATGTAAGTAATGTTTAAATTTTCCACAATGAACAATGAATTTTCCTGCAGTAATTTTTGAAGTTTCCAGGAAGGTAGTTGGGGCCGCACAACAACAATAACTCAACCTGGTTGATATGATGGCATGATGATGATAGTGCTACTACCAGACCTGTTCTGCATACCAGCTGCTCAAGATGGTTCCAACTTTGTTAGCTGAAATGGTCCACTTTTTACAACATTCTGGACAGAACTTATAATGTATGCGAAACCCAGCCCAATGTGGGGGCATGTTCGCCTCGGGCTAATGTTTATGTATAAATCTGCTTGGCCTGAGCCCCGCTGCCCTTTTGTATTTCCTGCCCATCGCTGGATCCCTGGTGTTGTAAGCTATCCCTTCATTAAATTTTGCTGTTTCATATTAAGCTAGCTTGGTTATTATGCCGCATCATTATAAGAGGAAGCTCAGAAAAACTTTACAAAATACTCAGAGACTATTTGCAATTATACCAAACAGTAATCTTGGAACTTAACTATTATTTTACTTACACAGAATCCCATAGAAAGAACATCTCCCCCATGACAGCTGGAAGTAATTCTAAAAGACTACATCCCCTCCACCAACAAAGTTTGTCCTAGGGTTAGGTACATCATTTAGGGGTTGCTTATAATTGGTATAGGGTTGTGGCTTGGAAGGGAAATTTCATGGGCTTAGGGATTTCTTTGAAAACAAAGGGAAAATTGGATGGAATAAGATAGTGTGAGTTTACATACATTAATAATAATAGTGAGTAATAGAGTGAATGCTTATGAGTTATAATTTATAGGCAATTGCTTTGATATAGATTTTTGTATATTAATATAATGTTAAATATTGAATATTGTATGCATTCATGCTTCTACCTCTGCTGAAAACATTTTATATATTGATAAATATATTTATCAAATTGCAATGTACATTTCTTCCACTGATCAAGATATTTATTCATTGGTTACATTTTGAGTCCATTGTCCTCATTTGTTGTACAGTTGTTTATTGTACAATATTCTAATATGAAGTCTTAGTCCTTAAGTTATATTGGTATTAGAATTATAGATCAATAGTCATCTATGTTTGTCATACTTATAGTTAGAATAATCAGGTTTTTTAGACACATAAAGAATATATTTTGCATAGATAGGTAATCTTTAACCACTTCAAAAAGCTGTAAAATATGGAATTTAAATAAACTAGCATACTGTTGAAGTGAGACATGATTACTACTGGTAGCATTGATCTATTTTCTAGAGAATGTTGAGCACCGAAGACACTCAAAGCTTGTTTTCTTGTTGTCAAAACTGGCCTTTGGGCAAAGACATGCTTATGCCTCAACCTCTGACAAGATACATGGTATCTTAAAATGGATAAGCAGTTCTGTTAAATCTTGACTGGCATTCGTCTCACAGACAAATATACCCACCTGTGTTCTCTGAGTGTTGTGGGAAATGCAAAATACACCAATATGCCCAGTTTGTCCATCTTTTTTTCCTTTCGGCAGTCTTTAATTTTCTCATGCATACTGTTGACCTTTTTTTCTTTCCCCGTGAATAGATACTGCTCTTATAAGGTGGTATCCTATACAAAGGACACAGAAATAACAGAATTGATTTTCCTTTTCAATTTCCTTCTAAAGTGACTATCTATGTCATGGAACAAGAATGGGGAACACCAGAATCACAAAACTATACTTTCAAAGATGTATGTATTTTACTGTCATACTTATATTGTACTCATGTATGTTGTAATTTTGAAGGCAGTGACCTATGATGATGTGCACATCAGCTTCACTAAGGAAGAGTGGGATTTACTGAATCCTTCCCAGAAGAATCTCTACAAAGATGTGATGCTGGAGACCTACCGGAACCTAACTACTATAGGTGAAAATAAATTTCTTTCATGTTTCAAAATATGGAGACAACTTTTCCTTGGTTTATGATTTTGTTCTGTAATTTGTTTTATTTTTTTAAATATTTTATTTATTTATTTATTATGCATACAATATTCGGTCTGTGTGTATGTCTGTAGGCCAGAAGAGGGTACCAGACCTCATTACAGATGGTTGTGAGCCACCATGTGGTTGCTGGGAATTGAACTCAGGACCTTTGGAAGACCAGGCAATGCTCTTAACCACTGAGCCATCTCTCCAGCCCCCTGTAATTTGTTTTAGAGAAAGAAGAATGAAGTGAATATCACAGTCAAAGTTCTTAGGTGCACTTAAGATAATAAGCTAATTGTTGCACATTCTTAAATAATATAATATCTATTCTGGTACTGTATTTTAGGATATGTTTGGGAGGAGCTTAACACCGAAGAGCATTGTCAATGTTCTAGAAGACATGCGAGGTAATTTTCTTGGGCAAGTTCATAACAATTACCTTTGAATACTTTGTAATGTGTTCTGGAACTTTAAAACAAAAGCAACCGTGTAAATAAGCACAGCTATAAATGTATTGATGGTTACTAAGTTCTCACAAATCCATATACCTCAATTGATGTATGTGAATTGCATCTGCAAAGCCTTCATTTAAGAAAAAGTCTAGGTAGCAATGCCTAAACAGATATATCCATTTGATTCATAGCACAATGAGAGCTATGTTGTAGAACTACTGCTTCATTTGCTTCTTACTGTTCATGACAGAAAATGTATACATATTTCAGTGATGCTGAGTATAGCTGCAAAACTTTCTACTGATACAATAGCCCATGGTAAGCCTTGTATCACTCATATAATTTTTGTGACTGTGCTAAGTTTAGTGAAATCAGATTACTCAAGGGTCAAGGGGCGGTTGTTGTGGAGAAACCTTAATATCTATACCACAAGTCTGTGAAAGTCAAACTTTGTGGATTCATTGTGGAAATCTTCTATACACTATTATTTTTTATATATATATATATATATATATATATATATATATATATATGACACGTCACTCTTGACACAAGTGTATGAGCATAGAAATATGGAAAGATTTAGCATACCTCTCCTTAAGAACAATTAAGAAGATAAACTGTAGTTCCTATGTAGAGTGTACATGTTTAATTTCATCCAAAAATACAAAGTTAATTTATTTTCTATCAACATGGTTAATACATAAATACAAACTCACAAAACAACAAAAACAAACAAAGAAACATGAGTTCTAGGTCTATGCAAATAATTCTGGTGTCTTAGTTCATTTACCAAATGTATAATGATTCACAATATAGTAAAATTATAAATGGAGTAAAGTTGGTAAAGCACTCAGTATATGCAGTTCTCTTCAAAAATATAAAAAAAAGCCCTAGAAAAATATAGGTATAGTCATAGATGAAATGATAAACCATTAAACCATGACACAATGGAATTTATCTTCACAAATATTTTTCTAGATGTAAAATTACCCTTAACAAGAGAACAAAATATGATTTTAAACAAAGCTATAAAACCTTGATATTTGATTCCTTTTTACAATTTGAAAAAGTATGAAATTATTTCATATATGTATGAGGTTCAACTACATTGAATGTGGTAAAGCTTTTACATGTGTAAATTATCCTTGCAGGATTGAAGGAAATCAAACTGGAGAGAAGTTTTCAGAATATTCTTACTGTGGTAAAGTCTTGTCTTATAACACTCATCTTCTAAGGAATGAAAAAACACAAAGTGGAGGAAAATGCTGTGAAATTAAGCAATGTGATGAAGTCTTTTCTTATCACAATTATCTTGAAATGCATAAAAGAACACACACTGGAGAGAAACCCTATGAATATGGTCAAGATGACAAAGAGTTCCTTGTTTATGAAACTCAAAGTCATAAACTAACACATACTGGAGAGAAATCATATGAATGCAATCTGCATGGTAAGCTTTTTGCTGATCACAGTCATCTTCAAAAGGTTAAAAGAATACATACTAGAAAGACACCCTATGAATATAATCAGTGTGGTAAAGCCATTGCTCAATGTACTGTTTTTCAAACACATAAAATAATAAAAACTGGAGAAAAACCCTATGAATGTAATCAGTGTGGTAAGGCTTTTGCACTTCATGATCATCTTCAAAGGCATAAAAGAACACATACTGGAGAGAAACCTTATGAATGCAATCAGTGTGGTAAGGCCTTTGCACAGAACACAGCTCTTCAAGACCATAAAAGAACACATACTGGAGAGAAACCCTATGAATGTAATCAGTGTGGTAAGGCCTTTGCACAACACAGTCATCTTCAAGTGCATAAAAGAACACATACTGGAGAGAAACCCTATGAATGTAATCAGTGTGGTAAGGCCTTTGCACAGAACATTGCTCTTCAAGTACATAAAAAAACACATACTGGAGAGAAACCTTATGAATGTAATCAGTGTGGTAAGGCCTTTGTGCACAGAACATGCTCTTCAAAGGACATAAAAGAACACATAATGGAGAGAAACCCTATGAATGTAATCAGTGTGGTAAGGCCTTTGCACGCCAGTGCTCTTCAAAGCCATAAAAGAACACATACTGGAGAGAAACCTTATGAATGTAGTCAGTGTGGTAAGGCCTTTGCACAACACAGTCATCTTCAAACGCATAAAAGAACACATACTGGAGAGAAACCCTATGAATGTAATCAGTGTGGTAAGGCCTTTGCACAGAACATTGCTCTTCAAGTACATAAAAGAACACATAGTGGAGAGAAACCCTATGAATGTAATCAGTGTGGTAAGGCCTTTGCACGACACAGTCATCTTCAAGTGCATAAAAGAACACATACTGGAGAGAAACCCTATGAATGTAATCAGTGTGGTAAGGCCTTTGCTTGTCACAGTCATCTTCAAATGCATAAAAGAACACATAGTGGAGAGAAACCCTATGAATGTAATCAGTGTGGTAAGGCCTTTGCTTGTCACAGTCATCTTCAAAGGCATAAAAGAACACATACTGGAGAGAAACCCTATGAATGTAATCAGTGTGGTAAGGCTTTTGCACGTCACAGTGATCTTCAAATGCATAAAAGAACACATACTGGAGAGAAACCCTATGAATGTAATCAGTGTGGTAAGGCCTTTGCACAACACAGTCATCTTCAAGTGCATAAAAGATCACATACTGGAGAGAAACCCTATGAATGTAATCAGTGTGGTAAGGCCTTTGCTCAACATGGTCATCTTCAAATACATAAAAGAGCACATACTGGAGTGAACCCACATGAATGTAATTAGTGTGGTAAGGACTTTGGATGTCACAGTGATCTTCAAAGGCATAAAGTAACACATCGTGAAGAGAAACCATATGAATGTAATCAGTGTGATAAGGCCTTTGCACACCACAGAAATCTTCAGAGCCATAAAAGAACACATACTGGAGAGAAACCCTATGAATGTAATCATTGTGGTAATGCCTTTGCAGCTCAGAGTAGTCTTCAAAATCATAAAAGAACACAAACGGGAGAGAAACCCTATTAATGTAATCAGTGTGGTAAGGCCTTTGCTCAACATGGTGCTCTTCAAATGCATAGAACACATAATTGAGAGAAACCATATTAATGATATCTGTGTGATAAGGCCTTTGCAGACCCCATGAACTCTTAAAAGCCTAAAAATGTAACATACTCTAGAGATACCAGTGAATGGAATGTGGTAAATTCTTTTTCACAATCATCTCCAAATACATAATATGAGCCCTTTTGTAGAGAAACCCTGAAGTTAGTTCGTGTATTTTTCAAAAACGTGAGAATGAATTTAGTGTCATAATGTTTCATGCTTCATATAGGAGTAAGACTTTGTGTGTAGTCATCTGAGAAAGTTTGTGCATATTATCATAATCTTTTGACCTGAGGAATCTTTGGAAAAGACACCAGAGAATGGGAAGATGTCGCTTGCCCTTGTCAGGTAGAAAGCAACATAGTAAAGGTGAAATCCTTTCCAAAAGCAATCTACAGACTCAATAACATTCCCATGTAAATATCAGAAAAATCTTCACAGATCTCAATATAAAAACACTCAACTTCATATAGAAAAGCCAAAAAAAATGCAAGATAGTCAAAACAATCCTATATAAAAAATAATTTCTGGAGGCATCACATTCCCTGATTTCTTCAGATGACTGCAGAGCTACAGTACTGAAGAGAGCCTGGTGTTGGCATAAAAACAGATAGGAGGACTAATGGAACTGATTCTAAGACCCACATATCAATCCACTTGCCTACTACACCTGATTTTTTTGTTTGTTTTTCGAGACAGGGTTTCTCTGTGGTTTTGGAGCCTGTCCTGGAACTACTTGTAGAACAGGTTGGTCTTGAACTCACACAGATCCGCCTGCCTCTGCCTTCCAAATGCTGGGATTAAAGGCATGCGCCACCACCTCCTGGCTTTTGACAAAGCACCAAAAAAATATAAAATGGAGAAAACATATTTAACAAATGGTGCTGGCATAACTGAATATCAATGTGAGGAAGAATGAAAGTAGATCCACATCTATCATCATGAAAAAACTCAAGTCTCAATGGATCAAAGGCTACAACATTAAAGACAAACACACTGAACTACATAAAACAGAATATCGGAAGTACACTTGAACCCATTGGAAAAGAGGACTACTTTCAAATTATAACCCCAGGCATCACAGACGCTGAGAAAAATAATAAATGAGATCTTCTGAAGCAAAAGTTTCTGTAAAACAAAGGACATGATCAACAACACAAAAAAGGCAGCCTGTAGTATGGGAAAAGATATTCACCTACCCTACATTGGACAGAGGACTGATCTTCAAAACATACAAAAAACTTAAGTAATTGGTCATCAAAAGAACAAATAATCCAAGAAAAAATGGAGTACAGACCTAAATAAAAAAGGTTTAACATATGAATCTAAAATGACTGAGAGGCACTTAAGGAATTTCCAAACTCCTTATTCATTAGAGAAATGAAAATCAAAACAAATCTGAGATTCCCTCTTACATCTGTAACAATAGGCAAGATTAAAACACTGATGACAACTCAAGCTGATGAGGATGTAGAGTTACAGGAACACTGCTCCATTGATGGTGGGGTTACAAACTGAGTCAGCTACATTGGGTATCAGTATGGTTATTCCTTAGAAAATTAAAAAGCCCCCTGCCTGGTTGTGAGGCATCCTTTAATCCCTGCACTTGGGGGGCAGAGATAGATCTCTGTGACTTCAAGGCCAACCTGGTCTACAAGCGCTAGTTCCAGGACAGGCTCCAAAGATAAAGAGAAACCATGTCTTGGAGAACCAAAAATTAAAAAAAGAGGAGTGAAAGAAAATTAGGAAACAACATATCTTAAAACCCATCCAGGGAGAGAGACTGGTGCGCAGGCCAAAGGGGCAGAGTGAGACCAGCGCACAGGCCCAAGCTGCAGATGCGGGATAGTCCAAACATGAAACAGTGAAGCCCACACTGAGAGCAGATCATCCCACTACAATAAAATCAAGTAGGTATTTTGGGGCCTGGCCTGCAGAGTGGTAGTCCTTTTACTGGTGAGGTCCACGAGCGAACGGGAGGCCTGGTCCTGTCTCTGAAGACCCTCCTGACTGGGGCGAGTGTTCTTGGCCCACAGCGGGACACAGGAAACAGAGCGGGGGGCCTTCCCCGTCCCCCTTGACCCTGGTTAGTGCGAGGGCTGGTACCCTCTGCTGGGGCTGCTCCACTGCTGCAACCTCTCTCGCCCTGACCCATCCCAGCTTGTGCCCAGGGGCCTTCTTCACTCCCACTCCCTTCTGCGGGGCTGCAGGATCACCCAGTTTAGCCTGTTTGGGTGCTGGGTCGGGAGCTTGGGGCAGAGGGCAGCGGGAGTTTCTCTGTTTTGGTGGCTGGCCTATAGAGTGGTAGGACTTTTATTGGTGAGGTCCCTGGTGAACGGGATCTCCATAATATATAAAGAACTCAAGAAACTAGACCATTAAAGGCTAATCAACCCAATTATAAAATGGGGCACTGAGCTGAACAGAGAAATCTCAACAGAAGTTCAAATGGCCAAAAGACATTTAAGGTCATGCTCAACTTCCTTAGCCATCAGGGAAATGCAAATCAAGACAGCTTTAAGATACCATCTTACACCTGTCAGAATGGCTAAAATAAAAAACACCAATGATAGCTTTTCTGGAGAGGTTGTGGAGAAAGGAGTACACTCATCCATTACTGGTGGGAATGCAAACTTGTGCAACCACTTTGGAAAGCAGTGTGGCGGTTTCTCAGGAAATTCGTGATCAACCTACCCCTCGACCCAGCAATACCACTCTTGGGAATATACCCAAGAGATGCCCTATCATACAACAAAATTATATGCTCAACTATGTTCATAGCAGCATTGTTTGTAATATCCAGAACCTGGAAACAACTTAGATGCCCTCAATGGAAGAATGGATGAAGAAAGTATGGAATATATACATATTAGAGTACTACTCAGCAGTAAAAAACAAGAACTTCTTGAAGTTTGCAGGCAAATGAATGGAAAGAGAAAACACTATCCTGAGTGAGGTAACCAGACCCAAATAGAGGAACATAGGATGTACTCACTCAAATTTGGTTTCTAGCCATAAATAAAGGACATTGAGCCTATAATGAGTGATCCTAGAGAAGTTAAATAAGAAAGAGAACCCAAAGAAAAACATATAGGCATCCTCCTGAATATTAACCTTCATCAGGAGCTGAAAGGAGACAGAGACCCACATTGGAGCACCAGAAAGAAATCTCAAGGTCCAAATCAGGAGCAGAAAAAAAGAGAGCACGAGCAAGGAACTTAGGACAGCGAGGGGTGCACCCACACACTGAGACAATGGGGATGTTCTATTGGGAACTCACCAAGGCCAGCTGGGTGGGTCTGAAAAAGCCTGGGATAAAACTGGACTCACTGAACATAGCAGACAATGAGGACTACTCAGAACTCAAGAACAAAATGGCAATGGGTTTTTGATCCTACTGCACTGTACTGGTTTTGTGGGACCCTAGGGAGTTTGGATGCTTACCTTACCAGACCTGGATGGAAATGTGTGGTGTTTGGACTTCCCACAGGGCAGGGAACCCTGATTGATCTTTGGGCTGACGAGGGAGGGGGACTTGATTGGGGGAGGAGGAGGGAAATGGGAGACAGCGGTGGGGAAGAGGCAGAAATCTTTAATAAATAAAAAAAAAGAGAAAAACTGTAAGCCGGGTGGTGGTGGCGCACGCCCTTAATCCCAGCTTTTGGGAGGCAGAGGCAGGCGGATCTCTGTGAGTTCAAGACCAGCCTGTTCTACAAGAGCTAGTTCCCAGACAGGCTCCAAAACCACAGAAAAACCCTGTCTTGAAAAACCAAAAAAAGAGTAAAAATGTATGTACAGTATGTTTTATCAAAAATAAACTTGAATTTCCATGAATATACAAAAATATGTTAAATAAGATTAGAAACATCGACAATATATCAAAAATAATCTCAAATCTTAAATAAATAAATAAAGAGAGAGAGAGAGAGAGGTCTGTGTCTCTGTACAAGTGCCTTCAGGTCAGAAGAGGGCACCCGATCTCTGAAACCTTCCCAAATCTACTTTCACATCTCTGCATACATAGGAGTCATCATTCCCATTTCTATAAATCTTGGATATTCTGTTCAACCATTGTAATTCTAAGTTCATTCTATCTGGGTTGAAATGGCTTTAGTACATACATGTCATTCTTCCAGTGCAACAGCAATTCCTTGCAGACATGGTGTCTGGCTACTCATCCACGTGGAGTCCAAGAATCAGTTGTTCTCCAGTCCTCTGGCTCTGCTGGTGCACATAGAACCCAGAATAACTGAGCCCCTACTAAAGTACTCTGCATATAAAAGCACCAAAAAAAAAATAGAGACCGTTACACAGTTTACATGTACACATCAGCAACCTCCTCAACTCACTCTGTTACACTGACTGGCTCACATTCTTCTAAATGGTCCCCAGAACTTCAGACTCTTCTACTTTTTGTCCCATTTCATCTATGTTCTGTCCTGTCTCCACAATGACATCTCTAACAAAAGCATGAGTCTCAACAAAGTAAGTTTTTGTATAGGTCCCTGCATGGTTGGGGTAGTGGGGAATACCCCACTCTGTCAAAACCTATTTTCCCCAAAATGCAGTTTATTACCCTGTTTTTCAGAGAAGGTAAACATAAAGAGTTAAATAATTAGTCTTCTATATTACAGGTACAATGTAATCACTAACTAGACCCATGGTATCTGAAACCAGAGTCTCAGCCCAGAACCAAACCCTGCTCATCTCTGCAGCTTGGAATACAATCCCTCCCCTAGTGAGCACATAGAAATGGTGGTTGGAGTAAAATGGGCCTGCATTTTGGAAAGTTCAGAATGTTGTTAAACCTGAGAATCTCAAGGATAAAGGACTAAATCCACAATTGTCAAATTAAAGCAAGCTGTATTTGAGGGTGCACCTGGGACTGGCAAGCTCACTGTCTCACCCTAAGTTTAGTGTAGGTTGAAAGCATATTTTGCAGTTTGCATCAGATCCAGAAAACAGGAACGTATTCTTAATTACAAAAGGAAACTTGAGATTTGAGGATTTAACACAGGACAAACAGGAACTTCCTGTGTGTGTGTGTGTGTGTGTGTGTGTGTGTTTCTGTGTGTGTGTTTTAATAAATGAAGCTTGCCTGAAGATCAGAGGGCAAAGTAGTCACAGTAGTCAGCTGTACAGACTAAGGAGTGGAGGCACACACCTTTAACCCCAGGACTCAGAGTCAGAGTCAAAAGGATCTCTTCAAAGTCACCCTGGGCTACACAAAATTGATCCAGAAACAGATCTAGGTGGTGGCATTTCACACCGTTAATCCCAGTGTTTGGGAGTCACACACATTTAATACCAGCACTGGAGAAGTGGAGAGAGTAGCAATATGGCTGGGTGGAGAGAAGAGGATAAAGGGGAAGAGACATAAACCCAGTGAAGTGTGGAGTCTGAGGATTTGTGTAGTCAGGTTCTTTCGCCTTTGATCTGAATATTTTGTAGATGTGAAAGATCTTTCTAGTGGTTGACTGTTTTACCTTTCTGACCTTCAAGGTTGAACATCAATATCTGTCTTGGGATTTTATTATTCATGTAACACGTGTATGTCCCCCCCTCATCTTATTACTTAGCTTCTCTAGGATCATGAACTATAGGCTCAATGTCCTTTGTTTATAGCTAGTACCACTTATGAGTGAGTGCATACCATATTCATCTTTTGGGGTCTGGGTTACCTCACTCAGGATAGTGTTTTCTATTTCCATCCATTTACATGCAAAATTCAAGATGTCATTGTTTTTTAGTGCTTAGTAATGTGTAAATGTACCACATTTTCTTTATCCATTCTTCTGTTGAGGGGCATCTAGGTTGTTTCCAGGTTCTGGCTATTACAAATAATGCTGCTATGAACATAGCTGAACAAATGCTTTTGTAGTATGATGGAGCATTTTTTTGGGTATACACGTAAGAGTGGTAATTGAGGGATCCTGAGGTAGGTTGATTCTAATTTTCTGAGAAACTGTCATACTGATTTCCAAAGTGTTTGCACAAGTTTGCATTCCCACCAGCAATGTAGGAGTGTTCTCCTTACTCCACATCCTCTCCAGCATAAGCTATCATTGGTGTTTCTGATCTTAGCCATTCTGACATATGTAAGATGGTATCTCAGCATTGTTTTGATTTGCATATCCCAGATAGCTAAGGATGTGGAACATTTCCTTAAATCTCTTTTGGCTATTTGAGATTCTTCTGTTGAGAATTCTCTGTTTAGATCTGTACCCATTTTTAATTGGGTCATTTAGAATTTTAATGTCTAATTTCTTGAGTTCTTTATATATTTTGGAGATCAGTCCTTTTTCTGATATGGGGTTGGTGAAGATCTTTCCTCGCTCATTAAGCTGCTGTTTTGTCTTATTAACTGTGTCCTTTGCTTTACAGAAGCTTCTCAGTTTTAGGAGGTGCTATTTATTCATTGTTGCTGTCATTTGGGTTATATTTAGGTCTCCTGTACCCATGCATTGAAGAAAATTGTACCCATTTTCTCTTCTATCAGGTTCATTGTGGTTGGATTTATGTAGAGGTCTTTAATCCATTTGGACTTGAGTTTGTGCATTTCATTAGATATGAATCTATTTTCATTCTTCTACATATTAACATTCAGTTTTGCCTGCACCATCTGCTGAAGATGTTTTCTTCTTTCCATTGTATAATTTTAGCTTCTTTGTCAAAACTCAGGTGTTCATAGGTGTGTGGATTAATATCTGGTTCTTTGATTTGATTCTATTTGTCAACCTCTCTGTTTTTATGTAAATAACAAGATTTTTTCATTACTGTAGCTCTGTAATAGAGCTTGATGTCAGGGATGGTGATGCCTCTGGAAGTTCCTTTATTGTACAGGGTTGTTTTGGCTATTCTAGGTTTTTTGTTTTTCCATATGAATTTGATTATTATCTTTCAAAACCTGTGAAAATTGTGTTGGGATTTTGATGGGGATTGCACTGAGTCTATAAATTGCTTTTCTCATTATTTACAGGAGAGCCCATATGCTAAGTATTTAAATGTTGTATGTGAAAGTCCCATGTACAGAGAATTCCCTTGTTCTGCTCTTCTTTCTGGGGCTGTCAGTGAGAATTCAGAATCAACAGGAAAACCCACTAATTGATGCTCCTTCTTCTGTTACACCTATGATACCAGAAGCAAATACTTGGTTGTCTCTGAGCCTCTTTGGTGCCCATCATCCTGTTGAAGTAATTGATGCTGCTAGGAACAGTTGTGTCTCATGTCATGGTAAGTCCCAAGTTCTTAAACATTTTAAATGCCATGTTCTGAAGGTCTTTGAAAGGCTTGAAAAATAACTATCCATCTGAAATGCATTTTTTACATCTAGAAAACCTACCAAACATGACTACAAGCTTGAATGTTACAGATGACTATCTATACAGAAGGTGAGCCTCCAAAGATTTTTGGCATCCACAGAAGGTCCCAGATCCATTCCCTCAATCTCATTCATTCCAGCCAGAACATTTGTGCCTACGAGCAGACTTGGCAAACATGGCAACCACTGAGTGCCATTCTGCCCCTTACTCTCTTTGCTCAGCTGTATTATATGGATTTGTGAGGAAAAGAATGTATATCGATTGACCCGTTGATATTAAATGCTATGTGATATTTATTTTAAATCAATAATAACATGTTTTTCTATTGATTTGAGTTTGGGGTCTTATGACACTTCCCTCCCTGCAGATAAGTTCCTCAGTGAACCCTACCACTTCTGGACACATGCTGGAGGTTGTCTGTATCTGTAGTAGCTGATGTGTCCTGGCTGTGTAGAATGCCAACCAGATTCAGCTTTATCAGTTTTTTCCAGTACTTCTCTAAGTAGCTGGGTATGGCACTCCACACCTATTCCTGTTACTTCCATCCCAGCTCTGGTCTCTCTTTTCTCTGCTTTCTAATACTGGTGTGGGATGTTATCTCTTAATATGCACTACCCTGGTTTCTACAGATAGTTTTGTTTTAATAATTATTATGACTCAGAGTATTTCAAATGTTCTTTTATATTATTTTTCTCTACAAAACCAAGTATCATGCATGTTGCTGAGTCAGTTGTTTGTCATGAGAGGTAAACTAATACACATACAGTGCTTGCTCTTTAATAAGAGCCTGCTTTACTATCACCAGCAATGATAGTATTTATCAATGCACAAGACTTTGAATGGGATTTATTTCCCTTTTTCTGTTGTTCTTACCTTGGTCCCTTCCTCCAGGGTTCCTGGAATCCTCTATGAACCTGAAGGAAACCACAGCTCCTTTATGTGGAGACTGATAACACTTCGGAGGGAAAATGTATGGCAGTGCATGCATGGTTGATGTGTTCAGTGTTAGTGAAGTGTTGGTCGCTTCTCCTGAACTCTTGGTGTAGAGCCATGGAGCATGTGAACCCACCCCTGTTGGCTGCAGCTCCAGGCGCAGTGGTCCTGCTCCTGACAGGTGGCTGATGCGGGTCTCTCTATCCCATGAAGATACCCACCTCCTCCACTGAAGTAGTGCCAGGAGGACAAAGTTGTTCAGTAAAGAAGGGAATGTGGGGTTGATGAGCAGGAGGGGACAGAAATGGTCGTATCTGTTGTCACTGTGTGCAGGGCCCTGTGAGCATCCTCACAGAGTAATTTATCTTATTTTGTTGTGACTCCCATGAGGTACTGGAGGGAAGCTGTTGAAGGGATTTTGTAAGTGAAAGCCATTATGCACCATAGAGTTGAACAAGGGTCACTGCGGCAGTTAATTGGAACTGCATTGAGTTGAGCAAGGGTGGAGATCACCGGCATTCTTGTGTGATGGGAGATAATGCAATCAGGAAAAATTGTAATTATTCTTGGCCCGAGGGTGTGACTCTCCTTGTGGCAGTATCATCTATTAGTGTATTTATTACTTGTCTACTTATTTGTAACACTTGTTCAGATAATCATGGCTTCATAGGTAGCTCATGGCCCTTTCATCTGTTTACCTGCTCTGCTGGCCTGGCTCCTTACAAATAGCACACTACATTAGTAACCGAGACTTTGGGAAAGAATGAAGTGAGGGGTAAGAGGAGGAATACTTTCTCATTGCTATTCTTAGCTGGGTTTACTTTTCTTTCTTTTTTCTTTTCGCTTCTTTGATTTAGCAAATGTTTGACAAGGGCTTTGGAAAATATTAGGAATTTTCACTGGAGTGATATTGACCCACAAATTAATTTCAGTGTTATAACCATTTTTTTTTTTTTTTTTTTTTTGGTTTTGAAAGGGTGGGGGTGTGTGAAGCTTGAGGTGAAGCGGCTAGTGGGGAAAGGCGTGCGCCACCGCCCGGTTGTTATAGCCATCTTTACACCACTTGGTGACTATATCACTCATCCCATTAAAAACGCTCACTTCTGTCTCTGCTCAATGTCTTTTTCTCTTGTCCCCATCACTTTGAATTTCTTTTTACTAAGTCTGAAATCAATCTGTTCTTTCTTTGAAGCTCTCCCAGGACCCAGGTTTTAAATAAAATATAAAGTTGACTTCCTTTTGTTAAGAAATTGACTTATTAATGAATTCTATTCTTTCAGTTTCTATTCTGCCTGCCCAGCTCCCTCCCACCATGTCCATTCCGCATCCCCTATACAAACCTTCTCTGCTTATTTACTAGTCTTGGTTTTGTTTAGTGTCTCACAGAGTTTAATCTGGGCCATCCAAGTGTCCCGAGTTTGTAACAAGCCATCAGCTCTTCTTGGGCTCACCAGTGGCTATATCACTGGATACCATGCCTGCCCCATCCCTAGAATATGTTCCTAACTGTGTGTCCCTTCTACCTCCATGGCTGACTCCTTGGGGCCTGATCCCCATGGATCACGGTGTGCATGCTGGTGTACACTGTGGTGTGAGTTGGCATAGCTGTCTCGTTTTTGGCTATTCTTTTGCAGCTCCTCTTCCCATCCTCAGTTCCTAGGCTCTTATGTTATTACCTCCTCCTGTGTTTCCTATTCCTTAAGGATGTGATAAAGGTCATTTCCAGGCCCTCTTTTCTCAGCATCCCGTGCTATCTTGGGCTTTACAGTTACCTCCTCACTACAAGGAGAAGCCTTTCTGTTTAAGGGTAAGCTAGTTGAAGCAGGGCCCCAAGTGTCTTCTCAGTTTTCTCTTCTGATATCAGTAACTATAATTTATCTTTTGTCTTTTTAACCACACTTGTTTCAAAGTGATGTATATTAAGCTTACATATAAATGGGCTAGTCTTTCAGTATGTGTGTGATGGGATGACGATATCAGGATAACTTGTATCAGCTCAGACAATTCTCCCTCCTCTGTCTTTGTCTCTGATTCTCTCTGTCTTTCTCTGTGAGTGTGCATGCACACACTTGTGTTCTACTGCATGTGTGACAGTGAGAAGTCAACTTCAGGAGTGGGTTCTTTCCTTCTACCCTGTAGATTCCAGGAAGGATAGAACTCAGGTCGTCATTTTGGGCAGCAAGTTCTTTTACCTGCTGAGCCATCTTGGCAGCCCTCTAAGGGCTATTTTGCAAATGTGAATTTGTTGCTGTAGATCATACTTATTCTATTGTGTCAGAGAACAGAAAGTATTGTTCTCATGCAAGTAAGTACCTGTGCCTCGCCTGTTGCCCATCCTCTCTCCTGTGCCCTTAGCGGTTTCTGATGACCACAATTTTATACTTCTTTGAGACTGATTAACTTTGGCTTCTACATATAAATGATGTACCTGGCAATTATATATCAGTGCTTGATTGGCCAGAATGTCTTCAGGTCTAATCTGTATGACAGAATTTTATTCTTTATAAGGCAAAATAATGTGCCACGGCATATGCACCCATACTTTTTTTTTATATATATTTCCTGGTCAGTGGATTTCTCGGATGATCCTGTCATCTGTCTGTTGTGAGCACTGTGTTGAAAAGAGAGGATATGTCTTCTTCAGCACACTGCTTCTCCTTCCTTTGTGTTTGTCCAGGCTGGGGAGTGCTAGGACAAATAGCAGGTCTATTTCCATTTTTTTTTGTTTTTGAGGATCCTTCCTATTATTTTCTGTAATGGCTGGATTTGCTGTGCTTTTGGTGGGATAAGATTACATTTCATTTAGCTTTGTTTTGCATTTCTGATGCTTAGTACCCTTGGGAAGTTTATATAAATATATGAATGCATAATACAATATATTAATATATATCCATACACACACTCATTGGTAAATTAAGAATGTTTTTGAGACATGAAAGACTCCATTTAGAATAATTCATTGGAGTATTCATTCATGCATCTGTGACATACAATTTAAAGCTTTTTAGTATGTTTGTGGGGTCTGAGGCCACCTCTCTGGCCTAATTTTAGGGCATTTTATCTTATTTGTAGACACACACCCCCAGTAATAGTCCTTCTCTCTTCCCCTCATACAGCGTCAGGTCCACACAACTATAGTAAGCAACACATACTTACTCCTGAGGCTCTCTTTCTGATGCGACTGGCCTAGAAGTGACTACAAAGGCAGGTGGCTCATTGTGGCCCTCAAGCCCCACCACACACTGCAGAGGTTCAGAGCCTGTGCTACCATCCATGGGGCTGCATCTGATCACCTGGAGAAGCTGCTGAAGAACTCTCCCTCGGAAGGGCAGTTTCCCCACTGTATGCTCAACAATCCTCAGTGTATTCCAGACAGCTGCATTTTCCTGCAAAGAACTTTCCTAGAATGCTTTACCACTCACCCTGCTCCTGACTCTCATGATATCAGTGAGGCATTGACTGTATTGGACCTAGCATCCCTAAGTCACTGAGAGCAATCATTTTCTTTGAATTTCAAACTTCCCTAACATTGGCCAGTAGAAATTCTTCCAGCTTGTTACCATGACTGGTTTTTGGTTTTGTTGTTTTTCACATCTTATTTATTTATTGTGTATGGATGCATGCACAGTGGAGGAAGGCTCACGCACCACCGCAAGTTCCTATGGAGGTCAGGGTCAGCTTGCAACTTGGCAGCTGGCTTCTGCTTCCACTCTGAGGGCGGGAAACAGAGTTTAAATTCAGGCTTGTCAGCCTTGCAGGAAGCTCTTTGCCTGCTGACAGGCCTGGCTGGTTCTGCTGTGTCTTTTGACTAGTCCATAAATCCTGATTCCTGGCTTGTTAGCATCAGTTACTCCAGGCTCTGTTGTCCTAGATCGGGCTGAAATGAGCTGTTCTATGTAGCATCCGTTTCTTTAGCAGAAAACACCAAGAGAGCTTCTTTACAATGTCCTTTCAGTGGACAGAAAGTGAACAACTGAAGATATTCATGACTTCAGATTGGAGTTTCTCATTCTAATTTTACATTTTTAAACATAAAATTTATTTTCAATCTGTACGTTCCCTTTGTAGATTCCTAATAATATTAATATATCCACCAATTCCTATTAGCTTACAATTTCCTGTAAACATTAGCCTAATGAGATATGTTTTTAATTTCCTGTCACAGGCAGTCGGCTGTAATAAACAATATACTGAGAATAACTATTTTCTCTAAGAAATGACATTTTCAGGTGTTCTAATTGAAGTGCAGATAACCAATCTAAAGAGATCTAAATGCAGTTTTGCTCTGTTTCACCTGTCATGACATATTCCGTGTTTGTGTAGTTGTTTATCAGACCACAGCAGAGAGCCCAAGCAGCACACGGCTCAGGTGCATGCGCGATCAGCACTGCTCATAAAGCTGAGGAGATATATATACACAAAACTAAAAGGGTGTGAGCGGTGGCCGGTCTGGAGGCTGAACAGGACCCTCTTTCTGTCACACACAGAAAGCAAGGAGTTCCAAGCAGAGGAGTTCCTTCCAGTGGCTGGTTTGTTTCTGAAGGCTGAAATAACTACCACTAATCATTTAGGGCAGTCCCGGAGGCTACAAAGTAATTGCTGAAATGTACAAGACATGTTAAGTATGAAAGTGAAACAATCCTGCTACCTCTTTTTGCCCATCTTCGAGTTCTTGTCTGCTCTTCCTTTCAGGTCCTCTTCAAGCACCATTCTCGCCCTGGGGAGAAAACACAGTTAAGCAGCTAAATACATGTCTGCGGGGGCACAGAGCCTAGGCTGACCTCACTGCCCTGCAGAGTCAGAGTCCAGCTTTGAGGAGGAGCCCCGCCCTGATGCTCCTGGTGTGGGTCTGGAGTAACCCAGCCTTGGGATCCAGAGAGCTCCTGGGTCACCCACCAAGACCTGGTGCTCGTTCTGGATCCTGCTGCACCCCCTGCCGGGTCCTCTTGACCCCAGCACGCTCCCCTACCAGAGCTAGGCAGTAGTATCCACTGCCTGGGGCTGGCGCCCAAAACACCAGCTGGGGGCTCCCGGACCTCTCTGAGCGACATGTGGTGTCACGACTTGGTTCCCACTGACTTCCGTGGCCTCTGCCCCCTACACCCCACCACCACCACTACTGCCAGACTCAGGCATCCCCAGCAGCAGAATCTTCCTGGGAACTGCTTACTACACGTGTTTCCACCTCCTTCGCAAAGTCCGCCAAGATGTGGAATTTGCAGAAGAAGCGACTGAGTTTTGGGGAACCTGGGAAGATGGGGGCAGTGGCCTCAGCCCCTGGGAGCTTCAGGAGCCACAGCGGGAAGGAACTGGAAGGCTCCCGCGGGTTGGGACGAGCTGGGAACTAAAGTAGCCAGAAACCCTTCTCCCCGGCCCCCCCCCACCCCCAACACAAACAGCCTGGGGGGCGGGATTGGACGAGCCTGTGAAACAGGAGGAGCTTCCCAGCTTCTCTGACCTTTGTGGAAAGGCATTGGAATCCTCAGAGACAAGTCTCTACTTGTTCAGATAGTCTCCATATGGAAGTGTATATGCCTGGATAGTGCACAGTTGGCTTACTGCTGAATCACACTTAAAAGGTTAAGTCGGCGGGTCTGGACGGGGCTGGAGGCAGGGGTCCCTGTTAGGTGCCAGGCTGCCATTGGGGGCGGGGAGCGCAGCTGGGAGCTGCTGAGGTCGGCTGGGTGAGTGGGCAAGCCTTGCACTGCTGGCAGCTGGAATGAGCTTGAAACTGGCCTGCGTGTGTGCCTCAGCTGCCGCGCTGGCCATCCCGGGGAAAACAGCTGTAATGAGCATGGAAGCAGATGCCTCTGAATGAATAAATAAAGGGGAATCTGTAGTGTAGATAGAACAGGAAATTTATAGAATAAGAATGAATGTAACTTGGTGTAATGTAAAAGCATTTCTTCTTGTGTGTGGTGTGGAAAATTACTAAGGTGAAATATTAAAAGAACATTTGCCCGCTTGAAGGCTGCCACACCCATCTGGCCCTGCCAGATATGGGGTCTGCACCTAGCAATTGTGGGAACGAAATAATCTTGCCACACAAGAGGGACCCCCACCCTTCTGTGGCCAGTTGATACTGATAACCTAGGACACCTGGTTATCGGAAGGATCAAACGAGGGGCAATTTTGAACTGACTTAAAAGTGGTGGCTGAAGCAGAACGGTTATCTCACTTCTTACAATGGCTCTGGCACCAGGCCTTTGTGGAAAGAGAGATCCTCCTAGCCTACCTCCCAAAAAGCAGCAATATTAAATGCCTTGCTTAAACATTTAATGCTCTGTCTCCTGAGTACAGAGCTTCATCTCCCGAAAACAGATATTTAGCACCTTGCATCCCAAATGCAAATCCTTATTCCCTGAGAGTGGACATTGAAGGTCTGTCTCCCAAGAACAGACTAGATACTCTGCCTTTCAGGATGCTTTGCCATCCCGAGAGCAAAGCCTCGTCTTGGAGAATAGAGAACTAAAGCCTTGTCTCCCGAGACTCGGTCACCCGAAAAGCCAAGTCCAAGGCCCTACCAGACACCAGCCTGGAACACCGGAACCTTATCTCTGGAGTGCAGACTATGGGGTCAAGAGTCGATCTATGCTACCGAGCCCCCAGTGTGGACAAGAGCCCAGCCTAAAGAAATTAAAAAGGCCCTTTTTAAGTCAGGGAATACCAGGTCATATGATGCTATTTCATGTGTGTATGAGAGGTTAAGAGAAGAGCATAGATGTGTTAATACATATGTTTAGTGTGTGAAATGTTAAAGAGATATTTTATGGATAATTGATAAGATAAGAAATATTAATGGATAAGTTAAAGTTAAGACGGGTTTTATAGATAATTAATGGATAAGTTAAGGTTAAGGAGTGTTTTATAGATAAGTAATGGATAAGTTGTATTAAGGTTATAGATAAGTAATGGATAAGTTGTATTAAGGTTAAGAAGTATTTTATAGATAAGTGATAAGTTAGATTAAAGTAATGAATTGGTTTTGTGTATTAGGTTTAGTAGGATTAATAATTGTGATATTGAACTGCCTGTGTGTTGCCCATTATCAATCCCCCATACCTATTGCGATTGTAACCCCCATTGATGTATTGGATATTGAAGTTGCTAGTAAAGAATCATCATAAAAACAATTCTCTTGCTTGGTCTGGTTACTCATCACTCTCTGGGGAGAAGGGCACAGAGTCCTCATAGATATTACTCGAAAAGAACCTGGAGCTGAAGTCCCCCAGCTCGTAACACTTTCCTTCTTTCTTCTTTGACCCACTGTTGACTCAGCTGAACACAATTTACTTTCCAAGGGTTTGTAGACTTTCTGTGATTAGTGTTGTTGAATTCTAACTTTAAAACATGGTGATCTGATAAGACACAGGTGGTTATTACAATTGTTTGTGTCTGTTGAGGTTTGCTTTATCACCATGTATGGGGTCAATTTTAGAGAAGGTCCATGAGGTGCTGAGAAGAATTTATATTCTTTTGTGTTTGGGAGGAATGTTCTCTAGATGTCTGTTAAGTCCATTTGAGTCCTGACATCTGTTAGTTGTCTTATTTTTTTTTAAATATTTATTTATTTATTTATTTTGTATACAATATTCTGTCCGTGTGTATGTCTGCAGGCCAGAAGAGGGCACCAGACCTTATTACAGATGGTTGTGAGCCACCATGTGGTTGCTGGGAATTGAACTCAGGACCTTTGGAAGAGCAGGCAACGCTCTTAACCACTGAGCCATCTCTCTAGTCCCTGTCTTATTTTTCTGTTAAGTTTCTGTGTGGTTGACCTTTTCACTGGGGTGAGTGGGGTGTTGAAGTCTCCTACTATTTGTGTGTAGGATTTACTCCCTAAGACACAAACAGTGTCAGTACAGAGCACGTAAAAACAGCTCCCAAAGACACAGACAGTAACTGCAATGATTGTACCAAGAAGCAAAGACTCTGTTAGCAACAATTTGAGGAAGAGATGGGTAGGTACAAATGTAAGAGCTTACTCAACAACCTAAAAAGCAACATGGTATCAACAGAACCCAATAGAAATGCTACAGGAAGACGTGACCAGCCTAACCCAGAGGAGGCTGAAAGAAATAATTTTAAAGATAACTTTAAGAGGATGATGGACAGATTTAAAGAGGAAATAAAAAAATTACTTAAGGAAATGGAGGAGAAGGCAAACAAAAAAAATGGAGAAATCAACAAATCTCTTAAAGAAAACCAAGAAAAAATAATCAAACGTGAAGCAAAGAGTTGAAACACTTAAGACTTGAACACTGAAATAAAGGCAATAAAGAAAACACTGATAAGGGGAATTCTAGAAATAGAAAATCCATTTAAACAAATGGGAACAACAGATGCACACATAACTGACCAAATAGAAGAGGTGGAAGTAAGAATATCAGTAGTTGAAGGTACTAAAGAAGAAATAGATTCATTGGTCAAAGAGAATTTTAAATTCAACAAATTTTTAGTGTAAAACATCCAGGAAATCTGGGACATCATGAAAATTCAAACCTAAGAATAACAGGGATAGAAGCAGGAAAAGATCTCCAGCTCAAAGGCACAGAATACATATTCAGCAAAATTGTTGAAGAAAACTTTCCCAACCTAGAGAAGTATATCAGTATGAAGGTAGAAGAAGCTGACAGAGCACCAAATAGATGGGAACAAAAACAAGTCACCACACCATATAATAATCAAAATGCAGAGCATACAGAACAAAGAGAGAACACTGAGACCTGCAAAAGAAAAAGAGCAAGTAATATTAAAGCAAACCTATCAGAGATACACCTGAATTCTTAAGTGAAACAATGAAAGCCAGAAGGTCCTGGACAAATGTGCTGTAGAGAGTAAGAGACCATGGATGGAACACAGACAATCAGCCCCAGCAAATCTTTAAATCACCATCGATGGAGAAAACATAATATTCCAGGATAAACCCAGATTTAAACAATAATTATTCACAAATTCTAGCATAAAAAAGAAATAAGAAAAATTCCAATTCAAGAAAGCGAATTGTACCCCCAAAAAAGCAACAGATAACTCCCTATCAGCAAACCCCAAAGAAAGGAAGCACAAGCATTACCACTAAAAATAACAGGAATTATCAATCACTGGTTATTAATATCTCCAAATATTATTGGACTCAATTCAACTATAAAAAGACACACACACAGGCTAAGAGAATGGATATGAAAGCAGAATATATCCTTCTGTTGTACATAAGAAACACACCTCAACCTCAAGGACAGACATTGCCTCAGAGTAAAGGGTTGGGAAAAGATTTTCAATAAAATGAACCTAAGAAACAAGCAGGTATAACTATCCTAATATCTAACAAAATAGAGCCTTCAAACTAAAATCAATCAGAAGAGATGGGGAAGTACACTTCTTAGTCATCACAGGAAAAAATCCATCAAGACTAAATCTCAATCCTGAACATCTGTCCCTGAAATACAAGAGGACACACATATGTAAGAGAAACTGTGCTAAAGCTTAAATTGCAGTCACTGAGGACTCTCTTGGACTTCTGTCTTGGTCCACTGTCTTGGTCTTCTCTCTTGATATTCTTTGTGCAGTAACAGTCTCTGTTTCAGAGTTCCTCTGAAGCAATGCAGGATAGAGGTTTTGGGGCCAGAGTAGGACTTCTAGCTTGAAGGCTCCTACTCTGAGAGTTTTGGAGCAGCCAAACTGCTGGAAGCTTGTCTGCTGACTGGCTGAAGAACCAGAACCTTACTGTACTGAGGGCTTAGAGAGTGGGGTATCAAGCTGGGTGGGTGTTCACTCACCTCTTTGTCTGCTGTGTGCAGTAGCAGCCTGTGCTTGCAAGTTTCTCTTAGGTCACAGGAGATATAAAGGTTTCGGGGGGTGGAGTGGGACTTGTAGCTTACAGAGTGCAATAGAGAGGGTCGTGGGTTTGGAGCACACTACCTGTAGGAATCTTAACAGCTGGCTGACTAGAGAAGCTGATGCAGGTGGGGGTGGGCCTAGGGTTTGTATGGAGCCAAGGGCTAGGAGAGTGGGTGCCTAGTGGGGTGTGTGCTTACCCACCTCTTGTTCTGCTGTGTGTCCTCTCAGCCTGTGCTTTAGAGTTCCTCTGATGTCTGCATATGAGTTTTTAATCTGCTTAGCAGCATGGCTAGGATTAAAGCTGCATCTTTGTTGGCTGGCTGCACTGCATTCCATAGATTCCGGAGAGTCTAGCTTCACTGAGGAGGCACTGAAGAGAGACATGTTTATTATCACAGCAATGGAGTTTCTATGTCCATGAAGACACCAAGAAGCCTGCAGCTGACTGCTTATAAGCACAATTTAAATACTTCATGGTAGATCTTCCTAAAAGAACTACAAGGTCTCTGCATTTAATGCTGAGTCAGGAAACCTCTCTTAAAGGAAACCTTCCTTGCCTCTAGCAAACAGAGCCCACATGATACAATGTGCTACCACCAAGAAATTATCCTATTTCTCCTTAACACATTTTCCTCTGAGATTTTTTCTTTTGCTTTTTTACATATCTCTTTCCTTCTGACTGTGTAGCTTACCGGGTGGCTGGGTAGCTTGCTCATGGACTCTTACTCTCCTTCATTTCTCACTCCTCTGCATTTTTAGATATCTCTTCCTCTTTATTCTCTCTGCCCACCAGCCCCACATATTTCTCTCTCTTGTCTAGCTATTGTCTAATAAGCTCTATATTTGAGTAATCAGGTGTTTTATGCAGGCACATTAATACGGCTTTATAGAGTTAAACAAATGAAAAAATGAATGCAATACATCTTTGCATCATTAAACAAATATTCCACAGCATAAATTCATGTAACACATCTTAAAATCATATTCCATTACATGAATTAATTCATCACATACTCAATGCAAGATTTGTGATTTATGAAAAAATTAATAGTGACTGAGCTTTGCCTATGAAAAGATACATACATATGTCTTACCGTAACTTAAAAATCAGAGTCTCCAGCTGGGTGGTACTGGCACACGCCTTTAATCCCAGCACTCAGGAGGCAGAGACAGGCACATCTCTGTGAGTTCGAGGCCAACCTGGTCTACAAGAGCTAGTACAAGGACAGGGTCCAAAGCTACAGAGAAACCCTGTCTTGAAAAACTAAAAAAAAAAAGAAAGAAAAAAATAAAATCAGAGACTCCTTCCCAGCTCCCCTTTCCCCCAAAAAATGCCAGGGCTGGATGAGTTCAGAGCAGAATTCTACCAGAACTTCAAAGAAGACTTAGCACCTATACTGCTCAAATTGACTTGGTAGAGTGAGGAATATATTATGGGAGGGGACAGGAGCCCACGCATTCAATCAAAGTATTCATGAAAACACGATCTTGCCCACTTTGGTCTAAGGATTCAGTAGACATAAAAGAACTTTATAGTCTTTGACTCCTTTACTTCTCTGATCTTTCAGAATTTATTCCAATATCTGACTCTGTCTTTTTATAATTAAGAACAATTAGATGTTGTACTACATTGATATGTAAAATAAATTTCATTAAACCATTTACTTTCAAAAATCCCACAAAAGTTTCTTGGGTATATTGTTTTTTAGAGTCTACATCATTATTAACACTTACTTTTAGAGTGTTTTATTCCAATTTTATACCTTCAGGATTAGCTACTGAAGCATGCACACATACCTCTGAAAAACCATTAAGTATGGATGACACTAGCACGAGACCTCCATTTAGAAAGTAATGGTGAATTTCATTCTGTATGTTAAATGTGTTTATTTTATGTTGTGTGCATCATGTTTTGCATTCATGGATGTCTGTGCGACAGTGTTATATCCTCTAGAACTGGAGCTATAGACAGTTGTGAGCTTCCATGTGGGTGCTGAGAATTGAGCCAAGTTCCTCTAGAAGAGCAGGCAGTGCTCTTAACCACAGTACCATCTCTCCAGTGCCACCATTCAAGTACAATTCTAAATGTGGCTTTAGAACAGGAGACAGAGTTTACTTTCTCATACTTTGGTGGTACAAGCTTTAATTTTCCTTTGAAACATCAATTTACTTAATTTTTCAATTTTAGTAGACACATGAATGCCAAAATAAACTAATAGATAAATAGCTTTCCACTAACTAGTAAGTATCAACTTGATTAAAATAAATAACCAAATCTTTCCATGGATCTAATGAGTCATACTGTAATGATTGTTGTGTCTCTTTAAGAGACAAGCCATGCCCACTCCCTCCCCCATCCGCTGAGGCAGGCTGATCTTTAGCTTCCGGCCTGAGCTTGTTCTCTTTCCCCTCTTCCTCTTGGACAGGCAGCTTCTCTTCTGCCTCTCTCCCCACTTCTCTGCTTCCCCCCCCCCTCTCTCTCTGCCCATCTGTAACACCCGGTTTTGGTGTTACACCCTCGGTACAGTTCGCGCGCCACTGTACCGAATGCGAGTCCGGGCAAGGACCTGGAGATTGAACAAAAGACACAGAGAGACCAGC
This sequence comes from Microtus obscurus, assembly GCA_963919715.1. Classification (NCBI taxonomy): domain Eukaryota; kingdom Metazoa; phylum Chordata; class Mammalia; order Rodentia; family Cricetidae; genus Microtus; species Microtus obscurus. Next base: position 6,005,249 of record CAWTZC010000768.1, read on the forward strand.
ATCATTTGAAAGGAGTCCAGCCGAATGCTGAATGAATGCTGGTTTATTCAGCCTTGGGGAAGTCCTTATCTACCTAACTGTAGCACAAGGATCCCCATAACCAGGCGGGGCAGAAGAAAAACAGGAAGCAGCAGAACCCTAGTCATCTGACTAGAAACTGTATGCGCCCCAGGAATAAGGGCTTGGTCATGTTGACCAGAAATTGTCCTCGAGATGCACCCCAGGAATAAGGGCAGACCAGGGCCCTATACCCATCCTTCTGCCTTCCCCCTCCATAACTCCCCAAATAAATATTCACCCTCACTCTGCATGTCATTTCTTTTTTTAAAATATTATTTATTTATTTATTTATTAAGTATACAGTATTCTGTCTGCCTGTATGCCTGCAAGCCAGAAGAGGGCACCAGATCGCATTACAGATGATTGTGAGCCACCATGTGGTTGCTGGGAATTGAACTCAGGACCTTAGGAAGTGCAGGCAGTGCTCTTAACCTCTGAGACATCTCTCAGCCCCTCTGCATGTCATTTCTATCCATGTCTCTGTCTCCTGCCCGCCTGACATGTGTCTCCCTGCCTGGGACCAGCCACCTCTGGGGGACCGGCAACCAGCAGCCATCTCTGACTGGGACTGGCTGCACCCAGGTCCCACTCCCTGCTGCCACATGACCTGCTCCCACCATTTGGGGACCTACAGCATTTCTGCTCCCTATTGCTGCTGGCGATCCTGCAGCATTTTTAATTTTTTCATTACACATACTGTTGTATATTTTTTGTCAGAAATAGCACTCAATCCTTTGCTTCACTATTTGACATATGTTTTTTACCTTATTTCAGTATAAAGGGTTGTTATCTTAAAATGTTTATAATGTGATACTAAACTTTTTGCTAAAATGTTTCTGATGTGTACTTAGAGTTGAAAGACTGTAAATGCATTTCTAAGCCCCCTTAACCCTAAGACATTTTTCTAAAACCTTACACTCACTCTTGGAAACGGGACAGTTGCCCCCCCACACACACACTTGCTGAACTGCTTATTTTCCTATATTCTTGTGAATAATCTTCAAACACAACTCCATTCTGGGAATTGAGGCAAAGACAACCCACCTATGTTGACTCAGTTCCTGATGTATTGATTTAGTCACTAAAACAAGGTCAGGAAGACCACAGAGATGCTCTCCCTTATCACACAGCTATTTTCCTGCCCTGGAATAGACCAATCATTGCTAGTAACCCTTTGAATAAGCCAATCCAATAAGTTGGAAAACAGCCTACATGTTCCCCCCTTGTGTCTGTGGCTTTTTTGTTTAAAAGATGGACTGTAATAGCTTCAAATGTCCTTCAAATCCTGAACTTGAAGGGCCCTGTCATGACAGAATAAAAATCCTCTTGCTTTTGCATCAGTTGAGGCTTTGTGAGTGGTGTCTGGAGTAACTCCTCCCTGATGATTGGACTTCTAGTCCTACAGAGTATAAATAGTAAAATTAGAAACTAAAAGTTTAAAAATTTAATTGACTGAAAATCACAGTATATTAGTCAGGGTTCTCTAGTGCCATAGAACTTATGGACCAAATCTCTCTCCATCTATCTATCTATCTATCTATCTATCTATCTATCTATCTATCTATCTATCTATCTATCTCTACCTATCTATCAATCATCTATCTAGCATATGTTCCTACAAGACTTCATGGTAAGAATGTCCCTAAATATCTCTTTTTGAATTTTAATCGTGTTCACTAGTGGATTTGTTAATTTAGCATGCTTAATAAAAGGGAGAACATTACATGAGCATGTTCAGACATCCTAAGTAAAATCCCCATTCTTCCTTTGTTGAGGAAAGACACTGTTTTGAAAATAACTATCGTGCACTTTGTGCCTCCTGCAATCAATCATTTTTTCTCATTTCTTTTGTCTTGGCTGTTGAAATGGCTATTTTTGGTAGTCAAACTGACTCCCTCTGGAATTAACTAATACACAAAGAATGAATTATACCTGAGAGAGATTTTACTTAAAGTTTTGAAATGGGAAAATCCTCCATTAATCTGGATAGTGTGAGATAAGGACACACCTTTAGCTGCTTGGTGGCCATGCACACTTTTAACACCATGACTCAGGAGCAAGAGGTTTGGTACCCTCACCCCTTATTATCAAAGGGGAGAGAAGAAATTTACTAGCAGAATGTCTTCTCAGGAAGATAGTGGCCTTCCCCTCTCCCACCTGCAAGATTCCAAGCAGAAGGTCACTTAGCTCAGCCCATCCAGCTACCTGGTACAAGCTGATAAAGTTGGCCTAACTCAAGGACAATGGTTTTGCACCAAGATCAAGGAGAAAGCTGCTGAAAGACCTGGATAAATCCAGATGCTTCCAACAGGAAGAAAATAGCCAAAAACCTAGGCAGGAAGAGAAGAATCAGGAATCTAGCATTAGCCAGTTCAGTGACTGTGTTTCAGGAACTAGCTGAAGATAAAGTTAGATTGTAATCTTGAGAATAATCTTGAGAAACAGAGAGTTTCCCCCTTGTGATTATCATTAGGTATTTTTGGAATACTGTGTTTCAGGAACTAGCTGATTGTGAGCTTGAGTGATCTTGAGAGGCAGGGAGTTGCCCCCTTGTGATTTTCTGTGACACTCTCCCTGCCCCTTTCAGATTACTGGGCTGTGGTTTCTTCCTATAAAAACCCCTTCTCCAGGTCACTTGGGGTCGAATTCTTCCCCTGCATGGGTTATGAGTCTCGGCCCCAGTGCACTGGTTCCCATCTCATCTCATCAATTAAAGATGGTCTCTCGTGAGTTACTGGGGGAGTCCTGTTATCCCGAGACTTAAGGGAGAGTCTCCCCAGCACTGGGGGTTTTTCACTGACTTAACAGAATGGGAGGGAGCAAAAGTCCTTGTACCCATGCCAAATCAGCTTCAAGGAATCTCTTTGTAGTTATGCCTTTAAAAGCTTACCCCACTGAGGAGATACAACTCCTCTCTACCTTGCTGTAAGGGGGATGGAGATGAGTTCAAAACATGTTTGTATTATTCTGATTAAACCTTGCTTATTACAGTCTGGACCTCACTGGTGGTCTCTCTCTGGGGGTCATAATATGGGCACAACAAGAGGCACTGGGATTTTCTGAGTTTGAGACCAGTCTGGCCTAAAGAATGAGTTTCACACCTCCACAAAAAAATCCTGTCTTGAAATCACCAAAACAAGAAAATCTGAATCAAACGAGACTGATCTAACTTTAACCTTCTCACCTTCTGGTAGCAGCAATTACATAGAAAGTATATTGAAGTAGCAAAGTCTCTTTTTTGTCACCTTGCTCTGGCTACCAAGCTCACTCCTTTACTAGTACTAGAGACTACTTCTTTGAAATTTTGGTGAATTCTTAAAACCAGCTGAGTCAGCCTCATGGGCTGAACAACTACTGGATTCTTCACTTGATCTTTGGGAAAAGTCTGAGAAGCAATCTACTGGATTCTTCAATTGTCATTTATAAGTAGCTATTTTTAGACAACCTGAAACGCATCTTGTGAGACATTCTAAGAAGCCCACTTTTTACATACATGTTGGGATTCATTCTACCTTTCCTGTTCATGTAGAGAATCTTGAATAGTGCAGTTGCATATTTTATGCACCTGACCATGGAGGAAGATGTGCTGGCTAACAATAGTGCTCATGAAGACATTCTTTCTAGCTCCATTATCCTCTATGTATTAACATTTCCATGAACACTACTCTTTTTATTATTATTCATTTTCCTGGAGTTTGCTTTGAATTTCAGTAATAAAACCCGTAAAGCAATGGAGCCATCATCCAGCCTTCTGATGGGGGAAACACCTATCATCTTGTTTGAGATCTGGCTTCTGCTTTTCTCTTTTCTGTTGCGTGAATCCCTGTGAAAACCATGTAAAATGTACCTTCAGTTCATCTGACCTTAGCATGAAGCCAAACATCTGTTTTGTGACCTTAAAATTCTCCTTAGCCGTTAATATTCTGGGCATTCTTTGCCCTGTGGGACAGGAAATTTCTGGATCCACCTAGCACAGCACAGTGCACTGTACAAGCTAACTGGCCAGGTCGCATTCTGGAGGTAAAAGGGTAAGTTCCTAAGGAGTGGAAGATTATGATGACTCAGGTGGATGGAATAGCGCAAAATCTCTGTTCTGTCTCTTTAAGCACACTCAGTCCTGTGGGCGGTGTTCTTGTCACTCAGGCCTCACTATCCAATCAGGCCCTCCAGGAGACCTGCCAGTCAGATGTCATGCAGGGTTCTTCCGGGCTTCCGCATTCAGTCTCGATTTTGCAGAGGAGCTGGTAGCATCGGTTTCCTGTGTTGCGGTGAAGTTGCTGCTGCAGGGAGTTGATAAACTGAGAGCTTTGGCGAGCTGAGAAACGACAACATGGTGAGCAGGGGAATGCTGTCTCCAGATGGGGAGGAGCAGAGGGTGAGGTGCGGGAGACAGTACGTTGTGTCCTTTCGGGATCTGGGTGGGAACCTGCCGCCATATTCCCTGTGTTGTGAAGTCCCAGCGGTCCTGTTAATTCCTAGACCTAGGGACAGACCTCTGAATAGCTGTGAGCTTTGGGTTTAATCCTCTTAGAGAATTGGGAGCAGGGTGCTGTGTGTACAAACATCTTACTTGTCAAATTCAATATGCCAAAGCCAGGGAAGCCTAGTTTCTTCAGTATCTTCTTGATATTGAGCACTTTGCATATAACCTTTACATACAATCTCCATTTATATTTAACTATGTGGATGGTATCAAGGCATCTCACCTGTTGGGTAGCACTGCACTTCCAACCTGCAACCTAGAAGAGGAGAATTGCTGATACAAAGGATTCGCCAATACCTTGGAAATAGTTCAGTCTCCCAAAGTAGAATTTAGCTGAGGGAGGACTGCCTCTAAATCACCAAAAATATAAATGTATTTTAATTGGGGCTGTTAGAGTTTAGGATGCTAGGGTACACATTGTTCAACTGGATTGTCCAGATATTTGGCTCCAAGCCATTGCAAAGAATCCACTGTTGATTTAAAACCAGGCACCAGGCACATCCCCATATCAAAGAACAACCTCTATCAAGCCTTTCAAGGAGGCATTACAGTTTGGCACCGTCAGTGTTTGAAGTGATTTCTCAATGAAAGTTATATTAATTCTAGAACAGCTGGTTTTCCATCCTGTTAGAAAAGTAGTTTCTGAGACAAGCTTTCTTATGTTGATGCAGGTGGCCTTGGTGTGCTGCTGTCCAGGGCAATGACCTTGCTGTCCTGTACATTAGACTTTCAAAATTCCTTTAAAAATGACTGTACCACCTCACAGTTTTAAAATTATGCATGAGTCATGTAGTTGACTATGCATTGCAGTTGCAGGGAAAGGATTTGCATATGGAGCATTCCTTCTGTCCTCAGACTACAATAGGAGGAAGAGTTTTTTGAAGCTGGTGGAGACACAGTGCAGAAAAGGAGAGGCTGGACTGAGGGTGAAAACTTTTCCCCTTCATAAGTAGTTGAGATTAGCTATGTGGATACAGGCCGTCAATTGTAGATGCTCTATGAATGTCCTGATTGACCGTTGTTTGCAGTCCACAGACCAAAACAAAAAGGAATCTGGGAAAGGAACTGACCTTATCTTTAAACCTAATTGCTATATTTACAATAGTTCATCTACAATAGAAGATCTGGGCAAAATGTTGTGGCCCTACTTAACAGGACTTTTCTCTGTTAAGACATTGATCTTTAAAGAAAATACATGAAAAATTTTTACTGTGCGCTAATACAAATCCCTTGTCTCTGGAGTACATGACCATAAAAGTCTTTCTCAAGTTTTCAAAATAGTTGTTTTTTTTTTTTTTGTTTTTTTTTTGGAGCCTGTCCTGGAACTAGCTCCGTAGACCAGGCTGGTCTCGAACTCACAGAGAGCACTCTGCCTCCCGAGTGCTGGGATTAAAGGCCTGCGCCACCACCGCCCGGCTGAAGCTCATCTTCTTTAGACAGGGATAAACAAGGCTGTCTGGCCCGGAGAGCCTGATTTCCCAGGGCCAAGCTACAACAAACATCAAGAAGGTACAATGAAAGGGGCAGCTATCAGATTTGGTCTTCAAGTTGGAGGAGGACGAATGCTGACTGTGGGAAGGGGAACAGCAGGAGTCGAAATGTGGGGTACTGGATGACTGGTTGAGAGGGAAGGCACTTGGCTCAGTCTCCTGTCCCCACCCATGCAAGAGCTGTTCCTTGCCTTTCAGTGGCCCAGAGGCTGTTCCTGGTTGAGGCTCTGGAAGAAGCTTTTGCCAAACTCTTACGTGCTGATCATGATGGCACAGGAGGGGAGCGGCCTTGATGATCCTTGGGAGGAAACCTGCAAAGAGTCCCCTGGTGTCCGATTCAGCTTGGATTCTTCGAAGCAGGAGCCAGGTGGAATCAACTCTTGGGGGCTGCACTCTCTTGGTCTCCACTGCTCCCAGTGCGATCTGCCTCTGGGTCTTCACCACATCGAAGGGTAGAGTGAGGGTGACAGCCACCATTCCTGAGACGCCACCAGCCACAAAGCTGACGCCCACGGATGTCTGGTCCTTTGGTCTTAGCCCGTTCAGCCAGCTCTTCACCAGCTCGTAGTTGAACCAGTACAGAGCTGAGAAGGGCACATCTCGAAGGGCTGTGGGACCCCAGCCCAGCCACAGTGAGCGCCAGCCCCCCTGGGCCACTGAAGCTTGAACACAGCTAGCCAGTTCCCGGAATGACACGTGCTGAGCCTGTAGCTTGGTCTGCACAAGCTCCAAGGGGCTGATCACTGTCACAGTGCCCATGCGGGCGAGGGCACCAGCCACCATGGGTGCGTAGAGGTCAGAGGTCAAGGACTGACCACATAGGAAAGCCTTGAGTTGGTCATAGGCAGTGAAGTAGAAGGCAGTAGCTGGCACAGTCATCACCGGGGTAGCTGGGAGGCCGCTCCACAGGGTCCTAGTGCCCTCATGCCTCACGATCTTCACAAAGGCATCCAAGGTGCCAGTGAATCGGGTCAGATCCTGAAACCAGGTGGCACAGTGAGGGCCGTTGGGGCACAAATACAGAGGCTGCAGGACACTGTTGCAGTAGAGGAGACACTTCCATTTGGTATAAGAGAGACTCCAGAATCTGGAAGGAGGTGTCAATTCACTGGCTACTGAGGGCCTCTGAGACTGAAGGTGGACCTTCACCACATCCAGGGGTGTCATGAAGAGGGAGGTGACCACAGCCCAAGCTCCTGAGGCCACCATTTGCTGAAGGGGGCTAATGCCCACAGGATCCTGATCATCCATCTTGGAGGTTCAATCCTGGCTCTGAGCCGGTGCTTGCGCCACGCCGTGCCAGGGGCCTCAAAATAGTTTTTGAGATGACAACTACATCGTATTTACATTCTCCTTGCTGCCTCCAAGCCCTAAGACCCCTGGATTGTTTTCTAATTCCTGGTCTGTTCTTTAACAACAGTTACAAAGTAACCACAGTTACACAGTAACAGTAGTTACTTTATGAATGTGACCTGTTTGTCTGCAGGATTTCCCATCTCTGAGGCAATGGAATGGCTGAACTGGAAAGTGAGTGTGCAATGGAATGTGCACACAAAGGACCCTGTGCTGTAGATGAGGAAGAGGATGTGCTCTAGTAGAGTGGGAAAATGTGTACTAAATACAAACTGTCTAAACTGGGGCCCTGTCTACTGGGCTGGGAAGGCAGGACTGGAAGGACTGTGCTGTCTGAGTCATTTGATCTCTGATCCTCCTGTAGAGGAGCTGCTAATATTGTGAGGGCCAACTGGGTGGCCCTAGCTAGTGAGGGATTCTGGGAAGGGTTAGAAATCAAGAGTACTAGTGGCAGACAGTTTGTGAGTTCTTTTCATGATTCTCTTCTGTCTCTGCTGTAGGGAGTGGTAAGGAAGACCATAAGCAATCCTGTAATGAATGGTGGGTGTTCAGAGCAGGTCTGTTGAAATGTCATTTCTGCTGAGACTTAGAAGTACCAAGACCTTGACTGCAGTTATGTTGGTCCATGTGGTTCATGGTGGCAGTGGCCCTTGTTCTCTGAGCCTCTTTGTGTATAGAAATACTGCAGCCCTGGAATGGAAGGAAATGATGCTGGTTGTATCTCTGTCCAGAGTACACACATGGGCACTGCTTTTGTTGTGCAGTGGGAAGAGAGATTAGAAAACTGAAGGTTTAGTTTCTAGAATTTCTGAATGTTGCATTCCAATTTCAGGTTTGTGTTATAAAGATTACAAATTGTTTAGGATCTGGTAGAGCAATAGTTGAGTAGAATGCTTTTAACGTGGTGTTACCACTTGCTGCAATGGTGTGATCCAGTGAAGCTTAGTTCCAGGGGACAAAAGGAGTTTCTGATGTGCAGAGATTTCTCAGGTGTGCAATGTGTTAGACAGGTAGATAGGGCACAGTCCACATATTCTGCTCTATGCCATGTAACAGGAAGTCATTTTAAATCATTTTTAGGTTATTTTTGGATTAAAAAATTACTTGGATTTCCACTTCATCATGCATCTTAAAATATATGCTCGGTTAACAGAAAGTGGTAGTTAAGGCATGCTACCCTTTAAAACTTATTTTATTCATTTTTCTATCATTCAATGATATGTCCTTTGACAAACCATTGAATGAGAGAATATCATTGAATGTGAGAAGGAATATACAAATGACATTCACATTCTGTCCATGGTATCCTTTGACAACCATCCAGAGGTGACTTTATCTTTCAAGTGATACAAAACAGAAGAGTGGGTCACCTTCACCTTCAGCATTGTAATGACATATGTGGGACCCAGAGAGTTGTCTCATGAGTAGTGGTCTTCTTGGGTACCCATCTTTGATTTATAGCACATACATCAGATTTGTCAGAACTCCCTGTAATTGTATGTTCTGAAGATCTGGTGCATTTTTCTGGCCTTAGGGCACCAGAATGGCAAATGTTGAAGAAAAAGGTATGTAGGTGACTCTATGTTTTATATAGGTTTTCTTCATGTTTATATATTCTTTTTAAAAAATATTTATTTATTTATTTATATTTATTTATTATGTATAACATATTCTGTCTGTGTGTATGCCTATAGGCAAGAAGAGGGCACCAGACCCCATTAGAGATGGTTGTGAGCCACCATGTGATTGCCAGGAATTGAACTCAGGACCTTTGGAAGAACAGGCAATGCTCTTAACCACTGAGCCATATCTCTAGCCCCAAATACATAAATATTAATAAATTCCCATAACATAGTTTTAATAATGTTTTCTGTCAAAGGCAGCCTAGGACACTTAAGGATCAGAATCATGTCACTCAATAACAAGTAAAACTTTCCTTCGAGTGAGTAAATTAGCTTCAGACATGGCTGATATCCTTATTTGTGTGTTCAAATGAACATGTTCAGTCCTGAAAGCATAACACAAACCAACAGAAATGGACCCAGCAGATTCTATTTACTTATTAGTACATACCTAAGAATGAAGGAATTGGAAGAGAAATATTTGGAAAGGGATAGAGAGATGACACAAGGGGGATAAAGATATGTAATATATTTTAATTAAAAGATGTGAAAATAGAGTTTTAACAAAAATGTGGCTTAAGAGATAGCTTAGAAATTAAGAGCAATGATTGTTTTTGAAGACGGCAGAGGATATATTGCTAGACCTGCTGTAACTCAGGTTCAAGGGATCTGATTCCCTCTTCTGGCCTCTGCAAGTCTTGACATAGACACATTTGGGCAAACATCCATACATATAAAATGAAGCTTAGAGAACAAAATCCTTTAAAATAAATTTCACAGCCTTGAAACAGATAGTAGCCAGGGCTAGTTAAAATGAACTATTCTTGATTCTTCTTACAAGTATGTCTGGTCTTCCTTTGAACCACCCATTTTCAGTGTCAAAAGATGCCTTCTTCTGAAGTTGGAAGAGATCAAAATAGCTGTTCATTTAAGACAATCTTTTACAATGTGGACAGGACTTTCCCATATTTTTGTATTTATTTTCTATTTCCTGTGTATGTTGCTATATCTTTTAAATGTATCTTTTACATCATGCCTGATCAGAACAATAGATTTGCTCTGTAAATCTCCATCTACCTACTTGTTTAGACATGCCTTCTCCCGTCTCCATCCCCTTTGTGTTGTTTTGTTTTTCAAGACTTGGTTTCTCTGTAGTTTTGAAGCCTGACCTGCAACTACCTCTTGTAGATGAGTCTGGCCTTGAACTCACAGAGGTCTGTCTGTCTCTGACTCCCTAGAGTTCAGATTAAAGATGTGTGCTACCACCACCTGACTTCTGCTGTCCCTTTTTATGTTGTTCACAGTATAACCTTGGTCCTGAACACAAAAGAAACTTCAAGATGACAGCTTATGTGGAATGCAAAATGTCTTCCAGGCTGGCTCCTCTTTTTAGCATTAACTGCTAGTAGATGCAGGCTGTTGCTACAGCAATTTATGTTAATTAAATGTTTAAGTTTGTGGAATGATTTATTCCTGGGAAGGCATATTAATTCTAGAACATCAGTCTTGTAGAAAAATGTTACTGAGACAAAAATTCTTTTGTTGGCTCAGGTAGCCTTGATCCCACACCATTGCTCCCCAGGGAATTGACCTGGCTCTCCTGGTGATTAAACTAACTAAATTTTTAGATTAAAGAACTCAGTCACCACTGAGTTGTGAAATTTCAAATTTTGTCATGGAGTCAACTGTTCATTTCAGTAACGGAAAAAGGATATGTGTGGACCATGGTTTTGACCTTCAGACCTTAATAGTATATACAAGCTATGTATACTATAGGGGAATCACTAAAGGCAAACAGCTTTGAAGTCTCCATTATGAAATAAGATATGATTGTAGATGGATAAGTGATTTTGTAATTTCCCAGCATGTATTGATCCATGTCATGTAATGAAGACAGGCCAGATTTGGGTGTACAATGTGGGAAGGTTAATTGAACCAATGAATATTGAAATTCCAAAAAGGAGCTCTCATATACAGATATCAAACTTGTTTGTCATGTTTGTATCCATTAGCTCTACCTGTGTTTGTCAGGTGACATGTCCCAGCAGCTAACAATACATTTAACAACAGGGTGGAATAATATCGTATTAATGCCATTTCCTCTGCCAGAGAATGGTTCTGTGTTTTTCAAAGTCAGTCTACCTATATGGTTGTTTTCAGCTACATGGTTTTTAACATGTAGTTTTAACTCAATTTTTAAAACAAACCATGAGTTTTAACTCAATTTTTAACTTAGAATTTCTTTAAATGCATCTTTGCTCTAATCTCTTATTTCTTCCTATTCCCCATTGTTTCCAGGTTATTAAGGATTTCTTTCCATTTTTATCAAGTCTGTGGTTTACTTATTTATGTTTGAGCAATATCTCCTGTAACTTAGGCTGGCCACACACTATGCCATTGAGAATTCCATTGCACACCTAATCCTGCTTCTGCTTCCAAGTGCTGAAAAGTCCTGCAACTGCTTCATGGCTGGGCCTTAACTGGTCAGTGAGAAGAAAAAATAGACTGGTAAATGGGAGCCCAGCCCTCCTTCTTCTCTGTATTATAATGCAAAATTCCAAATGAAGATGGATTGTGTCCAAATTGAGTTCAGGGACCAACTTTAAAGAATGTGTAGTCCCAGCAGAGAAAGGGCTGGACAAGAAGAAGCATGAAAACTTACTAAAGTAGTGCCCTTTAGAAATACGTAGTAAGGTAATACATTCTAGATGATTTTTGAGGTGTGATCCTAATTAGTAGTATTAATAAAATCCCAGAGTCAGATATTGGGTAAAGCTGACAGAACAGAGAAGCAACACAACAGCCACATTCACTTCTTGCCTCTCCAAATCCCCATGGGTATGGGGAATAGAACTGAGATCATCTTTTGGGCAGGAAGTGATTTTAGCCTCTCAGCAATCTCCCCAGCTCAAGGCTGAGGGCCTTAAAAGTGATCAGAGCTTGACAAATGAGACAGATTTCTGCAGGGCACATTGTTCCCCACCAATAATCCCAATACATTGAATATGGGGACAGGAGGATTTGCCTTTCAGGTCAGGCTAGTCTACATAGCAAGAACCTGTCACAAAAGAAAACATTAAACAAACATCATTCATGCTGATTTTGGTGGTTCTTACTTTAGATTTCATTCAGTACATAGCAAGTTGATGCAGGAGTATCACCAATAGATTCAAACTAGGCTAAGGTATCTTGTGAGACCCTGGTCAACAAAACTTCCCCTCCCCAAATGTTTCAAACTGCTTCTCTTTTTGATGTTTCTTAAACCAAACAAAGGTCTACCCATTTGTTTGGGAATGCTGAAATCAATACCTAAAATAAAAATGGAGAACTGATTAGCACTTATTGTAGATTCCAACTTTATAATTCTCAAGGGAAGAAATACTATCTAAGCACTCTTCACTCTTTTAAATAAGTGAGCCTGTTAAAATAATCTTAAAATGTTTTTTTTTAATATGCAATGATTTACTAGCTAGGGACTTGAGAAATTATGAATAAAATCTATCTCAGAAAAAAATTTCAGATTGTTAATACAACGCATCCAATACAAAATGTCAGTGGTTTTTACCTTGCTGTGGTTTAAGCTTTAATGGTGGTATATCCCTTTCAAGCATCCATTTACTTAATTTTAAATTTTAATAGACTTGAATAAATGACAGCAAGATAAAATTTAACGATAAATAGAATGAACAATCACCTTCAACTTGATCAAAACAAATGATTATATCTTGCCATAGATCTAATGGCTCATACTGTTTGATAATTTTTTTTATCAGAATTAATACTCAATATTACACTTCATTTTTCCCATACTCTTTTGACTATTACTACATGAAACTTATTTTTTTCATATGTATATAATGTGATCCTGAAGTATTTGGTAAAAGTGCTTCAGTTATGTAATTATGGCATTAATAAAAAAAATTGGGATCTTGAAGTTTAAAAATTTAATTGACTAAAAACCACAGTATATTAGTCAGAATTCTCTAGAGTAACAGAACTTAAGGACTAAATCTCTCTCTCCATCTATATATTTGTCTGTCTGTCTATGTGTGTGTGCATATGGCAATTTACTGGAATAACTTAAAGGCTGCACTCCAACAGTTGCTGTCAGTGACTGGAAAGTTCAAGATCTAGTAGTTACTCTGTCCCACAAGATTGGTGTCTTAGTTGTTTAGTGTATGTGCTGGAATCCCAAAGAAGTGAACTTCAATGACAATGAGTACATGTGCTGACAAGGTGAGGGAAAGCAGGGAGAGAAATAACACCCTTTATTCCTTCCACCAGAAGGTGTGACCCAGACTAAACACATGCCTTCCAGCCTCAAGGTCTAAATTAAAGGCAGGAGTCATCCATCCTCAGTATCTGGATCAAAGGCATGTTTTCTTGCCTTAAGGTCCAGATCACAATTGTTTTCTCCATTTTGGAATTATAGTTCATTCCAAATGTAGCAAAGTTAACAACCAAAAGCAGCTATCATAATCAATCACTTGTCAACTTGGCATAACATTATATCAACTTATTAATTTCCAAATGAAAATTAATAGCCAGTTTGTAATTATGCCTAAACATAACATAAGTATACCAAATACAATTGCAAATGCATTATCTATTTAGAATAGTTGCAATGTCCATTGGAGCACATTTTTCTATTATTTCAAAATTATTTCTAATACCACAGATATACTCATAATTGATATTGAAACATATGATTAAAAAACTAAAAGAACATATCAATAATTGTACAAATGTATTATCAACAAAATAAAACAGAAGGACTCACGTCAGTTAAAGTTCTCCTTTCTGCAGTGGTCACATGGCCTTAGATGGTATTTAGAACTGCCATCTCTACTACACATTCTGTATTTCTTTCACCCTCTGCAAGCACTTCACATGGTCTTGCACCTTTTCCTAGAGAAGTGACCTATCCCTTCATTCCTGATGAATATGTGACTTTTGTCATACTTATTGTATTAGATTGTTGTCATCTCCCATGAACTTTAATCACAAGGCACAATTTCAGATAGAGACAGCCCAAAGGATCTGCTGTATCCCAGACATAATCCTGGTTACTTCCCTCACATTGAGGCAATTCAATTTCCTCACAGTAATCTGGAAATACCACTCTGCCAAAGGTTGTTATTCCTTTCTTAGTCTGTTGGTTTAATGTCATTTGAACCCATCTCCCCTCTCACTTTTTTCTTTCCATATCCTCTTACCCCAACCCCACCCCCACCCCCAAGTTTCCGATTTTTGCCTGGCAATCTTGTCTCCTTCCAATATCCAGGAGGATATCTATATGTTTTTCTTTGGGTCCACCTTCTTAGTTAGCTTCTCTAGGATCACGGGTTATAGGCTCAATGTCCTTTATTTATGGCTAGAATCTACTTATGAGTGAGTACATACAATATTCATCTTTTTGGGTCTGGGATACCTCACTTAGGATAGTGTTGGCTATATTTAGTTTTGGAAATGATTATTTGGGCACCAATAGCAGACACTTGAGATGACTTCAAGAAAAATCTTGTTCCAGTTCTCCAGTGCTCCTTTTCTTGTATATTATTCAGTTTTCTTTTTCCCTGTGTGTGTCTCTTTATGTTTGCATATAGACTATGTAGCACAGGCTATAAAGTGCATAGTGATCTTCCTGCCTCTGTGTCCAGATTACTGGCACTAAAAAACTTTACTACCACACACAGCTTGGAAAATAATTTTTATGGCGCAAGTCTTCTCTTCTTATAGAAGCCAGGGAATCTGGAAGAAGGTCTCAGAAGCCCTGATTTAGGAGGTAAAGATAGTAGAGAGCTTCTGTATGAACTTGTGATGGAAGCTGCATGTTCTGAAAGAATACCTAGTGCTCTTAACTGTAGGTAGAATACCTCTTAGCTGAGGTATTCTCTATCCTACATTTTCTATTCTTGGTTATGTTTCTTGTCCAAGGTTGCCTAGTCAGGGTCAGAAACCTGAAGATGATTAAAAGGCACAATTCTCCTGCATTTGAGAGAATTAGCCTGAAGAAGGGAATAGTTCCTTAGTTGTTTATCCAATATGAGTAGTCAGTGCATTATATATACACATCCAACAAAAAATGGAAGCAGGAGGTTGCATTCATGTATTTCAGCATACTTATTCACCCGTACTTGACAGGGACGAAGTTGGAAGGTTTTGGGGGCAGGGATGGAATGAAGAGATGAAAGCAAAAAGTGATGTAATATTTTTAAATTAACAATTCATGAGGATTACTTTTACATTAAAATGGGGACTTGATAGATGGCTCAGCAATTAGAGCACTGGGTGATTTTATAGAGGACCTTGATTCCATTCTTGGACTCTGCCTTTTAGCTAGCCATTTGCTCTAATTCCACCCCCAGGCATCTCCTCCCTTCTTCTGCCCTCTGTAGGTACTGTGCACAGGCACATTAAGTGAAAACACCAATTAACCAAATATTTTTAAAAGTTAGAAAAAAGAATGAATGAAATTCTCTACACTGATACCCTTGAGGCAAACTGCAAGCCAGGGCTAGTTAAAAATGGACTGCTTTTTGTCTTGCATGGAAACAACTGTGGCCTTCTGCTTAGTAACTCTGCTCAGAGCAAAAGCAGCTTTGCACTGGAATTAATAGAGGTCATCATAACCGTTCATCCAGGAGCACTATATAGAGGGGCTGTTAGGTAACTTTTCCTTGAAGTTTTCTGGTTGTTTGATCTCTATCTTTTATGCTTGTGAGAATTATTAATTTTTTAAATTTTTTATTTTATTATTTATTTATTTATTGAAGATTTCTGCCTCATCTCCACCACCGCCTTCCATCTCCCTCCCCCTCCCACTGTCTGTGAGAATTATGATGTTGGCACATTTCTCTTTGGTCAAGCATCAAGATTGACAATCTACTTTTCACAGTGTAAATTGCTTGATTTTCAACTAAGACCTTATGGTACAATATAAACATACAGACATTTCTTTCCATTGTTTTTGTAATTTTCATATGTTCCCCCATGATTCTGATGTAAGAATGCCCCTAAATGACTCTACATTATGATCATGTGCAGAGGTAGATTTGTTAACTGAGCACACCAGAGAAAAGGAAAAACATTATATGAGCATATTCAGACTCCCTAAGTAAAATCCCCATGCTTCCATTGTCAAGGAAAAAAGCTGCTTTTGAAACAACTCCCATGCAGGCAAGAGGTTTTTCTCATTTCTTCTCACTTGGCAGTTGAGATGGTTATATTTGGTAGTCAAACTGACTACCTCTGGGATTAATTCATACACACACAAAAATGGTTATATCTGAGTGGGGTTTTACTTAATTGGAGTTTTTGAAATGGGTAGACTATTTATCGTTCTAGATTATTTGAGATGATAGGATCCACCCTTAGCTGCTTGGTGGTAGTGCACACCTTTTCTTTCTTTCTTTTTTTTATTGAAAAAAAAAAGAAATTTCTGCCTCCTCCCCGCCTCACATTTCCCTCTCCCTCCTCCCACTCCTTCTTCCTCCTCCCACTCCTCCCCCTCCCTCTCCAGTCTGAAGAGCAGTCAGGGTTCCCTGCCCTGTGGAAAGTCCAAAGTCCTCCCCCCAAATCCTGTTGTAGGAAGGTGAACTGGTTAGATCCCACAAAGCCAGAACATGAAGTAGGATCAAAACCTAGTGCCATTGTCCTTGGCTTATCAGCAGCCCTCATTGTCCGCCAAATTCAGAGAGTCCGGTTTTATTCCGTGCTTTTTCAGTCCCAGTCCAGCTGGCCTTGGTGAGCTCCTGAAAGATCAGCCCCACTGTCTCCGCGGGTGGGTACACCCCTTGTGGTCCTGACTTCTTTGCTCATATTCTACCTCCTTCTGCTTTTCATTGGAACATTGGGAGCTTAGTCCGGTGCTCCAGTGTGGGTCTCTGTCTCTATCTCCATCCATCGCCAGATGAAGGTTCTATGGTGATACGCAAGATATTCAACAGTATGGCTATAGGATAGGGTCATTTCAGGTTCCCTATCATCAGCTGCCCCAGGAACTAACTGGGGACATCGCCTTGGGCACCTGGGAGCCCCTCTAGGTCCAAGTCTCTTGCCAACCCTAAGATGGCTCTCTTAATTAAGATATGTGCTTTCCTGCTCCCCTAACCAACCTTTCTTTCTCCCAATCATCCCGTTTTCCCAAGTTCCCCCCAACCTCCCTTTCTCACTTTTCTCTCCCCATCTCCCCTTACCCCCCTCCCACCACACCCCCAAGATCCCAATTTATTGCCCGGCAATCTTGTCTACTTTCCATAACCAGGAGGATAGCTGTATGTTTTTCTTTGGGTTCACCTTCTTATTTAGCTTCTTTAGGATATCAAATTATAGACTCACTGACCTTTATTTATCTCTAGACACCAATTATGAGTGAGTACATCCCATGTTCATCTTTTTGGGTCTGGGTTGCCTCACCCAGGATAGTGTTTTCTATTTCCATCCATTTGCATGCAAAATTCGAGAAGTCATTGTTTTTTACCGCTGAGTAGTATTCTAATGTGTATATATTCCACACTTTCTTCATCCATTCTTCCATTGAATGGCATCTAGGTTGTTTCCAGGTTCTGGCTATTACAAATAATGCTGCTATGAACATAGTTGAACAAATGTCCTTGTCATATGATCGGGCATCTCGTGGGTATATTCCCAAGAGTGGCATTGCTGGGTCCATGGGTAGGTTGATCCCGAATTTCCCGAGAAACCGCCACACTGCTTTCCAAAGTGGTTGCAGAAGTTTGCATTCCCACCAGCAATGGATGAGGGTACCCTTTACTCCACAACCTCTCCAACAAAGGGTATCATTGGTGTTTTTGATTTTAGCCATTCTGAGAGGTGTAAGATGGTATCTCAAAGTTGTTTTGATTTGCATTTCCCTGATTGCTAAGGAGGCTGAGCATGACCTTAAGTGTCTTTTGGCCATTTGAACTTCTTCTGTTCAGAATTCTCTCTTCAGACCAGTGCCCCATTTTTTAATTGGGTTAATTAGCATTTTAAAGTTTAGTTTCTTGAGTACTTTATATATTTTGGAGATAAGACCTTTGTCTGTTGCGGGGTTGGTGAAGATCTTCTCCCAGTCAGTGGGTTGCCTTTTTGTCTTAGTGACAGTGTCCTTTGCTTTACAGAAGCTTCTCAGTTTCAGTAGGTCCCATTTATTCAATGTTAACCTTAATATCTGTGCTGCTGGGGTTATACCTAGGAAGCGATCGCCTGTGCCCATCTGTTGTAGGGTACTTCCCACTTTTCTTCTATCAGGTTCAGTGTGTTCCGATTGATATTGAGGTCTTTGATCCATTTGGACTTGAGTTTTGTGCATGGTGATAGATATGAGTCTATTTTCATTCTTCTACAGGTTGACATCCAGTTGTGCCAGCACCATTTGTTGAAGATGCTTTCTTTCTTCCATTGTATACTTTTAGTACCTTTATCGAAAAGGAGGTGTTCGTAGGTTTGTGGGTTAGAATCCGGGTCTTCTATATGATTCCATTGGTCGAATTCTCTGTTTTTATGCCAATACCACACTGTTTTCATTACTGTAGCTCTGTAATAGAGTTTGAAGTCAGGGATGGTAATGCCTCCAGAAGTTCCATTATTGTATAAGATTGTTTTGGCTACCCTGGGTTTTTTGTTTTTCCATATAAAGTTGATTATTGTCCTCTCAAGATCAGTGAAGAATTTTGATGGTATCTTGAAGGGGATTGCATTGAATCTATAAATTGCCTTTGGTAGGATTGCCATTTTTACTATGTTGATCCTCCCAATCCAAGAGCAAGGGAGATCCTTCCATTTTTTGGTATCCTCTTCAATTTCTTTCTTCAATGCCTTAAAGTTTTTGTCAAATAGATCATTCACTTCCTTGGTCAGAGTTACCCCGAGATATTTTATGCTCAGAGTTACCCTGAGATATTTTATGCTGTTTGTGGCTTTCGTGAAAGGTGATGCTTCTCTGATTTCCCTCTCTGCTTCCATATCCTTTGTGTGTATGAGGGCGACTGATTTTTTGGAGTTGATCTTGTATCCGGCCACATTACTAAAGGTGTTTATCAGCTGTTGGAGTTCTTTGGTGGAGTTTTTGGGGTCGCTTATGTACACTATCATATCATCTGCAAATAACGAAAGTTTAACTTCTTCCTTTCCAATTCGAATCCCCTTGATCCCCTTATGTTGTCTTATTGCTATTGCTAAAACTTCAAGCACTATATTGAAGAGGTATGGAGAGAGTGGACAGCCTTGTCGTGTTCCTGATCTTAGTGGGATGGCTTTGAGTTTCTCTCCGTTTACTTTGATGTTAGCTGTCGGTTTGCTGTAAATAGCTTCTATTATATTTAGGTATGCCCCTTATATCCCTAATCTCTCCAAGACTTTTATCATAAAGGGATGTTGAATTTTGTCAAAAGCTTTTTCAGCATCTAATGAACTGATCATATGGTTTTTTTCTTTCAGTTTATTTATATGATGGATTACATTGATAGATTTTCATATGTTGAACCAGCTCTGCATCTCTGGGATGAAGCCTACTTGATCATAATGGATAATTATGTTCTTGGATATGGTTTCCAGTATTTTGTTGAGAATTTTTGCGTCGATGTTCATGAGTGAGATCGGCCTGTAATTCTCTTTCTTGGTTGAGTCTTTGTGTGGTTTTGGTATCAGAGTGACTGTAGCTTCATAAAAGGAATTTGGCAATGACTCTTCTGTTTCTATCTTGTGAAATACATTAAGGAGTATAGGTATTAGGTCTTCTTGGAAGTTCTGGTAGAATTCCGCATTGAAACCATCTGGTCCTTGGCTTTTTTTGGGAGGGAGGTTTTTGATAACAGCTTCTAATTCTTCGCGACTGACAGGTCTATTTAGATTGTTCACCTGGTCCTGATTTAACTTTGGTATATGGTATTTATCTAAGAAAGTGTCCATTTCTTTTACATTTTCCAGTTTTGTGACATACAGGCTTTTGTAATAAGATCTAATGATTCTCTGAATTTCCTCTGTGTCTGTGGTTGTGTCCCCCTTTTCATTTCTGATCTTATTAATTTGCGTATTCTCTCTCTGCCATTTGATTAGTTTGGATACGGGTTTATCAATCTTGTTGATTTTCTTCAGGAACCAGCTTTTTGTTTCATTGATTCTTTGGATTGTTTTCTGTGTTTCTATTTTGTTGATTTCCACCCTCAGTTTGATTATTTCCACTCTTCTACTCCTCCTAGGTGAGTCTGCTTCTTTTTTTTCTAGAGCTTTCAGGTGGGCTGTTAAGTCTCCAATGTGTGCTTTCTCTGTTTTCTTTAAGTGGGCACTAAGGGCTATGAACTTTCCTCTTAGGACTGCTTTCATAGTGTCCCATAAGTTTGAGTACGTTGTTTCTTTATTTTCATTGAATTCAAGGAAGGCTTTAAATTCTTTCTTTATTTCTTCTTTGATCCAGGTGTGGGTCAATAGTTGACTGTTTAGTTTCCATGAGTTTGTAGGCTTTCTGGGGGTAGCATTGTTGTTGAATTCTAACTTTAATCCATGGTGATCTGATAAGACACAGGAGGTTATGAATATTTTTTTGTAACTGTGGAAGTTTGCTTTGTTACCAAGGATATGGTCAATTTTCGAGAAGGTTCCATGAGCTGCAGAGAAGAAGGTATATTCTGTCCTATTTGGGTGGAATGTTCTATAGATGTCTGTTAAGTCCATTTGATTCATTACCTCCATTAATTCTCTTATTTCTCTGTTAGGTTTCTGTCTGATTGACCTGTCCATTGGTGAAAGAGGCGTGTTGAGATCTCCTACTATTAGTGTGTGCGGTTTGATGGCAGCCTTGAGTTTTAGTAATGTTTCTTTTACGTACGTGGGTGCTTTTATATTAGGGGCATAGATATTCAGGATTGAGACTTCATCCTGATGAATTGTTCCTGTTATGAGTATAAAATGTCCCTCTCTATCTCTTCTGATTGATTTAAGTTTGAAGTCAACCTTGTTAGAAATTAGTATGGCCACACCTGCTTGTTTCTTAGGTCCATTTGCTTGATAAACCTTTTCCCATCCCTTTACTCTAAGTAGGTGCCTGTCTTTGTGGTTGAGGTGTGTTTCTTGTAAACAGCAGAATGTTGGATCCTGTTTGCGTATCCAATCTCTTAGCCTGTGCCTTTTTATAGGTGAGTTGAGTCCATTGACATTAAGTGATATTAATGACCAATGGTTGTTAACTCCAGTCACTTTTTTAGTCATAGAGTTTGTGTGTTTGCCTTCTTTGAGTTGTGCTGGTGAAGGGTCTCTAGATGTTTGAGTTATTGTGGTCATTGTTGGACTCCTTGGTTTGTGATTTTCCTTCAATCACTTTCTGTAAGGCTGGATTTGTGGCTACGTATTGTTTAAATTTGATTTTATCCTGGAAAATTTTGTTTTCTCCATTTATAGTGAATGAAAGCTTGGCTGGGTATAGTAGTCTGGGCTTGCATCCATGTTCTCTTAGCTTCTGCTGTACATCTATCCAGGACCTTCTGGCTTTCATGGTTTCCATAGAGTAGTCAGGTGTAAGTCTGATAGGTTTACCTTTATAAGTAACTTGACCTATTTCCTTTGCAGCTCTTAATATTCTTTCTTTATTCTGTATGTTTTGTGTTTTGATTATTATATGGTGATGAGATTTTTTTTTTGGTCCAGTCTATTCGGTGTTCTGTATGCTTCTTGAACCTTCAAAGGAATATCTTCCTTTAAGTTGGGAAAGTTTTCTTCTATAATTTTATTAAATATATTTTCTGGACCATTGAGCTGTACTTCTTCTCCTTCTTCTATCCCAACTATTCTTAGGTTTGGTCTTTTTATTGTGTCCCATATTTCCTGAATGTTTTGTGATGAGAATTTGTTGGTTTTGCTGTTTTCTTTGATCAGTGCGTTTATTTTCTCTATGGTATCTTCAGTGTCTGACATTCTTTCTTCCATCTCTTGTAATCTGTTGGTAGTACTTGTCTCTGTAGTTCCTGTTCATTTACCCAGATTTTCCATCTCCATCCTTCCCTCGGTTTGTGTTTTCTTCATTACTTCCATTTCATTCTTCAAGTCTTGAACTGCTTCCCTTACCTATTTGATTGCTTTTTCTTGTTTCTCTTGGTTTTCTTGGGTATCTTTGAGCGATTTATTCATTTCCTCTACCTTTTTGTTTGTAATCTCTAATTGTTTATGGCAGTTTTTCATCTCCTGTTTAAGGTCTTCTATTATTTTCATATAATTCACTTTTGAGTCGATTTCTTCTAATTCTTCTAGAGTAGGGTGTACAATTCTTCTTATTTCGGGATCCCTGGATTCTGATGATATCATGTTGCCTTTCAAGTTGTTGGAGGTATTCTTGCATTGGCGCCTTCCCATCTCTTCCGTCAAATGGAGCCAGGAGAGGCCTGGTGTCTTGGTCCAGTCTTTTTTTTTTTTTTTTTTTTTTGGTTTTTCAAGACAGGGTTTTTCTGTGGTTTTGGAGCCTGTCCTGGAACTAGCTCTTGTAGACCAGGCTGGTCTTGAACTCACAGAGATCCTCCTGCCTCTGTCTCCCGAGTGCTGGGATTAAAGGTGTGCGCCACCACCACCCAGCCTTGGTCCAGTCTTTGCTGTGATTGAGTCTCTGGGTATATCTCTTCAGTGTAGAAGTGGGAACCGACCAGTCCAGATTGAACTTTTCAGCACCACAACTTGGACTCCTGGTAGTCCAATGACCCACAGACAAAAGACGAGTAGAACACAGAAGACTCTGCTGCACAAGCTGAAGGTGCGTGTGCTCCCTTTCGAGAGTCCTTGAGGCCTTCCCGGTAGGCAGGCACTCACCACTCTGGGTGGGTAGCCTTAGTGTGGAACAGAAAACTGTTCCTGAGCAAATGACCTTGCAGAAAACGCAGGCTTGCGGGGGGGGGGGGTTCTTGTGTAAGAAAGACAACCCTGCAGAAAGAGCTGGGCGTGGGGATTTTGTGCTCTCTTCTGGGACAAACCGCCCCTGGATAGCACACACTCAGCCATCCAGATGGAACAGATGGAACTCCTCAGCACCTAAACAGGGCCGCCTGGTAACCCAATGATCCGGGGACAAGAGGAAGAACATGGGAGGCAGCGCAGGATCCAGGAGACCACAGGAGACCCTGGAGCACCAGCTGAAGGTGCCCGGGCTACCTTACAGGGGACCTTGAGACCTTCCCGGTAGGCAGGCACTCCCCGCTGTGGGTGGGTAGCCTTAGTGTAGAAGCTTAAAACCTGTCTTGAGCACTGGTCCTAGCATATAGCAGGGCAGGGTTGGGGGTGGGGTGCTGGGGGGTTGGGTCGTACCTAAGAAAGACAGCCCTGCAGAAGGAGCTGGGGGAGGGGGGTTTGTGTTCCCTTCAGGGACAATCTGCCCCTGGATAGCACACACTCACCTGTCCAGATGGAACTCCTCAGCACCTAAACAGGGCCGCCTGGTAGCCCAGAGATCCGGGGACAAGAGGAAGAACATGGAAGGCAGCGCGGGGTCCAGGAGACCACTGGAGACCCTGGAGCACCAGCTGAAGGTGCCCGGGCTCCCTTACAGGGGACCTTGAGACCTGTCCTGTATGCAGGCACTCCCCACTCTCGGTAGTGCACACCTTTAACACTATCACTGAGGAGGCAGAGGCAAGTCCGGTACACAGAGTTCCACAGCTACACAGATAAATCCTGTGTTGAAAACAAAAAAAAAAGAACCAGACAATGACTATGATCCACCTTTAACCTGGATCTCACCTTCTCATGGCAGCAGACACATATAAAGGATATTAAAGAAGAAGGTTCTTTCTTTTTGCCTCCTTCCAGTAGCTCTGGCTACCATGTTCATTCCATTACTAGCATTAGAGCCGACTTCTTTGGAATGGTGGTGTATCCTGTAAACCACCTTAGACATCGAGTCTCATGGACTGAACTGCTGCATTCTTCACTTGATCTTAGAGAAAAGACTGAGAAGCTGTCTCCTGTACCCTTCAAATTTCCATTGCTAGGCAGCTATTTTTAGGTGACCCAGAACACAGCTTGGGAGACATTCTAATAAGCCCACTTTCTACTTTAATGGTGAGATTTATTCTACCAGTCCTGTTCATGGGGAGAATCTTGAATATGCAACTGCACATTTTTATGCAGCAGTCCATGGAGGAAGATGTGCTGGCTAACAACAGTACACATAAGTCATTCTTCCTGGCTCCATTATTTTCTCCATATTCAAGTTTCCACATTGCTCTGAATTTCAGTATTAAACTTGGATCTCCATGGAGCCATCATCCAGCCTTCAGATGGGGGTAAGATCTTGTTTGAGATCTGGTTCTTGCTTTTCTCTCATGGTTGTCTGAAATAGCTGACAACCAGGTAAATACCTTCAGTACAGCATGAAGCCACAGAACAAACATCTCCTTTTGTGACCTGAAAACTCCTTTGTTTATTAATATTCAGTGCTTCCTTCCACCTGTTCTACAGGGAATAACTCCAGCCACCTAGCACAGTGCACTGTACAATCTAGCTAACCACATTTTGTCTAGGTGTGAAAATGGAAAATTCCTATGGAGTGCAAGATTACAACAGTGTCTGATTTAGAGTCAGGGGCAAGTGCTATTGACATGCATATCTTGGGAGATCTAGAAAAGATCTTTGATGGGGGAGGGAATGGCAAGGAACCACTGTGCTGTGTTTTGAAGCACACTATAGCGCCATGGGATAACTTATGTCCCTACATGACTTTCAGGTAAGAAGGTGCCCAAATGTCCCTGCTTTTATATTGTGATTATGTTTAGAAGTGGATTTGTTAATTGAGCATGTTTAAGAAAAGGGCGAACATTACATAAGCATGTTCAGACTCTCTAGGTAAAATGCCCATGTTTCCTTTGTTGAGGAAAACACTGTTTTGAAAATAACTCCCATGCTCTTCACGCCTCCTGGAGGCAGGAAATATTTTCTCATTTCTTCTGTGTTGGCTGTTGAGATGTCTGTTTTTGGCAGTCAAATTGGCCCTCTCTGTGATTATCTAATACACAAAGAATTAATTATACCTGAGAGAGATTTTACTTAAAGGTTTTGAAATGGGGAAACCCTCCATTAATCTGTATAATTTGCGATTATAGAACCCATCTTCAGCTGCTTGGTGGCAGTGCACACTTTTAACACCATGACTCATGAGCAGAGGTAGTGGGATTTTCTGAGTTGGAGACTAGCCTGGCCTACAGAATGAGTTCGACAATTACACAGAAAAATCCTGTCTTGAAATCTCCAAAAAAAATCTGAATCAAAGTCTATGACCCAACTTTAATCAGCATCTTACATTCTGGTAGCAGCAGTCACATATAAAGTGTTTTGAAGAAGAAAAGTCTCTTTTTTGCCTCTGTGCTCT